>JAQSVV010000090.1:0-1357833 GCA_036375495.1 Agrotis segetum | reverse complement strand
ACCTACAAACCTAGAATATAATATGCTGAAACGATTGACACCAGAATATAAGAGATTGGTTGTGATTTAATATGTGAAAAACGTTTTCTCCCGAGAGACAAATTTCGTATAAAAAATACTTACAATCAGTCGCGAGTTGTAACGCTCTCTATCGCACGATCGGGGTTTTTTCAAAGCGTGAGAGGGACAATAGGAGTTTTTCTAAATACCTATTTTTTGAAATGGCAGCAGCTATTCCATCCTCTTAAGAGATCCGCAATAAAAATGTTTAATATACAGGGTATGTTTTGATATAGTGCGGATATTTTTTTGTGGTTCTACTTCAGTATTAGAACGCATTTCCATACATTACTCTATTTTTTTTAAAATGTTTTTTGACATAGTCTGAAAACCTCGGCTAGCATCACTATGTCGTATGCGCATTCGGGGAAACAAGTAGCACGTGTCACAAGAGCGTGACAAATAAAAACTGATAATTACTCTACAATAAACTTAAAAAAAAAACGTGCTATGTTAGGTAGAGTTCGGGACTTCTAATAGACAACTTCATTTGGAAAACAGTATAACAAATCTTTACATATAATAAAATCGTAGAGCTGTCATTCCTGTACATTGAATATTTTTTTCTTTTTGTATTTTTTTCGAGATAAGGGATCGATTCTGATGCCAAATCAACTTTTTTTTTCTTTCGAAATTTTTTATGTTTTTTTGATTTGATCTATCTCTTAAACTATTGTAAAGTTGTCGATCAAATTTTCCTCAAATATTCCTAATAATATGCTTCTGTTGATGGGCTATGTATCATTACGCTATTTTTCCTGGGAGATAAGCAATTTTAAATTTTGTTGTTTTTATCTGTTTGTTTTTAGTTGGAAGCTAAACCACTGGATATTATTTAGTCAATTTTTCCCCAAATATTCCTTAAACTGCTCTTCTATTAGTAGGATATGTATAATTACGCTATTCCCTTTGGGGGATTAGCAATTTTATAAATGTTGATTTTCAGTCATTGTTGACATTTGTATAAGAACCGCTATTTGAAAACACTGTCAGCGTACTAGCCAGTCTGGTTGGTATCCTGCTTGACTTTCGTGCAAGGGGTCTCTGGATCAAATCTCGCTGTTTCTTTTTTTCACTTTTTGAGTTTTCTTATATTTGTCCTGAGAGTTTCAAATAATTTAAAAAAATGTGTATACTTTTATTTCAATATTATTCGCGATTTTAAATTATTACTATTTTTTTTCAATAGTTTTCTAGGATATAAATCTACACTGATTTAAATTGTAGGTAGTAAGTTGGATATTTTTTTAAATTGTAATTGTTTCAAGGTGTGGAATTTTAAAGATTAGAAAAAATTGTGTTTATTTATGTTTTGAATTGGTGTTCAAACCATTGCATAGATTCTGTTTTAAACGACGACAAGTTGTACTCATCGAGTCAGATAATTAGTTATTTTTTAGGTATCACGCGGAATGCAAGGGAGAAGAGCAATGCCATCGTACGTTCAATTTGCAGCGATACTGTAAATCAACCCAAAAATGATAGTCTAATGTGTTTAAAATAAACACGGTTCTTTGAAATGAAATAAGGACGTTTCCTATGCAAACTATGTACCTAGATATAACATTATTGATCTAAACTAATAATAAAAATGCAAGTATGTTTGTTTTTTACCTTTTCACGCATTACTATCTACTGAATCGATCGTCCCAAAATTTTGCATATAAGTACGTTGTCAGGAGTATAGACACGGATATAAGGTATCTTACATCCCGAATAACAGAAGAGAACTGTTGCCGAGAAAACAATTACGTTCATATTCCAGAGGGCGCCACACGATCCGTATTGTTTCTCAAATTCTAAAATAACGCAAGCGAAGCCGCGGGCAAACACTAGTAAATAATAAATATCTGGCTGACCGAGCTTCGCTCGGTTTTTAAAATGTCTATATCTTGGGAACCGAGCTTTTCTCGAACCTGGGACCTTGATAAATCGATTCCTTGAGCGGAAAACCCCTAATCTGTAACTTTCATGAAAATCCTTGGAGCCGTTTCCGAGATCCTGATTATATACCTCCTACATATAAATAAATATACAAGAATTGTTCGTTTAAAGGTATTAGATACATAATGAAAAACTAAAAGATAGATTAGACAAATAAACTTTGCATAAAAAGTAAATAACTTTTTTATTTAATAAATCACGAGATTTTTTTAAATAATTCCGGGATTGCGCATATCCACTTTATTCTTTCGCTGTATGAAATCAGTGTAAGTACACACGGCTACACATGAAGCTATACAAAACCAGTTAGTCTTGAACTCGCTTTATATGATCTTTCCGCACATTGAACCGTCAGCTTATACTAGTTTTGCATAGCTTGATGTGTAGCCGTGTGTACATGAATAATTCTACCTAATTCCGATCTAAACTATGTTATATCCTATCCTATGGTAATAATATACCTACTAACATCCGCACTACATAAAAATATTCCCTGCATAATGACAAATACTACGAGTATAAGATGATTAAGATAAACCGGTTAATGTCTAATCACCGTAATGTTCTAACTTCTAACGCACCTGGTTCTTCAAACCAGTTGAAAGTTGGGTGTACTGTCTGTGGGTCAAAAGATCTAGGGCGCAGTTTTTTGTCAAATAAACCAGTTAAACACTCAATAGCGCCGCATTCTTGTTTTGCATTGAGAGTTAACTCGTAGATCGATAACGATCAGTATGTTTAACCGATTTCGAAAACAGGAGGTTCTCAATTTATTCACCGGTGTCTTTTTCTTTTTTGGCTCTCGATTTTTAAACTACTATAGGTAATAAAATACGCTTGTATCCACTTAAAAGGTTAAATATAATAAAACAAAACTTTTCGAAAAAAAAAATCAACCTCTAAAAACATAAAATGTATAATAGTAGATTATGCACCGAGGGGCTAAAGTTGTGTCTTATGTCACGGGCGTCATATTGAATCTCGAGCGCAATGAAGGATTCGGGATTTAAATCCCGAGCGTAGCGAGGGAGTTAAGAGTTTAACTCACGAGCGAAGCGAGGGAGTTAATACAAGAATCCTGAATGCAGCGAGGGATTCAAGCTAGCCCAAGGCAAAGACACCTTTAGCCCAGAGGAGGATACTCTACTTTTTACACCTACTGTGAGAAAATAATAGCCATAGTACGAAAAACAAAGTATTTATTAAATAAAAAAACAGTAAGAATAAGGGTTTCGAGAATAGCTTTCCTCTTTCTGGCACACTAAATCAGACTTGGCTGTATGGGCTCAGCTCCCTTTGCCTGCCCCAAAGAGAAAAAAAAAATCTAGGCTGCATAGGCTAGATAGATCCCTTTGTCTTCCCAAAAGGGAAAAGAAATTTAAAAAAAAAAAATCTTTCTGGCACCAAAGGGTGTTTGTTGTTTATAAACATATTCCAAATTCAAATCACATTATTGACCAGCGGGTAATAATGAAATCCAGTACAACATTATTGACCGGCTGTGCCCTCGGCCACTAATGACTCACTTTAGGTTAAGGTTGCTTGACATATAATTAGACATTTTCGAGCAGGTGGTGTGAAAAATATTTTTTCTTTCGGAAGTCGGTGGCGATAAAGTAAAGGCGTTGAGGAAATAAGAAATAAAGTCACCGACTTACACCTGGTTTCACTTTCTACATTTTTTTTTCAAATTGCTGAATCACCAAGCCGTACTAACTCGGTGATTTGTAGATTTCGTCAATAGAGCCACCTGTTTTTCATCGTGGCAAAAACATCAAAAATGAGTCCCTACGCAGGACAGCAAGGAAGGGGCTGTCAGACTCGTGCTGACTAAAATCCATGTTGTCCTTCAATAGCTCTTTAAGTTCCAGTGTCACGGTAATGACCCTGGCAGGCTTTGGCCCTGTAGAGGGGGGGCCCGTCATTATGCTGACACTCTTTGAGGTGACACAACGCGCCGTCGCGGTCGACCCAATGGAACCACCACTTCCAATTATGGCTAATCATCCAGGTGAGACGGTAAGTCATCTTTAGGGACACCATTTAGGCTTCCAACCACTACAAAAAATGAATAAAAGGATTCAGTTACGTTTTCTATTTTCTAAGACTAGGTATTGTTTTAGCATCATTATTATCTTGCACTTTATATTTATTTGGGATCGGTCATCATGAGACCAGTCACGTTACTTACTTATATTAATAATTTCAACGAGGTAGTTATCCAATGAGTCCTCTCACCCACCCTGGATGTAGAGGAAAGGACTGTCGGACTCGTACAGAATAAAATCCAAGGTTCAATAGTTTTTTGTGGTCATGGTTACGACCCCTTCGCGACCCCTTCACGTTTTTTTTAGCTAAAATCCAACCATATTTCGAAACTGTGCCTTTGTAGATATGGCACTTCGAAATGATCAATGAATGTGTGTGATGTTCACCGGTTCGGTTCAATTGCCGGAGATGGGCCATTAGATGGCTAACTGGCATCTTCCGCAAGTTGCCATCAAGGCATAACAATGGCAGAATCTCTATACAAACGAGTACCTACACAAACATCGAAAAAAGTTTGTAGCAGAAGAAAATTAGCTTTCAGACCATACAAGGAGCTGTATAAAAGCTGTATTTTGGTTTATTTTTAACCGACTTAAAAAAAAGGAGGAGGTTCTCAATTCGTCGGAATCCTTTTATTTATTTATTATTCCACAGGCTGTACAGTGAGGCTGTATGAAGGCTGCAAACGATATAATATGTAGTTTTAAAAATTGGTACAGTTATTCCTTAAGGTGTCCACATGAAAATACTAAAAGCCCCCGAGGGTGGACCAAAAGCCAGGGGGCGGGGGGGGGGGAATTAGAAATGGTCTACACACCATAAAAGATACGATACGATAAAAGCTGAAAGCAATTTTACTTTCAAAAGAAAAGTAGGAAACCTATACGTTATTTGCTCTCAATTAATAAAAGTCTATTTTATTTTCTAGCTTATTTCATTTGTATTTATGTAAATTATGCAATAGTATAAATTGTTAGTTTGTATAGCTTTTATTTTACTATTTTTTTTGTACTCTACCACAATGTACACTCAAAGGTTAACTGGTAGAGAAGCCTTGTGGCATTAAGTCCTCCTGGGTACCATTAATTGTACATGAAATATAAATAAATATTTAAATAAACAACACATCAAACAAATGTTGGAGTCGAGAGCTTTGAACACACTGTTCTATCCATACAGCACCGAGTTACCGATATTAAATTTAGTGTGCGGTTTGGGTCATCGCTCATCGGTGCAAACCGCAAAAGTATCCGCATGCCTCACATGAGAACAAAACAAAACAGTAATTTGTGACTTAATAATTATTGGTACATTTAGTTTATAGAAAACCAGCTTTCAATACTTGAACTCTTCATATGGTAAAGACCGTTACCTGTGCCATGACAACTTTCATTAGTCTATAACTGGATCTGCGCTATTTTCTGTTTGTGATGCTCATTATTAGACATCACTGTCACTCTGCAGTAAGGTGGCTTCCAGTAAAAAAGAGTGTATGTGTGTGTTATTCTTTTCCTCTTAAACGGCTTGACCGATTTCTTTTTTATGAACTTTTGTATTTCTCGTCCAACCTTTATTTAATTAACGGTTTAGATAATTTCACGTTTTTATAATGAGAAGCTTTGTGGTCGGCTGGCTAAGTCAAGTACCAAGACGATTTTATAGATTTTCGGTAATGTGTCCGAGATTTTAAGATCTTTCACGTTAATTGAGTATGATTATCTTATATTATATTACATTTGGTTAGGATGGTTCTAATATGATTGAAAAAGTAAGATAAATAAATATGATTAAACATAATTATTGATACACTTATTTACCTTTAGATAAAACTACCGCGTGCAGGTCAATGCCCTAGGGATACAATAATTTTGGTGTTTGCTGATAAATTGTATGAACTTATGTACAATTTATTTATGTCTATAGTTAAGTCTATTAAATAACCGGCGTTATTAAAAAAAAGTGGATATGATTTGTACCTATAAAAGAAAATTTTGAAAAATAGTTACCTACTCAAAAAAACAAATTGGTCAAAAGTTACAATATAGTATAGTAGAATTTTAATTTTCTGTATTGAGCAGCCTTCAGAAAGAAGATAACAGTGATAAAAATTATTTCAGTTCATTGAAAATAAGAGCGATGTGCCGGCCGGTGTGAGAAAAACAGCACCTACGCATATAACCTATTTTTTTAATAAAGGCATTACTCTAGTTTCTCTGATCGTTACCCAAATATTTTTTTAAATGTTTTCCTCTCAAGTGCCCTTGATTTTAGTTCCTGATTTTATCAAAATAACATTTGCTGAAGTGATTATACGAATTAATAAGTCTTATCAGTTTTTCTTACAAAAAATGTGAGATATTATTTCAGTACTTACATTACTTCTTACTTCATTCAGTACTTACATTGTTATCAACTTATCATTATTTGACGATAATATTTGGGATTGGGATATTGATCTCGTTTACTTAATGAGTGTTTTTTTGAGTATCGTCATATTGGCTAATTATGTTTCTTTGTTCTCAATTAAGTAATTGTTTTTGATTATATCGTATTCTCTGGTTCTTAAGCGTCCTTATTTATGTGTGTAGTTGTCTGTATGCTTGATAAATTCTTTTTTTTCATCTCTTGACAACAAAAAATAGGACAAAAGTCGGTGCAATTGTTTATATCGATTAATTACTTTTATAACAGTATTAAAAACGACGTGTGACTTATCAGTGATTTAAGAGTTTATTCAAATTAATACCTTTATTAATAAAGGGGTTTAAAAATATGCTATTGTTATTTCAATTACACATATATTATGTCTTTTCAAAAACAGTAGCTATTTTTAGAGCGTCACGGATATAAGTCACTCTCTCTCAATGCGTAAAAAATATCTAAAATGTAGAGTGACATAGATTTCGAACACATGAAAAAAAAAAAAAACAACAAATAAAAAAATAAATGAAAAAATAAATAAACCCACAACATTTGTAAAATAGTTTGTTTACAAATTGTAATTTATGTTAAATATTAGTGGTCTTGTTGTTGTATTAGTGCATGGCCAAGATAAGTGAAATTAGAAAGGTCAGTGAAAATGGCGCCGCGCATGCGGTTCTGCCGTCTTCATCAGTACCTAGTGACGTCACTGCTTGTGGTATTATGGAATTTGGCATCGGTGACTTGGATGTAAATATATTCATCTGTTACTCCTATGCTTACAGTGTGAACAATTAAACATAATATCGGTGCGTGAACTCATAAGACACGACAGCCGCACATGTTTATATTTTTATTTTATATCGGACTCTTCTGTATTGCCATACGTTTTTATTACTAGAGCAATAACTATAGTGGGCGAGATTGTTTTTAAGATTAAAAAGAAGAAACTTCACTGCATTATAAAAACTGGGATTTTGACGGGCTGACAAATAAAAATTGAAAAAAAAAAAAGTGAGCATTCAATAAACTCACCGAAATTAACTGCCGCACAGATTGATTTAACCGCACAAGTTAAATTAAAAGCAAACTTTGTCACAACACCTCAGTTTAGTAAACACTAGCCGGCGGCAGCGGTAGTTCAAGCACATATCAGTTGTATAATATTGCTGTTAGTTTCCAAACACGATACTAATCTCGGTTTTCAGCATATGGACGCTGCGGTGGTCGTGTTGGGCGGGTGCGCCGGCGTTCCTCGCGGCACTGACGGCTGCGCGCGCGCACGCCACCTTATCGACAAGCCTTTCTCACCCGATAAGCGCACTGTCGAACTGTTAACGCTAGTCTGCTTAGAGGTAAATGTATTTCCGCGATATTGGACCGTTTGATGTTGTGTAAACAATGGCGATCTAACTGAACCTCTCTAGATGGAATAATGAGTTCTATCATGTGGGAGTAAACACTTTTATCAGTGGGTAATCTTTTTCTAATATCTGTTATCATTTATCAGCTGGTGATGAGTTGTTGGCTAAATCAGAGTTTTTCATTAGGGGAGAGCGTGCTCGGTGCTCTACTAAACATTAGGAAGAATTAGGAGGTCACGGTCGGCCGTCGACGCCGCGGCGTTATTTACGTGACTTGTTGCCGAAAATATCTCAATTTTTCTCTCTTGTAAACATTATCAAATAAAATCGAACACTGCGGGGAAAGGGTGTTCTGAAATCTTTGAAATTAAATGATTAATTTAATTTAAAGCAGGGTTTTTTAATCATTCATTCATTGTTAACACATTATATTTCTTGTAAACTACATGAGGTCGTTTCAGAAACACTTTTCCGACTACTACTGCGATCAACCATTTACAGAGCGATATGGTGGCCCAGTGATATCGCCCCGACTTAAGAGTGTAAATCGTAGGTTCGAATTTAGACAGGCAATTGTGGAATTTATTTTATTACCACTTTTCTTAAATCAGTAAAGTTGTGAAGAAATCGACATGTCTTAGATAGAACTAAAACCGGCCAAGTGCGTGTCGGGCCACGCACAGTGTAGGGTTCCGTAGTTGCCCATCAAAATACTTATGCGAACTAACTAAACTGATTCGCTGAATTTAATTTTAAAAAGAAGAATTTTCAAAATTGGTCCAGGAGTCTTTGAGAAATCGGGGAAAATACATAAGAAAAAAGATTACAACGAATTTAGAACCTCCTCCTTTTTTTGAATTTAGTTAAAAATAATTGACGATAAAAACCTACCTATCCCCAAAAAACATACCTATAAAAGCTGTAAAAATAAAGTTGACAAACTTACATTTGCAGTTGTCTCCGATACATTTTGTTTAAGAAAATATGATATCAAGTACATTTTATAAGTTGGTCGACTATTACTCGTAAAGTTGTAAAGCCTACTTAGTCGTGATAATTTTCTTTTAAACTTCGTTATATATACTACTATTGTGAATTTTTTCACACCCCCAAACATAACCGTTTAGCTGGTAGAGGGGGGGGACACTCGAATCGAGCAAAATTTAGCACTTTAAAGCTTAATAGTTCACAAACAATTTTTTTTATCAAAAAATTGTTAATGGAGACTCACATTATTTTTTAAAGGCCTATTTAATGATACCCCACACTAAGGGGTACGCGAGAAAAAAAAAATCCTCACTTTACGTGTAAGTACTGGAAGTACCCTAAAAAAAAATATTTTTCGAGATTTTATTTTACCACTTTTTTGGCACAACAAATCCGTATATTTACACCAAATTACAGCTCTCTAGTACTGTGCGTCTCTGAGCTAAACTGCGGACAGACGGACGGACGGACGGACGGACGGACGGACGGACGGACGGACGGACGGACGGACGGACATGGCGAAACTATAAGGGTTCCTTGTTGACTACGGAACCCTAAAAATTCGGAAAACATGTCATCGACCAAACCGCACTGGTGCTTCCCTCTCACAGAGAGGAGGACGGTGTTTCAGCAGTAAGAACATCAAAGGTAGATTGATAACCACGTTTACTTGAGTATTTTCTTCAAAATATGTGTTTTTCAAATTGTAAAATCTAAAAACTTGTTTTTTAGAGAGTGTATTAAGAGCAGTGGAGTCTGTTGACTTCTCTTATTCTAATTCCATCTCCTGTTTTCTTTTACGTTGGTATTTTTATTGATGCGAGTTGGCACGATTCTTTTTTTCTATCTCATGATTTTATCTTTTCCTGTGTATTTTTATTCTGTGATTGCTATGCCTTTAAACTTCTTGTTTTTATTTCTGTAGTAACATGCTTAGACCTGAGTTTGGCCCTGGATAGCGTAATATCCGAGTGAATATTTTTATTAAACTTTTCATCTACATCATAACTTTTCACCATGGCTTTGTAACATTACATTGATTTATATAATGTATTTTAACGTGTTTATCTAGAACAAGGTAGCATCACGCGTTTTGCATCACAAAATTGCACTATTATTTTGAGATCTTTTTTTTTGAGAACAATTTGTAAGTGTTTTCAAAGACGCAGTTTATGTGGACTAATGGAGTACCAAATCCTCATCAGGTGACTTTCGTAATAAGATTATCATAAGTAAATAGATTGCGTTACAAAATGTTTACCTTAAATGCGCTTATCGAGTTTAAAATTTAATCCAAATCTGGGTTTAACACTATTAGTAATACGATGGAATACAATCTGAAACACATTAACGTAATCATGGCATTCATTATGGTCAGTTATGGCCATTTAGCGTTGGCTGTTGACCGAAGCGAAGCATTTACAAACTACGATGGAGCGAAACGTAACAATGTTGAAATTATAGGATGTTGACTATTATCTAAGTGGGTATTAGGTAGAGAGACATATAGGGAAGTGTTTATTAGCTGCCGTATAGGTATATTGATGTTAATAGACAAATTACAGCATATTTTTTATGTGAAAGTAACTGTCTCTGTATCTTTAAAATCGGTTGAGAGGATTTCGACAAAAATGTTTCCTTGGAAGGACAATATGACCTGCATTCGTAGATTCTATAACATATTTTGTTCTAATAGTAGTATCTTACGGTGAATAATCAATTTTGTGCCTCAACGCGGACAAAGCCGTGGTCAAACACTATGTAGATTTTAAATTAATCTTTTGTTGGTGAGTACTGTAAAGATCCAGACATATATATATCTTTATCGTCCACTCCACAGGTTATTGAATCGTGATTGGATCCGTAACAAATACTTACACAGAAATTCCAATCTATTATTTTTCGGTGAATCTAAACTAACATTATGAAACTGAAGACTTTGTTTCGAATCGAAAATAGTTATTTGTTATGCAAGGCTATAAAGTTGTGATTTTTGGCGCGAGTAGGTACTTGAATTGAAAACTGAGTGAGCGAAGGATTCTTAGATTGAACCGCGAGAGAAACGAGCGTTTCAAATGTAGTATCCTGAGCGATGCGAAGTTTTCAAAGGTACGAGACGCAGAAAAACTTTGCTGCCGAGTGCAATACACAACTTTTCACCTCACATAGCGAGGAAATGAAATGGGGGCGGCTCGCCTGATAGTGTAGAAAAATTGAATACAAGACGTGTTCGAATTTTAAACAACACTTTGTGCTCTAGAGCACAAAATGAAACTCTATTTTGTGCTCTAGAGCACAAAGTGTTGTTTAAAATTGCGCTCAGATTTTGAATCTTTCCGAGCGGGTGAGGTGAAAAATATTTTTGTGTTGGTAAGTCCATTTATCGAGGAACGCTATACCTATAAGGTATTACAACATTACGCTACGACCAGTAAGAGTGATTAGTACCGATGGCGACTGATACCATGGATTGGTCATTCGTACTAAGAGTTGGTCCTTCAACCAGGATGACCAACCCGCGTCATCGTCAGTTTTGATCAAGGAGCCGTGCAACAGGGGTGGAACCACGGGCAACAGACGGTAAGATGATCAAACAATGAAAGATTGCTCACGCTCAGTTCTAAAATAATTTTACTAAAGGAAATGTTGAAATTGGGATGCATGATACGATAACGATAGAAGCCTCCACAATATAATTAAATGTAATTGATAGACTAACAGTAATGAATTGAAAAAAAAATGTAAAGGATCGTGAAATAAAACAGCTTACTCAATGGGAGAGCGACATTGTCGTCGAGAAAAATCAAGTGTGGACTTGTGGTGCGACATTGTCGACGCGAAAAATGAAAAAGTGTGGAGCAACATTGCCGTCGAGAAAAATTAAGTGTGGAGCGACATTGTCGACGAGAAAAATGAAAAAGAGAAAAGAAAAGTAAAAAAGTGTGGAGCGACATTGTCGGCGACAATGTTGCATGGAGGTACCTATAATAAAATAAGCTGGTCACTTTTTGCCAGAACGACGGGCGGTTCCAATCTATAGTGTAGTCAAAAATAAATCAGTTTCTGTCTGTCTTGAGCCAGACCATCGATCGCATAGAAGATAAGAGAAGATAGAAGGATGAGTGGAATCTAGCCATTCGGAAAGCTGGTTAGGATTTTGTGGGGAGAAGGTACTCCAAAGTAAGATATTAGGTATTTTATGAAAGTGTTCATAGCTACATTATTAGCAGATTTACTTGAAAAATCTACCGGGGATTACATATTTTTTGGAAACTTCCATCGAAAGGATGTAGGTAATGATGTAAAAGTATGTTTTATTTTATTATTAGCTATTACCTTACTATTATTTACGTACTCGTAGTATATGACTATATAAACTCTCCTAACTGGGTCAAAGATAACAGTTTAATCCTTTTGTTATTAATTTGTAACTGCAAGTGACGAAAGGCGATGAGATTACCTATATTCTGAGTAAATGTTCGATATGTATGTAGTAGATATTTACACACTCTTGCTACAGTGATATTTACAGCAAATATTGTCTGTGTAGGCTTATTTACTTATACCGTATCCGTTGTAATAATATCACGATATAATTATTAAAGTAAATAGAGTGAGTTTGCTCCATCACACACTGGTAAACTAATTATGTAAAAGCTTCCAGCCATGCAAGACACCCTTTTCTTTTTAACCGACTTCAAAAAAAGGAGGAGGTTATCAATTCGACTGTATTTTTTATTTTTTTTTATTTTTTTATGTTTGTTACCTCATAACTTGCGACTGGGTGAACCGATTTTCATAATTCTTTTTTCAATCAAAAGCTGGTGCTTCCCGTGTGGTCCCATTGTCACCATTTTAGGATCTGATGATTGGATCTTGGAGAAATCGAGGGCAACCCTCAAATTTTATTAGCTGACACATAGTTTTTCGCAAATCTTATGAAGTAATTCAAGTACTTGCGTATAGAAATCATCATCTCATGTAGCTGAGCTGATGATGGAAGGTACAACTCCTCAAGTAAGAAAATTATGTTCGTGTTCGCATATCTCCGGAACTACAAGTCCGATTTAAGTAATTCTTTTTTTGTTGTACTAGGTATCGTTCAACTTAGGGAATACTGCAAATTTCATCAAAATCGGTTCAGTAGTTTTTGAGATAGAATGAATGCAAGAGATGTTTAAAACGATGTTAATACCGGTGCTACGGATTACGAAATTCTAGTGGACATGTAAGAAAATTATGTATTTGACAAGAATGTTGGTTGAATATTTAAACTAAAAAGATTAAAATAAAAACTTTTTCTAAAAAAAATGTGACCGCCTTCAAAAACGACCCCAAAAAAGGGTAAAATAACCTACAAAACTTTTCTTTCGGAAGTCGGTGGCAAAAAAGACAATGAAATTAATAAAAAAAGTCACCGACTTCCGAAAGAAAAGTTTTGTAGGTTATTTTACCCTTTTTTGGGGTCGTTTTCGAAGGCGGTCACATTTTTTTTTTATCGTGGTAAAATTATCAAATGAGTCCTCCCACCCAGGGAAGGGCAGGACTGTCGGACTCGTACTGACTAAAATCCAAGGTGTCCTTCAATAGCCCTTTACGTTCTAGGTTCACGGTAATTGAATAAGACCCGCGACCCCGACAGGCTTCGGCCCTCTAAACGGGGGGCCCCGAAATTGTGCTGACACTCTTTGAGGCGCGCGTGGAACACACAGCGCCACCGACTCGGAACACAAGACACCATGGATGTTTTTTTTAACCAAAAAAATATATGAGGGTCTAAATGGGGGAGCAAGGAATGTCCCCGAATTAGATACCCACTGCCAAAACAAGCAGACATTCATCTATTAGTCCAAAGTTCCAAACCCATCTACTAGATATTAAGTAAGATTTAGGGTATAACATGTTGATTTCGGAAGCTTGATTACCTTGTGCATACCGTGAATATCAGCACTCAGTTTCTCCAAATTGCCATTTGACTTTTATGAATCCTTTTCGTAGAAATGTGGTGACTTCCTTGACTTTTGTAGATACAAGACTTTTGTTTTTGAAAGACGTATTTCACTTTGTTTAGAGGAGATTTTTCCAGAGTTTTCGCATCTTCGTCGGGTGGATATTAAAAAGAAAATCATAATCATTTAGATTGATTTATCAAAGAGATGTAACGATGTAACATTTCATGCAATAACACCACAATAATTCTGTCACAGAGAATCCTGTCAAGCTATATGCCAAGGTATGAGGGTAGTTTTTTTTAGGATATTTTTCCACAGACAATTTCAATATTTTTTGCTGTTTGTTATGAACTTGAAAGATTATTTTGATCCTTGGTTTTATTAATTTCATATTAATAAAATTAAGAATCGGTCATCATTACTGCAATTTCTATGACTATTCTTGACGAAATATTCTTTCCATTTCAAAGATCTTTCCGCAATATGGAAACTTCTTTTTCGTGCAAAGCAGACTATTAAATCCAGCCATTTTCTTTTTTGAAACGTCAAGGAAACATGGTGGAAAAATGTGTCAATCTGATACTGACAAAATTTACAAGTATATCTTGTGCTATTACAAAAAGCTCCTAAAATATCAATCATTGTCTAAAACGTTGACCACGTCGAAGCTTTTAGTTAATGGTGTGTTTGATCGTTAATATTTTTTAATAATACGTTTATAAATAACCGTTCATTGATCAGATTTCTAAATTCTCGAATTGGATCAGGTTAGAATTATAGAATTTTATTTACTTTTTGGTATCCATTCATTCTGAAATCATCATTATCAGCTTATAATGTTTTCACGGTTGGAACACATTTTCTCTCGAGAAAAAGTGGGTCAGAATCCGCCAGACGGGCCCAGTGAGGTTGGTAGATGTCACATATCTTCGAATTTTTGGTTCTACAACATACCGGTTTTCTTGCGAAGTTTTCCTTCACCGGTTTGAGAGCAATGTGTTGCATGGAGAACGATTGTCCGCATTCATTGAAAATGATCGAGGCGACGCCGACAACACTTGCGACTTGCGAGCGATCTGTCGGTCTGAGCCAGGACCAATGCTCGTTATTGAACATGTTTGGTTCACGTCCGATCTGACCTCAGTAAAACATTTCAAATGAAATGAAGAGTAGACTAGATGAAGAGAAAAAGGTATTTTTATTTAGGTGTCATTATTTTCTGCTACTCGAAATCTTATTGTTGTAAGTACAATCAAAAGACTTCTCCACGTGTCCGAGTCGCCTTTTACCTTCATTTATTTATTACCTTGGTTTTTAACGATAATATTGATACACAATTTATTAAATCTGCTAATCCGAGGTCATAGATAGATAGAGAATGTTTTGAAGGTCCTCGAGACGCACCTAGCAGTAGCAAGGTGCGACTGCTGTGCCTCGTCGACCTTTAGAACATTTTCAGATTATCACGATTGGAAATGACATTAAGAGGAAACAGCACGGTCGTTTTTCCATACAAACGTAGTCCCCTGTTTTCTTCCTGGATAATGCCAGTAGAGCAATAATTTTTTTACAAAAAATCTATGACCACTATTGGCATGTCTCTATGTTTTCCTTTTTTCCATAAATTAATTATTAAAAGAGATATGAACATTCAAAATCCTAAAAAAATAGCCAGATTTTCCGCTGTGTTCAAATATCCAGAAAACAAATTTGACGGGATTATATAAAAAAAGGAAAACATAGGAACACGGTCAATGCCGTCCTTTATTTTTTAAAGAAAAAAGTAGTGAAATCGGTTAAGTTTTGGAGGAGTAATCAGGGGACTACGAATCGTTGATTTTGTGCCTGTATTCTGTGCCTTCTCTATCGCGCTCTGTAACTCTGTTACGGGCACTGCGCGACAGCAATAGATTTTACAAATACCTATTTTTCAATTCTCCAGCACTTGCTGTTTCCTCTTAAAGGGCTTCACACACAGCAGTTATAATGTAAAGATGTACATTATAGCATGATACATCTCATTACATCTTTCCATAGAAATCGTCAGGAGACCACACACTGCATAGAGATTCGAAGATGTCAAAATGTACATTATAGCTGCAGTGTGTGGTCTCCTGACGATTTCTATGGAAAGATGTAATGAGATGTATCGTGCTATAATGTACATCTTTACAGTTATAGCTGCTGTGTGTTTTGCAGCTAATGGCGGTGTGTTACTAGAGCTATTTCAAAACTTTTCATTATTGTCAGTTTTGTGGCATGGCTATTATAGAGAATGCTATAAACTTGTTCTGAGTTACATGTAACCTAATTGCCCATTTATCCGAAATATTTTTTCTTTTCGAAATTCACTTGTCAATCCAAAACAATTCAATATTTAATTCTTCTTTCTTCTTCGTTTGAGATTGTGACCTTATTCTAGTGACAGATTAATTAACCTGCCTTTCGAGGAACCCCACAAGACTTTACCTACCTATGTTCATTATTACCTAAAGATATAATAATACTCAGGAATAATGTCATCATCATCATCATCAGCCTATAATGTTCCCACTACTGGGACACAGGCCTCTCTGTGAGAGGGAGCGGGCCATAATTCACCACTCGGGCCCAGTGCATGTTGGTAGATGTCACATGTCTTCGAATTTTTGGTTCTGGGACATGCCGGTTTCCTCACGATGTTTTCCTTCACCGTTTTGGGAAGAAATAAAATATGAACATTTTAAAAGATACTTTGCCAATTGCTCTAGGTTCAACTCTACCTCATCGTCATCTCATGAGCATTCGCTCGTATTGAACATGACCAGTTGACGTTCGATCTGACCTAACCACGGGTCGTCTGGACCATCACGAATAACATCCTGAATCGAATATTCAATCTCAATCCAAATAGTAGCTATAAATGGTCGCGGGACTTATTCCATCACGCGTGACCCCGGAACATAAAGGGCTATTGAAGGACACCGTGGATTTTAGTCAGTACAAGTCTGACAGTCCCTCCCGCCCTGCCCGGGGTGGGAGGGCTTATTTGATGATTTTACCACATTAAAAAAAAAATTGTTGATAAGTATTTTTATTTTTGAGAGTATCTTCTGATCTGGACATTGGGCAAATTCGGTCGTTGATTGGTAAACTTACAGACAATCCAACCGAAGAGTGCCACCTAGTTACATTATTAATTTCTAATAGCGTATGTTTTACATTGTATTCTATTTCTCAGATTCTTTGAAAATGCCCGCCCCACACACAGGCCGTCTGGAAAAACAGCAGCTGGACAATCTGTCCCTTCTGAGTGAAACCATGAGCACATCAGAAGACCTTCCGGGAAAAAGTAAGTTTTAAAACTTTATTTTGATAAAAACAGTAATTTTATACCTCTTATAATTATTTAAACTAACATGGTCATCAACACTAACATTAGAATTAAAATGGGTTATTTTACCATAGAAGAAATATCGGGTTGTTTTCAACCACGCCACGGGGTAGATCGGGAAAATAGTTTGCATGTATCGGGCATGTAACGGGGTGGATGACACAGGATAAAAACCTGGTCGTATCCACACAGCTCCCCCTCTTACTCCAACGGGATATACCGGGTATAAAATGTGAGGTCACAGGCCCTAGTATGACTTTTGTGACGTGAGAGTAAACAGGAACTTTGACGTAAATTGCCTAAAAAAATAAATTCGTTTATACTTACACTTGAGGTGCGTTTTCAATTTCCATGAAATAAAAGGCTCAAATGCTTCAAGTACGCTGTATTTAAAGCAGGGAAATCTTGTGCTAAGGTATCTGCCCGCTGTAAAAAATTACAAAACAAGACTTCTATATTTATTGTTGCTATTGTAATAAAATTACATGACGATAAGATATTTTTATGTCTGCCGAATAAACAGCCAGGGCATTGAAGTCAATGCCTAAATAAGTAATTGATAAGCTGATAGCATTAATATAAGCGTTGTTTATTTGCAATAGATAACGAACACGGTGTGAAGAAGCGACCCGCGAAGCTTATCAGCAAGAGAGCGCAGTCAGCCAGCCCTGTCATGCCGCGGGTATGGCCTCGTCTTTATTATAAGGGTGCTCCCACATCTAACGACGCGGATTCGGATTTTTCCGTTGCCCTTTCTCTTTCTGTCGCTTAGAACTGCCATTTGCTAGACCGAGACAGAAAGCATAATGCTATCGCATGCGACGGAATCTTCAAGGCGGCCGCGTGCTATCGCTTTGTCTCGGTCTAGCAAATGGCATTTCTAAGCGACAGAAAGAGAAAGGGCGACGGAAAAATCCGAATCCGCGTCGTTAGATGTGGGAGCACCCTTAATGAGCATTGTTCAAGCTAATAGCCTTATATTATACTTACTATCTATTACCATCTATTTCAACCGCTACAACTGAAAATTATCCCATAAAACATAAAATTGGGGTAAAAACTTTCCGTGTTCCAAACATCCAAATCCGTTCAACAGCTTTTGGGTGAGAGTAACAAACCTCCATACCATCATCGTTGCAAACATTCAAAAATATTAGTAAGAGACTTTTAGTAATTAGTAATATTCATCATATTATCAGCCGTAGGACGTCCACTGCTGAACTTAGGCCTCCCCCATAGATTTCCAATGGGACCGGTTGTGAGCGGCTTGCATCCAGCGAGATCTTGCGGTATTCATCAGATCGTCTGTCACTCACGCTGCGCTTGCCGGTGCGTGGTCTCCATTTGAGAAACTTATGGCCCTATCGGCTAGCAGGCCCTATAGACAAACAGTAGACGGTAGCAGACGATAATCGTTGTCGCTCAGCAGTCTTTATAAAAGATTTTCATTTTTATGCGTTATTAGTGTACATATAAAAATAAACAAACGAAAACAATCTGTAAACTCCAATAGATTTTCAACTCTGCGCACTGAGGTATAATGTTGAAAAAGTATTAGCTGAGCGATAACGATTGTCGTCTGTTGTCGTCTGCTCTTTGTCTATAGGGTCTGCTAGCCGATAGGGCCGTATAAGTTTATTAGGTATTCTAAGACCATTTGGAACCTTTAGTTTAAATCATTTTTTTTTGCCATCTTCATGGGAAAAACGCTTGACCCAATACACAGTTTGGCAAATTAGAGTAGAAAACCGGAAGTCGCCACTGTGCTCTCGTTACCAGCACTTTAATGATATATATTTTTTTCAATTATTACGTTAGTTTTATGGCACAATAATAAATCTAACAAACTTGCGTTCTTTGTTTACATCAAATGTCAAAGATTTTAAATCGTTGTCAGCAAACAAAAAGATTAGTTTCGTTTCAAGACGTTCTGGCCAAGCTGTATTTATTTTTACCCTTAATAAGCTACATAAAAAGATTAGGGTTTTAAAATAGTCTTTTAAATTCTGAGAACCTAATTTACACAGTCTAACACAACCTTTAGAATCTTTGAGATACAGCAAAACTTTATTAAACCTACCTAAATCATCGTTCGTTTTGTTTTGTACTGTCGTGGTGGAATGGCACACGTATGTTACTTTTTTAAGATTTCTGATTACATTCCCAGAATATGCTCATAAATTAAATATTTTTTTTATGTTTCATTACAATTTACACAAATAATATTTTATAATAATATTATAAAGAGGAAAAATTTTATTTTTGTTTGTTTGTAATGGATAAACTCAAAAACTACAACACCGATTTTAAAAAATCTGTCACCATTAGTAAGCTACCTTATCTGCGAGTGACAGGCTATAATGTATTTTATTTTAGAATAAATAGGGATCCGTAAGATATTTCAGTTTTTCGGACCTAAGGTGTAAATTATAATATCATCCAAAAAAGTTCCTTGATAGTTAGAAGTTTCAAATTTTGCTTGTGAGTTTTTTTAGGACGAAGGTTCTACTTCAGACGGAATTCGAAATTTGACCTCTGAGGGGTTGTTTTTGAGGTTGAGAGACTTTTTTTGGATATTGACTTAGATTTTCCAAAAGTAAGTAGGTAATACCATAAGAAGGGTGGCCGGGAGAAGAAATTCACAGAAAAAATTCGAAATACGCGCGGACGAAGTCGCGGGCGAAGTGCTAGGGGGAAATAACATGCATACACTCTTGATAACCAAAAATTTTGTAAAAAAGAAAAGTGGAATTAATTTTTTGGATACTTTTAGATAAAGGAAAGCCTTTAGTCTTAGAATAACACAGATCAATAACTGTAAGTTACATTTAAAGTAAATGTAAGGAACTACATGTTTTGCAACTACAATGATAATTTGATAAATCAAGATTACAGAACCTTAAAATTCGTGTTGCGACATGTGCTTTGTTTTTGTTTAATTTTATTTTATCAGATATGCTTACAGTGGAAGGCTGGAGGAAAACTGGCAAAATGTCACATTTAAGAATTCCTTACATAGGTACAAGTACTTAGTTGTCACGGGTGGCAGTACCTTGGCCTCGTACAAAATGTAAAGCCACCCAATCGCTAAAAGTGCTTATTACATATTTTTAAGCTTCTAGTATACAATGCAAAATGTAATAGGGGAACAGTGTTTATGAAGGGGACGCGAGGAATGATGGGAAATCACACGCATAATGCAAACTTAACACAATAATATACAAACGTAGCGCAAACGCCATTCATTTGCAAGCGGCCATCAACAAAAATGGCGTCCTGTTGGCGACTGCGCTACGTTTGTTTGCTTTTTAAGTGTGTGATTTCCCACCATACCTCGCGTCTCCGTCTTATACACTGTTCTCTTACGATTTACTTAAACGGGGCAAGTTAAATTGTTTGGCAGTAGCAATGTTTTGCAGAAACGTCAAACATTGCCATGTTTTGCCAATTCTTTTTCTTTTGTACCCTTCGGCTCGGATTCGGGAAATCGTTTATTATTTTCAGATTCAGAGCCAAGTTGTAAAAAAAGGAGCAGAGAGAAGATGTCAAAGTTTATCGCCAAGTAATGCTGTAAGCGCATATTTATTATAATAAAATTGTTGTTATTGTTACTCAGTTGTTATAAATCGTAGTCTGTATTTTCATAAATCATCCGTCCGGGCTTAGTGCCTGAACCTTATTTCAAGAGTTATGGTAACGTTAGTTGTGGTTACCTAATTGGCGCTGGGACAAATCGAGAGTTTGGCCTCAGGACCTAGAGTAGTGGCAAACAACTTTAGAAGTTACAACTTTTATAAGGCTTTAGGAAATTCTCGATGGACACTCTTGTGTCTTGTGCCAGATACAAGCTACCGATGAATATTTGATTTCTATGGAACCAATACGAAATTTTCTCCCTTTACGAAATTATCTAATTTCTGCGCATTCGTAAAAAAACTATGTCCAATTGTATTAAATTAACCTTTTTTATTGTTCTATTGAATTTTGTCAGAAGGGGAAAGTTTGATGTGCATGAGTCTGTACAATAGATAGTGATACAAAGACCTACTAAATGCTTTCCTTACTCGACAGTTCATGAAGAAGTCACGAGATAGTTTCGCTCCATCAATTGGTTTGGCACAGGACGGCTTGATTATACCCTTCCCTATGTCGTCTGAAAATGACCCAGGTAACATAATAGTTAACAAACAGGCTTAACCTGACTTTGATATTTCTAAAAAAATACACTTCGGTTGCAATTTTAATCCCGGTCTGTGTCTGTACCAAACAACGACCAATTTCCTATCCCAGTCTTAAAAACGTCCAATCAAAATTACCAGTCAAAAATAAGGGGAGCAGTACTTCAATTGAGATAGAATACGCAGAATTCTAGAATTAGAAAACCAATATGTATTAGAATAATAGAATACATTGAGATATAGAAAACATTCGGGAGCAAGAAGGCGTGGAAAATATTCAAAACCTCTTTAACCAATAGTTATTTTTAATAAATAACAGAATGTAACAAAGCTTTTCTACACCGTATCCATAATAATGTATTTATATTTTAACAGAGAAAGATGTGGCCCTGCCACAATGTGTTTTAGCAAAACTAAATCGGGTCATAGCAACGAAGAAACGAGAGTTCATAAAAATGCGAAAGGCATTAATTAATCAGCAAGTAAGTTCATCAATCAGTCTATAATCAGCTCGCTGTTCCAGCAGTCCTATCTGCCAGTTTGACTGAATATTTTGCGTAAAAATAAGAGGCATGAGAAGAAGAGCGCCTTCCTGAATGCGTCTTCTATCTTCTTGAATGTTTTCGTGTCGAAATTGTCATTGTTCGAAATTGTCATTGTAATACGCGTCCTGGCCGTTCAGTACACCTTGTTGCACTGACACAAAGAATATCAAGCACCAGCAAAACGTACGGGCTGTGCCCCGGGTGTTCTCCTGCCGCATGCCCTATGTCACTGGTATCAATTTAGTCTTTTCAGTTTATGTCTCCAAGGAAGAATGATTGATCCCCCTGGATCACGATCACGACCCTCAGTAATAAGGATGACTTGAAGAGGACGCGTCTCCTTGCTCCATACATCTTATGTTTACAGCACCACAGTTGTGAGCTCAGAAATATATATGTTTTTAAGTAAGTAACACCTGATTATGTTTGTTTTTGTGTAGAACTCTTTACTGGAGAACTTTGCCCATTTGAAAGAACTGGAGGCTCGAGCAGGTATCACTAACGTGGACGACTCTCTTGGAGAAGTGCGCGTGCTATCCGTCTCCGGGTGGCCAGCGCATGACCTGCTCATGCTCGTCCGCGATGACCTTGAGTTGCCAGTTAATTTGGAGATAAGTGGCCTTCTAGGTGAGACTTACCAAATTATTTTAACGTGCAATTATAAAGCGTGTCAGAAGAATAACCTGAAGAAGGCTTTTGTTATAGCATCGTGTATAAATAAGGCATGAGTAATGCAAATAACGTTGAGCTTTCCACTCCACTCCATACAATCCAATATTCTTTTCTGATCAATTTGCAGTTGCAGGATCCAAGACAGTAAATTCATTCTCCGGGACACGTCGAGTTTCATTGTCTCGGCGCTTTTTTGTTAGTTGCCACTGTTAATTCTGGCTTTCAGGAGTTGCAATAGTTTGGGAATAGTGTGGTAGGTTTATAAAAAAAAGTCCTGCAAAAAAAAAGCAACCAATGATGATGAACGGAACTAGTTACGCGAGCACTACATTGATTTCACAGTTGCCATCACCACCAACAAAACAATGATTGCCATAACAACTTGACTATCGTTTCCTTTAGGGCCGCATGCGCTTCATCAGATAACTTCACAACTGAATCCGATTCCCGAGGAGATGTTGGCTGTTAGTGCAGAGATTATGGCGCGTCGCATAGAGCTGCTTAATCTGCTGCGAGGAAAGCACCGATCCGATCGATCTACCTACCTTACTGTAAGTATTTCTTTGTAGCCATTGTATTCGAGACACAGATTGCCGTCTAAACCAAGGTCAGACAGTTATTGAAATCTTCTTAATTCATTCTAATGACAACATCTCAGCTTCTAAAATAAATTACACTTGATGGCATAACTTTAGCGACATTATTTTATTTTAGAACTTAGAATGGAAAACGAAGAACACAGAATTTGATCAAGAAACAGAAAAATTACACAGAATGGTTGCTGGTACGGCGGAGAATTTAAAAGCTAAGATAAATTATTCACTGGAATTGGCAAAGTAAGTTCGAAGTTTTACAAGCTGGAGCGCATATGCGCCGGCACCGGAGAAAGTACTTTGATACTCATAGATAATAGTAAATCCTTGAAGACTCTTGTAGTAACTTGCGCTCGGTTCTATGGTACTTTGGTCATAAAGCGACTGACACCACAGGTTAACGGTGCCCATTTGGGAGTCATGTAACCCTGCCAGTCGAAACATGTGTGAAAGTATGACAGAGACCTTTGTACGAGTATGCTACACGGTGGAGTTCTAAAAACATGAGCAATGTGTTGTATATTTTTGGCAGTAGGTAAACCCCGACAAAACCCAAAGATGCTAGAAAGTCTGATAATTTAAAAAAGACAATTCCCAAAACGAATTTATTAAGAGAACTATTTTATATTGTTTAGGATTCCTTGGGTCGATAGGGAAACATTGATGAAGAAGATAGAGCGTTTACAAAAGGAGATTATGATACTGCAACATAAATATGAGGAGAGTACAAAAAAAGATTTAGAAGAGGCTGATAAAGAAGCACAGTCGTCGGAAAGTTTACCTCAGTATCAGGTCGTTGATCAATCTAATTATTATTATCTAAGTGTTTGATGCTTAGAAAATCTACTTACCATTTGATTAAATTTTAGTAAGTCGGTGAAAAACTTCTTATTTAAATTAAACAATGAATCAGTAATATCAATTTGGGTAATTCAATGAAATGACTAAAAGATGATCATGATGATTACAGCATAATGCATGGTCCGCAGGCTTTGAATGAAGAGTTGTCTAAGGAACGTGCCGCGCGGGAAGCATTGAAGGAAGTGGTGTCCGCGGCGGAGAGCATGCTGCGCGTGGCGCGCGCGCGCATCGCCACCTTGGAGCGACAGCTCAAGGAGACGCGCACTGAGCTAGAGACGGCGCGCAAAAAACACAAAGACCTCGAGCAACTCGTAAACAGACTCGCACAACATAACAATTCGACAGTGAAGTTGTAACACTCTACATTACGATCCCACTCTGAGGGATCGAAGATATCCCATGTTTCCCTTATTTCGGTAAGGGTGTAATCAGAACGCGTGCAAGTGGCCTAGACCGCTGCCGTATAAGTTATAAAAATCTGAGCCCTAATGTTGTTGTTCAACGACATCTAATACTGCCAAAGAAATGCAATCTGGTTGCACCTTTCAGCCCCATTCATCTGTAAACAAAGCTGCGCATAATCATTTTATCAAGATTTTTAGGGTTCCGTAGTCAACAAGGAACCCTTATAGTTTTGCCATGTCCGTCCGTCCGTCCGTCCGTCCGTCCGTCCGTCTGTCCGCAGTTTAGCTCAGAGACGCACAGTACTAGAGACCTGTAATTTGGTGTAAATATACGGATTTGTTGTGCCAAGAAAGTGGTAAAATAAAATCTCGTAAAATATTTTTTTTTAGGGTACCTCCTGTACACGTAAAGTGGGGATGATTTTTTTTTTTTGCGAGTACCCCTTATTGTGGGGTATCATTAAATAGGTCTTTAAAAAATATTGATAGTTTCCATTAACAATTTCTTGATTAAAAAATTCGTTTGTGAAATATTAAGCTTTAAAGTGCTAAATTTTGCTCGACTCGAGTGTCCCCCCTCTCTACCAGCTAAACGGTTGTGTTTGGGGGTGTGAAAAAATTCGCAACAGTAGTATATACAACGAATTTTAAAAGAAAATTATCATCACTAAGTAGGCGTTACAACTTTACGAGTAATAGTCGACCAACTTATAAAATGTACTTGGATAAAATTTTTCTTAAACAAAATGTATCGGACAACATGTTCATCAACTGCAAATGTAAGTTTGTCAACTTTATTTTTACAGCTTTAATAGGTATGTTTTTACGGTATGTTTTTTTTTTTGGGGATAGGTAGGTTTTATCGTCAACTATTTTTAACTAACTTCAAAAAAGGAGTAGGTTCTAAATTCGTCGTAATCTTTTTATTTATGTACTAGTGTTTGCCCGCGGCTTCGCTTGCGTTATTTTAGAATTTGAGAAACAATACGGATCGTGTGGCGCCATCTGGAATATGAACGTAATTGTTTTCTCGGAAACAGCTCTCTTCTGTTATTCGGGATGTAAGATACCTTATATCCGTGTATGTATATACTCCTGACAACCTATATGCTAAATTTTGGGACGATCGATTCAGTAGGTAGTAATGCGTGAAAAGGTAAAAAACAAACATACTTGCATTTTTATTATTAGTTTAGATCAATAATGTTATATCTAGGTACATAGTTTTATTAGGAAACGTCCTTATTTGAGCGACATTAATTTCAAAGAACCGTGTTTATTTTAAACATTAGACTATCATTTTTGGGTCGATTTACAGTATCGCTGCAAATTGAACGTACGATAGCATTGCTCTTCTCCCTTTAGCATTCCGCGTGATACCTAAAAAATAACTAATTGTCTGACTCGATGAGTACAACTTGTCGTCGTTTAAAACAGAATCTATGCACTGGTTTGAGCACCAATTCAATACATAAAAAAACACAAATTATAGAAACCCTGATTTTTTTCAAATCTTTAAAATTCCACACCTCGAAACAATTACAATTAAAAAAAATATCAAACTTACAACCTACAATTCAAATCCGCGAAGATTAATATCCTAAAGAAGTATTGAAAAAAATAGTAATTATTTAAAATCGCGAATAATATTGAAACAAAAGTATGCACATTTTTTTTTTATTTATTTAAAACTCTCAGGACAAATAAAAAAACCTCAAAAAGAGAAAAAAAAACTGCAAGATTTGATCCAGAGACCCCTTGCACGAAAGTCAAGCAGGTTACCGACCGGACTGGCTAGTACGCTGACAGTGATTTTCAAATAGCGGTTCTTATACAAATGTCAACAATGACTGAAAATCAACATTGCTAATCCCCTAAAGGGAATAGCGTAATTATACATATCCTATTAATAGAAGAGCAGTTTAAGGATTATTTGGGGAAAAATTGACTAAATAATATCCAGTGGTTTAGCTTCCAACTATCAACAAACAGATAAAAACAACAAAATTCAAAATTGCTTATCTCCCAGGAAAAATAGCGTAATAATACATAGCATATTAACAGAAGCATATTATTAGGAATAATTGAGGAAAATTTGATCGACAACTTTACAGTAGTTTCGGAGATAGATCAAATAAAAAAAAACATAAAAAATTTCGAAAAAAAATAAAAGTTGATTTGGCATCAGAATCGATCCCTTATCTCGAAAAAAATTCAAAAAGAAAAAAATATTCAATGTACAGGAATGACATCTCTACGATTTTATTATATGTAAAGAAGATAAAGATTTTCCCCGATTTCTCAAAGACTCCTGGACCGATTTTGAAAATCCTTTTTTTAAATTTAATTCAGCGAATCAGTTTAGTTAGTTCGCATAAGTGTTTTGATGGGCAACTACGGAACCCTACACTGTGCGTGGCCCGACATGCACTTGGCCGGTTTTTTGTGTTGTACATTGAATGTTGCTGGATAATGGATATTCCTATGAAGTCATAATTGACAAGTAAAAATTGCGTTAGTTTTGGATTTTGCAAGCACAAACATAGGCGAACTATACAATATAGGCGAACTTTGTTTTCAATGAAAAAGTGGCTTTAGCAATTTGGTAATGACTCTTCTTAAAATTTGCCACATGAACGCAACTTGATTTACTATTTCAACGACTATATTAACTTTCAGTATCGACATCGGGAGACTAGCTTCGACGCTCGCTCGAAGAAGCTCATTGAAGTTTCAAAAACTGGAGAAGTAACGATTGAAACATTACAACGCCAGCGAGACGCTTTGGAACTTAGGTTCTTATCAATACTAGTATTGTTTTGTTGTGCATGTTTTTGATGAGTATTGCTATAAAAGTCGAAATGCCTTTTAGAGTGAAGGAGCTCCGTGAACAGGCTGAGCAGGCAGAAAAGGCAGCCGCGATCAAGGCAGCAGAGCAACGCGCGCGCTCCGAGTCCCTCCAGGCGAAGGTAGCGGAACAGGTGCTAAGCATTCGGGTCATGTTACTTTAAATACTTTAACCATCCTAAGAATAGATATGACGGTTGTTTTCAAAATAGCTTTCTGCGCAGGAGAAAGCCAAAGCAGCGACGGAGGGTCGCGTGATGGAACTGGATGCCAAAGTTAAAGAATTAGAAGAACAGTTACAGTCTCTGCGTGAACGCTCTGTTAGACTTGTGGATATGGAACGTCGGCGGTGTCTCGAATATGTGCCTTCAAAAGGTAGGTAGTTCAAAAAGGCCTAGAAACGATATAGCACGGGGTCCAATGACAGATTGCCTGACACCTCTCAAGCGATAATAATGAATGCATCTGAGAGTTGTATCATAAAGTCCGATTTTACGTAACATTGCTGTAAAATTACTAGGTACTTATTATTTTGCTGAGGAGTTACCGCTATTACTGGATGCACACATTTTCAATTCATCATTTAGTGCAGTTTCCAAAGAAGTTCGGTTTCTGATAATTTACTAATGATCTGATCGCTTGGGATGAAATCACCGACCAAATGTTGACCCCCCCCCTCCCCCCGTACTCTTGCCGTACAGTGATTACAAGTTATGGACTTGGAAGAAATTCGTTTTTTTTTAATAGTACTGCTAACTACTTGATGAAACTGATTTAACAAGTTCACCTTTTGCAGAAAATGAGCCTTCTGATAGAGAAACTGAGATATGGAAAGAGCTTCAAGTGACGCGAGTGGCGTTGTCCAAAGTGGAGGAAGAGCTACGACAGAGTCGAGCTGACAAAGATAGCTTTTTGAACTCGTTGGCTCGAATAGCTGTAAGTTATTGCGAGCATAGAGGTTTTTTTTTTCTGATACTAATTGCCACGGACATTTTACGTTTGTTATGTTGTGTACGTTCATAAAAAAAAAACCTTTGCATCAGGTGCAATTACTATTCCTTGAAATGGGTGGTATGAGCCCTTTTTTTGCAAAAAAAATATCCCGTTATTGGTTGGTTTTTAGAAAACTACGTTATAGCGTTAGACAAACACAACAACACTGTATGTACAACTAACATTTTCAATTCAAATTTTCTTAAATATTTCTTTGTCAGTACATGAACTTTACGGCGATTATGGTCCCAAAGGTATGCAGAGTTATTTTATGCGATTGGGTTTCAATAAATTTCGCCGATCTTATGATCAGTAATTTATTAGCTTAAAGTCTTGAACGCCGTAAAAATTTCGTAATAAATTGAGAAAGGGTTATTGAGGTATATGGGGAGAATTTTCGAAAAATCTGTAAAGTTAAACCTCAAACCTACCCCAATCATGAATTATTCTGTATAAACATTAAATTTCTGCTTTAGCAAGAAGGATCAGACACTGTACAAGAAAAAATTGCGACAGAATTACTGGATAGAGAACAAAAGATTGTTAAACTGCAACACATTATTGAAGAACAACGAGAAAATGAAAAGTCAATGTAAGTAAAACAAACAGAAAAGTCATTACGTCTGTAGTCATATGCATTTCAGTAGTTATGCTTTAATGTCAAGTAAGCCTATAGACAACTGCTGGACATAAATCCAGATACCGTGGCTGGTATTGAGCACAAGTTTCCTAATTGCCCAACCTGGAAAACGGACACGGGACCTCATGTTTAGTAATCACAACCACTTAACCAACGGGTGTGGTCCTCTGCGGCCGGACCACAGTTTAGTACTCAGATGGAATAGTTCGAAATAAGAGCTACCTAAAGTCTACTTTCATCGGAATATAAATATATTTTTAGTACCTCAATAGATATCTTTTTATTTAACAATTCATGTGGTCCGGCCGCCAAGCAGTGCTCTCTGGCCGCGCCACCTCAAATTCAATAGAGTAAAATGAACTATTAGTAAATCAATATCCCAAAAAAAAGCTACCTAAAGAGTACCTTACATACGACAAATATGGTCCAATTAATCCCTTTAGATAAGGAGTTATTGGTCGTGGGGAGTGGTCCGGCTGGGAGGTATACTCTGCAGCAAGTCAATTTTGCAATACTTATTATAAACTGTCCGGAAATCAATTTATGTAATGGTACCTTTTCTCTACTCTTCGTTGATACTTTTTTTCTCTCAAGAAACTATTCATTTTATTAATTAATCTAAAAAGTATGTGGCGCGGCTAGGGAGGATCCCTTTCAGCAAAAATAACGAAATGTGCCTTATTTCTTTATGCCAACGAAAACTGCACAATAAGTACCTTATAAAAAGACCTGGACTTCATCTATAAACATTTAATTTTATTATTATGAATGATTTTGAAAAAA
Source organism: Agrotis segetum (assembly GCA_036375495.1). Classification (NCBI taxonomy): domain Eukaryota; kingdom Metazoa; phylum Arthropoda; class Insecta; order Lepidoptera; family Noctuidae; genus Agrotis; species Agrotis segetum. The sequence continues at coordinate 1,328,167 of JAQSVV010000090.1, read as the reverse complement.
AATCATTTTTTGGTTTTTGTTTACCAATCTACCTAAGAATAGGTAGGAAGTTCATTTGACGAAGTAAATGAAAATTTTGGTTTAAAATAAACAATTACCTAGTACAAGAATAACAAATATATTTTTTTCATAATCAAATGAGTGAACAGGCTTCTTCTGGGTAAGCTCGCTCCATCGTCGACCTTGTCAGTCATTCCTGACCTAGACTAAGGTCAAGAGCAAACCCATCTAACATAATAAAAATACTAAATTAGATCGAGAGCAGTGGTGGCTCAGTGGTATCGGTCTCGACTTAGGAGTTGTAGGTCGTGGGTTCGAACCCAGCCAGGCGCATAACTTTGTTTAATTTATTTCATCACTACTGCTCTTAAAACGGTGAATAGTCCATATAATAGCGCATTACTTTGTGCAATTTATTTCATCACTACTACTCTCAAAATGGGGAATAGTCCAAGACATGTGACATCTACCAACTCGCACTGGGCCCGCGTGGTGTATTATGGCCCACTCCCTCTCACAGAGAGGAGGCCTGTGTCTCAACAGTGGGAACATTTTTAGGCTGATGATGAATCAAATAATTAAACGATAAAAATTGTAAATACAATAGGTTTTATAAATTGCGGAACTTATACGCAAAATTGTAAATTATTAGCTAGCTTCTGCCCGCGACTTCGTACGCGGATCCTGTTGCTTATGCCAGCGACACAGGGGTCGTCAAAATGGAAGATCTGAAACTTCGGATGCCCAATTCCAAGAGTCCGGGAATAAAATGGCCACTAGAGTCAATTCTTAGGGTTCCGTAGCCAAATGGCTAAAAACGGAACCCTTACAGTTTCGTCATGTCTGTCTGTCTGACTGTCCGTCCGTTTGTCACAACCACTTTTCTTCGAAACTATAAGAGCTATCCTGTTAAGACTTGATAAGTATTATAATTATATACAGTGAAATAAGTGATACCACTCATGTTTTATACAAATAAATATATCTTATCTTATCTTATAAAATATCATAAATATATAGTGTAGCTGGGCTCTTGGAGTTCCACATCAGGTATTCCAGATCTTCAAATTTATTCTCTCAGCAGAAAATGCTCATCACATCATTTTTATCTCTTAAAGTTTACCTAGTCTGTTGCGCTTCTCCATCAGTTTTTTGAAGTTTCCAACATAAATTTTATAGCCTATGTTGCCAGACTGGATATCTATACAATAACAAAAAAAAAGACATTCAAATCCGTCCAGTACTTTTTGAGTTTATCTCAGATATACAGCATACAGACAAACAAAAACTCTAAAAAGGTTACAGGGTTAAACGCATAAATAAGATTGCTTTTAGTTTGATAAATAAAACACGTTTCCGTTAACAGTAATTGTTTATATTTTCATTTACTCCGTCAAATGAACTTCCTACCTACATATTCTTAGGTAGATTGGTAAACAAAAACCAAAAAGTGAATTTTTTTCAAAATCATTCATAATAATAAAATTAAATGTTTATAGATGAAGTCCAGGTCTTTTTATAAGGTACTTATTATGCAGTTTTCGTTGGCATAAAGAAATAAGGCACATTTCGTTATTTTTGCTGAAAGTGATCCTCCCTAGCCGCGCCACATACTTTTTAGATTAATTAATAAAATGAATAGTTTCTTGAGAGAAAAAAAGTATCAACGAAGAGTAGAGAAAAGGTACCATTACATAAATTGATTTCCGGACAGTTTATAATAAGTATTGCAAAATTGACTTGCTGCAGAGTATACCTCCCAGCCGGACCACTCCCCACGACCAATAACTCCTTATCTAAAGGGATTAATTGGACCATATTTGTCGTATGTAAGGTACTCTTTAGGTAGCTTTTTTTTGGGATATTGATTTACTAATAGTTCATTTTACTCTATTGAATTTGAGGTGGCGCGGCCAGAGAGCACTGCTTGGCGGCCGGACCACATGAATTGTTAAATAAAAAGATATCTATTGAGGTACTAAAAATATATTTATATTCCGATGAAAGTAGACTTTAGGTAGCTCTTATTTCGAACTATTCCATCTGAGTACTAAACTGTGGTCCGGCCGCAGAGGACCACACAACCAACGGAGCAGAACACGTTGAAGAATGATAGTAGGTCACAAAAAAATTATATGAATCCTTTTCAACAGGGAGCAAAGTATGACTCAATATGAGAATCAACTAGCTGCACTGCGTCTCGAAGTGAAACGGTTGCGGAACTATGAAGGGTACTCAAAAGAAGTTCCGTATCAAGATCTCCACACAGAGGTAAACAATACTTTATGGAGGCATATGTGGAAAAGCTTCCTCCATTCGCCCCATACGCCCCATATGCTTTGTACTTGTTTAGGCCGAAATTCCAATCACCTTCAGTTAGCTATTGGTCATAGTTCTGATTTTGAACTCAACAGTGACTGATCCTCCGGTTCGAGTGCCTGACTGAAAGTGGCGTTTGTAATCTGTTGGTGTGGTTAGGACACGAGGGACAGATGACCGTTTTGTCTAGTAGGTCCAGACTTGCTGCAGTCTCGCCAAATGTTTTGAAAATAGCCTTGCTCTACTACTACTACCTATTTAATTCTTACAATAGTTAAGCTACGCATTATGTTTGTGGCGAGTCCATGTTCAAAGTTGAAGGGACTATTTTGGTGTCAATAGCTCCTGGAGTTGCACATGCAAGTGGAGACCCTGTCCCGCGAGCGGACGGCACTGGTGACGGCAGCGGCGTCGCGGGCGCTGATGTTGGAGCGACACGAGCGCTCCGCGGACCTGTTCGCGCGGATGGTCCGTGCTCGCCGCGACCTGTCGGCGCTGTTGGATGGGCGCATGGAAACACCGCCTCTCGATGATGGTGGCCAAGCAGAGGTGAACTTTTCTACTTCCTTGTTTAACCGTAAAATGTTTTTATCGCAGTTTATTAATTATTATTAATTATTTTACCTATATTGGTTGTTTAGGCACTGTTGCAAATGACCATGTCAGTTTAAAAACTCATAAAGCTCACTGTTGTATGGTTTTGAATTAGGTGTCGAGATCATTGTCGTCGGTGTGCGCGAGCGCCGCGGATACATGGACAGCGTTGCGGGCGGAGCGTGCGCGCGTTCTGCGCTTGGAGAGCGCAGTGCTGGCGCAGAGCCTGCAGTTGGAACGCGAGGGTCGCGTGCGCACCCAGCTCGAGCGTCGCCGGGCCATACTCGAGAGAGAAATCTTGCGCACTCAAAAGGACGGCCCGTCCAACGCTGCTGTGATGAACCCCATCAAAAATTCAAGTTTAGTTTTCTTCCAACGTTTGCCTCTTTATCATCCTTCTCATGCCCTTCTCCCAATTTATTTTAGATCAGCTCAGCATGTTTTACTTTCCTATTCTTCTTTATTGTTTGTCATATCAGCAGTCACATCCTTTCTAGTCATATCATCCTTCACACAGTTCATCTTACCTCTTATGTTGTGTTCCTTTTTTGTAATGTTTTTAGTTTCAGTACGTAATCATCCCTTAAGGTGATTGCGTCGATGTAGCCCGCGAAATTCAAATTTTTTTACGTTTTTTGCAATTTGCAGGCCAGTGACATGTTGTAATTTTATAAATATTTGTGTTGCGCAAATAACAAGTATAATTTTAAATATAAAAATTGTCAAAAAATTCGCTCCATCAGCTCTCACATAGAAAAGGTGCATCGTAGTTAGATTTCGGAGATTTTAACATGATGCACCTTTTCTATGTGAGAGCTGATGGAGCGAGTTTTTTGATATTTTTTATATTTAAAATTATACTTGTTATTTGCGCAACACAAATATTTTTAAAGTTACAACATGTCACTGGCCTGCAAATTGCAAAAAACGTAAAAAAATTTGAATTTCGCGGGCTGGTTGGAGCATCCCCCTTAAAGGCAGAAGTGGCAGTCAGATAAAATAATACCATTATTTATACATTCCTAAATTGTCTAAATAGGCGGCTGTCTTCCTAACCCCGCGTTTGCATCACCCTTACAGAAGTAATGGTACCTACTTGCCTTTTAACATGTAACGTTTCTTAAAATACTAAAATATATATCATATTTACCTATTTACAATCCCGCACGCAAAATACGCGCATAATATGACGTGGAGTTGCGGATACCATAGCCCGTTATACAATACAATATTTACAACTGTACTACATGTCTTGATATTGTTTCAGACATGAATTGGTAACAACAGTATCAACATAACATGTAGGAATACATGTTTTAGACCTTGACGTAAACGCGGGGTAAGGAGAAACATATTTTATAAATTTTATTGAGTATGTGTAACAACGCCGCTAATTTTAACTTTTCATCTTTCAGATTGTGGGCATTCTTGGATATGAATTTTGGTGGAAGTGACAGTTGACGCTACGTACCATCTCTATTAATTAACGTTGTAACTGCATGTAACAATGTCAAATAAATTGTATTATTGAGTTGCACTTGAGACAATTTTATTTCTCATGAATAAATATGACACTTTTTCAGAACCTTACGACACAAACAATACAGAAACTATAAAATATACAGCACTCATAACCTGTGGCCAGCTATTTTAAACATCTTGCATTTTTTTTCGTCACGTAGTTGGTTACTTGTCAATAATTGTATATTTCTAGACAGTAAGTTATCTTTTAAATGGCTACCTGCTGGTAGCAACCCCCTAAAAGGCGGGAAGTTATTGTCTTTGATTGTGGTAGTATTGGCAAACATAATACTACTTGTTTCTGGTGCATTAATCAATTTCTGTTTGTCCGTGTTCGCAATAGCTTTCTTGCGATCTACATTTTCCGTTTTGAATAGTTCATCATTAGGTGGCGGTATATTTGCTTTGTTCATGAAATTGCCATAGGCAATTTTAGTAGGATGCGGTTCATGGTCGCTTTGGTACATCGTCTTGTTATTGTTACCTTTGTGACATTCAAAGGTTTCATGTCTGTCTCGTCCACGATCTGAAATGTATTTATTTTTGGCTGTAACATAATCATCCTCTTTATTCGGGTCAGAAGAAGCTCCTAGCTCGTCTTCTATAATTTTCAATAAGCTGTCCAAATTATTTGTAGGGGAATCATGACGTCTAGTCTTCATGCAGGACGCTTCATATTGTGCTATCTTATGTTCTAATAAGTTAATCCTATCTTGATCTTTCCTCCTTTGCATACTAGCTTTGCGCATCTGATCTTCCAACGTTAAAATTATTTTCTCTAATTGAGATATTTGTTGTTTTCTCGTTTCCACACTTGTGATAAGAGTTTCAATCTCTGTATTTTTCTCGGTAATCTGCTGGTTTAACTGAGGACAAATTTAAGAAGTGGGATTAAAGATTATTTTTCCAGAAAGGATCCGGTTAACAATTTTTCCATATTTCTTTGAAAGTCTTTGTAAACCCTGTCAGGGCAAAGCAAAATTTGAATGGAAACTGGGAATCAGTCGTTTTAAACTCATGAATTCAAAATTCATCTTATGATTACCAAACGATTGTTAATAAAAAAAATAACAGATTTTAAAACTTACATCCATGTCAGCTTGAGTTCTTAATTCCAAATTGTTTCTTAGTAGTTTAATTATGTTAGTGTGCTCTTCTTCTTTTCCTGTCAGCATTTTTATTAAGCCGTTACGTTGTGCCAGCAGCTGTTCCTGTTCAGATATCACATCCACATGGCGCTCCAGTTCCGCTTCTTTCTTTTGCAATGCTTCAGCAAGATCTCCATTTTGCCTAGTCACTTCCAGTAAGTTCGCGCGTTGTTGTTTAACCTAAATATTAATTAATGACATTATTAAAGTGGAACAATTAGGAAAATAAAAAAATAGTTAGACAAACAGCCAGATGGGTGGACGATTTCTAAAGATCACGGTCTGTAGCACAAAAGTGGGAGTGAGTCGTGGCTGGAAAAGGCTGACGTCAATGATGATGATGATGATGGAGTAGAAAAATTTGTTAAAATCTTGTTAATAGTTTTATGTCAGCATATTGCAGACCACAACTGACATAGGGCTCTCCACAGAACTTCGATCACATTTTCATTTCAACGTTTTCATTAACAGTGTGTTCGTTCCTAACAGATAGGCTGAGAAACTAAGCTGAGCTAAAATGGATATTTTTTCCACCTACACTGTACCTAAACAATGACTACTTACGGAGATGCTTCTAAAGATTGTGTAATGTCGTTTATTTGATATACACGATAGATAAAGATTATGTGATGATTATAATTACAACCGGCTTAATTTTATAAATACCATTTCATGAAGTTCATGAAGGTTCTCAAATTCACCAAAATCTTCTTGCAACTCCGTGATATTATTTTTAAGGCAGGTTAACTGCTCCTTATAAGATCCCATTTTACTTTCACTGAAACATCAAAAAGAGACATAATTATTGGAAATGTTGACAATAAAGAAAATTTATTATTTTATAGCATTTTGTAAAAACTAACTCAAGTAAATTTGGTTTACCTTTCTTGGAATTGCTTTTCTAGCAACGACTGTTTCATTTCAAGTTCTGATATCAACTTTTCTTTATTTACTAAATTAGCTTTTAGATTTTCTTCTAAAATTATTGATTCTTTGATATTGTTCTGCGCAAAGAAAAAAGTGTTAGGGAATATTTGACAACTATGTAGTTATTCAACCTTTTAAAAACGTACCTCATATTCTTTTAAAATATTACTTTGTTCAGTCATCTTTTTCTTGTAATCAGCAAGTTCAATATCGGCTATGTCTAAATCTCGCTTAGTAGAGGATAGCTCTCTCTCAAAGGTCATTGCAAGGCCTGTAAACACGTAATTCGTATCAACTAGGAAACTAATAATGTTTATGTTTATTTAGAATGAAGTGAAACACTTGTTATTTTGGATTCAATTTAAAATCTTAATCTAAAAAGAAGATTTTTTGAGAAAGCAAAGCACATATTATTCGTGTAAGCAAGCGGTCGTTTCAAATTTATTGAAGCCCTTATTTAACTTTCGTTTTCTAAAGATCTGCTTTAATTTTACTTCTAACTGAAGAAGACTTAGGGCTAATTTTTCAATAGCCAGATAACCTCTAACTGAGGAATTAAAATAACGGTTTGACATATTTTCTATAGATAAGCTGTCAAACCGCCATTTTTATTCCTCAGTTAGAGGTTATCTGGCTATTGAAAAATCAGCCCTTAAACTAACTTAATTTCTCTTTTGTTTCCTCCAATTCCTTCGATAAATCTTTAGCCCGAAGTTCAGATTCCATAAGTTTCGAGCACAAAGACTCTAATTTCACTTCAAGGCTTTTCTTCTCTTCTACTGTTTCTTCGTATTTATTCTCAGCTTCAATAAGCTTTGCAACGTTCACATTCATATCATGTTTGATGGTTTCAAGTGATTCCTGATAATACTTAGATAGATCCCCAAGGCGTTTTTCAAGGTCTTGCTTTCTGTTATTTAATGAAAAAGCAGCTTATTATTAAGTTTCTCGTTTCGCGATCAGTATAATAAAACTCTTTTGCACGTGTAAACTTACTCAGTTTGTAATTTTTCACGAGCTTCAGCTATTTCTTCTAAGTGCATAGTATTTTCCCTGATTGATTCTCGTAACTTATTGAGTTCTAAATCAAACTCATGTTGTAAAGCTTCGTTCTAAAAAATGAAGTGAGAGATTATAAATACTGAAAGCAAATGCTTGAGCTGTTTTGTATTTTTTATCTGGATTCTAACCTGATCATTTAATTGCTTAACATTGCGCTCTAAAGCCCAAGTATGTGAATGAGCCTGCTCCAAAGCTGCTTCTAATTGAGAAGCACGTTCTGTACTTGTCTTGATTTTACCTTCTGCTCGAGATAAACGGTCCCTTAGACATATTTTCTTACACTTTTCCTCCTTGAGATCCTTCTCAAGCTCCTGAAAATAAATATGAATTCTAGCAATTGTCACAACGGATCCAATAAGCAACTTATAAAAAATGTGAAGTACCTCTATTTTGGCTTTGTTTGTATGCGACCGTAAGTTATCGGAATTATGAATCTGTTTTCGCAAATCGGCATTCTGCGAATTTAAATCCGATACCGTGTACGTCAGTTCTTCCGAACGTAACTGCAGTGCTACTGTTTCATTCACAGTTTTCCTGATAACAATACTTCACATAATATTAACACAATCATATTAAATAAACAAGATATATTCGTTATCATAACATCATTATTTTAATGCACGTACCGCATAAATTCTATTATATCATTCAACTCTTTAATGAATTCTCCTTTAGCTTGTTTTAGAGAGCATTTTAGCATTTCATTCTCTGCGGTAAATTCATTAATCTTCTTGGAAAGTTTGTCCATACTAATACCCTTTAAAATGAAAAGCAAGTTAGAGTTCATTTGACCAACATTTGAATGAATGATAGTAAATCTGTTACCAAATATATTGGAATTTCCATACCCTATCCTCCTTTTTCAAAGTTTCAAACCAATCAATAATCTCCTTCCTCTTATATAGAGTCTGTTCACAAGTAGCAACTAACTTGGATGGCATAGAGTATAACTTATTCATATCTAGGTCTATTAAAGTTTTGTTAGGCGCTTGATTATCTGAAAATAAAAATTATCTTCAACGACTTTTTGCAGTGTTGCAAAAAATGGTTCATCGTTTATGGACGTTAAGTTCATCCCTTCGTTATGCGCTTTTCGTTCCTTCAATTTCTGAATCAGAAATAATCGTACTTTTGTTTCAACATACTGTGTTGATAAAAGTGCGATTGTCTCTGCGAGCAGTCGCGCGTCTACATCGACGTTACACGCGAGTCTCAAAAGCGATTTTAACGCGCGATGCGGAAGCACGCTTATATGACCCACGATAGCATCGCAATGATCACCATGTGCAAAGGATTTGAACTGACAAACAACTGTGTTGAAACTATGAAAAAACCGGCCAAGTGCGTGTCGGGCCACGCACAGAGTAGGGTTCCGTAGTTGCCCATCAAAATACTTATGCGAACTAACTAAACTGATTCGCTGAAATTAATTTTAAAAAGAAGAATTGTCAAAATCGGTCCAGAAGTCGGGTACATATTTGAATATCGAAGATTAAAATATCTACGCTTAAAATGTCGATGTTCAGAATATCGAAAATTAAAATATCGATTGTAACAAAATATCGAAAAATGTTACATCTACGCTTAAAACGTCGAAGATTAAAATATCGACTGATTGAAATGTCGAATGATTCAAAATATCGAAAGACCTTATGTCGAAATTCAAAATATCAACGTTTAATACATCGCAGTTCATAATATCTAATTTCATAATATCTACGTTAAAAATACCTACTAGTTGAAATATCGAAAAAAAAACCACCTACCAAGGTAAGTCGACGGAGCCCCGCTTCGCGGGGCTCCTATTTCTGTTTGCAAGGCTTAAAGTAACCTAACACGAAGAGGATGGCGGGGTCTTTCAGACCCCGCCACCCTCTTCGAACCTAACCTGTCCGAATCGGGGTGCCCCAAGTCGCTCTTGCGTCCTTAGTCAAATTACTGATTAGTACCCAACAAGGTAGCTGGACGGACTTCGGATGCAAGAGCGAGCGAAGCGAGCTCGGAACTTGGGGCACCCCGACTCGGACAGGTTAGGTTCGAAGAGGATGGCGGGGTCTGAAAGACCCCGCCATCCTCTTCGTGTTAGGTTACTTTAAACCTTGCAAACAGAAATAGGAGCCCCGCGTAGCGGGGCTCCGTCGACTTACCTTGTTAGGTTCGATATTTCGGACATTCGATAATCTGTACTTCGATATTTAGATCTTTCGATGTAACTTTTGTAGATATTTAGATTTTAGATATATTGGACGTAGATCATTTAATCATTCGATATTTCAAACTTTCGATATTTTAAGTTTCGATTTTATGGTCATTCGATATTTTCATTTTCGATATTTTGAACATCGATATTTTAAGCGTAGATATTTTAATCTTCGATATTCAAATATGTACCCCCAGAAGTCTTTGAGAAATCGGGGAAAATACATAAAAAAAAGATTACGACGAATTTAGAACCTCCTCCCCTAAACCCCTGAACCTATCCCCAAAAAACATACCTATTAAAGCTGTAAAAATAAAGTTGACAAACTTACATTTGCAGTTGAAGAGCATGTTCTCCGATACATTTTGTTTAAGAAAACATATTATCCAAGTGGGTACATATTTGAATATCGAAGATTAAAATATCTACGCTTAAAATATCGATGTTCAAAATATCGAAAATGAAAATATCGAATGACCATAAAATCGAAAATTAAAATATCGAAAGTTTAAAATATCGAATGATTAAATGATCTACGTCCAATAAATCTAAAATCTAAATATCTACAAAAGTTACATCGAATGATCTAAATATCGAAATACAGATTATCGAATGTCCGAAATATCGAACTTAACAAGGTAAGTCGACGGAGCCCCGCTTCGCGGGGCTCCTATTTCTGTTTGCAAGGTTTAAAGTAACCTAACACGAAGAGTATGGCGGGGTCTTTCAGACCCCGCCATCCTCTTCAAACCTAAACTGTCCGAGTCGGGGTGCCCCAAGTTCCGAGCTCGCTTCGCTCGCTCTTGCATCCGAAGTCCGTCCGAATCAGTAATTTGACTAAGAACGCAAGAGCGAGCGAAGCGAGCTCGGGACTTGGGGCACCCCGACTCGGACAGGTTAGGTTCGAAGAGGGTGGCGGGGTCTGAAAGACCCCGCCATCCTCTTCGTGTTAGGTTACTTTAAACCTTGCAAACAGAAATAGGAGCCCCGCGAAGCGGGGCTTCGTCGACTTACTTTGGTAGGTGGATATTTCAATTAGTAGGTATTTTTAACATAGATATTATGAAATTAGATATTATGAACTGCGATGTATTAAACGTTGATATTTTGAATTTCGACATAACGTCTTTCGATATTTTGAATCATTCGACATTTAAATCAGTCGACATTTTAATCTTCGATGCTTTAAGCGTAGATGTAACATTTTTCGATATTTTGTTACAATCGATATTTTAATTTTCGATATTCTGAACATCGATATTTTAAGCGTAGATATTTCAATCTTCGATATTCAAATATGTACCCTATCCAAGTACATTTTATAAGTTGGTCGACTATTAGTCGTAAAGTTGTAAAGCCTACTTAGTCATGATAATTTTCTTTTAAACTTCGTTATATATACTACTATTATGAATTTTTCCATACCCCCAAACATAACCGTTTAGCTGGTAGAGGGGGGGGACACTCGAATCGAGCAAAATTTAGCACTTTAAAGCTTAATATTTCACAAACGATTTTTTTTATAAAAAAACTGTTCATGAAAACTATCATTATTTTTAAAGGCCTATTTAATGATACCCCACACTAAGGGGTACGCGAGAAAAAAAAATCCTCACTTTACGTGTAAGTACAGGAGGTACCCTAAAAAAAATATATTTCGAGATTTTATTTTACCACTTTTTCGGCACAACAAATCCGTATATTTACACCAAATTACAGCTCTCTAGTACTGTGCGTCTCTGAGCTAAACTGCGGACAGACGGACGGACGGACGGACGGACATGGCGAAACTATAAGGGTTCCTTGTTGACTACGGAACCCTAGAAATAAGATTCAATATTAATATTGCCTTTGGTCTTGCCCATTTTTTGACACTTGTCGTAAGGGCGCACGGAGCAGAGCTGAAGCAGCTGTTCTGCGGATAACTTGGCCACGTTCATAATGCGCAGGTCTTCCGGTGGCGGCATTATCTCTTTCTGACCCAAACGCGTCATCTTCGCATGCGTGCTTCGCATTAGCGTATAAAGCTCCACTATTGCGTTCTGTAAAATCACTAGAAATTATAAAACTAGACTAGACTAGATGCATCCCCCAGCCCCCCAAACAAGTCTGTCAGGTCCTTTGTTACTTGTAACAATACCATTGGTCTGAACAAACTCAAAAAATACTGAACGAACTTTCATTTTATATTTCGACGCTTTATTTTAGCTCTTTGTAACGTGACAAACCTGTATCGATGCTAAGTTACAGCTTTCTAGTTCTAGGAATATCTGAGCTAAGTTACGTTACAGACTGTATGTCAAGCAATGGACAAAAAAGAATTTTTTTACTATCACGTAAAAACAATTTGGTTGGATAATAATTTTGTAGTCGTTATATCCGTTTTCTTTGATTTGATTGAATATGTTCCTCCATTATATAATTTAGTACATGTTAAGGTCTATTCAAAAACTAGCAGAGCCTCATATCTGCTAATTTTATTTAACTCACATGCTATTGATATTTCAATCGAAAGTCAATCACGACTCCATTACGATTAGAACTTTGGTATTCTGCAAAATCTTGTATGTAAGCTCAATAGAGTCGTAATGGAATCGTAGTGTAAGTGTAATAAAATTGCCTCTTAGTTGAACAGTTATAGGTGTTGCCATTAGAGAGTAGAATACCGATAAAGTCCACAATCAATTTACAATGTAACACGATTGAAGAGCAGACTAGCAAATATTCTGATAGCAGTTCAATGGGATGTCACTGGAAATCCATTGGTCTTAAATTAGTAGCAGAATACCAAATGTAGGTAGTTAAAACTGCTACTGAGATCCAATTGTTATTCAATTGAGTCATTACAAAATTAGCCGACTTGGGGCCCTGATTACTCACCTGACGATCAGTGAGATCATTTTTCATCTTCTCAAACTGCGTCATGTTCTGTTGCCAATTCGATTTCAATTCTACAATTTTGTTGCTTTGAGAGCTTAACGTCGATGCTGAGAATTTGTAAACAATATTATAAATTATACAGTGTTCATCGAAAAACGCTGCCCGTTTTTCGATATTCCTCATACCTTGGGATGTTAAATGTAGCCATACCTAACGCCCAGTTGAAAAATTTACCCTATATCAAAATTTTATAACATAATACTGTATTACAGATGCATAAATAGGATATTACCTTTACCAGTCATGGGCACAAATTCCAAATCTTTTAAATCTTCCGATTTTTCTTGTTTAGAAATTGTTTCCTGAAAAATACGAGATTTGATAAACAGAGTGTATGCATGAACAGCATCTGTAGATATATTATGTACACTGTACAGACGCCAGCAAGTCAATCTACCCGAGCCTGTAAAATTTTACCAATGGAACTTATTAATTTTACAAATTAAAGTTTGACAGATTGAGATAGGCTGATGTGATGGAGACTGTACCAACACGAATAAAAATAAATACAGAATGATATTGTATATTGATTATTGTAGTATCCAGTAAAAAAAAACCCGAAGACGGGAAACGGCTGGGCTAGGCTAGGGCTAGTCTGTTCAACATTCATTATTATACTGAACATCTAGTTTTAGATGCAAAAAACACTTGAAACCATTTCTATAAAATGTATGCTACCTACCTAATAGTAGTTTATGTAACTGGTACATAATGAGGGGTATTATACACGAGTGTGAGTTTATAAAACGAGCGAAGCGAGTTTTATAATAGTATCACACGAGTGGTATAATACCTAGTTATGTACAGTTTCATACACTACTTTATCTACTCTCATTGAACACGAACATATCAAATAAAAGATAAAAATTAATAAACACTAATAATCATCCACCATGTCATCCACCGAAACACAAACGTCAAAATCCCAACATTCCCTTAAAAAGCGCGCGCAGCCACAGATAAAAAAGTAAAAAAATGTATCTATGATCAGTAATCTGTATCATAATGAAAAAAAATTAAATTATAACATTGTTTTGTTAGACAAACAGTGTTATAATTTAATTTTTTAATTTCATTACGATACTCTATGGTATAAAGTATGTCATTATAAACTCGTTTTGAGTTTTGTATTTCGAAGTTTACGATATGAGAGTAGATAAAAGTATTTTATAACATTTCTTTAAAACAATAGTTGTACACTTAATCACAAATAATCATAGAACTAGCCAATAGTTTAATGCGATACACAGCTATAATCCAAATAATATCGCATTTAGTCACATTGATTCAATCATCAATCCTTGATACCTAGTTGCGACTGTATGCTATCTAAATAAAATCTTACTTGATCTGGCAGTTCTTTGTTGTTTTTGCTCGGATTCACTCTCTGTAAACAATCAAATAAATTATAACAAATGCAAACTTCTGCCACCTCCAATATAGGCATATGAGTTTGGACTAAGTGGTGAGCAGAGCGATGAGTGGCTCCAATAAAGCCCGGTATACACGACAACGATTTATCGTAGCGATCTGACTGCGCAGTCGGTTTGCGACATTAATTGCTTTGTAGTACGCGAATTCGCTACTAGCAGCGCCTCATGGCGTGTATGAAACATTTCAAGTTACAAGTTACCGCTCACAGCAGCAAGATGTGAACGGCCGTAAGATATAGTATTTGAAATCCCAGTATGGTTTTATTTTTATTTTGACCGTGCGGTTGGCGTAGTAAGTAACTGAATGATCGACTACTGCGCAGCGTGTCGCGAAATGATCCCCGTACCGAAAAAATATTTAGGAATACGATATTATGATCTGCAAGTAGGGGAAGTCAGCTTAAAGCGGCTTACTAACTTAAGACATTTAACCTAAAAAAGCCTAATATATCTTTTTTTGGAGCCCTATCAGGACATTATTGTTGAACTAAGTTATTCAGGGTCTGATACTTAACATTTTAAGATATTTTTGACATGTAGTCATTGCCATTGTCCTCGAAATTGGCCGTTGCAAGAATTCGATGAATTTTTATTCTGTGCCTGCACGCGTAGCATGGCGATTCTATCTCTATTCTACCAAGAAAAGACAAAGTTATTTATCGTTACTTCTACACAAGTCGACTGTTTTTTTTGCACAAATATATGACACCATTCGGACACTATTGAACAAAAGAACGTTTATTTTTCATTTATAATACACTAGCTGTTGCCAGCGGCTTCACCCGCTACAACTCGAAAATTATCCCACGGGAACATAAAATCGGGATAAAAACTATCCTATGTGTTAATCCAGGTTATAAACTATGTGTGTACCAAATTTTAGCCAAATCCGTTCAGTGGTTTTTGCGTGAAAGAGTAACAAACATCCATGCATCCATACTTACAAACTTTCGCCTTTATAATAGTAGTAGGATTACCATTTTTTTTTTTTTTTTTTTTTAGCGTGGTGAAATCATCAAATGAGTCCTCCAACCCCGGGCAGGGCGGGAGGGACTGTCAGACTTCTACTGACTAAAATCCACGGTGTCCTTCATAGCCTGTTACGTTCCGGGGTTACGGTAAGGGAATAATCCCGCGACCCCGGCAGGCTTTGGCCCTCTGAGAGGGGGGCCCCGTCATTATGCTGACGCTCTTTGAGGCGCGCGTGGGACACAACGCGCCGTCGACCCGGGCATGGTCCTTGGTCGAGCAGCGAGTTGCCCTTTACTCGCTGCCCGCATGCCCGCGCCTACGGTGGCCGGAGATCGTCTCGCGACGTCCGTCGCCGTGGGCGTCCTACACCGCGGTTGGGGCGGAGGGAGGACACTGTCCTCTCTCGCTCGCGGCGCGCCTCCTCCTTAGCGAGCATTACTGCTTCGCAGAAGGAGGCGACCGCTTCCCACTCCGTCTCGCCCCGCAGCATGGCCGAAACCAAATGCCGGGCGCGAGAGGAGTAGGATTACCATGCTTAAAACGATAAAAATATTTCTATTTTCTGTCATTTTATCTATATTCTTGCGTCGACAAAACCCCTTTCTACGGCGCCAGGCTACTGCTGGTATAAAATTATCTTCAAAAATCTTTCGATTAATGCGCTTTGAGTTGACTTCCCCTACGTTGTTCCGGGTCTGAGTGTGAGTTTCAGTTTGTATTTTATTGATTGTGAAAAAAATGTATCTTTGTTTGATTAGAACTAGCATCTGCAAGCTGTCAGGAAGTTGAATAGAAAACGAAATCATTAGTTGCCCAATATCAAATTATTAATTTACAATATGTTATTCAATTACCTGAGGATGCAATGTGTGAGCGACAAAGATTGGTTTCCCTTTGTTTGTATTTCCGCAATCCATTTTCCTAGGTATTGTGGAAGGCCTCTGTAAAATGAAGATGATTATGATTTAAATGTACTTTGCTTTCGTAATAGGGCGATCTGGTGATTACCTCAATTATCAAGTCAATAAAGAGTTACACAAACACCTGTCTGTAGCCTTGGGGCTTCACAAACACCATAACTTTTGTTGAACCTTCGAAACCAACGTTGGTTTTTTTTCATTTGGAAAATATACGTGCCACATAGAAAACTTTGTATAAAATATGTATATGCAGTCAGGTTTCCGAATGCGAAAAACGAATTCGGATATTGAATACTGAAAACGTTTGTATGCGGCCAACCAAAGGCTACGGTTCCACTGAGGCGGAGCTGTGCAGAGCGGAGAGCGATTCACCAATCACATGGCTTGAAAAGGAAGAGATGTGGATTTCAGCCGTATGATTCGTGAATCGCTCTCCGCTCTGCTCCGCTCCGCCACTGTAGAATCGTAGCCAAAAGATCGATTCCCTCAAACGGATTTTTGATGTTAAATCTTTTCAGGCACGCTGAGTATTTTAATTCGTGGATATTGAATCATTACGCATAATTTTTATGTGGCATTCGTTAGAGTAAAGACGGATAAAGCACAAAAGACGATCAGTTATAACCTGATTTGACGGTTCACTCTACCAAGATTGAGCCGTCAGATGGTAGCAACTAGCCTGAAGAAGTTAGTCTTTGGATACCCTTCCAGCAAGATTATTATTTAAGCAACGCTTGTCTTTGTGTAGGCTACCAAAGGTGATGTTTCAAGTGAAGCGAGCTTACTCCGAAAAAGCCAGTTCACTCTAATTTTGACCAGATTAGAGTCGTTTGCGTTCGGATACAGGCGCATTCTGGGGCACATTCACAGTTTAATCTGTATTATACTTAGCCTCGCCTTGTCAGCCATTACCAATCAGTTGGAAGCAATACATAACAATTAAAATTACAATAAAGTACTTACTTTCATCTGGTTTGAGTAGCGATCAGGTCTTGGAGACCGCGGTACGTTGTAAACTGATCTTCCAATGCCCAAATCATCTTTCACACGATTCGCAGATTTTGGCCGCGACTGTAAATTTTTTTTCAGTGTTTGCCTTTCACTAGATAGGACTAGGACTACTAGATCATCACAGTAATTATCTGTTTCATGCGGGGATCGAACCTGCGACACGCTGCGCAGTAGTCGATCGCTAAATAAATAGGTTAGTACAAGAAAGATTTTTGATTAGCTGCCATAGGATTTAGCAACAAATTCAATGATATTTGAATAACCTTGGGTACGGCCGATACAATATCTGAGCAGCACTAAAATATGAATGGCGAATGTTGAGTAGCATAGGATGAGACAGCTGTCAAAATGCTTCACTCTCGTCTGAACTCAGCATGGTCTCAGCCATAATTTAGTCAGCATGGGCTGAATGCTGTTCAGCATTTTCGATTTATGTCCAGATTTTGTATCGGCTAACCATACCCCTTATCTGGAATAGCGAAGGAACTGGGAAGTACCGTGGGCATCATGTTGCTTCCAAGAAGATGGTCACAGACCACATCAACGAACATAGGTAGTGCTTTCAAGAGGGGTAACCACATCATGACGCGGACTGTATCTCATTATCATCATATCAGCTGAAGACGTCATGTAAGACTGCTGAACATAGGCCTCCCCTACAGACTTCCAAAAAGACAGGTTGTAAGCGTAATCCTCTGATCTTAAGATAGTGTCATTAGATCGTCTGTCTGTGTACAGTTTTTGGAAAATTACCTCATTGGAACGCGGTCGGGCAGTTGAAAATCTTGTGGGACATCGATGTTGTTGAGGTACAGCTTCGAATTTCGATTTCTGTTACAAAATAGATTATCGTCAACTCCGGAAAAGCAAAACGAGCATGTGAATTTCCAATTTTCATTTTTATTTAATTTAAAACTGTGCCATCTTGACATGATTGTTGACAGTCGGCTGCGAAGTCTGAAGAAATTACGTGGTACGCAGACCAACAAGTAATTAGAAACACAGAGTGCAGAATGTTGCTCAAGAATGTTAAAACATTTATTGCAAGAATATCGTGTACGCACTCGGTAGGTATCAAAAAGCAAGTATCAGAAATCGATCAATTTATTCAGAAAAAAAAATCACACTTTTTTTGTCCATATTCATGAATTTGTGTTATGATTCCAACTTTCTCATTACATTTTGCAGACTTTGGACTGGCAATTCATCGATAGGCGAAAGAAAAAAAAAATATATGTACCGAGTATAATATACGGACACAAAATTCTTGCAGTTATTTTTTTAACACCCAATATAAATAGCAAAAGTTTGGATGCACCCGAGCCGGAGGCAAGGGCGATGAGGAGCCGGGAACAGCAATAATTTTGTATCGAACCACATTTTTCAACACACTTTCGAAAAAATAAATAATAGTATGAACATCATATGAACATAATCTTTGTCATGAATTGCATATGGAAACCATACTTTCAATTCGGCGCTCTGGTTGAAAGAGAAGCTATAAGACCATGAAGCCGCTAAACATACTAAGATTTAATATATAATTATTATTATGAACAATAGTTTTTTTTTTAATTTAACACAATCAAAATGTCAATTTCTTCGTAAAAGTAAATATTTAGTTTGAAAAATCATCATGCTTATCGATCTATTTATTAACACAATTAATATTTAAAAAATATCGTTTTTTAATTACAATCTCTGTGTAACCCTTACGGGATTGCAACAAGCTCAATGTTATGCTATAATGGGTGTACCTATTTGTGGAGGGCTGTCCCTTACACCCAGTATACATAAGTATACAAAATGGTATATTTACCAATACTTCTGGAGGGGGCTTCGGTCTATTTTGCTGCGGTCTTTGCCGTGCACTGGGCATTCTCTGTGGAATACGACACCTGATGGACGCACCAGACGGTACAACCGCATCTATTAATAAAAATACAATTTGTTTTCATTCAATAAGTTAACGCTTTTCTTAGAACCATTAATTTTTTACTTTTTTAGCGTGGTAAAATCATCAAATGCGGCAGGGCGGGAGGGTCCACGGTGACCTTCAATAGCCGTTTATGTTCCGCGGTCGCGGTAATGAAATAAGTCCCGCGACCCCGGCAGGCTTTGTCCCTAGAGGGGGGGGCCCTGTCATCTTGCTGACGCTCTTTGAGGCGCTCGTGGAACAAAACGCGCCGTCGACCCAGGCATTGTCCACCGTCGGACAGCGAGTTGCTCTTTACCTGCTGCCCGAATGCCCGCGCAGAACATTTAGAACATTTAGAGCAATTTGTGGAAGGTTAAGCTTAAGAACTAAGAGCTGAAGAGTTTGTTTGTTTTGTTGCACACACTAATCTCAGAAACTACTAATCAGCTGATACTCAACAACGTCCTGTAAGCTTCATCACGTTTCTCTTCGTTTGCTCGGAATTGTTACAAAACAACTCCGAGCAAACGAAGAGAAACGTTTGTATACAAATACAAAAACCAAACGACGTTTATAATGTCGAATTCCTAATATTTGAATATTTAAACCACAGTCATATTCGAATAGTGAAATGGGGCGAACATTCAAAGTATTCGAATTGGAAGCTCTACATACGAACTCGACCGACCAATGGAAGTGTGACACTATGTATAATTCTATATGAGTATTGTTATGCACTACGCGGGCAATTGACTGCCGCTCAGTGGCAACTTTTGCCGCGGTTTATTTTTTGTCACCCAGTCGAACTTACCGACCGCGGCCGCGCTGGCAACTATTTGTCCCCATCGCACTAGCACACGCCCAAATATCGGCATAGCACTAGATGGGGCAACAAGAATTCTCCGTTTTTTAAGCCACCTGTGAGCGGATGGCCTTAAATTCTTCCCACTTTCTGCGTTATACTACTATGTACCTAATTATGTACCAGTAGCTATCACTTTACCTTGTCGTGATGGTTCACCAGACACAGATAAGGACATAATTCATTGCATTACTCACAATTTTAATAACACTATAACACACGTCTTAAATAATAAAGATGCATAAAATAATTTCAAAGCACAAAAATTTTATAACATTTGCGTTCTAAAAGTGAATGACTTGTGACTTTTGGTTTTCATTTTTGTGCAGCTATCACAGTCACAATAACTTATGAAGAAGAAAACGATACTGTCAAATATTCCAGCCAGACTAATCATTTGCAGTCCAGTCAAATTAGAGTTTCACTTCGGAATGAGACAAAAATAAATAAAGAAATGAGACAAAGGCCTATCCGCACACAACAGTGACACTCATTTTTCACTGACACTGATTGATACGGCACTAATCAGGTCACGGAACGGTACGGTACGGAACGTGTCGGCACTGTTGTGTGCGGATAGGCCTTAAGGGTGCTTATACACGGCGCATGTAACCCGCGCATGTAAAGGTGCGGGTTACCCGCCAGTAACATATTATGCGCGAGCTACTTGATCAAGTTACCCGCGGGGTGCTTGTACACGGCGCGGCACATGCAACTCGCGCAAGTAAAGGTGCGGGTTTGCGGTTTACCCGTGCGAGTAGCATGCGCATGCTACCTACTTGATCAAGCTACCCTACCCGCGGGGTGCTTGTACCAGGGACCGAAACCGGTATGATCAATACGGGTATTTTTTCGGTAACAACCTTTTTTTCTTTTACAGGTAATTTTAAAGATTACCTTTATTATTAAAAGTGAATACATAACCAGTATTAATACCGGTTACCGAAATAAAAATTATCCCTATCTTGCACACTTCACACGTGCCGTCGGCAATAGTCACAGGGCGCGGATCGCATGTGTGTGTGACAAAGAGTCGATATCTTTAGTTAACCGGTATTAAAACGGTAACCTGAATAGAGGTTACATTTTTCTTCGGTCTGGTTACCCAGATAGCGGTTACCTAAGTCTGAAAAATAACCAAAATTCTTCAATACCGGTACCGTAATTTATAAAGGTTTTCGGTCCCTGGCTTGTACACGGCGCATGTAGCTTGAACATGTTGAGGCACTCGCGCGGGCTACATGCGCCGTGTCACCCTTAGTGAGAAACACCTTTTTTCTGGCGTTATATAACTTGTTATGGCGGCTCCACATTAGTGCCTTGAATACAGACATGAGAGCATATGAAACTTTGACTATTGAGACAAGTCTCAGAACTCCAAAATCACTGTGTGTAGAGAAGTTTCCAACTCATATTCTTTCATTCTGAGATTGATAATCGAAACGTGACCCTGAAATTTTGATATTTGACTTTGAATAACATAAAACGCAAACACGAGACTTTTGGAACACGAACTCCAATATAAATGTGTCTCAAAGTCTCCTGCTTATCATCTCTCATTCCGGGCCGACCCTTTTTTCCTGCTAAAATGACTCAAATATTGCTGCTATAAATCTAAGTCTCTATAATCTCTCAAATGTAGGTCCAAAGATTTTTTTATACAGTGTGTCCGGGCACGAGTTAGCGATATTTGAAGGGGATATTCAAGGCTCATTTTCATCGACAAAAATGCTTAAAAAAAATTCTTACTCCATTTCGCAAATGGCAGCCATTTTAATTTTTTGATCTGTGTGTACAATAAAATGCAATTATCTTTGAATCCAAGAGACCTACATTCATGCAAATGACTTTATTGCAAAGTTAAACATTGAGGCTTATCAAAAACTTACGAAAGTTTTTTAAATAATATGTAAAAATAACCAAAAAACACGGGCAAACATGAAATTGTATACGAAAATTACTGAATAATTCCACATTTTTAACTCTAGCTCGATAAGCACCCCTGAATTTTGCTAAGGTTTTTGCATTAAATTAAAAGTATTTCAGTCAGGCTATAAAATGATGTCAAAATTATCACTCTACATTAAGTATCTTAGGAGTTATTCTCACTTGAACATCACCCTTCCTTAGCGCATGTACCCCAATATTACAGGTGTCGCATTCTTTGGGTGAGCTAAATCGTTCCAACGAATATTTATGAGCTGGCATTATTGACCACCGCGTAAATGATACCCAAGTAACCATCCTTAAACTGAAATAGTTCAGTTTCTTGGATTTATTGCTGCGGGGCGAGACGGAAGGGTGATGTTCAATTGAGAATAACTCCTAAGATACTTAATGTAGAGTGATAATTTTGATATAATTTTGTAGCCTGACTCAAATACTTTTAAATTAATGCAAAAACCTAAGCAAAATTCAGGGGTACTCATCGAGCTAGAGTTAAAAATGTGAAATTATTCAGTAATTTTTGTGTACAATTTCATGTTTGCCCATGGTTTTTGGTTATTTTTACATATTATTTAAAAAACTTTCGTAAGTCTTTGATAAGCCTCAACATTTAACTTTACAGTAAAGTCATTTGCATGAATCTAGGTCTCTTGGATTCAAAGATATTTGCATTTTATTGTACACTCCTCAGTTCTATAGATCAAAAATTTGAAATGGCTGCCATTCGCGAAGTTTTGGAGTAAGAATTTTTTTAAAGCATTTTTGTCGATGAAAATAAGAAGCCTAGAATATCCTCTTCAAATATCGCTAACTCGTGCCCGGACACACTATATACTTTTTTGGTTCACAGTCCAAATATGTGGAAAGTAAAAACCAAAAAGTTTAACAATAAAAAAGTTCTTCCTTTGCAAACAATCGCCATAAAACATTATTTTTTAAGCTGTCTTATTTCATATTTAGAACTCCCATCCATCATCTCCGTTCACGCAAATAGTTTAACAAAATATCAAAATTCCAGAGGTTTTCTTTTACATTTTCTACAACAATTTTTCTTTTCACGTGCTTTCAGTTGTCGAGTTTATTATGACGAGTGCGGCAAAATCGCAGAAGGATAAACCTTGTAAGTAAAATAAGTGCATATTTCTTCCATAAATGTCATTTCACTGGTAAAAAAGCGCTTTTCGAGCCTCTGTTATGCTTTTTTGTAACTACTAGAAATCATGTAAAATGGATTATTGTGCAGAATTCGTTATTTAGAGCGTTTACTCTTCTTTGAGTATAAAATATTTAAATGAGACAGAATTGACAAGTCTGTTTTGAGGTTTCATTATCGCACACGTGCAAGACAGCGTCAGTGTCGTAAATAAATCTTAAAGTTGGTTTAATAGTACATATGGCAAGGTACTTAATCTGAAAGTGACATTGCGACTACAGGACTGTCCTATGTTATAGCTTGTATGACGCCAACGCAACGGTACAACAATGCTATTGTCATCGCTACAAAATGCTACGACATCGCTACGACAGTATTATGTCAGATCTACCACAAATACTACGTCAGCGCTACGACAATACTACGTCAGCGCTACGACAATTCTACGTCAGCGCTACGACAATACTACGACGAAGCTACGACAAAACTGAGACGAGGATAGGTTTAATAAAATGTGAACTTGTATAAATCCGCTGCCAATCTACTACTACTAGACTAATGTACGTACATAACTATTGCTTTGCTAAATTATTGTTACTTGAAACAGTTGGAACTACACCTAGATTAGTGCCAAGGCCGACAGCAGCGTCCGCCGCACGCGCTGCTCGCAATGCAACCAATAGAAACTTGACGGTTCCCAGTCCGAGGCTTTCGCCGACCCGGTACGCCGGAGGCTCTAAGGTATGATCTTTCTAGTATCTTACCACCTGCGGTCAATGACTTCTCATGAGGTAAAGTTAAGGGAAGGTTATCCTGACAATGTAATAAAAACGTTAAGAAAAAGGTGCTCCCCCTCATTGGGAGCATTCGCTTGTAATGTAACGTTACAGATTCGAGTATTACATCAGTGACGGAGGAAAATAAAGCGTTACGATGCGTACCTTGTAACGATACAATTTAAATACAATGCAATACCTTGATATAGCTTGTAAAATTAATGCGCTCCATTTGTTTTGACACCTCGATATGGCGACTCAGGGTTGCGGTATTTGTATTTTTGTAATAGGTACCACTTTTGTATCACGACAGAATTTGCTTTTCTAGAAATTAAAATGTGAACAGTTGCAGGGGAAGAATCCTACTCAACGAGCCCAAAAATGTGATTCCAAGACTGACATCAAGGTAAATAAAATAAAGCTCAGAACACACAACAATTTTCATCGTACCTAACAGCGGAAGTCGCCACTGTCTTCTCGCTAACAGCACTATGAATGTTTTTTTTTTCACATATTACGTTAGTTTAATGGCACAATAATAATGTAACAAACCTGCGGTCCTTGTTTACATCAAACATCAAAGATTTTAAAACGTTGTCTGAAACAAAAAGATTAGTTCCGTTTCAATCCGTTCCGGCATAGCTGTACCATAAATAATAAATAAACACTAACACGCATTTTTCTTTTTTTTTCATAGTGTTATGGAGGGTCAGTAGATAGTGAGCCATCGGAGAACATTAGTGTTAGTACTGTTTGTATGTTTAATACTGAAAACAGCTAGCTAGCTGTTATAATAATAGGCAATGAAGAGGACCCAGTCGTTACTATAACCAGTCTTATCATGGGGTATCGTATTACCTAGCTAGGCAGCTACTGGGTTGTGCAGGTCCGATAGGCAGTCACTCCATGTGAATTACTCATATTATATTGCATCTGGTTCGACTGGAAGCCGACCTCAATAAAGTTGGGAAAAGGTTAGGCAGATGATGATGATGATGAATAGAAGCCCCGTTTAACAGAATGTTCTATCTCTAGGTTTCACCACCAGTAGAGCAGGACAATTTCATCATCGATCGCCCTCCGGCTGCAGGATTAGAAGAACAATCGGCTGATGAACCTAATTCTTACGAAGGCGGTGTTGTTAGCCTCCCGGACATCAATGAAAACTCTCCTTTGGGTACGCTAAGATTCATGCTGTATTGCTATAAAACTTTTATTAAAGTAGCCTTTTCAATTATTGCTGTTCAGTACGTCTGCATCTTCTCATATTTTACTGCGCTCGCTAGCTCATATTCCCTCCAACTTCTCCCTCTTCTGTTAATTGTTTCTTTACTAGGTTTTGCCCGTGACCTTCTCCGTGTACTTTTGATTTTTATATTCTAAACGCGAAAAAAATCCTGTGACAGACTGAGAAACTGACCAAAAACATACTGCATCTTTTAGCGAAATTCCATCCCTCATCTTGTTTATTGTTCTTGGAGTGGATAATTACGTTTTTTTTTTATTAAATAATGTAACTGTAAAATGTGTTTGAATACCTGTGACTAATACTGCCTCGTGAATCAAGAATGTTCTATCACTATTTAGACACCTCCTATGGTTCCTATGATAATTTACACCACTGGTCTCAGATGCCAAACCGTTTCTAGAAAACGATACACCATTGAAAAGCGCTGATGCAGCTGTATTCTAGTCTGAATCAGCACTATTTAATGGTGTATCATTTTCATAGTATTATTGATCCAATGATCAATACCTGGTAACTTAATCAAAAATAATCATTTAATTAGTAATTTGAGTGTGTGAGAGGACAAAAAGAAGAGGTCTAAAAGGCCACTTCAACAGAATCGTAATATAGAAGTGTCCTTGTTGGACCTCCTGTTTATTATTTGTATTCATTAGGGCAAACGAAGTTAGAGTACAGGAACTTTTAAAAAGATCCTAAAATGATTTGCCAAAGTTTTAAAAGTAAAGGTACAAAAAAGCAGAAGTGGCCTGCTTTCGCAACTGACGTTCAGGCACGCCGCGATCTCGGCAGTAAGACACCTCCTTGAGGTGGCTGGAGAGGCGTCACGGCGGTCTTCATCATTCGCTTAACACTGGTCCTCACACACAAAAGTTTCACGGAAGTCGTGCCATTGAGGGTCAAAGCAAGCCGTGCCCAGAAAGTAAAGAGCTATTCAAGGAACACCGTAGATTAAAATGTTATGAAAAATATTTAGTTTTAATTCCGCGACAAAAATCCAGGCTTGTTGCAGGATGCAATCCCACCCTATGCAGTCATGCATATGCACATGCAGCAAAGGACCCACCCTCCCGCCCTCATGCATATGCACACATGCAACAAACGGAAAAACAAGCCATGCAATCAAACCTATACTCGACACGTGTTTCGCCCCTCCACGGGGCATCCTCAGGAGATGTTGACTCGACAAGCGCTCGGCCTCGAATGAGCTAGTTTGACAGCTCTCGCCTCTTTATACATATAGCGTCGTGATGACGCATCGATAACGCAACGAAACGTTATCGATACAAACGTTATAAAGACGTTTGTATCGATCTACCTGCAATCATACTTAAAAGAGGTGATGTAATTAAGTTTGTTTGTTCATTCAACAGTGTATTATTATTATTATTATGTTTGGAGATTTCTAACTGCTCCAACACACACAACCGGAATTTTTTATTACAAACATGGAGAATTTTATACGTGTTATTGTCGCTCAAGCTAAAATTCTCCATGTTTGTAATAAAAATTTCCGGTTGTGTGTGTTGGAGCAGTTAGAAATCTCCAAACATAATAATAATAATAATACACTGTTGAATGAACAAACAAACTTAATTACATCACCTCTTTTAAGTATGATTGCAGGTAGATCGATACAAACGTCTTTATAACGTTTGTATCGATAACGTTTCGTTGCGTTATCGATGCGTCATCACGACGCTATATAAAGAGGCGAGAGCTGTCAAACTAGCTCATTCGAGCACGGGTGATAATCTTCGTACAACGAAACGCTCGACGTAGCGCCATATTGTTTTAATGTCGACAGACGTTTCTGGTCGTCTGTGATTGGCCGTCGCAGACGCTGGCAGGCCGCCATTTGTTTTTGCGTCATATGACGTATGTCTGACATTACTGCTGTTGCTACTATTGATCTTTATTGTTTATCCTGTCCGCTTTTTCTGTATTATTAAAGCCCCAGTGTCTCTACTATTACTTTTGCTACTTTCAAAATGTATTACGAGTGGATTTGGCATCATTTCCCGTGTAGAAAAGACTCGCTGTGTGGTTAGAGTGTCTAAACTAAACCGTGATGATCTGCAAGACTGCAATCCTCGTAACCTGAACAACTTTCGAAGCTTTTTGTTTGTTAAAGCACGAAAAGAAGTTCATTACGTCTAAATCTCGTCTCATTGGCATTACCTATCCTTCCCTGTTAACTGAAGATGAGATTTTGAGTGGAACAACACAACTTGGCAGTATACCGGTAAGTATTATGATGAAACATCAGCTATCATTACTTCTTGCTTTCTTAACCTTACTTTAACTAATATTATAAAATACCAAAGGAGGAGACAAGATGGATGTACACACATCCATTCCATTACAGTAACGGAGTAACAGTACTCAGATTATTTTAAAATAATAGGATACCTTTTATCCTGTTAATTCTTTGTTATTAACGCGGGCGAAGCCGCTGGCGATGGCTAGTATGCAAATTGTTATATATTATGGGGGCTGCTAAATTTTGACCGTGTGGTAGGAGGCAGAGATATATTTTTCCTTTAGTTTAATAGATCTTTTGAAGAGAAATCATTGTACAGTTACATGCTAAAATAATAATTATGTTTTACTACATACATAATAACATAATGTTTGCTAAAACTCAACTGGTTTGCACTACCTGACTACATAAAGCTCCCTCATCCACCGACTCCGAGGTTCACAATATTTCTTTATACTAAACATAATGTTTCTTCTTTTCCAGCTCATTATGCAGATGAATGAAGACCTGTGAAAATCCTGAGGATAGCAGATGTAGAAAAATCACCTCACCATCGTTTTGGAAAGAGGCGAATGATAAACCCGAGAATATACGGCAGCAAAAAAAAAAGACTAAATTACCCATCCAAAGGTGCAGTGACGTGTTTCGGTACAGTGATATAAATAACAAATGCATAATATTGGAACACAGTGCTCATAAAAATAATGTTGCGTCAAATAGTTTACAATAATGAACTGGTGCAATTTGATAATTTTACAATAAAAATTCGATTTTCGCCATTTGCCTGCGATGCAAAAATAAGCATTATTTAAAAGGAAATTGAAAAATAAATGTTTTAATATGTAATCGTTTTTTTTTATTTGATTTTTTCCCAAAATTAACTTTGAAAAGTTTCAGTAGTATGGCAATATCGAGTACGGCGTTTTTTTTTGCGCGAGCAACACTGATTAAAAAAAAAAGAAACGTCATACGACATTAAAACTCAAAATGGCGCTACGCCGAAAATTTTTGTTCTGGAGTTGGCAGTCTGATACGTAGTATCTCTTAGTAGTCTGTGCATTCGAGGCCGAACGCTTGTCGAGTCAACATCTCCTGAGGATGCCCCGTGGAGGGGCGAAACACGTGTCGAGTATAGGTTTGATTGCATGGCTTGTTTTTCCGTTTGTTGCATGTGTGCATATGCATGAGGGCGGGAGGGTGGGTCCTTTGCTGCATGTGCATATGCATGACTGCATAGGGTGGGATTGCATCCTGCAACAAGCCTGGATTTTTGTCGCGGAATTAAAACTAAATATTTTTCATAACATTTTAATGTCATGGATTTCCGCAAAGTAACGCCTGATTCCATAATTTTTTTTTTTTTGAACACCGTAGAGTTTAGACTGTACGAGTCTGACAGTCCCTCCCGTCCCATCGGCGGATGGGACATTTCACTCGTTTTGCAACTTAAAAAAAGTAAGGGTATCAAAAGTCCTGGACACATTAGCTTCTGTAAGTTAGAAAAGCAGAGGAAAGCAATTGAAAATATGAAGATAAGGGTAACCCTAGCAGTTAACGAGATGACCAGCATCAACAGCCTTAAAAGTTATTTATTTTTTCTGTGGGATTCAAGACCTGAGTATTTGATATTAATTTCAGCTTGATCCCTCCACGTGTTCTTGAGAAACATTGCCTTTACAGACAGATAGACAGCATGATCCTATTAGGGTTCCGTTTTTTCTTTCGAGGTACGGAACCCTATAAATACGATAATCTACTGCTGTATAGCTCTACGACGGACAAATCAATAAACACACACTTTTCCTATCAGTTTGACAACCAAGAGAAGAGAATTGTAGATATTAAAATGCTCTTTTTCCAGAAATAAAAAATAGTGATGGCGAGTCCAATGAAAACAGAACGAATGAATCTGATTTACAACAAAATCGTAAAAACGGTAAGATTTGAAAAACAGATGGGTAGATACTTTTAAAATTTCTGGATAATGATATTCTAATTCTTGTTTTTTTTTTTAGAATCTAGAAGTCGCCCACATACCCCATCAATGAGCAGTCGTCCTCAGACTCCAAAAAGTTTACATTCAAGTCGTCCTCGCACGCCGCGCATGCCGAGCCGGCCAACAACGCCTCAGCCCAGCGCAGCGCAGCGCCTCAACACCTCCATGAGTCGACCTAACACGCCGCAACGACCCACCGCCGTCGCAAGACCGAAAACACCGTCCCTCATCGTCCCACCAAGTTCTAGGGTTCTGTCACCAGATGTCTGCATGGGCTCACCACCATTACTGAATGACGAAGACATAAAATCAACTTTCCTTTCGAAACAAAGGCTATTTCACCGTATGAAGAAAGAACTAGACATGAAACAGGTACATGATACCGTCTTTTATTAATATTGTTCCTTTGAATAATCAAAACCAAGTAAAACGCTGAGGTCGAGTTACTTATCCTTTATTTTCCCCTTACTAATTTATTTTTATTTCGGCCATTGTTTTCCTTATAATATCTCTATTAGCTGTAATCTCAAACTTCCTTACTTTCTTATGTCTCGTTCAAAGAATCCATCTAACTCTTCACTAATATGCATAATACCTAAGTGAAAAATATGGGCAGTAAAAAAGTCTGAGGACTCTATATTTTAATGTCTGATATAAGCAGGAAGCAGGTGGCGTATCTTCATTTCCAATCATTTCAATTGTTTCTGCTCTCGAGTCTTTCGCTCGAAATTGAATTGATAAAGCAGAAGAATGATTAGTGGGTAATTAATTATAATGAAACTGTTTCAGCAAGCAGTCTTAGAACTGTTTGACAGTCTACGTGGAATGCGCGAACACATGGCCCGAGAAGGCTTGACTGGGTGCGGCGAGGGGAACCAGATACAAGAACTAGTGGTATTCAACGTGGCTGACTGGCCGTCCGATGAGGTTGCCCAGCTGTGCCGTGACGCTGTATCCTCGGCCGCCGCTGATAGCATCGATATCATTAACACCACACCTCCTATTGGTAATATCCATGAGAGATCAGGATAGGAAAATTTTAGTAGCCTAAATTTTAAGGAAGTAAAAATAAGGCGATATAGTTTCAGCTCTTACATCTTTATTGCTATATAATTTTGCATGCGATGTTTTTACTACTCATTTTTACAAGCGCACAGCGTGCAGCCGCACGGGCACGAACGATAAATCGACCCGTGTAAATGCCCCATTACTTCCTTGAAATTCACGTAAATAAAGTCTACCATATTCCGATCACAGAATAGATAAAAGAGGATCTTTTTTATCTGTTAATATGAACCATTTTTCTATAGTACTAAAGAATTTTTGCTGGAGCTAGTAAAGTTTTAATAACCCGTTTCCTATGATCACACAGCAATAATGAACTGAAAGTTTAATCATTATGCGAAGCCAAGCCTCAATATCAGTTTTTTAGAACCTCAGCATTACCTTGAGCATATCGTTCCATGTACAGACGACGGCACTCTTGCGGAAGTGGACTCGAAAGTTTCAAACGTACCGACGTGTTTTGCCGACCTGTGTCTTCAGGCGTTTACGGCGAGACAAGAAGTCATTGATTGGGTCAAGGAGCTCATTGAAGGAAGCGTGAGTTTTAGACATGTATTCACTAGCTACTCCCCCGAATTTACCTGCATCGTAGACATCATTTTATATTTAGGCAATAGTGTATCTTTATAACAGTGAACAGTTTTCTTAGCCGACATTATGTACTTTAAGACAAAATCCCCGAATTACAACTCTTTATCACTTTAAAAGCTTTCAGTTTAAAAGTATAACTTGATGATAATTAAGTTTTTGGTAGGTGAAAGGAAAATTTCAAGAAAAAAAAAAAAAAAATCAAATCTCTGTTTTTTTTTCATTCATATGCCTTCTGTTAGTTCAGAATTAGATTATGAATAAAGAGTGAAGAAAGTATTATTGATTGCTACAGTAAAAAATGTATGTAAAACATTGTATAAATTATGGAATCAGGCGTTACTCTGCGGAAATCCATGACATTAAATGTTATGAAAAATATGTAGTTTTAATTCCGCTACAAAAATCCAGGCTTGTTGCAGGACGCAATCCCACCCTATGCAATCATGCATATGCACATGCAGCAAAGGAAACATGCATATGCACAAGTGCAAGAAATAGAAAAACATGCCATGCAATCAAACCTATAACACCTGATAACCTCCCTGAGTATAGGTTTGATTTGTCGCGGAATTAAAACTACATATTTTTCATAACATTTAAACCATTTTGTATTGATGCAGGAAACGAGTACTGAAGAGTCATTAGAGCGGATTGCTCGTTACAATGCTCAAGGGCTGGAACTGTGCGAAGCTCTACAAACACTCAAATGCCGCGCAGATGAAGCAGTTGATACCGTCACCAAATTCTCCAAGTAATATTATTTGATGATTAATTATTTGATTGTTATTGATAATATTTATCCTTAAAATAAGTTGATAAGCCCAGTAGTTGATAGAAACAGCCTCCCCCAGTACTTAGTTGATAGAAGCAGCCTCCCCATCTTTTACAAGTAGTTTATTTACATGCAATACAACATTTTCAACACATTTTAAGTGTTCACAAACATTCTAAAAAATTGCGTGTATGATAAGCTTTATGTCATAATTAAAAGTATTGCATGTTGCAATAATATCTGCAACAATTTCCTTCAGCTTTGCATGGTGGGTTCCATTTCAATGTTGTATTCAATTTCAGATTTCAGTATTGAAACAAAACTATCTGTACTCTGCTTTCGTTCATGAAACTTGATCAAAATTGGCAGAATATGAGTTTATAGTAACCCTAATTATGATTCTAAGCTTCTCTAAACCATTATTTTAAACGCATTAACGCATGCGATGCGCATCGTAAAGATGATTTTTTGAGGAAAGAAAAATTTCAGATTGCAAGCGGGATTCGAACCCGCGTCTTCTGGAGTACCTATCCAGAAGACGCGGGTTCGAATCCCGCTTGCAATCTGAAAAAAAAAAATTTCTTTCCTCAAAAAATCATCTTCTCTAAACCAGTTGTGAATTTAAGCATTATTTTATTTACGTAAACGTACTTATTTTAAGGCGAGCCTGTCGGGAACGGAGTGCATTGTTAGCTGTTGGAGAATCTCTAGTAAGAGAAATAGCACGACTTCGACAAGATCTAGAAACACGTTCAGTCGTAATTAGTGAGCTGCAGGAAATTCACGATGAATCGGAGCGCAACAGATCCAATGAAGTTAGTACTTATTTTATTATGTTAAGGTACCTACTGATACACATGCTTGAAACTAGCATGCTAAAAGAGCATTCTTATGAGCATGCTTATACTTATAGATTACATTTAAATTAGCATGCTAGTTTTAAGCATGTGTATCTGTACCTTTATTTTACAATCATTCGTTTTTCATCTTTCTCAATATTTTATTTAATTATGGTAAGGCCCACTTGCACGAACCCGAGTTATCTTGTAACTCGAGAGTTAGTTGCTAACACAAGGTCAAATTGACAGTTTGTCATACAATATTGTCAATTTAACTTCGTGTTGGCAACTAACTCTGATATTAAAAGATAACTCGGGTTCGTGCATGCAAGTGGACCTAAATCTATCAAACCCATTGTCGCAGAAGTCACTATGTACTTACGTTTATAACGACAAAATTACGATAACCTACAGGATACACGTCGAGAGTTGGAAGAAGAAAGAGCAGCAAAAGCCACTATCAGAGATAAATTGGCGACTACTGAATCCCAACTGCGCCAGGCACGAGTCCGTATTTCTAAAATGGATCGGCAACTGCGCGAAGCTGAAGCTAGCATTGCTAGTCTCACGGGCACCGTAAAGACACTGGAAGATCAGGTAACACTTAACCTTCTGTTCATGATTATAACCATCAGAAAGGTTTCTTCAGTAAAGCCAGAAACACATTATTAACACCCGACGCCACCCGATGAAACGTGATGCGTGTCGGGTCAAATCAAATGTATTGTTTTCTATGACCAGAATCACACTATGAACACCCGACGCGACGACACGCGCTCACTGCACATCGGGTGTCGACACGTGGCGTGTTATGTAAAGTGTTTCCGGCTTTATTGACGATAAGTTCATTCTCAGAGTCGTCAAAGGGAAGTCCAGTTGGAAGCTAGAGCTAGGAAGTTAAAAGAAAGTTTAAAAACCGGAGAAGTAGCCAGCAATCAGTTAGTGCATCAACGTGACACACTTCAAAGCGAGTAAGTTTAATTGATTTTATACTTACAAAACAATATTTTAGGTAAAATCATGAAATGAGTCCTCCAACCCCGGGCAGGGCGGGAGGGACTGTAAGACTCGTACGTTGACTAAAATCCACGGTGTCCTTCAATAGCCCTTTATGTTCCGGGGTCACGGTAATGAGATAAGTCCCGCGACCCTGGCAGGCTTTAGCCCTCTGAGAGGGGGCCCCGTCATTTTACTGACGCTTTTTGAGGCACGCGTGGAACACAACGCGCCGTGGACCCGGGATATTTACGTTATGATTATTTTCAATGTACTTCTATTATTTAACAACTATTTACAGCGTCCAAGACCTAAAGCAACAAATAGAAAATTTAACAACCCAGCATAAGGCAAACGTACAGGAACTAACTCTTCAGATCAAAGAGTTTAGGAAGAATTTGGAAGAACAACGAAATATTACGCAGAAGGAAGTTGAACTGAAGGAGGCGGCTGAGTCTGCCTTATTAGAAAGCCAAAATAATATCGAAGAATTAAAAGCTAAAATCAACGAAATGGAACTCAATAAACCTAATCCTGGTAAATACTTATTATTATAATTATAATACTAGCAAACCCGGCGAACCCCGTTTCGCCACCAGTTTTTCCTGAATTTTCCCGTGACCTTTCCAACGAATGCAAAACCGTGGAAATCGGTTCGTGCGTTCTGGAGTTATAGCGTTAGGAAGGAAAACCCGACTTATTTTTATATAGTAAGAAGATTATGTTACGTTCATTGTGAAATATGTTACCATAACATAATGATAATGTTTTTTCTTCAGATTTACCAACAGAACGAGAAATGGATCTCTGGGCTGAATTACAATCTACAAAAGACACTTTGCGTTTGACGGAAGACGAAGTAACTTCATGTAAACGGGAAAAAGTGCGGTTTTTGGAAACTCTGACTAAAATAACTGTAAATATTGCCTTTTATTGTTAATACCTAAGTGCCAGGGCAAAAATGTTGTATTTAGCATCGGCGTTCGATGATACGGTAGCTTTTTTAGAATGTTAAATATCAATAGCATCGAAGGTGGTATTGGTTACTCGCAATTTAATTATGATTAATTAGCAACACAACAGCCAATTCGATCAAGCATTGGAGCAGTCGGTGAATCGCGCGTTTCCGATATCGCCTTCGAATGCGGGACGTTGCAAAATCGCATGGTAGGTATAGAAATCTCAAAAACGCGTGATGACAATACATTCGCAAAAGGTTTCGCGTCTCGGAGACCGGGCCGATGCCGGCCACACGACTCACAGCTTAACACAACGCCGTTCTTTCGTGCAGTACTCTTTTAAGATTGTTGTTTAAGATTGTACTTTTCTTTTTCAGTCTTTTGTACCAGAAAACTTTTTTCCTCCAACAGTGAGGTGATTACCGTTGGTTATAAACTACTATAATGTTCCGAGTTTTGTTGTACATAAACTTTGATTGGTTACAGGAACCGGACAACAAGGTAGGCATGCAACAGAAATTGGCAGCCGAGCTTCTTAGCAAGGAAGAAATATTAGCTAAGATGCAAATACAAATAAGAGAGTTAACGAAAAACATCAAGTTGAAGTACGTGAAACAATGTATCTACTATTATACTATCTTAATAAAGCCGGGTTTTCACAGTAAGAGTTGGCTCGGACCGAGTGCACTCGGATGTCTACTCGGATGCTACTCGCATCATGTAAACACGTAATCCGAGCGCACTCGGACGCCAACGTCTAATCCGAGTAGACTCGGACTCTGCTCTATTTTTCGAGCTCACTCGGATCATTTGAATGTACTCTGTGGATCATTTTTATGTAAACAATATGGCGACAATTAAGAAAACTGCTCTCGCTATTGTGCACTCGCTATTGTGTGTAAACCACTATCCGTGTACACTCGTGCACTCGATCCGAGCCAACTTTTACTGTGAAAACCCGGCTTTAGTACCAGTTATTATGATACTAACATTACGAATATCAATCTAATATCTTGTGCATTACATTTCAGCGAACAAAAAGTAATTCAATACGAACAGTATGTTCAAACTCTGCAGTCACATAACCGGGCCGTAGCCAACTGTCAAGAAGCTCCGAATGGTATCAGCTATCAAGACTTACAACAGGAGGTAACTAACATGAAAAATGAGAATAATTTGTTTAAGTCAATTTGGGTAAACACTTTCTATAAAGCCAATGAAACTTCCGGGAATTATAATTAGCAAAGCAGCAAACTTTGACCTTCAAGTATTTAAAGTGCTTGTGAACATCCAAGAATTTCCTTGGCTGAAAATGCACAAAGGGTTTTTTCTTTTTTTCCTGCTAAGAACTCAAGACCACAAGCATTATTATTTTGCATTTCTAATAAGTAAAAAACAGCTGCGTCCAATGAAAACTATTTGAAACAATGTTAATAATATTCAGCGTACCACTTTAACAGATAATGAACTTGCGAATGGGCCTTCTGGATTCGGTGCACCGAAACGAAGAGTTATCAGAACTGTTGTTGCAAAAAGATCAACAGCTTGAGCAACAAGACAAGACTTCACGTGCTCAGGCAAGAGTCATAAAGGTTACTAGGTCCTTCTTGCAATCATAGAATTTTATAAAAGTCAACCGTAGATTCGTTTTGGAGTACCTACAATAGCACATACCTAACATACCTTAATATCTAAAAATTATTAAAGTAGGTGCTGATTAATTCGTAGATCATAGAAAATCATTAGTTAGAAAAACCTTACAAATGTGAAATCTGCCAGAAGAGATAAAGACGGAAATGAGATTTGAAAATAAACACACTGGTGAAAAACCTTATAAATGTGAAACGTGCCATATAATTATGCTAATTAGTTTGAAAATGATACAGTTTGTATTATGGAAACTTTACGTAGGTAGTTTTGTTTCTTAACAGAATTTTCATACATGTTTAAGCTTTGTTTTACTATGTTGATGATTTCAAATGCACACTTCAATATGCATGTCCTAAACTATTTCAGGACTTTGTGTACTTAGAGACGTTGACAAATTAGTTAAAATTAAAATAGTAGGCATCACCTAACTTGAATTCGTATTCAGATCGTTCTAAAAGAGAAAGCTCTGCAGGTTCGCGAGGAGTTGATCAACATGCTAAAGAACAAAGAGACGGAGCAAAGTCGGGAGCTGGCCGCTTTACAGCAGGACCTTGAGCACCGAATGAAAGTCGTTGATGAAGTGAGCGCGCTTTTTTTTTACTTTTGTTGTTTTTTAGTATGCGGCCCATTTTTTAACAGTTTTGAAGTCTTAAAACAGAAAGCTTGAATTCAATTTACGATTGGGGTTGTAACTTTGAAAACAAAGAAGAATTGTATTGTATTTTAAAACGGGCTGGTATCCGCAACTCCACGTCATAATACATTATATGCGTGCGGGACTACCCTACCTTATCTGTTTTCATTTGGATTTGTAATCATTGAGATTTTGTATTTTTTTATTAGGTAAGGAATAAAGTCAAACAACAAGTACCTTGCATTCGAGCAATTTTGACTATTTTCTCGAGTTAGGGAGATATCCCATGCAAAATTCACAATAAAAAATAATTACATCGCAAAAATACCAAATTGAACGGTTTTAATTTCTATTGCAATAGGTAACAGCCACTTTTTCGAAGATATTTAGGTATCGAAATGTTCAAGAAAATCAAAAATTTATTTACAATGAATCAAAGGTAAGTCTGATGGATGCAAGTGGCGAATTGTCGTTCGGCGTGGCGGTCTAAGGGGGAGGCCTATGTTCAGCAGTGGACGTCCTCCGGCTGTTGATGATGATGATGATGAAAGGTAAGTCGTTAATATAAGGAAGTCCTCGACGTAGGAGTTTTAGTGTCAAATGAAGGTCGTTTTTCAACGCTTCCTCATTTGATCCGGCTTTAAGCGAGCAGTAAATGTATCTGGTATATTATGTAGCGCCCTTTTTTGTTAAGTTTTTAAGCACATAAACAAGCAAGTCCTTAAACTATGTGTCCCTAACAGGTCAACAAGCAAATAGCAGCCAAAGCGGAAGAAATCCAGGAGCTGTTCTCCACTCTTGAGAACAAGCAGCAGCAGATACATCGGTTGGAGAAGATCGTGTCGGCCCTAGAGGAGCAGCAGAGACGTGCGCAGGCGCAGCGGACGAGACACGAGGAGAAAATCGCCGCGCTCGAACATGAACTTGCTGCTAATGGGAGTCGGCGAGAACGGTGAGCTTTTTACTTAAGGAAACGGCTAGAACGGTTAGCTGAAAAACAATGGGCTTACACTGGCCATTAAAGTTAAAGAATCATTGGCCCATGGAGTAAATAGTCCGGTCAATTTAGACATAAAAATGTGAGTGAAATTACATAAAGTCCCAGCAAGTTGATTTTTTGTGAAGTTGTTCAAAACATAATTATAAACAATGTCTAAAAGTTCCCCATCATTCCCCTGTAAGGAAAAAAAAATATTCAAGGTCAAAGGTAAAAAAAATGAGTTTTTCGCGATTTTCAGCAAAACGGTAAGTTTTATCATACAAGTACCTCAGACAAAAATTGTAGATCATAAAATTATCTATAAAAATGTGTTAATACTTTTTTTCTTACGAGCCACCGTTTCAGAGATATAACGATTCAAAAAGTTATAAAAGTTGTTATCGTCTTATGCATCTAATGAGGTAGTGTACTTAGCGCGTTTTTTTTAACGTGGTTTCCCCAGTAGGCGGGTAGTTCTTCGAAATTTGATTCTTTGACTGATTCATATGGTCAAATTTTAATTTCACTTTCAGCTCAGTAACACATGTTCATATGAAAATAGATATTCCAAATAACATTTATTTGTTTGAGGGACTTCTTTTTACAAAGTAGTTTTTAAGATATCGACGTTTAAAAATTTTGTGCCCAGATGAATCAGAATTTTTTACAGATGTAAATAAAAATGGGCTTTGTAATAAGAAAACAATCATAATATTATAACAACAATATCATTTTTTTATAAAACAATTAATTTATTAACAGTGATCATATTATCAAGGAAAAAATCTGGTCAATTCATCAATAAAATTCTTGTTTTTAAACTTACAATTACAGAAATAAATACTTACAGAAAAGCGAGAATTTTGTTATAAATAGGTACTAGATAGTTATTTTAATGATACGTTATAATATTCTCTCTGTTTACTTTTCTTTTTCTCTCTATTTTTTCAAATATAATTCTTTCATTTCTAATTTCCACGCAGCATACTTGCCTGGAACTTTTCTTATTTTCCATCTTAGAAGGATAAAAAATTCGTACGTTCTGTGAGTCTCTTTTTCTCATAGATATATTTTGTTCCATCTTTTCTACTATTGATAGTGGCATTGTTGTAAACAGCAATATAAAATAAAATAGATAGAGTTTGACTTATTAATGAATAAAAACCGAAGAATAATGTCAAAATTATGTCACACACACTCTACTGACATGAAAAAGTAAAATAACGTAACAAAAGCGCTCCTTTCTGGCTGGAAAAGAGGAAAACTAATTTATTTTCAGATTCATATGGGTTTTTGAACATATAAATCAGGCACAGATGAATCATGATTTTGCCTAAAATCATGCTTAACTCATCATTCATACAGACTTCAGTATTATCATTTTTCTACACGAATCTGTAACCCAAAAGCATCACACGAAACTCAGATTAAAGTCTTAACACAGCAAAATAAAATTAATAAATTAGGCATTGTAATCAGCAAGATACCTAAACCAAGCACAGATGAATCAGACATTTACCTGTGTTTCACCAGGTTCTAAGCCAACCAGCCTCATGTCCGCCTTCTAGCACGTCCGTTGTACGACAGGTTTCCCCCCACGTGGGATCCCAGACTCTCATCATTATTCCTCGACCAAGTACAGTCAAGCAAAATTTACTCCACATGAATCAGTATTATACGCCGGACACTTCTTATTTACTTAATTAAAATTACACTAACGTAGTTATATCTAATATGTATTTTTTTTGTAAGAGGTCAATTAATTACCTTTCGATATAACTATAATTTATATTGATGATTCAAAAGGAAAATGCGACATCGACCATTTTGTTCCGGAAAATGGGAAACGGACGCCCTATATGAATCAGGAGAACAGACTTCAAAATTTTTTATTTTGTATCTAGATAGCTACTATTAAAAAAATAGAATTTGTCCCAGGTAGAGCTAAAGCTAAACTGTACAGAAAAAAATATTACATGCCGTTTTGTTAGTTGGTTACAGAAATATACCCACAGACATCGAAAATTTTGTCTCTGAAGAACTACCCAGGCCTACTCCACGGGTCAGTTGTGATCCTGTTTATTGTAAAACTATTGCAAAATAACGGAAATTTTCAAAGATTGGGAAAGATAAAAGCGATGTAAATGAAAAGAAAGTGTTGAAGTTTATTCGTCTCATTCGTAAGTTTCAAATTCTTGTTCTTCTTCCTGATCTTCTTCTCCTGCTTCTTCTTCATCTTCATTTTGGATGCAAGTAAATTGAACACAGGGACAGGCACGCTTTTATCTTTCCCAATCTTTGAAAATTTCCGTTATTTTGCAATAGTTTTACAATAAACAGGATCACAACTGACCCGTGGAGTAGGCCTACTGGGGAAACCACGTTAAAAAAAACGCGCTAAGTACACTACCTCATTAGATGCATATGACGATAACAACTTTTATAACTTTTTGAATCGTTATATCTCTGAAACGAGGGCTCGTAAGAAAAAAAGTATCAAGACATTTTTATAGATAATTTTATGATCTACCATTTTTGTCTGAGGTACTTGTATGATAAAACTTACCGTTTTGCTGAAAATCACGAAAAACTCATTTTTTTTACCTTTGACCTTGAATATTTTTTTTTCCTTACAGGGGAATGATGGGGAACTTTTAGACATTGTTTATAATTATGTTTTGAACAACTTCACAGAAATTCAGCTTGCTGGGACTTTATGTAACCTCGAATGTCTAAATTGACCGGACTAAAACGACCACGGATCGGTAAGCATAGCGTACGACACCCCAACCATCAATGTCTACGAGTATTTATAACATTGAGCTGTTATGGAGTTGACATGATTTACCTAAATTTTTTTTGGAGTTTCACGTACCTAATAGTAGTTTTGCTTCCCTGTCGCAGAACCCGTTTATACCAGTCTTTTCTCTCCAAATGCCTAAATGGACATGTGTACGGTTAAGTACCTAAGCTATATAATCCTAAGTATCGCTCAAAGCAGTGGTAGCCCAGTGGTATTGGCCCCAACTTACGAGTTGTAGGTCGTGGGTTCTAATCCCGGCAGGCGTATTACTTTGTGTAATTTATTTCATCACCACTGCTCTCAAAACGGTGAAGGAAAACATCGTTAGGAAACCGGCATGTCCTAGAACCAAAAATTTGAAGACATGTGACATCCACCAATCCGCACTGGGCCCGCGTGGTGGATTATGGCCCACCCCCTCTCACAGAGAGGAGGCCTGTGTCCCAGCAGTGGGAACATTAATAGGCTGATGATGATGATCGCTCAAAGAACTGATCAATCTAAAATCTCTATTTTTTTTTCAGAAAGTTCCTGTTTTTCTAACATAAAATAGGATGCGGTAACAGTGTCATCAGTGAAAAATTTTAAGTACCTGTTATGGTGAAAATTGTGAATGTCAGTTGATGTGGAAAGTTTTATTGATTCGTTATTTGCGAATAAATTGCTATTTTGTATAACGTAAATAATCTGTTTCATTGTTTTAAATTTTATTTCAGGCATCACTTGTAAGGGTCGTAAAGGTCACTAGCACGTCACAAGTCAGCAATCAACTGAACCGTTCGGGATTCGTTCAAACTACAAACTGCAAAGCCTGCTCTACACTTTTCGCGAAGTTGCCTCGACGAAGTACTCGTCGAAGTTGATCGAAGTCCCGAAGTATGTGACTACACTACTCGCGAAGTTGCCTGTGTCAACAACATTGAGTCGGTCGCAAAAACCGACAACAAATGGAAGTCGCCCGAAGCGAGCCGAAGTTGAACGAAGCGAAGCGACGTACCTAGTGTAGAGCAGGCTCAACACACTGCTACCTATAAGCTGCTGTCCCCTTGACTACGCATGTTTTTTTCTGATCAAAATTGCGCTTGATTCATCATTACACACAAACAAATACTACCGTGCTTAAACAGGCAGGTGTTGACTAATGTACGAAAGACGACGTCTTCGGAAATTCGGTAGCAAAAAAGTCAACGAAATAAATATTAAAAAAAAAAAAAAACAAAAAACCCGGCTGCGTAAAAACACTAAAAAGAAAGAAACAAGCCCAGTAGTTTAGAATTCACTCATTCACACTCATAGTCGGGGCCCATTCAAATTATACCAATGAAATCTTCCTGGCACAGTCGGGTAAAAAATATACTCCTGTTTGGTTCAGACATTCAACGCAAATTCTTGTCATCCATGGTCGCGGTACCGACTGTCTTATTAGGTAACCGTGGCCCCGGAATGTAAAGGGCTGTTGAAAGACACCGTAGATTTTATAGTCATTACCAATGTGTCAGTATCCATCCTGTCTTGCTCTCAGGGCACGAGGACTCATAAATGTTTTCAACACGTAACAAAAAATCTTTCATAAAAATTATTATTATTTATTACGTCATCCACACGGAAGAATAAATCTACTGCGCCCCCAAATTGAATAACAGTTTTAAGGGACAAAACAAGAAACATAGAAATCGGACCGGAAATCCCCCGGCAGTAATCGACATACAAACATGAAAAAAACCCTTTGGTTTTTCATTATAACTTTTGATCATTTTCGTTATAACTTTTGATTGTAATAAATTAAATACTTTTAATAAGAATTTATTACCATCAAAAGTTGTAATGAATAATATGTTCACGGTCGTGCTAGGAAGTAGGAAGTATAACACAAAAAACAGAATCGAGTTCGAAGTTGTTAGAACGACTCCTGGGCTGCCTCCACGAGCGAGAGAATCGCGACGAGTCCGCCCTTATATCGTCGGATAATCTCCACGAACGAGCGATAATTCCGCCGCGTATCGTCGCGAGTCGTTACGGTATCGCGGCGATTCCGCGGCGACTCGTAACGGTATCGCCGCGTTTCCTTGACGGCAATGCTGAAATGACGCTGCGTTTGACAGCGCGCCCGCCGCGCGCTCGTCGCGAGAACGCCGCGAGCGCGCGGCGGTCGCGTTGCTAGTCGCGGCGGGCTAGCGACTATGTAATGACGTTTTGCGCGCTCGTTGCCACTCGTCGCATCGCGGCGATAATATCGCCGTGTGGAGACGGTTCCATAGAGAGTGTATGGAAAAACGTGGCACGGCGATAATATCGCCGCGATTCTCTCGCTCGTGGAGGCAGCCCCTTAATAAGAGAACCGACTCCTACAAGTTGGTTAAAATTATTTATTATAGCTACAAAAGCCCAGATGCCGTGCCAAACAGATTTTGGTATGCAAAAAAAGTTATTGTCAACGTCACAATGACGCTTGACTGACGTTGACGTTGACATTAACAAATTGTCAATCAAAGTGACAAGATAGATAATTATAAATCGTCTGCTACGTGTTTACAAAACCTTAGTAAATTGAATAATCTTCTATAAAAAGCCTTTTATTTGTGCCTAAAAATGTCTGAAAGAAAGGTGTTAAATGTAAGTACAAAGTAATGATGTAAGGGACCTTCTAATACAATTATAAAATTCGTTTCACAATGATTTACAAATGGTTCTGATTATGTTTACAGAAATACTATCCTCCGGATTTCGATCCATCGAAGATCCCTCGTATGAAACTGGCTAAAAACCGTCAGTACACCGTACGTCTCATGGCCCCCTTCAATATGCGATGTGCCACTTGCGGCGAGTACATTTACAAGGGAAAGAAGTTCAACGCTAGAAAGGAGGATGTTGAAAATGAGGACTACCTGGGTATCAGAATTTACAGGTTTTACATAAAAGTAAGTAGTTCGATACCTATCTGTAGAGAATTCTTAAAACATTGTATAAAAGTATTAAACAAATGTGGTTAGGTACATAAAACAGTTTTCTATTTGGAATCAGAAAATCTTAGCTTTATCAGCCGTGCCAATTTTGCTCTTTTATTGTGGAAACTAGTTGTGGCCATAAAGCTCCAATTAATAAACTTTTACATAAAAAAAAAACAAATTTCAGAAAGCTATTATTTAGTTGTCAGAGCTATGATCAAACAATCAGCATTCTCCATTTTCTAGCTCACTTCAAAGTTAACATAATGACATCAGTAATAGCATTTGTTACAAGTCAGGATGCTATTGTCTTTATTCTGCAAAATATTTATTTAGCTTAGAAGAGCCCCAACCATGTTTTGACACTAGGCCCCTTCCGGCCTAGCTACTCCACTGTTTGGAACAGTGAAATGTATGCAATCTTTAACCTGAATGAAGCTTATGAAAAATAAGAGGACCCACTAACTATAATCATAAACAACTAAATGTCCGAATCTCAACAGCAGTTATAAATTCGAAAGTGAGTTTGTATGTTTTTAACACTTTCACATCATAACTGCGAGGCAGATTTTATTGAATTTTAAAACCTAGAGACAGTTATAGATCATGACAAACAAATGCTTTAAATCAATCAACAAGGTGTTGGAATATTAAAACCATGTTCTATGTTAGGGGTTATGGTTTCCGCACTTAGTCCTTCATGTGGACCATTGTGTGTGGGCCATAGTGGCCTTTGGTGGCTATAAATGTTCCCACTGCTGGGTCACAGGCCACCTCCCTGTGAGAGGGAAACTATTGGGTTCCTTATTAATCACAACATTGTTTCACTGTTGAATTGCACCTATATGTATACAATTATAAAACAACTTAACAAACCATGATTTTAGTGCACAAGATGTCTTCAAGAAATATCGTTCAAGACGGACCCAAAGAACACAGACTATGAAATAGAGGCGGGTGCTACAAGGAACTTTATGGCGTTGAAACTTGCAGAGGAACAAGCCAAGAGGGAGGAGGAAGAACAAAAAGAAGAAGAAGCCAATAATCCTATGAAGTTATTAGGTATGTAACAGTTCACTAGATTTCAAGTAATATATTTTTTATTTGATTGCCTCTTTGGTCCATACAGGGTGAATTTTTCAACTGGGTGTGGATTGGTAAATCTGAAACTATAAAGATTACTGAAAGAAGTCTCAAGGCTGCTTTTGATGTAAACTGCATTAATGGCTTTTAGAAACATCTATAATCCTGGCCTGAAAACGAGCATGCAGATTTTAGAAAAATGTACCTGTATTATTATGCCTTTCGAAAGTGTTGCTCATAAGGACCACACTAGGATTTTTTCCAGTAAGAAACCCACA
This sequence comes from Agrotis segetum, assembly GCA_036375495.1. Taxonomy (NCBI): domain Eukaryota; kingdom Metazoa; phylum Arthropoda; class Insecta; order Lepidoptera; family Noctuidae; genus Agrotis; species Agrotis segetum. The sequence goes on along the minus strand of JAQSVV010000090.1, from coordinate 1,283,365 downwards.
TGCACAAACACCCACACCTGTTAAGTATCTTACACCTAGTTGAAAAATTCATCCTGTATATTGCTAGATGTAATCAAGATTGCTGAATATGAGGACCTGGGTCTGGTTCTTAAGTTAAGAATCAATTTAATTGCAATCACCATGGATTCTCTGTTTGTTCCCATTTGACAGCAATAAATAACCCAGTAATGCACCTGACCGGGTTGGAATCCGCAACCTACAAGTTAACCTTGTTATTATATTTTATTCTGAATATAATATAGAGTAAAGACAAATGATTATTTACTGAATAACATCAGGCAATAAAGTACCGTCAGCACTACAAACTAATTCAATATTTATATCAATGATTTCAGAATACAGAACAGAACAGTCCAAACAAGAAATAGAATCTCTGGAGAATCTTGAAGAGTTAAAGGAGTTGAACAGGAGACAGCATGCTGTTGACTTTGAGGGCATGCTGAAACAGTACCAGCCAGAAACTTCAGATGAGAGGAAAGCCAGGGAGGAAAAAGAAGACGATGAGTTTATCAAGTAAGTTGTCATCAAATAATTCCATACCAGGAGTGAATAGGTTGATAAGTCGACTTACGAATTACGTACAGGTATATTTTTTTGTAATAGTAGTAGTAGTAAGAGAGTTATTCAAAAATTCACATGTTTGTTATGTGCATTGTGCAGCTATTGTTTCTTTTTTTAAAGAAAAAGAAAACATTAAATGTCCTAAAGTGTAGAGCAGAAAGGGACTCTCATACTTTGCTCACCTTCTGCAAGCCCTCAATGACTGAAAATCGTTTTGTGATCCCAGACGTCTTGGGTTAAAGTAAAGACCGCAACAAGAGATCGCGACACTGCTCGCGACCGGAGAGTGTTTACCGTATCTGTCTCCTGTCGCTGTCTCGCTTGCGAACTGCCGCTCATACATTGCCAGTAGTGTCGCTATCTCGCTCGCGAACTGCCGCTGATACATTGCCAGTAGTGTCGCGGTCTCCTGTCGCTGTCTCCTGCCGCTGTCTCGCGCGCCAACCGGCACCTTTACTCCCGCAGTGGTTGAGGTGGAAGGAGGATGATTGCCTCTCCCGCCCTTGTGCGGTCTTGTTTTTCGCTAGCAATACTGCTTCGCAGAATGAGCTGACCGCTTCCCGTGCCCCTTCGTTCTGTATAGGGTTGCCAGATCTTAAAAGTGAAAAGCCGGTCAGACCAATCAAGTTAGCCGGACCTTTAACTTTTTGTTCTAATATAACTCGTCCAATTTTTAAAACTAAAGGAAGGTTCGGTTCAACTAAACGCTTCCTCTCGCCGTGCAAAGCGACAGGGCTAGCGCGCAAGTCACTCGCTTGCGCTAGTCATGTAAGGTGAGGTGGGCGGAAAGAAAACCAATCATAAACCCATCATTTGAAAACCGATCATTTGTTCTGTGTCTGGGTGTAATTTTTTATCTATAATATGTACGAGGGTCATTCAGTAAATACTTAGCCTACAAAAAGTAAACGAAAAATTTGGAAAAGTGGCAAAAGCCGGACTGGCCGGACACGCAAATTAAAAGTCTGACTGTGTTCAGCTTTATCCGGCCTGGCAAAGTTCTGTACCATGACCTACTTTAGGGGAGGGCGCGATAGGTCGCCGCCATCTATCGCCTCCATGATGGTGCTCCGGAGAACGACTGGAACAAACTCCGGGAGATTCATTCAGTGGTGACCCCTGAATGCGTATCGTGCCTATGAATCCAACACATGGAACTCATGAACCTCCTGAAACAACCGTATCCAGTGAAGACCTGCGTCACACCTCTGTAAAAGTTTGACTGGCCCGTTGGTCTAGTGGTTAGTGACCCTGACTGCTATGCCGGGGGTCGTGGGTTCGATTCCCACCCAGGACAAATGTTTGTGTGATGAGCACGATCATTTGTTCTGTGTCTGGGTGTAATTTATCTATAATATGTATGTATTTAAAAATATATAAGTATGTTTATCAGTTGTCTAGTACCCATAACACAAGCTCTGCTTAGCTTGGGACTAGATGGCGTTGTGTGATAGTTGTGGAAAAAAAAAAAGACTAGTTTTCCCGTCACTCATTGCGTTGCTATTCAGGGTCTTTCTATTAAATTGGCTAACAGTAGTAAATCCATATTCGTAAGAGATACAGAAAAACTTTGTGAGGCGACTTTAGCTCTTTTTTATGGTTTTAAAAGAAAGATCTTGTGTAGTTTTCGCTTGATAACAAAAACAACAAGCAAAAAGCTTTATGAAAACAAACAGTGATCTAAAAACATTTCTCTTTTATTTCCAGATCAATCAAATTCAATAATCCTTCATCAAAAAAGCTGATAGCCGAGGAAATAATAGAAGAAGTAAAGGACGAGGACACTGAACCACCAGCTAAGGCTCCGAGAATAGAACTCATGCCACAGAGAAGTATTAACACGAAGCAGTCGTGGAACAGAAGCATAGGAGTTCTATCTAAGAAGCGCCCTTTAGCGAACCTAGTGAGGAGTAAGAAAGATTCGGATAATGCTTCGACGACTATCGTAAGTACTGACGTAGATAGTAAGAGTGTCTCAAGTGAAAAGACTGCCTCTACTCCTGCTGGGCTTGCCTTACTAGCGGGCTACTCCGGTAGCGACAGTGACTCCCAATAAACCAATGTAATTGAGTTCATTTTGATAATATATTATTGGAATTTATTCAGTTTTTAATTCAAATCTGCCTACAAAATCTCCTTGCTGTTTATTGATAACAGGTATATAAAGGTCGATTTATACTAGCGCAGAGTCGAAGCGCATCGAAGCGAATTTCTAAAACTGAACGTAACAATTTCAACCTTAACTCCACAGCATAACGCACATATTACTTCTAAGATTTTCACGATTCACGATCGGCGTTGTTCGCGCGCAGACGCTCGAATTCTGAAGAATGCGCGCGACTTTTTAAAATCTAAATCGACCCTAAAGGGTTTACCCAAAATAAAAGCAAACGAACCGTCAATGGATTATTAATCATTGTGCAATAAATATTATCGTAACTTACAAAAATATTTTTTCAATTATTTTGCCAGGCTTAGTTTATCTTCAAGATCAATTGTAGGTACTGAGCGATGCAGTTACAAAGGCAAAATTGGTTACTAAAAATACCTACTGTAAGGTTCAGTTCCGACCGCGACGCGAAGCGAGGCGACGATGCGCGCGCTCTTTTAAGACGCATTCAAAATACGACTTTATGTTCTACACCAAAAGATACACATTTCGTTGTGAGAATTTAGAATACGTTGAGCGGCGTAAGCGGCGCCGCGCTGCGCAGCGCGGCGCATCTCAACGCAGCGGTGAGTCGCTACGCATCTCGAGGCCGCTCTACGATGTAAGATGTTAGACTGGGAGCTAGAGGTGTCTGATTATACATAATGTGAGTGTCGAATTTTGCCAACTGATTTGCATAAAAATATTTTTCCAATCATTTTGGAACTTGTTCTGATTTGCTGAATTAAAAGAATTACTGAACTAAATGAGTGGACTACTTCATCAAGCGAAAAAATAATAAATGTTTAAAATATATGGTCATTCATGTACCCTATGGTTTCTAGTCCTACAACATTATCATCTTTAGTCCAAGACTGAAGCGAGCTGAGCTCAAGAACTTGGGTCACTCCGATACTGTCAGGTCAGATTCGAAGGGTTTGATCATGCTCCTGTCATCCCCTTCATTAGCTTCCCTTGAACACAATTACATAAAATAGAAGCCCCGGATTTTCTATGCTTATGTTGTTATTTTGTTTCCAACAACGACGATATAATACTAGACTCCGCATACACGATCTAAAGAACAAAAACTATTCTGCCAACTTGCTGAGGTACTACGTAAGCGAGGGGGACGGGGTACTGCGTTGTGATAGGGTAACTCAAGGTCTGTTCTGTCTCAACGTATGTTTACGGCTCACAGGCTTGGTCGAAATGAGACGAATATAAGACTTTTTTGCCTAATGTGTTGGCAGACATCGGTCGCCTGTTATTAGGCGTACTTTATCGTCGTTGGTTTCCAACTAACAAATTAGTTAGAGTGTCAATGGCAGCGCCTCTAACGATAAATAATGTAACTATCTAGTTTGGCCAAATGATGAAGTAGCCGTCATTCATTCAATTCTGTCCAGACCTATTATCATGTTGTGGCCGACAATATTATGTGTTGATCAATTCTACGATGTCGATACGATATATTCATTCATATTCTAAGTCCATACTGCCACATGTGAACTTAAAAAGATTAAAAATATACCCCACAATAAACCAGTATGTATCAAAAGATGACATTTCAAAAACCGGGAAAGTAAAAAAAGCATACAGTATAGTGTATCGGCAATATAACAAAAACAGATTACTGCTAGGTGGATGACAATCGGCTTACCGCTTAAGGTGCGGGGCGCAGCAAAACCTCTGTTGCGGCCCTTTGTTGCCGGCCGTTCTATTTATTACGGTGTCAAGTGCATTCATTCGGCCAGTTTACGTGGCGCTTTCTTATTTTGATTTGACGGTCTATTTGTATACAGGGTGTATCGCAATTTTTATTATCTACCAATGTATTTTATGTATCTTGTCATGATCATGAACTGGCGTAGCCCGCAGCTCCGCCTGTGTGTAGTTCGATATTTGTCCCACGGGATAATAAGACCGAATTAAAAAAAAAGTCTTATGTAATTTGCGTGACAGACGAACAAAGACATCCTCGATCGCCACAAATTTTACTGTTAAAATAAATAGTCGGTAGTAAGATATTATACGCGTGTACTCTAGTGTCTTAAAGACATTTTCCACAAAGAAATATTTTTCATGAGGTGATAAAAAATTATATTATTATAATAACTGAAAATATGTTACTTAACTTAATATGTAACACAGCTATGTTACATACTTTTTAAATTGCACGTAATGCAACAAAGAGTACACTAGCGTAAAATATCGAATCACTCACTTGGAATTGACCTGGGATAGCTCCTTATATAATGGCGTTTTTAATGAGAATGAGTTTAGTATCAAATTAAAATTAACAATTTAACCTTTCAAATGGCATGGATTTCTATTATTCCTAACTAGTTATTACTGAAGATTGCGCGGAACCGGAGTATGTGATTCCATACTTTTCCTCACGAGTTTATTAAGAACAGAAAAGTAATAATAATAATATTCCACAACGCCATTTAGGCCCAAGCTAAGCAGAGCTTGTGTTATGGGTACTAGACAACTGAAAAACATACTTATATATTTCTAAATACACACATATTATAGATAAATTACACCCAAAGTACTATCAAATAACAGAAGTCCAGAAATCCGACGTTTAATAAGAGACTCAGAATGTTATATCGAACATCCTAAGAAAGTCGAATTTTAAATCACCCTGTATCTACATCCTTTTTTACCTTGGTACCTGGCTTTGGAATTAATTGATTGGAAAAGGCCGTTCAATGCATTTGATGAACGAAGTGGGAACAGCGTAGGTGTTATAGGTTAATAATGATATATCAAAATTTTTGGAAAATGGCCGCTTGTGGTTTATGTAATGTAATCACTTTCATTTAGAACTGTAGCATAATGGCAGTCTTCCATCGGGATGTGTTGCCATGGCCTACTTGGAAATCTCTTGGAAGACTGCGAACCCAAGTCGGTCATAGCAAAGATAATCTCCTCAGATGGACTTCATGAACGACTTACCTGCGCCGCATCCCCTGTAACAAGTGACGGATTAAGAGGAAACAGCAAGGGCTGGAGAATTGAAAAATAGGTATTTGTAAAATCTATTGCTGTCGCACAGTGCCCACAACAGAGTTACAGAGCGCGATAGAGACAACAGCAGCTTGGACCGAAAATACCTTATTAAATGGCACAAAATCAACGATTCGTAGTCCCCTGATTACTCCTCGAAAACTTAACCGATTTCACTACTTTTTTCTTTAAAAAATAAAGAAAGGCATTGACCGTGTTCCTATGTTCCTTTTTTCATACAATCTCGTCAAATTTGTTTTCTGGATATTTGAACAGAGCGGAAAATCTGGCAATTTTTTTAGGATTTTGAATGTTCATATCTCTTTTAATAATTAATTTATGGAAAAAAGGAAAACATAGAGACATGCCAATAGTGGTCATAGATTTTTTGTAAAAAAATTATTGCTCTACTGGCATTATCCAGGAAGAAAACAGGGGACTACGTTTGTATGGAAAAACGACCGTGCTGTTTCCTCTTAAGAGTTTCCGAGGCCCTTAGCACAGAGCCGGTGTACTGTGGCCCTCTATTGGGAAGGTAAAAAGTATAAAATGAAAGATTCATCAAAATAGAAAATGGTAGTACTTAGGTATAATTTAAAACTTAAAACATTTTATTTCTTGCCTTATTCAGAGCAAACGCTCAGGGTGCAGCCGCAGGGCCCCGCGGGGGTGTATGAAGGGTCACTGTGATTTCGGAAATGTAGATGTAACTCGATAAAATGAAGGTAAAAAATGAAACGCCAGCAGAGGATGGAGGCCCCTGGAGAACAGGGGCCCCAAGCACGTGCTTGTAGTGCTTATACGTTAATCCGCCACTGCCTGTAACCTGTACACTTGACAATCTTATGGCTGCATCAGTGGGCGGAGTTCATGTTGCCGAATTTTTTGCCAAATATAATTATGCCATGATTATTTGCCATTGACACGCTAAGAAGTTGGCAGTCTGGGCTAAATGGAACAAATCCTAGTATCATCAACATTTTATTCATTGTCTCATCCATTACACACTTATTGATATTTTTTTATATCTACTTGGGTAATTAACTTTCACGACTTTTTTAAATCTTTAGATGTATGCGGGCTTTATTGAAATAAAAATTAGGTAAATAAATGTTGCCGGAAAAAAAAACTGTCCCTGACAGATCCTTAACATTCCGAGACAATAACTACTAAAATGAATAGAATCAATTAACTAAACATAAAATCTGAATCTATCTGATCAATTTCCTACTGCAGGGACGAAGTCGAGGGAAGAAAGTATCTCATCTTGACGGCTGTAATGCTACAACTGCGCCCCTTAATGGATCTAACTGTAGAGAAGAGAATAATCATTCAGGCGACCTGATATGTTAAAAAAAAATATTCAATGTCAACGACTGCTTGACGGGGCGCAGTTGTCGACTTTCAAGAAGTTTTAGGACAGGACTTCGTTTATCGGGCCAAATAGAAGCTATGAATAAATTGGACTTCAGTAGGCTCCTGCCCATATGACATGAAGTCTTTGGGTCCATGGAAGGTGGCCTCTACGAGAACAGAAATAAGTTAATGAATTGTGTGATGGGTGGGTTGAACCTCCTAATGCCTTCATCATTAAGCCTAGTTATTTGTGATGGCCCGGCCATTGTCCCAAAAGTGGCCATTGCGGACATAGTTTTGGCAGAGATTGATTGATGAAAGGCTAATAGAAAACTGCTAATAGTCAAAACCACAATCAAAGCTACAACATTTTAGCAGATAAAATTTATAAAGGACTTTTTCGAGTCACCGAAAAGAAAACCTTTTCTACCAAGGGCTCATAATATTATTACAAGTAAGAATCCTAAAGGTTTAGATTATCATATCTTTTATTTGATCGTATAGGTATTCTATTGATCAAGTCTATATTAAATAGTTTTTACGGGACTGTTTTAAAAAGGCACATCGGCTCTCTAATGCGTAAGACATGTAAAGCAACAGGTTAATTTTTAGCCAGAAAGGACCTAACAGTGCCTTTCGCTACACCCTGAGTACTCTTTTGATAACTTCTAAACCCCAAAAAAAGAGGTGTCTGGGAAAAGGCAAAGAGAGGGACATAATTAAAGGAAATCTCCAAAGTCTGTGACAAAAGATGTCTGAATTACGTCACGGTTTACATTTCAAAGTCCAATACAACAGGATCTCATTTTCTAGTACCACATGAATCATAGTTCAAATTGAATGCGTATACCAACATCATGTATATAAATAGTCCACAAAAATGTAACGCAGTCAAAAGATGAAGCTTTTTATTGTTATTTATGAAACCGGTTCCACGACTGGCTTTCATTGGCGATAAACAATTTAAATGGCTTGCGTAGGTATCAATCCCATTAATGAACTCAATTACATGGGAAAGTTTCAATGGGAATGGGCAGAGGCGGCCTTACCCATTGCGAGGCCCCGGGCGGCAAGTCTTTGCGAGGCCCCTTGCCCTTCATAAAAAGTATGTGATGCGAAACTCGAAAGTAGTTTTGGTTGTCATGGTTGAGTACAAATGCTAAAGTTATACAAATTTTTTTTTTAATTTTAAAACATTTTTCAGTTCATAAAGGAACTTTGAACAACCGTGTTTGCGCAAAATGGAGTAGTTCTGATTTTTGCAGAACGAGAGTTAAAGCACGACGTTTTGAAAGTATAATAAATTTACTACAATATGAGACTAAAATGGTTTCTGTAGACCCAAAAGCTTCCGAGTTAGCGCTTTTCAGAAGTATCTTAAATCAACGTTTTTTTTACAACAAATGTGGCGGCATCGTCTTCAGTTGGAATGTTTTCCAACATTATAACGTTTTTCAAAAAAAAACTTTGAAGGGGTTTAGGCCTAGGCCGCACTACGGTTAAACCACTGTAGTTTTTAATGGCGTAAATTGGTACCCCTAGAAAAGTAATACAAGCGGCCGTACGGTGGTTTTTTCCCGTGACCGATTTTAAAATTGTGATTTGCTACAAAATGCTTGCGGGTAAAAGCCGCGGCAAAACAGTAATCAATAGAACTTAGTTGACGCGTACGCGTCCACGTGGTGGATTATGGACCCCTCTTACAGAAAGGAAGCCTGTGTCCTAGCAGTGGGAACATTATAGGCTGATGAAGATGAAGAGTGAATATAAATATCTGAGTAGACCTAATAAACCCTCCCAACATTTTTTTTTTAAGTCACAAACTTCTAAGACATCCCAACTCTGATGCTTTGCCTCTTCCACACTTGTTTTTGATTCAAGATACCGCCAGAGTTACAAGTCAAGTGGTGTCTTAAATATTGCAAGAAATTGAAAAGCTCAACTCTGAAATTACTGGGTCTCGTAGTCACAAAATAATATAAATCGGTTCTCATATAGTAGCAAAAGGCATTTATAAAACCGTTCTGAGAAGTTATTATCAACAACTAGTTTTTTACGGTCATAAACGCAATAATTTCAAAAAAGAACGAAATTTTCGAGGTTATTTTATTTTTTTTTACAAAGTATCGTTCGGTGTTGAGGTCTCAAACTTTGATTATTCAGCCATATACCCAGTGGCGTAGCTAAGCGGGGGCTTAGCGGACCCTAGCTAGCCTCGCACATGACGGGGTCTCGCGCTTAGAAATTACATAAAATAAAATAAAATTTACAATGGCAATCTCGACTTTGTTACCACTCAGTAAAGCAGTATAATTTAAGAGGAAACAGCACGGCCGTTTTTCCTTCCAATGTAGTCCCCTGTTTTCTCCCTGGATAATGCCAGTAGAGCAATAATGTTTTTACAAAAAATCTATGACCTTTTTCCCATAAATTAATTATGAAAAGAGATGTGAAAATTCAAAATCCTAAAAAAATGGCCAGATTTTCCGCTGTGTTCAAATAATCAGTAAACAAATTTGACGAAATTACATAAAAAAAGGAAAACATAGGAACACGGCCAATGCCTTTCTTTATTTTTTAAAGGAAAAACTTTTTTTGAAAAAGAGAACCGACTTCAAAACCAAACAAAAAATTGTAAAATAACTTTTCTTTCGGAAGTCGGTGGCTTTGTTTTTTATTTGGCCACCGACTTCCGGTTTTGAAGTCGGTTCTCTTTTTCAAAAAAAGTTTTTTATTTTTCTCTTCTCTTGTAAGCAACAAAAACGGATCTATGCGGGCAACTTCACGAGGTATCCATTATTGTTATATACTAAAACCTTCTCCAGAATGTAACGAACAGTTTTCTGAAAGCCGCATCAAACGCGAGATAATCGCGGACAAACATGCAATCGTCTCTGAAAATCTACAATCGAAGTAAGCAAAAACGGGTCCACGCGGGCAACGTCACCGGATATCTATTAGTGTTATATACTAAAACCTTCTCCAATGTAAAGAACACTTTCCTAAAAACCGCATCAAAATCCGTTCAGCCAAACGCGAGATAATCGCGGACAAACATACAAACAGTTCGAACTGAGAACCTACTTCTTTTTTTGAAGTCGGTTAAAAAGTAGTGAAATCGGTTAAGTTTTGGAGGAGTAATCAGGGGACTACGAATCGTTGATTTTGTGCCATTTTTAAGGTATTTTCGGTTCAAGCTGCAGTTGTCTCCTTCGCGCTCTGTAACTCTGTTGTGGGCACTGTGCGACAGCAATAGATTTTACAAATACCTATTTTTCAATTCTCCAGCCCTTGCTGTTTCCTCTTAACTTCTACTACTATTTCTAACTGAGAACTGATAGAGCCAAAGCTGATGGCGCCAGCGATCATATTTATGTCTATCAATTCCGTTTCTCGCGCGAGGCCCCGTAGTTGCATGATAACTTGGTTACTTTTTATTTCTAACTGTGAACAGAAAGAGGCCTCGCAAAACGATCTTATCATCAATTCATCAAAAAAAGGGGCCTCGCACGCGGTGCCCCACAAGACGGGCTTAAAAAATCACAAATCTGCGTGATATTTTTCATCCTCAATCAAAGAAAAGGGCCTCGCAGAAGCGTCTTGCCCCCTACAAGATTACGTCACTGATTGGGCCAACATCATAAACAAATCTGTACTACCGGATTTTAACCTAAACTAGCCGTACGTTTAGGCGGCAAAATTATTGTACTAAATAAATGATTCACAAAATTAATCAACTCTGAGATGATAAATTAAGAAATAGATGTTTTTGATTTATTGTAAAACTAAAATTTTTCTATAACATAATTAATTAATCAAAATCAAAAGTTTTTAATTAAAAATTACTAGATTTTTCTTTTGCTTGGTTTGTTGCGCGAGGCCCCCTACAAGCGCGAGGCCCCGGGCGGGTGCCCGGTTCGCCCCCCCCTAAGGCCGCCACTGGGAATGGGACAACCAATTGGAATGAATGTTTCGGCAATTCGTCACTTACAGTAATTGCATAAAGTTATAAGCTCGGTTTCTCAAATTTATCAGAGAACGCTTTATTTGAAAGCGATGTAAGCCTTGATGATCATATTCATCAGTTATTCCTCATCATCAAATCAGCCGTAGATCGTCCACTGTTGAACATGGGCTTCTAGATTCCCTATAAATTTCCAAAAGAATCGATTATGGTGTAGATATATGAATGTTTATATTCACCAAAGAATATTATGCTCTTTACGATTTAATTCCAACCAGCGCGGCGGCGTTGATAGAAAATTCCATTGAAATCTTTTCTATAAGCATTCCATGATTCAATGGATAAAATGGATTAGTTAATCTGATTCGTGATCAATAACGTAAGCTCACAAGTCGCACACAGTTTAGTGCACTTGTTTAAGAGATCTCATCGCTTCTATGGGAAGCTTCTTTGTGCAGCATGTTTTGAAAGACGTGGAGTATCCTGAAGTACGTAATTGTTACGTTTATATAAACAGATATCTTTCTCAGCATGACCATTACAAAAGCGGTAAAATTAAAAACCATAAGTGCGTATAATATGAGGTTGTTAACTAGCGTTAACAGCCAATGACCACGCCCACCGGAGCATCATTTAACAAATTAATACTTTTCTCCACGTTAGGCGGTACCTGCGGATTCCTGCAAATCGGGTCTAAACAAAAAGCGCATAGCTCACGGTGTTCAGATAAATACTCGTCGTATCCCAATTTTTTCATCGACATAAATATTGTTTTTTCATATAATGTGTAACGGCTTTGTGCCGACACGTCGATGTTCCGTTCTGGGAAGGAGAGTTGTCGCGGCGCCGCGTTGTTCGGCTAATAAATAAAAGGCTGCTTGGGAAATATTATGTTACGTCTACGTCTTGGGGTGTTTTTTGGGCGAGCTGCGCAGGCGGCGGTAACGGCGCGGTGGTCGGTCGCCTTTGCCCACTCGAGCTCGTAATGGGGCGGATTTCACTATCTACGTTTGTCAAATAACCAGATTACGAGCTCCTTTATCTCATTTCATCACCCGAAAACATAATGAACAGATTTTCTTCTTGCGGATCTGCTCCTAGATACTATCCGATCATCCTGACTAGGAATGTTCGTGTCGGTAACAGCCCTTTATCTGCGGAAACACGTAGCATGCATATTTCTTTTCGTATCTTCGGATTAATGCTATCTCTGTCTGATGTATAAAATATGCTAGTCGTGTAGCAAGACAGAAAACTCTGTTTTTAATTAATGTTTAATGGAAAAGATATCTACGTCACAGAAACTAACTACGCAAGCAAATTACTACTACTATACGAGTCCATTATTATCATATAGGTACCTATGTAATTTAACAATTTCTAAACTTTATACTGCTTGTGGGAATTACCGAATAACGTTTAAATATTTTAGACGATAAATGCCTACACAACGTTATCTATTACAATAATACTACGGTTTTTACTTTAATCAGTTGCATAATCTTATTTTCCTTGTGATATATCGTATTTTCCAATTGTTTACTAATAATGGTGATACTTATATCGCCCGCAATTTTACCATTTCTATTTGAATACTTTCGACTGTATATTAAGAAATCGAATTGGAAAGAATCGAAAAAAAAAAATTAATTATACATTTTTAATGTTTCTGTGATAAATTTATACTATGACTATACATGCGCAAGTTTATGAGGATACATGGATTGGTGTATGTTACTCTTCCATACAAAAATTACTTAACGGATTTGTATGAAATAAATCAAAACTAGATTTTAGTCTGGAATAGCACTACAGCGCAGGATAGTTTATCCAGTGATTTACGAGATTCACCCGGGCGAAACCACTGGCAACTATTAGTTTCTTTATGACGACAAGTTATTTTCTACTATTGAGAAGTGGTAGGTACCTACCCTTAGGTACCTACTACGGCTACCACTCCTTAATCAGGAGGATGTTATTCAGGACATGATTCTAGACTACATAGCATAAGTATACATAATATTTTGTCAGGTAATGAAAGAAATCATTGGATTTTACCAATCGTGTTACATTTTACGAAATTACTTCCAAAGATTTTACAGTTCTCAATGTAGTATGCCCTTTGACATCTTTATTTTGTGTCATGCTTCTCTGATATGTTCTAGTATCACAGTCATGATCACTCACAGGCATCTCACAGGTCATACCCGCGATCTCTTAGTTATTGTACGGACGATTTTTCAGCCAAAGTAATCATGAAAATAAGGTTGTTGTTACAAAAACAAAATCTAATTCATAACAAAGTCTTTCCTTATAAAAGACCCCCCTGAGTGAGCCACACATATTTTTCCCATTATTATATTTTTGGGCTCGTCAAACAATATTTCACCACAAATATTCAAACACACACACATCCTTGAAGACACAAGAAAACTATCGAATGTCAATAACTGATTAATAAATGATCGACGTTTCTAACTGATTTCGCCTTCAAATCCCTTTTTTTGTTTTGTTATGGTGAGGGCTAGTGGAACAGCATTCCATTTGTTGGGTCAAGTGCGCGACGGTGTGCGTCTGCGAGTATTATTTTATTTCAACATCAACTGAAATCCTGTACATAGTTTATAATGCAGTGATCAGCAGTTATTGGACAATTGTCCTGCACACCGGATGCCACTTAGTAACCCTCATGATTGATTAAAAAGCCGCAAGTTATTCATCCCACTATAAATAAAGTTGTTAATGGAAGGCGGCTCGTAATTGGACCTTAAAATTCCTTCATGAACGCACACTAGCACGTTTTGACAACATAATCCTTCTTATACGATTATTTGTGGATCTGTGTTTGTTAATAGTTGCTGTTACTCGGTCATAATATTTTCCATGCCAACCAATTCTACCACATTCCGCATATTTTTTCTAAAGACTTTAATTTCTTAAAAACTTAATTCAAATGCGCGAAATAATTTTAAATTCACTTCACAAGACACTTGTCGGTTGACCAGCAGTTAACCGCCGAGTGGATCATTCCGGGTCAATGTTGGAGAAACAATGGTTGTGCTGAATCATATAGTATGATTGCCTTTGTGCATATTATGAGAAAAGGTACTCAGGTAAGTAAGAGAATATTCCAGAATAAAAATCAAATAAGCATCAGATAGTACATCCGAGCAGGCTTTCACACATGCCGCCGCGATAAGAATTCTGTGGCTGTGTGTGCGTGCGCGCAGTGTTGAACGAACGGCTTACTGTCGCACACTAACGCGCTTCTCGGAAGATGTTCCATTCATAATTTTAACAACCGCTCATTATGCTCTGCCTGCGAGCGAGATGGGAAGTGTTGGCTCTGAGCTATTCCGAAGAAAAAAAAAACGAGACAACACAATATGTACATTTTGTAGCTTTATACAATACATAATAGCTTTATAATATTGGATAAATAAGGTTTTTTCCCAACCCTTTAGAGTTGCTTCTGCGGAGAATCCTTATGAGAGAATACTTATGTTTCATTTTTGGCCATTGTCTGAGTACCAAAGCACGCTAAATGCAGAAAATACAGTTTTCGCATGGAGACAGCGTTGAGAATTCGTTATAAGAATTTCGAGACATTCAAATCTCCCGAGCGACTTTGAAACCGGTATACAAAGGCTCAAATATTATCCACTGCATACCAAGACAAACTTCCACATCAAGACAATATTCTGATAGTCATTGGTGATAGCATTTTTTATCTCCAAGTTTTCATATCGTGTTACCTGTCGTGGATTTGGGATGGGCAATGTATACGACAAATTAGGTAAACAACTTGTAATTGAAATAAATTATAAAGGGTTCGGATTTCTCAGTTTGATGAAGCTCCTTTCGTTTATGGGTCTTGGATCCCACTCTGATACGCGTTAGACTTCTTACTCGAATAATTTTGATTCGTTTTCGATTTTTCCATTGTGATTCTTTCGTTCCAAGGTTTGAAATTCCCGGAGTCGAGGTCGCGTCGAGTTCCACGCGCGATTCAAAGAGCTGTCAGCAATATGAAGGTTCCCCCTCAAAAAGCAAAGCCTGCCGGGGTCGCGGGACTATCAGGTATCTGAGTGGCTCCGGTACGGAGAGGGTTATAGAAGGACACCGTTGATTTTAGTCAGTACAAGTCTGTCAGTCCCTCCTTGGGTGGGTGGGAGAACTCGTCTGAAGAAGTAATCACGAAAAAAAAAAAGTTTCGAAATGACTATCTCATTTCTTTTGGTGGACCGTTAAAGCACCAACTTAGGTAAATATTTTAAAGCACTAATCTTCACACAGCTGTGTAGTACCTAACGGTGGAAGGAGAACTATCTTATAGCTGTATCAGAACTGTTTGTTCCGGTACCGCTCTAATTATCGCACGCGCCAGATGACGCTGATGTTGGCTATGCACTTACCAGATCGCTGTTATTCTAATTACTAATTATAACTTGAAGAGTGCACGTCTGCCGCAGAACAGACGAAAGGTTGAGTAGGAAGGATCTCGAATGGAGACAGATGGCCCCGGCCAGATGATCCCGACAAGATGGACCGATGACCTGAAGAAGGTGGTTGGCAGTGGCTGGATGAAAAAAAGCAGGAGATCGTGCGCTGTAGCGCTCCCTGGGAAAGGCCTATGTCCAGCAGTGGACTGCAATAGGCTGTGATGATGATGACACGAAGAGTTTAATTTTATAAATCAATTTTAAAAGAGTCATCAAGATTCTTTCCCATTCTTCTCAATGAGATTACTACCTTTGCGAGGTTGATCCTCGCAAAGGTAGTCTATTTTATTTATAAATGTTGGGATCAATAGTACCTACCTTCTCATTGTCTCATTTAAAGACAACGACGAAAGATGATTTTCTTTTCTAATACTCGTATAATTCTAATAATGAAATTAAATTCTAAATTCAAATAGAAGTATGTATGTGTTATTTGCGCCTTTACCATACAGTAACTAAAAACATCCGTGATTCAGTTAAATCTGTTTGTCGTTTACAAAACCTGAATTTATGTATTTTGTTATGAATTGTTTCACTTCTCATTATTATAAATACAATTTAAAATGCTTCCAACAAGTCCATTACTAATTATTAGAGAATGATATTATTCTACTTAAGCCTAAGGCTAGACGTTCCTGACGATCTTCGCATATCGACTACAAAATTTAGAAAAGATATAAGTACTGGTCTTTCATCAATATCTAAACAGCGACCCTCGACGCAATGACAAAGGCTCTTCTAGTCGTCTTACAGTTGCTGTAAAGATGTTACTTAGTGACCAATTGTGTACTTACTGCTTCCATACCGCATTCTTACTACATTTCTAAGTAGGAATGCAGTCAGTCAGTACTTTTATTACCTAGTGCCGTACGTAACTAAGCTTTTTATGCGCTCAGTGCGATTTTCTTCAACTGCGCCCTGGTCTGGGCAAGCCCTCAGCTCTGCCCTCTTCAGGCCTATTACCTCCAGGGTAGGTAACATGTTCCTGGACAACGTTGGCACTATCCTAGCACTGCTTATGTCTACTTTATGAAGGGCACTCCATTTTCCTCAAAAAAAATTGAATCGGTCGTTACTTTGCGGAAATCCATGACATTAAATGTTATGAAAAATATCTAGCTTTAAATCCGCGACAAAAATCCAGGCCCGTTGCAGGTTGCAAAACAAATTAATTATATTATGTAGTCCGAAACATTGAATATTAAAAAAAATTTGACCCGTATTTTTTCTTTTTTTTTACGTTAACCAAAATAAACGAAAATACAACGCTTCTAAAAATCGCAAAACGTCACTCGGTCGGTATAATTTTATAGGCGTTATGACGTCACAAGGCCCAACTCCCGAATTTCGAAGCATCATAAATTATTAGATTATAATATTAGATTAAAATTATTTTAGATTAAAAAAAAAAAAACAAATAATACGTGTTCATATATTTTTCAATATTCTAACTGACAGACGAGTCGCGGGATCAACGAATTACGGAACGTAAAGGGCTATTGAAGGACACCGTGGATTTTAGTCAGTAGAAGTCTGACAGTCTCTCCTGCTAGCCCTAGGTAGCGTATAACCATTTGATGATATTAACAAGCTAAAAAAAAAACTAAATGGCGGACGGACGAAACAGACTTTTAATTTATTAAAGTTGTAAGCTACCATGTTTCAGTAGAGCTTCCCTACAATCTAACTTTACAGCTTAACGTCTTGTGTGGTAAAACAAAGTAACATTTAAGGCTGTTATCTGTATTTTTACTACTAGATCGGCGTTGAAGTGTATCAAAAGATCAAAATAAATAAAATTATTTCAATTAATAAATTGTGTCATAGGTGATAGTGAACTTGCTTTGAACATAAAAGAGATAGCTGAACGCCGTTTTGATAACATCCGAACAAAGTGCATTCGTTAATTAAAATTTGTCGATTGCAATTGAATCTTTGACCAATCATGATCTTCGGAAAATTCGAAATATTTACTACATTTTTAATGCAATATGATGTAATGATGTAGAAACTAGCGCCGCGCCGCGTCAAAGGGACTTGGACGTGACGTGAACTATACGGAATCTTCGTGAGCAGTTAGTAACACTGAGGGTTTGAATTTTTATTATACCTACAAACGCGATAATTTTTATATTATACGCGTATTCGCGACTCTTAAAATGTTTATTATAGCAGCGTACAGCAATTATGTCATTACAAAGCACATCGTGTGTGGCCTCCACCTGATCACGGAGCGTTGGTACTGCGCATTCATTATTGTTTCGCTGCACAGACCAAAAGGCCAGTTTATTGATCACAGTAATGGGGAACGATAAATAAATAAAGGTAAACATTCAGACCCGCATATCTACCCACGCGGTATTATTATATTTTTTCGGATGCTCTCTTTATAAGCAGTCACGTCACGTATTATGCAAGTCAAATTTAAAAGGCAACTATTCTTCCATTATGCGTAATTTAATGATTTCGAAACGTGTGGGTCAAAGCTTTCATAATTGGCGGTTCTTCAGTACGTGTTCTTGCAGTAAACATTTAATTTAGATAGTTGTTTATGATTACATTCCAATGTATGAGCTCGGCCGCAGCATACGATCCTGATGAATATTCAGGACGTGTGCACCATCAGGTTCATAGAATATCTGAGAAACTGCCCATTAAAATTATGACAGGCCATCTACATTCCTGAACAACAAAGCCGACCTACGATTAAAATAACACCTCCTTCGTAGAACATATCCATTTTACTTCACAAGGGTCCGTAACGTTTCCGCTGGGGTCCTATGATACCTTTTTTCCGAACACGGTTGAAAAAACTTGGCGTCCCATTAACAATAAGATCAAAACTAGCCGGCCGCGCCACAATGGCCGGCGAGCGCCAGCCTCCGGCCGCTCGAGAGATGCTTCCAGGAATTGCGCCCTTTTAAAAAAGATCCAACTCATGTTGGGCGTGTGATAGTTGGCGAACTCACATTCCTGATGCCTGCACTGCACCCTCGCGCCTCGGCCTGGGCGGCATCCCGACGCCGACACCACCCCTACGCTACACTACCCTGTAACAAGAATTTGAACTGAACTTATCTGAGCTCAATGCTCTTTTACGAAAAATACCCAACATTGATTTTCTTAACATTTTCCGCCCAGATTTCAGAAGATTTTCTTTTCTACTAATACGAACACACGAAGTACAGAACATCATCTATTTATATAATTTTTTCAGCATTTCCCAAGCTCTAGATATAGTAAAACAGTGACTGACTAATTGATAAAAAGCTAAATGCTGCGGAAATATAAGAAAAAGTGTAATTTTCTTGCAATTCTATAAATACATCCCAAAAGTTCATATCGAAACGGCAAAAAGTGCAATGATTGTATTGACGTCGCCTTTCTGCGGCACGGGTAATCTTATTGTCGTACGGAGTGCAAAAAATTTTGGACAATCATACAAAAGTAATATGATGATTTGGGGCGACCATTAGTGGATGCCACCGCGACGGCTCCCACGCTCAATGGGGATTGTCTTAATTTTTTAAACATTCGATTTTATTTTATTTTCTGCAAATATAGAGCATTTTGAGAAACTAATTTGAATATTTTAATGATTGGCTCAATAGTTATTTTATTTTTAATATTTTTATTTTTGAGGTAGGTGACGTCACCATTGGCCTAAAAGTTGTGCCGTTTCCTTACTAGAGCAAAATTAAAAAACTGTCATCACAACGTCAACTGTCTAAACGTCACTTACATCCCGCTAGGTTATTGTTTACAAAACAAAATTACTTCTAGATGAACATACAAAGGAATCTAAGGCTTCTGAAATACTAACATTAAAGTGATCTTCGCAACAGTACATTGTATAAACCTTGCAACATTCCACGCCGTCATCAGGACACCACTTTTCTCCCAAATCTTCTTTAGTACGAACAAAATGTTGTTTCGATTATTATTAGTATTATTGTTGCAAGTTGGGACAAAGCACTTCCTGTATTATATTTTACTTGTAGTTTATGTTATATTGCCGATGCCGATTTAACAGATTTAACCGAGATTATGAAGCAATTTGCAGTTACAATAAAAACTTGTTTGTTTACATCTTTGACATTTACAAATTGACACTTGTCAGTGGCCGTCTGACATCTCTGATTTTCTCATCAGGGATGTCAGATGGCCACTGTGATGTACCAATATGAAATATTGGTACATACATCGGTAAAATGTGTCGAAAATCAAATACGAATGAAAAATCTTTTTTTATCTTTTGCTGTTAATAGAGGGCAAAAAAAGAGGTTTTTTAGTAAGCAATACTCGATTGTAACTAAAGAAATAGATAACAGAGTACAGCTAGCGTGGAAGAGATATTGGTCACACAAGGTTGTCAAAAATCCTCGGGTTCCTCCCAAGTCTAAGAAAATATTTGATTTCTTCATTTTACCTATATTGACGTATGGATGTCAAACTTGGAGCATTACTAAACAAAATATGCGAAATCTAGAGCCCTGTCAACATAGCATGGAGCGTAGCATGCTCAACGACAAGTTAAAAGACAAAATCAAACTAGAGACATTACTAAACCAAACTAAAATCAACGAAATCACATATTGCATAAGGAAATTGAAATGGAGATGGGCAGGTCATATGTTGAGGAGTACTAATAATAAATAGGCTAAGGACGTAACCAAATGGTGTCCAAGATATAACAAAAGAAAGAAAGGAAGGCAACGCCTAAGATGGGAAGACGACTTTCGAAAGATGGCTGGTGCTACTTGGAGGAGGATGACCCATAAACGGAAGGAGTGGCAAGCTACAGGGGAGGCCTCTGCGAAATCGAAAGACAATCTCAATATCGGTGTCTAATAATACATATATAGATATATAAAAAAGAGGGAAAAAAATGTAAACTTACTTTTGATATTTTTGTTTTGTAATATTGTTAAATAAAGGCTATAATAATAATAATACTCGATTGCACCCTAAAATTTGTCGTTTATTCTGTATTGTTGGTCAACGTCCAATCTTGGTTTTTTTTTCTCGAGTAATAATCTTGGTACATGGTACGTGACACTGAAAACTGGTATGTATACCAAGACATTGGTACTTATGCCTGACAACCCTGGAAAATACTTGTCACTTATTTTTTAGGGTTCCCCCGCGCCGTCAACGCGAACACACGTACTCTCTATCGCCTCCGTGCTTTAAAATCGCAAAATGTGAATAAAGTGTACAGATATCTATGGAACTTTGCAGTAATCATCCATAACGTATTAGTGACATTTGTGTGAAAAATCGCAGTGAAAGGACCACTACAACCTGGTGTGTGAACATTTTTAATATAACAACGAACTAAAAAAGTTTAAAAGTGGCTACCA
Organism: Agrotis segetum; assembly: GCA_036375495.1. Taxonomy (NCBI): domain Eukaryota; kingdom Metazoa; phylum Arthropoda; class Insecta; order Lepidoptera; family Noctuidae; genus Agrotis; species Agrotis segetum. The sequence continues at coordinate 1,262,431 of JAQSVV010000090.1, read as the reverse complement.
TTTTAGACTTTGACCCCAGTTACAAAACAAAGGAGTCGAAGCTACGCTAATCACCACTGCCATACGTAGTAAAGCACACTTTAATTTCAACACAGTGATTAATGTTCTCGCGGCGCAGCGGTATAGCGCTCTTACTTGTGTTGACGTCGACTCGGGTTCGAATCCGACCCGCGCGACCTCTTTTTGTATGATTTAATTTCTCATTATATTACACTACGAAGCCGCCTGCAGTCTACAATATTGAATTTGTATAATCTTTGGCACATAATTTTTAAGAAGTGGTTGTCGGCTATCAAGAAGATAGATAGAGGCGTATCAGTATCAATCGAATTTAAACTATGAATTCATTCTTGGAACATGTTACATTCCGACGCACCCGTACACGCTCGGAACCAAATGATGACATTGGAAACAATTCAAAAAATTTGGACAGTACAACAAATAGCATGCCTGAGTTATCTGAGGACGAAGAGGACACTCAACTAATCGCCTATAAAAAAGAAATAGAAAATCTTCAATCCCAATTACAAAGTGCACATAACGAGATTGAGTTGCTATCGATGCAAAACAGAGACCTAAAACAGATAAACAATGAATTAATGAAGAAAAACGATATATTCAAGAACATTGCAAGTAGCCCAATCAAGAAAAAAGTAAAAACACCGTTGAAGAACACTATAAACACCAACATGAAAACAAAACAAACACAAACTACAGAATACCCTACATTTAAACTATCTACACAAGAAGACAAGGCAAAAATCACTCCTCAAGATATCAAACAGCCGAAGATCCAACTACTTCCTATGAGACATAAAATCTGCATTGTGAGCAGTGAAACATCTGACAGGATTTATAAAATGAGTGAAAGAACTCAGCTCGCTAACTATATTAGGTGTCATTATCGCACTCCACGATGTGATTTAAAACATGTCTTATGTAATATTCACGAAAAAGTTCGTAATTTCACTTTATTTGACTACTGTGTTATATTTATTGGCGAAGAAGATTTCAAACAAACTAATAACTATATGGAACTTGTTTCATATATCCGGGAAACACTACTCCCATTAAACCATACTAATTTTATTATAAGTCTTCCAACATTTAAATATATGGAGAACAATGCCAACTTAATGTTTAATAGTAGAATAGATATTTTTAATAATTTGATTTACATGGACGCCGAGACCCATAAATATGCGTATATTCTAGACTCAAACCTCAATCTGCCGTATTCATACGACTCATATAACCAACGGTCCGGCAGCATAAATAACAAAGCTCTACATATTATTGTAACAGACCTAGAGAGCTTTATTTTAAACCTAGACGCACTGAATACTACCTACCAAGATATTGATTGTATACCAAATCTTAGCACGGGTAAAATCATAGCACAAAATGATATTTCTGTTATAAATGACACAAAGCACTGTGATGAGGATAGTTTTTTTCGTGTATAAAAATCTCAATATTATGCATCAGAATATAAATGGCCTTATAAATAAATCCAATGTATTTACTGTACTGCTAGATGAACTACATAATTCAGGGAAAAAAGTAGATGTATTATGCTTTTCTGAGCACAATATGATATTGTCGGATGTAAACCTATTACATTTACCTAATTTTACTTTAGCCACACATTTCACTAGAGAATCCAGACATGGAGGCACATGTATAATGATAAAAAACGGTATTAAATATGAAACTTTGGAGTCTGTTGCGAAATATGGTGTATCCAATATTTTTGAATGCTGCGCAGTGGAACTCACCGACCACAATATTATTATAATATGTTTATATAGGAGTCCACATAGTACCGAAATAAAAAGCAAAAATGAAATATTTTTTAATAAATTGGACAGTATGTTAAATTCTTTATCCATTCACTCAAATAAAAAAGTGCTTTTGTGCGGTGACTTCAATATTGATTTGCTAAAAGATACCACAAGTTCGCAGCAATTCAAGCACTTAATAATGGGTTATAATCTTAGATTTGCCGTAAACGTTCCAACTAGATTAAGCAGTGGGACCTGCATTGATAATATAATCCACAATGTGCGAGGAGCTAAAGGAGAAGTTTTGGAACTAGCAGTATCCGATCACACAGCACAATTCTTACGATGTCCAGTTAAACAAACGTGCCTTTTAGACTACTGGTACTGTACAAAACGGGACTACTCAAAAGAAAATATAGAAAAATTCGCAAACTATTTGAAACAATTGTCATTCTCTGATGTTTATGAGGAAACGAACCCTGAAAAAGCATTCAAATTGTTCTATGACTGGTTTAAATTGCTATATGACTTATGTTTTCCTAACATTAAAATAAAAATATCGACGAAAGTAAAACCAAACTGGATTAGTCGCGGTATAAAATTATGTAGCAAAAAAAAAAGAGATTTGTTATGGAAATACAGGTTATCACCGACTGAACATAATAAAACAAACTTCAAAACGTTGTCTAACCGACTTAAAAGAATTGTCAATCTCACGCAGAGAGCCCACAATAACCGTTACATTCACTCGGCTAAGAATCGATGTAAGGCAACGTGGAAAGTCATAAATAAAAACAAACATAATTTACCAAATCAAGCCACAATGAGAATTAAATCAAATGATAAAATACTAACCAACCCTCTTGATATAGCAGAGGCTTTTAACAATTATTTTGCGGATCAAGTCAAATCAATTAATCGTTCAAATAATCATAATAAATTACCAATAAATACCCCAAATTCGTCCATGTTCATGAAACCTACCATACCACAAGATATTCATAAAATTATTATGTCTTTAAAGAATACTCCCAGCACTGGATATGATGGTGTTAGCACAAAAGTTATTAAAACAGTATCTACAATAATTGCACCCGTCCTTAGTCATCTGATCAATATGTGCGTCTTGCATGGTGTTTTTCCAAAGGAATTAAAAATTAGTATCATAAAACCGCTTTTCAAAAAAGATAATAAAGACAACATGTCTTCCTATAGACCGATAGCACTGATACCTATTTTGTCAAAAATATTTGAAAGAGTAATATACAATCAAATAAATTCATATTTCGAGAAAAATAAATTATTCGTCGGTAGCCAAAAGGGCTTCCGGAAAAATAAGTCCATTGACATGGCAATCTATGATTTTTTAAAACTCGTTAGCAACAGAGTAGATAAAAGAAAACCGGCTCTGGCTCTATATATGGACATGTCGAAAGCCTTTGACCGCGTAGACCATAGAATATTAATTAATAAACTTGACGCATACGGGATTAGAGGTAACATTTCAAATTTAATTAAATCATACCTACAAGATAGACAGCAAATAACGGTTATTAATAGAATATGTAAAAAACATGAAACAACATTTAAATCTAGCCCGAGAACAGTGATGTATGGAGTTCCACAAGGGAGCATACTTGGACCTCTCCTATTTATTATATATATAAACGACTTCCCAAAAGCATCGACCTATCCCATGACAATGTTCGCAGATGACAGTACTCTACTTTTCAACAGTGACCAATTAGATACATTAGAATCAGACATTAACTCTAATATAAAATCAGTTATAAATTGGCTAGAGAATAACAATTTGTTAATAAATTTAGACAAGACAGTAATAATGAAATTTCAACAAACAGTAAATCAGAATTTAAATTTAGATATAAGATATGGTGATAAAAGGATTGCTGAGACGAATGTGACAAAATTTCTGGGATTAAATATTGAAAGCACACTAAAATGGGATACCCAGATTGACAAAGTATGTAGTAAAGTAAACCAATTTTCTCACGCGCTGCGTATGCTAAGTAAAACGGCTAATCGAAACACCGTACTAACTGCATATCATGGTCTAGTAGCCTCGACATTAAGGTATGGCATTATGTTTTGGGGAAACGCTTCTGGTAAAGACAAGGTGTTTAAGTGTCAGAAAAGGTGTATTAGAGCGATCTGTAACCTGCAAACCACTGACAGCTGTGAACAACATTTTAAAAGCATGAAAATTTTAACAGTGCCCTCATTGTACATATACCAGACTTCTATGTTCGTCAAAAATAATATGTACAAATTTGACCGAGTAGGTAGTGAGCGTCGAGCGGACCGGCTACAAACTGTTGGATCTAAAACTGCTTTATACAAGAACAGTATTTTCGTAATGGCTCCAAAATTATACAATAAACTGCCAAAGTGTATTAGAAGTGAGGAAAATGTCAGCCATTTTAAGAAAAAGTTGTTCCTGTTTCTAGTTGAAAAGACGTATTACTCGATTGAAGACTTTTTAAATGACAAATTGTGACTAAATTTAAATTTCGTTGACATTCTTAATAATTAATAACATAATTCAAATTCAATTACTTAATTTTATGCGGCTCATGACATTTTTCAATTGCTTCATTTCTTTAATCCTAGAATTATAAATTAAGATAGTAAAAATAACCTGCTTATAATATTATATTTGTATGCCGATTATTGGCCGAACATACAGATCAGCTATAATGTATAAATAACACCTTTTTGTACTTATGTTCACAAATAAAGATTGATTTGATTTGATTTGATTTGATTTGGTTCCACAGCCAATGGCAGAAAACGGAACCCTTATAGATTCGACATGTCTGTCTGTTCGTCCGTATGTCACAGCCACTTTATGTCGAAATTATAAGAGATAGCTCTTATAATTTCGACAAAAAGTTGAAACTTTGTAAGTAGATGTATTATGTGAACCGCGTTAGGACTTTCACACAAAAAAAAAACAAAAACCAATTTTGGGGGTACCTCCCATACTTAGAATTGAAACTCAAAATATATTTTTTTCGCCTTACCCATTCGTGTGGGATATCTATGAATAGGTCTTGAAAATTATATTGAGGTAGTACTATTATTCTGTGATTGAGGTTACAAACATATTTTTTTTTTTCTAAACTGTACAGTTTGCTCGAGAGACACTTCCAAAGTGGTAAAATGTGCCCCCCCCCCCCCCTCTGTAACTTTTAAACTAAGAGAATGATAAAACAACAAAAAATATTTGATATGCATTACCATGCAAACTTCAATTGAAAATTGTTTTGAACGAGATCGAGTTATTAGTTTTTTTTTAATAAATCGTAAACTGCAATTTACCTTGCAAAGTTACAACCAACTACAAGAACTTTACTTGCTGCTACGGAACCCTTTATGGGCGAGTACGACTCGCACTTGGCCGGTTTTATATTTTTTATATTTTCTGTTTTCTGAGGCAAAGATACAAAACTGTGTACAGCCAAAGGTTTGAAGAAGGTTTTAAACATTTGAAGGGCAAGGAAGGTCAAACGTATTTTATTAAAAATATCAATGAAATATGAATATTTTTCATTTTTAATTAGTACATAATGATCAGTAACGTTATTCCTCGAAATGGTTTTTCAATTACAGCATATTAAAAAAAATGAACAATGCCCATTGTCCGATGGGGTGGTTTCTTTACCCCAATAGCCCACGATTCATTGGGCGTAAAAGTAAATGTAACCAATTACATAATGTAAGTGTCCGTTTAGCACTATTTACGCCTGTTCAGAAGACATCTTTTGTTAAAGTATGTTAAGTTCAGATATCTATGTTGAGTGCCATCACCGTGTCGAATGATGTAGGTAGATACATTACGAGTACAATTTGCATATTTAAGATATGAAAACATGATACATATTTCTTTAAGTAGGCAGACATCCGGTTATAATACTAATGAGATAAATAATAATAATTATGTTCGCAAATTAGATAAGTACTCGTATTGGTTCAAGAACTAATAATAATATGCCCACCCACTTTCGTATTTAGCTTTTCAGTTAATAAAAGACTCTTCTGTTTATTTATTACTTATTGAACATACGGGGATCAGTCAACTCGCATGTATGTGTAAACTTCGACTAATTCTATGAAAAATGATCTCCATGGGACCCCCTGCCGTGATAGTGTTTATTTATATGAAAGGAATTGCCGCAGACATTAACGATCGGGTTTATTCAATTAAAAATAATAATGAACATCTCAGAAAGTCTCTAGAAAAAAAACATGGATGATAAGTGTGATAACTTCTGTTCCATAAAAGAGAAAGTGTCGGGATAACTTTATAATTTATGTATTTAGGGTGTATCAAACGGAGCACAAATGACGTTCAGCTCACAAAATTCCTTGTGACTATGCAAACAGTTGTCGTGCGTGCCCCATAAAATTTATAACACAAATATACATGTAATACTCCGCGCCAGTTGTCGGGAATGCTGTCTCCAACGTTTTATTTCGTTACGTGTTTGTATGCCTGCGCCTGCGCTCATCAGAACGACCACAACGATTCCCTTGCGGTTGTTTTTCTGTAAGACACTGAACTTAGGTCTGATCTTAGTATGACTTCATGAGATATTAATATTGATGACATGTTTTCAGATTTTAGTTAGCTAGCTCTAATTCACAAATTGTGTAGATAGAAGACCAACGCTTGTACCAAATGTTGGTAAACAGTTCATCATTTGTTGATAATGAATGTTATGTATCACATTCGAGGGCACTTACGAAACTGTTCAAATGATAAAATGTTCGCCATGATATGTTGCGCGATGACACATCTCTGGCGGCTGGCCCCGATGGTTACGTCATGCCAGTGCCATATTAGCTCAATATCACACATGATGCACGCACATAATGCACAAAGTTCACTTGTTTATCGAAACTGACCTATGGACAAAGAGATTTAAAAGAAACTATAGAGCGGGCATTGGGAAGATTGTCATACAAAATTGTTGATGCCATGCGTCAGTAGCACAATCTAAGCGTTGCATAGCAACGCGACTACTAAACTGAGGGATTTTTTACCTATTGGTAAAAAGTTTTGGATCACAAATTTCTTCGTGATGTCCCGTCTATTGCTCGTATATAGTTTAATGTCTTTGCCTATGGAGTGACATGACGGCCGATGATAACTACATGGGAAAAGTAACACTGCGACCATGGGAACTAGGTGATGTGAAACGCTCATAGGTTGACAACTTATTTTGTCGATAATGATATGAATGTCCGGCGTAATCAATGTTAATACATATTATTGAATGCAGACGATGGATGCTTTCGAGGAGGCTCTGGCCCGCCATATATTTGTCAGTTTCACGTATCACTGTCAATACGACGCGATGTTCCCACGATACCGGCAGTCTGAATTGCGCATAGTCGTTTAGTTTATGCGGCCCTTCAAGGAAGGGGCGACATTTAGTCGCTAACGTATTCTGGTGACTTCGCTTATCGATTGTACAACCACAATGGAAATAGACCCAATCTTTCCAAAAACCAAAATTCTATATTGACGAGTTAAGTTTGACTGCTCGCGTGGTGATTTCGCCCCTATAATATTAAACAGTTTTGTGTTACAGATATGTAACATAATAATCACGTCATTCCAGGCCCCATTCAGTTGATTAGGGTGCCGCACGACGAGACAATTGTAGCGAATTCTCGACACGTGACCACTATTTGCTGGCATAAAAATATCACCACCGATCATTATATTGACCTTATTTATAACCCAATTAAGTCATTATGTACCAACCCTAACGATGCGGGTCTCGCACGCCGGCGAATGTTCGCCAATTATTAGCTGCTACAGAAAATTTAGACATTATTTAATATTAATGGAGTTTATTGAGTGTACTCAGATAAGATTCAAGAAGGCGGCGCGACGATGCGTATCCGGCCACCGATGCATTGATAAACTCAATATGAAATATGTGCAAACAAAATGTGAATTGTCATGTTATCAAGAAATCGAGTTTAAGAACACAACAAATGACATTTTAAACTGAATTCAACCGTAACAAGTGTTTGTTATAAGATACAGATAAAAGACTGCATGTCTCGAAGTCAGAACCGTGAAATCAAGTTAAATGAAGCGCCACCGAAACAAAACGTGCGGAATTCCCAATTCACAGTGTTTATAAGAAAGCCTCCCAGGAAGTACCTGTAACAATTGACCATCATCTTTGGTTCAGAAGAATAATGACAATAGACTGGGATATCTGGCGCCAACGAGTCGTAGTGACAACAAAAATATAACTGTCTGTAAGTGAGCTGACGATTTGTCAATAGCGAGTACCTGACCATTGTGGTGCAGGTATCGTCCGCCCGCACTTTGTTATGCGTTAAACAAACGAAAAGTGAAAACTTGAAAAGCACAGGAAGCGATACTAGCTTCGGGAGAACAGAACAATAATCCTAAAGTAACACATCGATACACGTACAACGTTTAGTAGCCCAAAGGGTTTTGTTTTGTTTATGATACTCTATTGTGATCTATTCCCTAAGGGATGAGATGTTGATATTGAATAAACGTTTAATTTGAAAGTATTTGGTCAAAGTCCTAAAGATTGATTAACAAAAATATTTGGTTGTATTTCTCCTAACTCAAGTGGCCTACCACGACGAATCTACCATGATCTCCCCTCTACTCTTGATATTAAGCCTCATTAAGGCGATGCAAGAAGTTAAATGCAATTTTGATAACATTGCGGTATTTGTTTGATCAACTGATTAAAACTGTCCATTAATAGTCCGCAACGTAGTTGAATTTGCATATGTAACTCGCATTAAAATCAAAAATTTAATGGTGATAGCAGGATAGATATCTTAAATCAGAACTTCACGAAAGACAGAAAACAGAATATTCGTAATAAACAATTCGTTTCGAAACAAATGAGCTGTAAGCAGTGTGTGTATGGCGTTGGGTAAAACAAACATGGTACAACAAACACGATGTTTTGTACATACATTTAACAAACAATATTATTTTGTTGTGGAGGTCCGACAGGCAGTCGCTCCATGTAAAATACTGATATCCAGCTGAATCTGGTTTGACTGGAAGCCGACCCCAATATAGTTGGGAAAAGGCTAGGCAGATGATTATTTTGTGAATATTTCCAACCTGTACCTGCAAGAGCTTTATTGCTTACATATTTAAGTAACTTTGACCCTGCATGTTACAAGCATTAATTTGTTCATCAATATTTTTAAGTAAAGTAAAAGAATAGGTATATGGTAAACTTTCGCATTGTTTTCTTATTTTTTACAAAATAAACGACAAAGATGTATCAGCTTACACGGTCACACATGTTAAAAGTATAACAGTGTCATTTAAAAAAACAATACCGACCACAAAAACAAACGGAAGGAAACGAAACATTTCGAGGAAACGTTTCGGAACATAAAACGAGGTTTCGTCGAAGTCCGTCACAACTCACAAATTAGTGAATGAAACGTAATGTCCTTTGCATAAGACAATGTATTGCGGCATGTGGCCGGCGAGCCGTGGGGTAGCGGGTTGGTCTGACACATGTGTTTACGCGTTCATTCATTTGTGCTATTAATGGGTCCATTCAGCATTGTCTTGCACATGCAGCGGAAACGTCCCCTCACCCCGCCTCCGCGACAAATTAGCAGAAACGATTATAATGTGTGCATGATAACATGCGCGGGCGCAAACAGCATTGTTTTATTGTTGCACCCTTTTTAATTACTTTTCTTGCTTTGCTAGTTTTTATTAACACTTCTGTGCTAAAGCTCTTACTTTGGGCACAAAAGGATGTTTATCTCGTAGTATTGTTGAAGTGAAAACTTCTTTAGCGGCGTTGTACACTTTTTCTGTAATGGGTAAAAAATTTAAAACTCGCGTCAGGGTCACGTGACCAAAACTCGCGTCAGGGTCACGTGACCCTGATCGAAAATGAGTAAGGCGTCATTCAAATTAAAAATAAAACATAGTAACAAAAAAGTTTTCACTTCTACCGGCACTCCTGGAGTGCAACCTTTTTTTTTTTTGAGTTGTATGGTTTTAGTGATAGGGGACTACCTGATACAATACTCCTTTCACAGTTGCTTATATCTTCATTCTTTGGCCCCTACCTTAAAGATAGAGGGTACCTTCATACTTATTTTCTTTCTTTTTCTTATTTTAACTGAAATATATCTGTATAATAAAAAAGGAAGAATTTGACTAGCTTACTGACTGATTGAACGAACAACGCACCGCTGGGTTAAGATAAAAATCATGAAATTTTGCATAATTAATGGTCCTTAAATGTCGTAAGTGTGAACTAGAGTTTTGGGAAAATTCATCCTCTAAGATAATAAAATGGGATGAAAGGAGCAAGAGGATTTACTCGAAACTGCGAATGTAGAGTTACTCGTATCAACCGAATTAATAGAACATGTGTTTCAAAATGTTTGCAATTCTAACTCCGAAGGGGTAATTGAAAGTTTTTTTTTTATCGTGGTATTATTATCAAATGAGTCCTGCCACCCAGAGCAGAGCGGAGGGACTGTCAGACTTGTAGGTACTGACTAAAATCCACTGTGTCCTTCAATATCCCTTTACGTTCCGGGGTCATAATTAATTGAAAATTATAGAGGAAAAAACAAAAGGCGGAGTACTTAACTATACTTACAGCTAGTTTATTATTAGTACTTCTTGGGCCTCGAATCGAATTCAAAGCCATAGCCTAACCAAACCTTTACCTTTTTATTCAAAGCTAAGCCCTTAAAAAATCTACTACTAGAGCGGCCGGTGACTTAACGGTTATGCAGATTTTCTCTTTCTTCGAACTTCAAACTCCGGTGGTCTTGAGTCTCCTGCTTGTTCCGCTAAAACGCCACTTAAGGGTGTCCGCCCATGACACTTACAATATTCGCGATCAATCACTTATGGAGATCTGATGCGCCATTTCCGGTTATACCTCTTTCTCAATACAATAACATTGGGTAAAAACTTAAAAAATAATAATAAATAAAAAAAAACCACCGACTTCCGAAAGTATTTTTTTTTCTGATAAAGCTTTCTTTTACCCTTTTTAATCCAAATATACAACCCTAATTATTTTCAAATACATAATTCTAAGTCGCCGCGTCTTCTATACTTGACGGATACTAATCTTTAGTATCCGTCAAGTATACAATAATAGTGAAAAATGCTCTTAAAAAAACTAAATTTTTAGGGGACCAAATGGCATGCAATTTCTTTCAGCCCCACAGAACCGTTCTTTGCGAAGACACCTAAATGGTCAAAAAAAACTTTCAACACTAAAACTACCTACGTGAAATATGTACCTGTAAAGTCAATTTTAGGTCCAAGTTTACAGTTCAACCTTCTTTCCGTTATCTAATAAAATAATACATAAATAAAATAGCCCTAATTAAAAACTGTTAAATTCTACTAAAACATAATAATTACTGAAGGTAACTAGTTAAACGTACAATAAGTATGTATGTACCAAGATAATTCCACTGCCGTATTGCCTACGAGAATTTATTGTAGTAACAAACTGCTACGAATGTCGTAGCAAAGACTTCGTAGCACTAGTGCTACGAATCTTTTCGTACTGCGTTGATACAGAGTTACTGATAAATATCTAGGATATTATTGTACCCTGAGGACTTACAGCTAGGATTATAATTCTTAAGTGTAGTGGTGGCAATTTGGATGTTTTAAATTTCATTTTAATTTGCAGCCTTTTGTTTTAAGCTTAACGTTTCACTTTCTCTGAAAGGAATCGAATTATGGTAGGGAGTACCTACCTGACCTGTCTAGGGTTAGCACAAAAAACATTCTCACTGTCGGATGCATAAAAACTTTATTTATACACGATAATAATGATATAGGGCATTAACAAAAAAGAGAATGAAATCATGTGAAATTCCACCCTTCGTCTATCTACGTCATAAATTGTAAGTTAACATCGGTTAACCTCAGCCTAGCCACCCATTGCGCGTGTTTCAGGCGGCCGACACTGGCGCGAGTGGTGCGAGTGGCTGATAATTGACTCGTCGGGCTAGTCCGCGTCCGGCCACCCCTTCCATAAATATTTCCCGATCAAATTATTATGCGTTCTAAAAAATGCCACGAGCTCGATTCTCAGAAGTGTGTGTCGAGGGCGGTTCTACACAAAGCCAGCGAAGGAGACGCGCTTACGTGGCGGTGCGCGCGCGCGAGCGTGACGCGTGCTCAATGGAATGAGGTTCAGCACAGGCGACGCGACCCAACTGTGAGAATTACAAGGAATGGATTTATTTATTGATCTTAGTTGTTCCGTTATTGTGAACCACTGCGTTAGTAAATAAATAACTCTCATATGCACGCTCATGGCGAAGGATGTTTGATCTGAGAAAGCGGGAGTTGCCAACACAAAGTCGTGTGCTAAACGGTCGTATCCTCGGTGCGACCACTTTCACGGCCGTTATAATGAAGTTAATACTCGTTGGATAAACACAGTTCGGCGGCGCGTTTCACGTAATTTCTCCAGAACCTCAGAACACATAATTGCGGTGGGTGCTCGGTCTGGGAGCCTGGGAGGCTGCGCTTCACGGCACGCCTGTTCTCAGCCGCGGCCGGTGTCCACTTTTCATTGAGTACATTGCCCCTTTGGTGTCACAAGTAACGAGAAACATAAAGAGAGCAATTCTATTTGTGTAGTGTCTTGGGAGCCTAGTGTTAATTACAAAGCGGCGACATTTTTGCCGCATTACGCACGACGCGACGCTGAGAGGCGAGCGAAATTGTACCCGCTTTGTCTCGTACCGGCGACAATATCGCAGATGCAGATTACCGCGACACTGCTCTCGTTCTGGTTTTCCTTGGATTAAAACCTCTTTAAACGCTAATTTGATTAAAAAGCAAAATTCTTTAAAACATTTACCATTCAAATTAAACTTAAACAATGGATCAGGGCTGCAAAACTGAGTACCTTTAAAATTCTCGTTATCAGCCTCAATTTATCCCCTATTAGGGGCTCATTCAAACAATAGTCACAATATAAAATAGAGTAGGAGTATTATAAAAGAAAACTTGAGGTTCCTATAACTATAACCTAGAAACTGAAAATTTTGCGTCCGTTGAATTGAAAGTTTCTAATACAAAAATGGCGCCGATTCTTAAAACTAGTACTTAACAGACTTATCAATTTAAAGACATGAAATTACAAGACGGCATACCATGACAATTTAATTGTATCGTTCACTGACTCATTCATACTCAAGCATCATTAAATTCGGGTCACATGGCCTACAAAAATGACAATCCTCAATTGTCCATTTGAAAGTGTTGTAGAACTTGTAGGGTATTCTCATCAATCGGGTATGAGGTTAATTAATAACTTACATAACAATTTGGCCCTACAGTTGTTAAAAGGCAGCCAAAAGGAGAATAAGCAATCAATTTCGAGGGAAGGCGTAAAGTGCGGTGCCGTCGACGAATGAGCATTCCATAGATAATGGTGGCCCCGGTGATATGGAGACCACTTCCGAACTCTGAAATGTTTTGATTAGAATCATTTTGGTTTCACGGTGATTTTTTTTTTTGTTGATGAATACGTTCATCAAAAAACATTTATCACCTAGAAATGTACCACCCACCCTTTAAAGATTGCTGGACCAGAAGGTCGACAATGGACCGTACAGCGAAAGTTTTTTTGAGGCCCGTTAGTTGTTAAAATAAGATAAGAATAAACGTAACTACGTCTTTTCATCTTAGCTAATTACTTTATAGTTTAACTACCATTTTGTAGAACAGTAATTCCTGCAGGGCAATAACAAAATCTTTAGAAATCCATCTCCACATTGCCGTAGCCGAATGTTTTTTCGGTGAAATTTAACCGTTGTTTATGTAGAGACAATGTATCTATTGCGTTAAAATTTTGGGAATTTCTTTTTTTTTCTCCACGTTGGGTCGTGAGAAACGATCGCGTGCACCCGACACATCTCATTAGGTAAACAGTATTAGTGTGTTTGTGTACCGCCATCGATAGAACTATACCCAGACTAATTTAATAACATTAATTGGGGTTCTTTCGTAATTTTACGAAGTATTGGTAGTGATGAATTCATTTCAAGTTACTATAGGCAATCAGCGAAGGGAGCGCCCAGTAGGCTTGATATAAATAGACATCAAAGTGCCGAAGCTATATTTTCGATCAACTAAAAATAACGCCCTGTATCGGTAAAATACTCGCAGTTGCAGCAAACCATACATTGTTATTCGGGTTAAAATATTTATTCATCCTGTTTTCAATCTAGGTATAAGTAAAGTCACTTCCTGCAGATAGCTCTCTATGTAGAATCGTTAAAAATATAAATAAGTACACTGTTATATTTGTAAATTAACTGCAATATTTCAAATAAACACTTATCAGTTTTATAAAACCGTAACGGAAATTCCATTATTAACAATATCAAATCGACACCGGAAAATTGCGGCGGGATTAATTTTGTTGTTAGTTCCCAAGGACGGTATCTAATCAAAGAGTTTACACGCCATCGCCATTACTATTGCCCCACACCGAGACATTTTCCACCCAAAATAAATATTTAGTGGAATAGAAGACTTCCTTTAGATAAGCCTCCTCTCTCATGAGATCTACAATCATCGCCCTATCTGACAACATTTGGAATCTTTACACCAACTGGTTTATATGTATTAAGCATTCCAATAACAATAATTATAGTTATTTCATTAAACAATAGCACACGCATCGACTCGTAAATCCCAAGAATATTTACATGCCTTTAGAATACATAATGTTAATGTGTGAATACTATTATAGGATTGATTATTAAAACATTTGTACATTTCAGGCTCTTGTTTCACGTGTTTTATGTTGTGTTGGATAGTTAAAGTTATTCAAATGATAACGAGAGATTCTTCGGGGAGGGTGGTCGCCGGCGGCTTGCCAGGCTCGGCGGCGCGGGCGCAGCGCTTTGTCGCAGCTATGCGCACTGTCAACACGCAGCACCGAACACACTGCACACATCACACAGTTTTTTATGCGCACATGTGCGTCGACAGACCGCCCAGACCACAACCCCGACAAATATTTGTCTTCAATTCTAAAACGCTTAGAACCTCACGGCTCTACAAATCAATAAAAGTGAACAATTTTAGTCTTGGAAACGAGCACGTCTTCGTTATGAGCCGATCTGAACTGTTCCATCGACGTTCTCATTACAAGGTTTCTCGTTAACAATGTATCAAAAGGGCCGCACACAATTACAAGGCACGCAAGAAGGATTATGCGTTCCATTTATTATAAAATCATTGATAAGACGTTAATTCTGGCGGCTGAGGCCGTGAGGGCGATCTGCATCGCGGTAATGCCTTACCTGTCAAACCCTTCCAGATAAATTAGTCTCTCTAATGCTAAGCAGCGTCGGTAACAAAAATAAACCAAATAACGGCGCAATCCATTAATTGACTGGACCTGCTGCTGAGCGAAAAAAATCTCTATCAGATAAAGCGGGTAAGTGTTTACGGTTTCTCACGAGCCTCGACAACCCTCAATGGCGCCTTGCTGATTGATAGTAGCTTAGTCGACCTTCGCACCTCGTTCCCAACATTCTAAAACATACTTTGCGGTCATGGCTCAAGTTCCCAATTCCAATAGACCGCTTCACTCTATTCTTCCTAAATAAGATTACATTCGTTCAATGTGCTTGGAGACTTATTTCAACACTACTACGACTCACAATCGTTAACCAGGTTCTAAAATAGAATGCCCATTCAAAGAATTCTGCACCCTCATAGCTTGTACCTGTCCGCGGCCACCACCAAAGGAGGCGACAAAAAATATTATGTTAATTTGTAATATCAGTCCATTATTCATAGTTGTTATAATAGCTTTGTTATGATTATTCGGTAAAATTCCTTTGTACCTAATTATCAGCGGTGGGGCCTTTTACACCACTTTCAACATTTACAATTGGTAAATATTACAGTTTCATGCTTGTCACTGCATCCATACCTGATACATGTCAAACGAACACTTCGGAGAATAATTATGACGAACTAAAAGAGAATAAAATAAGGCACGACCTTCATTTATATCGATAGATATCAAAATTCAGGTCCGAAGACTGCGGATTCCCGGGTAGGACCGTTAGTTACATTAAAATAAGTAGAAATGCATGTGGCAAGCGAATTCCTCAGTTATTTTATTCTTGTTCCTGGATGCCAAAACCGTTTTGGCCATTCCTGAACTATTTAATTTTGACTGACCTAGCTTTTAGTGACTTGTCGTCCTGAAACCAAGTTCCAAAAGTGAATAATGTAGTTGCATTAGTTTGATAGGTGTAGGATTGGATGTAACGAGGCGTGTTGAATGTGTTGATGCGAGGCGAGCGGACTGGGGCCGGGGGCGGCGCGAGCAGGCGGCCGGGCGGCCCCGAGGCTGCCTCGGCCGGCGGTCGCGGCGTGCGCTCTGTAATCCCATCGTTGGTGTCGGCTTACGGCGCCTCTCTCGCCGACGCAATTATCATATTCCACCTAAACACATAATATTGTGCACGCAATTTTAAAAATAACTCGCGTCCGGCTCGACCTCAATCGGCCCTGATTTATAGCAAGCGGCGCCGCGGCTGCTGCCGCTGATCGCCGAACGATTGCATTCCCCACACAAATAACCATAAATGCTCGCTCGGCACGCTTATGAGGAATCTTCTCTTTGTTATTATGCTTTTCGAACGACAGAGCTTTATGTTCTGTGGAACTGAACTCTTGACTTCATCAAATCTCGCTAAGCGGATTGGTGTCGAGCTGTCGTGTGTGCCCTTAAAACACGCATACAATTTATGAATCAAATGCATGAATGAGCTCGCGCCTGGCTGAGGCCACGTGTCGTCGTTCTCACGCCCGCCGACTCCGACTGCTTTTTATCGCGGCTCCATTTTTCGAGCGATGTGTCGCGTGGGTTACATGTGCGGATGCTGCGGATCCCTCGACCCCCGCGACGTAGCACATGGCGCCATCTTCGCTAATTTCTTCATCATGAAACAAAGTGGCTCTATAAAAACTTAACACCAATTAATCTATGAATAGAGGCGTCTATTTAGTAATGGAGTCGGATACTAATGATCGTGGAGTTTGTCGAGAGTCGGGGAACAAATGAGTGATCACAATAATGACAACGCTTATTTGAGGCGGAAACGACAAGTGGTACAATAGAAATAGGTACTTAGACAAATTCTATTCGCGCGTGCAAATTGGCCGAGTCAACAGTCGCACACTTGGACGGAGTTAATGGAAGAATGGAAGGCGGTTTTCTTTTTGTGCGCCATTAGTTTAACAAACGGCTGTCACGACTCGGGCCGGCGCACTGGCGGCCGCGCCGGGCCCCCGGGCCCCGCGCTCGCACAGCGCGCACCGAAATCACACCGCTATCAACCGTATCAGTCTCGGCTATTTATACCTAAAAAACATTCAGATTAGGTAACAGTGATTCCATATAACGCCGCAGAAACTCTAATTTAATGAGGATCCCTCTGGATAAAATCCACGAGAGTACAGGCGAGCAATAACAATAACCTGCATCGGGAAAGACATTAGATCTTTGTAGTTCTTTAGTGTAAGCCTTTACTCGTTGCGCTATCGCAGACACCCTGTCTTGTAGGAATATTACGACTAAATACTTTTGTACCCTGAAGTTTACTAGGGTATGAGTTGCATCGCATCCAAATATCTATTGACACCTAAATGTAAATATTTTAGCCATGATGCATCTTCGTAGGTAACGGAAAACGTTTTTACTGTTGATATGTATAATTTGTTTAAACATTGTTTCTTGGTAAAAACCCTTGTAGTCATCGCCATGGCCTTATTTGGTACCTACCGTAGTCATAAAATTGTACATTCCTAAATAATTTAATTACCTAACACCTTTTGTTAGAACTGCAAAGTTGGCTTGATTATTGCACTACGATAACCAATGCGACTACGCAGATCATGTGTTTTATAATAAGTAATTATGATGGGTACCTGTACGAGTATTTAGAGGCGGGGCATCAAGTATTCTGTTTCGATACTTCTCGAGAATCCCACAGTGTCTCAAGACAACAATGGAAAGAGCTATGCTCGGAGTTTCTTTGCGGGATAAAATCCGGAACATGGATATTCGGCGAAGAACCAGAGTCACCGACATAGCTTATAAAATTTGCAAGTTGAAGTGGCAATGGGCAGGCCACATCGCTCGTAGAACTGACAACCGATAGGGAAGAAAGTTCTCGAATGGCGACCACGGACCGGAAAACGCAGCGTAGGCAGGCCTCCCACTAGGTGGACCGCCGACATCGTGAGGGTCGCGGGCAGCCGATGGATGCAAGTGGCGAATTGTCGTTCGGCGTGGTGGTCTAAGGGGGAGGCCTATGTTCAGCAGTGGACGTCTTCCGGCTGATGATGTTGATAATACTTCTCAAAAGCTCGCCTCGTCATCTCAGGACCCGGTTTCCAACCATATCCACAACCACCATCTTCTAACTAAACAAGCCATTCATCAATTGTTTGGTCATTCCCCACTGTTATATAAAGACATTCTATTTGAATAAATCAAAATTTTCTCTAAACGAATAACAAGGCATCACGACTTTCGCATATTATATGTCTTCTTTATTTTCTCCACATTCACTGCCCCAATTTATTTTTGTGTCTTCTCTATTTTCTCCATATTCCAAAAATAAATGGAATATAATGTGGAGTGGTTGCAGTGACAAGGCAGCTCCATTCTTCTGGTCATTAGTATGTCCAATTGTCCAACCACTGCTTAGCTCGAGACCTCAGATTAGAATATTAGAGATAGGTACTGGTGATGGTGCTGTTTGGAGCCTAAGGCTTTTGCACACGTTTTTTTTTGTGCGCTATCGACGCTCAGCAAAGGCAAGACTGAAGACAACTTGCCTAGTACATTTGTACAGTCCTTGTGTTCAGTGTTTGTATAGCTATAAACGCGCCTATACATCGCTACAAAACGCGCGTCTCCAAGAAAAACGTAGTATGCAAAGACTCATAAATGTCTGAGAGAGCAGGGGTTTTCAGTGTCGTGATAATGGTGTATTAAAAGGGTTGTACATAACATATTTCATTCATCCCTTGCCCCCTTATTATTAAACGTGGACTAAAGTTTAGTTACTTTAGTCCACGTTTAATAATAAGGGGGTTGATGATTATGCCGTGTGACAGGCGTGGTTTCTATCCTTCCCCAAACATGTAGCTTGCCAGAAAAAATACTCAATGTGTTTTTAGTCAACGCACAGCCTAGCAACGCTAATCGCCATGATTTAATGGCGTACACCCAAAAGAGGTCCCCTGACGACAATACACAGAACTACTACAACATGCTAAAGTACTTCGCTAGTTATTACAAGATGTTTACACTTGCCAGAGGTACAATACTTCTGGGCGCCATCTGTCATCTACGGTTCAATGCCCTCTAGGTCTGAAGGCTAGAAATATTTATGATTATGTTTATTACTCGTGGCTTGGTTATATACTCCGTACGTGTACCTTTTTGAGGCCACGAGTCTCTGGTCACGTCACCCTTCCCTCGTTGGTTCTTCGAGAATGTTACACCAGTCACTACGCTTGTCTTTATGCCAATGAGGAGGTATACAATGGCGACAAAATCAAAAGTACAAAGGATCTGTCTAATTAGAGTGACTCCAGCTGTCTCAAATCTTTTGCCTTTTAAAAATGTCATAAAATATACACAAGCTTTTTACCCCCTGAGCCATTTGTAAATGACTCTCTGTGCCCCGTGCGTATTCTACTGCTAGATTTGGAGAGCCTTTTACTCTTATAATATTGTGTTCTGTTTTATTTCGATAACACTGTCATCAATGATACTTTACCAGGGACCTTACGAGCTTGTCCCTTTGCTTTTTTGGTCTTTCATCAAATCATTTTTTTCTTAATTTTTACTTACTTGGATGGATGTAAGTAGTTGTATGACGTGATGAGCCTGTAGCGCAGATGCTTTCAATTTGTTTACTTTATTACAAAATATGTACCAATGTTTATTTTCATGAAAACATAAATGAAAAGTCATATCTAATCATACTTTGGTTAGTCCAAACCATTATCTAATTTTTTAATCATAATGTTAATTAAAAACGGGAAATTAATTAATAGTAATCAATAACATATGTTATTAATAACATATTATTATTAACATACTATTTAGTAACTTCACTCATCAAAGTATTTTTTTATTGGACAATCCACATAGCTTCTTAAATGTAAGATCTAGGTACATTAGATATGGACTTAATTACCAATTTAATTGCTAGCATAACCAAAAAAATACAAACATCAGAAAACGTAACTATCCAAAATCTATTCAGTAAATAGGTAATGAATTTCAAATAAATCTTTGAGTTCACGTGTCGTGTGCAAAGCTGTTACAAGGTCTCTTGTGAAACGTTTGTTCAAAGGAAGGTCCGGTCCAGATCAGAAGCGTCTACCTCGTGCAGTTTGTATTAGGCACATTTCAATAAGAAGCCATAAACAAAGCAATTTGTTGGCGGTGACAGAAGCGGCGCGGGCGCACGGCTGACGCTGCGGTGACCACGCCGCCGAACAACAACGGACCGTGACTCGACAACTACATTCTTACACTTTTTATTTTAACACCGAGAAACACAACAAAATAAGAAACAGTATCATAGAGCAAAAAACATCGACTGAGTTCAATGTTAGGTAATGTTAGCAACAAGTAGGTATTATATCAGACTCTGTCTGCAGCTATTTACCTAACTCAATGAGAAGACATCGTGTTTTAAACGACGCAGGAGTACGCACCAAATGGATTACTTAGTAATCATTTTTTATTCGCAAAAAAACTGTTCAATGCCAATGAAAAAAACATACGTAAAAATAAACTAAACAAAAGTGGCCTTTGAATCAATTCACTGTTTCATCAGAATACATTCAACTCGGTTGAAATCTACGCATTAGAAATACCAGACTACAGAACTAAGATTGAAAAAAAAGGAGTTACGGACTTAAAATAAATCATTCGATATTATATTGCGCATAGTATATTGAACGAACAGAAATGTCACCCTACGCGTAGACCGTAACCGTTGCTTCCTGCGGTCAAACTCAATTAAAACTCATTGCAGGGGCGTGCGAACCGAGCACGTCCGCCGAGCGGCGCTCGCGCAGCCGCGCTGCCCGGACCCGGGACCACGCATGGCGCCCGCACTCTTAACCCCACAGGAAACACTCCTTGCCTAACTCCTAATCTTAGGTCAATAAACCTAGGGCTCGCGACTCTGTATGATGAACACAGATGCTTCACAACTGATAACGATCACCGATGATATTACAATCAGTCCCGGTAATATAGGAAGTGTTATCAGCTTAAACGGAGGTTTGCTCGATATTGTACACGGTTTTGGGTTACATGAGATATGATGACGACATGGCGACATCATTATATAATAATTTTATGGATTCATCGACAATGAGGAACAAAATTATACTCATCAACTTTTTTTAATTGATTGCTGACCCTTGCTCGTAGATTGATGGACGGATTGGGTTATTGGACGCCGTTATTGATTGACTGCGCAAGCCATATTTTAATTAAACTTCTTTCGCACCTCTTCCACCCATTAAGTTAACAAGATCCCGTTTATCTCGCAGTATGTGCACACGAGCATCGTGCGCCTGTAACGTGTGAACTTTAATAAGTCCACATCACACCAGCATGAGGTTATCCCAACTATTCTCGACGGCACTTATTCCCCCTTGCAATGTCACCTTTGAGTAACACCATCCAAATCAATAACATAAATCGAAACTCACAATACTGCCAGGAACATTCTCAGACATTCAGCTACGCCATTTAGTCCAGTTTGCAGTATGTTTAAGGAGAACCAACAATTAATAGCTCTTAATTAATTACCTTGCACGAATTATCTTATAGAGACTTAATTTTTTGCGAGGTATCGCCGCACCAGGCAGATGAAAACATGCCCAAATACAGCAGCATTTACATTCCACTGCAAACAGCTAGCGATATTTAATGTAATTTACCACACTTCATATGAAAATGCCATGGCTAACCACCAACGTCAGTTTCCCAATTTAAACATGCATTGTTTTGTACGATGACATTGAGAACTTACTTGTAGTCGTCTATCGTTTTGTTAAAAATGTTTATTGATCTGAAACATCAGTAAACTAAGTTTTTGTGTGGTTCTTCTGAGAAGGGCAGGACCGACCGCGACGGATTCAAAATATTGGGGTGGATAGTTTATGTTAAGAGAACCCCCTGTGCGAAGGAAAGTCATCGTTTTAACTTTTAAGTCGACAGAGGTTTGATATTATCATGAGATGACAATCAAGCCAAACTACAACGAAGGTTTGCCCATGAACGAGCGAGGCTACAGTGGACATTGTGGACAAACCAAATTCCAAAATCAAGACACGTTTATTTAGCGTAGCCCATCTCTCACAGCTACACTTGTAACTGTTGTAACGCAGGACACCGACTAACATAAATCGAATCAGTCGTTCATTTCTACTTTAAATATCAGATGATTGAATAATTAATATGGATATGTATAGCTCGGCTCACAAATTACGAATTTATGCTCACGATAACGCCCCTATGTGGCTCGGTCGAGTATTTGACCGACATTGCCAGCATTGATAAGCGTTCGCCGTATTTCAGAGTTAAATTTTGCCGACATATTACAATAAGCGGTTTGTTGGCACTCTAATGGCGACAAATCTCATTTAACCGGCTTTTCTTTCATCTTACGACCGCAGAAGTTAATTTAATTTTAATAACACTTATATTGCTGGGTATAAACGAGAAGCTCTTTCATAAAAGATAGGCTTACAACTTTTTGAATGAATATGAGTCATGTTGTCATATTAATGCAGAATATATTAATATTGAATTATTATGATAATACATTATGATGGTAATTCTTGACGAACATGTATGTAGATTGAGATATTCTTGTAGAGTCAAGGATATACTGCGATTTTAAGTATAAAGCAAGCGTAGACGAAGTGATGTTATGGACTAAACAGGTGTTTTGGGTGCCACAGCTGGTGGTTTTCGTAGCAAGCAATCTCTATTCTATATCATGCTACGCGTACTTCTTGAGTGACGAAGTAAAAACAAATTACGGAATAAAAATTAATCAATTGTGTCACTGGAAAAACCCGTCGTCCATATCTAAGAACCTATTTGCGTAAAATAAGTAAGTAATGTGACCCAGCTTTTCTCGATTAGATTATACCTAAACCGGATTTCGTAAGCTTACGCGGTTCACGTCGTTGTTACGTTTTCGAGAACGGGAGGCGAGTGCGAGGCGATACCGCGAGACCGTGGGGCCGCGGTTGTCTGCCATCGCCATGCCTCAAGGCCTGCGAGTCATTGCCACGGCGAGGCGGCTCCGCTCCTCGCGACCGACCGCGCGTCCTCCATCAAATGACATGCTTTAGGGCTCCCACGAGACGATTAAACCATCATCATCCATCTAATCTACTCTCAATATCAAACTGAATCGAATCAACAAATAATTTAAACTATAAATAGGTAGTCCAACAACAAGATTTCGTGTTATATCACCGGTACAAATAAACTAGGAGGACTAAGCATTCGTTTTTTGCGAGCAGACTGTGCGCGTAGAGCATGAACCAAAGAATAATAAAACTTCAAATCTGTGTTTCATGAATGCCAATTTTCTATGTATTTGTGTTTTTTCGAACTTATATGTGCTACACTGAAAGAGAACAAAGCGCCGGGGCGCTGTAGACGTTTGTTCTCAACTTCTAAAAGTAAAAGCAGCACTTAGATCCATTACTTATTCGGTGTTCTTCCTAATCGCTGATGTGTCTAGATTTTCACCAGTTTTCTCCAATCAAGAAGTTTTATGAAATTCTCCAGATATTATCAAATACACTGATTAAAACCACTTTCAGTTGAATTCTCGTCTAAATGTAGCACTTTCAAGTCCTGAAAAAGGGACGCAATTCGTTAAATAACTTGTTTCGTAACCAACTCGCGAATTAACCAAGTTCGTGTTCATTTTTCTGAGATCATAATTCCGTTTCCGTGACCATTATTTTAATTAGTTTTGGTAAGGAAGTGGTACTCACGTAGCCGGTCATGTACTTGGTATCCAGACGCCGAGGGTCGGCGCTCTCTATGAAACGAACTTGAGAGAGGCCCGATAAGGCGCAGCGTTCCCAAAATAGAGGCCATTTTTATTATTCAACGAACCGATTGGAACTGGTTTGATGGGTGCGGGGCGTCTAATCTGGAATACACCGCCGAATTTCTCCTGGAATCCGACTCTTTAACCCATTGTAGGTATGCCATAAAGACCAAGTGTATATTGTTTTCAGAAATTGCTGAAAGAATATCTGCTTCTTTTGTTATAGTCAAATGGTGTCTGTTGGTGTTAGTTATAGATAGTTTTCTTCTTGACCATTGCAGACATTGTATAGTCTTCTCGGAAATTATAAAAACGACTTATTATACAGCAAGCGAAACATGAATGCGACACAGACGCACACCCGTTTGCTATTCAGATTAGGTAGCACACATAGCTACATTGTTCTACTTTGTTCATTGTTCATTGTTCTACGCAATTGCCGTGATTTTCGTACAGCTCATGCTATCAAAATAGTTTTTAATGCACTCGTACGTAGCAAGCTGGAAACTAGCTCATGTGTGTGGAATCCATATGAAAGTACCTACGCACTTTTATTAGAAAAAGTCCAAAAGGCTTTCCTTAGGTACCTATATAAACAGAAACACGGCTACTATCCTTACCTCTATCCGACTAAATTCCTACAGGGTTGCCTCGGATACAACTCGCTCGAGGTAAGGCGAGCACGAGATCAGCTCACAATAGCCTGTAAGACGCTCCGTGGTGCTATCGACGCTCCTGATCTGCTTCATGTGCTGGCGCGCTTTCATGTCCCAGAAAACTACTGCCGGGGCAGAAAGCACAGGCTGTTTGCCGTGCCTGCATGTCGTACGGTTGCACGTGCTAAGTCGCCAATCCCTCGCATGCTTGCCGCACTTAATGATCTCTTGGATGCCAATCCAACAGAAGATCTGTTTGAGGATGGATGGTCGAAGATTTTATTGGTATGCCAGAAGTACTGTGAGGTGATTTTATGAAAGTGTTTTAGAGTTTTTATTTTTATGAAAATTGTTTTATTTACGTTTCTCATATTTTAATTAATAATGTGTATATTGTTTGCATAATTGTGTTTATATTACTGTAATTGGCTGTTCACACAGCCGTTGTAATTGATAAATAAATAAATAAATAAATAAATTGTACAACGTTTTACATAACGAGCAATGTTGTACCTACTCCCATAAAGTTATCAGCGGTGTTTTGGCAAGCATCTGCCGAAACCGAGGGCCTCGATACCGGCGGCCAGATAAACGCAATCCTGTGGGTTCACGGCCGCACCGCGGGGGCAAGCAGTTTGTAAAGCAATCATCCTGCGTAAATGTTCTCTTGTTCGTAACATATGGACTCTTTATAACAAGTTTTAGTATAAAAAGTGAGCTTTTTATTACACATCACAGCATACATTGAACTTCGTCACATGTTCAACATTTAGGCATGTGCTTGCCAGTTGCCATAACTCAAATAATCTAAAATAGTTTCGTTGGCCTATTACACGCTGCGTTATCGAAGATGTAATTTATATGACTAATTAAATGAACTGATGCGTTGGATGTTGGATACATTATATCAGATTACAACAGAATAGTGGAATCGTTGCTTTTCCTGGACTCGCGTGCTGTTAAATGTACTTAATCGATGCAAAAATGTAAATATGCCGTCATACACTGATTCGCTCAAAAAAGGAAGTAGATTGAAATATTTTGAAATGTTTAGGTTTTTCCGTATTGCTTTTTGCTGGCTAATAATCCAAATACTTGTTTGATGTGGTCATACAATCTTGCCTAGCACCCAGAAAGCAACACGTCAGCCATTTTAAGAATATATCAGTAATAGAGAATCCACACTAATCCAACGCTTAACAAAGCTGGTAGTTGGTAGCTTTTATTTTACTTTTCACCACTAACATTACAGCGGGGAGATGATAACTGAGGTGCTTGGCAAATTGTTACTGGTAATCTGTAATCTTAGGAGCAACTGTAATGAAAGAACCTACCAGATTTGAATCCTGATTCAATACTTTTATCCTTTGGTTTCACTAACAGAATCTACGTTAGTCTAAAGATAGATATACAGAAACTGGTAGATTCCAACGGCACACAACTCCTTTTAAAGGCAAAATGTTAAATGTGCATGAATAAAAACATTTTGTGTGGCCTTGCGGCACTCCTCAAATTTAAATTATTGAAGCCATTCCTTGTAGTGATCGGGATGGCAATTATCAGTGATATAAAGAAGCTGATAACAGCAGCGATTCAAAAGCTCGGGAATGTAATCGGTTACGTGACGTCCCGTACCAACGATTCAAGATTTCTGGTTTAACTGCTAACAATGTGAATCTTCTGGAAATAACTAGTCAGATTATAATGTAGGTATATTTTCGATTTAAAGATAATAATGAATATTGTAGTAATCCATGGAATTAAAGAACTTATTAAGTACGGAATTCCCAAATGCAATTGCGGGTACATTCGATATCAGAATTTTAATTAAGCGCTCCTAACACAACATTCTAGAAGCTATAATGCCTAAAACAAATATCAATACAAGTTTGTCCGCAAAAAAAAAAACTTTAACACTTGTAGAGTAACGGTACAATAACGTCTTATGTAAAATACATAGAAGTGAAACTGAATGAACAAAGTGGTTAGTGTCGGGACCTCGCCATATCGATGGCGCCTGTTATTTCTTTCAGACTGCTCCTACTTGAAAATTTCGCAGAATTACGTCAGTCCCCCATAATGTTTTATCAAGTTTTCATATCAACAAGGAAATAACAACCAATAGAAGTAAGCCTAGTATGCAATTGCAGCGAAAAAGGTGCGCCAGAGTAATATTGGTGCGGCTCTTCGTAAATTTTAGATAGTACGGTATAAACATGTGAAATGTTATCTAATCATGATAGGGAGTGAGTGAATGTAAAGTTTAAGTGATATTGGTATCGATTATTAAAAATACTATCGCTGAAATGCAATTGTTTCACATGTCCGTGTTGAAAATATTGATTGCGTTTTGTTACTATCAAAACTCGCAAAAAGATGCTCCGAAACTAAGCTTGCAATTAATTAGAAAATGTTATCTCGCGTTCATGTAACTTGATAGACGCTCATGATGATAACATTTAATGTCATGGATTTCAGCCTGATTCTATAATTCAGCTCATCATGAAATAATAGTGGGTATATCTCTTTAACATAATCTTAAGGCTCCACTTTGTGAGGAGTGGTCTGCATGTACTTACTTACTTTTAAAACTGTAATCTTACTTTTACACATTTTGTCTACATCCTAAACTTTGAAAAAAGAAATAAAACTTGTTCTTGCGTACCTAACTAACCAATCTCCTTTCAAATTAAATCCAAATCCAGCTCACACTTGACCAGTTGAAAGCTTTTACCGAGCGGCCGAAGATATGCAGGCAGACGTTATGCGAGTTTCAAACTTCGAACCTGCCCTAACGGCCAACGGCGAGTGACGTCAGCGCCGTCTACAACGTTATAACGACTGTGTGAGTACGATAGGTTGTATGCGTCGTATAATATGACTTAAGAAACGACAGGCAGTGTGACAGTGTTCCTCTGTCTGTAGTGCTATTCTCTTACATTTACGGAATCCCTTCACTCAAGTCAGCGAAAAATTGTTTTTTTTTTCA
Source organism: Agrotis segetum (assembly GCA_036375495.1). Classification (NCBI taxonomy): domain Eukaryota; kingdom Metazoa; phylum Arthropoda; class Insecta; order Lepidoptera; family Noctuidae; genus Agrotis; species Agrotis segetum. The sequence continues at coordinate 1,234,775 of JAQSVV010000090.1, read as the reverse complement.
ATAATTTAGGTTTCTCAAGGAGCCACCGATTTCGAATATTAGATTTTCGGAATTCGAATTTTGAGAATTTCTTTATTAATTCGTTCAGAACCAGCCATGACTTAATTTAAAAATCTTAAAAAAAAAAAAAAAACGACAACGATATAGGGTAAAATAACCTACCAAATAACTTTTCTTTCGGAAGTCGGTGGCAAAAAAGTTAATGAAATAAAAAAAATCAAGCCACCGACTTCCGAAAGAAAAGTTAATTTACGTTCAGTAGTTTTTAGCATTTTTAGCTTTATCCGTGCTTTCATTATGGGGATAGGAATTGAAGATGCGATTCGAAGCGATTGCGCACACAGCAATATGAACCTAGCTTTTGACTTGACGTTGTCATGGCCATGGTGTTTTGTTTTTCATCTTCCCATAGATAACAACGTGTTTTAAGTCATAGGTCATAGTGGTAAGGTTGATTTTCACTTGTAGTTGGAATTCGTTCGAATCGCGTCGCATCGGCCATCGCGCTATGAATAAAATCCTTAATATACTTTATTCTACACAGTAATCTCCGTCATTAGAATAGTATCCATCTATAATACCATCATATTGCTTAGCCAGGATAACGCGAACTGTCAAGGTTCCATCACTTTTTTATGACGCTACGGCTTCGGAATAAGTCATGGTGGCCCGTGATATAATCACCATAGACATCAAGGTTGTACCAACATAACATGGAGAATTTATAAGTTTATGTTCGTTCACTTCCGGCGTACCTACTACCGTATCTATTAGGTATGATTTAAATATAAGATGATGATCTATACATAGGAATTTGATTAAATATCCTTTGCATGTTTTATTTTTATTTTTTGAAGAAGCCATTCGTGTAGACTCTACACGAATGGCTTACATAATTCTTCAAGCTAATCTTCTTTAGCTAATCAAGAAATGAATAATAATAACTATATTCCACAACTATCACACTACGCTATCTAGTCCCAAGCTAAGCAGAGCTTGTGTTATGAGTACTAGACCACTGATAATAGTAGTTTATGTAACTGGTACATAATGAGGGGTATTATACACGAGTGTGAGTTTATAAAACGAGCGAAGCGAGTTTTATAATAGTATCACACGAGTGGTATAATACCTAGTTATGTACAGTTTCATACACTACTTTATCTACTCTCATTGAACACGCACTTAACAAATAAAAAATAAAAATTAATAAACACTAATAATCATCCACCATGTCATCCACCGAAACACAAACGTCAAAATCCCAACATTCCCTTAGAAAGCGCGCGCAGCCACAGATAAAAAAGTAAAAAAATGTATCTATGATCAGTAATCTGTATCATAATGAAAAAAAATTAAATTATAACATTGTTTTGTTAGAGAAACAGTGTTATAATTTAATTTTTTTATTTCATTACGATACTCTATGGTGTAAAGTATGTCATTATAAACTCGTTTTGAGTTTTGTAATTCGAATTTTACGGTATGAGAGTAGATAAACATACTTATATATTTCTAAATACACACATATTATAGATAAATTACTCCCAGACACAGAACAAATGATAGTGCTCATCACACAAACATTTGCCCTGGGTGGGAATCGAACCCACGACCTCCGGCATAGCAGTCAGGGTCACTAACCACTAGACCAACAGGCCAGTGCTGCTGAATAGAACAATATTTTATTCATTTCTTGATTAGCTACGAAAATATTTTAATACCTATATTAATATTAGATAATTCTTTTCATAAAATTAAGATTTCACTGACTCTTGAAGAAAAAGTAGGTAGTGATTTATGCTTTTGTAAAGGTTGGTAACTTGGGTCGTTTGGAGAAAATGCTGTAAGCTTTTATAACCTAAACTAATTCTTAGGTGAAATGGTTTTAGGAGCGTCCAAGATAAGTATCAGCCCTGTAAGATGTATTATTTCGAAATTACAAATAACGTTAACTTTTCAATTTAGATAATTACTGTGTGTCTGAAACTAATATGACATTTAAGAAACTGACATTATTTACCAATTTTTTTTCTTTCTCAGTTGAGCAAACATCCCATTTTCTTCCGATTCTGTTTCACTGAGGCCTTACCCGCGATCCTGTTTAGGCTGTGGGAAAGAGATGGCGTTACACGATTTGTATAGCTCTGTCTCTTTCACACAGCCTAAACTGGATCGCGTTAACAGCTCGCGGTAAGGCCTCTGATGTGCAAACCCCTTCCCATTGCCCTCTACATCCAACTTTTTGTAACCATTCAGACTTGAAGGAGTCCCGCTCAACAAACATCTCTTGCCCTGTTAAGGTATGGTTTATTTTTATAAAATGCTGAGCTAAATAGGAAATAAACTCACGTACTAATCTTTTGATCAGCATGGTCAGGGCAAGGAAAACTGCTTCGTGCTTCTGTAATCAGTACTATCATGCTTACTGTGCCAACTTTATTTACTTACTTTGCCCTGCTCTGCTCCACTCAATACTTTGTTTTGTTTCAAATGCCATATACATATTACCTGGTTTCAGATTTAAACAATAAATGCCTACCCAAATCAGCTATGTATATTCTATGACATCAGCAAAAATATCAAATTCTATGATCTAAATGGGCGGAAGACTATTTCTGTGATTAATATTACTTAATTCTCTTTCACGGAAATCCTCTTGAGTGCATCAATTATTCAGGACTGGCAATAAAAGTCATCAAGCGGCATGAGAGGGACGTGGGCGGGCGTCAATGCAGCCGCCTGCGCTTGCGCCGTTGTCGGTGCACATCGCAATAGGATACATTCCCACAGGTCAGTGTTGCCATCTCTCCGGTCATAACTCTAGACCATTTGTCAGCTCATTTTCAAGAAGCTCTGTCATGTAATGCCTTGGCTACTCGTAACATCATCGCATTAAAGCCAAAATGTTTGAAAAAGTATCACGGTTCGTGATCCAGTACCTAACCGGTGCACAGCCAACAGTAGAAAATTCTTGAATTAAAGCTGAATGTAACACGAGCGTGAAGATTTTTTGCTGTACCTAACTAAAAAACTATTCCAATCTATCAAATGTCAATAACTTGCAAAGTATTTTGAATACTACGGCGGATATACATTTAAGAGGTACCTACAGCCGTATCCTTGTAGAACCAGCCAAGTTGCGTGCCGAATACGTTGTCGTGTCAGAAAATCGTAAGGCAAATTGGCCTCACATCACGCTATGAAAAGCGAGAAATAAACGAAACGTTAAATGGGCAGGTACTTATTAATCGGACAATCATCGGAGACAAACGTTTGGGCTCGTCTGCGGTTCCCACGGGGCGGGTGCCTTGCCGGCAACCATTCCGGTTTTTGCCAACTTAAATGTTTGTTGTCAAATTAATCTGAAGTTACTTAGTATGCGCCACCCGACCAGTCGAGCGACTATTCATTCATAGCGGTTGGAATGCTAGATCGCTCGTGGCCAGTCGTGGCCGACCTTCGCCGCCCGCCGCCCGGCAAAAAGTGTGTGATCCACCGTGATCTGGCCGCAACTATGTGGATGTACCAGTGTCCAGTGCCTTACCTGCGCCATGCCATACCGTACCTCCCATAGGACGTTACTCTCCCGTTAGCTCGCCCTCCGCCGCCGCCCGTCCACGACCAAACAAAGAACTTTATTACAGACCTTATGGGACGAATAGTTCACAGAAAACTTTAATAAATTAATAGCTAATTAGTAAGCAATGTTCATGTAACAAGGTATTATAAATACAAGAGGCAATGCGTCTCAGTGTAATTACTTAAGTAAATACTTAAATAGGAACATTTAAGACGAGACAAACATCCTACTTAGCGATACCTTAAAAACCTATCACAACATTTCAATTCAATTTCCTAATTACTAAATTAACTTATGTACCATTTTCCATTGTTTCGCCATGGATCACTAAGATTAAGAATTACCTAAATGAAGCATTCCGAGAAACCATCACAGATCCTACGTCGAGATTAAATTGCTCGCAAGTTTAGTAATATAAGGACAACTCGCGCCAATGAATGGTTGTCATTTGTTAAGGACGAGCATGACATCATGCTGTCGTACTGGTGACCCCTGGGAAACTGGCTCACTGCCTGCCGTCTGCCGAAACTCCTTAGATAAGATAGAGATACTCCAAACTTACGAAAGTAGATTATGTAATAATGTAACCGAACGGTATATACTTTTAACGTTTCAAACATAGGAACATCTTTAAAATTTAAACATGTTGTTTAATATCCTAATTAAGAAGATGATTAACTACTTATTGTATTAACAACTAAGTTTTAGTACATAACTAAAAATATCTAAAACAATAATGGAATAAAGTGGGAATGTTTAATATAAATAATTATGTAACAATGATTAGCTTCAGTTAAGTGATTTTCCATAACAAAATAATGATTTAGGTATTTCATGGAATTATTCACCAGCTACGCTCGACAATTTTTGAGTTCAACAACCTCACCGAACTTCTATTATTAGCATTTTTTTATTTTATTTATGCATATTCCACAAAAATTATAATCATTAGTGTGCGTTCATAAAGCGTTTAGATAATAGGTGCTTAAGTTCGAATAAATATTGATTTAATTGACTTTTAAATTAGGTAGATGGTTAAATATGCTTAAAAATGATAGGAGAGGCTGAAGTTAGTGAGCACTTGAGGTCTTGAGCAGTATGCGCATTTGCGCAAGGCAGTGAGGCCTCCTTCGCATGTCGCGGTGGAGCCGCTCGGCTCGTAGCTGAAACCCATGAGCACCTCCGCGGTGACGTCACTCCGGACGCGCCGTCCGCGCCGATCAAGGACAGTAAACATTACCAGGTCAACGCACGCCGCTGTCTCTAGTCGCTTTTTTTCAATTCGGCCATGACTGCCCTACCAACAGCCGTGAAGAATCGTTCCCAAAGAGGCCCACTAATGGATAACCATTACAGAACCTATTTAGGTACTAGTCATAAACGAATGTCCATTTTCATCCGGAAGTAGAAAACAAAGGCAGTTTTGTGCTAATTTAAAGAGTACTGTTATATCGAAATGTACTGAAATAACCACTGAAAGACAAACATGGTCTAAAAAAATCACAAAAGATGCTCACGCAAAAAAAAAACGCGATTGCCAAAAAATAATTGCCTGGGAAATCAAAGACAGCGGTTGTAAGTTATTTCTTGATTAAGTTATGTAATTAAAGAAACGATCTTCATAAAAACTCTTTCTCAAACCAAGACGTTATAAAAAAGCTGTTATGTTTTACTTTCGTAGTGGACCCACAGTTTCCGATGGGAAAATAAATTAGTCGTTACGCTGACCGAGTGTCTTGTGGTCTCACATCGACTGTAGGCACTGGACCAAACAAAACATTGAAATAGTCTCAGGAACATGTTCTGAGTTTTGTTACAAATAAATATACATAATATATTAATCAGAGTTGTCAATCTAAGGATAATTCTGGTCGATTGGATATAATTTGTGGTACTAATATGCGGTGGGTTGCGTGCGAAAGGCTGCTCAACCTGTCACAATGTTTTCGGGCCTTTGATCAATACATTGGAACAAACTCAGCGAAACAAACGCGTTGATGCCTCGCCTCTGGACACGTTTAAATTGCACGTTACGTTTCTGCCCGTAGCCTTTTAGCTTTTTTAGGTGTTGGTGTTGTGGTTATCTAATCTACTTTATTGATAAACGTAGGTATATGCTAATGGAATAAAAACGTTAATGTGCACAATCAGAGAGTCAGTTTGTAGATATTATTTCGTATGCATGTTTGTTTGACGTAGTTTTTTCTGGTCATGTAGGTGGGCTACTATTACGATTACGAGATAGGAAGCTAGTGGTAGATACGCATACTGTGCCTTCATATTTTCTAACGGCGAAGGATCTTCACCGTATAACCGATATATCCATGAACGTATGATGTTATAATCTTTTCCTAATATAAAAATCTGCAAGTAAGATACGTCTAAATAACTCAATGAAGAATCTACAAGCAGCTTTCAGTCTTTAAAACTTCACTTCGCCAATAAATTGGCAATTTAACAAAATAATCAATTCAGTATTTACAATACAAAAACCGTTTCCAAGCTAGGCAACCTGATCGGATACAGAATGACTTCCAAATTGTTCCAAAATTCGAGACTCCGGCGCACAATGAAAAAGAGTTCAGGAAAACGAGATTTCTAAAGCCAATGACGCCGGAACTTTTATTGTGATTGAGACCAAAAAACTTGGGTGTACTTTTGAAACGGTTACTGAGAAAAACATTGTGGATACAGACGTGTTTTATTGTGATTGTGAGGTCCATGATCCTACCGTGGAGACGACAACTGAGCGGAACGATGCGACGGAAATGAAGCCTCCAGAGAGTGCTTTCACGCTTCTAACGTTCCCAAACTTTCATCTCAATTATATTGAGGGACTTTTGTTGCATTTTGTTTCTAAACTGGAAAGAATATCCAGTTTAGAATCGGATTTTAAGTCGGACACAACAATTGGTGAAGAGAATCTTGCCTGTACTTATATGAAATAGAATGTTTCATACAAAACTGATGTTTTAAAGAAAGACTTGGCTGATTATTTGTATTGAATAGGGTTCGAAATAAAAGCACACAACTACAAGCTAGTACAAAATATTATATCGAATTTAATCAATGTTGGACCTGTTCTGACGGGGCTTTGATCATGAGATCTCAGCTGTATGTAGGGTTGCCAACCGTACTCTAAAATAGAGTATTGTACTCTATATCATGTAGGATAACACTAATAGAGTATGCTAAAATACCCTTTTTTAAACAATGTTTACTATACTAGTGCCAGTCATGTAATGTTATGCAAACCCATTATCATGAACAAAAAAGTCGACCAATTACATTTACGGTATCGGCAATTCCCAGTTTTAGAATTAGAAAGTTTGGAGTCATACAATTCTTTCAAAAACTATTAGAAATTGTAATGTAGGTACTGCGGAAAGTACGAAAAAAAATCCTTTTTTAAAAATATTAAATAAATAATAATTTATAGGTAGGTACTCTATTTTGGAAGTCCGTAGTCTTTATTTATCTTCTTTGAAATCAGAAATACTCTATTTCTTCTAATAAAAGTTGGCAACCCTAGCTATATGTGTTAATAATTTTATTACAAGACACGTTGCGTTGCTATTAACAATTAAATTGATTGCTAAGGACTGTGGATGTGATAAAGTCTACCCTGTACAAAGACGACATTTTTCTTTCGAAAATCTTTTTGACATCTATAAAAACAATGGCTCAATTTTAAATTCTCTTGCCAATTTGTCATACTCTACTGAAAAACATGTGTTTTTAAGTAATTTGGGTAGGTATAGAACCTACCAATAGGGTACATAATTATCTATCTATAGGTACTTAGTTTTAAGAGCGCGTATTCTGAAAGTTGGCAACGTCGCAAATGGCTGTCAAATATTTACAAGTTTTAATTAAAAATATTTGATAGCTATACGCGACTTTCCCAACTTTTTGGTTATGCGCACCTAAAAAAAACCTGCTCTAGATTCAGTCTAGTGCTAATTGTAAAAGGCTTGTGTTACTATATCGCCTACCAGAAAAGTACCTATTTTAAAACCAAAAAATCTAAATACCTGAATGGATAAATGCTCACCAAATTGCGTAGGTATTATAAAGTATTGTAGAAATTAACCTGTTTTCTTTAATAATAAAAAAACGACCTAAGCAGGGTCGACGAAGCCCTGCTTCACCAAACAGAACTTGGGGGTATCCCTGAAATATTGCCAAAGCGAGTTTTAAAGGTGGGCATTTATCTATTTTGATATAAAATAAACGAATATTGATGAGCATTTTAATTGTAGCCATTGTTAATTAATTATGGAGTACTAGCGACCTGATCTGGCGCCACACACGGGTGCAAATTCTACTATATTATGCATGTTCCAAGGTTGCATATCATGCAACCTTCTTGAATCAAACAATCTTTTTTTATAAAAAAAAAACAAGCATCAAAATCCATAGCTTTTTTTAAAGATTAGCATACACAGGGACAAGCAGACAGCGAGAGACGTTTACTATAACTACCCTATTTCGAGAATTTTATTAATTATAATAATGGAAACAAAATCTAAATGAATATTCTAAGAACCGGAACTACCTACATTTATTATGACTGATAAGTATTATAATGATAGACGATTTTGATATTCGATATGATTCAGTCAGTCAGAATTGGAATAGGTACCTAATCGAATCTGTATTTGTCTACATGTGGAATTTAGAGATGTGTGTTTAACAAAATATGAGATCAACGATTTAGCTTTTCATGAGTCATATTTAACAAGTACCTAGTGCTATTTAACTAAGTAAAAAAATGATGCAGTCACTATGGCAAGTACCGAATACGAGTCGAATTAAAAGAGACTTTAACGTGTAGTAGGTCTTGATCAATCGATTAAATAAAGCTTATTATAGATATTCCAGACATTAATTTTCCGACAGATTCATACAGTACAGAGCCAACTTGTCTTCCAACTTACACGGTGAAAATAAATGGATGCGATATAATAAGAGATTAATTGATCAGTACAAGTAAATAATGATTTCCTTATCATTATGTATGTGTAATTTAAAGAAAATATTCCTTGGCTACTTAATACTTTTACACTTTTAGTAAAGAGTGGTCGGTTCGGCCGATCAACGGTGCCGGTTGCATTCCATTTTGCCGCGTTCCATTACGCAGTGTCGTGGTTCCAAGAAAGAGTGATGTCCCACTCGCACTAAGCATTCCATATTATTGCCGTGTTTTGGAATTCTGTTCATTGTTTGCGCTCAAGCTCATTTCAATACAAGTAAGGAAACTAAGCGCGTATCCGGTCAAAGGTCTAGAAGAACTGCTGCCGGCTGCCGCTGGTGGCGGCTCCCCTTCATGATTGTTAACTCAATCATTACCATTGACTGACACATTTTACAACAAGTAGAGAAACGTGTTTACGAGCTCGTAATCTTAGCTGAAGCTGTTCAGTGTCGACCGCAGAAAGAAAGTAACGCGAAGCGTTTGCAATAAAAATTAAAAATACGCGAAACAATAAAAGTGTCGCCCTCATATTGGCCAAGTGAAGGAAGCCGGCTAGTCGGTGATTAATGACGCGCGGTTATAGCGCACTTCCTGCGCACCAAGCCCTGCGCCTGCGCACACCTCGGATTTGAATTGGAAAAAACCCGCGAAGGAGTTGATCGACCCGCTGCTATTGCCATAAGCAAGTGCTTTTATATGGCCGTTGACATTCAACAACAATGAGAACAAATGACGATCGATCACTAACACTATTCAGTAATTAACTGCCAGATATTATAGACACGTTCTTAGAGAAATGTACGTTGGCGTATGGCGAATTTACAAGCATCATCGGCTAGATTTGTGTTGAGCTTCAAACATTGCTTTAAATGGTATTCTACTGAGGTAGTTACCCACTCAATAAAAGCTGACATCACGACTGCCGTAAGTCAAAAAACCGTGACGACTAAAATTAAAGATTTTATTCGGTTTTTACGATTCCGGATGATCCACGGTCTAAGATTGAATGTCGTAACGATCGTCTGCACTGTACAATATTATAATTTTCTCTGTTGCATTCCTTACTTCCACGATATGACGGGTACTATCCAACGACTGATGTGTACACATTTTCCGCTCCATTTCCACGCCTTATGTTGGAATCTAGGCCACTTGTAAGGTTTCATTTATATAGCTGTGTGTTCCGTACTTAAAAAATACTTACAGAACTTTTATACTTTACGTTTTTATACTTGACACGTGCATTTTAGTATGGCTTTATAGAATTCCTTATGTTTTATAGGTAAAGGTTGAAAAACAACTATGAATTGTATTTTTATGCACAGCACAGACTGGCGAAATCGATTAATTTTTTTTTGTGGTAGATTCTAAAGAATTTCGGTTCAGAAACCTAAACTCATTTAAATGAAACATGTAACGCTCACTTTTATAAATAAAATGTCTACCTTCTATTTGTATTTTATTTAAATAAAGTCACGCTATAAAAGCTATTACAGAATTAATGTTGGAATTGAGGAATTTCCTATTTTATTGAGATTAAATATTAACAAGTCTTTATGTTTTTTATTTGAGGTGAAATTAGTGATTAAACCGGAAATAAAAAAAAACAATCGTTAACGGATACATATAGGTAGGTAGGGTACCTACACTCAGTGGCGGATTAAACGTTGAGAGCGCTGTAGGCAAGCATCTCATCGGCGCCCCTATATTAAAAATAACTCGTCAATACTATAGTTTGACCAAAACCGATGTACCTTTTTTTTTTTTTAGCGTGGTAAAATCATCAAATGAGTCCTCAAACCCCGGGCAGGGCGGGAGGGACTGTCAGACTTCTACTGACTAAAATCCACGGTGTCCTTCATAGCCTGTTATGTTCCGGGGTTACGGTAAGGGAATAATCCCGCGACCTCGGCAGGCTTTGGCCCTCTGAGAGGGGGGCCCCGTCATTATGCTAACGCTCTTTGAGGCGCGCATGGGACACAACGCGCCGTCGACCCGGGCATGGTCCTTGGTCGGGCAGCGAGTTGCCCTTTACTCGCTGCCCGCATGCCCGCGCCTACGGTGGCCGGAGATCATCAAGCGACGTTCGTCGCCGTGGGCGCCTACCACTGCGGCTGGGGCGGAGGGAGGACGCTGTCCTCTCTCGCTCGCGGCCCGCCTCCTCCTTCACGAGCATTACTGCCTCGCAGAAGGAGCTGACCGCTTAAAACCGATGTACCTTAGGAAAACGCGGTGAGACGGGGGCCAAGAAAAAAAAGAGCATCAGTTTACATTAGATCGATATCTGTCCAACACTGAAGAAGCAGCCATTCAGGGCACCCGTAAGGGCTACTGGCGCCCTGTGTGCAAAAAAGGATTTTGGCGCCCCTTAAAGCATTTTTAATTATCTTTTTTTATGGTAGGTAGATCAGTGGTGTATTTTAAAGTTCAGCGCATTTGGGCTGTAAAGCTTGCCGCATCGGAACTTCAACACAAAAGAAATCATTATGCCATCTTAGAGAAACAAACTTAAAATGTAGACCACAACAGCACGCGTAGCATGGCGATTCTATCTCTATTCTACCAAGAAAAGACAAAGTTATTTATCGTTATTTCTACAAAAAACTACTGTTTTTTTTGCACAAATATGACACCATTCGTACACTATTGAAGAAAAGAACGTTTATTTTCTATATTTTTCACATTACCATGCTTAAAACGATAAAAATATTTCTACGTTCTGTCATTTTGTCTATTCTTCCGTCGACAAAACCCCTTTCTACGGCGCCATGCTACGCCTGCAGGATTAAACTAGCTTAGAAAGCATTTGTTATTGAAAAATGAGCTATCAAAAGAGAGGCCAAGGAAAGCGAATGTCAACGTTATTATAAGCGCGAGCGAAGCGAGCGCGAAAATTTTTAGGCTTTTGGAATAGGACAAGGTAATATTTCATATAAAAGCGAACGCAGTCAGCTCTAAAATTAAACGTTTCCGGACTTTTAATCTAAAAGTGAGATCAAATATTTGAAGTCTAAAACTTAAACCTAATCCTATAAGTTCTCAACTCCTATTTTAGAATTAGTTTTGATCAGTATCTTTTTTTCTATTTTCTTTTTAGTTGGGCTCTTGGCTTTGGCGCCCTTAGAGGGTGGCGCCCGTGTGTATTGCACACTTTGCACATTTGGTAGCCATTGAACTTGGCCTTGGTACTTGGAGCGTTGAATAAAGTTTTTAGAAATATTAAATCAAAATTATACATTGCTTGTTGTTGGTGGCTTACATATTGAGACAATTAATTTTATGCCATTATGTATTTTTTTTCTCAATTCCGCCCTCGCGCCCCTTTGTAACTTCGCGCCCCTAGGCAGATGCCTAGTTTGCCTTAAGGATAATCCACCTCTGCCTACACTACCTACTATAAAACATTAGCACGGCAATAATATTTAATACTGTGACCTTTGATCCCACTGAAAGAGCAGCAGTTTCATAAACGGAATATTTTTAAACAATTTGATGGTATTATCCACCTTACCTCAGTTTTCTTGTGGTGTACAAGTAAAGTGATACCACGTGATACTCAACCCAGCACACTCCCTCTTTCAAATTCTTAGAAACTCTTAGCACTGAGCTACTTGTTAAGGCCGCTTATTCTGAAAGTTGACAACGTCGCAAAAAGCTGTCAAATATTTACAAGTTTTAATTAATTTGGCAAATTTTCTGTATGAAAACAAGAAATATCGCTCTGTAGTGCACTAAAAAAATTATATAGGAAATAGGAATGCAATTAAAACACTGAATTTGATGTTGTAACCGTTTCAGATGTATAAAAGGCTTTTGGAAAACTTCCAAATGCTTTTTTACCATGTAAAACTATATATTCCGTGTTATGATCTTAATTATTGCATTCCCTTATCATTTTTTTAGTGCACTACAGAGCCATTTTCTTATTTTCATACAGTAACAATGCTAAATTAATTAAAACTTGTTAATATTTGACAACCATTTTCGACGTTCCCAACTTTCGGAATATACGCTCTTAAAAAATATTCCTGTTGGTAGCATTTATTGGTTTTATGACGTAAATCGTAATATTATCGCCATATTTCCGCCTAGCCTGTGTGTGACTGTTCAAGTGTCCGGGAACGGGAACGAGCAGGAATTTCGGGCCTTCCCCTAAAATAGAGTTCCAAAGCTTTCAAGGCTAGAATTATAACTTCACTCTCAGTGAAATACATAAATCTAGATAGGTATTGAAACGCTTAGATTTGTAAATTAAAGTTTGTATGCTGTTTTGACAATCATAAAATTGAATCAGGTAACTTATCTACAATTATTATTTTTATTTGAGATTACGTCAGTTTTCTAAAGGTTTCGGGTGACTTCGGCAAGACAATTAGATAGGTAGGTACTTACTCTATATGGTAAAAAATAAGATTAACTTACCTAGGTACTTCTTCCTAGTGTGGGGCAAAATGAAAAAAAAAATAACAATTCCTATGTTGTGCTTATTAGAGTATGATAGGATAGCTTCCAAATTAACAGTTTACGTTATTTATTTTTCGATCTAATATCAACTCCAAAACGCGTTCTTACTATGGATGTCTACCCAGGATTATACTTTACAATTTACAACCTTCCCTTCCCTAACTTGTCCTTTTAAATGGCGATCATGGATACTAGATGCTACATAAGACAATGGAACAAGAAGATAAGAAGTATTAGGTGTCATGTGATCATTAGGTCTCACGTTTTAGCTTTTAAAGAACATTTTCATAGAAAAATACTGAGAATTTGAGAAATGATTGCGTCGACTATTTCTATGGTAAACTTTCCTACATTTTTTCATCGTAGTTAAATCATCAAATGAGTCCTTCCACCCAAGGCAGCGCGGGAGGGACTGTCAGACTCGTACTGATTAAAATCCACGGTGTCCTTCAATAGCCCTTTACGTTCCAGGGTCACGACGGTAATGCGGTAAGTCCCGCGACCAAACTTCCCTACTTTCCTACTTAACTTACATAGGGTAAATACGCCAAATGTCGGCCCCCTTACGGTTTTTCTGTTTTGGGATCGGTCTGGAACCATCAATTTGCAACGAAAGGATAGCTTCCAGTGTGGTTTTGGTAGTTTGGTAAACCTATTTTATGTTTATGGGCATAAGGTTGACATTTCTACTACCGTAAAATGCTGCAACTTTGCACGGATTTTGACGTTTTTCTTCGATAAATATTTAATCGTTAAGAAAGTCGTATGTTTTTTCAATTACTGTGCAATATTGGACTTTAAGCTATAGGAATACGTTTGCTACTAGTAAAAAAAACACCTATAAAGCACCAAAAAATTGCTTTGAAAACGTAGGCAAAGTTGAGGTAAAAACTACAACATTGCCTGTCATAATATCGTTTTAAACGAACAGGTTTTTTGGTAACGGATTTGACACCCATATTGCCATGAAGTTCTTTTCCACGTCTGACTTCACTGAATCTTGAATAGCTCAAGAAATTTTTTTTTACAATGCTAGGCAAAGTTGTGCAGGTTTCTCTAAAACTCCCATACAAAAGTGAGTTCGGTGTAGGGCTGCCCCAAAGGAAATGGAACAATTTTTCTTAATATTCAAATAATTTTTTAAGAAATCAAAATTGTTGTAACATCTAATAACATTTTTTCATAGGAAAACAAGTATGTTGGTAGGTAATAACATTTAAAAAATAATAATGTTGGTACCTATTACGTATACTAAAATCTGTCGAACAATATGATAACATAGGTACTATAAATGACTTAAATAAAATTAATTTCTGATCATGATAAATAAAGGAACAATAGTCCTAGCTTCTATAAAACGTTTTTAGATCAATTACAAAAAAACAATTACACAAGCATAACCACGGTCGATTAAGAGTTTGTTGAAAAAATTTAAAGTGGCAGCCCTAACCCTAGATAATGTTGAGTAAAAAGTTGCGAAAATTTGACACAACTTTGCCGACCATTATTTAACGGTTTAAATTAAGATATAATACAGAAAAAACAGTTTAAATACGTAAAAGAGCATATTTCCTTTGCTATATAACATATTACGCTAGAAAATAAAGCATAAATATTCACAAAATTAAATTTTCCTGAGAGCCGGTAAAAAGCGAGTATCCGCAGTGACAATGAAACTGACACAGACAGTTTGTTAACTAAAATTTGGAGTGACGTATGATCGAATGTTGCCATAGAGATTGCCGACTTTCTTTTAGTAATACCATAGACAGTAAAAAACATTTCGCAGCGGGAATAATTTAACTTTTTTGAATTTAGGCAATGTTGAGCTATAAAGGCAATGTTACAGCATTTTACGGTACAAGGAAAAAGTAATAAGGTTTAGATGCGTCGAGAACGAAAAAACCCTAAAGTCGGCCATTCACGGCCCATGGTCGGTCGCGTTTTTCCCAAATGTCGGCCGGGTAGAGGGTGTTTTAAATTAAGACAGACAAATATTATTAATATGATTTATTTTGGCTGGAGTCTCACTAAGTATCATTATTAATTTTTTTTAAATGCAATTATATAATGTTAGATAAAGTTGCGATCGTAACTACCTACATTGGTCATTTTCTGTTTCCGTAAAGGCCCTTGATCTCCCTGCTCTGTCATTGTAGTACCTTAAATTAAAATCATTAATTCTAAATGCAGCTTTTTGTGACATGCCGGTTAATTAAATAACCATTTATATTTTTTAAGCTAATTAACATGGCTTTATTAGGTAGCAAGTTCCAAAGAGCAATTTTTATCTTATATTCCCAAACTGTAATAAGCTATTATAAATGTTTTCAATTTTATCCTCCCATTTAAACGTAACTCTTAATGTTATTAATAAATTAAATTGTACAATGAACATTTAATTTTGAGAAAATAATAAAAAGCAATCAGCCTGTATAGTTGGGCTCGAATTCGAGGCTGGTCGACATTACGATCTTTAATATTTCTAAAGCCGGCCCCTATTTCATGTACACTATTTCTCGAGATTCAACTTATATCACCCCGGCCGGTATTTGGCGATTAAACGTAAAATAGATTTATTTGCCTATATGCGTTGCAAATTCTCATAATAAGCCAATGGAATTAGTACAATTGGAATTTATAAAACAGACTGCATTTACTTTATGTCGACCATGGCCGAGAATCCGGTTTTAACTCAAAATTGGTAGTCTATTGGCGGCCTCCTATTTTTCTTTTAAAACAATACGTTAAACATTGAAAAAACCGTCTCAAAATATAGTAAAAATTACTAATTACTGATAATAAAGCTTAAAACAATAAAAAAGGAATGTTTTACCGTTCTAATATCAATCCCCAAAGTGTGGGTATTCACAGCAAGTAAGGTACTTTCAATATGAACTTGACGCTTCGACGGCGCAATCGCTGCTGAAGCTCAGTGTGCGAAGAGTGAGTGTCGTTATCGAAAAGTAACGGTTTATACATATAGAGTATGAAGTAAGGTAGTAATTCGAGTGGCAATTTTGTCACTTCATTACGTTTTAAATGAACGCAAGCTGAAAATGTGCAGAGGGCCGAAGTTTGGGGGGGGGCCGACGTATGGCGTATTTACCCTACTCTCAATTAATTTGAATTGAAGAAATAAAATATTTGGAAGTGTTTTGAAATTCCATGACCATATTCGCCTTCGGGGGTGACACTGACAGACATAAGACAACATGCAGTCTCAGTTATCAAATACCAAGTAATTTTAGTGATTGCAGAAATTACCGTTATCAGTAGTTAAAGTTAAGCGAAGTCTCCAACTCCTATTCGTATCTTAGCGGATAGCCTGCACTATGATTAATTAACTAAAAATAAATAATCTGCAGCTTGCTTATTAAATGTAAAGAGTAGATAATAAAGCAACAATGTAACGGTATTGTTGTAATGATGTGAACTTGAAATTAAAGCATTAATTACAGATGTTTATTAAACTTTTCATGGGAAATAGGTAAGATAGTTGTTGAAGGGTCATTGATAAAATTGACAGTCGAGGTCGTCCTTTGACCTTTGACTTATTTTTATTGATTGAATTATTGACAAATCAATTAAACTAGACAGCCAGGCTGCTGGGATCAGGGATGGCTGAAGACAGCAGGAAGGCTGGCGCAGTGAGACACTGTCAGACTGTCAGCCGCCCTAACCTAGGCGATGTGAAAAGTTCAGTGGCCGCAACCGCCACCGAGTGCCGGCCGCGGGCCGCCCCACCGGTAATATGTGCCACCGGCCACACTCACGTGCCGTCAGCAAATTGCTGCACTCTTGTAAACACAACTTAGCTCACAAAAGTGCATTCTATGAATGAACTCATATGAAATTAAATTAACAGAAGATAACTAGGTAGTACATGAGTGGATCTAACTGACAATGTTCACAGCGCGATGGTTTTCAGATCTACTAATTGGACATTGGACTGTTCTTTTAACCTACGTAGGTCTGTATTAAATCCATGGAATTCATCTTATATTATAAGTAGGTACCTACTTGGACCTAATAGAATGAGAAGCAAGAATCGAGACAGAGTGAGAAGCTCTTCAGAGCGCGAGCGAGCAAGAAAACATGTTATGTATTATTATTTGAACGTCGAATAGTAGAAACCTGCGTGCGGGCCTCACGGGCCCCGCCCCGCCCCCGCGCGGTCCCCGCGCTGCCCCCGCGCCGCCCGATCATATGTTCGGCAGCGAGGCGCTCACCGGCGGCTCATTCGGCTCACTGCGACTCGCGCACTCGCCGTGGTCGCATCACACCGCGCTCATCTCCACGCCGGCCGCTCGCGCACGATCAGCTGTCCGCCACAATACGACGACACCGGCCGCGACGCGAGCTGTCAATAAGCCGCAGTGCGGTGTACCATGGAGCTGCTGTGCGCGGAGCGCGTGAGCCCCGAGAGCGGAGACAGCGAGCGCCCGGCGCCGCGCGGCCACCGCGCCGCCGCGCCCGACCCGGTGCTGCTGCGGCGCCGCGTGCTCGACAACCTGCTGCGCACCGAGGAGCGCTACGCCGTCACCGCCAACTACTTCGGCACCGTGCAGGCCGAGGTCACGCCGCACATGCGTCGCCTGGTCGCCGAGTGGATGCTAGAGGTGAGCGCACCCGCGCCGCATGCCGCACCCACACCGCTCCATCCGCGGATCGCGCACGGCGCAACCCGAACGATCGCCATTTTGTCTCGTTTTCCGGCCACGTGTAGGTACTCCCCTGCCGTCGCCGGCGGCACCAGTGGCCCCCGTATGATCTCGCCACTGTCTGCTGACGGGCCCCCTCGTCTCGCTCGCACCGCCCCTGTGACACTCCGGATCCTCAAAGGCTGGCCCCTGCGGTCCATGCCCCAGTAGTGGAACAGTGTTGCATTTATGTTGTTGCAGGATCGTGTTCATGAAAATCTCAACCGATGAGCGCACGCAGCTATTCTAAGCTGGACATTACGAGTTTGTTTACACGATCAGCTGATCACTCTTTCGTTCCACATGTAAGAATCTTATAAGAATAACAATTACTATCTGCCTACTCGTTCGTCCTAAATATTGGTGGAACATGATCAGTGTTTGAAAAAAGTTGAAGCTTAGTTAATTATTTGGTGTAAGTAGCAAACATAAAGTACGGCCCGGCCGCGGCCGGTACTTAGTGGTGGGTCGCGTGCGCATAGCGGCGAGCGCGAGGGGCCCCAGCGCGAGCGCGGGCGGGCGCGGTCGCCGACCGATGCGACTCCGCTCGTTCTATTTGAATAATCAGCTGATTTTGACACGCACACAGCTGACGCTCCGCTGCGCACTTATCTTTGCTTGTATGTACATATAAATAATTACTAGCGCACACCAACGTCATTGTTCGTACTCAGTGGCCTACATGACGTGTAATTTATTATGGTCTTTACTTACTTAGTAGGATTTAACTAGTTGGTAGTAAATTTAACTCGCTTAAAGTTCCGGATGTCGTAATTGAATGTTCTGTAGTGTAGTCGTAGTAGTAGATGGTTCTGTAGGGCGAGTTATCTAAGTAGTGCATAGATGATTGGGTAGTCAGAGTGTGGCTGCCGCCACGTGGAGCCGGCCGGCGCGCTGACGTCACGCACGGTGCGCCGGCGCAGCGCACGGGCACGGCGCATATGCGCCTCACGGCATGGCAGCCGGCGCAGTCGCCACCTCCCTCGGCTTACCTCGTGCTTGCACTTAGACTAGTCGCATACCGACGTTTCAGCACAAGCAGACCGAAACGATCCTCACCGTCTGCCGGGTCAATGACATCTCCACTGTACTCGCATTAACTTTTATGTTTAATCATCAAGCGCACCCAAAAAGCATTATTATGTCGATCCAAGGATTGTTCACGGAATCCGTGTTATTACATTTTGTGATGCCACTATCTAAATAACGATCGCGATCTTTTTATTCCGCTGTCGATGACTGTGTTCTTTTATATTATCTACCTAACTAAGTAAATGTAGGATGACCACGAACTGGCAAATGTCGGCCGTGTACCTCGTCATCCTACTTGCTAGTGATATTTACCAGAAATAGGTATTATAATAATCGCTTTGTTTTATAGCCACCTGCCCCTGTGCCATTCATTAGACCCTCGCTCGTTATGCTTCGACAGTTACCTACCAAAGGCCGTACCTACTATCCATTTGAATTTCTCATTCTGTAAAGTATTTTAACCTATTCGGCTACATAATACGAGTTGTGGTTATTTAGTGCACATGTATTGATAATGATTGTGTGATGTACAAGTCAAAAGAACCAGGACATCATAGGTAGTCGGTGGTAGGTAGGTACCTAGTTAATTACCTACGAGGAGGTGGAGCGTGAGAGTGTAAGCGGTATGCGGCAGGTTATACGTTATAGTACATGTTTTGTTTTCACGGTGATACGATTGGATCCGTGCCGGTTCGCGAGTCGCGTTACCGTGCGAAACTATGCCGGGAACAATCTGCGACGTTCCGTCTCTCATGACACTCTCTAACGAAACTACTTACTTAGGTACTCACTTTAAGACTACTTTGGAACTGTCTCCTTTCGCTTTTCCATGCTTTCCAGTTGTGGTACATTATAGAAATGATTTAACTGTGGGTGACCCTTCACGTATGCGAGCAACATAAAACGTTCAACAAAGAAAAGATTCCACTTTTGTGTTCATAGCGATAAATTATTGCTACGCGTGGTCCCGAGTTGCTTTTTCCGGGTCTTTTAGGTGCAGCATCTTTTAATAAAGAATCAATTCTTAAATTCAGCACATATCTAGTTCAGTCAAATGTCCCAGTATTAGTTTATAACACGAACAGTTCCGGCCCTAGTCCAGTAGGTACGTTCAGGAACCATTAACGTTGATAAGGAACGTATAACTGCTGCAGGAAAGTAACACGCGCTGTATTTATCGCAATAAGTTTGTATTTCCATTTTATATATGGGTTATCAGGAATACCGGATGATAAACTAAGCAATGCCCTGGGTGCGGTAACAGCGCGTAGTTTCTAAGAAACAAAACAGTTGCTCCGTTTGATTCCGTTCGAAGTTTATGAACGTTTGTTTTATTCTACAGGTATGTGAAGACCAGGGGTGCCAGGAGGAGGTGTTCCCACTAGCCATCTCGTACATGGACCGGTTCCTGAGCATTTGTGCGGTCAGCAAGAGCCAGGTGCAGCTACTGGGCACGGCGTGCCTGCTGCTGGCGTCCAAACTGCGCGAGCCAGGCGCGCGCGCGCTGCCCGCTGAACTCCTAGTCTTCTACACCGCCAACAGTATCACGCTCACCGACCTATGTGTGAGTACTTGTAACTTTGGCCTTTAATCCAATAGGTATCACGTCAGCGCATGATAATACAACGTGCCGCATGCTGGTATCATCGACGTTTCAATCAATCTATTCGTTGCGTACCGCTAATTACATCAATAGCACTCTGAGTATGCGTCCGGCGTTCCTCGCACTGCCATATGAAGTAATATGAAGATTTAATTAACTTTCTTCGTCTCGGGAAACAGCTGATCTCATTAATCATGCAGTTTCGTGTGGCTAAGTTTCTGCGCTGCGATCGCGCATGCACTAATTTTGCAGTTAGTTCTTCTAGGTGCTTTCGTGTCGTTCACTCCGCTGATTTCTAAATCATTCGCGCTCTGAACATCCGCGAGAGATTGGAATTCCAGTTTTATGTCGGAACATTAATTATATCTATGGAGTGATCGAATGTAGGCGCTACGCCGACAATCTTTGTGATTTATCTCACCACGTGTACTACTTGTCATGTCGGCTGTACTATGTGAACGAATTAGCTAGGTATTCTCTGCGTAAGGTGACTAATAATATAACTAAAAATACAAGATTTGAGTTTGTAACATTCATAGACTACGTCGGTGACTAAAAGAAACACTACGAATATAAATAACTATGCTCCTATTATTAGCCACACTATTAAGTCTAAAATAAATTAAAAGGTCAAGTACGATGATCATTCGTGCGGGATATATTAGGTATTCTATGGGGATATAGGGATACCAGTGTTCCCTACCTACTGATGGCAACGTTAACTTAATTACTATTTATTTTCCTTGTTTTACGTTTATCGCCACGTTGCTGGTACCTACTTATTTAAAAAAACAATGGTTAGCTAACCGCAAAATGCGAACCGCTCATCCGTATTTACCTAAAGAGTTTGCTGTGTAGGTATAAAGTAACAGGTTAGTTAATTCGTTACTAAGTAAACTTTCCAAGACTAATTTAACTTTGGCGAATTTAACTTTTCAAGACTTTTTGATCAAAGCTTGATTTTATAATAAAGCCTTCCGCGATAAATGGACTAGGTATCTAATACCTACATTATTGTATTTATTCTAAGCAGTGGTTCCTGAAACTCGCGTTTAACCAAAGAAACTCTTCAGCTTGATAATATTAATGTAGATAGATACTATTAATATATAGGTTACAGTAATACGTTTAATTGTCCAGCTGTCACAGTGCGACACTGACACAGCTCGCGCCGTTCTCCCAGCAAACCATTACTCATGTCTTGTGCAGGGTCTCACGTGGACAACTTTCCTAATCTTAAAGGGCATTGGCATTTAAGTCTGTGCCTTATCTATTTCAATAATTCAGTGCCGTTACGAAAAGTAAGGTTATATTTGGGTAGATTGAAAGTAATTGAAGGCGAGCGTTATTATTGATGTGTAGGTATTTGCATTCAATATAACGTATTACGTGATGGCTGTGCGCTGCATTTCGGGCGCGGCGGCCACCCGGCGGGGCCCCGGCCGTCGCCGCTCGTCCCGTAGATAATAAGTGCACACCACATTTTCGCGCGTCACAATATATGCGACTCGTTCTGCCTGCCATGCAAGTGCATTCCGCGCTTGCACTTGCACACAGTACCAGTATTTAGTAACGGCAACTTATTGATTTACTCGCAGCGTGCACTAAACACCGTGTTCTGTACTGAGATACAACGCCTGCTCTAAATTAGGGCGCTGGTAAACGTCCATATGAAATGACTGTAATTATACGACATACCGTAGGTGCGTATGGCGAGCGAAGCTCGTGGAATGCGACAGGTCGCGGCAGTCGCGGTCTGGGAGAGGGCTGCCCTCGGACAGTGTCCCCTAACGAGCCGACGCCTTCTCGGAAGAACCGCCGAACGAGGCTCGCGTTTCAATCAGACCAATTACAGCCGAAGCACGCGGCTTATTTTTTCTCACGCGCCGCAGTTCGCGACCGCTCACCTAATCTCATCTCACGAAGCCCGGCGCATCAACACCGCACTCGTAAATGGATCGCACGTTCAAATCAACTAGGTATTTTTAATTTTCACGATTGAATTTTTTACACGTTAGTCGTGAGTGGCCAGTGGGACTCCACAAATGTTCATCTGCAATATACGCGTTATGTTAATTCACTGAGTCATGCCGTTCATGACTGCCAATACAAGTTAAATGTATCGCGTCTTAATATCAATTATAAATGAATTGGTATTGATATTTTACGTGGTTAAAAAGCATAAAATTTAACTTTACATAATTTACACACATGTGTGCTTACATTTAAATAATAATTATAACG
Source organism: Agrotis segetum (assembly GCA_036375495.1). Classification (NCBI taxonomy): domain Eukaryota; kingdom Metazoa; phylum Arthropoda; class Insecta; order Lepidoptera; family Noctuidae; genus Agrotis; species Agrotis segetum. Next base: position 1,212,168 of record JAQSVV010000090.1, on the reverse strand, counting down.
ACACTTGCATGACATGACCTACCACTAAATTCAATAACATATTAACCGAAAACGTCAATGGAAAATAATTAGTCTTGAAATATACATTTAATTTTGTGCAGACATACGAAACAATTTCCCATTTCGTAACTTTATTCAAACAAGTCTGCGTAGCGCGTGGTAGCGCAGGTAAAATCGGTTTCGTAGCACTTTCGTAGACCCGCTACGAAATATCGTAGACGCTTCAATTTAGCCAATCGACAACATTTTTGTGATAATTTTGGCGTCGATAATGAAAAAAACGACCGATTGCAGTTTATTTTAATCATCGGTTTATCAGTTCTATGGAATCTTTCACATATTATCGCAACAACGGTACGTGCACATTATACATACGTAGATAACTAAACATTTGCTCATCTTTATAACCACTCATCCAAGTGTAGCTAATAGAAGTCTGAGCCAATTAATTAAGTTTTTATCTGAATCTTAGTGTACTCGATGGGAGATAGTGTATTAACCTCTGGATGTTTTTCTACGTCTACGATCGTAGACGTCGGAGAGATATTGTATCGAGTGGAGAGCTGTGTTGACGACGTGTGTGACGAGTGTGGTGTGAGTGAACAATCGGCAGATTTGATTGTAGAGGTTGTGGCAGTTGGCTGCGCGGGCGCAAGCCTGGAGCAAAAAGAGCACGTCCTGGCATCCGATCCGAGCGGCTTTAGTGCAGGGCTCTCTCGTGGAGCGCCTTGCCGCCGTGCCGCCGCCGCTCAGCCCTCGCCCATAAAACCTGCGCGTTCCCACATCCACACCACCACTGTAAACGTTTATTATAATTGAAGCATAAGTTTACGACCGCGGTGCCAGTTTGTCAAAAGACTATTCAATATTGCGTTTACGGTTAAAATTTGACTTTAATGAGAACTATTACAGGCATCATCAAGTTCGATACTATAAACTCCTTATTGGATGTTTGATGTGGCGCAGACCGTCCGTTTTAGAAGGGAATTTACGAGTTAGTTATAAGAGGCTACCCTATTTAAAGTGCTAATAATAAATGGTGGAATGCTACTCGTATAATCTGTTAAAGGAAATTATTGTTTAGAATATGAGGAATGAGCATATTAGCACGAACGCGCGTTGTTTGCCGATCTCACGGCGCGGCGCTGCTTGTTTCCGGTGCAAATGAAACTTCCCCCGCGAACTAACAACTAATGCGACAGAACAAAACGACTACTTGCGTGCACGGCCTGTGCAGTGTGCAACTATAAGTGTTCTATAGAAGCACCATTAGATGTAAAGCGAATAGTCGTTACTAGGTGGGAATGTTTAAGAAAAAAACCACCACTACGTCTTATGTCATTATTATCTAAAAATATAGTTTTTGTTGAATTACATCTGAAAATTAATACCTCTTGTTATTACCTGTCGCCAGTTGTAGATATTGCTATCCAAAGAATTGTAAATTCTTCTAAGAATGAAGCTTAGCCAAAGCTCCGATTATTAAAACCATTCATGTTCTAAACAATGACTGCCATATGCGGAGATGACAAAACGATTCTCATAACAAATAAGTGACGTGTCAGTAGGTGTACTTGATTGTTGGTAAAGTAATCGGTATCTTTTGCGACCAAAAAGTTGATTTACCAAGCTATTGAACAGTCAGAAAACCAGTCGCATTCCTCTAGGCTCGGAACCTCCATGAGGCCTCTGCGATCGGTACTTTGTTCCTTTTTGCACTGCGCCGACTCCTGCGCAATGTGATCAGAAAACGATCAGTCACTCCGCTAACTGCATGTGTAGTATGACACCTCGGCTAGAACAGAAATTGTGTTAACGAGCGCGTGCGCAGATAATCTCAGTGCACACGAGTGAAGGTGCAGCGCTGCGCCGATGTCGCCGCGTTAGAAAATTGTGTCACTTAGCTCGCTTAATAACATCACGCCCATACGTCGCTTCACTTCAACCCATTTTCTATTTCGGTTTACTTATACAATAAACACATTCCACTCTCTATCCAAACGACTAGTTAATATTGTACTATTCACCGCTAAAAGGTACCTTCAACGGCAATAAAATTCCAATGGGTACTGGTTGAACAACTCGTCCTATGCGGGCGGTGGTCGTGAGCGAAGAAAAAATTAAAATTTTGTGGTTAGAGAAGCATCGCGATGTGGACCGAACCGTGTCCATTGTGCTGCCTCGGGCCGTCACTCCACATCCACGTAAACACCCGCCTTACTAACGACACTGCATGCATCTTTTATTACCCATTTTCAATAAGCATTTTATAAGCTTATTAAACTATCTTTACATTGTATGTAATGCATATTGTCACCTTATCGCTTTGTATTTACCTAAGCCGAGACTTGTAAGTGTCAATATAATCATTTTGCAGGAATGCGCTGATGGTTATAATGTCTTACGTAAGAATTGCGATATCGTACATGCCCGACACGTTTTGAACGCTCACAGTAAATTTTGTATTCAATACCTGACTCTTGAGGTTTTCATCGATGACTGTCTCCAATTAGGCATAGTAATAATAATGTGCTGCCTATCCAGGCTAGGTTATTCTATAGTTATTAACACTCAGCAGTAGTTCACGTTTACAACGCTTTAATGTTTCAATTCATCATTACTTTTTAATAACCTCCGGTAAGTCTGCGTGTTCCCATCCGCATCTGGAAAATTCCGAAGTTGTTTAGTCTCATGAGCTTAGTGGCCACGCGACACCGAGCTCATTGTTTGATTCTAATAGCGGCGCAGTCACACCGTTCGATGAAATTGGATAAAGCATGGGAACCGAGTGTGGAATTCAGCGAGTGTGTTGCGGGCAACGAGGGCTGTTTGCATAGCTCGCTTTATTGGCTGTAACGTGGTTCGATAACTGCTGGGGCCGCCGCACCCGGCCGCCGCCCGGCCTCCGCCACTCTAATGAACACTCGCCTGCAACTTTACGAGCTGCATTCCATCCGTCTCGGGTGGACCGACTCCACACATATGGGCTGTGTGCGCACACACCGCCACACACAACAATCGCTCAACTAATAAGATCAGCTGATAGGGGCTCTAAACATAGATAGACACTAGTTTTAATCACAAATATTTTTTGTTTTCAAAATAACGTTTACTCCAATGCCTATCCGTCTCCTGCGCCTACATTTGCGGTGAAGATTTTATGAATGCATTGTTTTCGAAGAGCTTTTAACCAGTCGCAAGTTAAACGATGGAGCGAATATTTTCATTTCGCGGTCGACCCGCATACTGGCGTTGCTAACCGCTTTTACTCACCTACTCTTTTTAGCTTCTGTGTCAACGCGTTATAAATATTGTTCTTCATTGGCAAATCATCTTATTCATACTTATTTATTAAATCTGATATCGTCATTGTAACGTCGTGATCACAGTGATGTGAGTGATGCACACTCTCACACACACACATACCGATTTAATTCGACTTCCAGTGATGATACTTCATTCATTCATAAACATGATACGCGGAGAATCTATATGCCCTAACTGCTTTCCCTTGCTTAACAAATAACGACTCTACGCCCATCGAAATGAGAAGCATATTCGGCCGAGTGCGAAGTAACAGCCGTGCCGCCCGCGGTCGACCCCGCCGATTGAGTTAAGTAAACATCGAGTATTATCTGTCAACGGACATGCAACGCGTACATGTACGAGTGTGTACGTACACAAAATAATCTACTTATTCATGAAACGGCCGCCCAGATACTAGGGATACTCTGCCCTGTTAGGTACTACATTCTTATAAATTCAGCACGAATTCGGAACATCAATGCGTCAAGCAAGCTAGATACAACAAAGTTGTTTACAATCTAGGTCAACTGTAGCTTGGTTCTCGAAAGATAACGACTTGATAAAATTGAACAGGTCTGTCGTCTTTGATTTGCCAATAGTATTTATTATAGGATCCTCGACATGTTTTTTATTTTTGGGACTTCATTCACCAGTATTGAACCGATAGCAAGCCAGGATGGCACTTACGTCACCTCTCTTAGGTAAACACAAGAGCTCGATCTAATAGGTACCTACACAAAGAACTGTCTATTAAATCATCAAACAGAATTAAGCATAACTACCTACGTTACAACGAGAAAAGTCTTTTGGTTTGCTAAAATCTTGATCTAAAGACAGGATCCATGTATCAGTATATTAGCGGTTTTAAAAATGTCGATACTTATTCTAATGACGCGACGGTGAATTGGTGAACCTGTTCGTTACTTTGTTTCCGAATGAGACTAAACAAAACATGAACTAAAACTGTAACATTGTTCATTTGATTGCACAACGCAGCACCAGGGACTACCTACGCTCCGTTCCGGGAAGTCGAGCAGAACTCGGCGAGTTAGTGATTATAGCGGCGGATGTGGCGACAGGAATGCTATTTTATTATCCACAAGCGCACCGATATTGACCTTTCTGGTGTTATGATGACTGATAAATCTATTTATATTGCACTTGATGAATGTGTTGTTTCGTTGTCAACAGAGCTGGGAGCTGCTGGTGCTGTCAAAACTAAAGTGGGACGTGGCGGGAGTGACGGCGCACGACTTCCTGCCACTCCTGCTGTCGCGGCTGCCGCTGCGGGGCCTGGTCAACACGGAGATGGTGCACAGGCATGCGCAGACATTCATCTCGCTCGCCGCCAGAGGTACGCATTCCTTACACTTCCTGCGAGTGTACTAAATATAACTATAGGGATGATGTCAGCTGATACTCCGCCGTCAAAACCAGTCCTCATCAAATACACCGAAAGAGGTGTCACTTAAGTAATCCACGTTCCAGTTTTTCATGCACTCAAGTAAAAATGGTTATTGCTTGCTTACATATTAGAAGTTAGGCTATCGCAATATCATGTCTTCCACATATAGTTCGCTCGTCTTGAATGAGAATGTAACGTTTTGTTTGCAACGGCAGACGGTAATTAGCATCTAGATACCACGTCATGTCACGACAATGTCGTCTTGCGGCGCGGCCTGCCTTGCTCTACGGACAGTGCGGACACGTGTCACTGAACCTTAACTTTACAATACCTACTCTACTTTCCTTGCAGAGTTACTTTCTATTCATTATTTCAGATGTTACCCAACTTTACGCAACCAAGGAATTTAATATTCTACTGACGTGTATTGTTAATAAGTAAGTAAGTAAGTAAGTAAGTAAGTAAGTATTCTTTATTTGCATAAAATGTGGTATACAAAAGGTGTTATATCATATTTTAGGGCAGGACACATTCTGCCATAACCATGGCATGCAAATTTATAATAAAGATTATGAACGAAATAGTTTAAAACTAACATAAATGTGTAGTAAACAAGTTACGGAAAAAAAAATATCTATCTTTAAAACTCTAATAGAAACATAGACACATACTCGTACATTTAAACTACGAAACAAACAAAACAACATTATTGAAATACACAGGTATACAATACACCTTATTGACATCAAAACATTTAACGAAATAAAATTAAACTCATTAAATGAGAATAAAGTAAAATATTAAATAAAAACGGAGACCATCATCATACATAAAACTTTCAAACAAAATAATAACCAAACCATTTACTTAAATTAAATATACATTTAAAAATAGAGCAACAACTTTAAAATTTTACAAAAAAAAGAACAACAAAATCTCACAATGCATTTTTAAAGTGATAGGAATGCGATGAGTATTTTTTTAGGAACTCGTTAATGGTGTAAAAACTTTCTTTAATTAACCATTCCTGTAAAGAAAAACAAAATTTGCGATAGGGTAAGTCAACAATTTTTTTAGGTAGCGAGTTATAAATTAGTGGAGCCATATACACGCAACTATGTCTAAACATTTCGATTCTGGGTACCGGTAATTCTAAATTTGAGTGAGTAATTTTACGCTTGTTTAAATTATTTTTGTTTTGAAAAAGATTCTCATTGGATTTCACAAATTTTGCTGTTTCATAGATGTATATGCTAGGAGCAGTCATTAAGTTTTCTGACTTAAAGATTGGTCGACAGGAGTCAGACCATTGCATATTATATATTGCACGCAAGCATTTCTTTTGGGCTATTAAAATTCGTGAAAGCTCAGCTGTATATCCCCATACAACTATACCATACCGAATAATGGAACAAACATACGCATGATACACCAATAGTGCGGTTTCTTTTGAAGTTGTTTCTCTTACCTTCTTTAGGGCAAATACAAATTTATTAATTTTTTTGCAAATGCTATCTACGTGTTCTTTCCACGTTAAGTGTTCGTCTAATATAATGCCTAAAAATTTAGTACTATGGATCTGTTCTATTGGTTGATTGTTGAAAATTATATCTAAATTTTGGTATGTACTCTTTTGGGTTTTAAAATTAATAAGTTTTGTTTTTTCTAAATTAATCTTTAATGAATTTTTATTTAACCATGCCATAATGACATTTAAAGTATTGTTTATTTCAATATTTTGAAGGCTCTTATCCTTACATCGAATAATGACTGTGGTGTCATCAGCAAACAAAACACAAATATGTTTGCGTACTGCTTCTGGGAGATCATTAATATAAATGAGAAATAGAAGGGGTCCTAAAATGCTTCCCTGTGGAACACCAAGATCATTATTTCTCGGTTCAGAATCAAAGTCCTCTATTTTTTTTGTATTATCATCATACTTTGTAATTCTAGTGATCTGTTTTCTATTGCTTAAATATGATTGAAACCATTTTAGGGCTGTCCCTCTTATGCCGCTTTTTTCTAATTTATGGATGAGTATAGAATGGTCAACATAGTCAAAGGCTTTACTTAAATCTAGAAAGAGAGCAGTAGAAGGAATTTTATTGTTCACGTTATTTATAATTGATTTTACTAATTTGAAAGTCGCCAATGTAGTTGATCGAAATTTCCTGAATCCATGTTGTTCTTCTGCCAATACATTATATTTGTTGAAGAAAATTAACAACCGTTTTTTAATAACTCTTTCAAATACTTTTGATAAAATTGGTGTTAATGCTATAGGTCGATAGTTATTTTTGTCTGTCTTTGGACCTTTTTTATGCAGTGGTTTTATTAGAGATAATTTAAGCTTTTCTGGAAAACAACCTTGTTCTATGGATAATAATAATTTCCTTTCATTTGGTATCAACCGTTTTACAGTTTTATCACAGCTGTACAGTAGATAAATTACATTAGGTACGACCGTACGAGTATGACTATTGTTATTCATGGCCTCTTTGATGTTACGAACGCATAAGAAATGTAGATATAGTAAGATTTAGGACTTGAAAGATGTAATGAAAGTGAACGCTTAGCCTAAACTTGTTTATTGGGTAACTGGATATGGAATCCCTATTTATTAGGTGTAGAATGTTTAGGTTATGGTACCTATAGGTCAATTTATTAGAGAAGATGGTTATCATCGTTTGCCGGCGGCTAGCAGAGAGCGTAGCGAGATGTGAATAGGTTTGTTTACAGTGAGGGCTATGCGCGGAGGGCGCGAGGGCGGCGTGTGTGTGTCCTGGCAGCGGCCGCGCCGGCGCCTCCCACGCCGCTCGCCTGAGCGCATTCCAGCACGCCTCGGGACTCCGGCCCCCGCGCCTCGCCAGACCCCCGCTACCCTCATGGGATCATATGTTTTTGTGCAACGGTTTTTGTTGTTCGCCGCCGCTGTCGTATTGTTTTTTGTTCAAGAAGTTCACGCTCCAGCTCTTTTATTTCACTTGCTTCTCGGATATCATCTCTCACTTGTGAGTCCGACGCGAATGGTATATCCTCTGCTAATTTAATCGACCGAATGCGAAACATTACAATATTTCTATTTATGAAATATTGATGATCTTGAAACTTCGAGCTCCTAATTCAGGATTACCGCGGTACTCATGTCACCGCAAAATGAAAACTACAAAATGCCTATTATCTTTGATGGATTGTGAATAATACCACGGGTTTATTTCTGTCTAGAGACCGTATGTGTGACGTGTGTGTGGGTACTACCCTCCAGCGGTGAGACCGCGTAGACTTTACGTTTCGCGGTATCGAGCGAGCCCGCATTATGTATCATTATTTGAATGGCACAATTTACTCTTGAATCATAACTCGTTGGGATATTAAATTTGTAATGAGTTATTTTAATGCTGACAACTGGCCTGCGTCCCCCATGATGATGATAACTTATATATCTACCATTATCTTGTTTTAAAAAACTCTTGTCTCTTCGTTCATTTTTTTTGGCAAGATGTTTCAGAAAAGTCTAAATGACAGCAATAACAAGAAATAACTAAGTAGTTGTTATGGGTGCAGTGCGAGATGTGACGCCAGCCTATATTCCGTGAGACAGGTACCTATCTTATCAGCGTCAGACGTTTTCTTTCACATGTGAGCGCTTCACATCGGACATAGTTGTCGCCGGCGCTGTCGCGGGGGGGCCGCATGGTATTTGTTCCGGTGGCCAATGAATGCCGCATGTAGTATATCCGCACTAGTGAGGCTCGATTTTACATAAGTCGATAAAATCTCCAAGTAAATAGCCAGTTGTTCACATGACTACGATTCACAGCCTTTTTGAACGTTATGCCATAGCATCGCATTTTACCTAATTGAATTTGGAAGCAATGAAAGAACACGCCAGTGTTTTTCGAATAATAATAATAATAATATTCCACAACTATCACACAACGCCATCTAGTCCCAAGCTAAGCAGAGCTTGTGTTATGGGTACTAGACAACTGATATGACATACTTATATATTTTTAAATACATACATATTATAGATAAATTACACCCAGAGACAGAACAAATGATCGTGCTCATCACACAAACATTTGTCCTGGGTGGGAATCGAACCCACGACCCCCGGCATAGCAGTCAGGGTCTCTAACCGCTAGTCGATATGTACCTATTAATTTTGAGCCATTTCAATCCATTTCCAAACGAGTACTACCTACTAGTAGTCCGGCCTTGTGAGATCGTTCACCTCGCGAATCGACCATTGCGCGTGTCACTAGTACCTGTGCTGACTGCCGACGACATCATTCTAATACAAGTACTTTAATTTCAAGGGCGATTATAATGATCATTGTGTCATTGCCGACTGCCGTCGTCATTAACCGAAAACTTTAGGATTATGATACATATCACGGTAACTGTCTACGACTACGACAATGTAATTAAGAAATAAATAATCTCATTAGTTTCTCGAGTAGCGAACTTTTCAAGTATAACAGAATCGAGAAACGGAAGTACCACCGTGCGTAGACGGGCCTTACTTGGCCAGGCTGTCTACGAGGGGCGACACTGAACACAATTTTACATACACACCAAAGTGCGGTGGGACCGTCGCTGCACCGCTTCCTCTAGAAAGTGTACATTAGTGATATTAGCTCGTGAGGCAGCAGTCGCGTCACGACTAATAAGGACGGCCTCACTTCCGCTACGTGTGTGTCCTGTGCCGCCGACGTACCAGAGGCAGGACGGTTAGGTAGTGTGCAGTGATCACACTCTGCATCAGAGAGCTGTAGATCTTGATGCGCTCGTGACAAAGGCTGGTCGTCGCAGCTCGCAGGCCGGCAGCGCTCCGCGGACGCGCATCGGGTACTGCGCTGTTTGATTAACATCAGATTATGCAAATACCCCGAGTGAGCGGCCGCTTTCGTTGTTTCATCTCTCTCTTTTTATTCGTTCCCTCCGCCCGTTCCCTTTATCTCGGGTATGCCGACATGCAAATAAAAAAAATTAAAATAAATCTTTTAAATGAGCTGAAAGAGTGTTCGATATCCATACATTGGTTGGTATAATAGAATCTACTTAATGATGAATGGAGGGTCCTTGTAGGGTTTACTCGTATTGTTTGCGTTTTCGAGTTACTGGGCATTTATGGTTCCTCTTGGAGGTTCTTATCTCATTCTTGTTATGGCGTGGGAACATAATTTTATAACTTGCGACGACCATAAATAAAAGCTTAGTAATTAACATATTTATCTAATTAAGGTTAAAGCTTATTAGTTGGGTTAGTGCAAAAGTCGGCAAGGTCAGGTAGCTGATTTTCCTGCTTCATTATCAGGTGATATGCTTCGTGTGTTGAACTCAATAACTAATCGTAAATTCCGTTGAAATAGCGATGTAGCATGTGGGCAGGGATAAAAACCTACGAAATAAATCCTAATTACAGTATAAAAGTTTGTGAAAATGAATGTTTGTTCACGAAGACTATGATATAGAAAGATAGCTTGTTCCATTATTAGAAATCGTTGGACAAAAACACATTATAATGCACGTTTATATCTAAAATTGATTGTGTAAATTAACGATGATGACGCGGAAATCGAACTAGCTAAGAGATAATCAATTAGATCACCATTAACAGCTATAATACGGTCCGAGAATCGAGATACATAACATGAGCAATTATTTCCATACTACAATATCACACTCAAAGTATTCAATTGCTCTTATTATGAGCGTAAGTAAGAAAATAATCCATAGGCAGAAGGCATGAAGTATGTAATGTAACGAGAGGCCATTAATAATTATTATCATAAATACAAACTTGTTATGCTTACTTACAATTTGTATCTTTTTCCTGCCTGATAGTCTTGTTCATGTAGGTATTTCATACAAAACACAGCCAGTGTTCGTTCAATATCAGCTTACATACGTGCACCTATATGATGTATGTTGGTATAATGGTTTTGCCAAAGTAAGCCCGTGAGAAATATTCAAGTGAGGCGAAGGAGCGAGCCTGTGGAATGCGGCCGCGAGGGCGGGTGCCGGCTCCTTTGAGGCTGCACTCTCCGCAGGAGACTGACAACCTGCGCGAGAGAGAAAGGAACATTTCTTTTGCCGGATATGCCCCACTCCTCTAGCCTCTACGGCCGACGATCGCCGTATTCGCACCGTCTACGGGCCTCGCCTACATGAAAAGCTAACGCGCCTGCACTTTATGTATTCACCTCCGATTTCAACATTCAGTTGTGAATGCAATGAGGAAGCAGCTTAGTGCAGGAAAATGTATTTTAAATGAGCTGATCCAGATCCCATTGTGGTTTTAATAAACAAGCGGTCTGTTGTTTTAATTAAATAATCAGAGCGCTGAAATAACGGAAATTTTAATTGATGTAACAATCTAGCTCTGGATTGATGGCGGATTAATGAATAAGGTTCATAGTTTTTAGTGAGTGTGCTGTGTGTATATTAACGGTGTGTTATTTGTTTGTTGCAGATTACGAGTTTACGTTGTACTCGGCGAGCACGCTGGCGTCGTGCAGCATCGCGGCGGCACTGCGCGGGCTAGGCCTTGACGGCCACCTGGCGCGCTTGCAAGAACTCACGCGCATCGATTTGGTAAGTTTCTATCAATTACTACCCTAGTTGTGAGTCTATGTTCAGAAACTTGTTGACACTTCAGTAAATTGATTACTACGTCCAAGTAACGAAGACTGCTGGTTGCCTGCCGTTAAGATGAACCTACAATGTTGTAACATGTAATGTTTGTTATAGGACTGCCTCCAGACGTGCCTGGAGCAGATCGAGGAGATGGTACAGAACATGATCGAGGAGCGCAGCGGGACTGCCCCAAACGGGCAGGCGCGCGAGGCGGCGGGCTGGACGCCGCCGCCGACGCAGGACAAGGCGCACAGTAGCGCCGCCACGCCCACCGACGTGCGCGACGTGCACTTCTGAACACCCCCACGTCGCCGACCATTGCTTTAATTACGGTGCATTAGTACGAAAATACTTTAAACTATAAGTTCAAGATGCCCGTGATCAAGGACTGAACCCAAGACTGACAATCATATGTCTCTAACGTAGGTAATTTTGTACGTATCTTACTAATCGCAACTTGCGCATACATAATAAATAAGTGTAAGCCCTGCGTGCTACTGTAATTTGCCTCTAGTCTGTGCGTTCACTAAAACCGTTTTGCATTGAACGAGTTTACTTTAGATAAAACTTTCAGTTCTAGTTTATACGGTTCTTGAAATTACAATCTACCTCTTAATAATTTAAGCTTCAATTTCACCTGCCGAGAGCTCTTATATAAATCTGTAATAGTTTGCCAATAAAATAGCTGTTACAAATAGTCATTACCTTGTTACATGTTCGTATGGGACCAAAGTTAGCTTCACATTTTTTCTTATTTTATAACATGAACTGACTCAATCCTTCAGTTATTTTGTAATTAAAATATAGTAGTTTAATGCAAGTATATAATGTATGTTATTAGGACATATCAGCTGATTCAATCACTGTTAGGAAAAGTAAGCCAATACAATACCTTCATCTTGAATCAATTTCAATCAAACACTTGGAAGTTCAAATGATTAATATTTTGTTTCTTTTTTTTTATATAAAATAACCTTTGACTTTTGATTTGCTAAATTTTTGCAGGAATAACAAATGACATCAGATTTATGTTATTGTATCGGGGGAAGGCAATAAATTACGCTTGAGTATTGTAAAAACTAATATTACGTTCATATAAATATTACCTATATTTATAGCACACTACGGAGTCAGAACGATGTATAAAAAAAATTAGCCGTGCAACTGCAAATAATATTTACATGATTCATTAAATAGGTAATAATGTAGACAAGGGGCTGTATATTTTGTTTTGATATAGCACTTTTAAACTTATGTATGTAAGCAAATTGATTTATTACCTTTGTTCCTTACATATTAGTATATAAAATATTGTGATAAGTGTTATAAATTATAATTTAATTTCGTATCATAGTCACTTCCAGTCATAATATGTTAACTTAGAAGAACTATGCGAGACCATTTCGGATGATTGTAAAACGAAAATCAAAAATCAATGTGATCCATGCTTGATGTTTAGGTTAGCACTTAGTTATAAAACAACGCGATCGTTCCTATGTTAGAACCATCAGAACTATACATACATGCAATAGTCAACAAGTTCCACTATTTGTACTTAATGTTTCGACTAGACTAATTAATTATCGAAGCGCTCGTAACTTTAATTAAAAATTGTGATACAGTATCTTCATATTTAGTTATATACGTATATGTTAATTATTTAAGTACGGGTGGCGCACAAGTAAACAGTGAGTGCTGGTTAAAATTAAAATAAGTTTATATTAATTATATTGTAAGTTAGTTATCTGCACTCTGATAATTACGTGCACATTAAGTTTTTTATAGTTATATATAAAGTGAACAAGAAATCACTCCAATGTCTTCCATGAGAATGTGAAAGCCGGGCAGAATGTTGAAGTGTCTCGAGTTGTATGTTTAGTAAGGTATTACGTTTATATTTTTATAGTTTTCGTAATTCTTGTTATATCACATACGCCTGATTGTTCGTACAGAATATAAGTTTAACTATTTAGGATCTGGTGTTGATGTAAATATTTTAGAATAACATGTACATATAGTATACTTTATAGATGTGCTGTAAGCATGTGGTGCCATAAGTTACACTACTAAAAAGTATTTTTTATTAAAGAACACATATTCATATATTGGTTTAGTATCGCAGAGACATGATACAATACCTTCAAATATTTAAATAACTTTATTTGATAAGCAATACCCTTCAATGCAAAAATATATATATTTTATTAGCACAAATTTGGTTGTGGAATAGTATCATACCTACCTAATGTTTAGGTATCTCAATAGTAAATACAGTGTCAGACAAGAACATATACTGCCTTATAGAAATATATGCTTAATATATTAGCTTGTATATAAAATTATGTGGGAAAACATACGCATTACGAAGTTAGTCTTATTAAATGCTATTTGGCTTTTGGACTGGCTTTTTCGAAATAGTGTAAGAAATTTAGTATGTTTATTATGAACTTAGATTATTAAAATGTTAAGGAAAATTGTATTTTCCTATAATGCGATTTATAACAAGAGGAGAAAAGCTTTAGAGCTACTCAGCTCAAACAGAGAGCTTTGAGCGATTTATATGGATATACTTCAATAATATTATAAGGACCAAAATTCTAAAAGTAATTATGACAAGAACATTTTCATTACTTTGATTTTATATTGTGATTTTCTATATTTAAGTGACATATTGGATTATAGTAGACATTAAGTTGTTGAGAGTGTAAATATCTAAAGAAAAGTAATAAAAAATTTAAAATATATAACTATGTTCTTATTTCATGAAACACTATGCTGTACCCTAATTACAACTACTTTAAAACTTGTATAATTCAAGAATATTGCATATATCTTTAGATGTGTACTACTACTTCCATGCGACGCCCTATCTTGAAGAATAAAAATGGTAGCCTTAAAATAACAAACACAAATATTATAATAAGTAGCAGAAATGATGAAGCACAATATACAGGATATCAAAGAAACAAAATATCAAATGAACTCTGTTTAATCAAGAAACAAATTTACAAATTCAATATACAAGGATCCTCAATCACATAGAATCCGTTGATTATATACATAAATTATACAGGTTCCGAATTATAATAATACATGTTACAAGTGTGAACCACTAACGTGAACAACGATAACATTTACATTATGACTTAAGAATGAAAAGGCACGATTTAATCCTTTGGAAAAATATTAATTTCATAAATTAACAAATGATGTCAGCAATCGTGGATATCGATGACATCTCAATTTTTAATTTAAAATCAATAATAATATAACAAGAAACGAAAACATAAAATTAATAAATAGGATAGTTTAATGGAACAATATTTCACGTGTAGCATCACTAATATTATTACATTATTTTGTCTACAACAAAAATTGGGAAGTAAGACATAGAAAGTAGGTAAGGCTGATGAAGGAATGCAATAAGCTCTGTTAGTAAAGTTTTTCGTCGTTCGTTCGTACTTGCCAATATTAATTTCTTATGTCCGTATGCTTTCACATGGAAATGCGTGATAGGTCTAAATAGACCTATCACGCATTCTTTTGTAATATTAATTGTGCTTTATAGGCCATTTTTCAAATAAACCCAATTGCATGACATAAGAATCGTTTATTATCAAATCTCGCATACCAGACCACTAATTTAATGGTTACTATCTAATTTATTGTACTAGTTTACAGATGGAAGAGTTATAGTTATGAAAATGAATTGTCGAAAGAAGAAATCGATCTGGTAAAACTGATTGTTTTCGTTGGCAAGTTTCTAAGGGCACAATTTACAACCAAATGTTTACCGAAACATTTGAAAATTGTGATGTGCTGAGTGGTGACCATTTTGATAAATGCAAGTAAAAGCAGAGAAGACTTTCCAACAGGGGTGGCTGAAGTTTTAGTCTCTTAACTACAGGGAAGTGTCTGTATCCTACGCAACTTCATCAGAGTTCGAGGACGGCTGGTATCAACCTCATTATAATATAACCTATATAATAAATGCGGGGCTCACATGTGGACTACTTTTGGCGTACTTTTCCCTCGGAGCCAGTTCAGTAGTACAGTTGACGTGCTCTGGGAGTCTCGAGCTGGAAACAAAAGAAACACTTTATTAGAAATGATATTTATTTGTCAGTAGCAGTAGTACGTATCTAATAAGTATAACCTAACCGAGCAAAGCCAGCTTGTGTACTGATAAAGTAAGCACACAAGTTCACGTTATCATCTTTCCTTTTCGGGAGTTTATCTCCACTTAGGTAACCTCCTTTAGGTATGTAAAGATTATTGAGGAAAGCAAAATTCAGCTGCGAGTGGGACTCAAACCCGGTTTTCTCCCGAGTCCAGACGCCTTACGAATTAGGCCATCGCAACACACTCGACTCCAGAGTCCAGACGCAACACACTCATGTGAAGCTGAATCTTTCATTTCCTTGTGGTTTTTTTCTTCTTTATATTAAAAATTAATTTAACGTTTAACACGTTTTACGTATGTGATCAAAAAGAGTGTTAACATGGGACTCGAAATTTTTAGGTTATCGAAATATTTGGTCTAGTGAATTTTATCGGGTTTGTAAGGTACAAGTGAGGTTTTGGGGTAGTGGGCTTTCTTGGTTCAGAAATATTGGTAATTGAGAAGCGAATGAAGTTAGTTTTGGTTATGAAAGGTTCATATGTTAGAAAAGAGCCACTGAAGCCATTTTAGACAGTTGCTTGGAGTTCTGACAGTAAATTCTCAGAAAATATGATGACAGTGTCACCAATAAACAGGGACCGAAAACCTTTATGAATTACGTACAGGTATTAAAGAATTTCGGTTATTTTTCAGATTTAGGTTACCGCTATCTGGGTAACCAGACCGAAGAAAAATGTAACCTCTATTCAGGTTACCGTTTTAATACCGGTTAACTAAAGATAACGACTCTTTGTCACACACACATGCGATGCGCGCCCTGTGACTATTGCCGACGGCACGTTTGAAGTGTGCAAGATAGGGGTAATTTTTATTTCGGTAACCGGTATTAATACTGGTTATGTATTCACTTTTAATAATAAAGGTAATCTTTAAAATTACCTGTAAAAGAAAAAAAGGTTGTTACCGAAAAAATACCGGTATTGTTGATACCGGTTTCGGTCCCTGCCAATAAATAAAACTAGGTATTGCCGTTTGGAGTTCAAGATTGTAGAGGTTGTTAATGTAAACTAAATAGTGTGGGTCCCAAAATACTACCCTGTGGCACCCCATACATTTATCGCTCTTCTATAATGTCTACAATGATCGGGTGTGAGCGATCAGTAGATACATTTTGAATTATTCTAGTGGACAGCCCCTGAAAATTAACCTCAAGCGTATAATCCCAATTTTAAGTAGGATAGTGGACACGGAAACTGTGTCAAATGCTTTTGCAAGATCCAAAAATGTGATAAGATTTTCGAGTGACTATTTTAGTTTTGCACAATATTGTTAACTACATGTAACACATCTTTATCATCTTGATATCTATTTCTGGACCAGCATTATCTGTGACTGGTAACAAAGTTTCACTATTCCCGAGTGGGAGTGCCATGTTTCCAACGTGTATGTAACCCGTAAAAACCTACATTCCGCCAGTTGTCTTTCAAAGCCTATGTAAAAGAAGACGAGTCTATTGCCAACAGTCGGGTATAAATACAAAAAGCTGCAGCTGAGTAATTTCAGGGGGAAAATCTCAAATACCACAATAGAGTTTGAACACAAATTCAAATGCGCGGCAGCAACGTTTGAAATTTTAAGTAATTCTCGATTTTTTGTATCTAACAGTCACCTACTATGACGACTATCAGTTTCCTCTCGAAGTCTTCCTTTACCATTTTTAGAGCAGTAGTGATTAAATAAATTACACAAAGTAACGTGCCTGCCTGGGTTCGAACTCATGACCTAAAACTAGCAGTTAATAACAACATATAAATAATAGACTCACAGAGTGTGTGATGCGCTTGCGCCAGTTGGTCGACGGCCTCGGGTGGTAGATGTGCGACGTCTCGTTGGAGCAGTCGCAGGTCCAGTTGCCGCTGTTCGCTCTCCTGTCGCAGTCGCACGTCGCGGCTGTGACGCACCGTACGCAGCTCCGTCAACCTGCGGCAAGTCAGTCAGTTTTATTGATGTTTGTAAACGTTTGCAGCGATATTTTAGTGCATAGTATAACGCCTGTCCAGCCACTCCTCAAAGAGGGGTCTCACCGCCTGATTGCGGCGTGCCCGATTATTGCATAGCCTAACATCTAATTGAGGTAAATAGGGCAATAATAATCTAATGTTGTTTGCAATTTGTAAAGTTTTCAATTGTGATCAAATAAAATAGGAGCAGTTTTGTATTACTGGCATTGCGTTTGTAATTTAAATAACACCAGAGTTCTTAAGGAAGAATCTAATCGGTCAGTCAAATTCAGTTATCAATCGAAGAAAAAGTAAAAGAAATTCTACACTTACTTGGCCTGCAGCTTAGGTTTTTCGCCCTCCGGATCACTTATACTACTGCTTCGCGACGTTTGCCCGCGATGGGTATCAACAAACTCTCTCTCGACTGTAAAACTCGGCAGTTCCGATATCGTTTCCTGGCTCGAGTTCATTGACTCATCAAACCCTGCCATTTTGAACTTATTCTTCATATCTTCGTTCAGACGTAAACAGTCTGACAAGCGCAATTGTAGCGTATCTCTTTCTTCCAACAAGTGTCCCAGCTCCATCGTGAGTTCCTCGCACCGAACATCTCTCTGGTGCAACATGTACAAAGCCAAGTCTAGCTCAGCTCTGGGCACGGCATCCAAAAGGTCCCTATTCAAAACATTTTCAGTCTGTTCTCCTTCAGCACCAGGTTTCGTATCAGACGCGAACGATACGTGTTTTTGTATCTTAGCACTAGAAGTTCGCATCATGTTCTGTAAATTCGTAATCTCATCATTTAGACCAACTATTTCTATCTCTTGATTTTCTAATGCTGCTTGCATTTCTGCAGCTTTTGTTGAATGATTTTCTAATTCTTTATTTAAGTCAACTATTTGTTTATTGAGATTGGTACATTCAATTATCTTGGCGTTTAAAGCTTCTAACATTTTTTCTTTTTCCGCATCTGCTTCTTTCTTTATTTCCTCGTGACGACTGTCATTTTCGTGCATCTTTAACCTAAGGACCGCTAATTCTGACTCTTTTTCGAAAGTTAAGTCTTCTACTCTCTTTTCATATTCAATTAACTGCTTCCTCACATTCTCAAACTCTTCATTCCTTTGTGTTAAAGTTAGAGTGTAGTCATGTGTTTTTTGATAAATTTCACTCTCTTTCATTCGAAGTTGATTAGTCACTTCTACAACTTTCTCCTCCGCCTCTTTTATTCGAACATGTAAATCCTCAATAACCTGATTTAACTCATCATTATTAGTTTTGAACGTGATTAACTCATTTTGTATATTTTTGAAAGTTTCTTCATAAGATTCTTTATGTTTATGACTGTTTATAGTGAGTTCTTGAATGATTTTCTCATATTCTTCTTGTTGTTCTAATAATTTATTTTCATGGCCAACTTTTTCATCCTCCATTTCCGAGCGTAACATATCTAATTGATTCATAACTTCAGCATATTTCGTTTGTAAATTACGAACGTGTTCTTCTTTGTCTTCCAGTTTATTTTGTAATGATGTAACTTGTTCAATTACAATCAACTTACTAGTTTCTTCTTGACTGGAAGACTGCACATTTTCAAGTAATTGTTCATATTTAGCTTCAGATACACTCAATTGCGTTCTCAAATCGGTTTCTATTTTTTGGAAGTCAGCTTCTCGTTGAGCAAGATGTTGCTTCCACAATTCTGCTATTTCAAAGCCACGCTGATCAATGGCACTTGATACAGAAGAACGTAACTCAGTAACGGTTGACAGTAAATTATCATTTTCACTATTCAAGTTTTGCATCTTGATATTCAAATCATTTATCTGATCCTGATATTCTTTGGTCTGTTGTACCAATTTTTGATTTTCTGATTCAAAATCCAATATTTTGTTGTTTGCATCATCCAATCCTTGTTTCAATTGTACACAATGTTGCTCCATTGCATTACATTTTTCAGCCAGTGCTAAACCATCTACACTTTCGAATTTATTCAAGCTTTGATGTTCTTCATGCCAAAGTGATTTGGACTTTATATTTTGGTTTTCAGATTCTAACTGTAATATTTTCGATTTATCATCTTCCAACTCATGTTTTAATTGTGTACAAAGTTGCTCCATTGCATTATATTTTTCAACAAGAGCTAAATTGTCTACACTTTGTAATTTATCCGAGCCTTGGTTTTCTTCATGCCAAAGTAATTTTGATTTTATATTTTGGTTTTCAGATTCTAATTCCAATATTCTCGTTTTTCCATTTTCTAATTCCTGTTGTAACTGTGCACAATGCTGCTCCATAGCACTACATTTTTCAACAAGAGCTTCAATGTCCACATTTTGCAATTTATTCAAGCTCTGTTGCTCTTCATGCCAAAGTAATTTTGATTTTATATCTCGATTTTCAGTTTCTAATTGTAATATTTTCGTGCTTGCATCATCCAACTCTTGTTTTAATTGTATACAGTATTGCTCCAAAGAACTATATTTTTCAGCCAGAGCTAAACTATCTGCACTTTGCAGTTTATTCAAGTTCTGTTGTTCTTCATGCCAAAGTAATTGTGACTTAACATGCTCTAGTTCAGAAAGTAGAGTAGATGTTTGGTTTTTAGACTCAGACTCCGATTGTTTTAATGTTGAAATCTCCTCTTGTAAGTTTGAATGCCTGTTTACTGACGTAGTTTTCTCATTTTCATAGTCTACTTTGAGTTCTTCATAAATAGTATTTAATTTTTCATAAGATTGCGACAAATCTTTATATTGGGCTTCAATATTTTGTAGCTTTTCTGTTAAGGATTTGTTGGTGTTCACCAGTTCACTATTAGCTTTATGCAACTCGTCAAGTTGAGTTTTAAGTAGTTCACAGTTTTGAATTTCTTTTTGGTGATGCTGCAATTGATTATTAAGTTTGCTGATCTCATTCTTTAGCGATGTTTGCTGTATCTGATACTCATTATTTTGAGAATTTAATTGATCCACTATCGACTGTAATTCATCATTCTCTCTCTCTATTTTTAAAAGTTCTTCTTTGTATTTATTTTCATCAACACTTGGAACAGAAGATTCTCGCCGTTGTTGTTGTTGTGAATCCGTCGCGTCTGCTCCCCATTGCATTGTAGAAAGTTTGTCATTGGCTTCTTTGAATTTGAATTTCCATAGCTCTATTTCATTTTCTAATTTCTCTTTCATTTCGGTTAATCTATCATTAGCGTTTTGGAAGATTTCGTTTTGTTTCCTCAGAGATTCTTTATCTCGTTTTTCTTTAAGGATATCAGTGTTCAGTTCCTCAATTTTCTTTTCTAATTCTTGAACATTACGCCGTAATTCATCTTCCATAGCATTATCGAAAAAGGAAGTTTGAGATATTTGCTTAGCTACTTTAAGTTCATTATTGAGCAAGGCGTTATTATTTTTCAGCTCCTTTAATTTTTTCAATGCCTTTTGTAGTTTACTATTGTTTACTTCGAGTTCTGCTTTTAAGGCATCATTATCTTTTTTAAGCGTATCTATTTGGTCTTTTAAATGTGAAAAACCAGGTGTTACGTCGCCGACGTCTTCGCTCTCGCCTAATCCCCAACCTTCGTCCGAGTTAAATGGATCAACTTCTGGGGCTTCATCGTCATCTTTCTTGTAGCAATCGTATGCTTTCTTAGCTACGATGATAGGTTCTTCAATTCCCATTTCTCCTGTCGGTTGTTTTTGTATGTTTTCTGAAACTTTTTTAGTGACGTGTTTACTTTCGATGCGAGGTTCATCCATTTCAGAAAGAATTTGTGATTCAAGGGCCGACATATCAATGTTCTTTGCATCACCACTCAATTGTTCAATAGTAGATGATATAAGCATACCTTCAGTTTTAGGTATGTTCATTTCAAATGTCAGTTTTTGATGTTCTTTTAATTCTTTTATCTCTTCATCTTTTTGAGAAAGTTTGTTTTGCAGTTGTTCATTGAATTGCTTTAACGATTGGGTTTCTGAAGTCAATTTTTCTATTGCTGAAGCAGACTGATATAATTTTGTGGTCAATTCTGATATTTGACTCTCCATATTTGATGACAAAGTAATATTGTTTGACTGTTGCATTTGCAGCTTATTATTTAGTTCAACATTTTCTTGGTGCTTACTGTTAACAATAGCATTTAATTTATTTATCTCAGCTATGTACTGTTCTGTATAGTCTGGAGTTGTGACATCTTCTTTCTTTGAATACTTTTCTTCTAATTCTTGGTTAATTCTATGAAGTTCCTCTATATCTATGTTCAGATTTTCAACATTTGTTTTGTACTCCTGTAGCTTGGCTTCTAATTGGGAGACATATTCACTCACTTTTTCGTATTTTTCACTTATTACTTTCTTTTCTTTAATAGCATCCTCAATTTGAGTATTGAATTCAGATTCAAGTTCTTCAATTTCTTGTTTCTTTTGCATTATTAAAGATTGGTGATCATGAGTTATTCTTTTTAAGTTGGCTTCGAGATCACGGAGCTGGTTTTGGTATGTTGATACTTGGGACTCCACAGAGTCTAGTTTATTAGCTTTATCAAGTAATACGTTATAGTGCTCTTGTATTTCAGAAAGAGCTTTCCTTAATTTCTGATTATCCTCATTTAAATGTTGGACCTTATATTGTAATTCTTTATTTTCATTGTCAATTTCAAAAAGTTGTTTCTCAAGGACTCTGTCATGGTCCATTAGAACAGCAAGTCGACCAACTAACTCATCTTCCTGGCTTGTATACTCTGTGTAAGCCTTCTGCTTTTCTTGTAGCTGACTACCCAACTGATCAGCTTTTCTTTCAAGTGAATGTCTTCTATCTTCCATGACGGAAATACTTTCTTCGAGGCGACAAATACGATTCTTGTACCTACTGATCTCGGCTTCCAAATTCTCAATGTACAAATCTCGTTCCTGAACTTTAGCGTCATAACCAAATTGCACTTGTGTTTGTTGTTGTTCGTAATGTTCTACTTTGTTTAACAAATCAGCAATTTGCAATTGTTTTTGATTAATGTCAGCTTCTAAGCTTGCTATTTTTGTTGTTAAGTTTGAAATATTTCGCTGCTCTATTTCATGTTCAACTAACTTGTTATTTAAAACATCAATCTGTGCCTTGAGATGAGCATTTTCTTCATGTGCGAAGTGCAAGTCTTTGTGTAATACATTCACAGAATCATTGAGGTGAGATATTTCTTGGGCAGACGAAACGAGTCTCTCCTGTAAAGACTTAATTTCTGTTTGTAGCTGGTTCATATCTTGAGATTTTTGCTGTTCCAGAGATATTTTTTGTGACTGTAACCGGTTGATTTCTTCTTCTGCATGTTTCAGTTTCTCTTGCAAGGCCGGCAGTGTCTCAACTTGTATGACAAGCTGCTCTAGTTGTTCATTTTTAGAAGCTAGCTGTTTTTGACTTTCCTCATAATGTGTTTCAAGCTCACTGTACATTGAGGACTTCTTCTTAATAGTTAAAGCAAACTTCTTTAGTTTCTCCATCAATTCTTTGTTCTTGGTCTCCAAAGCTACAAATTGTTCAGATGAGTTATTTTTCTCCGATGACAAGTTGTTAAGCTTTCCTTTGGTTTCCTCTATCTCTTGTGTTAATTCATCAACTTGTTTTTCCTTTTCTAATATGCTATTTCGTAGTTTTTCGTTTTCTATAGATTCCTTTCGAAGTTGTAACTTAATTTCGTGAATTTCTTCATCACGTTCTTTGGTTTGAAGCAATATGGCTGACATTTCTTCTGAATGCTTTTGCTGTTGGGTTTGCAACTCTTTAATAAGACTTTGCTTCTCAGCAAATGTTTCTTTTAGCTTTTTCAATTCTGATTCGAGTGTTGCACTTTTATTAACCAATTCAGTTTTAAGGCAATGCAGTTGCATTTTCTCTTCTTCTAAGATCTTTATTTTGTCTTCATTGTCTACTAGTTTCTTCTGGTAGGCTGATATTTGCTTGTTCAGAGATTTTACGAGTTCTGCGTTCTGATCTTTCGCCTTTTCTTCCTCAAGTAATTCGATAGTAGATTTAAGTTTCTGCGATACATCATTGAGTTTAGTTATTTGATTGATGTACTCCGCCATTTCTTTATCTTTCTGTTGTAAGCTATTGCCGTAGTTAAACATTTGTTTCTCGTACTCTAGTAGTACACTTTCTAGTTCGTTTATCTTGGCGTCTCGTGAACCTACACTATTAGCATATTCTTGATGCACTTTCTGTAGTTCTTGCTGCAATACTTCATTCGCTTGTTTAAATTGCATTAATTGCTGTTCTGATTCTTTATCCTTCTTTGTAGCTTCTAATTCTTGTTTCAAATTATGGTTTTCATCTTTTAAAGATTTTATCTTACTTTCGTTAGACGCGTTTGTTTGTAACAATTCATTCTGTTTCTGCTGTTGCTCTTCCATGGCCAGTATTTTCATCTGACAATCGCCAATTTCATCTTCTCTTTCTTTGATTGTATTTTTCAACTTTAGTATTTCCTTTGTCAGTTGTTTAACTGTCTTAGCTCCTTTATTGCCTTTATCGCCGGTAGACTTGTCATCGTGGTGAGTTTCAGCTGGAACTCCATCAGCTACATCCTCAGAAGGCGGCTTAGCAATATCAGCGGTTTCTTTCATGATTTCAATTCTTTCACGTTTCAAGTCTTCGATTTGACGCGTAAGGTCTTGGTTCAAATCGTTTAGTTCACGTTTTTCATTATTCAGCATGTCTATACTGTTTTGCAAAACAGAGCATTGATCAGTCAACTCAGTTATTTTTGCTACCAGCGACTCATTTTCTGCTGCAATTTTTGTCATTTTTTCCATAACTTCTTGTCGTTCCTGTGTGAATAATTCAATTTTAGTGTTCAATTCCTCTCTTTGTTCAATTAAACTGTCTATGTTTTTATCATTTTGGGATTCTACATTTTCCCCATGATGGTCATCACTTTTATCTTCACCTATACCCTTGTTGTATTCTTCAAGTTCTAGCTTTTCCTGTGTCGTCAAAGATTCGACAATTTCAATAGATTCAGCAGAACTCACTTTTTCAGCGCTCAGTTTTTCGAGTTTATCAGTTAGCTCCATGTTCTCTTGAATATAGTTTTCCAATTTATGTGTCATCTCCTCTTTTTCTTCCTGAAGTATTTTGATAGTTCCGTTTAGATACTCTTTGTCTAGTTTCAAGTTTTCTATAACAAGTTCTAATTCTTTTCTAGCTGCTGTTAACTCATCTATCTGTTCTTCCATTTGCACAGACTTCATTTCAGTACAAACATGTTCATTTTGAAGCTGTGATATATCTGCCAATCTATCTTCCATCTCATCATTTTTCTGTTGCAATACATGAAGTTCTGTAATGAGAAAATAAAAACAAGTTATTCAAAATTGATAATGTCGAAACTAATAATCATAATTATATCATCGAAAATAAATATTTAGGTACCTTGGACTAGATCGAATTTCTGTGTTTCCAAAACACTTATCGCCTTGAGTCTAGTTTCTGCTAAATTTTCCATTTCTACCATCTTTTTGTAAATGTCTGAATCAGTCACTGTAATTTTTAAAAAGAACACAAATTAACACGCAACCTTTACACAAAGATATAAAAGAACTTCTCATATTGAGTACATTGTACTTACGTCTGCCACTATCGTAATCTACAAGATGTAATTGTAGATTACCCTTTTCCTCTTCTAGTTCGGCGACTTTCTGAGACAGTTGATGTAATTCTTCATTCAGTTTTACTATCTGAGCATTTGCGTCAGATACTTTGCTGAAGTTATCGATTGTCTTCTGCAACTGCTTCAATTTTAGTTTATTGTTGGACTTCACTTTGATCATGTTTTTGTTAGCCGCATCAATATCATTGTTGAGGATAACAATTTGTTCTTCAGCAGCTTTTAACTTTTCTTCAAGTTCTGTGATTGTCATAGATGTATTTTCTTCATGAAGAGGTTTTGATTCAAGAGTAGATTCTTCTTTTTTATGTTCAATGTCTACCTGCACTGTTTCTTTGTTTTCTTCTGGTATGTCAGTGCAAACACCAATATCTACCATTACCGCAGACTTTGTCTGTTCCACATGTTTTGATTGAAGATCAGTTATCAATGCATCTTTTTGAGAAATTGCGTATTCTTTTTCCAAAATATCTTTATTGAGGGATTGCACTAACATTTCTAATCTCGTGATTTCACTTTTAGCTGCTTTTTTATCTGTTTCTTGTGGTAAGGACTCTGAAGATAGTTGACTCCATGGAGATTTTGATTTGGCTGCTGTGTTCCTGCCACCTTTCCGGGTAGGCAGGGGACTTCCCTTTTTGCCAGCAGCAGCACTGCTACTTGGAGATTTAGGTTCGGGATTAACAGTTGCCAGTTTATTTTCAAGTTCCTTATTGGTTTGCCTAATTTGACAGTTCAGTTGCTCCAGTAACTCAATCTTTTTAGTTAGCTCTACCATACCTGCTATTTCTAAAGATCCTTTCTCTTCTTCAACGTCATCTTTTTCTTTTGGAGATGGTTCATCAACAGGTATTATTTGAGATAATTCTGTTATCTTCTCTTGCAACCTGAATATTTCTTGATTCTTAGCTTCTAATTCTTCAGCTAGTTTAGAGTGAGCAACACTAATTTCAAATCTAGATGTTTCCAAAATAGTATTGGCTTCTTCCAAGCTTTGGATTTTTTCGTCTTTTATACCAATTTCTTTTAATAAATTCTGTTTTTCTTCTTTCCATTCTGTTTCCATAGCAATAAAGTTCTCCTGCATTTTTGTCATTTGTTGTCTTGTGTCTTCAAGCAGAATCAAGGAGTCCTTTTCTAAAACATGTAAATTAAGATTTACAATAACATATCAAATTTAAATGAAAAAAGATAAAAAAAAACCTGGTGTTTTTTCTGGATCTTGGGTGCATTTTGTTAAGATTAAAACTCAGACAAATAACCAGATCAATTTTGACGGCACAGTTGGCGCAGTGGTTGAGCGATCGACTGCTGTGTAGCGTGTCGAGGGTTCGATCCCCGCACGGACCAAATATTTGTATGACCTACAAGTAGTTATTCTGGGTCTCTCTCTCTACTCTGTGTGTATGAGAAAAATCGAACAAACTGTACAGTTTTTCTTAACACACTTGAATTGATTTATCGTTGCAGTTTGAACTGTACCGACTAATCGTAACGATTTATCGTAAGGTGTATAGCAACCATAAGTTAATGAATTCAAGTGATCACACACTAACCTTTTTTGCTTAAACTATCTGACATGAGCGTCGTCGCCTTATTCTTTGCTTCAATAATTTGGTCCTTTTCGTTAATCATTTCCTGTAGGTCTAGAATGGTGGTTTCCATTGCTCTCATTTTAACTTGCATCACACTCAAGGAATTTTCTTTGTCTTTGATTGTGTTTAATAGTTGAGTAACATCACTGTTATCTGCTGTCTGAAAATAAAATAGATATTATGTATGTCAGTAGAGTAGATCAGTATTGAGATCAACAATGTCATGATTAATAATAATATAATATTCCACAACTATTACACAACGCCATCTAGTCCCAAGCTAAGCAGAGCTTGTGTTATGGGTACTAGACAACTGATAAACATACTTATATATTTCTAAATACATACATATTATAGATGAATTACACTCAGACACAAAACAAATGATCATGCTCATCACACAAACATTTGTCCTGGGTGGGGATCCAACGCACAACCCCCGGCATAGCAGTTAGGGTCACTAACTACTAAACCAACAGGCCAGTCAATCAAACAAGTCAATCCAATGATGCAATTTGAGTTTTCATCAAAATAGGACTCAAGACAGAAAATACTGAAAGGAGTTCAGTATTTTTTGCTATTTCTCTTAGTTTTATTTTTTTGTTGTTAAGTTCCCGCTGTATAAGTATTTGATAAGGTGAAATTATAATAAGTTAAATCCCACAACTTAGCAAAGGCATCCTTTTGTGGGACTGTATAAACAGAGTGGCCCTGGAAAGCAAAGGGCAAATCTGACAGCTCATGTTCACTGAGAGTCACCAGGACTCATCTGATGTTTTGTACCTCACAAAAAAGGTCAATTATGTACAATCGACAAAGTTGAATCATGACCCATTTTGACAAAAAATCGTTTGCATCCGTCACATTGACAAAGATCAGTCGTTACCATGGATATGTATGTTTACGCGAATGTGGACCTAATTGTATTTGAATGTCTGTACGAAAATAAGCTTATGGTGGAACATGATTCAACTTAGTCGATTGTACTTTCAAAATTAATATTTCATAACAGTAGATTTTATTCATACCTTTTTCACTTCTACTTTTGTATCCACAGTAGATTCCCTTCTTATTGTTGTTGGTTTGGTCATGGGTTTCTTACTAATTTCTTTGTACTGTCTTATCCTCTCCATAAGTATTTCTTTCTGTTTCAAGGTGTTCGCTAAGCTCTCACTTATGCCAGGAACTAAAATAACGAGAGGAATGATTTTATTAAACACTCAGATTAAAAAAACAAAGACTATGTTTTGATGTTTATCTCTTGTAAGTTGTTGGTCTGCTGGAAGAGATTTCTTAATTAAATAAGCAGTGACTTTGTGCTCCATTATCTGTATGTTATTTCTTGTGCACACAGCTACACAATAAGCTATACAAAACCAGTTTGTCTTTAACTCGCTTTATACGATCTTTGCACACATTGAATGGTCAGCTTATACTAGTTTTGCAAAGCTTGATGTGTAGCCGTGTACCGTTCCGTGTATATATAAATAAATAAAACAAAAGATGTTTTTGCTCTATGGATTAAGTTTGAATGGCAAACTTACTGTTCAAAGCATCCTGGACAGACATTGTGGTAGAGGTGTCTGTTGCAGCTGAGTAGCCCGTTCTCTCACTCATGGTGGATGCCATTTCAGAAGAAGTGTCGCACACATCATCGTCTTCTGTAAACATTAAAATATCTGATTATAATTAAAAGACAGGACAGGCAAGTAAAAAAATAGGTTACATTTTTAAAGTAAAATCAATCAGTGAGTCAGAGGAGCAGAGATAAAAGTGTTGTAATTTGGGGACTCAAAAAATTTATTTCAGTTCCATGAATTTTGTATTAAATACGTGTTTATTTCATAGGCTGTGTTCAAGTAGCACGCATCATACTTGCAAACACTGTCTTAGTTGATGTAGCTATGCAAGTGAGTCTTATTCTTAGGATGGCATAGTAATTCAGTATTTTCATTGGTTACGTTTGGCACCCACCCAACTATGAGTGACTATAAATCAAAGTGAAATGTTTTGATTTTATCAATACTGTTTGCTTTACCTATATACTCTTGCTGTGAGTTCTAAAAAAAATTTATGAAAGGTTACTTAAAAATGTTTAGTTCCTACTGGGAAGTTATTGTTGAATGGACCTTATTGCTCTTTGTTTTGATTCATGACAATTTAAGTTAAAAAAAAATTATTAATTTCAAGATTAATAAAAAAAGTTAACCATGACTTAATTAGTTACTATGTAACAGACTTAAAATATTATTGTTTAGAAAAATATAACATAGAATCTTACCAAAAGGTCTTCCCAAGAGCTCTGCGGTTGCTTTGCGGTGTTCTTTGATCCTCTTTGACACAAGTGCTGCATTTTCGAGACACTTTTGTGCACGCTCAAACTTGATTTGCCTTTCAGAAGATACTCGCTGAGATGTCTATAAATAATTAATGACATTAGATAAGACAAACTTTTAATTGTATACTCATTTGTTAGATTTGATTGTTTATGTACAATATGGTTGGTGTTTTCATAGCCAGCTGATGTTAATAGACACTTATATTCAATGCATTTTTATGTAAGATGGTCAAGTTACAGGTTACTAGAAATAATTAAAATTAAGTACTAAAATAGTTATGACTACACATACAATCTTGTTTGAATTACGTAGTATTTTAAAAGTCAATAGCAAATCGAAATATCAACGTCCTTGTATTGCTTGTGTCATGCAAATAATATGTTACACCCGTGATAAGTGCACAAATTATTAAAGTGTTTACCTTAGAAGTTTTTACACTTCCTACGACACTGGACACTTCGCTAGGTGCTAAATTGCTGTCAGAAGGATCAAGTTGCTCCCTTTCGGGAGGATTTTTGTTTTTATTGTCCGACATAGCGTATTGCTCTCTGCCAACATTAATAATAGACGTAGTACGCGGTGTACAATCACTACACTTTTTAGAACAGGTACAATAAAACAACGGAAATGTTAATAATATCTAACAATTATCAAAATATTTAGCCACCACCACTGAGCACTAATTACCAATAAAGCTTGCCATTACGTTTATTTTAACCACGTCAGCAGTGGTACCACAAGCAAAAAGTGAAATTAATAAACATGACTAATGACGTTGACATTATTTTGACCAATTTTGACAGATTCACAGATTATCATGATAGTCTTAGGCGCAGCACACACCGCTGGAGGCACCGCAGAGAGCAATGGGGGATGGAAACTGGGAAATAAATGGCGATATCATAGTTAGTTACCCTGTTTCCAGCATCGTCATTGGTTCAAATCTTATTGGTACTTCAAAATAGTACTACGATACTACCTCATTGGTCGGATTGGGACCTAGCTATGGTGGCGCCATCTAAAATTAGCTTTGACCGGTCTTCACCATTGAACACCATTGAACTTTGAAGACAACATACGAACTTATAAGAATAAATTCTCACACGGTACTAAAAGCGCCCTCAAGCTACCAACCAAAAGAGCATGCGCGACTGTAGCTCCAGTCGCCGCCACCCGCCCCAGTAATAAGACAAGTGAAAAAAAAAAAATCATTCAAAGTGTTGGTAGCGAGAACACAGTGGCGACTTCTAGTTTTCTACTCTAATTTGCCAAGCTGTAGTATCTCTAAGCAGTGTGTCATATTCAGTCATATTGTTATAATATGACGATATTTTCTCACGAGCGCTTTTATTGCCGGCTTTAAAAAAGTGCATTTAAAGAACAAATGCATTCCCATGTACCTGTGTTCCCATGTAGTTGATTTTAAGTTCTGAGGCCTTACCACGAGCTCTTAACACGATCAAGTTTAGGCTGTGGGAAAGAGACAGAGCTATACAAGTCGTCTAGCGCCATCTCTTTCCCACAGCCTAAACTGGATCGCGTTAACCGCCTAGCCGCGGCTGAGACGGACGCCTCTGATAATATGTTCTCAGCTTTATGCGACATAATTTTATCCATGGAAGTAGTAAGTTCTTGAACATGGACAAATATTGTAATTTTCGTTTCGTCATTGTGGTCATTTGTCAACGTTTGTCAATGTCAGTCTGGTAAAATTGTCAACCAAAAAGATTATAGCCTTACGTGAAATTTTGTTTTTGTACCAACTCTTTTTCGTAGTTTTATGGTTCTAATCAAAAATTACTTCAATGGCATCGAGAATCCAGGTAAAACTTAAATCTACTGTGCAATACCAAACACATGTTTCATCATATTATGGTTACATTGTAAAGATTACCTTGCTGCAAATTGACGCGTAGATTATTTCAGGCTACAGCTCGTCAATTATCAAAAACTTACAAGAAAAAGAGTAGGTTTGAAGTAGGAATTGCCTCTGAGTTACCTGTAGCATACAAGAAGTTCTGGCGCGAATGGAAAGTGTTGAAGCCTGCTGCTGTTCACTATATACCTCAGGAAGGGAAATGGAAACGCGATGACCTCACTGGGGAAATACTGCCAATACAGAACATCCCTCTGCCATTAAAATACCCTGCCGAGATCAATGAAGGGCTGTGGGGCGGTGAGGCAGTAATCAAAGGTTGGTTTTCTCTATTTTTGAGTGTAAATTATAAAGTATAGGTTAAGACATTGATTCATTAAAATTTACCTATTACAGGCTTCCAAAAGCGTGACCCGCAACGACGTAGGGTACCTCATTATTGGGTACCCGTATTGAAGAGGACCGTAGTGAAATCTGAGATCCTGAACACTCATCTATCAGTAACGGTGACTGACCGTACAATAAGTTTGATCAATGATCATTATGGTTTTGATCACTATTTACTGAAGACACCCGCATGTGACTTAGTGTCCATGTTAGCATTGAAGTTAAAGAAACAAATTTTGATTGAATTGATGAATGGGTGTCCCCGGTATGCATATGATCCGAAGAAACAACAAGAAGTGTATGAGGAGTACAAGACTTATTTGACATCAGTGAGTCATACTATATTTAGCTAAATGATATATTGAATTAAACAAACACTCTATGCCCTTTGTACAGATAAACTTGTGAATTAAATTTCATTCCAACGTAAATGCATGTAAAGTAAATTACTGTATTACTAAACTACATTTTATTGGTTCCAGTATACCCCTGAAGAAATAGAATGGTATGGCCTCACTTGGTATGAGGCTCTATGCAAGCTAGCAAAACAGAAAGAGGCAGCCAACAGACCTGTTCCTTTAAAAAACATGTATAGAAAAAATCTAGTAGAAAAATTGAAAGCTGCAGGAATTGAGTCAACCAAGACTTCACCTGAAGAAATATCGTAAGTTCTTTGTTTATCAATATTATCAGGTTCATGTTTGTTACCTGTCATGGCTGTCATTTAGGCAGTCTTTAAAAATATTGGAATTCAACTGGATCTGTTGTGTTGTGTCTAGGCAAATGTAAGGAGTACTTACTGTGGTAACCCAAAAAGATCTTTTTCTAAACTCAGATTTATGTAGCACAATTAGTTGATTTGCCTGATTGCAAACTGTTTTAGTAATATGGTTGTAACTTATCTGATATTTATGTATTTATTTAAGGTCTTCCTACAGCTGTTCCAGTGGTGTATAGTTTTTGTGTTTGTTATTACTGCACAACTTATTACAGGTAAACACAAAATGTGTGGAACATAAGTTTGACACATTTCGTGTAGAAAATTATCTGAATGAAAAAATAGATATATTATACATTTACATACTGGATTTGCTAGGTCACTGATTTACTGAGTTTTCCCATTGACAAAACATTTTGTGAGAAATACTGACTGCATGATTTTTTATGTAAATGTTTTGTCATTGAGAATGCTTAGTCAGTAAATAAATATATACTCCAATTCATGATAAGATTTTCTTTTCTTGCATTCGTAACATTATGTTTTCAGGCATTTTCATTCTGCCACATCAAAACCACTACTTGTTGGATATCATAAATGGTTTCAGCAGTTTTACGCAGGCATTATATAAATTCTTCTTCAGTGTGTTCATACATACACATGCACATTGTTTATCTACACTACACAACTATTATATCTGAGTTCATAACTATGTGTTATTATTTGTAACTTCATAGTTATTGCTTCATTATGTAATGACATAGATAAGAAGATGCCATATCAATTTCAGATTTACTGAATCAAGCAATTAATAATTTAGAATCTCATAATTGATTTTTTTTTTTTCTTTTCAGGAATACAACATCGTGGCTATCAAAGATGAATCCATTTGGGAAAAAAGACGAAGCTTAATGTCGTAAATACATAATTATTATGACGATTATTAAAAATTGTTGTGTTTTTAGCAAAATGTAACATTTCAAGTAGAATGTGTTTATTGCCAGAGATAGTCTATAAATTAGAATAAATAGGTGTTACAAATTAAATGTGTTGTTATGAATTTACAAGTGTTCCCATGTTGTTATTTAAATATTTGAAACAAGTTATAGCCTGTTTTGCTACCAATCTTGCTTATAATTTATTTAGGCGACTAGCAACAGAGTCATATAGTCTAGACTTTTAAAAGAAAACTGTAATCAGTTGCAGTTAAAATCATTTTAATATCAGAAAATAATCAACAATTCATGATAATTTATATCTAGATGACACAATAAAATACTAAAGCCCAAAATTACATTCTGGTCACAAGTGTGTGTGTTGGAATACAGTAAAAAATATGTTTTGTCGAGAAGAAAAAATATTATTTTATATAAAACAATACATATTTGTCGCACTATAAAAATATAATCTATTTTAATAATGAAAGTAGGGGCTTCATTGTTTTAATACATTTATTAACAACTACTTGAGATTGCAATGCAATTTTGTTAAAAAAATTATGGCAAAATGCCACACAACCTATGCTACACGTTTAAATAGAGATATAATTAGACATTGCGCGCACAAGTTCGTCAATCGACGAGAAACTTAATTTATTATGTGGGGTCAAAACAGTTACTTTGTAGATTTTAGGGAATTCTGTCTTTCCTGGTTGTATAACCGTCAATCGGGTCTTGTCACAGATGTGCAGTAGCTAAAGCAACGACGATATAATACTAGACTCCGCATGCACGATCTAAAGAACACAAACTATTCTGCCAAGTTGCTGAGGTATTACGTAAGCGAGGGGGACGGGGTACTGCGTTGTGATTGGCTAACTCAAGGTCTGTGCTGTCTCAACGTATGTTTACGGCTCACAGGATTGGTCGAAATGAGACGAATATAAGACTTTTTTGCCTAATGTGTTGGCAGACATCATTCGCCTGTTATTACGAGTCTAGTATTATATCGTCGTTGAGCTAAAGTATGTTGGGGTATCGGTTACGTTGACGCAATTCTAAATGTAAACAGTGATGACGTGTTTATGCACTTCTGGTATACTGTAAACACTTGTGTAAGTTGTTTGTTAGTACAAATATCTCGGATGAGAGGAGTAGGAAAGATTAAATTGTTATAAAGGCTAAATATGTCGGAAATCCTCCCCTATAGGGAGAGGCGATAGGTTCTAATTTGGGTCTTGGCAAGTTAACATTAACAGGGAAGACATTAGGATATTTACGTTGACGCTATAATGTCATTTGCGGTTTTTCTTTATACTAAAAATTAAGGAGCGTGATTATGGTAATAATTATACATGGTAAGCAGAGAGACATTTTTTGCACTCACACTAAGTATTTTTACCAAAAGAAAACGCTACTCCTTTTAGGATAATTCCTCGAAATAGTACTGCCGCGCTATCGAGCACTATACCTATTTTTTATAACTAATCGCAGCTGGTGGCCTACCAATGACCATGAAAGAGACAGAGCTATGCCACACGCTTGCCGTGTTTGCCGAACAGAAGGAGACAGAGCTATTATCAAAAATCAAGACGCAAATAATTCTATCTCTTTTCTTAGTATATAACGCCGTCTCTTTCTGTGGCGAACACAGCAAGCCTGTGTAGGGAGTAGGTCCCTGCTACTGCTACAGCTGATCTATCGTCTAATGCACATTCTAAGTGATGGTGCATTCTATAGGCGAGTCTAGCGGCATGGTGTCGGCCAGCAGAGCGGCAACAGCGCGCGCCAGGTACGTCATGGTGCCGTAGGAGCCGCTGGGCGCGCTGTCGTACAGGTGCTGGCACACGCCGGCCGCGCCGCCGCACACGAGCGCGCCGCTGCTGCCGCGCGCGCTGTCCTTCGCGCAGCACAGCGTCGCGTCGCCGTTGCAGCGCATCTGAGGACAACAAATAGTATATAAACAACACAGTAGCATCTACTGCCTGCAAAAACTAATCGGCATACAACGCCAAACTACTCAGTCATCATCAGCCTATTATAATGTTCCCACTGCTGGGATACAGGCCCCCTCTCTGTGAGAGTGGGCCACCACGCGGGCCCAGTACGGGTTGGTAATGTCACATGTCTTCGAATTTTAGGTTCTAGAACATGCCGGTTTCCTCACGA
Source organism: Agrotis segetum (assembly GCA_036375495.1). Lineage (NCBI taxonomy): Eukaryota > Metazoa > Arthropoda > Insecta > Lepidoptera > Noctuidae > Agrotis > Agrotis segetum. The sequence continues at coordinate 1,177,010 of JAQSVV010000090.1, read as the reverse complement.
TGTTTTCCTTCACCGTTTTGTGAGTATTGGTCATGAAATAAATTAATTACACAAAGTAATTGATTTACTGGGGAAATTCAAACCCACGACCTAAAACTCGTAAGTCGGGTCCAATACCACGGGCCACCACTGCTCTCTGTGTTACTTAGCTACAAGTACTCAGTGTCACTTCGAATTTATAATTCTATTGTGTGTAGTTATAGTCAATATTTTCAACAATTTTATTACATTGTATAGCTTACTATAGCGAATTCTGAAAATTCAAGAAACGAATTTGAAAATTTTACGTGAATTTTGATTGAAAATCTTAAGTGGAGCGTACAAAGGACATTGTTTTTAATTTACATTTGAAGCTAGGCTACTGAATTATCCACGGCGATAAAATTTACTTCTGATACCTTTAGGTAGCATAAATATTATTGATTAATGATAAGATTCTACGAATAAGAGAAATAGAAAAGCGAGTTTTTTATACTTTCACGCCTAAACTACTAAACCGATTTCGGTAAATTTGGGACCCTGGTAAAGATTCCAGGCTCTTGTGACAAAACTTGAAATCTATAGCTGGTTTCCCATAGAATAAAGTCAACACTAGTCTCACCTGATCATCTAAGAATATTTGGTTGGCCCTGTGAACCAGGTTCTCGACTTCTATGGTCCCGCCAAAATGTGCGGCAGCCTTGTACTCCACGACGAGGGTCAGAACCATCAGGGCTTCGACCACCAACTGTCTGTACTCCGGTTGAGGGATGGAGTTCAATACTGTTTCCACTGCTAGAGCAAATTTTAGTTCTCCTGATGTCATTTCTTGGGTAAGATTCGGTTGCAGGATTTTTCCCTGAATTACTAGGCCTGTGCACTGGAACAAATGATTATAAAATAGGTTACTTGAGTTAATAAGCGCGTTTCCATTAAGCAAGTCTTGCATACAAGTATGACGTCACATTGGTAGGTTCGAAGTTGCTTGAATTGAAAAAAAAAAATTTTTTTTTTACAGTTCATACTACCTACTTGTGTGCAGGTTTTTTTCAATTCGTAACTTGTATAACGGAAACAAGGCTTTAGAAAGATATTTTTTAGTGTCCGACCGAAACTGATTTTTCAGCCGAAACCGAAACCGAAACCGAACCTTCGGCCTTGCTCTCAGTTTCGGCCGAAACCGAAACCGAAACTTTTTAAAACTTTTAACATTTCGATTTTTTTCTGTGGTTTTTTTTTCGTTTTTTTTTACATTTACTGGCACAAAAAAAGTGTCAAATACACAGAGCGAATTTTTGAACTGGGCGTGGACGGTTATATTTTTAACTATGAGGAATATCGAAAAACGTTGAATAGAGTCTCGAGACCGATTTTTCCGAAAACTAAAACTGTATCATTGGATTTTAGAAAAATCAATAATCGTGGCCAAAAATCGAACCCGCTAATTTTGAAAAAAAAAAATCACAACTTGTATTATTACACCATTTGATAGTGTTAATAGTAAGGATCAAATTCTGGGTAATAATGAAATACGGCAAACTTATGGATAGATAGATAGATAGACGATATTAAGAATTGCTATTTTTCTATGTTATCTAACTTCTACTGTCCATAATCTATTCGAAATTATAAAAAAAACATTGTTTCCAATGTTTCACTAGATTTGAAGTCTCAACAATCGCACTATATTAATTTAGCAATACGAAATAACAGAGACATTAGACTAAAAAAAATTGCATTATTTCAAAAAAGAAACCGTTAACTTAATTATGTTTCGAATACCGCCTCATCCTAATTCTAATCGCCTTGACGATTGATAAGTTTTTAATCATTAACGTACGTAACAAATTTTTTTTTTTTTTTATTATGACATGAATATACACGGGCACGCCGCAATTGCGGCGGTAAGACCCCTCTTTGAGGAGTGGTTGGAGAGAAGTCATGGCGTCCTTACCTTCCGCCTGACGCAGGTCCTCACCGGGCACGGGTGCTTCGGGAGGTACCTGTGTCTAATGCGGAAGGAGGATACGTCTGGGTGTCATCACTGCGAAGATCGCCCGGAGGACACGGTGGAGCATACGGTGCAGGACTGCCCAGCTTGGGCGGCGCACCGGCGTGTCCTCACGGCTGCGATAGGCGGAGACCTCTCGCGCCCGGCATTGGTTTCGGCCATGCTGCGGGGCGAGACGGAGTGGGAAGCGGTCGCCTCCTTCTGCGAAGCAGTAATGCTCGCGAAGGAGGAGGCGCGCCGCGAGCGAGAGAGGACAGAGTCCTCCCTCCGCCCCAACCGCGGTGTAGGACGCCCACGGCGACGGACGTCGCGCGACGATCTCCGGCCACCGTAGGCGCGGGCATGCGGGCAGCGAGTAAAGGGCAACTCGCTGCCCGACCAAGGACCATGCCCGGGTCGACGGCGCGTTGTGTCCCACGCGCGCCTCAAAGAGCGTCAGCATAATGACGGGGCCCCCCTCTCAGAGGGCCAAAGCCTGCCGGGGTCGCGGGATTATTCCCTTACCGCAACCCCGGAACGTAACAGGCTATGAAGGACACCGTGGATTTTAGTCAGTAGAAGTCTGACAGTCCCTCCCGCCCTGCCCGGGGTTGGGGGACTCATTTGATGATTTTACCACGCTAAAAAAAAAAAAAAAAAAAAATGACATGAATATACAAGACTTAGGTACTCTTGGCAGAAAAATCAAAAACATAACCTCGTCTCACGAATAAACGGACGGTGGCAAACTGAGCCGGGGTCCCGCCGGCGAGCAAGTACGTGATAGCTACGAATTTTACCGAACGACGCACGAAAACGCAGGAACACTTGAGTTTCGGCGGGGCCGAAAGTTTCGGCTATATTTTGGCCGAAACCGAAACTAAGGCCGAAACTAGATATTTTGGCCGAAACCGGCCGAAACCGAAACCGAAACCGAAATTTCGGGCGGTCACTAATATTTTTTATCAGTATCTGGGTAACACCTAAATAAATAAAAAATCTGATGTTTACATAGACTTAGCTCCATCCAAAAATAAGCTCTTATGACAGTACTGTCATTAGAGCTTATTTTACAGGTAGCTTATGTTCTCATTCGTATTACACGTTTGGTCAAAGTAGGTCGTTGGAATATGCACCTTAAAAAAAGAGTTAATAAGTTACTTAAAGGCAAGCGTGCTTCACCTTCAACGACAATATCGCTTACCATCAGGATCAGGCGAAATAGTAGTCTAACGCGAGCCTTCGCTGAATAATAGTAAAAAAACTAATAAAGTTTGTTTTCGGGTGGAACAATACTGATCTAAGTTCGATCAACACTTTATTGATCTAGATAAAAAATCGTTTAAAAGAAACAGCCTAATTGGTTTATGATACATACTCTTTCCAAGACACCCCATACGCGAGGATAGAAGTCTCTGGGCACTCTGTTGAGGGCTCCGTCGAGTCGTCGTCGACGCAGCCACTGTCCCTGACGATCCGGCTCGGTTGCAGGCGCTGAACAGAAATTACCAGTCAGTTTTAAAAAGTATTTAAGGTGATTGCGTCGATGTTGCCCACGAAATTCAAATTTTCTTAGCTGCATCTAAGTTAGATTTCGGAGATTTTAACAAGATGCAGCTTTTCTATGTGAGAGCTGATGGAGCGAATGTCTTGATAATTTTTAAATTTAAAATTATACTTGTTATTACCGCAATTCATATTTTGATAAAGTTACAACATGTCACTGGCCTGCAAATTGCAACAAACGTAAGAAAATTTGAATTTCGCGGGCTGGTTGGAGCATTTCCCTTAAATAAGTAGATTCACAACAGGTTATTTTTAACCGATTTCGGAAAACTTCTCTTGTGTTTTAGGCGACAATCGAACCCGCGACACGGCGCACAGCATCCGTTTGCGCAGCCGCTACGCCAACCACTAAGCCATTTATTTCTTGTTATATCATAAATATTTATTCACAATATGCGTCACGCCGTTGGTGATATTTTTAGTGTATTCTGGATAAGTTTAGGGTATTACATCGTCTTAAAACCAGGCTTGTTCCACTGAGTGAACGAGATGGCGCTAGACGACTTGTATAGCTCTGTCACTTTCACTCGCCGAAATAAGCTTGGTTTTAAGACGTAATACCCTGGTGTAACAAAACTCCCACTCTCGAGTTTTGATGCGTTTTATCTTTGCGAACATTCACCGATTTAACAATAGCTCAATTCACTGACGGACTAATTACAATTTGCTATTTATTGATGCTGGAAACTAGACTATTTCGTAAATAGGAGGTGTACACTTACCGTCTTCTATACCGCCCTGCAGAGTTTGCCCTTCCAAAACAATTTGTGATTTTTTGCCATATCTATGAGACTTGTTGCTCACTATGGAGAAGTTACCACGGCCAACTGTAAACAAAACGGCGTCTTTAGTAATTGAGCGGTATTCGTTTTATAAACACAAAGCCTCCATGTAAAAGTTTAAACAGTTAATCAGGATACAAATGTTAATGAATATTTATATGTAATGGTTGATTACAAAACAATTATTTACAGCAAAGGGGTCACAGGAAATCGGTAAATCAAAAACGCAAAAAATATGTAAAAATAGATCAAAAAGTACATTATTATACCAGTCTCAGACATAACGGTTTTTTTCTAAGTAACTTCTTTGTAATTTCTGCATAGTCGTTTTTGGTATTGTAAAAACGTAGGCAACGTTTAATATTTGAAATGGATATTTAGTAGATTAGTAGCCAATCACGTCTTTTATTTCATCTTTTTTTTATTTATTTTTTTCAAGAACCAAATTGAGCTTCGCCGTTCGATATTTAAAATTGATGTCTATTCTATTATACTCATACGAAGACAAGGCTGAATAGCGAAGCGACCCCTTTTGTCATTGGGCTGAATGCATGATGTCTATTGTCAGTATGATGGTTAGATGTACGCGAACTTTTTGAAAGAGTGAAGAGTTTTTGTTTAATTACTTATCGCCCTAGATGTTTTCTAGCTATATTATTACCCTAAAGCGCTAATTGGTTATCTTCAAATCAAGCCCCATTTGAGAGGTAACAAGGACCTACTTACCGAATATGAGAGATGTAAAGTCAGTTAATTTGGTGCGCCGTTTTTACAAATAATTTAAGTCCTTCTAAGGGTCAAGTCACACCGAAAAACGCGCATATATTATTTCAATAGAGCTAGTCTTAATCTAACTCTTTTTACTACACGAAAAGATACACATTTACAGTATCGTTGCGTTACGTAGCGTTGCGTCTCCTCTTGGTGTGAAGCCTAACGGTCAGCGTTAGGCTACAAGATGAATCAATGACATGCAGCCGAAATTAATATTGTATCTCAAGAAAAAGGGTGACCCGCCTTTGGTTCGGACGTCTTTGGTTGATATGATGGCAATATTATAAAGATCAATACTAGAAGAACCTTATAAACATGGTTACTTTTAAAATTCAAATCTTCGTCTTATCTTGGTATAAGACTATGGACATAAAATTATTATATTTGAGACCAGCACATTTACACACATAAAGCCTCATTCAGATGATGCAATAAATTACATGATAGTTGCATGCAACTTTGACTACATTGTGGCAGTGCCGTATCTAGGCGTTAATCTAGGCGTTTCTCATATATCTTGGTCAATACAAAATTGTCTGGACTTTAAAAGAGACTGTGAGTAGGTACGAAACACCGGCCTCATCTAGTGTAAAAAATAGTGTCTTTGACGTGTAAAAGAGTTTGAAAAAACCAATTTGCTGAATAAATATAATTTATCATTTAATGCGCAGTACAAACTTCTTTAACTGCGCCATGGGGCGGTATTACAACGTCTTAAAACCAGGCTTGTTCCAGTGAGTGAACGAGATGGCGCTAGATGACTTGTATAGCTCTGTCACTTTCACTCGCCGGAATAAGCCTGCTTTTTAAGACTGGTGGCCTACCATGACGTCTTAAAGCGAGAGTAGTTCCGCTGTGGGAACGAGATGGCGCTACTACACTACTTGTATAGCTGTCTTTTCCCCACATTGGAACTCCTCTCACTTTAAGACGTAATGGTCTAGCCAATTTTGACCCTAGTCTGGCCATTTTTGCGACTCTTCAGGTTCTACGCCCTGTGCCAGGCAACCTCCTATTTTTGTCGCTGTATTGCGGTATTTGTTTGATCAACTAAATTCATTGCTCATTAATAGTTCGCAATGTGGTCAAACTTGCATGCAATTTCTTGCAGCGTGTGCATTTTAGCGCCAAGTAGGCAATGCAAGCTTGACTACATCGCGATATTTGTTTGATCAACTTAAGTCATGTTCCATCAACAGCCCGCAATGTAACGCAAACTTCATGCAATTTCTTGCAAGTCTAAACGAGGCTTAACAATATTGTGTGCATTTTTGGACATATACACAGGGTAAAAACGCGGCGTGCATTAAGACATGAACATAAGCAAAAGTCTGCCGTCACAGAAACACTCGCCTTTACCCTTACTGATCTTTCCTTTTAAAATTGAAGGAGTGGCTGCTGTAAAAAGGAAACATTTTACAGATAACTTTCCGACTAAAATACATTTTCTTTTACATGATGAAAAGAAAATCGAAAATTCATTATTATGCAGAGATATTGGAATTATCAAAGATTTTACATAAAGATTTTTGATTTATTTACACCAAAGGCCTATCCGCACACAACAGTGCCGACACGTTCCATACCGTACCGTTCCGTGACGTGATATTCATAATAATTATAAACGAGTGAACGAACATCACTGAACGAAACTGCCACTGATCAGTACGGATAGCGTCGTACAAAATTTATGGTACAATATCATATTTCACTGACACTGATCGATACGGTACTGATCGGCACGTGTCGGCGCTGTTGTGTGCGAATAGGCCTTTAATCGATTTAAATTTTTGTGCACTTACAATCTAGTTGCCTGCAGTTCCCGCCAAAAGTTTAGAAATTATTTTACCTAACGGCCCTAACGCAGTCCAAGTAGGCGAGCCTATTGACATCAACACACAAATCCAGGCTCCGTGGGTGCTTCAGACACATTCCTAACCCGAGGGTCACGAAATCGACGCCAAGCGAATTCGTCTTCTCTTGCAAGCGTCAGCCGCGTCAAAAAACAAATGCACAGTCAAAAAAGTTGAATCATGACCATTTTGGCAATAAATCGTTTGAATCCGTCAAATTGACAAAGATCAAAGTCGTTACCATGGATATGAATATTTACGGGAATGTAGACTTAATTGGGTTTGAATGTCTGTGAGAAAATAAGCTTATTGTGGGTCATAATTCAACTTTGTCGATTGTACAATCGACCCAGTGGAATTATGACCCACCATAAGCTTATTTTCCTACAGACATTCAAATACAATTAGGTCCACATTCGCGTAAAAATACATATCCATGGTAACGACTTTGATCTTTGTCAATTTGACAGATTCAAACGATTTATTGTCAAAATGGGTCATGATTCCACTTTGTCGACTGTACATCGTCCACGAAAGTAAATGAACTTCGCTGTTGCTTGAAGCGCTACTTTATAGCCTTGTAAATAATAGACAAACATTTATTTTTGACGTTTGGAGGTTCGATTTCGTGGCCCACGGGTAATGAAAGCATCCAATAAAACTTAACTCAAACTGGGGATCGAACCCAGAACCTTATTCCCAATAGACACACTTGCGACTACTAGTCTGTCGTGATTGTTTTCTATTTTAAAATAAATGAAATAATATTTACCACTGTTGATGGCAAACTCCTTTCCGCTCAGTATATGGTGAAGAAGATTCTTCATCTCAAAGGGTGATAAGTTCAGTAAATGTTCGGACGCCTCTTCACCGTCGCAGGACAAAGTTCGTGATAACTCTGTGGCCATTACCTGTATTAAATTTAGAAAAAAAAAATCAGCTCATAAAATATCTAAACCGCTGGCCTGATTTTGATATATTTTGGTCCAACGACGGTAAATGCAACGACAGATATAGCAAGAGCCATAGACACAGAGCCTGTTTTTTTTTTATTGGTGGCCAATGCTCAGTCATTATCTGCATAGAATTGATCTTATTTTCTAGATAAAAAAAAAACAGGAAAGCAGTTGTTGGACCATATCTTGCGTACCCTTCACCCAACCCCCGTTCCACATGACTCTTGTCGCATTGCGGCGTGTGCATGTTTCTCTGTCTGTCTCTCTCTTTTATAGAAAGCAAGCCAGATATTTTCGTTTCGCCTTTCTATTTCGCATTGAACAGTGTGGTGTCGCGACGATTATTTTTGTTGAGTGTCTAAAGTAACTTCGTTCCACCCAGGTGTCCCTTGTCACCTTTCAGGTTTTTTTTTTTAATTTGACTGTTACGGTCTTAATAGGCTCTGTCCATGCTCTATGTCTATGATAACAGACTCTAAAGGACTAGGGGAAGCGAGCAAAACTAGGTATAAAAAGCTATTTACCTGTATAATTAGTCCGACACGCAGACGTAACATCTCTAAGAACAGTTGTGGTTCGGTGCGGATGAACATAGCGAGGTAGACCAGCAGCTCCTGGGTTAACATGGCCGTACTCTCATCGTCACCGTACGCCTGTGCATAATAACAGCATCAATTAATTACAAATCTACTTAGTCCGTTAGAGTATTGAGAAATAATTGACAAGTGTTTTTTTTTTAATCTATGGTTATTGACAATAAAACTCATCAAAACTCGGAGGTCTCATGAGGACATATCGCACAAAGCATCGCAACGTCGTCAATTTTGTATTACGTAACACAAGTCAAATATTTTTTTATAATAATCTATTTAACGGACTGATTCGATTTTTTCAGTAATATTTACTACTGTACAATCTCCTATAGGTATCGGTCATAAATAATGCACACCGATCTTTGCAAAGAGGCTTTCGGTTAGTTTCGGTTTCGTGTTATCTTTTAAAGAAGAAGAAAGAAAAAGAAATAACATTATCTCTGTCACACAACACCAAAGTGAAGTTTGCAGATGATGATGATGATGATGATGATGATGACTACAGTCGTTGTAGTTGATGATTCCTTTATAAAACGCTCTACAAAGCCGAAATTAACCGATTATGCATTTGCAGTATTTATCGTCGGTAGTTGTAATTACAATCTTAATTCGATTGATCGAACATTCAAATTCCACTGCAAACAATAATTGTTTTAGAACCCAAATGTATATGGGCAATGGAATCTATGTTATTTGTATGAAAGCTTGATCATAGTTGCCTGTAGGAATATGTACATTGACTTTATACTAAGGTACTCTCGTAGATCTAAGGCGAGGGCCACCGTAAGACGCAGACGGAGCGGAGACATGTCTCTTCTGAGTCTCTTTCATACAAAATGTATAGAAGCGTCGCGAGACACGCAGAAGAGACGGGGCTCAGGCGTGTCTCTCCTACATTTTCGCACGTCCGCGACGCGTCCTCGTCTTAGGCCGAGACTCCACCAAAGCTGTGCGAGTCGAGATGTGCCTCGAACAATCAATAGAATTGCGTTGCCGGAGTGGAGCTGTGTCAATAACGCAATTCTATTGGCCGCTCAAAACACGTCTCGACTCGCACAGCTTTGGTGGAGTCTGGGCCTTACGTCTTTTTTATGTGGCCCGCGCCTAATTCTGTTTTCAATTACAAATGTCTCTACTATTTGCTGCAACGCTATTTTTATTATGAGCCTGCTGTTGTACGAGCACTAACTTTTATACCATTCAATTCTCACCTATTTGCAATCAGCTGTCACACTTATATTTGTCCTGTGTGGACACAAGTCGCAAGTGGCGACATCTTGTCAACACTTACTTGCCAAATTATAAATTAATGGTATGGTTTATTTAAAACGTTTCATAAAGATACTCGTAAAGAAACTTTCAAGGCTTTATTTTTCTAAATGACTGAACTGATGTCACTGAAACTTCATACGCAAAAGCAGCGGGATACATAAGTCTAATAAGTTATCACTGCACATTTTCATGACATAATTATTATTATGCACTTGAAGTTTCATTAAAACCGGTTCAATCATTTAGAAAAATATGAGCTTCATTTCATTGGTAATGCCGTACGGCGTAAATGCTGTATAAAAAAAGAAACGTTTATAAATATATCCAAATACCGCCAACAGCAATAATCATGCAGTTACTAATGCAATGCTGAAATAATACCATGAAGGTAATAACAAAAATAAATGAACGTTTACAAAGTTACAATGATAAGAGTAGGTATGAACGTTAGTCATTTTTTATATCAAGTTTTTATTACCTTTTTCTGTTCATTCCCCTGATTTTCATGGCGAAATGACTGCATGCAACAAATATTAAAGCTTTATTACGTCAAATATTAAAGTTAATTAAGGAATGATTAAACACTTTCGCAATTTTCTGCAAAGAAACTGAATATATTTGCATGGAACGGCTTGTAGTTGAGCATTGAATATGTGTGAAGGATTTTTACGTTGGGATTTTCATATTTTGCAACAACGCAAATAATTAAAAGAAACGGCTTGGCTATTAGGGTTTGCGCTAGGCGAACCCGTAGGTGCATTTTTTTCTTTCATAACTCTGATAGTCAGACGGGACTGCAGTCCAATACGATCGGAGAGAGATCCTATATGCTTAATTCTGAGGCACGAGTTTCTGATACAGCCAACTTTCTAACTCAAGATTCTGGCGTATATTATTCATGTCAAGCCGATTCTTAAGATGCAAATCCACCGGTGTGAGGCATAAATATTCTTTCTGGTCGACTCACAAAAGCAAACACCAACAAATTACCCTGGCTACTTTTGTGCGCGCACACGTGAGCAGTGGTCTCGTTATTGCGCGCACATTGCTAAATTCAGTTCAGTGACATGTTCATATACAAATATGCTGAATTGTCACAGCCTCGCTGTTGATACAGGGGCTAAACGCGATACGCAGTTTAGTACGCACACTATTTTGGTGGAATCAAACCATAATATTAACTACCTACCACCACAAACGTTACTTTACATTTATACAAATATATTCAGTTCGTAAATTAAAGCAGTACCCAATAAAACATCCACAGGACAACACAACGACGATATAATACTAGACTCCGCGTGCACGATCTAAGGAATAAAAATTATTCTGTCAACTCGCTGAGGTACTACGTAAGCGAGGGGGACTGCGTTGTGATCGGCTAACTCAAGGTCTGTTCTGTCTCAACGTATGTTTACGGCTCACAGGATTGGTCGAAATGAGACGAACATAAGACTTTTTTGCCTAATTTGTTGACAGACATCGGTCGCCTGTTATTACGAGTCTAGTATTATATCGTCGTTGGGACAACACAACTAAGTAAAGATCATACCTGATGTATCAGTTGCCTCAGTTCATTCTCTGGCAGTGGGGCGGTGATGGTGTGTTCACTGTGGGGCGGCATGCCCACTGTGATCTGTTTCTGTCGTACTAGCAAGTCTGTGACGGCCTTAGCGAGGTCTTCGACTCTCTTTCCTAACATGCCGGCCGTGTGACGGACGAGGCCCCAAAGTTTTTGTGTGCATGCCTTCTCATATAGGACTTTTAATAAGTCCCTTACGGTCACCATTTTGCCGTTTTCTTGTAGTCCTGTAAAACATTATTTGTATGAAGAAGATTCAAGATTATTTTTTATACTATTACTCATTAAATCCATTTTTGTTTTAATGTTCCTATATTAAGAATGCTACAAAATTGCAGATTCCGAGTAGTGGGTTGCTCATTGTCCAATAAAGGGTTGGTCTCGAGTCGAAATCGATCCGTTAGCAATACCTACTGATGAAGCCCAATGGCTACAAACGTCGCGGTCCTTGTACGTTAACGGTAATTGGAGGACTTGTTTAGTTTTTAGTATGTGTTTGACAGTCCCTTCTGATTCAAACAGAGTGCAAGGAATCATTTGAAAAAATGTTAAGTCACCCTGTCACTTTGTGTTCAATCTCCTGCCCAGGGCGGGGCGGGAGGGACTGTCAGACTTGAACTGATTAAATCCACTGTGGACCTTCAATTGCCCTTTACGTTTCAGTCACGGTTACATGATGCCCCGTTGGAGTTGGTATACCTGAACCCTGTGTATTCCTTGTCGTGTCGATGATTCCTGTCTAAATGTGCTTAGACCAAAACTCTGCCACATTTACGGCGTTGGTAGTTGCCTCGGACAGGTCCCTTAGAGTGCAGGTGGAATTGCTCAAAGCGCAAGTGAGGAGGTGGGCCATCGTTTGTGCTGGGGCTCCGCAGTCGCACCTTTCCTCATCACAGAACCCCCACCGGACCATGTTATACTTGCAGCGACCAACCTGGCTTCGTAAACGGTTTAAGGTCTTCCAGGTGGGCAGTTAAACGGAATAATAATAATATTCCACAACTATCACACAACGCCATCTAGTCCCAAGCTAAGCAGAGCTTGTGTTATGGGTACTAGACAACTGATAAACATACTTATATATTTCTAAATACATACATATTATAGATAAATTACACCCAGACACAGAACAAATGATCGTGCTCATCACACAAACATTTGTCCTGGGTGGGAATCGAACCCACGACCTCCGGCATAGCAGTCAGGGTCACTAACCACTAGACCAACAGGCCAGTTGGTGGCCTGTTGGAAGCTTTTCTGCAGGCTCAGCGTAATGTTCCGGAGTGGGATATTTTAGGAGCCACAGCTGTATTATGTGTTGAATCCAATACCCCTTCACAAATACTTAGTTTTACCTGTACTAAAGTCCAGTCCATGCGTATCAACGAGGTACTGCAGTATGTCTCCCTGCTCGTCCAAACTCTCGGTCTCCCTCAGCATGGCGATCAGTTCGTCGGTCTCCTGTTCGGCGTATACGGAGTTCGATTCCGAGGTCGTTCGGTTGCGCACGACGTTTGCCAGGTTCTTGTTTATGATTGCTGGAAATATTATAGTTGAATAAGAAACTTTTTTTGTGCTTGTTTCTTGATTAAATGACTTAGGCCTAGACTCCACCAAAGCTGTGCGAGTCGAGATGTGCCTCGAGCAACCAATAGAATTGCGTTGCCGGAGTGGAGCTGTGTCAATAACGCAATTCTATTGGTTGTTCAAAACACGTCTCGACTTGCACAGCTTTGGTGGAGTCTCGACCTTATATCGACTTTTAAAAGAATCTTGTGCTTTGTAGAAGGCAGTTTTTGTAACGAATACATTTGTGACAGTTACCATTATCCTCAATTTTATTCAATGAATATAAAGTAAGAATTACACATACAAACTTGCCAGGAAATAAAATAACATGCTAAAATATAACACTATTTTTTTATTGGGACAGTCTTGTAAAAAATCTCTGTTTGCACTCTAAGAATTTCTCTTGCATCTTGGGTGCGTTTAAAACCATTTAAACTCAAATACACAAATAGCCAGAACCAGAACAATTAAAAATATTTTATCTGTGCGCGAATCGAACCCGCGAAACGCTGCATAGCATCCAATAACTTAGCAACTGCGTTGCGAATCAAGAAGTTTGCTTACCTTCTGGAGGCGATGGGGACTTGTCTTTTGTCACTTCAATAGTAGGGGTACCAGCCAATAAAGATGTTGTGGATGTTCCCCTAAAATAAAAAATAAAACTTGAGAAGTGTCAAGGGACACCCGGGATGGAAGAAGTTACTGTATACACTCAACAAAAATCATTATTCGTCGCGACACTACACTGTTCAATGCGAAATAGAAAGACGACACGAAAATATCTGGCTTGCTTTCTATAAGAGAGAGAAAGAGACAGACAGAGAAACATGCGGACGCCGCAATACGACAAGATTCACGTGCCACGGGGATTTGGTGAGGAGAACGAGCGCAGGGTGCAGGCGCGGGGTGTGGTAAAGGACTAGCCCCGGCAACTTCAGCAAAAAGTGTCTTTACAACTTTTCGTCTTAATTATTTCCGTCTAGCAACCTTTCGCAACGCGCGATAAGGAACTTCGTTCCAATAAATAAAAGTTTTTAACTCCTTTGTTTTCGTATTATGGAAAAAGTGGAAATAGGATATTTCCGTTTGAGCTAACATTATTACCAATCCGAACATAGATAAGCGTCCGATCTATAGAAGGGGGCAAAAAATTAAACTCGTTTGAATGTCACACTTCAGAAAGAGAGAGAACATAACTGAGAGATACTATCCATCCGTGAATCCCCAGGATTGATGCACTCCATTTTCTTACTTCTTACACGATATACACGAGTTTGAGAGGAAGGATGGGTGGATGTTATTTCTATAAACAAAAACTACATACAGCTTGGCCAGAACGGATTGAAACGGAACTAATCTTTTTGTTTCTGACGTTTTAAAATCTTTGATATTTGATGTAAACAAAGACCGCAGGTTTGTTAGATTTATTATTGTGCCATAAAACTAACGTAATAAGTGAAAAAAACTAAAATAAAATCATTCAAAGTGCTGGTAGCGCGAAGACAGTGGCGACTTCCGGTTTTCTACATTTTTATGTCAAGCTGTAGCTGTAGTTACGAGTAAGGCTGCTTTTCCACCAGAGATGCGCTATGCTACGTTGCTAAGGATGCGTTTGATATCCACCAATCATATTCATTTGTTTACATAACACACACACACATAATGAATGTGATTGGTGGATATCAAACGCATCCTTAGCAACGTAGCATAGCGCATCTCTGGTGGAAAAGCAGCCTAACTCCCTCGTAATGTAAAGTTTCTTTCATTTTTGGTTAGGTAGGGATTTTTGTCCGGTCAAAAGATGAGCATCGTGATCGTGAGTTTATCCATTCACTTACTTAGTAACAGCTCTTCGCTTGTGAGCATCTTCGGGCGAGGGGCTGCGGCCGTAAGTGGAAGGGTCCACGTCTAACCAAGACGGCTTGCGCTCCAACGAACGACCGATTGATTCACCTTCCATCCCCAATGTTTCAGCTGTAAAGTATACGCAAATTTGAACCTTATTTTCAATGTATCAAATCTTCAATTACTTTCTTAATATAAATAAATGCCCAAAGGATGTGCAAAAGCCTCTTCTCACACAGAGAAAGCATGAGCATTGATCATACCATTAAAGAAACGGAGAGAGCAGTTACTCAGTTGGTCAAGCAAAAATAAACCTTGAACGTATTGAAATAAGACCGAAACGCGAAATCACCTATAAATATGTGCTATATATATTTAAGCGACACTGTCGAAGTTATTTTAACAATATTAAAACTGATTTCTGACTATCATTACAATGTAGAAGTGCTTTTCTAATTTTAGCTTTTATTTCAAGGAACATAAGGTTTATTATGAACCGGCCTAAGATACGTACAGTCGACATTGATGGACCTCGTCTTCTTGATAGCTCCGCGCACGGACATGCGCCGGCGCAACGTGCCGGCGTTGCGTGCGCCTGCCGGGCGGGGCAGGAAGCTGATCTTGTTGCTAAACGATTTCAATAAGTGATCTTCCAAGTAGCTTTGTACTTCCGGGTTTAATTCTGTAACAAATAAGGGCGATATTTGATTGGTTGTTTTTGACGTTGACTACTTTTTCTAATACTCAAAAAAAATCGTATTAAGTTTCGAGGGTAGTGTTATTTTTGATAGGCAGAATCTGCCGAACTTTTTCACCAATATTGGGCTTCCAACTTCATGGAGCGATGGGTTATCAGAATTATTAACAACCCGGTTACTGGGTGAATAACTCTTAGCAAGGTTGTCTGACTTCCGGGCCTTCTGACTAACCCAAAAAAACTGTCAATAATTTAGAAATGTATTACTTACATGGAGGCTCAGAAGCCGACCAGTTAGAATTGCTTATTCAAGAAGTGCAAACTAATTTTATATAGCTGAATAAGGGTGCTTGTACGCGGCGCATGTAACTCGCGCAAGTGCTTCAACATGCTCAAGCTACATGCGCCGTGTACAAGCACCCCGCGGGTAGCTTGATCAAGTAGCTTGCGCATGTTACTCGCGCGGGTAAACCGCAAACCCGGACCTTTACTTGCGCGAGTTGCATGCGCTGTGTACAAGCACCCCGCGGGTAGCTTGATCAAGTAGCTTGCGCATGTTACTCGCGCGGGTAACCCGCACCTTTACTTGCGCGGGTTACATGCGCCCTTACTAAAAACTAGCAGAGAATACTTACTATCCGGATATCCATCTTCCTGGCTACCAAGAAAGCTCAAGTTCGTTATGGCGGACGTGCTCAAAAACTCTCCAAGATTGCCCAAGGTTACTCTAGTACCATTAATGTATCCAGATTTGAGCTTCTTCATAGTAGTAATCATCGCCATTGGGATCTTACCTTGATCTGAAATACGAAAGTTATAATGGAGAATTTTCTCTAAAAGGCGAGGCGTCAGAAAGTTTTATAGCTCAGAAAGCGTGATTGTGAAAAATGGATTTTGTTAATAATGAGATTTATTGGATATTAGATTAATAACACATTCGAGATAGTAACCCATAGAGTAATAGACCCAGGTCTAAGCACACTTATAAGCGATGTACAGGTGGGGTTGGGCGAGTGAAAATGACAGAGCTATTCAAGTCGTATAGCGTCATCTCGTTCACTCACTGGAACAAGCCTGGTTTTAAGGCGTTGTAATACGACCCCTCGTGGCCTACCACGACGTCTTCAAGCGCGAGTGGTTCCGCTCAGGGAACGAGATGGAACTAGACGACTTGAATAGCTCTGTCTCTTTCCCACAGCCTTACTACTCACGCTTTAATATGTTATAGCAGGCTACCATGGGGGGGTATTACAGCGTCCTAAAACCAGGCTAATTCCGGCGAGTGAAAGTGACAGAGCTATATAAGTCGTCTAGCGCCATCTCGTTCACTCACTGGAACAAGCCTGGTTTTAAGACGTTGTAATACCCCCTTGGTTCATGATAGCCACGGCTCATCGGCTAGTTGCTAGCCACATGCTCACTAAATAAATCGAGTTGAGGCGACGCTACTCTAGTGCATTGCTTATAACTGTGCGCTGACCCTTAAAGAGTACACATAATGCACAGACATTTATAGTGACCACCCGGCCATCCCATTCATACCAAATATTGTATGACGTAAGCTTTTGCGACGAAGATTAACCGTCACCTTATCTATATAGTTTTATAACAAAATGCGTTGAAAATATGTGTGTGTAAATGGTGTATAGCTAATAATGTCCCTGTTGCCAAGTGCCAACTTAAAAGTGGATTGAATAAAAAGTGGGAAATATAATGCAAAAATATGCAGATTCTTTTGTGCTAGTCTGGTGAAGCAACAGACTGCCATATTACAGTTTACTGGTTTTATACAAATTTTAATTTTCAATGTGTTTATTTTTCATATTTCGCCAGTTACTTTTCTTGCTTGTACTTGTATAATTAAAAAAGCAATATTAAACCATAAATGTATTAGTGTTAATACCCGCCAAACACCATACACACAGAAAAAAAAAAACATAGAAAGAAAGCCTTTTCCAGAGACAGTCAATAATCATTGTTTACCTAACAAATACTGGGTAGCGAGCAACGTTATCGTCGGCCGGCCAAGCATCTGTTTCCAGCTCATGCCAAGAAACGCAACGTTAGCCGTAAAGGTGCTCGCGAGCAGCGCCGGGTCGCGCGACATGTAGTACTCTTCGTAGTCGAAGTTCTATGACACACCACACCCATGCAAGGTTAAAGTTTAATAGGAAATGGGCTCAACTAGGGTTAAGGGATCCAAAGAGGTCTTAACAGGTGCCTTTGACAGGGACTACATACCTATAATTATAGTTTTGGACGCACAGTACAGTCACGTGCAATAGTATGTATACACTAAGCTGTACGCTTAGCACGAATTTTCAGTATTTGAGACGTAAAGTAAACTGGAACTTTGACAATTTCAAATTGGAAAAATTTGTTCCTTCTTCGCACACCAGAGGCGCTGTTCCATTTTTTCATACAAGAAACGCTGTAAATACTGTAAAGTAAAAGAGTGAAAATTCGTGCTAAGGGTACAGTATTTATAAGCGATTTTCAGCCACAAAATTGATTAAACTTCTTTTGCCTTTTCATAAGACTTCTATTTTGGAAGTCATACTATTATGAAATAGGTCTAATTTCAAAGTGGAAATCAGTATTTCACGAGCACTTTGCGTTTGAATTTTGTTAATTGTATACATGTTATTGCTCGTGACTGTACATAAATAATTCAATGTTAATTAATTTTAATTCGCAATGGGGATGGAAACTTCGTAACTAATGGCTAGTGTAGCTAGTTCATTAGTTTTATTTTTATTTTTAAGTAAGATATGGAATTAGCTAGATATTTTGTCACGTCATCTACAATGAGTTTTTCAGAGCAATTTGGATGCGGATTAATGTATGGTTTCAACCAAAGTTTATTCACCAAAAACCATATTTGAGCATTTTTCTAATGATTAGGTACTACTACTACAAAGGGTACAGATGCTGCAATATATAGCCAATATTTGTTTTCTACACGATAATAGACAATTCAACTGGATCTATTTTCACAAAGATTTTATAATTATTTTACTGACAACTTTAGCTGGGTTCACACGGCACAGACTTTAGTCTGCGCAGCATGTCTGTACTGACTTAAGGCGGTGTTAATGGGACGTGTGGACGTGAAATCTTAAGTCTGTACAGTACAGACTTAAGTCGGTGTCAATGGGACGTGTGGACGGTACGAGTTGCACAAACTTTTGTCCGTGCAACAATCTGTGCAGCGCAAGTCTGCGCCGTCTGGAGGCAGCTTTAGATACACAAACCACATTTTGAGTAACATAACACTGAATGATATAAATATACGGCAAATAATGGAATGTGTGACTATTGCAATGCTTCAAATAATTCAATGGGATTTCAATAACGTATTTATTATTAATGGGAGAACAATACTTCAATAACCAAAATAACATAACATTAGGTATACATGGCAAATGTTATTTGTGAATGAAACATCAAATAAACATGGATGGGCAAAACCAGCAAGCAAACTTTCCAAAATAATAAATAAATGAAACAATACCTAAGTGCATTTGATTCAGGGTCAAGACAACAAGTGGTCGCCCAAGAAGGTTTTGCCAAGAGGACTTCAAGAAATTAATTTCTGCTTTGAGTGTGTCGACCATGAGATCGTAGTCAGAGGCGATGTAGAAACGTGTCATATCAGAATACTAGTAAATAAAAAACAAAAAAAAAAATAAGATAGGAGAGATGCAATCACTTTGGTGAAAATCTATTTTTTACATTTGCAGGCACATGTCATGTTCTTCATAAATTCTCAATGTACTACATAAAACATAATAAAATTGATAGACAAAGACAATCAGCTTTTTATTGACGCTCTGAGATGAGCTCTGTTCGATTCTCAACTCTTGGTTAAATACAGAGAGCTAAAAATCCAGTGTGATAAAAATCAACGCATAAAAATTTGGTCGAGCGTGGGACGATGTATGAAGAAAATGTGAAAATTTATAAGAGAAGAGCATTTGCAACTGCTTAGGTCTGATAAAAAGATACATAATGGAGATATAAAGAAATAAGTAAATTAAATAGGTACCTGAGGAGTAAAGGCAAATATGCGGTCATTCAAGGAATACAGCTTGCTGGTACTCAGGATACCTACATCTCGAGACTTTCTGCCAGACAAACCCAATTTCTTGTTTCTACCTGCAAATTCAATTATAAAAATTATTCAGCTCAATTCTCTGAATTACTCCACATATCAAACATAATTTAAATTTATTAATCATAGCCATGGCTTTTACACATAACTAAACTCTATGACTTTCTGTTAAAGTCTATATTTACACATATTTGTTGAAACAATTGAAAGAAGTGAACACATTCATTTATTGTACATTAAGATCAATTATTGTTTGTTAGATGTTTCTGATATTGTTCATTCTTTGCACTATTGAGTTTAATAAGTTGTTGGGAAATAGGATACTGGGTTAATTTTATCTGGAACTTTTCAATAGCAACCACAAAAGATGGATTTGTGCCTGGCTGTTGGCATTGGGTTTACCTCCTTTCTTGGGACTGGACTGTAACAGAACTGGCATTTTTTTTATGAAATATTATAACATACCTAAATATGTGTACAAATGGCTAAGCACCCGTGCTGGTTGAACTTCAATAGGGGCTACTTCACTAATAGTCTGGACATGCAAATCATATTCTGCCAATTTGTCTCGAATGTCATTCGTCTCAGCAAGTATAACAATCTGCACAACCACATCAGGTTTTTTCTCTGAACATAATCTTCTGTTGAGAGGGTCTAACTCACCAACTGCTAGGAATCCCTGAAAATAATATTGATGAAGATATTAAGAACATATCAATAAACAAACTGTAAATTAAAGACATTATATATTTACCTCTTGCAATAACTTCCCAAGAATGTACAATGATTGAGCCCATATAAAAGGGCACCTGCCAAGTGGTACGCGCTCTTGGCTACCTGGATTAGCTTGTTCCAAGTCAGCCTTATCTGCTGGCACTGAATATAGTTCAGGAACCAACAATATCCGATCATCTTTCCTTATCATCACCTTTTCCAACAACTGTGTGTACTCTTCCACATTGTTCTTATCACCTTTGAAGCAATAATCTAATATCAGGTAGCAGAAGAACAGAGGCCACTCACATTCTATATTCTCAAACATTCTCAACTCCCAAGGCTCATAGTAAAGCCTATTAGGATCCTCTCTGGGTGTTTTATGACCATCTCTTAAGAACCTCTTGCATCCAAACTTTCCTTGCATTTTAGTAACAATGGTATCCCTAGTTGTAGCTATTAACTGTGGATCATCTACAGCAAAAGCTGGGTAGCTTATAATTGATAGTAAACCAGAATCTAACTCTTTACTATTTGATTCTCTTGGTAGCATTGACTGTAGAACAGCTTGACATTTCTGAGCTTCATCAGCCAATACATGGATTACACTAGAAGGACCACCACGAGCGCCAAACAGATCCAACTCATTCATAGCTTCCAGAGCTGCTTTGGCCATACCAATAGAGCTAGCATTCAACTCAGGCAGGCCATGGTTGGTCTTGTCACCTCTTTCCCAAATGCCATAATCAGGGGTGCAATATGCTGACTCAATATAAAATACTAGATTCTGGATGAATGACACTTCATCTAATGAAAATACAATCTGCAAGCCAGATGCTGTCATCTGTGCAAGAATGAGAAGGTACAGAGAGATGGCATCAATCTGGAGATGTCCCCATTCTGTGTCCTTTACCACAGACTGGCCAGTGGTTGAGCAATACTTGGCATGGAGAGAGTCTAATGGATGTTGAGTGCTCTTGAACTTCTCCACTTTGTCTTTTTGTTGCATCATAGCCATGAGTAGACCTGGGAAATTCAAAAATTTACTGTTTATAACTGCTTATGGTGGTAAAATATGAAATAACAGATTCAGACTTCATAAAATCACCTCTATTTGAAAGAAATAATTTTATTGATTTTTATGTCCGTCCAATAGACAATTCGTACTGAAGAGAATGTCAAAGATAGCAGACATTACTTGAGGTTACCAAAAAATTGATTAAAGAATGCATTTTTTCACAAAATTAACATTTTACATTATTTATAAATATGATGAAGAGGGCAAAATTACAGTTCCAATTCGTTATTACCTCTCATCAGCTTGACGCAACTTTGCTCCAATTCGTATGTTTTGGCACGATCCTCATCCTGGTCGGCAATTTTCTTAAACGCCATAGAGAGTCCCCATACTGCCAATATGCAGTACAGGTTGTCTCTAATCCATGCGTGGTCATTGTGTGGGCTTGCGGGAAACAATCCAGTGACAGGCTGCTGATGATCTAAAATTAACT
Source organism: Agrotis segetum (assembly GCA_036375495.1). Lineage (NCBI taxonomy): Eukaryota > Metazoa > Arthropoda > Insecta > Lepidoptera > Noctuidae > Agrotis > Agrotis segetum. Next base: position 1,155,213 of record JAQSVV010000090.1, on the reverse strand, counting down.
TGTGCACTATTCGCTGATAATAATCCAAACGCACCCCTGAATTGCTACGAGTCCTCATTTTGGCAACATGTCACACTTCACAACACAACACTTTAACCCTTCAATCTTAGATAGGTTTCTTTATTGATGCGGTAATTTGCACAACTCAGTTTTTATAATATTAATAAACTTTGTGATTGTGAATCCCAAAATTAATTTGTGTCATTTGAAAGTCGCAGTTGTCAAAATGTCAACAATCTATTTTGTTGACTGACATTTTGAATTTTTTTTTTTCATTTAAATCGACTAAAACTATGAGATGCGTTCACTATGCACTTCGCCACAGACTACTAAGAGATATGCACTTCGCGGTTGAGCAGTTTCCAGTTTCGCTTCCCTATACTCTTTTTTTTTCTTGTTTTTTTCACACGTCGTCACATCACATCTGACAATGTCATGAACGTCAAATTTTGGTATCTTTCGTGGTATCTTTCTAAATATTTTTGTGTGTTGTGCTTAGGTTTTTTTAAAGGTTTATTTGATTTTCGATAGTTTTCTTTTATATACAATGATTTTATATCTTTTACTGTGTCATGTTTTGTTCGTCCCGTTCATTAACACCAGTAACTCGACAGTCAGTCAACCGGAGTTAATAAACAACAAAACTATATCGGAACCTGAACCTCGTAAGATCAATCAGTCAAATGAAACGAAAGTAACATTGCTAAGCGAAGGCGGTTCCTTATTGCCTGGTGCAGTTTTAGCTTTAGCTAAAGACAAACTTACAAGCTTAGACAGCGAATTGGGCAAAAATAAAGTAAAACCTGTTGTTGCTCGAAAAGGAGTTGTTTATATCGAAGATGATAGCTTGAAATTGCAGCAAAATAATATAACGTCTACGAATCAAAATCCCTCTGTTGCACCCAATTTACAAGATGCAACTGATGCTCTCAAGAAAAATATTACAGTTAATACAAATAAGACTATGGAGATCAAGATAAACAGTACTTTGCCAACCAAATTATCCAGTGATGTGAATGTTATGAATAAAACAGAAGTACCCAAGAAACCTTTACTATTATCTTACGACACTCTAGTAAATATGACTGTGAAATCATCACCAGGAACATTGGTATCTGATCAAATACAGTCTCCTAACAAAAATTTAAAAGCCTATGCAAAGAACGCTAATAGCCATCCTGGGATGATAATGCCTCTTGTTATAACAATTTTGTTAGTTCCTATGTTTGCTGTTCTTGGTTACATGGCATTGAGACGAGGGCAAGAAGCTTGGAAAAATAGGCATTATAAAAGAATGGATTTTTTGCTTGATGGAATGTATAATGACTAGATAAATGCCTAATCAATTCATACTTGTGTGTTAGGAATTCCTACTTAATGATATTGCAAAGAGATATTAAATATAAATTATGTGATAAACATCAGTGTGGCCAGTGGTTTAATATTGTTTCTAAATCTCAAGTTTTCTTGAAGTGGTGTCTCTGAATGTTGAATGTATCATTGGCAATAATTTTGATTGTTATGTTTATTAAATCATGTTATAAAGTCTATTGCATAGCTATATACATTTGTCAGATAGGGTTGTCTTCAACAAAATATTTAGATATGAGAGTTTGATATAGAGATGACAATAAATTATATTGTTGGTGCTCGAAATGTGCCTTACATGTATTAATAAATTAAAATTATATGATCAAGTTTCTTTAATAGTATGAAATTTATTTTCAAGTAAAAAAGTCTTCCTTTTATTAATGTGTAAGTTATTTATTAGAATATTATTGTGATGTGATATTAAAAAAAATCTACACACCATTGTGAATCTTTAAACAGTTGTATGCTGGCAATGTTATATTGTAGTTACCAAACAAATGTAATAAGTATTAAGTTTATGCAGTCTCAAATAATTTGCATTTTGCTTAAATGTATCTTTTTTTACTATTTTTATATAAAATTCAGATTAATCCGATATCTTACATTACTACTGTCAATTCAATAATGTTAAACTTACTTCATATTAAAAATACAAATAATGTGGAGATCAAGATACCTACATGATTATTAATGAGTACTAATTATTTTAAATATACATACTGTCATAACATTATAATTTAGTTGTAATGCATTATGAAGAAATTAATGATATTTTTTGTAAACGATTTTTCATTAATATTAAAATTGAACATTATTATTTTTACATTACTTATGGTTTTTTTAATTATCATGGTAAAATCATCAAGTGATTTCTCCCACCCAGGGCAGGGCAGGGCAGGTGGGACTGTCAGACTTGAACTGAATAAAATCCACGGTGTCCTTCAATAGCCCATATTTTATGTTCCGAGGTCACAGTAGTTTGTTAGTACCGCGAAATTGTGCTGACACTCTTCGAAGAGCGCGTGGAACACAAGTACTCAACGCGCCGTCGTCCCGGGCATGGTTCTTGAGCGGACAGCGAGTCGCCCATTACTCGCCGCCCTCATGAGCATTCCTACGGTGGCCGGAGATCGACTAGCGACGTCTGTCGGCTGGGCTTTATGGAGGACGCTGTGCTCTCCCTTACGCGTCCCGCCTAATCCTTCGCTTGCATGACAGCTTCGCACTCCGTCTCGGCTCGCAGCATGGCTTCGAGCAATGCCGCGCGCGAGAGGTCGCAGCCTATCGCCGTCGTGAGGACACGGCGCGGCAGTCCTGCACCGTATGCTCCACCGTGTCCTCCGGGCGATACTCGCATTGGATGAGGAATAGGAAGAAACAAAAGTTTCGGGAGGTACCTGTGTTTCAGCACAGGTACCTCCCGAAACTTCCGTGTCCGGCGAGCGTGTTTACATAAACGGATCTACAATATTTTTATGATCTTGTTTGTTTATATGTCCTGAATTAAGTGGGAATCAGGGACCGAAAACCATTATAAATTACGGTACAGGTATTAAAGAATTGCGGTTATTTTTCAGATTTAGGTTACCGCTATCTGGGTAACCAGACCGAAGAAAAATGTAACCTCTATTCAGGTTACCGTTTTAATACCGGTTAACATGGACCTAAAAAAAAAGCCGGACGGAACTTCACTAAGAAAGAATTGAAGCACCATCCTTTATGCAGACGATCTCAAGTTAATTTATGGTGTTAAGAATTTGGCTGACACAATTGCTCTTCAAGAGGACATTAATTCAGTGTTCCAATGGAGTATTGAAAACAAACTTCTATTCAACACGACCAAATGCAGTGTTATGTCTTACACTCGTGCTCAAAACCCTCGACACGTGCAGTACTTCTTAGGAACTGAACCGATTGTCCGTGTTAATTCTGTTAAAGATCTGGGAGTTTTATTCGATTCACGATTAACTTTTCATGAACATATGCGCTCCCTCGCCTCTGATTCCTACAGAAGACTTGGTTACACCATCCGAAATATGCGCGAGTTTAACAATCCCCTGGCCATAAAATTAGTTTACATGGCTTTAGTCAGAAGTAAATTAGAATCAGCATCAATTATTTGGAATCCTTTCGAAAAATTTTATTCCTTGCTTCTTGAAAAAATTCAAAAAGCGTTTCTGAGATTTTTATTTAAAAAAATATTTGGGTACTATCCATTCCTTTACCCAACCAAATATCTACTTGGAATGTTAAAATTCAATTCTCTTGAAGTGAGGCGTAATTTTTTCTTACTTTTGTTTTCATGTCGTGTCCTTCGTGGTGATTCTGATTGCCCGGAATTAGTAGCTCAGCTTGTGAGACTGTTTATTCCTTCTGTGCCCAAATACGACCTTAGGCCGAGGGTTCACTGTCTGTTAGATGTTCCCCCTGCACGAACAGTCTCACACGCGAACTCTCCCCTGGTTCGCGCACTTTCTATGCTAAATGCTATGCTGACATCAACACCTGAGTTGGATTTGTTTGCGTCAAGATGGATGGAAGTATGTCGTGGATGTTTGAGCTTTTGTGAGAAGATGGATGTAAAATGACAACTGTTATATAATAATATTATTAGTATTTTTCCTTTTTTCTTTCTCTCGATGTTTTCTAGCCTAGTGATAATTTTCTTTTTTTATATACAATTTTTTAGACTTCCGTCTGTTATATTGTATATATTCTTATCTAAATAAATAAATAAATAAATAAATAGTAAGTCAGTGCGCTTGTCCACACAAGCCGGCACACACACATTCACACCATAGTAAGTCAGCCGTCGGCCATTACGCTTCGAACGACACTCGCGGTTTCATACGGTGTTATTTTGTCTAATAAAAATCAAAGTATGCCGTCATGTGTTGCAAAAAGTTGTCTAAACCATAGTAGTTCAATTAAAAAAGCCAGGGGATCACTTTTCATAGTTAAACATGTCATTTTGAAGCTTATTTCTCGATTTTACCGTAGGGTAATATGTGTTCTGTGATTTTACGTCAATAAATTTTATAAACATCTCGAAATCAATCAGTGTTGCAACTATTTCAAGGTTCAAATTATTTTAAAATTGGGAGATTTATATTTTGTTACTATTTATCGTTATTGTATTCTTCTGTATTTTTACCCGACTGCGCGACGCAAAGGAGGGTAATGTGTTTATCAGTCTATGTATGTATGTATGTTTGTTTCTATGTGGCGTTCTAGAGACCAAATGCGTTGGCCGATTTTGATAATTTTTACGTTAATCGATTCGTCTTGACCTTGCGAGTGTCACTAAAGACATGACAGTAATCAAAATTCACCACAGCGACAACCAGACGCCATATTGTCAAAATGAAAAAAAAAAAATGTCGATGAACTATGTCATGTGGGGTATCGTTGAATAGGTAATCATCTTTAGGTTCCCTCTATCATTTTTCATTTTAAATAATAGTTTAGGAAATATAACGATTTAAAGTTGTTTAGCAAAACAATAATTTCTGAATAGTAACTAAAAAGTATGAAATAAAAAAAATATTTAACGAAAAACAAAAAACCCGACTGCTTAAAAAAAAAACTAAAAAGAAAGAAACAAGCCCAGTAGTTGAGAATTCACTCATTCACACTCACAGTCGGGGCCCGTTGGGAAGATTTGATTGGTATAATTTAAATGGGCCCCGACTGTGAGTGTGAATGAGTGAATTCTTAACTACTGGGCTTGTTTCTTTCTTTTTAGTTTTTTTTTAAAGCAGTCGGGTTTTTTGTTTTTCGTTAAATATTTTTTTTTTACAAGTTTCCCCACGGCCAATGATGCATGGAAAAATGATTATATAAAAATAATAAGGGAGTGTAGACATGGAATAGGAATGTAGACGTGTAGGAATGAAACATAAAATAGCTTTAATTAAATATTTATAGGCGAAAAATACTTAAACATTCGTTTTCACCATTTAAGTAAATTAGAAGGGATTTCTAGATGTGTCAATAGCAAAAGACAAGTCTACAAAAATTTGAATAACCAAAAGGGATTGTAAAACTTTATTAATATTAAACGAGTTGTAAATATTTTATATCCAATGTGCTTAAATTATTTTACCTTTATTTTAAAAATAGGTATCTGTCACAAAAAAAATGTAATTAAACTTAAGTTCAAGGGAGATCTTAATTAAATATTGTTTAAAAATGGGTAATTTTTTCCTTCATCTGGCATCCCTATACAAACTCACACATATAAACACGGTCGCCATTGTGGTGCTTCAATCGTTTCTTAGTGAAGTTCCGTCCGCCTTTTTTTTAGGTCCATGCCGGTTAACTAAAGATAACCACTCTTTGTCACACACACATGCGATGTGCGCCCTGTGACTATTGCCGACGGCATGTTTGAAGTGTGCAAGATAGGGGTAATTTTTATTTCGGTAACCGGTATTAATACTGGTTATGTATTCACTTTTAATAATAAAGGTAATCTTTAAAATTACCTGTAAAAGAAAAAAAGGTTGTTACCGAAAAAATACCGGTATTGTTAATAGCGGTTTCGGTCCCTGGTGGGAATACAGGGTGATTTTTTCAACTGGGCGTGGATGGCTACATCCGAAACTATAAGAAATATCAAAAAACACTGCAAGGAGTCTCAGGCCGACTTCGATTCCCAACTATTCCGACCCAGTGCTAAGGGACCGTCCATTAATCACGTGTGGTTCGAAATGGGGGAAGGGGGTCTATTTATAATCTCGGAATATCCATGGAGGTGGGGGTTCTAGTAATATATATCACGTGTTATTTATTCGGGATACATAACCGTAAAGGGGCGTGACGCGTACAATACGCTTTTCTTGTTCAATTTAAAGTTTCAAAAACTAAAATTAGGTAAGTAGTTCATTTTTGGCCACACCCAAATAATAGCCACTGGGAAGCCAATCAAATTAGATACCCAAACCTGTACCTATTTTATGAATAATATCTGGTTGGCCGAGCTTCGCTCGGGTTTTTAAAATGTCTATATCTTGGGAACCTAGCTTTTCTCGAACCTGGGACCTTGATAAATCGATTCCTTGAGCCGAAAAAACCCTATTCTGTAACTTTCATGAAAATCCTTGGAGCCGTTTCCGAAATCCTGATTATATATAAATATACAAGAATTGCTCGTTTTATAGATATTAGATTTAAGGTGATTGCGACGATGTAGCCCACGAAATTCTATTTTTTTTACGTTTTTTGCAATTTGCAGGCCAGTGACATGTTGTAACTTTATAAAAATATGAGTTGCGGTAATAACAAGTATAATTTTAAATATAAAAATTATCATTTTTTAAATTGAATTTCGCGGGCTGGTTGGAGCATCCCCCTTAAGTTACATTTTTTTTTTTGGGTAAGTACTAAAGAAAGGGGGATGGGGGGTAGTCTTAAACCCTCACCTTAAACCTCACCATGTATCACCGAGGGGGTGGGGGGAACAAAAAAGCCATAAAAAAAGTGATTAAGTTGAATGCTCCAACTAGCCCGCGAAATTCCAATTTTCTTACGTTTTTTGCAATTTGCAGGCTAGGTACTAGGTTGTATTGGTTGTATGTTGATTAAATTATTATTCGCGGCTGTAAACGTATGTAGTTATAGAATTATCATCAACAACAAAATCATCAATACCCTCCAAGTTCATAAATAAAAGCGTACCGCGTAGGAACAAAAAAAAAAAACATAAAAAGTCATGATAGAACCTACGTCGAATAATATTATAATCAACATACAAGCTAGTACTGGCCTTCAAATTGCAAAAATCACAAGAAAAGAATTTCGCGGGCTACATTTCAGTCCCCATCCCGTACACACATAATAAAAGTACTCTGTGCGTACACAGAAGGTGGTAAGCGTCCACAGGTCCGCATCGTACGTATCGGACGCATCGCATCAAACGGATTTCTGTGTCGGCAGCGATCGGATTGCCGACGCGAGTATCAGCAATAGGATTGCCGATACCACCTTCATGGCTTCCACTGATCGGCATTCTGTATGATGTCATCGGTACGCATCGCATTAAGGCATCGCCGATGAGCCGTCCGTACGATGCGGATCAGTGGCCGCAGTTGTATGAGTTTTCATACAAGGCAAACTAAAATCCGTTACGTACGTACGATACGTCCGATACGTGCGTTGCCGACCTGTGGACGCACACCCCTGTGGACGCTTACCATTAATTTATAGAATTATAAAGAGTATTATATTTCTTATCATAAATCTTATCTTACAACTTACTTATAATTTACCTATTACAAAAAAAAGATCAATCTCCAAGGGCAGGTATCGATCTCCGGCCACGATAGGCGCAGGCATTCGGACAGCGAGTAAAGGGCAACTCGTTGTCCGACCATGGACCATGCCCATGTCGACGGCGCGTGTTCCACACGCGCCTCAATGACTACAGCGAACTGGGCCCCCTCTTAGAGGGCCAAAGCCTGCCGGGATGTCGGGTCTTAGGTAGGTATTTCTTTACCGGGACCCCGGAACATAAAGGGCTATTGAAGAACACCGTGGATTTTAGTCAGTACAAGTATGACAGTCCCTCCCGCCCTGCCCGGGGTGAGAGGACTCATTTGAAGATTTTATCACGATAAAAAAACTTTTTAAAAAAAAATGTGACCGCCTTCAAAAACAACCACAAAAAAGAGTAAAATAACCTACAAAACTTTTTTTCGGAAGTCGGTGGTTTTTTATTAATTTCATTGTCTCTTTTAAAAACATAAACTTGTAGAAAAGGTAACTAAGAAGTTAGTTTCTGAGGTAGGAACGCCAAATAAAAGAACAAGGTTATCTACACCACTTAGAGGATCTATATATAAACAAAACTGTGAAGATAACTCAAGATGTGGAAGTCCAGACATATTCAAATTCACACAAGTCTCCACTCTTCATGACGAATTTGTTCAACCAAAACAAAGTTCAGTTGTTAAAGAAGTATTGAGACACAACATAGCTACGCAAACAATCAACATTCAAACACCGAGTGAATCAAAACAGCGAGTAACTTCTTCATCTCAGACTAAAACACAGGTTAGAAATAAGAAAAAGCTGACACATAGTAGTACGAAACCAAAACAAAAGAATAAACTATGTATTCTCAGTAGTGTGAACAGAGGCTCGTTATCTACAATAGCAAGTGTTTTTTCAGAATATTTTGATTTCTGCCACTATATTATGTCAAACCGTACACTATACGATCGACTTCAGAATATAGAACAAAAACTAAAGGATTTCACATCAAATGACTATTGTATATTATTTATTGAAGAAATTGACATTAAAGAAGAAAATGACTATATAAACATGATAAAAACAATTAAGGAATGTTTGAAAAATGTTTCCCACACTAATATAATCATTTGTACCCCCACGTACCAAACAGGGGCTCCAATATATAATTATAGAGTGGAAATATTCAATAATCTTCTTTGCTTGGACCTACAAAACAATAATGGCTCCTTATACTACTTTGATAGCAATCGTGACCTATCCCTCGACATGTTTTCTTACAAAACCGGCAAAATAAATCGAAGTGGTATCATGACTATACTTGAACAAATTATGAACAATATATTGATTGACCTAAATATTTCTGAACTGACTGAAATAGACCATGATGCATCTGAGTTTTTTCGTGTACAAACATGTTAATATCCTTCACCAGAATATCAATGGTCTTATGAACAAATCCGACTTGTTGTCAGTATCATTACAATCACTTTATGATGAAAAAAAGGCAGTGGATATTTTGTGTATAACAGAACATAATATGTTAAAAACTGATGTTAATTTGCTAAAAATGGAAAACTATGTACTTGGGTCTCTGTATTCGCGTAGTACTCGTCATGGTGGTGCATGTGTCTTGGTTCGGAAAAGCCTAAAATTTAAACCATTAGAGGGACTTAAAAAGTATTGCAAGGAAAGTGTAATGGAATGTGCTGGGGTAGAACTACTGGACCACAACTTGCGAGTGTTATGCGTCTATAGATCACCAAATTCAAATAGGGAAAACATATCATTTTTCCTGGAACAGCTGAATCAGTTACTTGGATCCCTGTGCGCCACTAAAGGCAAAATTATCTTTTGTGGGGATTTTAACATTAATACATTGATAAAAAATGCATCATCTATGGAATTTGCTAAAGTATTTAAGAGTTTTAATTTTACATTTATATTTAAAGAACCTACACGAATAGTTAGTGGAACATGTCTTGACAATTTTATGGTAAACTTTCGAGGTTGTAAAGGTGAACTGCTTGAGCTAGCGCTATCTGATCACACAGCACAATTGCTAACCTGCCCTGTTAAATCAACGTGTACTTACAAATATTGGTATATTAAGAGACGTGACTATAGTCAAGAAAACATTGACAAATTCAAAGAATGCGTTAGTTCTTTATCATTCCATGATGTTTTCGAAACGGAAGACCCCAATGATGCGTTTAACATTTTCTATGACATTTTTAAATTATTTTATTATTTATGTTTCCCTTTGATTAATATAAAAATTAACACTAGAAGACGTCTCAATTGGATGACTAAAGGAATCCGTGTATGCTGTAAACGAAAGCGGCAACTGCTATGGCAATATCGAATTTCTAAAAATACTAGTGATAAATCAAGTTTCAAAGCACTTTCATCTAGACTCAATCGTATTATTAAGTCAACAAAAAAATCACAAAACAACCACTACATACACACAGCTCGCAATAAATGCAAAGCTACATGGGACATAATAAATGACTCTAAATGCAATATACCGGATAGTGGAATACACAACTTAACTGTTAATGGTAAATTAATAAATGATGCATCATCTATAGCTAACTCTTTAAATGACTTTTTTATTGACAATACTAACTCAGAGTTGCCACACAGTACACCAAGCAGTCTTGATACTCAGCTTAATTCTATATATATGTATCCAATACTTCCCGACGATGTACTTAAATTGATATTAAATCTTAAGAATACCAAAAGCACTGGATATGATGACATATGTACAAGTATTCTAAAACATGTAGCCTTAAAAATTAGTCCTGTACTTAGTCATATTATAAATGGATGTTTTACTCATGGTGTATTTCCAGATAAATTAAAGGTAACAATAATCAAACCGCTTTTTAAGAAGGGAGATAAACAGTCTGTAAATTGTTATCGCCCTATAGCTCTTACACCAGTATTTTCAAAAGTATTTGAAAAAGCAATATATGATAATATTTACAACTACTTCGATAAGAATAACTTGTTTGCAGATGAACAATTCGGGTTTAGAAAAAATAAATCGATTGATATGGCAGTCTATAACTTTTTAAATGAAGTAATGCGTAATTTAAATAATAAGATTCATACTTGTGCTTTATATATGGACCTTACCAAAGCGTTTGATAGTGTAGACCACAATATATTGTTATCGAAATTGTCAGCTTATGGTGTTAGAGGCAGTGCTTATGATCTAATAAAGTCCTACCTTAGTAACAGAAGACAATCGACTCAGATCACAAGGATCTGTGCTAAGACCAAAAGAGAAATAACTTACTCATCTAAATATAGAGAAGTTAAAATAGGGGTTCCGCAAGGCACTGTTTTAGGACCACTTTTCTTTAATATTTTTGTGAATGACCTCCCGCGTATTACGAGCCATCCGACTGTTTTGTTTGCTGATGATGCCACTGTTGTATTCTCCAGTAAAGAATTGTTTAAACTAAAAGAAGAAGTGGAAAATACATTGCAAACTATAATAGAATGGCTGACATCAAATAAATTAAAAATAAACTTAACCAAAACTAAAATTATGACTTTTAAGAATAGAAATTGCAAACAAACAAATATCGATGTTTATTTCAAAGGCCAGAAGATTGAGCAAATCAATTCAACAAAATTTTTAGGCTTACATTTAGACTATAACTTAAACTGGAAGTCACATTTGGAAAGCTTGTGTCTCAAATTAAGTCAGCAATCCTATGCGTTATATATGCTTGCAAAAACGGTCAGTACAAATGCGGTCTTAGCATCCTACCATGGTTACGTAGGGTCCTTGTTGAGATATGGCATTATGTTTTGGGGATATTCTACAGAAAAGGAAGCTGCATTTAAAATGCAAAAAAGATGTATCCGGGCAATATGTGGTTTAAAACCAACAGACAGTTGCAAGCCCTTTTTCCAAAGTTTAAAAATATTAACACTGCCATGTATATATATATTAGAAGTCGTTGTCTTTGTGAAACGAAACTTGCATTATTTTAAAAATAATAGAAGTCAACGCAACAATAGAAAAATATATTTCCCTGACAGCAGTAGAACTACTTTATTTAGCAATAGTATTTTTTGGATGGCGCCTCGACTTTACAACCATTTACCAAAATGTATTATAGAATTAAATAGTGTGGACATATTTAAATGTAAAGTTAAAAAAATGTTATTGGAAAAGTCTTATTATAGTGTTAATGAATATTTGAGTGACAAACTATAAATAATGTTTATTAATTAAGTATGACATTTATTATGGATTTCACAATTATTAATTCTTGACATTTAGCATAAACGATTAATTTTGACCTAATTCACTTTGACTATAATTGACAATTTCATTTCATATAATTAGCATGTAATTATGAACTTTAATGTATTTAAAATTTTTAATTTAGGGACTAACCACGTTCCGAACTAAATGTTGCATGCCTAGAGCAGAATATGGTGACACCAACAATAACTTTCCTGTTATTTATAAAGCCACCTGTAAAACTACCCATATTTGCAATAAATGGATTTTGAATTTGAATTTTGAATTTGAATTTGAATCTTTTGCCACCGACTTCCGAAAGAAAAGTTTTGTAGGTTATTTTACTCTTTTTTGTGGTTGTTTTTGAAGGCGGTCACATTTTTTTTGAAAAAGTTTTTATTTTACTCTTTTTAGTTTCAATATTCAACCAAAATTCTTGTTAAATACATCATTTTCTTACATGTGCATTAGAATTTTGTAATCTAGCACCGGTAATAACATCGTTAACATCTCTTTCATTTATTCCCTATCTCAAAAACTGCTGAACCGATTTTGATGAAATTTGCAGTATTCCCTAAGTTGAACGATACCTAGTACAACAAAAAAAGAATTTCTTAAATCGGACTTATAGTTCCGGAGATATGCGAACACAAACATAATTTTCTTACTTGAGGAGTTGTACCTTCCATCATCAGCTCAGCTACATGAGATAATGATTTCCATACGCAAGTACTTGAATTACTTCATAAGATTTGCGAAAAACTATGTGTCAGCTAATAAAATTTAAGGGTTGCCCTCGATTTCTCCAAGATTCAATCATCAGATCCTGAAACGGTGACAATGGGACCACACGGGAAGCACCAGCTTTCGAATAAAAAAAGAATCATGAAAATCGGTTCACCCAGTCGCAAGTTATGAGGTAACAAACATAAAAAAAAAAAATACAGTCGAATTGATAACCTCCTCCTTTTTTTGAAGTCGGTTAAAAAAAGGGGCATCCACCTTTGATATTTTGAATGATATTGGATATGAAAACGTATGGGCGTTTTTCCAATAGACTGCAATAGACGGCACGGCACCGGGCGGCCCGGCGTTGAGTCCTGCCCGCGCCGTCACCGTCGCCGTGGCAGCAAGCTTCCCAGTCGGTCAAAGAGTACACAGACTACATAGACACTCAGACGACCCACTCCCATACAAGAAAAATGGTCCGTAGAGATTGGAAGAATTGAATTTGACAGTTCATATTTTTTAAATTGGAGGTTTAGATTTTTAGGCAAAGGCAACTCTTTTGAAGCCTACAGCCTGAATAGCCCTGTAGCACGTTCCTCGTACAGTACTTTTTTTTTTACTTCTTTATCTTTTATATGAGTGGGAACTACTAAGTTACGGAAATTAAACACAAAAAATACTTATTCAATTTTTTATTTTTTCTATTCTATTCTATTTTTCACAAATGGCAAGTCAAGACGATGTCGACTATTCTGCCAGTGTCAAGAGCGACTTGGAGAAACAAGTGTGCATGATTAGAACTAAAAAAAAATGCAACAAAAAAGACAAAAAAAGCTGGATCCTCGATTGATATAGTCGAACACAATGTAGATCTTGTTGGGTTAGTAGGTACAGGACAGGACTGAAACAAACAAAAAGATAAAGTAAATATATACATTATATTGTTAGAACATAAAAAATAACATATACCACAGCCAGACATGACAGGTTAAAGTTTAATGTTGTTGTGGCGGATGAAGATCATCAGCGCCAGGAGCAGTTCAGGGGAGGGATAAGTCAATAGAGAAGGGAAATTAGTTGGGAGAGGGATCTTGAATTCGTGGAGACGGCTATATAAATCCAAAGGAGGGAGGTTGTTTCTACATTCAAAGAAAATGTGGTCCAGAGTGCCTTCGTCCAAACCGCACTCGCAGAGAGAGGAGTCACGAACACGAATTTTGTGCAGGAAAACAGGGGAGCAACAAAAACCTAGTCGGATACGGCAGAGAACCGAGATAACCGTTTTGGAGATTTTTTTAAAAGGAAAGAACCAAGGTTTAGGCTTTATAATTGGTTGGACTGCATAATAAAACCTTCCCTTTTGTCTTCCAGAAATGTTCCATTCCTCTTGCCATGCTGATTGAAGTCTACCTTTAGGTAGGTTAAGCAGGTCATAGCCCTGATGGGTATTGTGGGCGAGATCAGCTAACGCTGATGAACAGGCATCTTTAGCCAAAGCATCAGCGCACTCATTTCCCTTGATGCCGCAATGACCAGGTATCCAAACTAACTGAACCTCTTTTTGATTGTTCGTACATGAAAATAAAGACTTTTTAATTTTTAAAATTAAAGAGCTATGCGATTTACTTTTGAAGGGGTTCTGAACTAGGGCCTGCAGACAGCTAAGAGAGTCTGTGAAAATAACTGCTTTGTCAATGTTGTGGTGTGACTCTATAAAGAGGCAAGCCTCTAATAAAGCCACACACTCGCCTGTAAACACAGAGGACTCCTTAGGGCACCTATATTGCAAAATAATTCTGGAGTTTTGATAATAAACTGCAGCACCAGTGTAGTCAATATCACTAAGTTTTGAAGCATCAGTGAAAAACCTTTGGAAACCAGTCCATCGTTCTCCCACCACCGCGTCGAATCTCGAATTCGCCGAAGGGGAGTTTTTGAAGATGCCGATGTCAAAAAGGATATTCGGAATAAAGGATAGGACATTATAGGAGAAGCTAAAGAGGGGTAATGTGGAGTACTGGTCTATGGGGCTTTCTAAATTTTGAATTTGGCGGAATTCTTTAATAATGAGGGGGAGTTCTTTATTTTTCCAGTAGTTTGAGTTTCTGCATAGTGCATCAAGCTCAGTCAATCTTTCTAAAAGGGGGTGCGAGGTTCTAGGTGTTACCCTAGCCAGAAAACGAGAGGCTAAATACTGCCGTCTCAAAGCCAGGGGAGGCTCAGCACATTCGACCTGCAACGCGTTAATGGGAGAAGACTTCATGCAACCAGTGATGATCCGAAGGCACTTTGACTGAACCCTGTCTAACCCAGCCAAGGCACCCTTGTTGCAAGGGACTAAATGGAACGTTCCATAATCTAAAATACTGCGAATTAAAGCGTTATACACCAATTTCATTGTATAGGGGTGGGCACCCCACCAGACACCCGCAAGAACTTTTAAAATCGAAACTACTCTTTCACATTTTTTTATCAATAAATTTATATGCTGAGTACCTTTTAATTTTGAGTCAAGGAAAACGCCTAAGAATTTAACATAATTTACTAAGGGGATAACATGGCCTGAAATATCCACTGATATTTGTGGGATCAGTCTTTTGCGGGAGAAAATTACTGCCGAACTTTTTGGTGCTGATAATGTCAGGCCGTGATTTAAAAGCCATTGATTCAAAGAGTCCAGAGAGAGGCAAAGAGATGACGCCGCGTCTATAATTGAGGAATTTGTCACATAGAGAACTAGGTCATCTGCATACTGTAGAATGTGACAGTTACTATTCAGGCAGGAGCCAATATCTGCAGTGTACAAGTTATAAAGAAGGGGACTGAGGACGAACCCTTGTGGGAGTCCCTTCCATGACTGCCTTTTCTCAAAATGTTCTCCCTGGACTCTCAGAACCAATGAACGTGACTTGAGCAGTCCACATATGAATTCTATTATCTTAACCGGAAGTCTCAGCTGATGCAGTTTCTGCCTGAGTACGGGAAGAAGAACGTTATCATATGCGGAGGAGATGTCGAGGAAAGCGGCAACAACGGATTCGTTCTTAGAAAACGCTAGACGGATATCCGTGACTAAAACGCCAACGCTATCCATTGTGCCGAGACCCTTCCTAAACCCAAACTGATAGTTCGGCAGTAAATTTCGTGACTCGACTGCCCATTCTAGTCGGTTTTTGATCAGGTGTTCCATTAGTTTTACCAAGACTGAGGACAGAGCGATTGGTCTGAAGCCATTCGGGTCATCGACGTGTTTGCCTGGCTTTAATAAGGGAATGATGATTTGGAGTTTCCATTGATCTGGAACCCATCCATGATTGAAACAAAAATTAATGATATTCAGGAAGTACACTTTAGCCTTCTCTCCAGAATGAACAATAAAAGAGTATGGCACTCCATCAGTTCCGGGGGCTGAGTCCCGAACATGCCTGAGCACCACATTCAGTTCTTCCAAAGTAAATGGCACATCTAATGGGTCCTGTGAAGTAATTTGCATGGGCATATTGAATAATTCAGATGAGTGAGGTACGTATTGAGGAGCAATTCTGTCAAAAAAAAGTTCAGCTGTTTCCCTGGTCATTGGTGAGGAGATTGATGGTGAGCACCCTCGTCTGTACCTATTTATCTTTTTCCAGACCAATGATGCTGGAGTAGCAGGAGATAAGGAAGTACAGAAGTTAACCCAACCCATGCGTTTCTTTTTACGGAGAAGACGTTTTGTTTTAGCATTAATTTGCAAATATGTGAGGAGATTCTCAGTACTCATATCTCTATTATAACGTTTCTCTGCGTCTTTCCTTTCTTTGATCGCAGAAGTGCACTCTGGATCCCACCAAGGAGGGGAGGGAATCTTGTTGCGGGCACTATTCTTAACAGGGAAGCAGGCATCCGCACTGGAGGTTAAAGCTGTAACAAATTCCTCGCAACAGATCTCGGCATGGTGGTGACCAGTATGATCTATAAAAACTGAATTTAAATTTGGAATTACATCAATCTTGTCCTCCAATAGTGAAGCAAACCTATCCCAATCTGGTTTGGACAAATTATACTTCAGGAGTGGAGGAGAAGTTTTTTCTAAATATGTCTTATTGACTAAGGATATAACAATAGGGTAATGGTCACTACCATGCGACAGGGACGTACATTCCCAATTGGTTGACAATGCCAACTCAACCGAGCAGAATGTTAAGTCAACACAACTTTTTTGTTGACCGGGAGAGGATCTGCGTGTTGGGCAACCATTATTGAGGATGCATAGGTCCAGATCGTCCAAGATATCAACCAAAGCCACACCAAAGGCATCACAGCGCTCAGATCCCCATCTATAATGGTGACAATTGAAGTCACCCATAACCAGAATTGGTCCATTAACATTGGAGAGTATGTTTCTCAGAAGAGTTAAGAATTCATGTTTAGGGTGAGCTATGTAAACTGAAAACACTGTGATACCTTCGACCCTTCCTGCTACAATACTCATATCGCCTGTGAGCGAAGGTAAGGGGAACGGAGAGAGAGGTACCCGATTGTTGACTAGGAGAGCCGATCCTCCATAGCCATCAGATCTGTCACATCTGAGAATATTAAAATGTGGCATACGGAAGCTGAGGCTTGGGGTAAGCCAAGTCTCAGCTATAGAACAAGCCAGTGGCTTGTACTTATTTAATAGGAATATGAGGTCGTGCTTTTTATGCCACACGCTCCTCACATTCCACTGAAGGAAGGTTTGGCGAGACGCCATTTTTAATATTTAAAAGTAGAGAAACAATTTGGTCGGCAACGTTGGACGGTAAATGGTTGTTAGAAGTAGAAGAAATAATAATAGGGATGAGATTAATCAGTAGGTCAATAATAGAAGAACTATTATTGGAAGAAACATTATTTTGAAGAGAACAGCCATTGGGCTGTGTGGTTTGGGGAGAACTAACTATTTGATGGTGAGCAGCTTTATCATAGGATGGGGAAAGGGGGGCATGTGTCTTGGGTTTTAGAGTCACTGTTTTACGATAGGACTGAGAAATTGGAGTTTTTGCTGCGGTGGCATAGTTGCGGGAGACTGATGGAATAGCCTTGTTAGCCTCAGCATAAGGGATGTTTTTTTCCGCCATGACAGTTTTGATTGCCCTCTGCCTGCCATACTCAGGGCATGACTTGCTATTTGCATAGTGATTACCCGAGCATAGCACACAGAAAGCCTCACCCTCAGAAATGCTGCAACCATCACCTGGGTGATCGTGGCCACATTTACTACAGCGAGGTCTAGACCGGCATACGTTAGCTACGTGACCAAATCTGCAACATTTGCGGCATTGGATTGTCGGGTATATGTATTGCTCGACAGGGAGAGAAGTATAGCAACAGTAAACCCGTTTAGGCAGGACTTGTCCATCGAAGGTCAGGACACATGTTTCAGTCGGCTTCCACTCATTTGTACCGTCTTTTTGTACTTTCCTATTAATACGTCGTACTTTGAGTATACGCCCACAACCTGAGGGCACAGTTAAGTAGGTCAGAGCTTCTTCTTCTGAAATACCAGCGGGAACACCAGTTACAACGCCCATTCTGGTTATATTAAATGTTGGAATTGCTGCTGAGTACCCATGTTTAGACAACAGGTTGTTAACTAGGAAAGAGTTTGCATCCTGAGGGGAAGCAAACTCTACTGAGACACGGTTTCTGCCAACTTTGGTAACACCGCCGCGAACAACGTTCGCTACGTTATTGACGAGTAGTAATTTCCCAAAGATAACCGGGTGAAGGGTGGTGCCAGCGTTTGGTTGGTTCTCTATGCGTGAAACGTGCACAACATAAGGAGCTTTATCTAAAACTGAATATTTGGAACGTCCAATTTGACTTTTCAGTTGTTTGGTAGGGAGGGACAGTGATAAAATGTCTTCGTCTCCGAGACGTTTGCGGGGATTTTGGGGTGTTGAAACATCCATTTGTGTCACACTGCATACTACATCCGCGAATTGAGATAGCGGGTTCGGGGACGGAGGAGTTGGAGTAACTGGAATATCTGGAGGGACAGGATCCGGGGGCTTGTTTTTATCCATCGTGGATAAGGGATAAATTAAAACTTAAAGCTAGACAAACACAGTACAAACCTGTTGACTAACACAAGGACAACACACTCAGACAAAAACAAGACACAGAAGAGTCAACAATCACTCGAAATCACTTAAAATACACAGAAAAATCCTAAACACACGTGTCTACCAAGAACTCGTCTGTCAGAATCCTTTTTATTTTTTAACTTTGTTTTAAATTTGGCATAAGCTTTTTCTTGCATTCTAGGAAGAGCTTTTCCTTCCAATCGAGAAACGTCTGTGCCTTTAATTATTTTATTTATTGTACAACACCAATTGAAAATTACTAAATTTACCCCATGGTTCAGGAAGGCTTTTTCTATTTCTTTTTTATGCTCTTCGCAAGACAGGAAGTCAAATGAGTACTTAGACATAATCCGTGCTTTTATTATTTGCATGATATTATAATTAGCTGGGGAATTTTCTAAGTACTCATTTGCTTCTTCTGTCACTACTCCGAACGCTCTCACTGCGTTTTCTGAAGGGTAGGCCAATTTCATTTCTTTTTTGGTTTTGTACTCTTTTTCTCTAATCCATTTATTTACAGAGTTAACTTCGCGGGTCGTCAAATCGGCAACGCAAACGTCACATTTTATTTTAGTGAAAATTTTTCTTGTGACCCACCCTGCAGTATATGCTTTTGCATGAATATTGAGGCGTTCATGAGCAGCTGATCGCGGTACCGTTCCTGAAGTTTGGGGTTCTAAATTAGTTTCACCCAGATAATTGGAAACATTTCTTTCAGTAGGTCTAAAAAGATGTTTCAGCTTAAGTAATTGATCTGCTGCATCATCTTCACAATTAAAATTATCTGAGTGAAATTTTATAAATCTTGTTATTAGTAATGATCTAAAGGTATTGACGAAGGTGTGACAATTCGGGTCATTATTTCTGAAATTATACGCCCGCACTTGTCCAAAAAAGTTTTCCATTGGATCGGATGTAAAATAGCGCGGGCGCATAATTTTAATATTTTTCTTTTCAAAGAATTGCCACAACCTTATATAACTTTCGAGAGTTCTGATCCAGTTTCTCAATGAAGGCACAGTTGTCTCCCTACCTTTATCATCAATAAAACGTATAGCGCCTAATTTTTTTATAGCGTTTTTCCAAAATTCCTGGTGAGGTGAAGTTTTTGTACAGGCTGCGCGTAATGGTTTCCCTCTTGATTTTTTGCCGTACACACTGGCTCCGTTTACTGAATCGAACAGATCATCAAAAAATGTTACTATTTCTGCTGTGTTCTTGAGAGTTGCACTTACTTTTCTCCCATCAGCATATTGAGCTGGAAAATATAACAAATGAATTTATTAATAGGATTGAAATATAATTCGTTAAACTTAAAGGAAAACATGTAATTTTTTGAAGAGATTAAAATTTTGTTTATTTTCTGAAATTTTAGATTGCATTTTTAAACAGTTTCAAATAAAAGTAATTTATTTAAAAAGAAGCAGTTATGACTGGGGATTATGAATTTATCAATAAAAAAACTATGAACGACTGGGGCACCAAAGCCCGTTATAACTGGGCCCCGACATGATACGAGGTGTAGGTTGTGGGTTCAAAACCAATGAGAATAAAAAAATTTAATTACAAAAATTAGACGGCAATATAATTATTTATGAGCTGATTACGATGATTTAATATTTTTATATACAGAATTAAGAAGGAAAAATCTAGTGATTGCCCAGAAATACTTACAAAATTGTGATGTGTATGTTAATGTAGCCGCCACAGTTTTGCTGAAAACTCGAGCGCAATTCTTCACCTATAAATAAAAAATTAAAATCACTTTTAAAAATAAAATGTCATACCGCTTCTGATGCTTTGTTATGAATAAAAATACCCATTTATTAGATCTCTTAATTTTTTACGTTATTCACAAATTATATTTCAATAAACTGAAATATTAGGGTAAATATTTAAATCAGCTGCCAAGATAATAACTCTGCTTCAGAGTAACAATTACATTATAATATGCTGTTTTGGTCATGAGATTTAGGAGTGCGCCATATTGTATTAAAAACTTGCAATAATATTATGGAAGGGAGTGCTAAATTCTAGTGTTATTTCTAACTTACCTTCATCTTCTTAATTTTCTCAGGGATAACTATTTCATCATTTAATTTAGGCATCAGCCTCATTTGTGCATGACTGCAGTCCGTTTCATAAATTTCAACAATGTCAGACCATTTTGAAATTTTTCCGTTGTATTTAATATTTTTGGTCAAAAAATTGTTGCGCAATCCTTTAATTAAGTGTGGTGGGTCAAATATGACACTTATCTTTTTCCCGCAAATTTCTATGACACCATCTAAAACAGAAATAATATCACAATCATTAACTTAGACACAAAAATATACATATCTATATGTATGTTGAAACCTTAAAAAAGGAACAATCTAATTGAACTTTTGTTCAGGTCTTTTAAATCAAACAATTAGTTTTAATCAAAACTGTTAGTAGAATCCTCGTTGATGTAAAAGAGCCATTTAAGTATCAGATAAAATATAATTATGGAATTTAGTATGTACCTGTAATTTCATCAGCTAATAATTGATTTCTTCTGGTATCTTCAAGGAGACTTTTTATTGCCGACTGAAAGGAGGTGCCTTGGTCACTGACTAGAGCCAGAGGCTGAAGACCAGTACCAATGCATTCCATGATAACGGATTTTATAATAGTTTTAAGTTGGAGGGATGATGTTGTGCCTTTACAGAAATAAAAAGCTATAGGCTGCTGCCATTTATAAATAGCTCCTCTGAGCATAAATGCGAGAGCATGGTCCGCATATTCATTTGTCCTCCCATTTAAATCAACAAATCCGTGAATAATATCACCGTGTCTGTCATATGTAAGGCCTGGTTCTAGAGCCATCTCGTCAAATAATATCGAGCAATATGTCTTATTTTCGCACCATTTACTAACCTGAAAACAACAAAAACACTTTTATAATTCTCAAATTATATTTTAAAAGCTATTATATAATCTCCGCACAGGTCAAGGCCATGCTGCGGGGCGAGACGGATTGGGAAGCGGTCACCTCCTTCTGCGAATCAGTCATGCTCGAGAAGGAGGAGGCAGGACGCGTGAGAAAGAGGACGGCGTCCACCTCACAACCCAGCCGCAGTGGTAGACGCCCACGGCGATGTCGCAAGACGATCCCCGGCCACTGTAGGTGCGGGCATGCGTGCTACGAGTAATGGGCGACTCGTTGTCTGACCATGGACCTTGCCCGGGTCCACGGCTCGTTGTGCTCCACGCGTGTCTCAAAGAGTGTCAGCACAAAGACCCCCACCCTCTTAGAGGGCCAAAGCCTGCTGGGGTCGCGTTGTTAACGAATACCGTGACCCCGGTACGTAAAGGACTACTGACGGACACCGTGGGTTTTTTGTTAGAACAAGTCTGACCTCTTGTCCTGCCCTTGATAAGAGGACTCATTCGATGATATTAGCAAGCTAAAAAAAAAAAGAAAGTTATATTAAATATTTTCCAGAATCGTGGCATATCGTACTCACCTCTTGCTTTATGGCTGCGAATATTTGAGGATTAATTCCTGTCCCAATATTAAAACCCGAAATCATTTTATTGAGCGTTGTTTTAGAGGGCAGAATAAAAATTTTCCGCAGAAATCTGTAACATTTCGGGCTTTGCTTCAAAATTGAGAGGCCGATTAATTTTTCCTCGTCCGTAAAGCGACGACCATTGGAACCCTTAGTACACTGCTTCAGTTGCATCCACATTATTTGTTTGGCTAAAGGATTCATGTCCTTGGTCAGTTTTTCAAAAGATTGGGCTTTTGAAAATTTGAGAGCCCTTTTGGCTCTCTTACTGAAATTAAGTTGCCTCTTCGACCTCACATACACTCTGTAGAGTTTCCTACATTTCGGCGTAAGGTATTTTGTACTGTTTAGCAGCCTTCCTTTTCTCGAACCTTTGGGAGTCATAAATCTTGGCTCTGCTCTGGGACTGGAACCTGTGTAATAAATATAGGTCTATAATTATTCACATAAAACACACTAGGAATTTCTTCTGTATCGTGGGTGTGTTTACAAACATAACAACTCACATGCACAAATACCCAGACCCGGCGAATCAGCGCGGGAATCGAACCCACGACACGCTGCTCTGCGCAGAAATCCAATCGTTCAGTCACTGCAATAACTGTGCCGTGAAATATAATTTTGTGATTTTTCATGATACACATTTGAGTTTTTGTACATAGATTATTATGTTAACTAAAATACTAGATAGGTGTATCGGGTTTCGCATAACATAAAAATAATGTTGTTACTTAAGATTTTTTTCCTATTTTTGTAAAATGTTGTTATTACTATAAAAAGACTATTAATATTAGAATTTAATTTAATACGCACCAATACTTTGCAGTTCGTTGTCTTCATTATATTGTGGCACCCGAGACGTAGAAGGCACAGCATCAGGCACACATGGTAACTGATCTGTAATTATAAAAACAATTTTTATAAATCTTATGCACCATTCATAAATGATACTAGTAATAGTAAGTAATTTAAAATCCAGTACCATGTAACAGTAAAGACAGAATGTATAAAAATAATAAAATATTAGAATTTAATACACACCATTTTCATTATATTGTGACATTTCAGATGTGGAAGGCACAGATGATGACTGATCTGTAAATATTTACACAAGATATTTAAAAAAACTGTTACAAATAATACAATAACAAGGAATTTAAAATCAAGTACTGTGTAAGGCTGCTTTTCCACCAGAGATGCGCTATGCTATGTTGCTAAGGATGCGTTTGATATCCACCAATCATACTCATTATGAATACAAATGAATGATTGGTGGATAACAAACACATCCTTAGCAACGTAGCATAGCGCATCTCTGGTGGAAAAGCAGCCTAACGGTCCAGACAGAAATACAAATATTTATGTAGTACATACCAGTGTTACTCAGTTCATTTACTTCTTTCAATTCAGATTTCTTGGATGTAGAAGGCATACTTATTTTATGATCTGTAAATAATAATGGCACATTAGTTATTAAAAAAAATATGTGGAATAGTTTACAAATATAATATTACAAGGAATTTAAAAGCAGTTACTGTTGAAATATTTATAACGGAATGCTTTAAGATT
This sequence comes from Agrotis segetum, assembly GCA_036375495.1. Classification (NCBI taxonomy): domain Eukaryota; kingdom Metazoa; phylum Arthropoda; class Insecta; order Lepidoptera; family Noctuidae; genus Agrotis; species Agrotis segetum. The sequence goes on along the minus strand of JAQSVV010000090.1, from coordinate 1,131,373 downwards.
TTTTTTATTTTGTGATATTTGGAAGTACTAAAATTAACAATATTACACACTACATAAAAGGTGCTAAAGTAAAATGAAAAATAATCTGAACTTTTTGAATACATACCATTATTATCTGAATAATTATCTTCAATATATCTTGACATCTTGGATGTAGACGGCATTGATAATGAATGATCTGTAAATATGTACATACATTTAATAGCAATTTTAAAATCTATACACAAATGTTCACACATATACCTACACCTGTATAGAGGGGATTTAAAATCAAGTGCTGTACCTACCTGATAAATTTCCATCAGAAATTGAGGCAATTGTGCAAGAAGGATCTGAAATAAAGAAAATAAATTTTTATTACATTGGTTGTCATTAAATGGCAAAAAAAAAATACTTTGGTTCTGTAAGACCATTTTTATTTATATATTTACTAAATGTGAACTATTAAACTATTGTGATTATGTAACAATCTTACCAGGTATAAGGGCGTAATTATGGTCATTATGTTTCCTTTTTCGCGAAGAGATAATATCACAATAGTCATGGTCAAGTTTCGTAGGACATACATCTGAAACAAATATGTATAATAATTAATATAATAATGTAAAATTTGAAGAACATTATGCTACCGCCCGCGCCCTTATGGCGACCCACCGACCAAACATAGAGCCTGTACTTTAGAGCATCAGGAATGTAATAATTTCACTAGATAAGAACATAATAAATTTAATACGACAAACCTTCAACTCGAGTGGGTAGTCCTGACAAGATTTCATCAGCTGAAAATAATGTCGGATAAGCACCAGGGTAAAGTCTATTATTTTCTTTGATGAATTTTTTTTCAAAGTGTTTCTGGCACACACATAGTTTGTGAAGCTCTTGCACGGTTAGGCGGCACAAATCATCACTGTTTATGTTCTGAAGCCACTTTTGGAGTCCTATCTCATTACTTGGAAATGAATACATTCTAACGTCCTTTCGTCTAGCACTACAATGTTTTACACAACACTTGTTGTACATCTTGCAGTACTATTGCAAAATATTACAGCTTTGACTCACTGAGAGGATAAGTACGGAATTTAATCAACGCAAAACTTCACTCGATCAGAAAGAAAACTGTAATGGCGGAAATTGAAAACTTACGAAAACCTAGAAATTAGCGCGTAATTTGAAAGTTTGAAAGAGACATTTGTATATTGTCTATGGTTTGGGCACCGGGCGACAGAGGGGCGGGGAATGAACGAGGGACGCAGGGTACTACCCCCGTTACCCCGCGTAACTTACTTTAGCGAAGTTTCTGACCATAGAGCATACGGTTGAAATTTTTTGTTCTAAGTTTGCCTGCCGTGAAAGAGTATAATAATATAGAGGAGTCAGTCGGTGGCCCGGCAAATCTGCATGTGTAGTGTATTTGAATGGGGAAGGCAAGTGTCAAAGTGAAAAGTGACAGTTTGGTCCCCAAAGAACTGTCAAATCAAAGGAATTTTCAGAAAAAAAAACGATTTATTGACTAGATGTTGTGGAATAAGCTGTAAAAATGATGGAACATACAAATTTCCAACAATTCACACTATCAAGAAATAATGGGTAGCTGCTGTGACTGCTGTGAGAACAAAAATGGTATTAATACTAAGAAAAAGCTATAATAATAAACAAATATCCAGCCTTGCGAAGCCGAGACAGGCCGTTAGTTGAGTTAATTAATGAAATTCTATGATTATACCATAACTAAACAATCGAATACACTTTTCAAAATAATATCTACTTTTCTTTTGGAGGTTAAGTACTAGTATTGCATCGCTCGAAAATCGAAGAATTATCACCTGGAACGAGTTTTGTAATAGTTGTGGTGTTAAGAAATTAAATATATTGTGATATTTCTCGAATCTAAATAGAAAAAAAGGTTAAAATTACTGACTTAAAACATTATGATATTTTATCAAAATAGAAAGTCAAAAGCAGCATTATATTCTTGATAAAGGAGAGGACAGGTAAAACATACCTAAACTCAAAAATTGAAACCTCAACTACAAGTAATTGTGGATTTATTACGGTAAAATCAAATGTATAACCACTCAATTAAATCACTTTTTTCCTCTTGTAGATGCACCGCGGCGTCTTAATTCTTCTTTTAGTATATAGTACTTGCATGGACGAATTATTTTCCATATTTGTTTTGTATTTATACTCAATTTTTATAACAAATAATTTTGTTTGTTTTTTTTGTACAAGGTAGACGTGGGGACCAACTATCGCAGTGCCATCTACGATTAGCTTTGAGTTGCCATCCCCATTGTAGCGATTGTAGCCGAGTACGTGTGAATGCGCAGGTGGGCAGGAGGACGCAGGACGGGGTACGAGGATGCGGAACAGAGAGAAACTCGAATTTGGTTTGTGGTTCGTTTGTATGAGTCCAAAATTCGTTGTCTCTGCGTTGGTATTGGTGTCGTAGATGTAAAAGCTAAGAGATAATAACATTATTGTTATTTTCTACACGTTGTACTCTACTTGTGGTCATGCTGAAGTGCATATGTGAGTACGGTACCACTCACCGGGCGACCGGCGAGCTCACTCTTTTGATTGACTTCAAACAATGGGGTGACAATGGCTTTCCATGCCACCCAGGGTCCCAAGTCCCAACCCTGGGTGGCCTGAATAGTCTGTGAAAGAGACTGTCACAGATAACTTTATAATAGTCAGAGAGAGACTGTCTGACTTGGTGTCAGTATTTTTCAACAAAAAAAAGATCCATCTTCTTATGGTGAACGCACACCTAGCCGCACCGCAGTCTCCGCAGTCCCCGCATTACGAATTCTTTTTATAGCTGGGTACTCACTTAGCAGCGTAGCACGTAACGTATCAGATACGGTATCAACCTGCAAGTGGGTACGGCTCGTCCGAGCACACTGCGAGCCGCCTTTGTGTTTGTATGACTCGCCGAGAGGCGGTATCACTGCGAACTTATAGCGAGCGGTTCGCAGCGGGCTTGTGCCTACGTACTCACTTGATACCGTATCTGATACGTTACGTGCTACGCTGCTAAGTGAGTACTCAGCCTATGAAGTTCTATGAAACCTCGCACACTTACCCGCATGACGCATCGCAGTAGCCGAAGAATCGGTAAGTAAACGGACTGCGGAGACTGCGGTGCGCTTAGGTGTGCGTTCACCATTATTCATCAGTCAGTTATCTCTGTGGCTCCGTCTGAATCTTTATAATAGGGTATTTTACCCTTTTTCAAAAAGTGTCTCAATCGAATATTTAGGTCATAATAAACTACCAAAAAAATTACAAAATTTTTCTTTAACCCGTAAGTGCCATAAAAATACATTTAAAATTATGATTTTCAAATTTCCCGCGTAAGTTGAGGCAAACGCATCACGCCATTTTGATGACGTCAGTATCGTAGTAAACTTTGTGAGTGCGTGTGTAAAGTTGGTACTCTGTGACAGCTGTTCAGCTGTCAGGCTGTCAATAGTGTCAATCAGCGTTGCCAGATCGTACCAAAAAGTACGGTTTTCCGTACTATTCGTCATACAACAATCGTACTACAACCGTACCTTGGCTAGACCGTACCTTTTTCGTACCTTTTCTATAATTGTGATTTATTTTTGCTACAAAGGTAAAAAACAACTAATAAAACTAACAGAAAATAATGAGACTCGTACTTTTTCAACTTTCTGACACATTTGATACTAAAATATGGGCACAAATTACATAAATGGAATTTTCTTAGTTCCTTAAACATTAAATATCATTTTTTTTTTTGGAACGAAGTTCCTTATCGCGCTTTGCGAAAGGGTGCTAGAGCTCAAAGAGTGGAGTGGAGTGGAGCGGAGCGGAGTGAAGTGGAGTGGAGTCGCGACGATTATTTTTGTTGAGTGTATACAGTAACTTCGTTCCATCCGGGTGTCCCTTGACACCTCTCAAGTTTTTTTTTGAGAAACACCTCTTTTTTTCTGTAGAATATGAGTTGACTATAGCATTTTTCAAAATTCTAGCGCAACCGTACGGGTCGGAATTCTTCTGCAAGTACTAGATCAGTTTTTTTTTTCTTCGAGTTCATTCTATAAATTGATTTACAAATGAATTTGTTCAATATTGGCAATCGGTAATAATTTTACTTCACCATGTCCCTGTGAATATTCGATTTCATATCGCTTGTTTTCGAACTTATGATCACAGACAGTCAACTCGAAGAAGAAAAAAAACTGATCTAGTTCTTGCAGAAGTATCCTGACCCAACCGTACCTTGAAGTTAAAAACCGTACCTTTTCAGAAAGCCAACCGTACCTTTTTGGGAAATCATACTGGCAACGCTGGTGTCAATTTATGTAGTGTTTTGCTACAAGTAGAGTTTAATTTTGATTTTAAAATGAGATAATATCATACGTAGTATCGTGTGCGTCAGAATGGCTGGTTGCCTGTGGCGTTGGTCAATGAGAGTTGATTCGAAAATTGCTACATAATTGCTTATATTTGCTACATTTAATAAATCATTGCTACATATGATATATACTTAGATATGAAATAATTTTTTTGACCAGCCATCCTGACGTCAGGATGGCTGGTCACCTCCTCGTTTAAAGTCAAGCGTGTAGAGTTTCCCGAAATGTATTGCGTCAATAATTGCTTCATATTTACTTAATTTATCTCATTTATTTGTATCTTTAAAAATATGCTAATTAAAGGATGTAGCAGTAATTTAAATTATCCCAAGGAAAAGTTCCTGATAAAATAATGAAGGCAAATACTTGCAGTGCGTCTTCACTCAACGGTATTGCCACTTTAGGCGGCAGGCGTTCTAAATAAAATTGTTAAATGGCATGTTATGTATGAGTAGGTAAGTGGACAATAAGCATATTAGAAGGATATCGTAAATTAAAAAAAATTACGAAGTGTAAAAAGAAGCTAATCCACATTGTATTATGCGTAAAAATAATATGAAAATACTCGAAGTTGTTGACTCATATAATATCTACTTAGAACAAGTAGTCCAGTTGGGTAGGTCCAACTTCGAGAAAGAGGTCAACCACCAAATCCAACTCGGTTGGGCAGCGTTCGCGAAACTACGCAATGTCTTTCCATCCGACTTACCCCAGTGCCTCAAGACAAAAGTCTTCCACCAATGTGTGTTACCAGTGATGACTTACGGCACCGAAACGTGGTCTTTCACTATCGGCCTCATCTCAAAACTCAAAGTCGCTCAACGAGCTATGGAGAGCGCTATGCTCGGTGTTTCTCTACGTGATCACATACGAGTCACTGATATAGTCCACCGGATTAGCAAGCTGAAGTGGCAATGGGGAGGCCATATTGCTCGCAGAGCAGATGGCCGATGCGGTCGAAAAGTGCTAGAGTGTAGACCACGGACTAGCAAGCGCAGCGTAGGACGTCCACCATCAAGGTGGCCAGTCAACCTTATAAAAGTCGCTGGAATACGCTGGATGCAGGTCGCTTCCAACCGGTATATGTGGAGATTAAAAGGGGAGGCCTATGTTCAGCAGTGGACGTCCTATGGCTGAGATGATGATGAATATGAAAATAAGCTAAAAAATTGGTTCGGGCGAAACTACCCATGCACATTTTAAAAAGGGGACATCTGGCTTGCGGGCCACCTTTTTTCGTGGGCGAGATGTCCCATAACCTCAGCATTAATTTACCTTATTGTCGTATTATTTTTTCGCATATATTATGCAATATGGAATTAGCTTGTTTTTACTCTTCGTACTTTTTTTTATTTACGATATCCTTTTAATGTGCTTATTATCCACTTACCTACTCATACATAACATGCCATTTAACAATTTTATTTAGAACGCCTGCCGCCTAAAGTAGCAATACCGTTGAGTGAAGACGCACTGCAACTATTTGTCATTATTATTTTATCAGGAACTTTTCCTTGGGATAATTTAAATTACTGCTACATTCTTTATTTTGCATATTTTTAAAGATGCAAATAAATGAGATAAATGAAGTAAATATGAAGCAATTATTGACGCAATACATTTCGGGAAACTCTACACGATTGACTTTAAACGAGGAGGTGACCAGCCATCCTGACGTCAGGATGGCTGGTCAAAAAAATTATTTCATATCTAAGTATATATCATATGTAGCAATGATTTATTAAATGTAGCAAATATAAGCAATTATGTAGCAATTTTCGAATCAACTCTCATTGACCAACGCCACAGGCAACCAGCCATCCTGACGCACATGTAGTATCTCTTAGTAGTCTGTGATAATATCCTCATCATTGGTGTGTTGTTCCATAATGCAAGAATACTATTTTGTAGTTTCAAGTTGTAGATTCAAGTGCAAACTGGAGAGAAAGTTGCACAAAACTTGCGAGAAGGGATCCAATGTTACTGTCTCGAACTCGTTTGCATTTTTGTGAATATCACTTTGATGTAAGTACCTAGTAACTTACCCTTACATATTACTTATCTATAATAAGTTGTCACTGTAAAACAGAAGAGTATTTTATTTTTGAAACATTGAGGTTATTCAGTTGCTTATATGTATTTATACTTTGTTTCAGTTGGAAAATGATATAGAAAACTATTCATGCGATCAAAAAAAGAAACCGATTGAAGCCGTCTTCGATATTCGATTGCCAGGAATCACCTTCTGATGAATCTCGTTTTATTGCAAATAAAAAGCGAAAAAGTCAAAAACAGAAGAGAAAGAAGATCCTACAGATAATTACAATCCCAAGGCATCATCATCTTGCAATGAAGGTAATCTTACATTAATTATATCATGATAACAAATCTGCCAATCACCGAGGCCTCTTTTTGTTAAATTCACAACATTCCGTTTTCTTTTTTTTGTTTAATGCTTATCATTGTTTTGTTATTACAGATTCACCAATAGCAGTGGATGGTACTTGAATGAAATTATCGAAGGCAGAAGTAAACAAACAAAACAAATTGCCAGTCTTAGAATACAATGTGGAGAGAGTTATTTGAAGACTCGGAGAATTTGGCATTTTAAAACTACCTATGTTCTTTTATAAATTCCAATTTGATTGGAATGTTAAATTAATGCATATAAGCAGCATGTGATTTGATTAGATTACAACATGGTTTAAATAAATACATAATAGAATAATAATGTTTCTTTTCTTTATTGTTAATACCCCCATTGAAAATACAGTCTCTCACTGTTATACCACATAGAAAGCCAATCAAATGTGAAAGAACACTTATTGGGTATTACTGAACACAATACTGATTTTGTAACTATTGTTTTGATTTTTTTTTAATTTATTTCCTTTCCTGACATGTGGCAAGCAACAATGGGATATAACTATCTTTAATTAGATAGAAAGTAATAAAATATAAAAAGGCTACATCAGAATATTATAAGTAATTTATTTACTTAACAGTTTTGTACAAAACAAGTAAAATAATTATGTTCTTTCCGGAATGATGCTATACTTTCTAACATGATACTCTTCTCAAAATCACTATTGGCAACACAAAAAAAACTTTCTTCTGCCTGAGCACAACACATCTGCATAGTATTTGTGAATAATATTTTTTTGTTACTGTGCCGTCTTTACCTATATATAATTTTTGAGGTTTCTTCGCTAGTAGGACACTTAATTTCAAGTGGTTCTTCCACTTATTCCATCTGGTGTCGCAGCTACCATAGGAAAATCCTTAGATAAACAAAAATGTAAACCACATTTTGGTTCATGGATTTTTATCCTTAACATTTTTTCAACAAACTTTCTCACATTGGCTTCCAACTTTCGGCCCCATTTGCTGCAGCTGGTGTTTTTGGAGTCCTTGCATTGCAAGTCATTGTAGGTACTCAATATTTTTACTGATATCCCAACTTTGGCAAGATTGGCCCTTTTTCAATAACATTCCACAGACGTGCAGGAGGGCTCTTCACTGTGACGATGGAACCACATCAAAAAATGTTACTCCATGTTTACAACCACCTTCAGATGCTGGACAATCATGGCATTTAACACTTGTCACCAATTCTTCTTGTTCATCCACTATTATTGTAACTGCATACCTATATTATGTTCTTGATGGCACTTCGTGCTCTGGGCAAATTGTACATTTCACAACACGAACATTTTTTTGGCGTTTCACTTGAACATAACCTACGGCGTCGTCGCCATAAGATTCTCTTTTAGACCTGAAAACAAACAATCACCTTTTTAAGCACCTCTTTAATACAATTAGATAGGTTTTTTTGTATTTATTTGAAGAGAACAGTACTTACATCGTTGTTTTAACATTCCGTAACTCGGCTTTTCCGACCATTAGGGAATTTATTCTTGGTAACTAGGTTTGTGCTGTCTCCTTTAACGAATCCGTCTTCCATGATAGCCGTAATGATTAAATAATGAAGAATAAAATACAATAGCATCAATGCTAAATAACGTTATTAGGATAATAGCATTGACAAAATATTGTTTACTGCAACATGACGCAATAACATGGCGGCTACCGTTTCGCTTATTAAAAGGACAGATTAAAAAAGTGAAAACTTTGAAATGGATTCTAAAATTAATTTCATCATTTTATGTACTGAAACTAACATTTTCCGACTTCTTCTTGCCTATACTATCGTATTTATACATTAAAAGATTTTTTTTCTTATACAGTAAAATACCCTTGGTGCGAAGCATGGTGCGAGGATGAGATTGAGCATGGGCTCAAATATATTTGCTATATATTTTAGTAAATGCAATAACAGCTGAGCTGCACTAATCCGTTGTTATTTTTAATAACCTGCTGTTTAGCGATTACTTGTACAGCAGTTGTACTTGAACGTATTAGTCGAGAAGAATTTTCTTCAACACAGGAATCGACTAACCCCGGCCACTCACATGCGTGCAAAGGTTCGTACATTGTACGAATCTTTGCGCGCATGTGGAGGGCCGTCAGACATACATTCGCGAACTTCGCATCGTAGTATCTCTTAGTAGTCTGTGCTTCGCATATTTGCAAATGGGTTCGCATACTCTATGATCAAATTAAAACTAATAACTTTAAACTAAGGACCAAAATTTAACGGTGTATGAATAGGTACTTATACTGATCAGTATTTCCTCACACAAAATATAACAACGACACGACCGTTTGCTTCGCAATCGTGTGCGCGACTGGTCACACGAATGTGTAGGAGCCTACGCGAAGGTTCGCGCACATAAAACCGACACAGCTTGGAAAAGCACGAATGCCACGAAAACTTCGCGAAGTCATTCGCAAATGTCCTCCTACACATGTGGGTTCGCGTATTCGCACGAATGTGAGTGGCCGGGGTAAGAAACGTAAAATGGAAACTGTCATCGATTTACTTCAACTGAATGGGGATGGCAACTCAAAGCTAATCGTAGATGGCGCTGCGATAGTTGGTCCCCACGTCAGATTACTGTCTACCTTGTACAAAAAACAAACAAGATTTATTGTTATAAAAATTGAGTTTAAATACAAAACAAACAGTCTGTTGCGAATAGCTAACTAGTTTTAATAGGTTATGGGCTTCTCCCGATTTTATCAGATTTTTACGTTTAAAAAGATAAAATTGTGCTAGTTAATTCGTGGAAACATGAACTCCAATTACATTGCAAGTGTGCCGAAATTAAAAGGGAGAGAGAACTATGATGAGTGGTGTTTTGCGGCACAAAACTTACTGGTCTTGGATGGCATGGACGGTTACATCAAACCGCCGGCAGGTTTCGAAATCAAGCCAGTTGAAGATGCAAAAACCAAGGCAAAGCTAATATTGACAATTGACCCCAGTTTGTACGTGCATATCAGAAATACGGAAAGTTCAGCAGCATTATGGTCTAAGTTGAAAACCATGTTTGACGACTCCGGTTTCTCGAGGAAGATAACCTTGCTTCGACATTTGATTTCAATAAGATTGGAAAGTTGTGATTCGATGGCTATCTACATCACACAAATCGTCGAAACAGCTCAACGGTTAAATGGCACAGGATTTACAATAACCGATGAATGGGTGGGATCCTTATTATTAGCGGGTTTGTCTGATCATTATTCTCCGATGATAATGGCTATCGAACATTCAGGTATAACGAATAAGTGGGGGTGTTAGTAATTACTCATATCAAAATAGAGGGATATTGAACCTCCTCTTAGAAACTAGGAATGCCATATACTATGTGTGACAGTGTTCTATATTTTTGAATAAAAACAGTCTGTTGCGAATAGCTAACTAGTTTTAACAAGATTTATTGTTATAAAAATTGAGTTTAAATACAAAACAAATATGGAAAATTATTCGTCAATGCAAGTACGTATACTAAAAGAAGAATTAAGACGCCGCGGTGCATATACAAGAGGAAAAAAAGTGATTTAATTGAGTAGTACTACATTAAAAGACAATGCCGGTTGCTCCATATAGCTATGACCCACCAAATAAAATTTGGCTTCCAACTATACCAAATGTAACATTCTATTTGTGCTTTATCAGTTATAAGTAAAATCATGTTTTGTATGTCTATAATCCTGCCGTTTCTGTTTAATTGTATAAAATATCACATTTAGGTTAGATACCTATGTCGAGCATACGTTAACGTCACGTCCCTATTTTCACAATGCTGGTCTAGCCACAAAGCACACACAATACAATACTAACAATCTTGACGGATTACAGATGTTGGTGGAAGCTGTAAGATAATTCAAACACATTTATAATTTGTAAAAAACAAACACAATAGCCACCCAAAAATCAAATGACTTTGTCCATAATGCCAGTTGTGACATTTTGACACAAGGATAAAATACACAAACAATATACAAAATGGACTGCGCGTGCGCACTCATGCCTCAGAAATGAGGAGATTCGTAGACGAACCAAAGTAACCGACATAGCCCAACGAATTAGCAAGTTGAAATGGCAGTGGGCAGGCCATAATATAGTTCGCAGAACTGATGGCCGATGGGGCCGTAAGGTTCTCGAATGGAGACCACGCACCGGCAAGCGCAGCGTAGGACGTCCACCCACTAGGTGGGCAGACGATCTTATGAAGGCCACAGGATCACGCTGTATGCAGGCCGCTTACAACCGGTCCTACTAGAAGTTTAAAGGAGGCCTATGTTCAGCAGTGGACGTCTTACCGCTGATAAGATGATGATGATGATGATGAATAGGGTAGGTAACCAAAAAACATGTTATTACGTTTTTAAATATTTCTTAAAAAAACATTTATAAACGTAAAAACAGTAGTCCGCCGGTGTGGGAGCGGGGTCCAAAATACCGGTGGTTAGGGCTACAGAAACAGGTACCTCCTCACAATGCGGGCCGTATTTAGGAACACTGCCTTCAAAATCAGGCCCTTGATCCAACTTAGAGAGCCTTGAAAGGTATTCGTCGAGGCCCTTTGCCATCAGGCCATTGGCTGTAACTATAAATCGGCACAATGATAGCCGAGCTCACATTCCCACTCCGACAACCGCGCGTGCTAAGTTGAGATATTTCATTTATTAATATTTCTCAGCTTCCAGTTCAGAAGGTTCTCGTCATGCGAGATGGTATCATAGATTATTATTTATCATTACGCGGCGCATCGATCTGTCTATCACAACAATATCAGGGACATTGGCGACAACAAAAATAAAAAAAGAATATTGAAAAATAAACCTGAAAGCAATTTTAAAGCCGAAAAAGTAAATAAGGTTAACAAGTAAGAGTTGCCCGGGTGTCACCACTGCGAGGATCGCCCGGAGGACACGGTGGAGCGTACGGTGCAGGACTGCCCAGCTTGGGCGGAGCACCGCCGTGTCCTCACTGCGGCGATAGGCGGAGACCTTTCGCGCCCGGCATTGGTTGCGGCCATGCTACGGGGCGAGACGGAGTGGGAGGCGGTCGCCTCCTTCTGCGAAGCAGCCATGCTCGCGAAGGAAGAGGCGGGCCGCTTGAGGGAGAGGATACCGTCCTCCCTCCGCCCGAGACGCAGTGGTAGACGCCCACGGCGACGGATGTCGCGGGACGATCTCCGGCCACTGTAGGCGCGGGCATGCGGGCAGCGAGTAAAGGGCAACTCGCTGCCCGACCATGGACCATGCCTGGTTCGACGGCGCGTTGTGTCCCACGCACGCCTCAAGGAGCGTCAGCATAGTGACGGGGCCCCCATATAGAGGGCCACAGTCCTGCCGGGGTTGCGGGACATACGTATACCGCGACTCCGGCACACAAAGGGCTACCGAAGGACACCGTGTATTTTAGTCAGTACAAGTCTGACAGTCCCTCCCGCCCTGCCCGGGGTTGGAGCACTCAATCGATGATATTGCCACGTAAAAAAAAAAAAAACAGGTAAGAGTCATGGACCTAAAAAAAAAGCCGGACGGAACTTCACTAAGAAAGAATTGAAGCACCCATAGTAAGTCAGTGCGCTTGTCCACACAAGCCGGCACACACACATTCACACCATAGTAAGTCAGCCGTCGGCCATTACGCTTCGAACGACACTCGCGGTTTCATACGGTGTTATTTTGTCTAATAAAAATCAAAGTATGCCGTCATGTGTTGCAAAAAGTTGTCTAAACCATAGTAGTTCAATTAAAAAAGCCAGGGGATCACTTTTCATAATTAAACATGTCATTTTGAAGCTTATTTCTCGATTTTACGTCAATAAATTTTATAAACATCTCGAAATCAATCAGTGTTGCAACTATTTCAAGGTTCAAATTATTTTAAAATTGGGAGATTTATATTTTGTTACTATTTATCGTTATTGTATTCTTCTGTATTTTTACCCGACTGCGCGATGCAAAGGAGGGTAATGTGTTTATCAGTCTATGTATGTATGTATGTATGTATGTTTGTTTCTATGTGGCGTTCTAGAGACCAAATGCGTTGGCCGATTTTGATAATTTTTACGTTAATCGATTCGTTTGCGAGTGTCACTAAAGACATGACAGTAATCAAAATTCACCACAGCGACAACCAGACGCCATATTGTCAAAATGAAAAAAAAAAATGTCGATGAACTATGTCATGTGGGGTATCGTTGAATAGGTATTTTAAAATCATCTTTAGGTTCCCTCTAATATTTTTCATTTTAAATAATAGTTTAGGAAATATAACGATTTAAAGTTGTTTAGCAAAACAATAATTTCTGAATAGTAACTAAAAAGTATGAAATAAAAAAAATATTTAACGAAAAACAAAAAACCCGACTGCTTAAAAAAAAACTAAAAAGAAAGAAACAAGCCCAGTAGTTAAGAATTCACTCATTCACACTCACAGTCGGGGCCCGTTGGGAAGATTTGATTGGTATAATTTGAATGGGCCCTGACTGTGAGTGTGAATGAGTGAATTCTTAACTACTGGGCTTGTTTCTTTCTTTTTAGTTTTTTTTAAAGCAGTCGGGTTTTTTGTTTTTCGTTAAATATTTTTTTTTTACAAGTTTCCCCACGGCAAATGATGCATGGAAAAATGATTATATAAAAATAATAAGGGAGTGTAGACATGGAATAGGAATGTAGACGTGTAGGAATGAAACATAAAATAGCTTTAATTAAATATTTATAGGCGAAAAATACTTAAACATTCGTTTTCATCATTTAAGTAAATTAGAAGGGATTTCTAGATGTGTCAATAGCAAAAGACAAGTCTACAAAAATTTGAATAACCAAAAGGGATTGTAAAACTTTATTAATATTAAACGAGTTGTAAATATTTTATATCCAATGTGCTTAAATTATTTTACCTTTATTTTAAAAATAGGTATCTGTCACAAAAAAAATGTAATTAAACTTAAGTTCAAGGGAGATCTTAATTAAATATTGTTTAAAAATGGGTAATTTTTTCCTTCATCTGGCATCCCTATACAAACTCACACAAATAAACACGGTCGCCATTTTGGTGCTTCAATCGTTTCTTAGTGAAGTTCCGTCCGCCTTTTTTTTTAGGTCCATGGTAAGAGTTATATTTTACTATTTCTATCCATACTACTTTCTGGGAATAGGAGGGAAGGGACAAGCGCCATCCAAGTTGCTCTTCTCTTTCGTCATGCTAATTATAGCAAATCAAAAAAAACCTAAACGGTGGCGATTACGGTTCATTTTTGGGTACTACGTAAATTGAAGTGCTCAGTCCAGATTTTATGATAGGGCTATGTTTTGATTAGGTATTTCCGCGTCAATGACGTTTCGTTGTACCTAATCATTCATGCTCAAATGTGAAATATTTTTAAGAGTGTATATTCATAATGTGATTTATATAAAAAAACATTATTTTCGTTAAACACACTTATTGAAAATAATGTTTTATTATAACTGAATATTGCATATTTAACTCCGAACAATAACACATTAAAAGGTGTCACTTGTCATTTTCTCTGCGTGTAGGTATGCTTAATGCGTAACGCACATGGCCGCGATGAAAACAGGAAATGGTTTTTGGGTTTTCGAAATCCTTTTATCACTAACTTTTTAAAAGCATCCTTTGCAGAATAACAATTATGTAATCAGGGGTCTTATTTTCATTTAATATTTTTCATTAGTTTATATTTCCTGTAATAAGGGCTGAAAGGTGGGGCAGGATCTGGCATTGTCATTTGTAGTTGTAGTTGAGATTTAAATTTTTGAATTTAGGTATGTTTTACCTGTCCTCTCCTCTATCAAAAATATAATGCTGCTTCTGACTTTCTATTTTGATAAAATATCATAATGTTTTAAGTCAGTAATTTTAACCTTTTTTCTATTTAGATTCGAGAAATATCACAATACATTTAATTTCTTAATACCACAACTATCACAAAACTCGTTCCAGGTGATAATTCTTCCGCCAGACGAACCATTTCATGATTTATAGAGCGATACAATACTGGTACTTATCCTCCAATAGAAAAGTAGATATTATTTTGAAAAGTGTATTCGATTGTTTAGTTAAGGTATAATCATAGAATTTCATTAATAAACTCAACTAACGGCCTGTCTCGGCTTCACAAGGCTGGATATTTGTTTATTATATAGCTTTTCCTTAGTGATAATACAATTTTTGTTCTCACAGCAGTCACAGCAGCTCCCCATTATTTATTGATAGTGTGAATTGTCGGAAATTTGTATTTTTCATCATTTTTACAGCTTATTACACAACATCTAGTCATTTTACATCAGTAAATCGTTTTTTTTCTGAAAATTCCTTTGATTTGACAGTTCTTTTGGGACCAAACTGTCACTTGTCACTTTGACACTTGCCTTCCCCATTCTTACCCTGGCCACTCACATGCGCGCAAAGGTTCGTACATTGTACGAATCTTTGCGCGCATGTGGAGGGCCGTCAGACATACATTCGCGAACTTCGCATATTTGCAAATGGGTTCGCATACTCTATGATCAAATTAAAACTAATAACTTTAAACTAAGGACCAAAATTTAACGGTGTATGAATAGGTACTTATACTGATCAGTATTTCCTCACACAAAATATAACAACGACACGACCGTTTGCTTCGCAATCGTGTGCGCAACTGGTCACACCACGAATGTGTAGGAGACTACGCGAAGGTTCGCGCACATAAAACCGACACAGCTTGGAAAAGCACGAATGCCACGAAAACTTCGCGAAGTCATTCGCAAATGTCGTCCTACACATGCGGGTTCGCGTATTCGCGCGAATGTGAGTGGCCGGGGTTACGATATTATCTCTGGATATTATTTTCATAGTTCATTCATGTCATACGGACATCTCTAGATCGTAAAGTATTGGATTGTGTCTTTTGGTGATTTTTTTATTCTTGATTTGGTTTTTGCGATAATTAGTGATAAACTAGTTTTTTCTTGAAAGAGAAGTTATTAAGTTATTATTTGTAATATCGGATTTACTATTATTCACATAGAATTGATCTGTAATAACCTTGATCAATAAACGTCAAGATTTTCAAGTGAGAATGATTTGGTAAGTAAAATGTCTATTTTGACTAAAACTAATGTTATTCTCCTCAAAATTTTATAGTAAAATTAGGAACGTAAATATTTATATAAGAAATGTTAATTGCGGTAATTAATAACTTCCATGACTTACATTTATGTATCTTGGTGCTCCTATTTGATTCAAACCTTGTAACCACTGACTGAAATGTGTGTTTTGATTAACATTCAATTTATTATTGTGCTGTTTAAAAAATAATATCTGAATAAATCTTGTTTATTCCTGTCTTATCTCATATAACAATAACAAATCAATTTTGTAAATCAATAAAAATATTTTTAGTTTGGTTCTCTTGGAAATGAATTTTTGTAATTATTATTTGCATCAGTAAATATTAATTATTTGGTCTTCAGAAAAGTGATAAGTTATGTATAATACCATGCTATTCATTATGGAACAGTAATTTATAAAAAATAAAGACATCTGTAAATAATTCTAGTATTAAAATGAATGGATTAGTGCCTTTCAACAGGTTCACAATACCATCTTTTGATTCAATCCAATTGAGTCAGTTTAATATGTTATCTTAATCTTGGTATTTCAGTCTTTAATAACTAAGTCACAGTGTTTTAAAAAGCCATCTTCCTGCCCTCATCCCATTTTACTAGGGGTTTGTTTGTTTTAAAGAGCCATGAAATAAGATCTTTTTTTGTTGTAATATTAATTAAATTGCGACAAGTGGCAGAAACAAATAAGAGCTTTAAATCACATGAAATAGAGCCTCGTAATGTTGTGCATAGCTTTATAATTAATTTATTTTTTTTGCATTCTTGTACAGTTTATTCATTTTATTTGTAATCAAGACATTGTCCTATTTATTTTAAAGTTTTATCTTGATGTTAGATATGAATTTTGCAAAAACATGTAGTCAGTTTAAAAATATAGCAAAGAATTATGATATGAATCATATTGGCACAAATAGTATTACAATAGCTTGTTTTCCTAAACAGATTCAAATATGGCCAGAGCTGTTGTTGCTGGGGTTTAACAATGGGTAACATGAAATATTTCATTAAAAAATGAATGCTCCAAGTGGGTGTGTCAGCTGCAGTGATGGGTCGCAACCGTTTGATAGCAAACATGATGTTGACTGCTCTGAAGGGGAAGATGCTCAGATCAGACTGGCTCCGCATGTGCAAGCTTACCTGGCACGCAACAACCCCACCACCAATTGTTGTGGACTCACCATACCCATTGCCTTTGAGAGAGCTGCAACAGGGACATGGTGGAACCCCCGATTTGATTCAGAGATACTTGAAGGCCAATACAGAAGTAGTTCCTTTAGACAAATAAGACTAAGATTTAGGTAAGTGCTCTCAAAGAATTAATCCACTCATAAGTGTGTAACATTCATGCATGAATGTCAGTAAACTGATAAATTGCTTGATGTCACAACTTTATCATTAACTAAACATATTTGATGTTTTTTATTTTTTCTTTTTTCAGATTTGCACTTTTATACATTTTGATATTTTCTATATCATGGTTTGTCTACTTTGTGGCCCTTGGTTTGAATGGCATTACAGTAAAATGGCCATTTTTGTGTTCTATATTTGCTGGTGTCCTCTTGATAACATCTGTTATGCTATTTGTAACATTTACAAATTTCTACAAAGTGTACACCTTCAAGCTCTCCCTGGTCATGGCACTTGCTCTGTGTACGCTCAGCCTGTCACTGGTGACACTCACCACTCGGTTAGACACAGCATTCTCTCAGGCCGCCGACATCAGCCAGTCGGGACACTTCACCATGTGCATTGAAATATTGCTGATTATATACACACTAACACCATTACCACTGTATGCCTGTGTTATCATTGGAATTTTGTATTCAATAGTGTTTGAAGTACTGAATATTGTGTTACATTTGTCAGAGCAAGAATGGCAGTGCCCTGGAATGTTTGTCAGAATTTTACTGCAACTTTGTGTTCACATAATTGGTGTACATATATACTTAATGACCTTTGTGAGAATGCGCGGCACGTTTATGAAAGTAGGACAGAGTCTATTAGTAAGAAAGCAGCTAGAAATGGAGAAGCAGCTAAAAGAGAAGATGATTCATTCTGTGATGCCGCCTAAAGTGGCGAGCTGGCTGTTGGAAGAGCAAGTACTTGATACAGAGGCTAGTCCAAAGACACACTGTCCGTTCAAACCCAGGCACTCGACCCCCGGCGCGTCTGACATCAAGTCCTTGTTCAGGCCTTTCAACATGAGTTCTATGGACAATGTCAGTATACTATTTGCTGATATTGTCGGCTTTACCAAGATGTCAAGTAACAAGAGTGCTGAAGAATTAGTAAATATATTAAATGACCTTTTTGAGAAGTTTGATGAGTTATGCCAAAATCATGGGTGTGAGAAAATTTCTACATTGGGTGATTGTTATTATTGCGTATCTGGCTGTCCCGAGCCCAGGCCTGATCATGCTACCTGCTGTGTAGAAATGGGACTGGGTAAGTATAATCCTAAACGAATTTAAAGTCAAGCATTTGTGGAGTAGTAGATAGATAAAACGGGTTTCGTCCAATCAAGCCTAAACTACCAAAATATACAAGTCTCTTATGCAAATTATTTTTATACTCAATCTTTCTGGGCAGACCAGGCCAAGAAAGATCGCGCCAAGTCAAATTTAATATTCGAACATGATCAGTATTTAAATTAAGCTTCAATATATTTCGCTTCCACCATGTACAAATAGTATGCCAATACCGACACTAATTCCTAATAAATATTTCAGGAATGATAGACGCTATAAAGGAATTCGATAGAGTGCGCGGCGAAGGAATAAATATGAGAGTAGGGGTTCACACTGGGACCGTTTTATGTGGTATCGTAGGCACACGCCGGTTTAAATTCGACGTTTGGAGTAATGATGTCAGTTTCGCCAACAAAATGGAATCCACTGGGAAGCCAGGTCGCGTCCACGTATCAGAAGAGACTGCTAAATTTCTTGGAGGTTCCTATATCTTAGAAGAGGGCGATGACGTCTTCGGTGAGTGAACTTTAAATAGATTTACGATTGCACGATCATTTGTATTGTGGACACATTTTAAAACCAATTCTGTTTGTTTAGGTCATAAAACCTATTTTATAGAAGGCCGTCAGCTGTACTCCCCTTATAACCATGACAACTGTCTGACTCCCTCCAATCCTATCAATTTACGCCTGATTATATCCCCTGCAGCATCCCCTCAGTCCGTCCTATCCTGTAATCACTCTCCCCTACCGATGCCACCTAGAGGCGACGACAGATTAGGATCCAGAAAAGATTCTAGAAATTTCCTTTCCCCAAGTGCATTCCATTTCCGAACAAAAGCTAGTTCACTGCCCAGTATATTGGATTCGGACACAGAGCTGGACGAAAAGTGCAAGGGATTCCCTGAAACTAACGACAGCTCTTCAAAGAGTCCCACTTCTGTAGGTAAGTGTTTTGTTTAATCATAAGTTGGAACGTCAACGTATTTTGTGGATTTGATCACCGCAGGGAGTTATGCCGCTAATTAGAAACATCGAGGCTATAAAATTGCTCTGTAATTACTTGTTGTGCTCATAATTATTTTTAAAGAATTTTGTATCTGTTCGTATTTTTACTTGGATCCAATATAATATTATGAATTGAACCGAAGAAAAGTGTTATTTATCTCAAGAATAAGGCACAGGCTGATAAGATATTGAGTGACTTCATAACATGAAGGTGATGCTCTTTGTCACACAGATCACGACATGACTGGGATGATTTGTGTTAGTCATTCTCTGATATCTTCCTAAGTTCGTATCTACAAAAAGTTGTAGAATCTATAAGTCAACATTCTTAAATACTCAATTCGCATACTCTGAATTAATCGACAATACGCAATTCGTATCAGCATTGGCTGCCAGTTAGGTATATCGAGCAAATAAACTGTAAACAAGTAGCGAAATTCGATTTTATAGGCGAGCAATTAAAGTCGCTATAGATTTCTCCTGCTTTCATTGCAAACAGAAATAGTAGCAATTTAACGAGAACGATGTTAATGTTACCGACCGACTTCAACATAAATTGCTAGAAATAACAAAAGATATTATGTTTGAAATTGATACCTCAATTGATTTCAGTACTACGCGATTATCTTTTATTGTATCTTCATGATTGCTGGTAACTAAATCTCTGGGTATTTCCGTTTTATATTTATTTAGGTTTCTATAACTTTGCGTGAAATCCATTTTGAGTACCTAAACGCAATCATTTTGAAGGATGATTTTCTAGACTAAAAAAACAATTCCGTCTCTTTCGGAAATAAACTACGTGTTGGCTGCAGGACGTAACACTAACACAATGCATCTGTTGTGTATACTACGTTACGAGTAAATCAAATTTATGCATGTTTCTGGTATTCTAATAAATAACAATATGTTATTTTAGGGAGCTACGGCAAATATACCACAAAGTTGAAAAATTGGAAAGTGCCTAGATTTTTACGGAAGCATTCGGATACGCCGCTTCATGAGATGAAAAAGCAGGAGTTGGCTAACAAGTCAATACATTTCTTGGAGAGGGGAGACGCAGGGTCTGGGTTGCAATCCAGCAACGGTTACCAGCAAGTGCCTATTGTGATAGAATCTCAAGACAATAAGAGTAGGCAGAGTGCCATCAAGTTGAACCTCCCACCGCTGGGCCATGACATGGCGTCCTTCGAGAGGGAAATCATCGATATACGATCGTACTTGAGTCAGTCAAGGAGCAACATGTCGCCTTTTGCCAGAAGTAGCAGCTATCGGTCTCAATATGGAAGGTCGAATAATATTGAGGTAAATATAAGTATTTAGATATGAAAATCATACACCAGAAAATCGCATGCAATATTAACATTGTTAGAAATGGTCGAACACATTCGCCGAGACGAAGTAAAAGGTGTTTATGTTTCAGACTTGAGTGCTTTGTTTTAAGTCACGGATCTTTAATATCGCTAACGACTAACGACACCGGCCATTGGGACACGTCCAACTCGATACACTTTTGATACTACAGATTCTGATAAGAAACGTTTTAAGAAGATCTGCATTCCAAGGCCGCGATTTAACTGCGCTCCGCTCTGCTAGGAAATATTAATAGAATTATATTTGAACTATAATGATGTTCGTTTTTATAGCATCTTATCTTTCGGGTTTATATCTTTGCGAGATTATCAAAAGTTTTGGTTACGAAACGTAAACTTTATGACCTCGCCCTTGACTCTGAAGCGATGTGAGGCGTCACAGATACTGGCGCTTGCGCAATTCATTTGTAATAATTAATATGTTATTGTTCGTTGGGTCCTATAATAGATATAATTTGTGGTTGATGGGAGACTGGGAGTGCACATATTGCAATAATCATTTATTTCTATTATAATCATGATGTGTGGACCAGTCGATGTTTACAATACTAAACTCGTCGCCGTTTGCGGCGCGTAGGTAGGATATGTAACTTTCAGTATTCATATGTTTATCATTTGAATTAGTTCTCTCGTGTCCAAGGGTCGCGGAAAACTCCGAGTAGAGGCAATTATTAAGATTACATAATTATAGCGGCATCAAGTTTCTTACTTTGTTTATGTAGCACCATGAACTTTACTAATTACCTTTACACATTTATGCGGTATATTTTAGATTTTCATTTGAAATATCAGTTTTCAAACTCCCAAAAAAACTTCTGTAAATCAGTTCATGAACTTTTTATTTGCAGTGTTTGGATAGTATGATCGCGTATTTCGCGCCGTGGATGAATTATTTATCAACAGGCGAGAATACTTGTTTACACATACGTTTAACACGAGTTAGCTAGTAACGAGGACCTAACAAATAGCATAGCAACACGTGTTTTGATAAACGTTGTTTAAAATATTGTTTTCTAAACTTTGTAGGTGCCAGTTTGTCGCGCTCGCAGTTCGACGATCACGACACAGGACGAGTTGGTCCGCCCTAAGGAACGAAGACTGAACCTGCCCCTCCCCTCCCCGCAGACGTCGCGTCCTCCCGACGATGCCATCAGCCTCTGTCCCTCAGTGAACAGTCGCAAGGACTCCGGCATCAGAAGCACTAGCCGACGGTCCAGCATACAGCAACAGGTCAACTTTGATGTACCTATTTTTACTTATAACGTAAGTAAAACATGCTAAATTAATCCTGCATGTATGTTAGATGCATGTAGGTATGAATTATTTTTCTTACACATAAATAAACAGGACGCAGAAAGTCCGGAATTTTTTCATGAAATGGTAACGCATCGTAAACATGCTTTTAATAAATTATTATAAACATATGCCACTAGAGCTGTGTGCTGCAGTCATAAATAGGGTTGCCAACTTTTGTTAGGAGAAATAGAGTATTTCTGATTTCAAAGGAGGTAAATAAAGAGTACGGATTTCCAAAAAAGAGTACCTATTAATTATTATTTATTTAATATTTTTAAAAAGGTATTTTTTCGTACTTTTCGCAGTACCTACATTACAATTTCTCATAGTTTTTGAAAGAATTGTATGACTCCAAACTTTCTAATTCTAAAATTGGGAATTGGTGATACCGTAAATGTAAATGGTCGACTTTTTTGTTTATGATAATGGGTTTGCATAAAATTACATGACTGGCACTAGTATAGTAAACATTGTCTAAAAAAGAGTATTTTAGCATACTCTATTAGTGTTATAGATTATAGAGTACGCCTACATGATATAGAGTACAATACTCTATTTTAGAGTACGGTTGGCAACCCTAGTCATAAAGCATGCCCGTCATGCCATTGCATCCTAATTTGTAATAGCTTTCAGCTTTATGTGCAACGATTAGGGTTTAAATTTGCGTGACCGTGTTGATTTTGTGTTGTTGGTACGGAAACTTGATATTTCAGTTCATTCAG
This sequence comes from Agrotis segetum, assembly GCA_036375495.1. Classification (NCBI taxonomy): domain Eukaryota; kingdom Metazoa; phylum Arthropoda; class Insecta; order Lepidoptera; family Noctuidae; genus Agrotis; species Agrotis segetum. The sequence continues at coordinate 1,108,563 of JAQSVV010000090.1, read as the reverse complement.
GTTCCTATGACTAACCCTCCGATGTCCGTCCGTCTGTCTGCCTGTCAGTCAATCTGTCAGCAAGCTGTATCTCATAAACCATGTCAGTTGGTTGGAATTTTCACATATTTTGATGCATCTCTGTTTCCGCTATAACAACTAATACTAAAAAAACTGAAAATAATTAAGATGGTTCCCTTACAACAGACATCATTTTTATGCGTACTGAACCCTTCTAACGCGAGTTCTACTTGTACTGGGCTGGTTCTTCTTTATCATAATGTGTCCAAAATTCCATAAAACTTGGCATACGGTTGTTAGCTACTAATATAGAATAGTTAGTTGCTACACCCACATTTCCATTGACTAGGAGTCGGGTTACAAATCACTTACGGTGTCCCAGTGGGTGCTACTGATGTCACCAACGTATTAACACAGCAAATGCCACATTTCTGTTTGGCAGGATATTGTACTGTCGAGAGAATTACGAAAATAAAGTTGATACATGCTCTGGAGTTCATTATTTTGAGGATATGGCTTTATTAATTACTAGCTGTGCCCGCGACTTCGTTCGCGTGGATGTCTTAATTCAACAATGTATTTTTAAATTAAAATAAAGGTATTTTCTAAAATAAAAGTAGCTTACTCCTTATTACGTCAGCTACCTGTCAATAAAAGTCCCGTCAAAATCGGCCTAGCCATTTCAGAGATTAGCCATTACAAACAGGCAGACAGAAAGACAGACAAAAATTAAAAAATATATATATTATATTTTGGTGTCTGTACCGTATACACATATTCGTATGCGTGTAGTAAAAACCAGACACTCCAATTTTATTTATATGTATAGAAGATGTATTAGATGTGTTCATAAAATATCAATTACTAACTGTTCCTCGCGGTTTCATCCTTTTTGCTAGGCTCCTTTTGGTTGTAGCGTGATGTTATATAGCTAGCCTAGCCATCCTCTAATAATGGACTATCCAACACAAAAATAATTTTTCAATTCGATTCAGCAATTCCTGAGATTTTCGCGTTCAACCAAACAAACTCTTCAGCTTAATAAGTATAGATTGTAGATTATAATACACCGTGTAACCTTAAATGCTCAAAACTTCTCGTGGGGTAACTCAGCCCATGTTACTGAACAATGTTTGTTCTAAAACATGAGGAAATAAACAAAAAAAAAAAACATACATATGGGCTCGATCAATTTCTCATTTTGTATGAAAAAGCATATTTTTGAAGTGAAAACTTCTTTAGCGGCGTTGTACACTTTTTCTGTAATGGGTAAAAAATTTAAAACTCGCGTCAGGGTCACGTGACCAAAACTCGCGTCAGGGTCACGTGACCCTGATCGAAAATGAGTAAGACGTCATTCAAATTAAAAATAAAACATAGTAACAAAAAAGTTTTCACTTCTACCGGCACTCCTGGAGTGCAACCTTTTTTTTTGTACCAAAAGTCTTAGAACAAACATTGTTCAGTAACATGGGCTGAGTTACCCCACGGTTTTACACATTTAACGTTACACATTGTATAACATGTATAGATTTCGCTTATTGTAAGCACAATTCGATTTCGGCTAAAATTTTGTTCGTGAGCAATATCAAAAGGAAATAGATATTTTGTCATCGAACTCCGCTCTCCTATGTACTCACGTAAAGTCGTAAAAAAGTTTCGTTTATTTCCTTTTACGCGTACCAAGCCTTTGATTTTTAAGCTGGAATGAAACAGTGAAGTAATAAAATGTAGTAATGGTTTATCTACCGTACGGTAAAACGTTTATTTTATATTCGTTGCATGTTCATTGTGTACAGTAATCATTTTCATTTCCTCGTATTTTATTTCTGGTTACATAAATATCCTAATATGTATTTATGGAAACTAGTTACCGCTGTTAATTTTTTTCTATTATTATGACCAAATGATTCATTCAACTTATCCTGTTTTCATTTTGATGCATGCGTCTTTATAAAGCTTTAATTACGTCGTTGACTCTTGCGTTAGTCTTGCGTCAGTGTGCGCTATCAGTGACGTGTGCGTCGGCGCATTAGGTATCATTTCGCCCGGGGAATTACCTCCACAACTAAACTTCAACCTGTTCGGTCAACGAACCCAGTCTATCGCAGTTAACAGGCTTACCTGTTCAAACACAGCAGACGGGATCTATTACCAACCTTTTTAGGTTCTCAGTCCACTTAGCTGGGGTGATTATCATCCTAAGCTAGCTTCTACATGGTTTTCACTTAATAACTGTCTTTGTTTTACTATCAGTCAACGGCCTTCCCACTGCCAGTTCAGCTTACTCGCTTTGCAAGCTTCAGAATAAACCTTTATCATTTTAAAAAACGATTTCCCTATATTTACAGATCTACGCTCTGAACTCTATCGCGACGTCACACCCAGACATGATGCAGCACCGCGTGTCTGGCTACTACACGTCGAGCCAGTCCTCCCTCAACGAACATTCACGAAGCCGTCTGCCAGCACCGCTCAACGATGAACAGGTCCAATCCCTGCAGAAACTGCGCAAGCAATCCGACCTCCAACTCATCCGTTGCGTGCAAGACAATGCGCGCTCCGGTATCAACTACTTCGTACAACCACCCCTCAACAGATTCACACTCTTCTTCAAATCCGCCGAAATAGAAAGACACTACAGAGATAAAGCCCACCGCAGTGACGACTGCGAGGACTTCCCGCCCACACTCACAACCTCCAGGTTCAACACTGCTTTGGACATTCTAGTCTCGGCCATTATATTCTTAGCAGTAACTGCTTCGATATTCACACTATACAGTGATTGGAGAACTACCATTGGTTGGTTCAGTTTTTTCTTGTGTATAGAAATTGTTGCCATGATCCTATGTTCCTATAGACATTATCTGAAGTGGAAGACAAATCACGAGGCACTGACGGAGTCCATCTCGAGGTCAGTAAGAATATTCAGGAAGCTCTCGAACTGGTTCCCGTGGCACTTGTCTGGTGGGTTGCTCATCAGTTTGCCGATATTGGCCGTGCTCCTCAATTTCTCATGTGAAAATACTACAATGACGATCCTGAGAGGTGAGCAGTCGTTTTACGTTTACCTGTTGTGTATCAGTATAGTGCACTTCTGCAACTTCACTCAGATGAACTGGCTCGTGAAAAATACTCTAGTGACGCTTTATGCTGGTTTGTTCCTATTTTTTGCCGTGCTCGGTTGTCACGAAGCTAATACTCAATTGCTGCAAGATGCTGCTGATTTAAATTTAAGGCCTCAAATGTTTGATTCAAATATGTCTGACTACGGCACTGTAAATAGTTCCATAGACTGGGACGCAGACCTCGGCAACGGAACCATTGGCTTCGACAGACACCAACACAAGTTGCATTTAAGGGAGCTTTATTTAGATGTTGCGTTGTTATTGATACTGGTGTGGTTCTTGAACCGAGAGTTTGAAATCAGTTACCGATTAAGTTTCTATAGTAATGTGGTAGCCAACCGCGACAAACAGAGAGTGCAGAACATGAGGAATCAGGCCGACTGGTTGCTGCACAATATTATACCACGCCACGTGGCCGACCAGCTCAAAAACACGGCCAAGTATTCCGAGAACCACAAAGATGTTGCCATTATATTTGCCAGTATAGTCAACTTTAATGAAATGTACGACGAGTCGTATTTGAAAGGGAAGGAATACCTGCGAGTACTTAACGAACTGATAGCGGACTTCGACGAGTTATTGGAGAGGCCGGAGTTCCAGCACGTGGAGAAGATTAAGACGATCGGCAGCACGTTCATGGCAGCCAGCGGACTGAACCCGGACCTGCGACACGCGGCGCGCGGGACACACGACCATCTCTATCAGCTCATGGAGTTTGCGTTGGAGATGCAGAAGGTGGTCGATAACTTCAACCAAGACTTGCTCGAATTCGACTTTATTCTAAGAATCGGGTATAACTTCGGCGACGTGACGGCGGGTGTCATCGGAACCACCAAGTTGTTCTACGACATCTGGGGCGACGCCGTGAACATCGCGTCGCGGATGGACTCCACGGGCGTGCCCAAGAGGATCCAGGTGGGCGAGGCCTGCATCCCGGTGCTGTCCGCTCGCTACGAGTTCGAGCAGAGAGGCAGCGTGTACGTCAAAGGCAAAGATAACATGAATGTTTATCTCGTCTTAGGTAGAAAAGATACGTAGATAAAAAAATATTCATAATGAAACATAGAATCTGTGATTTAATTATTTATATTGGAGATGTGAATATATGAAATTATTATTTATTGTGTGCAGTCCATTGTAAGTGAGATAGAGCTTGAGATAATACTCGGTGGTTGCACAGGCTATTAATTTATTGTTACTTTAGCTTATGTGAATGAAATGCGAGTGAGTTTGGATATTTAATGTGGATGAGTGATCGAACTGTTAAAATCTCCTTGCCTATACCGAAATATCTGTGACCAGTGTTCTAGTCTTCTAAATTCAATGGGGATGGTCCAGTTTTTATGATGTATTAGTTCATAAAATTTGTATAGCGTTGACGTAAGCCGAGTTTGGTTGGAAAGAGAGCGTTTATTTTGATTGACGGCAGCTGTGTTTTTATTTTAAAAATTGGATCATCGCCATTTATATGACTTGTATATTCAAATTTACCTTCTTTATATTACGGAGAATAAATTTATATTTGTATATAAAAATGAATATTACCCCACTTGGGCTAGCAAATAAAATTTTATATTTATAATTTATATAATTGAAAATCGATGTGTTTAGATTTAAGTAAATGGTACTAATACTTTGTAGTGAGTAGACATGTTTATATTGTGTATGTAGTAGCGCATCGCTTACCGTTATACAACTCTTTTGTCAATTTTATAGATCAGGTTCCGTAGGAGTTAGGGTCCGTTGCAATACATATTCAATATTATTATTATATTACTGAACAAGACTATCTTTCAACTTAATTTATAAGATAACACATTTACCGTTAAAAAAATATAAATCTGATCGTTTATTGCGTTGCATTGTATAGATTCAGATAATCGACCACAGATAGTCATTATCTTTAATATCTGTATGATTTTAGCATTCGTTATAAGCAGAAATCAATTTACCAGATTATTATAGAGTGATAATGATAGAGAAGCGAAAGTCGCCGATACGATACGTAATGTTCTTAGTATGTTCATAGGGAGAAATGCAGCTTCAAAGTCGGAGCGACGATACTGTAGGTTTTAAATTAGAATACGCGCCGCTCCGCCCATGATTACGAATAAGCTTTCGAAAATACGCACCATCCTTTATAATCCTGTACATTATATAAATAAGTACTCACGGGACCTACATACTGTTTGCTCATTACGAAACATACTTTAAGCGCGAATCTAGAGTTGATGAATTCATTTCATGTAACTTTCGCTATAGAAGTATTGATTGATAATATTTGCGGTGCATATAGCATTATTAGTGAACTATTTTCCTAATAACTCAGTAATGTCCACGCAAATTATTCTAAAACTAATATAAACAATTTTACACAATTCAATATTTGCCATGTAATGTTGACGTAGTAGGTAATTCTCATACTTATGATGAAAGCCTTAAAAAACTATACATTCCACTATGTATTTAAACTATATGCCTTCAAAATGTCTATTTTCTACTTTTAAATGGCGTACTAAAGGTTGGCAGTTTTGCAACGAAGTGAATTAGAAATATTTACAGAATGTTGGACCAACTGGACTTTAGCCTAAATAGCTCTCTTCGAAATTTACCTCTTCTTGAATACATTTTCAATTAGAACGATTGTAATAGAAACTTATGTATTTGTGATATTTGTTAGAAAAGTGTTAAATAATGATGTATACTAGACAGATATAATGTAATATTTGACATCGATTGTTCTCTCTATAATACAGATGTTAGTTTACTTCGTACAAATATTATTTATCTGTTTCTTTTATCTGCTGCTGTGTGCAGATTATTTTGTGAAAAAAAACACAGTTTGTATGTATTTTAGCCACGTGAGTTATATGCGTGTAGCTGACAGAACTATGTATTATAACTTAATATTACCGGGCATCTAATTCTTACTGCATACATTGTTATTTTCGCGGTAATGTGATTGAAAATTCAAATATTTGTGCATTATTTGTACACTCATTTTTCGTGGCGTCCAAAGCGTGGTTTGAGGCGACCGCGGGAACTCAGAATGTATGCGGTCAGAGTGACGTCATCGTTGACGAATTGGACTGACGTAATGGCGTAGAAACATCGACAGCAAAAATGGCTCAAAATTGCACAAATATTTATAAAGCACACGCTGTTTATTTTCAGGAGTTATTCTGAACACATCCTTTAAATGATGATTCTGAGGAACAAAACTGTTTTTAGCACAAAAAGCATAAACAGAATAATGATAGTCGGTGTTTCTATGCTGTTTATTTTATGACATGAATGTAGGTAGGTATTAAAATATGGACTGACGTTAATGAACGATGATCGATCGTCAACGAGGCAACGCAAATGGACATGCAATGTGAATTTTTTGTGACTGGAGTAACTAATAGGTGGCCTAACATTACGTCTTAAAACGTGAGTGGTTCCGCTCAGGGAACGAGATGGCGCTAGACGACTTGTATAAGTCTGTCTCTTTCCCACAGCCTAACTACTCACGCTTTACAGTAGACGTAGTTTTGACGTTACCTACTTTACGTACTTTTTATCTACCAAATGAGGTTAAAGTTTTCCTCCTTTTTGCCAAATAGTCCTACCACATAACTAGCGCCTGAAAACTTTCTATAGCACTAAAAATATACAGTGCACTTTCACCTCCGAATATATTGTAATAGGCCTACGGGAATTGTTTTATACTTCTTAAACTTCTATATTTTGTAATAAAAGTATGAAAGCATTGTATTTATTAATAGTAAGATCAAAGTGTTCAAGAGTTCTGACTTCAACAAAATTCACTATACCTATAATGGCTTTAGTTTTTGACTATAATAAAACAAGTGAAATATAATTAATGTCTATTTATTTCTACATTGGACACATATTACCAAATAAGTGGATGTTCGACATACACATAACAGAGGAAAATATTGCGTTATAGTTATTTCCTTATTCGGTACATAGTTACAGAAAATATTAGAGACAAGGAGAAAACAAAGAGTTGAAACAAATAATAATAATATTCCACAACTATCACACAACGCCATCTAGTCCCAAGCTAAGCAGAGCTTGTGTTATGGGTACTAGACAACTGATAAACATATTTATATATTTTTAAATACATACATATTATAGATAAATTACACCCAGACAGAACAAATGATCGTGCTCATCACACAAACATTTGTCCTGGGTGGGAATCGAACCCACGACCTCCGGCATAGCAGTCAAGGTCACTAACCAGTAGACCAACAGGCCAGTCAAATGACAAACATATTTTGGAGAAGACATTAATCGATTTTTTTCTAATCAGTACCATTTTATTGAATTTTTTGCGTTTTGATTTATAATTATGAAGGAAAAAGTGGTTGATTCCGTTTATGTCGAGTCCCGTTACGTCGAGTCGAAAACCTTGTCTCGCTTCTATTAGGTACCCCTATGTCGAGTTTAGTAATCTGTCCCGTTTCTATTCCCTTTATGTCGAGTTGATTTACCACGCTTCTATTACCTTTACGTCGAGTTTAAATATATCATATTTTAGAAGTACAGTCACGTCAAATAAGGATATTATTATGAATTTCAATTATGGGTCCTTTGGACTTTGATTGTTTGCCTTCATGATTGGAATTGTTACTAAGAGAGATCCAAGAGCGAGCGAAGCGAGCTCGGGACTTGTGGGCACCCCGACACGGACAGTTTAGGTTCGAAGGCGATGGCGGGGTCTGAAAGACCCCGCCATCGCCTTCGTGTTAGGTTACTTTAAACCATGTAAGCAGAAATAGGAGCCCCGCGAAGCGGGGCTCCGTTGAGCTTCCTTTTTAGGTAATCTTCACATATACTTGTTTTAACCAATGTTTTAACATGTTTTTATGCCATTGGCTTTTAATTTACATCCCTGACTGTACTTGTTCACCAAACTCGACATAAAGGTAATAGAAAGCGTAAAATATCAATACTTTGGAGAACAATAGACTTCCAGACTCGACGTAACGGGACTCGACGTAAAGGGAATAAATCGAAAAAATATGTTTTGTATTCCTTAAAAAACTAAAAAATAAAATTACAAACTACGTTACATTAGCAGTGGACATCTATATGACTATAATTATGTTTGGCACCCTAGTTAACTGTGATAACTAATACGGGGCCTACAAGGTCCACATTAGCAGAATCAACATAAAAAAGGACAAGACTATGAACACGATTGGTACAAAACACTGCTGAAATGGGGATGGCAACTGGGAAACGAATGGCGCTAGTATACGAGGGCGGAGTGATAAGTCTGGTAAAAATGAAATAAGGAAACAACTTTTTTTTAAATTATGGTTTATTTTTCAACGTAATTTCCATCTAACTCAATGCACTTCATCCAGCGTTTCTCAAACTTTTCGATCCCTTCCGTAAAGTATGACTTAGGCAACCCTTCGAAATAGGCATTGGTTTCGAGTAGGTATGATCTCCTCGTTGGAGCTAAATCTTTTTCCGCCGAGCCATTTTTTTAAATTCGGAAACAGAAAATAGTCGCAAGGGGCCAAATCTGGCGAATATGGTGGGTGAGATAGCAACTCATATCGCAAATCATGTAATTTGGCCATAGCAATCGCGCAGGTGTGCACTCGTGCGTTGTCTTTGTGGAAGAGGATTTTCTTCTTAGCCAAATGCGGTCGTTTTTCAAGTAAAATTTGGTTAAATTGGTCCAATAAATTGGCATAATATTCGCCATTTATCGTTTTACCCTTCTCTAGGTAGTCAATATGGATTACCCCACGTGCGTCCCAGAAAACTGTAGCCATCACCTTATTGGCCGATAAAACTGCTTTCGCCTGCTTCGGAGCTGGTTCGCCCCTAGCAATCCATTGTTTCGACTGTTCCTTGGTTTCTGGTGTATGGTGGTGGATCCACGTTTCGTCTACCGTTATAAAACGACGCAAAAAATCAGGTTTATTCCGTTGTAACAACGCCAAACCTGCCTTCGAAGTGGTAACTCGCATGCGTTTTTGATCAATAGTCAGTAAACGCGGCACCCATCGCGCGGAGACCTTTTTCATATCTAAATGTTGGTGTAAGATATTGCGCACACGTTCGTCTGAGATGCCTACTATCTCGAATCTCGCTCACTTTTACTCTTCGGTCATTCAACACTATGTCATGGATTTTAGCGATCATCTCTGGAGTAGTGACCTCAACTGGGCGTCCTGGGCGTTCAGCATCACTTGTGCTTGTACGACCACACCGAAAATCCGTAAATGGCTTTCAAAAAAAAAACTAACCAGCGGTACTGGCTGAAAATTTAAATATAGTCTCTCAAAAGAGTTGTGAACATAAAATAAGAAAATAGATTTTTACCAGACTTATCACTCCGCCCTCGTAGTTCCAAGCATCGTCATTGGTTCAAATCTTGTATGTACTTCAAAATAGTACTACCTCATTGGTCGGATTAGGACCTAGCTATGGTGGCGCCATCTACAATTAGCTTTGACCGGCCCCATTTTCAGTTTATGACCTTTTTCCAAAATGTAATATGATCCATAATATTTTCCTTAAATGAGTCTGCTCAAGCTTTAGACCCGCATATATTTATTTATGGGCGTCTGCTAATATCGCACGGATACGGCGGCGGGACGTACAGCTGGGCAAAAACGGATTGAAACGGAACTAATCGTTTTTTAAAAGCTTAGCTTTAGCTTTTGTTTGTGCATATTTCTCAACAATACCTAATCTATCTCAGTAAAAAACTTGACTCAAATAGATTAGCTTTTTGTTTTGATATTTTCAAAGAAAATGCACGTACAAAACCTAGTTCTTTATAATTCATGTCACTCGAATAGCTAGACTTTTGGCGAGTTATTTTTAAACATTACGTACGAACTTAACCTTGTCGAGTAGAGGCTCACTAGCTATATGAGTTTTACCTCGGAATTTAACTTTTGTTAAATTTTGTAGTACATACTTGAATATCGCAAATACGACTGTGGGCACCCCGACTCGGACAGGTTAGGTTACTTTGTGGTTATTTTTTTTTAAACCACCCGGAAGTAGGAGCACCGCGAAGCGGTGCTCCGTCGACGTTTTCTGACATTTTACTTAGTTTAGTGAAATGACATGATCTCTGACTTTATATTAGTATTTTTTTTCATAACTATAACTTTTCTTGATAATTGGATTTCGTGAAATCCCTGATTTCCTCATTTCACTGCGACATGCATAAACAAAACCTCGTCTGTTTTTTAGACTTTTGACTCGTGGGTGACTAAAATGGTACTAGATTTTGTCCGTGCATTTCCTTTGAAAATATCAAAACCAAAAGCTAATCTATTTGAGTCAAGTTTTTTACTGAGATAGATTAGGTATTGTTGAGAAATATGCACAAACAAAAGCTCACCGATTAGAGTCCGACTTGTGACTGAAATAGCGTGGCTTTGGAAATACGCAGCCGGGACCGGGCCGTGGGCCGTACGTGCCCCGTCCGGGTCCAGGACGGGATACGGTCGAACATTGTAGTGTACCTTCTGTACCAAGTGATTCATGCTTGCGACCCTGACGGGGCACGTCCGGGGCACGGCCCGGTCCCGGTCCGGTTTAGCGTGAATCATCCTTCAGTGGGATATATCTTTAATGAGACAGAGTATTCATAGGGTTGTCACTCCATGCGAAGTCGTCACTAGAGAAAGCGTAGACCATCCAGTAGAACAGGTTGAGCAGGGCGAAGGACGCAGGGAACATGACTCGCGCAGCCCTGTCGATGTGGGACACGCTGTTTATGTGGCCTCGCATACCTGTAACACGTGATACGAGTATCACACTAAACACAGCGTAGAGATGAACTCGTCTAGAACTAGTTTGTGAAATCGCCCATAGGGTAACAGCCCAGTATTTAACTTTTTTTTTATTCTACTCGTAAAACATACACTTTTTTTTATTATAAGACGGTAGCCCCACACTAGGAATGTCCTGTATCGTTGGTAGGTACGTTTACAAACATATAAACTCACATACAAAAACACCCAGACCCGAAACAACTACGATTAGATCGTACAAATATTTGCTCCGTGCGGGAATCGAATCAGTGATACGAGGCTCAGCAGTCCGACGGCTCAGCCACTGCTACAACCAACCCCGATTATGTCATGAAAATCCTGGCGAGTGTATCTATCATGAATTTAGGTGAGATTCTCAGAAAGTAATAACGATATTACGGAACTCATTGCAAGTAGTTTTTATAATCAGCTGTTGCTAAATGAACCAATTATTTTTTCTTTCTTTTATTTTGTTACTTCTGGGTTAAGGGTCGGTCAAGCTGAAAACCAGCGCTCTGCAACCCGCTATGGGACTTAGGCAAAATGCTGATGTCTAGGCACAATGCTAATGCCTAGGCCTAATGCAGATAGGAAATCACAATACCTTTTGCTTTTGTTTTTGTGTATGTACCACACATCTACTTCTAGTCGTAATATTGGAGACGATAAACATTATTATAAGTATTCTACTTTTGAAACCCACGTACCAGCTTCAACCTGCCTCTGCCTCCTGTAGCGGTCGTCTCCAGCAAGACAGTAGAGTAGCTGGCGCCAGCGTGGCACTCGCCTCTCTGTCTGTGTGGTACGTTCCATAGTCAGGCGGACGGCTGTCTGCTCGGTTTGGCCACCACTATCGTCAGAGTTGCTTTGAGCTGGTAGTGTGAAGCTCTGGAAAGGCATTTCTAACGTTCAATACTTAGATAGACTTTGTTAACAACTCTGCTGTCGCTGATGACGCTGATGCAATCTCGTACTGGCTTTTAAGAGTTGGAAACTGTGATATTAGAGGCGGGATTATCTCAAAAAAAGCCATCGTAATAGGCGAAGAACACTTAGAGGTCTGAGGAACAGAGTAAAAGACAAGTTTTCTTCATCAGGGAAGATCTTCCGGACAGGATCGGACAAATTTGGCGGACCACTGTTCGACTGTTGTTTGATTTTATGCTGCGTGTTTTGTGCGGGTATAATTTACCTACGGTGGTGATGTAGGGTACGAGTAGGTATATTGATTTTGATATACAAGTTCAGATGGGGCAGTAAAGATGGACAATGAACGTGACGTAGGTATGAACATGAATTTACCAACTACGAGTACATGCAGTGGACATCTGATTGGTTATTCAAACACAAATCTCCTCTCCTCTCCGCTTTGGTGGAATCACTGACGAACTGTTAGTCAGATGGTCACAGTTGTGTTGTAGTAATGGAATTTATTGGAAATTTATATGGAGGTCATTCGCTAAAATATAAAATTTTCATACTTACAAAGTTCGTAGTAGATCGAGCCGAGCTGCGTCGGCGCACTGCTAGTTGCCGAGCAGCAAATGCGTCACCGCCAACTTCTTCTATCAGCTCTTCCCATTCTGCATCATCGATCACAATCTCTCCTGAACCGACCTGGAACATTAGCAATCCCACGTTAGCAGTGGCGGATTAAACCTTGAGAGCGCTGTAGGCAAGCATCTCATCGGCGCCCCTATATTTAAAAAGAAAAAAAACCGGCCAAGTGCGTGTCGGGCCACGCACAGTGTAGGGTTCCGTAGTTGCCCATCAAAATACTTATGCGAACTAACTAAACTGATTCGCTGAATTTAATTTTAAAAAGAAGAATTTTCAAAATCGGTCCAGGAGTCTTTGAGAAATCGGGGAAAATACATAAATAAAAAGATTACGACGAATTTAGAACCTCCTCCTGTTTTGAAGTTAGTTAAAAATAGTTGACGATAAAAACCTACATATCCCCAAAAAACATACCGTAAAAACATACCTATTAAAGCTGTAAAAATAAAGTTGACAAACTTACATTTGCAGTTGATTTATTGTTTCTCCGATACATTTTGTTTAAGAAAAATTTTATCCAAGTACAATTTATAAGTTGGTCGGCTATTACTCGTAAAGTTGTAAAGCCTACTTAGTCATGATAATTTTCTTTTAAAATTCGTTATATATACTACTGTTGTGAATTTTTTCACACCCCCAAACACAACCGTTTAGCTGGTAGAGGGGGGGGACACTCGAATCGAGCAAAATTTAGCACTTTAAAGCTTAATATTTCACAAACGAATTTTTTTATCAAAAAATTGTTAATGGAAACTCTCAATATTTTTTAAAGACCTATTTAATGATACCCCACACAAAGGGGTACGTGAGAAAAAAAAAAACATCCCCACTTTACGTGTACAGGAGGTACCCTAAAAAAAAAATATTTTACGAGATTTTATTTTACCACTTTCTTGGCACAACAAATCCGTATATTTACACAAAATTACAGCTCTCTAGTACTGTGCGTCTCTGAGCTAAACTGCGGACAGACGGACGGACGGACGGACGGACATGGCGAAACTATAAGGGTTCCTTGTTGACTACGGAACCCTAAAAAAGAGCATCAGTTTACGTGAGATCGATATCTGTCGAACAGATCTTAAAAAAAATCGACTCCATTTATTAGAACAGGGTCATTTTTATAATGCGACTAAAATAAATAGGAGACTGTAACGCGTTGTTCTAACACTGAAGAAGCAGCCATTCAGGCCTGTGTGCAAAAAAGGATTTTGGCGCCCCTTAAAACATTTTGTATTATCTTTTTAGGTAGGTGAGTGGTTTATTTTAAAGTTCAGCGCCCTTGGGCTGTAAAACTTGCCGCCTCGGAACTTAAACACAAAAGAAATCTACTCAAACTTCATACCCAGAGTGCCATACCATCTTAGAGAAGACAAACTTAAAATTTTGTAGACCACAACAAGAATAAACTAGCTTAGGAAGCATTTGTTATTGAAAAATAAGCTATCAAAAGAGAGGTCAAGAAAAGCGAACGTCAATCTTACATGAATCGCGAGCGAAGCGAGCGCGAAATTTTTTAGGATTTTGGAATAGGACAAGGTAATATTTCACAGAAAAACGAACGCAGTCAGCTCTAAAATTAAACGTTTCAGGATTTCAAGTTTTAATCTAAAAGTGAGATCAATCGTAAGTTCTCAACTCCTATTTTAGAATTATTTTAGATCAGTATCTTTTCAATTTTTTTTTATTTGGGCCCTTGGTTTTGGCGCCCTTAGAGGATGGCGCCCGTGTGCATTGCACACTTTGCACATATGGAAGCGGCCCTGTAACCATTGAAGTTGGCCGTATTGTACTTGGAGCGTTGAATAATTTTTTTTAGAAAAATCAAATCAAAATCACACTATGCTTGTTATAATCAGTCATAAAAACCACTTTTTAACGACTGCTCCCAGGCGCGAGCGACGCGAGTCTTTGTAATGACGGCACAATGTAGAATGCTGCGCTCATTTTTAGGGACTTTTTTAGACGTTGAGTGTGCATCTTGTGTTTTTATAAAATCAATGTCAAGCGACGACAAAAAAATTGAAAGTCCATGACACTATCCACTCATTCGTTCGGGCCTGATCGCTAGCTGGAGCCCACGCGCCACACTCTCGTCCCCGCAATTTTAGAAGCAGGAACGTCCGAATCCGTCAGATACTGTGCTCGCATTGCAGTCGTATCTTTCCAACTTTAATCAGAGATCATGTACCATCGACAAAGTTGTTTGTAGGCGTAAGTTTTAGTCAGTCCCATCAAAGTCAAAGTCAAAGTCAAATCATTTATTCCAATTAGGCCATCAAAGAGGCACTTTTGAACGTCGAAATTTAAATTTAAAGGGAATAGGAAGGGAAGGGATTGATTCTACACCCATTCGCTAAGGTAGGTTGTATGGAGAAGAATGGGCAAGAAACTCCATACTTACTCTTTTTAAAAAATGTTTTACAATATTTTTAACAGCGTTTGAAACAATTAATGTCAAAGCAATGTACCTTGAAAATCTGGACTAAAAATTTAAAAAATAATAATAAGTAAAAAAAGCAAAAAGGTACATGGCGTTCACATTTTAACAAAATATTGAAATTACACAATTTACAAATATAATTGAGTGTGTGAGCATTCAAATTTCAACCAGCTTGACCCTGTTTAAGCCCTACATTGTACTATGGAGCAGGACCAGCATGTTTCCAAACATTTTTATCTTGAATATAATCTTCTAATTTGTAATATGCTTGTTTAATAAGGGTGTTTTTTATGCAACTTTTAAATTTTTTTCATTTAGATTTAAGATTTCACTCGGTATTTTATTGTAACATTTAACACAGAACCCCATAAAAGATTTTTTTACTTTAGACAATCTAAAATATGGTTGATCAATTTTATCTTTATTTCTCGTATTAAAATTATGTCTGTCGCTTATTTTATTAAAAAGATGAAGATTTTTCCTAACATGCATTATATTTTCATAAATAAATTGACAAGGCACTGTCATTATATTAATTTTTTTGAATAATTCCCTAAGAGATTCGCGACGACGTAGATTGTAAATTGCTCTGACAGCTCTCTTTTGCAAAATAAAAATAGATTCAATGTCAGCTGCCCGGCCCCACAATAGGATGCCATATGACATAATGCTGTGAAAGTAGCTGAAGTAAACCAAACGCGCAGTTTCGACGTCGGTTAACTGCCTTATCTTTCTAACAGCATAAGCGGCTGAGCTTAGTCGCCCTGCTAGGGATGCTATATGGGGGCCCCATTGTAATTTATCGTCTAACGTGATTCCTAGAAAAACTGTCTGATTAATAAATTCTAATCTTTTTCCGTTCAATAAAATTTCACATTCGCTTCTTCTAACATTTGGTAAAGTGAATCTAATACATTTTGTTTTCTTTTCATTAAGAACTAAATTATTAACAGTAAACCAATT
The DNA here is from genome assembly GCA_036375495.1 of Agrotis segetum. Taxonomy (NCBI): domain Eukaryota; kingdom Metazoa; phylum Arthropoda; class Insecta; order Lepidoptera; family Noctuidae; genus Agrotis; species Agrotis segetum. Next base: position 1,092,661 of record JAQSVV010000090.1, on the reverse strand, counting down.
TTGAACCTTAAGAATACAGTCATTTACAGTGTCTAGATTTTGTGCACGTCTGTCAATTTTAAAAATTAAAGATGTATCATCCGCAAATAACACCATCTGTGGTTGATTTTCTAGTAAATGAGGTAAATCATTAATATAGACTAAGAAGAGGAATGGACCCAAAATAGAACCTTGAGGCACTCCCATATTCATTTCAGCCCCCAATGAGTTTGTACCGTTTATCTGAACTTTAACCTGTCTATCTTTCAAGTATGAATTTAGTAAATCAAGGGCTTTATTTTTAATACCATAATGTTCTAACTTCAGCAAAAGCGTTTTGTGGTTAACGCAATCGAATGCTTTTGAGAGGTCGCAAAAGATTCCTATGGCATCCTGTGCTTCCTCCCAGGAGTTAAAAATGTTCTTCAATAGGGTAACACCGGCGTCAGTTGTACAACGACCTTTGGTGAAACCGAACTGTTGATTATGAAAGATGGAGTTTCTATTGAAGTGACATAGCAGTTGTGCAAGCATCAACTTTTCAAACACTTTACTGAAGACTGGCAAAATTGACACAGGCCTATAATTGTTCGGTTCTTTACAATCACCCGATTTGAAAAGTGAAGCTACCTTACTATGCTTCATGAGATCCGGAAACACTCCTTGGTCTATACTGCTATTAAATATAAAAGCTAAATAAGGTGCCACGGTTTCTATTATAGATTTACAGGCCTTTACAGACATTCCCCAGAGATCTTCTGTTGACTTAATTTTAAGATCCTTGAATGCTTTAATCACAGCTTGGGGGTTCGTGTGCCGAAACCTAAACTCCTTCGGGCAGGCCTTTACATTATTTCTAAGTAAGGCAGCAGAGAGTGCGGGTGACGAATTTAAAGACGCAGTCGTCTTAAGAGGTATATTCGAAAAAAACTTTTCAAATTCCTGAGCTACTTCTACGTCTGTGCTTACAGGGCCATGTGCAGTTTCTAAATTAAATTCGTTATTGCGCTGTTTATTCCTACCTGTCTCATTATTTATAATTTTCCAAGTTGTTTTAATTTTATCATCGGCTGATTTAATTTTATTACTAATATGAATAGCTTTAGCTGTTTTGCATACATTTTTAAAAGTTTTAGAATATTTAGCAACATACTGATGAAAGGTATCATTCATAATGTGTTTCTTAAGAAAGCCGAAAAAGTGGTAAAATAAAATCTCGTAAAATATTTTTTTTTAGGGTACCTCCAGTACTTACACGTAAAGTGAGGATTTTTTTTTTTGCGTACCCCTTAGTGTGGGGTATCATTAAATAGGCCTTGAAAAAATAATGTGAGTTTCCATTAACAATTTTTGGATAAAAAAATTGTTTGTGAACTATTAAGCTTTATAGTGCTAAATTTTGCTCGATTCGAGTGTTCCCCCCCTCTAGCAGCTAAACGGTTATGTTTGGGGGTGTGAAAAAATTCACAATAGTAGTATATATAACGAAGTTTAAAAGAAAATTATCACGACTAAGTAGGCTTTATAACTTTACGAGTAATAGTCGACCAACTTATAAAATGTACTTGATATCATATTTTCTTAAACAAAATCTATCGGAGACAACTGCAAATGTAAGTTTGTTAACTTTATTTTTACATCTTTTATAGGTATGTTTTTTGGGGATAGGTAGGTTTTTATCGTCAACTATTTTTTACTAAATTAAAAAAAAGGATGCATCTTATAATTTATCTTTTGTTATAAATTGAAGGAAATTGAGATTGTATGCAAAAATAATAGTTTTATTGTCTAAGTGGTGGCTTACATATTGACACAATTAATTTTATGCTATACTGTATATTTTTTCTTTATTTTACTATTCCGCCTGCGCGCCCCTTTGTACCTTCGCGCCCCTAGGCAGATGCCTAGTTTGCCTTAGGGATAATCCGCCACTGCACGTTAGAATTCGACATTCCATACTGATACCTACTGCTAGGTTGCATCATCCCACTACTGAGCAAAGGGCTCTCTTCATGACTTCCAGTTTCCTCCAACCACAGCCAGAGTGTGCCACGTTTTGTTAAGCTCGTCACGCCATCAATGAGGTTTCAGATGTCAGGGCTTTACAAGGTCGTTATTTTTTGGCTCCCAGCTCATTGGCCATGCAGCAGTAGCCGGCTTAGGTCCACGTCAGTTCAGTGGTTTTTTGAGCAACGTTAGCAATATGTATCTTGGAGCGCATTGTGGTGTTGAGCACACGGTCCTTTATTTTGACGCCTAGAATACCTACTACGCTCCATTGCACGACATTACTTATGCCAAAGAAACTTCAATCATATTTATCAATCAATCCATACCTTAGTAAAATAATGCACGCCAGCAAACTCCAAGAGCGTTGCAATGCAGTAGAAGAAACTCATCAATAAGAACCAGTCCAGCGCAGTTGCGTATCTCACTTTCGGCAAATCAGTGCGTGAGTCCAAACTTATCGTGGACAAAGTCAGCACGGTAGTTATCCCCAGTCCGACCCTGTCCGATGTAGCCTACAAAGTGCAAAGCAATGGTTTACAAAGTACATGACTATGGCTACTGAATAAAGTGTAACCTGTTTACAAGTTACCTCGCGATGAATCCAAAATGATACCCAGGAAAGGACCACGATGAGTATGCAGGGCACGTACACTTGTATGAGGAAATAGCCCGTATGTCGCTGAAGATTGAACGATACCTGAAGCACTGAGAACTCACCTGAAAAGATTTGTAGAAATCGGACAAAATGTACGAAAGGAATTTGAATGGAGTAATTTGATGTAGGCATACGATACTTTCTGTACTAAATACGCTCTACGTAGGTTTTTTCCAATGACTAGCAACACTTTGAACACTAAAAAGCAATGAATGTTTACAGCATTACCTACTTATCTGTAGCCATTTATGCGAATGTAAATTCCTCGTCGCGTAAAAGCCGATTCGTGTCATTGGCGCGAGGCGCTACAATTCGTTTGACATTATTTTGTATTTGCCTTCTACACGAAAAAAGCGAATCATATTTATAAAAAAAGCACTTGAGGTCTATTTTGTAAGGCAATTTAAGATAAAATGCTAAAGCGCGACGTGTTCAGAACATAGAAATTTTCGGTAAATAAGAGACGGTAAGTTATTTACAGCTGAGTGGGTTTCCCCGTGCGTTACGTACCTAGGTAGAGATGAAAGAATTCCGTTGCAACTTTTATGTCGCTACGGACATAATATTTAATATAATTAACAAAACATCGAACAAATACAATATGCAATGCTGTGGGAGATGAATAACAGAAGTTATAATGAATTTTCTAGTTTGAGTGAATATACAATATCAAGTTCGGGAGGTATTTTCCATACCCAAACCCACGTGCGAAATCACATTAAGCGGTAAGCGGATAAAGCCGTGGGTCGTGGGAGTGCGCCTGCCGCTTGCCGTGATTAGTGGAGGTGAGAGCACTGTTATGAAAGTCGAGAGGCGACGACTGATAGAGAGCTCCCGCTAGATACCTCCAATACTTAATACAATTTCAAGTAGATATTTCTATTAAAAAACAATAAAAAACAGATATTAAACCTCTAATACTTTTCCTCGTTATAGAGATATAAATCAAAGAGAATATGACGTTCCGCAAGTACAAATACGTTTTTATTTGTATAGGCTGCGTAATAAGAGAGGTTACTCTTGTTTGCTTCGGACAAACTTTCTTCCTAAATGAATAGAACTTCTTTGCTGATACTTAATCCGTACAGTCACGCGCAAATAACGAAATAATGTTCCTGTTTTGTGCGAACAAGATATACGAAGTGAGAACTTCATAAATGTGATGCATGACCAGGCGTATTTACCTTGTACTTGTACATGTGTAGTTTAGTAAGTATCTTACCTTCCCGTCGAGTGAACGTGAAGTTCCTGTAAGGAAAACTGATGAGGTCGAACTGTGAGAGGGTCATGCCGGGAACAAAGTTGACGCTCTGAGAGTTTTGCCACTGGTACACCAGTTGTTGGTTCGAGTATGCATCTATAAGAAAACAAGTTCAAGGTGAGAGTGGAGACTGGAGAAAAGACTAAGAAAGCTTTACAGATCATTTTATCACAACTAAGTTATACTTACAGCTTCCAAGAATAAGAGGACATGATTGTCGGTCCATTGGAAAATTGCGTAGTTCCATGGGACATTTTGCTTTGATGGTTAATCTGAAAGCAATTCGAAATCCTTACAAATAAAGATTAGTCATAAAAAATTCTTACAAATAAAGATTTGGTCATTAAACTCGCAAGCTTCATCTGTCGGCAATTAGGGTGTTGTCAAACTAAATCAGGCAGAGATGCAGGGATCCAGAATTTTAGATTTTAGTTAGAAACGTTCACGTATTTGCTAAGTAAAACGGTAAATAGCTGAAAATGTCCACAACTCGGAACTAAGGCATTAGATTAACTAAAAGTATCCTCAGAGTCTGTGTGTCGAGTTCAACGAAGCAATTCTGCTGCCGAATTTTGTCCGAACTAAACCGATTAACGGGTGGACGGTTGCATATTCTCCAACGAAAATTAGACGAACTAATCTATTCAGTTTTATATGGATTATGCACGGGTTTCCTTAAAATATGTAGGCCATTTATAACGGTCGGATAAAGTCGCTGTCTAGGATCTTCTCTGTAGGCAGTGGCCTAAATAAACTTACATGGCCATCTTTCATTCCAAAAAGCTAAGATCGGTCATTGTGTGCCTAAGTGAAGCTCTATATAACAGTTCTTTTGAAAAAAGTCTTTATTCTTGTTATTTTTAGACAACTAGGAAGACAACGAAAAAGAATCTTGATAAATCCAGACAATATCTCAATGGTAGTTTACTTTTTTAAAACGAAAATACCCACCGGATTTAACGGTCGATGAAAACTCCACTGAGTAATCGGATCAGGGAATATTTTTCACTTTGCCAATTAAAAATGTCGGACGCTTTGGTTGTGTAAAGGGTATGAAATTAATTATTCTCAAAGGTTTTAATTGGGATTTTCAATTTTTCATTTTTGTGGACTAAAAGTTTTGTACCATGGATTGACGAACTCATGGTTATGCAATTCTCACAAATTTTGTAAATGCTATTCCTACTAGTTTGCTTGCAGGCAAGGACTGGGGTGCTTGTAAAACCATCGCAAAAAAGTTCAAATCAAAAATGGACGGAAAGTGGCAGAGCTATACAAGTCGTCTAGCGACATTTCGTTCACTCACTGGAACAAGCCTGGTTTTAAGACGTTGTAATACCCCCCTGATCGGTGTACCGACACGACACTGGACTTTGACACATGAAAGGCTTGTGAATATACACCTACACATAATTATTATGCTGTGTAGTTCTGGATGTCCAATAGCCATTTCCAAGTTCATTGACTCGTCAAGACAGGTTTGAACGAATTGGTCATCAATTAATTCAACTTCACTGCACAATTATGACGTCACATTTGTCTACCAGTGCTTAAATTGAAAAAAAAAAACAAAATGAAAAAGTTGAAACTACCGACTTGTAAGTTGAATGCAGGTTTGTTGTATAATTGAGACGCTGACATAGTTAACTTACCTCATCGAATACAATATATCCCCATGTTGACTAATCCTTAGCAATTTATTCGGTACAGTTATAGTGTGGACGTAGGAATGTTTTCCGTTATAGAAATACGTGTCTGGACGCCAAATCCTTTCGAGCATCTTGATGGAAAGTGACAGCGAGCGGATGGGACCGAGGAACGACAGCCGCGTGTCACGCCAATACTGCCTGAAGTAGCAGTCCATTGAATAATCCTGAGAAAATATTATTTATTAAGAAATGTTGTGGAAAAATACCTATTTCGAATGTAGCATTCGTCGTAAAGGCGTAAACCACCATTCAATTTTACTCCACGCATTTCATACGACCTTAACGTAGATACAATCAATGCACTATTCATTTTGTCTTACGATTTCATTTACAGAATATGCTACGATAGAGTTACGAAGGTGCTACGAAATACTTCTACGCGGTTACCAACGAAATTACAAATTGGTATTAAGAAGTAAATTGCATTGATAGGACTCTAGTCTCCTCTTTTGTAGGAATAACACCTACACAATTTTCGAACGTAGAGCGCGAGCGTACAATACGCATAGTGCTACGTCCAAATAATCGTAGCAGCTGCTTGGCAGATTCGTAGCACACGCGTAGCACTTTTGTAGCAGACGCTTTCAAAAAGTACTTACCATATCCAGTTCAGATACGGGTCCCATGCTTCTTATAAGAATATTAGTTTGTACGACAGTAGGATAGCCTGAAAAAAGCAAATACGTATGTAAAAAAACAATAGTGACGTACATAACTCAATACTTAGTTTGATTAACGTTTCGCCCATAAACGGGAAAGTTACGACGTAGAAATTGATCTACGAGTGACTACTGTTTAATAGAGCGTGTCTATAATCTTTTTGATTCAAACATACCTTTCCCATGAGTAGGCAACTGCGAATTTTCATAATTCTTCAATAGATTCTCGAGGACCGACGTAATATTCTTGGAGACCGCATCGTTGATGCTTCTCTTAGCGTTTTGTTTTAAGGAGAACGCTCCAACTTCATCATAAGACCCGTTTATGTAATTGGAGAGCAACATATCGGAGGTGTCCCAGTAGTCGTGTGCCTCCGAGAGATTTTTAGCGGTCGCAGACAAAATGCTTGGAGTGTGTTGCGATGTAGCGCCGTCTGGAGACTTCAGGGATGTCAGCGATATTGGAAACGTTCCATTTTTAGTCGTCAAGTAGATTGCTCCTTTCCCGTCAACTTGGAAAATGCTGTACAGATTGAAAATGTGCTGTTTAATTTTAATCGTCGTTTAAAGCGTTATTACTCAAAATTACAAGCAAATAAGAGACTAAAATATAAACGGAGCTTTGATTAAATTAAATCTTAAGCACCCATTCACGATAAATGAATGAGGCAATAATTACTAAGAGTTATACTTGATCTACTCAGATTTTAATCAGCCAAAGATTGCCTTGCTATCGCTAACTTATTCCTTTATTGTGATAATAGGGTATAGATCTGTTGTTATTGCTAATCACTAAAAAAGATACTTCTGCGGAAAGTTTCAAAACAGAAAAAACTTTTTGAAATACGAGTTTGAAATACGAGTATTATACAATTTTCGTTAACAGATACGGCTCTTTCTGATCTAAAGTCGTGGTTTAATTGCTTGAATATTAAGTAACACGGGGCCGTGTCGAGACTCTTCAGCCATCACCATTTACAATGGAATACGGATTTTTAAGAATAACATCTTGGCATCCAGCCCGGACAGCTATTTTTTTGTTTCACTTATGTTAAAAAGGGTTCCGTAAGCGTCATGATTCTCTACTTGTACACCTGATATTATTTATTACGGTATTTCTAGTTTTGTTTTAAAAGCTTGTATCAATTTCTTTTTTAGATCGACATCAGGCATTGTATAGAAAAGATGTTATTGGTATAGAAATTTCAATTTACTTGTATTAGGTTCAATTTTCGTGTCCCGTTTCCAATGTTCAGAGATGTAATTTGTACCGATCGAAGCAGCTCTATCGAAACTGCCAGGTACAGTCAGCAACAGATAAAAGTACCTAACTGCTTATTATTACAAGCATCCCCCTTTGGTGGTGACATCACCACCAAAGGGGGTTGCTTGTCTCTGAAGCCTACCGTACTATGCGACCACGATATGAATACAAAAGTCAATGACCTCCATCTGTCAAATTACATTAAAAAAACTATGTTTATTTTCAAAAATCACAGTATTTTTTTTTATTTATTGACAAATAATCTTTAACATTTTCAAAATAGGGGTAAGTACTTTAAAAGGCAGAGACACTTACGCGTCAAAGTATTCCTAATCATCGGTATTAGTTTGATACTGTTATTTTCATATCATTATTGTCATCAAAAGCATAAAAACTTTCAATCTCTTAAATATATAAATATTTAAGAGGTTGGAAGTTTTGGAAAGCGTGTATGTCGTTACAAATGATGATACGTCAGCAAAAGAAAGATGCCTATTTCCTGATTCAGCATCCGACTTTTCTATAACTCGCTTTAAACTGATCTCGAACCAGCACTAGATCTTAGCGTTTCATATGTTGGAAGCAATCAATGGCAGTGTATAGCAGTGACCTAGTCAACGGGATGTATGTGACTCTAATTGCAGCCTGACATGCAATGATTGCTCCTTCTCGTGCACTGATTTGATTGCCAGTTTGCTGCCTCTTCGACCCCACATTTGGGATTCGATTCTATAAACGAAACTTTATATTGAACATTCGATTAGGAAATATTGCACAAAAGAAAGAAGGACTAGGTTGTTTTAAAAGGCCACTTTACTAAACTGATAGATAATATAAGCTGCGATAAAATTTAAATAACTTTCCATTTTATGAATTCTTTTTTTCATTTACATTTTCCAATCCATTATTATTTCGCTTGATGGTCATTATGGATATACTTTTAGACTCGAGAATATTGTTTTACAAAAAGGGTCATGTTTATTATTTATATCTACAAACCAAAAATTTTATTTGAAAATTGCTTTTTGAATTAGGTGAGCCCATATCGATTTGTTTTCCGATGTCTTTCCAATCACACGTTCTTTGAATTATCTGTTTGATGGATGAGTAAAGTTATGAAGTCCAAATTGGACTTGTATTAGATACCTATCTCAGTTGAATTAGAATTGGATTTTGGCAACTTTATAATATTTTGGACATTTTATTCGAAGTCAGTGAACTCAGTTGCATGTCTATGTGTATAGGTTAGGTACAAATGACTGCGAACTTTTGATGATGTAGTTAAAGGGCTATAGTTTGCCCATATACCCACCTATGTTTGTATTGGACTACATATTTTAATTTTGACAGCATAATAACCGCGTAAGAATATACGAGTATTAAATTAATTAAGTACTTAAATGTATATTTTAGAAGTTTGGATGGATGCAAAATGAATTTTAAACAAAGAGAATTTCACAAAATGCTGTCCTGAAAAGGGCTCTCTCCTTTTTAGTTTTGTCAGTTCGCGAGTAAAGTTTTAGCAGAACTAGGTATTACGTAAAGGGAGTGGTTTTCTAATTTTCTTTGCTCATTTAAGCCGTCAGGTTGGCAGTGTGGCAGTGAGGCGCTTTGAATGGGCCGGTAATATTGGCGCGGCGCGCTGCGCTTTCCGTTCATCTGCTCGTGGCATTACTGTTAATTAGTTCGGAGGTTGGTATACTTGAATCATATTGGAATGTTTTTCTGACGCAGACTCGGTATTGTTGTAGAATTGATAGAACAGTCGCCCCACCTATAAGGTCATTTATTTGTGTACTTATGCCAGTCTCAGTAAAGAAATCATTAATTTTTGCCGATGGGGTGTCCCTCCCATCGGCAAAAATTAATGATTTCTTTACAAATATTCAACCTCTACTCTTTTTCTACTCTACTTTCTCATTTCACTTTTTAGGGAAAGAATATTTATAAACTGCTCTTTATGGAACACTCAAGTATTTCATGCTTTCAGAAGCATTGGTTTAGAATTGTCACTACTCGGAGTATTGTGAGCGAATTAGTGGGCACATGTGGATAAAAACCACATACCTATATGGAAATGTGATGGTTTTATTAATCAATTACCATACAACAAAAAAAAAACGTATCACGAGTTTTCTATAGGACATGTACAGTTGAAATTGGCCTCTAACTCTTTGAATACATTTATCGGTGTTGTCGGATTCGCGCGCTCACCTCAAAGGGGCCGTGTCAAAGGAAGCGCCTTATCAATGTGAAGGGCTCGATACTCAGGCGATGATTGAACGACATACACCACTAGCACCCCCAAATAATACCATTAATTTACTATGCTTCAAGTAAAGAATATGTTTATAGAACTTAGAACGTTCTCTATTATTTTGTACAAAAAGTTACTAAGTTAAAAACTAGTAAGTACTAAGTAGTATGTGAAAAGTATTTGGTCGCGGGACTCACGAATTACCGTGACACCGGAACGTCAGTCAACACGTGTCTGAAAGTCCTTCCCGCCCTGTCCTGGGTGAGAGGACTCATTTGATAACTTTAACACGCTAAAAAAAAAAAAGTATTCAACGTACTAGGTATTTTTTAAAATTACAAAGTGCTTTTTGATAATCGGTAGACAGTAATAGTTCTAAGAAAAAAAAAAAAACAGAAAGTAAAAAAGAAAAGTAAGTATTTATGGTGTGAGTATTTAAGTTATTTAAATTTTATTTATAGGGTGCGAATCTAATACTAATAATAGTAGGGACCTATTCCAGAATTTGTACTGCTTCTTAATAAAATCCTAGTGGACCCGAAATATTTGGGGAATGGGAATGGAATCCAGGAACGCATGATCAGCAGTAGTGTTTTTGTTAATCTTTAGGCACGAGAACAAAATAATAGAGATCTTGGAAAAGATCCGATGACTAAACACCATTTTCTCTAAAAGCTTCTTCTCAGATATCCTGTTTCAAGTTCTATAATCATAATGTATCGAGTTAAAACTTAGGTGGCGTCGACCCACGCCGTGTAACGTCAAGTTAGGGCGACAGCGACAGCGGCCGGGCCACCCTCGCCCCGGACCCGCCACTAATACAAAGATACGGTAAAAACTATCATTAGGACGAGAGCACAGACAACTTCGCAAGTTCTTGTTTTATAACTGAATTTTTGTGTAGTTTTCTCGCACTTTCAGTACTTAGGAGAATGACGTGGCGGTGATTCCCACGTATTTTTGCGGTCGTTGTATTTTGTGTCAAACCTGTTACGCATTTTTTGGGTAGATAGACAGAAAACGACACAGTAGTGTGTTTTCTATTTTGAATTTTTAGACTGTCTATTAGAACAGACTGACTCCTGTTTCATAGAGCAAAAAATAAGGAAGTATTAAGTACTTAAGGGGGATGCTCCAACCAGCCCGCGAAATTCAATTTTTTTTACGTTTTTTGCAATTTGCAGGCCAGTGACATGTTGTAACTTTATAAATATTTGTGTTGCGCAAATAACAAGTATAATTTTAAATATAAAAAATATCAAAAAACTCGCTCCATCAGCTCTCACATAGAAAAGGTGCATCATGTTAAAATCTCCGAAATCTAACTACGATGCACCTTTTCTATGTGAGAGCTGATGGAGCGAATTTTTTGACAATTTTTATATTTAAAATTATACTTGTTATTTGCGCAACACAAATATTTATAAAGTTTCAACATGTCACTGGCCTGCAAATTGCAAAAAACGTAAAAATATTTGAATTTCGCGGGCTACATCGAAGCAATCACCTTAAGACGAATTAAAAAGTAAGATATAAATATGCAGAAAGGCAAAACACAAAACCTAATAGCGCATTTCTTACATTTATTTAGACAAAAACTCTTTACAATGGAATAATAATACTTTACGTAAGGAAACCTAATATGATACAATATGAACGGTTCACGAGTCAAAAGCTTATTTCTTAACATCAAAAAGTTGATATCAAAATAACCTTCAACACAAAATGTTTAACTTCAATAAAATAACGAAGTTGTTTCACATCAAGTGACCTTAAATAATTATTTTTTTCTTTGGTGCAGCGATAAAAAGTGGTTGTGAGGCGTCATTGGAAGACACGAGTGCTCTCGAAGGACGGAGGACACTCAGCGCGGGACAAAATGTGCCAAATTGACAACTCAGGGCGAGATCGCACTTCGGATATTGCAGTGAACTTCGCCCTTTGATTATTATCTGCTGTTTCTACGATGTTCAGGTATTTTTTTGTGCGAGAAACTTCTACTGAAATGTAGTAACCAATGACGGAAATGAAAAAAGGTATAATTTGAATTTATTATTTTAAACGTTGCAAAGTCAGTTGTTCATAATATAAAGTACAGCTTGACAAAAATGTAGAAAACCGGAAGTCGCCACTGTCTTCGCGCTACCAGCTTTGAATGTTTTTTTTTTTTTCACTCATTATGTTAGTTTTATGGCACAATAATAAATCTAACAAACCTGCGGTCTTTGTTTACATCAAATATCAAAGATTTTAAAACGTTGTCAGAACAAACAGATTAGTTCCTTTTCAATCCGTTCTGGCCAAGCTGTACATAATATGATGGATATTAGAATAAAGAGACAGGTTACTTATTGAAGTTTAATTAAAATTACAAAATTTTTAGTTCAATTTCTTATCAAGTGCTCAAACAACATAAGCGAAGAAGCTTAAGTTCTTAGTTATTTTTTCTTGTGTAGTAACTAGTTACTACCTATTAGATAAAATAAAGATTTGGGTGACTTTGGTACCTACTTCAAAGTTCAAATTATAATTTTGAACTAATAGGTAATGTGCATTTTGACAGTTAAATATTTTAACTTTCTAAGATTTGTTCTTAATTATTATTATTCATACATCTCTATTCTGTAGTCGACATAAGTCGGTATTCTACCGGGATCTCGGTCTGAATGGGCTTGTTTCGAAATCGCTCGTTCGACACAAAGCGATACTGGAGCCTTCATACATTTGCGATAAGCTTCACTTAAAGCCTTACATCGCTCGTCCTAATGGCTGATATTCTGTCTGCATAAAGCAAGTTTGTGCTCTCAATTCAGCAATAACTTTGTGTTTAAATAAAATCTTAGAATCAAAATAATCGATGTCGATGTCGATGTTGGAGTTTGAAACTGAAACGCAAAATGTGTTTCTCCTCGGCAAAAAGTAATTACACTATTAATTAGCCAAAATGGGTTAATTCATTGAATTAAGTTTACTTTCATAATTTAGTTTCAAAAATCATATTAAGTCTAAAATATAATAAGTGACAAACTTCCTTGTTAGCAGTTTGCTTAGTACGTCCCGAGGAAGAATTTTAATTTTCTTATGCCAACATTATCACGTAACTAATTAAAATTCTGTTTTAATACCAAAACCCTTTTCCATTAATTACCCGTTGCAAGAGGATTATTTATTGCTTTATAATTATTATTCATTTTACGTTGAACCCTGTCCCTCAATTTCAACATCCATTTAGTCACGAGACGTTAATAACAACACCTTTCAAAGATAAGTGTTTATTTATGTTCATAGTTTAAACGGATTAAAACCCAATTATGTAAGAGATATTAAACCAAAATATGTCGCCAAATAATAAGCAAATACCATGATGCTACTTATTAAAAATATCCAATGTATGGTATCTTGCCCTGGTTCTCTTGGCGAGGACGGGTCCACCGGGTCCACAAGAATCAGCACATTACCCAGCAGCACCATGGAGCTTGCTGTAACACTTTCCAGATTCATCCGTTCCAGGGCATACCCTAAAGCCATCAAAACGTGCCCAAAATATGGTCTATAATTTCCAATAGAAGAAAAGATATTCACGCGATGATGGCAGCGCGTCTTTATCCTTGGAGTGTCAGGCGATGCGGTAGTTGTTCCAACATTCCTCATTGATTGAGACATAATTTGGGCTAGGACGGGTACTCGTCGTGGTACTCTTCAACGATTATCACATGATTTGGTGTGAAACGATACAAACCAAAAGTGCGGCGCAGCTGTCTGAGCAAGAGCACGTTCGCGATAGCTTCGTACGTGTCAGATGATAGCGTGACTAGCAACTGTCCCAACAGGATGAGTACACTAGCAACGAGACATGTGTTGTAGATTTCAAAGTATGATTGGCTTATTAGGTATCCAAGCAGCAGCAAGCTATTCCCGGCTATTGAAAGGTGGGAGTCTACTGCAGAAGTGAACAGTCTCATGACCGACGTTCGAAAATGTTCAACTGTACGGCGATATCGTGAGACAAATTCCTTCACAAAATTGGAGTTCATAGTAGGTGGTCTGCTCCCATAGCACCTAGGTTTTGAAGTATTGTATGTGAAATTAAATCTTTTACATCATGGCAGATGGTTTCCGGCACTTCATAGTTTTGTACATGATGTTCATACTGTGGTTCATTATAGTTGTAGTCTACATCTTCTGTCTATTTGATGAAATGCTCACTTTACTACAGTTTTCACCTGGGCCGCATACTTTTTGGCTATTTTATTAATAAATTAACAATGATCATTGAATGTTTTTGAGTTGAATCGCTTTTGTAAGTTGTTTGACAACGTCATGATCTGTTTATTGCTTGACTCTTCATTTCAGTGTAAAAAGTTCCACAAAAAAGTCCGGTAAAGTTTTAATTTATTTTGTGGACGATATTTTAAACCGAACAAAATGAATACCTTTATGGAAAGTTCTCTAGACCTCTGCAGTCATCGTTGGCAAATATTATTAGAATATTATACGATTGTGGCGGGTAGGTAGACCGTAGTGCTCGTAGGTATTTGTTTTTAGTGAAGAAAAGGGTAAATTCCTCGGGGAGGCGAGTGTCTCGAGCACGGTCTCAGAAATAAAACGCGATGCACACACGTGGGACAGTATTGGTTTGTGAAATAAATGATATTTTAGACTACGGGTATGGGGTGGTATCGTATTTTGCCTTCGTCGAAAGCGATTACCGTGACGGTCGTAGGTACAGACCTGAAAAAAAAACACCTCATGGAAATTTTCTAAAAATAAACATGAGGGAAATATACGAATGATTCTGAGAATCCTCCTACGTGGGTGCTTCCTTATACATAGAAACATGAGAAATGACAAAAGCTGAGAAGTACAAAACGTGAGCCAATTAATTAACACATATACGCACTTACCTGTAATAAATTCAAGAGATATTAAATTATGTCCCTATACATTAATGACGCAATAGCTCCTAAGAAAATTTCTAAACGAATTATATTCCCGAGACATCTATTTAATCAAATTATAAGGGTTGAATTGTATTTATGCTGAAAATTCGTCTCACCTTGATGAAGAAAATTACATTCACTTTCTCTCCTAGTTGGCTGCAATTTTTTTATTGTTGTTAGTTTATTTCGTGACCATCATTTTACTATTATCATAATTTGACTAGTCTTTTACTGTCGCAATGCTGGGAAATTGAGTCTCCGTCATATTAAGAAAGCCCTAGAATTGATCACCACGCTTGACAACACGGGTGTTGAACATTTTAGACTTAAATTTATTGAATCTTAAACACTGGCTGGAGGCATCTACAGCCGGTTAAGCAGTCGACATCTCCTCAGTTGACATGGAGGACGCCTTTCTCCAAAAAGAAAAACAGTAATAGCAGTAGCGTGACATTTAACATCTGAAGGCTAACTCTAACAACCGCACGCGCTTATTGCTCAAAATATAAAATAGCGCGCACTTCGCCAGCTTCCTGTTACACAAATTTCCGTCCCATTTCACGAAATCATTACCACAGAATGCATGTAAGCAAGAGAAAAGATGTAACACATAAAATAATTGGACACCCTGGTATCCAATCGAATATTCGGCAGTTAATGAATCGTTACGGAACAATCGTTTTCTAGAATAAGTTTAAAAGCACTTCTGTTAAATCAGTTTCAATAGTATACAATTAGGGTCCACATTCGCGTTAACATACATATCCATATATTATGGTAACGACTTTGATCTTTGTCAATTTGACGGATTCAAACGATTTATTGTCAAAATGGGTCATGATTCAACTTTGTCGATTGTAAATTGTTTACACTGGAATTTAAATCATTTATCTCGGTTGACTGTTCGGTTCAATCTATGGCTGTAACTAAACAACGACCGAATTAGTCTATCCAGGTCTTAAGTTAAGATATCCAATCAGAAACAGCCGACGAAAACAAAGGAATGTAATTTAGATTAAAACTGAATATTAATTTCGGGCGTTAAAAGGCATGATGAAAACATTAATAAAAAGCGGCAGTTTAAAAATAATGATCTTTTTTTAGGGTTCCGTAGTCAACAAGGAACCCTTATAGTTTCGCCATGTCCGTCCGTCCGTCCGTCCGTCCGTCCGTCCGTCCGTCCGTCCGTCCGTCCGTCCGTCCGTCTGTCCGCAGTTTAGCTCAGAGACGCACAGTACTAGAGAGCTGTAATTTGGTGTAAATATACGGATTTGTTGTGCCAAAAAAGTGGTAAAATAAAATCTCGTAAAATATTTTTTTTTAGGGTACCTCCAGTACTTACACGTAAAGTGAGGATTTTTTTTTTCTCGCGTACCCCTTAGTGTGGGGTATCATTAAATAGGTCTTTAAAAAATAATGATGGTTTCCATTAACAATTTTTTGATAAAAAAATTCGTTTGTGAAATATTAAGCTTTAAAGTGCTAAATTTTGCTCGATTCGAGTGTCCCCCCCCTCTACCAGCTAAACGGTTATGTTTGGGGGTGTTAAAAAATTCACAATAGTAGTATATATAACGAAGTTTAAAAGAAAATTATCATGACTAAGTAGGCTTTACAACTTTACGAATAAAAGTCGACCAACTTATAAAATGTACTTGATATCATATTTTCTGAAACAAAATGTATCGGAGTCAACTGCAAATGTAAGTTTGTCAACTTTATTTTTACAGCTTTTATAGGTATGTTTTTTGGGGATAGGTAGGTTTTTATCGTCAACTATTTTTAACTAAATTCAAAAAAAGGAGGAGGTTCTAAATTCGTTGTAATCTTTTTTCTTATGTATTTTCCCCGATTTCTCAAAGACTCCTGGACCGATTTTGAAAATTCTTCTTTTTAAAATTAAATTCAGCGAATCAGTTTCGTTAGTTCGCATAAGTATTTTGATGGGCAACTACGGAACCCTACACTGTGCGTGGCCCGACACGCACTTGGCCGGTTTTTTTTTTAATCTTTGAGTACTGGCAAAGATAAAATACATCAGAACTAGTTAGAATTATGTCTAGGAGTGACGTATTGAGAATTTTAAAAGTATCCTAAGTAGTGCATTCATTGCGCCCGGCATTGGTTGCGGCCATGCTGCGGGGCGAGACGGAGTGGGAAGCGGTCAGCTCCTTCTGCGAGGCAGTAATGCTCGTGAAGGAGGAGGCGGGCCGCGAGCGAGAGAGGACAGCGTCCTCCCTCCGCCCCCGCCCACGGCGACGGACGTCGCTTGATGATCTCCGGCCACCGTAGGCGCGGGCATGCGGGCAGCGAGTAAAGGGCAACTCGCTGCCCGACCAAGGACCATGCCCGGGTCGACGGCGCGTTGTGTCCCACGCGCGCCTCAAAGAGCGTCAGCTTAATGACGGGGCCCCCCTCTCAGAGGGCCAAAGCCTGCCGGGGTCGCGGGATTATTCCCTTACCGTACCCCGGAACATAACAGGCTATGAAGGACACCGTGGATTTTAGTCAGTAGAAGTCTGACAGTCCCTCGCGCCCTGCCCGGGGTTGGAGGACTCATTTGATGATTTTACCACGCTAAAAAAAAAAAGTAGTGCATTCATGGTCGCGGGACTTACCTCATTACCGTGACCCCGGAACACAAAGGGCTATTGAAGGACACCGTGGATATTAGTTAGTAAGAATCTGACAGTGCCTCCCG
The DNA here is from genome assembly GCA_036375495.1 of Agrotis segetum. Taxonomy (NCBI): domain Eukaryota; kingdom Metazoa; phylum Arthropoda; class Insecta; order Lepidoptera; family Noctuidae; genus Agrotis; species Agrotis segetum. Next base: position 1,075,226 of record JAQSVV010000090.1, on the reverse strand, counting down.
CCCTGCCAGGGGTGGGAGTACTAATTTGATGATTTTACCACGTAAAATAAATAAAAAAATAGTGCATCGTTGTTTTTTTTCAGCCTATGCATAAATGATATGGTGATGTGGTATATGTACCATGTACTATTTCTTTTTCTCTATAACTTTAAATACAAAGTATAGTATACTGTGTTGGTAGTCGAAGATACCAAAGGTTTTTGTTGTGAAGGAACTGTTGTTATTATACACTTCATAGTTTGGCAACCTGCCATTAAATACAGCGGTTTTATAAACTGTCCGCTCATAATATTTAAGCCAAACGCGGTTTTAAATAGTGCTTTGGCACTTATGTCCTTCACCTATGTATTGGATCGAATTTCGGAAATAATATAAGTATATATACAAGGTGAATTATCCATTTAGGATTTGCGCTTGGATATGACCATCCAAGCGCAAAAGTACTGAAAGGTAATAATACCTAAAATACTGAAAGGAGTCTCGAGTTCGATTTTGACGAAAATAAAACTACACCATTTTTATTTTATAAAAATCAATAATCTTGGCCAGAAATCGAACCCTATGATTTATAAAAAAAAAATGATGTACCACTTGATAGTTGCTAATAAGAATTCTGGGAAGTGAGTATCTTCTCCTTCCAAAACAAGGGGTTCGATTCATGGATTTTTAAATCCAATTATACAGTTATAATTTTTCTGACAAAATCTGTCTGGAAAGGGAGTCTCCTTTCAACATTTTTCGATATTCCTCATAGTTTTGGATAAAGCCAACCACGTCTAGTTGGAAAATTCACCTTGTGTGTTGTGTTTATCAACACGAAAATAAGATATTCGAGAGAAAATTCTGTGTTAAAAAGTTGTTTAGTTTGGTCCCGAACCTTGACACACTGGTCACTAACAAGATGGATGAATGGCATCTACCATATTTTCATGTTTATAGATATACGAGTAGAAGCCATCGCTCATGGCTTCATAATTTGCAAGTTGCTTGATGTCACGTCCTCTGTCGACATAACGTTTGACTGATCGATTCTTCATTTGTTTTTTATGCTATTACAGTTTTTTTTTTGATGATTTTGTTGTTAATCGGATTTGAAGGACTGTTGAAATGGCGGGATTGTATACGGTAGGCCCTCTCACGTAATAGTTCAGCGTCTTATTCGTTGTAATTGTATGGTATGGTATGGTAGTAGCACAATGGTTAAATGACTGACTGCTGCGTTTTTTGTCGCAGGTTTTTTATGACCTAAAAGTAGTCGTTCCGGGACTGGCACTTCAGGTTTGTGAGTCTAAATCACAGCCACTTATAATACAGGAGACATTCCTGGTGTTAGGCGACGTCTTTTTTTAAAGATTAGTATATATAGTCTTGAAATGTTCGGATAAACGTCCATTAATGCGATAATCATTGGCATTTCCCAAGTGTGGCCCTAGTGTAAAAGATAACTAATAAGTTCAAATATTGTGTAAAAGACAAGTACGTACCTTTAATACCTAAAAAAACCAATTTTTTTTCCACTACAGGCCTTTAGATAATTTTACAAGCGAAGGGTACAATCAACAGGACAACAAGACTAACAAGAATAGCGCTACAATCTAAACCCATTTTAAAACTCTCTTCTTGGCTGCGTTACACCCTAATTTTACACAATATTACGGCAAATTTCATTTTCATCACAAAGGACGAGGTACCCACCTCGTTGTTGGAAAACTATGAAAAATGCAGTTGGGGGTTAAGTGGGGGGTGTAAGGTTTTCTGGGGGCATTTGAGGGGTGTAAGATTCATTTCCTGTACTCAAATAACCGGTGCGGTATATTCTGGTAGGTGTTAACTCGTGCGGGAGGTTCTCAAGAGAGGTTCAACAAGCTTTCCCTCGTTAGAGCCCCATCGTGATCGGATTTATAAGAGATTTTAAAAGTCTGCATTATACTAAATGGTGTTCGATGTAGAAAAATTGTTGAGGACTCCATGTTTCTGTTGTTGGAATGCATTTTGTTTTATTTTAACGAATATTGAAAAGAAACTCTTTAATGCTTGTAGTTTTCGATGATTCATGTTTAAAACTGTTACTAGAAAGTCCAATTTTCCTAAAATAGTTAAAATTCTTGAATAGTTCAAATGTTATAATTAAATTATTCATCGATTTGAATTTGGTTAAATCTTCTTCCATTAATTAATGATCGACAAATCAATGGTAAAGCTTTTAGGACAATACGTTCTTTGTTGAATATACCGACAGTAGAAACTATCAATTGATGAGTAATACTCATAAAATGCGGTTCAATTGTAGATCGATACTGAAGTCCAAAAACTTTATGAATGGATGTTGAAGGATAATAAAATAAGAAGGTATTTAAAATTTAAAAAAAATAATAGTTACCTCCGACACACGAGGTTATCAGCATAAACGCTAGAACGGATCTGATCTCATTTCGCAAGGAATTTCTAGAGTATACAAAAAAAAAAAAAATAGCCTAAAACCATTTCGATTACGTCAGCTTTGAAACAGAAAAACTGCATCAAATTCAGTCCACTCATTTATAAGCTATAATCCCACAAACAGATACACACCCGTCAAAATTAAAACCTTTCTGTTTGCGTCGGAGTTTATAAAACTTAAACCAGTCCTAAAAATAGTGCTAAACCATTTAAAAGTTTGCTAAGTGATAATGAATCGTTAGGAGTGCTTGTTGACATTGACGACCATCATCTCATCGGTCGATAGTTGGCAGTCTGTCAAGTTGGCGTGGCCTTGTGAGAAAGCAGCACAACCTCGGAGTCGGCAGCATGACAGACTTACCTTCAAGGATTCATATTTTCAGAACATTATCTTGTCGTCCACATATGTTGTTGAAACTACACTTTATGTTACCCTGTCAGCTTGCTTTGATGGCATAATGCATCGTATGTAGCATGGATGTGATAGATTACATAACCTGTTAATTTTAACCGGAAAGTTATCATCTTGTGGATAAGAATTAGATGGTTTTCATTTTGATTTGGTGTTATTCTTACTTTTATCATGTGGTTTGTTCTTCAAATCGGAAAGACAAACATATTACGAGTATTTGGAGAGATACTGCTCCCCAAATACTCTAAGTAAAATGTTTGTCTCAACGTAAAAGTAAATAGTAGTTCGGTATCAACGAATAGAGGATATTAGGGCTGACTTTAAGACCAATCCATTTTCTGGTTCAGTAATCAGAAATTACTGACTTATTTTTAACATGGCCTTATCTACCTTATGAGCAGGGACCGAAAACCTTTATAAATTACGGTACAGGTATTAAAGAATTTCGGTTATTTTTCAGATTTAGGTTACCGCTATCTGGGTAACCAGACCGAAGAAAAATGTAACCTCTATTCAGGTTACCGTTTTAATACCGGTTAACTAAAGATAACGACTCTTTATCACACACACATGCGATGTGGATGTGGACACGACGCGCCCTGTGACTATTGCCGTCGGCACGTTTGAAGTTTGCAAGATAGGGGTAATTTTTATTTCGGTAACCGGTATTAATACTGGTTATGTATTCACTTTTAATAATAAAGGTTATCTTTAAAATTACCTGTAAAAGAAAAAAAGGTTGTTACCGAAAAAATACCGGTATTGTTGATACCGGTTTCGGTCCCTGCTTATGAGACATTCCCAAAGCTTTCAATAAAGGCAAACCTATGTCCAGTGGTGTATATTCAACGGCCTATATTTAAGTCGTCTGGAGATTCATTGTCGTCATCGACGAAACAGGTATCGAAAGGACTCTCGTAAATCTCCAGACTCTTAAGTATGTAAGTTGGAACTTGAAAGGAACTACACGCATCGTCTGTCGCGATAAGAACGTTGGGGTACGATATCCTTAGCTAACACGTCGTCTGAAAGAACATAATAAGAGCTTTATTGAATTCGTATGCAGTGTAACAACCATACGTAGTGTGAGCGATTTGCTCATCACTTTTTAGTGTTGTTGCAACTCTCCTTTTATAGAGGTTTTGAGGGTAATGTTTTTAGTTTGAATATCTTTTATCACTAGTCTGTAACATAAAACCACTGACAATCTTTTAGCTAAGATTTTCTTTGGAAAGAAAAATTTGAACCGCGAGTAGAATTTGAACCTGAAGATTCATTTGACCTCCGGATTCAGTTCTTTACAACTGAGCCATCGAGGTTTAATCTTCTTTCTTTTTTCATGTAAGGGGATGTGGCCACCTTAAACTTTGCTTTCATATCTAATTTATTCGTCTTTGGGAACCCTACAGGCCTTATATTGAATACTGGAGTTCCTCCCTAGCTTCGCAAAGACGCAATTTAAAAAAATATAGCCTATGACCCTCAAGAATAATGTAGCTTTTTTAGTAAAAGAATTTTTAAAATATGTGAACTATATAAAGAACTTTCTTCACGTCATCGCATAAGTACTATTAAATAAACTTCAAACGCACATATTAGGTATTGACTGGGTTTGAACACGTAATCTCGCGCATGAGTGGCGACTGGCAAATGATAAAAATCAAACCTATAATAGGAAGACAATATATTATTATGACTAGATTCTAGACTTACAGTAAATAAATCTGGGAATTATTAAGAAAAAAGTTTTGCCTTTTATTTGACGTTGATGAATTGCGACGTCTGAAAGGTTTTTATTTTTACAGCCTTATTAATATCTGAAAGAATGAAACAGTGTTCAGTTTCGTATTTTCATGACATTTGTGTGCCTTTCAGTTTTATTTTAGATTTAGATTCCCAACGAAATAAAAGTTTTAGGTCGTAAAATTAATAAAAGGAAATTAGATTTCTCTTTGCGGTGAAAGTAATTAATCTTTAACTTTTTGTTCTGTATTGTTTCGTAACGTAATTTTAAACAGAGGCTTTATCACATAGTTTTCATGTTTCGACGTAAAGTAAACGGGGACTTTGACGTTAATTTCTCGTTCAAATAGTCTAGAGTCGTTTTTTTCATTTTCAATACTACATATTTACATTGTAATAAGTAAACTAACTTTAGAAATCATGCCTCTTTGTTCTTATTTTTTTTTGCAAATTTACTATTACATTATATTATTACATTTTATTATATATTTTATTATATATTTTATTACATTTTATTACATATACATTTTATTATTAATATCCGTGAATACGGAGGCAACTGCTTAACTCTAATAAAAGATTAATGAAGAAAACTATATTACTAAAAATAAATCGGTTAGGATTTCTACTCCATTAATTTTTGAGCCAGTATTTCCGAGTGAAGCAAGAAAGATTCTAAGACTACGTTTATCCCGCGGCGACGTTCGTGTACAAGCCCCGCACAGGCGCACACTCCGCTGTGCAACTCTAAATCCTGTATTTACTCAGTTTGTAATTCAATCGTAGCTCCGTTTCAAATAGCCTTTTATTCTTTACTACCGATACTATTGCAAGGAAGTGTGTAGTTCTACAGGGTTACTTGTAAAACATTGACAACATTTCATGAGTAGAAAGTACTTACAAATGACTTTAACTATGAAACGAACCCAGAAAATTGAAAAATATCTAGAGTTTCGGAAAAAATTGAATATTTGTCCCTTCATCATTTGTTTGAAACACCTGATTGTTTTTTATCTTTCAAAAAGTAAAAGTTTATAGTGTTGTTAATGATTTAAAAATAAGCCTGCTTGTGCCTGGTAAATTGGGTTTCTATCTAAATAAAGATACATTTTAATCTCGCATTCTCCAGTTTTTGTCTACAAAAATAAATTTCGGCAAAATTGAAAAACAACAGGAAGAGTTTTCCCTTATAGGGTCCACATTCTTTTCCTATAAACGTAGCGTCTGACAGCGCTAAGCAATCAACAACATAGTAATGAAATAACAAATTACGTAACAATAAATCACGAACCGACGTATAAGATATACATAAGTTGTACTAGGATGTGTGCCTCTACGTTTGGGTAATGTTATTTCCCAATCTATCACGAGTTCACGACTATTGTGGCCAAAGGGGAACGAACCGGTGCGGGGTGCGGGGGACACGTCGGTGTTCGACATTCGACAATGAGCGATGTATGACATAAGCAAGATTTTGGCAACAATTAACTATTTTATCGATTTTCGGAAGCCGTTAGATCGGCTGTCATTTGTAGATTTTTTTTTACTTCCCTTGACAGTCGAGTCAGAAGTTCGAAAGTCTGACATCCAGTCTTACCAAGGGGTATCTTTTCTTAGTTCAGACCCAGTGGTTGGATATTATAGACAGACGTTCCTTGTAAAATACTGATATTCAGCTGCATCCGGATCGACCCGGTAAGTCCACAAGATAATTGGGAAAAGGCTAGGCTATGATGAACTGCTCGCTCAACCTATTATTTTCATTTTAAGCATTGTCAAACCGGCAGATTATAGACAGATTCTTATATTTCAGGTAATGACGCCATATAATTGTATTGTACTATTGTTTAGATTACCTGACTCTACACTAATCAGGTGGTGGCCAGAGCATTTCAACTTTCATAATTTGTGTGCATCGAATTCACTGAACTTTAACCACTTCCCTGTCCGATGAATCACATGTGACTCACGACCATTGTTTATCTATTGTGTCTGCTGCGCGGACAGTGAAAGTGTTAAGGGTATCATCAAAATTAGAATTCAAGCGCTAGAGTAAGCAAGTAACAAATAGTGTCCAGTGATTTCAGTACTTAAAATTTCTAAACTTTAACTTGCAGTGGTGGAAGGAAGGAGTATGGCTTGAATCTAAATGCAAAACACGTTGATAAAACTTGGACGTTGGATCCGTGTCCGAAATGTGTTTAATTACATTACATATATCTATTATACTAGTGCATAGGGAGTTACATTTTAAATATTATTATGGTCCACACACACATTGAAAAGTAAGTAGAAACCGCGTGTGGACACTTTTCGGCTGGTAATAACGGCGTTGTTCACTCATGCTTTGAGGTAAAGGTACATAGTAATTTCCGATCAATGTGTCTACCCTACCCTACATACACTTTTTTATCACTGACAAGCAATCGAAGTAACTTTTTCGCTCCGAAGAGGATGTTGTAACACCTGGAAACGTGTGTCATTGAAGTAAAAATTGATCGACGTTTTAGAAATAAGTACTACGGTAACACACTTTCACGTTACCGTTACATAAAGCTTAAAACTCTACACATGTGTATAATCTGAGAACATCATTGTATAAAATCCACTATTATAGTTGAAGCTTCAAGATTATTATGCAATTATGTTCCCTCAGAGCAGAGGATTAAGGAGCATCGTTACTAAATTGCTTTGCTAACGGCAAGTAAACGGATTAGGGGGGGTTCGTATCATTAAACAGACGCCTAGCATAATAGCCGGCCGTGCGACCCGGGGTTGAAATAGACGTACAGTGAGTGTGCACGCAGACTATATGACGGATGTTTGTACTACTCCTAGATATGACGCTGTTACTAATAAACTTATGTTTGTAATCCAACTTACAAACGAAATATTTTAAAAATAAGACTTAATTTAAATTCAAATGAAATAAATGTTAACTACGGCAAAGGACTATTTGGACCTCAATGTTATTTTTTCAAAAAAGAATTTACATACGTAACCTACAAAAAATTTTCGGTAAATGAGTTTGTTACTAATCGACAGTTTTTCGGAAATCGACTTTTCCATTATTTGCACGCTTTTGGCATAATAATTGAACTGTCAATATCTTACGTGACACATGATATCGCAGTTTTCAGGACATTACACACATTCACTTTAAAAGTTTGTAAACATGATCGTAAAAATATTTTTAAAGTGCAGATTGAATGTAAAGTTGTCGACAATGTATTTCAGTTTATCCCAAGGCATAAAACGAGTTTAAATTTTACATATCACTATAAAATGTATCGATTTATATATACATTTAAAGTCAAACTTATTCATGTTTTACTTACCTTGAGATTATGTGACAAACTTCTTAGTAATATCAGTTTAAATATGATTTCTTGGAAAAAAAAAAGATTTCAAAGTAAAGATGAAATTGAAATCTATTAATAATAATTTAGCCCAGCAGCAAGTTAAAAGAACATTAACGAAAATAAAATTTTCTAAATGCGAAAATAATGTTTGCTAATTACGTCAAGACAGTTTTTTTTAAGAATTTAAGGCTTTTTTTGGTAAACTTTACGGTCGATTTATGATTGAATGTCCGGGACCGTTGTTAACATGAATTAGGCTCTGTCCATACGAACATACATATCGGTCATCCGATGATGTATGATGATAGATAACTTCCGATTTGTTGGGTGACCGCAGCATCCAACGACAGAGTTTCGTGGTCATCTCGTTTACCTTACCGCTATTGAAGAATTGATCTGGGGGTCAAAACGGCCACTTTTGTCCAATCATAATACATTTTGGGATAAAATTATCCTTAATCTAATATTCACTCTAATGTTTGAGTAATATAATAGAACATACTATTTCAGGAATATTCTTGTAATTCATGTTATGGCCCTGTTGAAGTGACTCTAATGGTACATTTTGTTTTATACCTAACGTTTTGTACACGTTGAATTTAGGTTTTCGTATTTAAGTGGCTTTATTGTAAAAACCGGTATTAAAACCTGATAATAATAGCATAATTTAATTTCAGTCCATCCCCCGAGGAGCGTCACAGCGAACGATAGCTTAGAAGTAAAAAAAAAACACGATACTACATACATTTATTTTACATTTCAACGAGTTCTTCAACTAAAATTAGAAACCGTATTATTTATTTTAATTAATGGTTTCAAACCCGGTTAAAGGATGCGAGCCAGTTGCAGGTCGAGTCCCTGAGGTTTTCATTTCCTGAAATGTAATCATTTTACTCAAAATTCTACTGTTTCCAATTTTTGCAATTTTTATTTATTTGCGTGATATAAATGTTTTTTTCGAATTATTTCTTTGCTAGCGACTTCATCTGCGTTTGTTTTCGAAAAAACATTTTTTGTATTCTCATTTTCATTTTTTTTTTTTTTTTTTTTTTGTATTAGTTTTATTATATTTTTTTTTTATATATAGGGTAAAGTACCCAACTGCTGACCTCCCACCAACTATTGACCGCATAACAGTTTTTATCAAAAATAATAATAAATCTTCTTGCAGTGCTGCATAAAGAATACAGAAAATGAAATATAATTTATCTTGTAATATATTGGCGTCACAGAAAATTTAAATAAAGCAATAATGCGTCCGTAAACCTATGATAACAAAATACCCTCCTAAAATCATCAAGAAATTTAACAATTTGTTAAGCTGACGGTTGTTTTCAATGTCATTTTATTTCAGTTTTACACGATAGATTCCTTTGAGTTTGGTATTTTTTGGTTATTTAAGACAGACACAATGCTTTTCCACGTGATTTTCAAGTTTTAATGAGCGTTAACTTGTTAAAATGATGAGGTCAATATCTGGTACACTCAAATGTATGAATAACCATTTTATTAACATGACATGTCAATAGCTGGTAATTTACCAAATGTACGAGAATACCAGATACTGACACCACGGTGTGTACGTATGGTTCATTTTTAATGGTGAGGTAGCTTAACTTTAATGCATCTGTATTAAGCCCGCGGGCGTTGGCACCCCTAAAGGTGTGTAGCTGCATAATCACAAACATAAAAAATACCTTACGTAGTAACCTGACTACCTAGCATAATTTGAGTGAGGTACTTAAATTTTCGGTCTACTGTCACATCTGGATCCTCCTGAATATTTTAGACTTTTAGACTTACTAATATTAAAGGAAAAGTGAACGGCTGAATGGATTTTGACACAATTTGGAAAGCTATTATTTTAAAACCTGGTTAAGGTACACCCAACCTGGACGCAGGATACTTTTTATGTCGGTATATGGTCCCGTGGGACAATTGCAGAATATAACACGAGCAATGCCTCAGCCACAGGTTGGTTTAATGCATAAAATGACAAAATATACCCTAACCTGCATGTTTAGGCAAAGTGTGAGCTAGTTTTTTATTTGTATCTATGTTTTTTTCATTTGTGAGGTCTTTTACATAAGTTTAAAAAGTTAAAACCGTCTTATGTAATTAGAAAAATATTAATTCAAAGGTTTTGAAACTCACTTTGTAGAACTAAAGCCGTGTTCTTTCAATTTATATTTTGCCGGCGAGTATTTTTATATCTGCTGCATAATACAGAACAGTGAAATTAATAACTACTAATAAAGAAGAAAAATTGGACAAAAAGTGATAAAAACTACAACAAAATGTGATAAAAACTACAAAATTTCAAAATTAAGTGCAAGAATATTATTAACGGCGTTTGAAGACTGAAGACCTAAATAGTGTGAAAAAAGAAAATGAGAAGGGCTATAAGACTAGCTTTGTTTGTTTTTTTGTCAAATAAAACCTCGTATCACATTCACAATATAAATTATTTGAGTTTATTCTTATACTACAGGAGGTCAAAAATTGGTCATCTGCATGATGAAAATTTGGTACAAGCATGTTAATAACTGGTCAAATGGCCTGTTCTTGCTAAACTCGAGAAAAAAACCACTTTTTACCTCTGTATGACTGGAAATAATGTTTTAGTTACGTTCTCCAATGTTTATTTTATCTTCCAAAAACATTCATTTCCACTTGCAACTCGTACATTAGTTTATTTTGCGAAAGAAGCAAGGAAAACCGCTTAAGGGGTCAATAGTTGGGTGTTTTACCCTATTTTTGTTTTGTTTTTTTATTATTTGCATCTTTTGTTTTTCATATTTTTACCGCTTTGTCTGTTTTTGTTATTTATTCCTTTCTTTTTATACAATCTGGCATTTATTTTTATGTTTATACAATTTGACGTGGGTTACTTTGTGACTTTAATTTTTTGTTGTTTTTTACATTTTACAATCTGACATGTTTCCAATTTTTTATTTTATTTTTTATTTGTGTACTTTTTATCATTGTGAATGCGAGGACGAATGTGGGGAAGTTTTGCTTTTTATTTTTATTTATAATAATTTTACTGTCTGACAATTTGAGTACTTTAAGCGGCCTACCCAAATGTCCTTTCTTTGGTATTGTTCGTCGTGTCGTTGAGCTCCTTGTGTTCTGAGTCGAGCTACACGATTACCGACAAATGCTTGCACTGACTGGACAGGTCCTCTCAAATCTGTGTTGCTTTTTCCTCAAAAGACCATCTCAGACACCCGCATGGTCCTCGTATGACCTGAACAAAACAATGTCTGGACTTTAAAAGAGACTGTGACCTCTGAGTTTGTTTCGGCTGTTTCTTCTCAGAGTAGTCAGGTACGAAACACCGGCCCCATCTAGCTTTAAAAATATCGATGACGTGTAAAAGTATTTTTTATAACCAACTTGCAAAATAAATATCATTTATCATCATTTATCATTTATCATTTGTATTTGTATATTATTGTAGTTTTTGTGTGGAATAGTCACAAATATTCAACCAACCATTATTAGATGTTTGTGTGTACCGAAGAAATAATTTAAAACTCGTTTTGAAAGGTTTGAACCACATTCTTTCACAGGTCTTATACTATAACTCTTAGGTTAAATTCAATTCAAGACAAGTCTAGAATTGATGTCAGTAAAAAAATAGACACGTCACGAAAAAGTTGAAACAAAATAAAACAAGTCGGTTTCAAGTGAGGATTATGATAAGTGCCAGCATTACGCTTTGGAATACAAAACACCATTTAGATACAAATAAAACTTAAAGATGGAGGTGTTCCAAAGCAGGCATAACAATAACGTTTGAATAAACAAAATGAAAGGCGAGCAACGAACCGCTGACTGGTAACAAATAAATAAATACAACGAACGTGAAATCAAAATCAGCCGGTAGTCTAGCAGATAATGAATCTGCAAACACGTTCAAAACCTTCTATTTCTGTTTGTTACCGCCTAAGCTAAGGCTTTCTACCAATCAATAAAGATATTGAGGACAACTGGCAAGGTTTTTTTATGAAAAATCTTGTTTTCTGATGTCTGAAGTACCATTAGAAAACATCGTGGAGTGCAAAGACCTAATGATAACTATTTATTGTTTAAGAAACAACAAACGCAACCATAAATCATTAAAAAGGTATAATATCTGTACATCAACTCACAAAAGAAAACACTTCTTGGTGATGTTTTGATATGCATCAAAGTAACATTTCGAAACTTATATGTACACAAACACACCTACTTACTCACATGCTAAGGTTAAAAGCTTTTTGGTCTAAATATTTCGTTGGAAAACGTGCCTTATTGCATACTTGCCTCAATATCTTGAGTTCCACATAACAAGTACGCGTAGACGCATAGTTTATTATACACAAGACCTATTTACTTCTCTTATAGTTTGGTCACGCCTAGGTATTGCCAGTTTATTGTGTATTTTTTGATATTTTTGAAACCTTAAATTGCAAAGGCTCGTACGAGTCACACGTCCTAGCGGTATCGCGTTGAATTTCATGACCGTATTAATGCTTTTTTTTTCTTTAGTCCTAACAATAGGTGCTGAGTTTCAAACGTCGAAATCCGAAGACGTACGAAGGTTATTGGAAAGGTCAAAGGATATTGGAAATCGCGTAATGGAAGTCAGCTGGAGTTGGATAGAACACCTAGCAGTGACCGAGTGGCATCTAAAGAGAGGAAAGAGAGGTGTTGGTCGGGGCGATATGGGCAAGCAACATTGTTTCAATCGCGAGTTATTACTCGATGAAGTTGGAACGGGTTAGACGAGCTTTTTTTTCTGTGGTAGAAGCCTCCCTCCATGCTTTCCTCTTGGCGACACGCGACACCGTGCTAGTTTAAAAAAATTATATTACAATATTTTACTATTCCTTCTACAAAATAGAGATATATTAATGCAGTAGTTAGAGAGCTGGGATTGTGGTAAAAAACAGGTGTTACAAAAATGGTCGAGAAAACTATGAATTTATGTACGGTAAAGTCTATAAAAAGTTTTAAATAGGTAGGTAGATACTATCTACGCATTTTAAATCTTCTGTAAATGGAAACGTAACATCAATGTCTGGTTTCTTCCAATACTTCAAAAAGCATTCCAACTTCGCTGTTAGAATAGTTCAACAATAATTCGGCCTATAAAAGTGAGGGATAAAGGCAAATAGCTCGATGGACTGAGGCCGGTATTTCAAGTATCCCTCATCAATGATATTATAATCCCTTATTTGAGAGAAAGAGCCAAAAAGCTTGGAAACTTTTCTCAAAGGCATACCTACAGTTAGGCCTATTTACAGTTGGAGTAGTGGTGGCTCAGTGGTAAAGGTCTTACGAGTTTTAAGTCGTTGGTTCAAACCCAGTCAAGCATATTATTTTGTGTAATTTATTTTATGACCACTGCTCTCAAAAAGGCGAACGAACGTTGCGGGTTATTCAGCATATTCTAGAACGAAAAATTCAAAGACAATATGATATGTTATCTAATATGGCGCAGTGGGTTTTCGTGGTGGATTTCAATTCATTCCCTCTCACAGAGAAGGAAGGCCCTTATACCAGCAGCGAGAACAGGATAGACCGATTATGCATATTTACATACTTACTCGTTTTGATTCCTTTTTACTTGTAGATGAACCAAAAATAGCTTCGTAATACAATTTATATTGATCAAATAATTTATTGAGAAATGTATGGAATAATTTTGGTTTTCAATTAATCATTTACAGATTTATTTGTTACCACTGTCATACATAGCAATTGGTAAGGCGGATGATATAAATATATGTACATTTTTATGAGTTCTGACTTTTTTTTATTGATTAACTAACTTATGCCCGCGGTTACGCCTCGGAAGTTCGCATGTTCGCACGGGAACGTTATAAAAGTCATAATATGTGCTTATACAGATTATAAACTGTGCGCAGTGTCCGCGTGCCACATACCAGTGATGTAGCTAATCCTAATTGGGCCCTATCAAAAATACTTGGGGCCCCTTTTTAACCCGCGCGCCGAAGTCAAAAAAGGGTATAGATTAACTGGTAAGGGTATAAAATTTTTGAAACGATTAATAAAATAGTAACCTGCTGTGGTAACCTGACTTTTATTATTAAAATTATTGAGCGAAATAAGATAGAAGAATGAACAATTATGTGATATTTTCTTTTATACATTAACGCCCGTATTACTTGAGGGCCCCGTCACAGGGCTCCATATAGTTGATACGCCCCTGTTTCGTGCAAATACATTCAGTCGTTTTTACGTCAAAGATAAACAAACAGGAATTTACCCTCACAAGTTTTCGTATTTAAAATAATAGTAAGATTTCACTCTTTGATAAGAGAAAATAAAGTTTCTAAAAGATCTACCGTATAATTTACGTCCTTTCCGTGCCACGGAAAGCACGTTAAGCCGTTGGTCCCGGCTGTCATTTGTAGATCTTTGACAGTCGTTACTATTAGTCAGAAGCTCTAAAGTCTGACAACCAGTCTTACCATGGGGTATCGTATTACTCAGTTACTGGGTTGTGGAGGTCCGACAGGAAGTCGCTCAATGTAAAAATACTGATATCTAGCTGAATCTGGTTAGAATGGAAGCCGACCCCAATATATGTAGTTGAGAAAAGGCTAGGTAAAAGAAAAAAGATCTACCGTATAATGACGTCTTAGTTCTTCACGTTGAAACTATTAAGTAGAAAACTCCTTATTTAAATTAGTTAAACCATAATGAATTTAGACGAGAATTAAAACGGTAGTGTAGCAACTGGCTTAAATTAGTTTATGTACTTACTTACATATTAAAAGACTAGTCGCGTACGTGAAAGAGGTAATTTAAATGAAAGCGTAGTTTGTATCTAAAACGGTGTTATGAAATATGTTTTTAAAACTTGGCTTAAGCAACCATTCTATTCAACTAGTAAAATAATACTATTAGGCTATGTGCCTAATAGTATTATTTTATTTAGTTTACTGTATCTGATGTTAATCAATAGGTAAGTAGTTCCTGGGTCCGTACTCATTCGAAGATTTTACCACGATAAAAAAGGCAATCTTAGGAATAATGCATTTCTTAGACTAGAAATACTTTGAAGTAAAAGTTTCAGTAGTTCTACTAGTATTTGGGACTGTAGAACTAGTGAGAACCAAAATTTCTATTAGTTCTGCGTTGAATTGGGTAAAAAAAAACAAGTGGGAATAAAGTCTTCCATTAGTTTTACTATTTTGTAACTCATAAATAGGATTATAGAGATAACCAGCTGACCCGTGCCCACTTCGTTGGGCGATAAATGATATGCACTCACGATTATTGTAGCTTTCGACCAGTGAAATAATTATAATATCGATTCATGACTTCCGGAGATTACCCCCTACATACAAACAAACCTAGAGAGCCAAGGCCTGCCGGGGTCGCGGGACACACGTTTACCACGACTCCGGTACACAAAGGGCTACTGAAGGACACCGTGGATTTTAGTCAGTACTAGTCTGACAGTCCCTTCCGCCGTGTCTTGTGTAGGAGGACTTATTTGCCACGATAAAAAAAGAACATAAAAACAACGAATTTTAAATCTCGTCAATCTAGATAATTTTCAGTTCATTTGTTTTTTAAATCTGATCTGACCCACTCGTGGGCAAAAGAGGAGGTGATGAAACGTATTGCATACTATCGTCATGAATAATTATTTCTGCGTTAATAGCTAGTAAATCGATTTTTGTTTGCTTTATATTTTTAGATACTTAAATAAAAATATGTATCATAAATTATAAGGTACGCAAATCAGAATGAATAATATGAGCATCTATTATAAGTAAGTACTACAACGTTTCTACGAGTGCTTTTGTTTTTCGAATAAATAATTTGACTTTGTTTTGATTTGATAAATTGGCGAGAAGAAAGACAACACCAAGACAAGTGGAAAGAATGGAAGAAGCCTACTCGCATGTCAGTTAATTTATTTATTTAGCAGATAATGTTTTATACAATTTTTTTTTCTGGCGTTACCGATTATTTGTAACGTTTCCCTTGAAGAGTCAAAACAGTACAACATTGAATGCAATAAAATACACGAGTGGTTTTTTATTGAGACAATTTAAAAGTATCAAAATGTATATGACGTCTATAATTTATGTTTTTTCAATAATTTAATCTAAAATTTATGTTCAATTTATGATCAAAATCAGTAGATAAGTAAACGAATACGCCTCAAGAAAGTTTTTTGTTATCTCTTATGGATTCGGATTTGGCTATCTTGTTCTATTTTTTTGTAGTTATTTTCACTTCAAGATACAATTATGTGTAGCCAAGCCCTTGTGCTGTAAATTTCTACTAGATTAGACTGTACTAGACTTGGTAGTCTGTACTAGACTCGGTAGACTGTACAGCTTGGCAAAAAACTGTAGAAAACCGGAAGTCGCTACTGTCTTCTCGCTACCAGCACTTTGAATGTTTTTTTTTATTTCACTTATTACGTTAGTTTTATGGCACAATAATAAATCTAACAACCTGCTGTCTTTATTTACATCAAATATCAAAGATTGTTAAACATTGTTAGAAACTAAAAGATTAGTTCCGTTTCAATTCGTTCTGGCCAAGCTGTACTAGACTCGACTCGCAAGACTTTACTAGACTCGGTAGACTGTACTAGACCTGGTAGATTGTACTAGGAATTCTTGCATCACAAGAGTCAGAATTTAAAAGAGTTACTCCAAATACTGTCAATGAATCAAGTGTATCCGACACACTATCATTTAACTACAGTTAACAGATCCTCAAGCTACAAGATAGGCCGTTAATTGTTACCAAGAAGCAATTAAAAGTTTAGCCGTCGTTCAGTAAAGCATACCTGAGTTGAGCGGATCGGCTTGGAGAAGCCTTCAAATAACTTCCAACATAGTTAGTGTTCCTTGCGTTCTAGGCATAGAACCTTTGTGTTTGAACCGTGTTTAGATGTCGCGTGTTGTGTTTATTAAACTAAGATTACACATGTATTAAGTTAAAACAGACGTTAATTTAGAATGTAGGCAGAGAGTGCATTTTTGTTTAACTCCACTCCTCCACCCTTAAGGTCAGTTTAAGTTAAAAAAAGTTCAAAATAAAAAGTAAACTGAACCTGTCACAAATATAAAAGCGGCCCTGGACTGCAAAGGGACCTTACCAGAAAGGTTAAGTAGTGGAGAATCTAATATATAGTTTTACTTTGACAGTTATGATTACAAAACCAAAGGTTTATGTTTTTTTTCAAAGTTTTTACGAGTATTCGGGTATTTTATTGAAAACTAGCTTTTCCCAGCGGCTTCGTTCGCCCCCTCCCCCTTATTTCCTATCTCATTCAGGACCAAAGGAGCTTTCAACTGGTGAGAGAATTTTTGAAATCGGACCTGTAGTTTTTGAGCCTATTAATTACCAACAAAGTTTTCCTCTTAATAATATTAGTGTAGATTCTATATTAGTGTAGACAATTTATGTAGATATTCAAAAAAAAAAATACCGACTGGATTGAGAACTCTCTCTTAAAAATAACTGGTATTGGAAGATCATGGTGTGATTTCTTAGCCGATAAGGTATAGGTATTGGTGAACGGATATAAGTTAAAAACATTTTGTTTGTTACATAATTAGTTGTTTCGAATGAAGGTGAACAACACGGACACAAGCACTTTACTATTTAGTTTCTAGTATACTGAATGTAAAATTAGACCTACAAGTGACACTTGACAAGGGTAGTTATTTAAAAAGGACAATCTGACTCACCTGAATTTATTGCGTGGTTTATAAAATCTTGAGTTTCTATTGTTTTACTTTCTACAAATTACTCTTACTATTTTTCAGTAACAATAAGATAATATAGTAACGAATAATTATGTATAAAGTATCACTTAATAATAAAGGTAACTTAAAAAAAGGATTTCCAGTTGAAAACAATAGGCTGTTCTATCAGAGGGGCTTTACTTTAACATAATGAAATAAACTTGGTGCAATATTAGGTATCTCTGCCAAACTCTTTGGGTATAAAAGGCGTGATATTATGTTATGATTATTAAAAAAAAACATGTCAAGGAAAAGTACACACAACAAAAAAGAACTTTCTAACTAAACTGTCTGAGTACTTACCTTACAGTTAGGACGAATAGATAAGTGATCAGCATGTTTGCTCGATGTTTATCTTCCGGCGCGGTGTTATTTTTCCTGTATATGTTGGTACGCGCGTAATTTCGCGCGCACGGCGTGCGGCGGCGAGCGGGCGCGTTTTGTTGGCGGTTCGCGCGCCGTCAGACCGCGGTGACAACAGCCTCCCAGAGTCTGCGCGCATGCGTCCTACATCACCTACAGGAGACTAACCACGAGATAACTTTAGATTTTTGGAAATTTGGTGCGATTGTGGTCCAAAGTTTTTGTTTGTATTGTGGGAGAGGATTATTATTATTATTAAGTTGGAGCAAGTATTACTAAAAGTAGCAAAGGCTCTGTTTTTTTTTTAATTATCAACTTAATACAAAATAGAAATGAATTAGTTTAATTCGTTGTATGAGCAGTTTTAAATGAACTAAACTAGAACTAATTCGGTACATGTCGATGTCGATAGCTCAAAGGTGAGGCTCGAAGGCGACAAAAAATTTGTTATTCAAGAGAGCAGTTTAAAGTTTTGTCATTGCAGAAAATTGGACAAAATAAGTCGGAGTTTTTGCTCCGGGATAAGCAACAAACGGCGGTAACCGCATTCGATACAGCGGAAAAATATAAATAGGATTGCTTCATAACTAATTTTCAACCAGAAAGTTGCTTATCTTACATTTTAACCGAAAAGATATACACTACCTTTGCAACATCACCAACACCTCAATAACATAAGCTGTCAGATATATCTAAAATGCAAAGCGTTATCTGCAGAACAATGGCGTCCAAATGGGCTATCCCTAAGGCTCTGCTTGATTGCTTCGGCGCTGGTCTCCGGTGGAGCTCCTCCCGGCGCCTCCACCATAATAGGATTTCTCAATCCGCAGAGCGATGCCTTGCTATTAAGAAAAGCCTTCACTTCATATGATAAGTCGAAACGAATATGTTGAAAAATTGATTCGATTCAAACCGTATGCAGTGTTTCCATTTGTCTTTGTGATTTTCTTTGGATCGTTGCCATATTATAGCAAAAAGGTTCTTGAAGTTAAGGTGTTTTAAGTGCCCAAGGTAAAAGATATTATGAAAATGAAACTATATTTAAATGCTTTTAACATAAAGATAAATATTTACATCACAATTTAATCTACTAAAGTCCTTAAACAAAACATTTTACAGTTCAATTAAACAGAGATCCAATTTCGTTTCATTTGTGAAGATTGATTGAAAGCAAATTATTATTACATTGTACCTGTTCCCAACGTATACATTATTGACTAGCTTTTATCCCTTTTATCATATCCCTTATTTTATACTTTTGACCGTGTCACTTATGGAAACTAAACGTTACGTTGCATAACGTTACTTTTTTAACATAGAAAATAATCAGCCAAAACCGAACCCAAAGTTTTGATTAGCACTAAACAATAAACTTATATTCAATATATGAATTCAAGATTTTATTACGAACTCGTCTGTATTTTAATTTCGTAGCTAAAAATATTTTTACGATCTACTCAGATTATGTTACTCCATCTAGAGTTTCCATTAGCGATAGCCGTCAAGACACGATAACGACTGAACAAATTTTGTCTGTTTTTATAACGATTTAGGTTGTTTAATAATTTCTCATAAAAATAAGTAGACCTATTTCTACAGCCCATTATGCTACTGAATATGGCTGAATAAGAGATATCAAGCTGAATTCAATGTAAAAAGGAAAAACCAAATGTCATTATTTAATCGTAGTAGCTGTGCTACGATAAGCTACGAAGTGCTACGCGAAATCTACGAAGTGCTACGCGGAAGCTACGAAGTGCTACGCGTGTGCTACGAACTGCGGTCGTCCTAATTTTTAACACTTTGTTATAATTTTGTGGCCTAAATATACGAGTATGTTTCAAAATTCTGATTGAACAAACATTTTTGTATTGGATATACATAAACCAAGTGACTAAAGACAGAAAGTACAACAAGTTTCAATGTTTATGGTGGACACCTTTCTGTAAATTTCCAGTCATTGACACTTGATAGTTTTTCTCAAGGATATATTTATGAGAGTCGAACCTCAGAGGCATTGGCAAATGGTTGGAACGACAGCTATAGCACACGTGACCTCAGAAATAATACACGGGCGGGTCGAAGTGACGGCGATTTGAGACAAAACCAGAACATCTTGGTAATGTGTGTCGGGAGACGAAACGAGGTACTACGAAATATCGAAAATCATTTTTAATAACACAATATTTCTTGGTTAGCCAATTAATTGAAGTTGAGTCAATTACATTTTGAGATGTAATAAACGATGATTGAAAAACCTTTAAAGGCTCAAATTAGTTGAAATTCATTATGTATAGTTTGTTGTGGCCGACGGGGTCCACTATTGATTATTTTGGTGCTTTAAAAATCATCCATCCATCATCTTATTGGATGATTTCCACCCTAGGTATGTAGCGTACCTACTAAAATCCGGAGTGTTCCTTTAATAGCCATTTACGTTCTAGGGTTGTGGTAACCTAATAGAATAATCACATCACGCATCCCCGGCAGGCATTGGCCTTCTATGGGAGCTCCGTCAGATTGCTGATTGAGGCGCTCGTGGAACACGACGCGTCGTTGACCCGGGCATAGTCCATAATCGGACGGCGAGTCACACCATCCGCATGCTCAACTCATCATCTGTATGCCTGATGAAATCCCACCTTAGCCTACAATTTGGAATGCAATAAAGAATTGGAAAATTTTAATAAATATCATCAAATTCCACTAACATTCCACGATCTAGGTTTTATCCTGTAAAACGTGATTTCTCCAAGGGTACTACAGCAGCCGTTGTGCATAAAGCAGAAACTAGCCATATCATGAATAAGCGAGCCCGTCTTATCAATGCACGGCTGTAAAGCAAACCCGTGAGTGAGGAGAATGGTTCCATGATAAAGACTTCTTATAAAAGGACGTACATATTTTATACCATGTTGATTTGACGGCGACGTTTTGGCTCAGTACGAATTTGGTTTTATATAAAAAATATTAAGAAACGCTGGATAAAACGATGTTTTATAAAAACTAGGGGAAAGGTAAGAAAATCTCGCTAAGGTTTCCTGAGCTGAGATTTTATCAGGCAACTTGTTTGATAAAAAATAAGCTGACTGACACGATCTACTCGTAATTACGCACTCAAAAAGATTATCAACAAAATGTTTAATTCTTATTTGTTGTTTTGATAAATATAAAAATGTCGAAAATGCATAATAATTGTCACCCCGAGCCACAACTCCCGAGTTTTAATGCGTGTTATTTTTGTTTATATAAATCGATTTAAAAAAAAAAAATTATTTTTCAACGACTCAAACAACAGACGAAATAGATAATCTATTTATATTGTTGATACTGACTGGATTGACTTATGGGTAGTTCTTCAGAGACAAAATTTTCGATGTCTGTGGGTATATTTCTGTAACCAACTAACATAACGGCATGTAATATTTTTTTCTGTACTGTTTAGCTTTAGCTCTACCTGGGACAAATTCTATTTTTTTAATAGTAGCTTTCTAGATACAAAATAAAAAAATTTGAAGTCTGTTCTCCTGATTCATATAGGGCGTCCGTTTCCCATTTTCCGGAACAAAATGGTCGATGTCGCATTTTCCTTTTGATTCATCAATATAAATTATAGTTATATCGAAAGGTAATTAATTGACCTCTTACAAAAAAAATACATATTAGATATAACTACGTTAGTGTAATTTTAATTAAGTAAATAAGAAGTGTCCGGCGTATAATACTGATTCATGTGGAGTAAGCTTTGCTTGACTGTACTTGGTCGAGGAATAATGATGAGAGTCTGGGATTCCACGTGGGGGGAAACCTGTCGTACAACGGACGTGCTAGAAGGCAGACATGAGGCTGGTTGGCTTAGAACCTGGTGAAACACAGGTAAATGTCTGATTCATCTGTGCTTGGTTTAGGTACCTTGCTGATTACAATGCCTAATTTATTAATTTTATTTTGCTGTTTTAAGACTTTAATCTGAGTTTCGTGTGATGCTTTTGGGTTACAGATTCGTGTAGAAAAATGTTAATACTGAAGTCTGTATGAATGATGAGTTAAGCATGATTTTAGGCAAAATCATGATTCATCTGTGCCTGATTTATATGTTCAAAAACCCATATGAATCTGAAAATAAATTAGTTTTCCTCTTTTCCAGCCAGAAAGGAGCACTTTTGTTACGTTATTTTACTTTTTCATGTCAGTAGAGTGTGTGTGACATAATTTTGACATTATTCTTCGGTTTTTATTCATTAATAAGTCAAACTCTATCTATTTTATTTTATATTGCTGTTTACAACACCACCACCACTTGCCACTATCAAAAGTTAAAAAAGATGGAACAAAATATATCTATGAGAAAAAGAGACTCACAGAATGTACGAATTTTTCATCCTTCTAAGATGGAAAATAAGAAAAGTTCCAGGCAAGCATGCTGCGTGGAAATTAGAAATGAAAGAATTATATCTGAAAAAATAGAGAGGAAAACAAAAGTAAACAGAGAGAATATTGTAACGTATCATTAAAATAACTATCTAGTACCTATTTATAACACACACAAAATTATCGCTTTTCTGTAAGTATTTATTTCTGCAATTGTTAGTTTAAAAACAAGAATTTTATTGTTGAATTGACCAGATTTTTTCCTTGATAATATGATCACTGTTAATAAATTAATTGTTTTATAAAAAAATAATATTGTTGTTATAATATTATGATTATTTTCTTATTACAAAGCCCATTTTTATTTACATCTGTTAAAAATTCTGATTCATCTGGGCACAAAATTTTTAAACGTCGATATCTTAAAAACTACTTTGTAAAAAGAAGTCCCTCAAACAAATAAATGTTATTTGGAATATCTATTTTCATATGAACATGTGTTACTGAGCTGAAAGTGAAATTAAAATTTGACCATATGAATCAGTCAAAGAATCAAATTTCGAAGAACTACCCTTATGATACAAAATAAGATGAGAAAAAGTCTCAAATCAATATTCCTGTCCTTATACCATTTACTCGTGGTCGGCGCAACACGTTTTTTTCTTCCATTCTCCCCTATCAGAAGTCAAAACAATGTTTTCTCCATTTACATTCATTCGATTTCTCACACAGTCCATACATATTTACTTTCCTTTATCTCTCCATCCATCAACATTCATACTCATCACTCTCTTAGTCGAATGATTGTCACCCCTACTCATCACATGTCCATATCTGGAAAAACAATAATTCCCTTTTAAGAACAAATAGAAAAAAAAGTTAAAGTAGCTCTACAATCTAGAACCATTAGTAGCGGTGTGTTGTATATGGCACGTCTTTTTTAAATCACCATCATTACGTCGGCCAATCGCGCGGCTCAACAAACACATCACCACACATTTTTCAATCCTCCGAAAAGAAGGTTGTCCTCTTAGAGGTCACGTGTGTATCTTTTAGGAGAAACATGACCAGGTATTTTGGACTAGATTTTAGATCTTACAAAGTATGCACCGTAGTTTTCATTTTTTGACTGGCCTGTTGGTATAGTGATTAGTAAACCTGACTGCTATGCCGGAGGTCGTGAGTTCGATTCCCCCCAGGGACAAGTGTTTGTGTGATGAGTACGATCATTTGTTCTGTGTATAATAAGTATGTATTTAGAATTAGAAATATATATGTATGTTTATCATCATCATGTTTATAATCCCTTTAGGTTATAAACCTTTAGGTTAAGTTACTAACAATAGTTTTTAAGTCTCAGACCTGTTACTAACAATTTATGGATCTCACAGTTATCCGAAATAAAATGAGTTATTATTTTAATCTTTTTTTTATTAGATTATCAATGACTACACCGATACAAAAACAGAATACTTTTAAAATAATAAAATAACAATGCACCAATTATTTAAAGGTAAACACCACACACAAGCACAAAACAATAAATTAGAAAAAAAAGCTAACTTACATAAGTAGTAAGCATTAAATTGATAGCATTATATCACGCTTTGGGCAATAAAATTGTGAACCTTTGGTGAACGTAATACTGGAGATTACTGATCAGGCAAAAATATACTTTCAGACTAATAGAAAACTCAAACAACAATTAACAGGGAGTCGAACTCGACACCATTCTTGGCCATAACCATATTGACCTTAATGACCAATAACATTAAATTATTCCGTTATTTCAGTGCAGGTAATATGAAAAACTTAGTTATTTACAGCACTTAACTTATGAGTCATTCTTATTAAGTGGGCAATGAAGATTTGCAGTTGTGAAACATTTTTGGCAAACTTAGCACTTTTAGCAACATCGTAGCACTCCTTTTAATTGCAATCAGACTTTATAAAGGTTGCTTCTTATATAAAACGATACTCATTACGTATTAAATAATGTTTTGCTGAAGAAAAACTGTCGAACTCATCAAAATCAAGTAGTCAATGAAGATTAGTGCTGACTAGCTATCGTAGAACATTTTCGGCGATCGTAGCACTTCGTAGCAAGTTCGTAGCAAATTCGTAGCCGACTCGTAGCACTCCTTTTAATTGCGCGCGGACTCTGTAGAAGTCGGTTCTCGTTAGGTAGTACAACACTCATCATCATTATGTCCCCTTTGGAAACCACAACGATTAAAAACAAGAGAAAAAATGTCTCAATAACTTAATACCTGAATAAACAGTTTCTAAACGTTTCATGAAGCCAAGATTACCGACATTTAAAAACATCAGTAAATACAGTCTTCATAAGTAATCCATGATATCCCTTATTCGTGTACTTATTGGACTGAAAAAAGATGAGATCAAACGAGATTGGGACACGAATACGTTTAGCAATGATGTAATATAAAAAATACTCCATATTTTAATGTGAATTTGTGTTTGCTTCATCAGCTTCCGCGGTAATGTGGTTGCAAAGATGCTTTGATTGAATGATGGGGGTATTGTAACGTGGTTTACTTTTTACTTGATTGAAAACGATTGCTTTTATTTGTACAACTCGAGGGGATTAGTGATAATAGGTGGTCAATTTATTTTGTTGATTGGAATTAGTTTTACGTCATTAGGTACCTAGGTAATGACGTTAATGGCTATTTCGTAGTTTTTGTAAATTAATATGTAAATGAAAAACTTTGCACCCGCATTTACGAATTTTACGCAGAATTTATGAAAGGCATGGTTTAAGTTGATATAGAGAAGAGTGCTGAAAGTTATTTTATCAAAGCTCTATAAGGTCGAATTCAGATCAATGGGTGACACACAAAATCACGCCGCTTTTCACGGCGATAAGTGAAAACTATTACACATGACATATCCGTACTCGAGATAAATATTCCATCATAAAATATGAGTATGATGTACAGGTGAACGACAAAGTGTTTATCTCACGCGGCGTGGGTGAGAAGCGGTGTGTGCCGTGTAATCTACAAGCGGACGCGCGCGGCTGGCCTCGCCAAATAACTTCCTGCGCACCACCTGCTCTGCTGACACCGTGTGCCAGTTTCTGCATCAGCTGTACAGTGTACACCTACGACATACGTGCGCGTGTACCCTTGTCTCTAGGCTGCATGCACGCGTGCCTAGGATACTGATGTACATATGTATGTTAATGGGAAGGCTGTGTCGTATGTACTTACGACGAATGCGATTCAAATGCTGGTGAATGGATTAGGATTGGTTCAAAGGATTGAAGGCTTTTGCTTTACGAATATTTCGTTTTATAAAAAAAAATATTATGAATCTTTCTAACTTAATTGAAACGTTATTGTAGTTCCTAATGATGTCTTAATACAGATTAATAAAGAACCAAGGAAATATATCGTTTGTTTCAACGATTAGATAAACCTTGTTAAACATATATTATAAATGTTCATCTGATTGATGGATGCAAAAAGTTTCATTCTGGTTGTTGAAAACAGCACCGAATGTCTCTGCCACTCAGGACCGAGCGAAATGAAGTAGATTGTTCGTTTGTCGTCGGAAAAGAGGGCCCGGCAATAATCCGGGACTACAGTATATAGGCGAAGATAGCAAACACAATAAGCGACAATTATAAGAACATTTTTATGTAGTTTCATGTTAGAATAGTTTGTGGGAAAAAGCTCCAAGTTGCGAAGTAATTCGCGCCAATGGTGGCTATGTAGTCGCGGCGGGTAGCGCACGCGCGACGCCACTCCGCACGCCGCCGCCGCCGCGGCCTCACGCCACACTAACACATCGCAGATCGCGATCGCGATATCTCGCTACTTCATCAAACATTGTTCTACTTCACAATGATAAGCTTATGGAAATTATGTGGGTTTTAAGTGTGAGTGCGAGCGCGGCGCGTGCCGGGAGAGTGCGGTGAGCGCGCGATGCGCGTGGCGCGCGAGCACGCGTCCCCGCCGCGCGATGAGCGCGCCCCGCACGACGCGCTGTCTGCACGCGCACGTGTTTTTTCTACTATTGCTACAAGTTTTAACGTTTGCGGTTGCACAGTGAGTATTACCTAACTTACACCAAAGTTACACTAAAGTTTCAAAGAAGTAATGTACTTTTATGAAGTTACAAAAGTAAGTCTTTTAATGGATAGTGCAGATTTTTTTTTATTGGTGTAGTCTATTTTAAAAATAACTTCAACATACAATTATATAATTGTATAATTTTAATCTAGAAGGCTGCATACGAAAGCCACTGCCTCATTATTCGTTATATAAATCTGAGAATATCAAAAGCGGCTGAAAGTTATGAAAGTATAATCATAACCGCCGCCACGAATATGTTCTAATTTAACAACATAATAGGAAAGCCACAAACTAGGAAATGACTAGAACAAAGGCATTCCGCAGCCGTCGGCCGCATCTCTGTGTACCGCTCAAATACGTTGCTTCATTGCTCACTTTACCTTACTTTGAAAAGTTAAAAGCGAATATATTAAATGTTTTAGAACCTATTTAGGTATCTAACGATTTTTGGATATGTCATTATCACAAATAAATATTAATCAGAGCTTAATGAGTCATTACTTAATATTGTATTCCACTAGATATGTGAAAATCTATTAATCATTTCCTGATTTTTGTCAATTCTTTACCCATTTATTTAGTTGTCTCGATACTTTAAAAAAAATCTACGATAGTGATCCTATTTATTCGTTAACAACTAAAACACACATTAGTTCTTGTTGAAGTGAACTAAAAATAGTTATTTAGTATTTCTACAAAATTAATTGAATGCCGGGTTCGTCCGACCCGCACGCTAAATGCCAATTCAGTTTAAACCCCGCTCACAAATCTCATTTAGATTGCCTTAGCGCCCGTAATTTCATGCAGATAGGCAAATGTTTTAGCAATGTAAATATCTGGAAGATGGTGGAGACCCTTTGTATGGCTCTATATGTAAATTATTAACATTACAGTAATAGAAAAAGATCATTACTTTTTACTACTAACGCATTTGAGCTGATACTACGCTAAACCCTTTTTGGTGGTAAAACCTTCAAATGAGTCCTCCCGTGCTTCGTTTCTTTGCACACTGATCTTTCTTTTCGTTCCTGTGTCGCGGAGTCAGTTGCGCGACCCAGTAACGCGACACACAATCTCTTTTTTTATCTTGGTAAAATCATCATTTTGTTTGTGGTTGTAGACTCCTCACGCCCAATGTGGGACGGGAGAAAGACTGTCCGACTCATACTGACTAAAATTCACGGTGTTCATTCGATAGTTCTTTGCGTTCCAGGGTCCTTCAGGATCCAGTTAGATGTTTAATTAAAAAGACCCGCGATGATACCTCGAAGCTTCCGTCGATTTTGTTGCAAGTCGCTAAGTTTCGAAATTCGAAACTTTTTGAAGCGATTGTGATCTTTGAGTGTAACTCAAATCCTTTTTACAGAACTTAATCTTGAGAACTTTGCACTGACCTTTCTGAATTGCTAAAGTGTTTGCATTTTCAGATCATTAGGTATATTATGGTCG
This sequence comes from Agrotis segetum, assembly GCA_036375495.1. NCBI lineage: Eukaryota > Metazoa > Arthropoda > Insecta > Lepidoptera > Noctuidae > Agrotis > Agrotis segetum. Next base: position 1,047,187 of record JAQSVV010000090.1, on the reverse strand, counting down.
ATATGAACAACCGTTTTTTAGGGTTCCGTAGTCAACAAGGAACCCTTATAGTTTCGCCATGTCCGTCCGTCCCGGGCACGCCGCAATTGCGGCGGTAAGACCCCTCTTTGAGGAGTGGTTGGAGAGAAGTCATGGCGTCCTTACCTTCCGCCTGACGCAGGTCCTCACCGGGCACGGGTGCTTCGGGAGGTACCTGTGTCGAATGCGGAAGGAGGAAACGTCTGGGTGTCATCACTGCGAAGATCGCCCGGAGGACACGGTGGAGCATACGGTGCAGGACTGCCCAGCTTGGGCGGCGCACCGACGTGTCCTTACGGCTGCGATAGGCGGAGACCTCTCGCGCCCGGCATTGGTTTCGGCCATGCTGCGGGGCGAGACGGAGTGGGAAGCGGTCGCCTCCTTCTGCGAAGCAGTAATGCTCGCGAAGGAGGAGGCGCGCCGCGAGCGAGAGAGGACAGAGTCCTCCCTCCGCCCCAACCGCGGTGTAGGACGCCCACGGCGACGGACGTCGCGCGACGATCTCCGGCCACCGTAGGCGCGGGCATGCGGGCAGCGAGTAAAGGGCAACTCGCTGCCCGACCAAGGACCATGCCCGGGTCGACGGCGCGTTGTGTCCCACGCGCGCCTCAAAGAGCGTCAGCATAATGACGGGGCCCCCCTCTCAGAGGGCCAAAGCCTGCCGGGGTCGCGGGATTATTCCCTTACCGTAACCCCGGAACTTAACAGGCTATGAAGGACACCGTGGATTTTAGTCAGTAGAAGTCTGACAGTCCCTCCCGCCCTGCCCGGGGTTGGAGGACTCATTTGATGATTTTACCACGCTAAAAAAAAAAAAAAATGTCCGTCCGTCCGTCTGTCCGCAGTTTAGCTCAGAGACGCAAAGTACTAGAGAGCTGTAATTTGGTGTGAATATACGGATTTGTTGTGCCAAAAAAGTGGTAAAATAATTTTTTTTTAATAATTTTTTTTTAGGGTACCTCCTGTACTTACACGTAAAGTGAGGATTTTTTTTTCTCGCGTACCCCTTAGTGTGGGGTATCATTAAATAGGTCTTTCAAAAATAATGATAGTTTCCATGAACAATTTTTTTTATAAAAAAATTCGTTTGTGAAATATTAAGCTTTAAAGTGCTAAATATTGCTCGATTCGAGTGTCCCCCCCCCCCTACCAGCTAAACGGTTATGTTTGGGGTTGTGAAAAAATTCACAATAGTAGTATATATAACGAAGTTTAAAAGAAAATTATCATGAGTAAGTAGGCTTTACAACTTTACGAGTAATAGTCGACCAACTTATAAAGTGTACTTGGGTAATATGTTTTCTTAAACAAAATGTATCGGAGAAACAATAAATCAACTGCAAATGTAAGTTTGTCAACTTTATTTTTACAGCTTTAATAGGTATGTTTTTACGGTATGTTTTTTGGGGATAGGTAGGTTTTTGTCGTCAACTATTTAACTTAAACTTAAACTGACTTCAAAAAAAGGAGGAGGTTCTAAATTCGTCGTAATCTTTTTTCTTATGTATTTTCCCTGATTTCTCAAAGACTCCTGGACCGATTTTGAAAATCCTTCTTTTTAAAATTACATTCAGCGAATCAGTTAAGTTAGTTCGCATAAGTATTTTGATGGGCAACTACGGAACCCTACACTGTGCGTGGCCCGACACGCACTTGGCCGGTTTTTTTTGTGGGATTTTATGACCTGGTAACTACTCGTAAGACCTTTAGGTCAAGTCTTTTTATTTTTTCTTTCCTTTTTGGCTTTTCACTTTATTTTAAATTGAAATTTTGAGTCATTAAAGAAAATATTGCCAAAAATAAGAGAATGTTGATTGGTATCATATTCTTACGTACGATAATATTTTCGACATAATCATTCATAACTGCAAACGTTAAATTGTGGCAAATATTACACTTGTCTTTTTATCATCGTTTGTTAAAATGCAGTCGCCAGCAAATCAACCTACCAACCTTATCACGATAATGGAAGGTTAATGTTCGATTGGTACTATATTTTTTTTTGTTTGACCTGGATTGACTTTTGTACAGACGCCAGCTGGTCAACCTACCCGAATCTGTCAGATTTTACCAATCAAACATTAACCTTCTGCTCTTGAAATTCTATTAATGATAACTTAGAACTTTAGACATGTCGAACGTGATTGAATGAAAATTATGGATGATGTTGTACTTTACACCGAGCTTGAGTAAGCAGCACTGGAAGTGTGTAACACTAATTAAACAAACATGTTAATGTGCATATTCTTATTCTTAGTTTAGAACAAAATCTAGCTTTATATAGTACTAGCTGTTGCCAGCGGCTTCACCCGCTACAACTCGAAAATTATCCCACGGGGACATAAAATCGGGATAAAAACTATCCTATGTGTTAATCCAGGAAATAAACTATCTGTGTACCAAATTTTAGCCAAATCCGTTCAGTGGTTTTTGCGTGAAAGAGTAACAAACATCCATACATCCATACTTACAAACTTTCGCCTTTATAATAGTAGTAGGATAATGACAGGCGCGTAGATTTTCCTCAAAGATGTACCTATTACTTTCTCGTGTGAGAATGTGACCAACCTCTGCCATCAAAGTTATTTTAGCTACCTCTAGGAACCCTACAAACCTTTGGCATGCCTTGCTGAAGAATTAGGCAAAGGTATTCCAAAGCAATATTTCGCCAGTTATCGTTTAATAGTCCATGTAATAGAGCGTGATTCTATTACCATCCATAGAGGACACATCCAGACTTCATACTGCTATGGAACAAAGTTAGTGCGCATTATAATTATTAATATCTGTTTTTTATCTTGTGTCAGACACGAGCGCACCATGATTGATCGACTGGAAAACGTAACGCACACCGTCACACGGATACTTGACGGATACGACATACGACTACGACCTAATTTCGGGGGTAAGTATACAATTAGTATACTAGTAATGTAAGTAGCATAGTAGTAATGCACTTTACGTCAATAAGACATTGTACTTGGAATCTTGAAGGAGAAACGAGTTAATGTGATAATAAGATTGAGTCGCTCGCTTACCTCTAATAATAAAATTATGTGATCATAATTATATCTTCGCAATATAGATCACGTGTTCATATTCGCACATGACTTACCTACGAGCATAGGAACCGTCAAGCAATTTGGAACGTGCAGTTAATAACATACCTCGTGTGTATAATGCATATGTTATGAAGCAACGTGCTCTCTGCGAATGCAAGATATTACGAGTACTAGACCATAATATTCCATATAATATTGAATTTGCTCAGGAAAGACGAGACGGGCTGATTTGTCAGCGGTTCCGCAGCATCGGTGTGTCGGTTCGTTGCATAAATGTTATTGCTTTTCAGGAGACCCACTGTATGTTGGCATGGATCTAACTATCGCTAGTTTTGACGCAATATCAGAAGTGAATATGGTAAGTTAAGTTTTGAGAATTTTGGAACAGCTAGATAAGTAAGGTCATGTAAAATTATATGCTTAACTAACACGTCACTGAATGACTCTGTCTTTATTCACATCCTCTTCACGCTAACCAAATATTCGACTATTTCACGACTTTTCATAATGTAATCCGACATCACCAGATTGATTGTTATCGCGACCCACTCGAGGACTGACTGCGGCAGACATTCACCTCAGAACACGACGACCTTGTCTGCACTTCTTCAGATTCGCTGAGGATGTTTTTTGGGTCGTTTCAAGGACTTGTGTCTCTCGAGGAGGTCGTCCATCGTAATTCATTAAGCTTTTAATAGCTGCGGAAAGGGAGCAAGGCCGCGGTCACTTGACACAGTTCGAGGGTCGCCGGTGACCGAGGGGCGGAGTGCTGCCTCAGCCAATCGATGCTCGCCTTTACTTTCTACCGCCACTCGCCGCCTGCCAACGCAGAGGTCACCGCCCACTCACCACTATCTTATACATACATCTCATGTTTTATCATCACACTTGTTAGATAAAAACAATGTCAGCTCATGTGCCAAGTCACCTCATGTGTTCACATTTCAATTTGCATGCTTTAAGACGGATAGCAGAGCTATGATTGATTCCCAGTTAAAATCATCTATCAGTTCATGCCAAGTTTCGATGACACGAAGATCTTTTGCCATTATAACGTCTCATACAAATCGATGATCGTAAAGTATTCCAAATATCAGTTACTTGCAATAAAGCACTGTTCAGATTTTTCACAAAAATATTGCTTCGTATTTTTCGGTCATCGAAATATTTCCGTGTACAATATGTGCCTTATAAGGGTTGTAATACACATAATCTAAAAGGGATTTCCAAACACTTACAGGATTACACAATAACCCTTTATTTGAATCAATACTGGAAGGATGAAAGGTTGGCCTTCGGTCTTCCGGACGAGGTCTTGACACTGTCGGGAGATTTCGCCGATAAGATTTGGGTTCCCGATACTTTTTTCGCTAATGACAAGAATAGGTAAGGAACCAAGATTATTTTGATGTTTTATTATTTCAAATACACTACACGTGTATCTGTGTTTCGATTGGGCGTACATTCACGTGCAATAACATGTATACGCTTAACAAAATTCAGACGCAAATTACTCGTGAGATACTGGTTTCCACTTTAAAATAAAACCTATTTCTTAATAGTATGGCTTCCAAAATAGAAGTCTTATGAAAACGCAAAAGTTTAATCAATTTGGTGGCTGAAAATCGCTTTTGCATACTGCTTAGTGTATACACACTATTGCACGTGACTGTACTTGGTAGTCTAATGGCGTCTGAGATCGACCTTCACCGATCTGTTTACATAATGAATATATGTTTTAGAAATCTAAATACATTTATCAACATTGTCATATTATGAATGGTATGATTTGCCCGTTGAAATTAGGTTTATCGAATTTAGTTAAGATCTTAATTTTGGACCATTTTATATGTTTTTGAGCTTGTTGACATAACAGTAATTATGAAAGTCCCCGTGTTCATGAATCAAAGTCAAAATGAAGTTATAAAATTAATATAACATTATATTGCTGTACACTGTTTCTGGTACTAGGTCAAGACTTCCGAACGTCATCAACGTTGGTCACATATGCCTTGACCTAATCTCGGAACCAGATTTTTACTAAATAAAAATTAATTTCCAAAACTTAGTGAATGGTCAACTAAAAAAAAAGAAAAACCATATATTTGTTACAAGCCTCGAAAACGCACATAAAACAAATTACCTGTACAAGAAATAGTTTACGACACCTTTGGCGCAGTGGCTGAGCAAGAGGCAGTGGCTGCTGAGCTGAGTATCGCGGGTTCGATCCCCGCACGGAACAAATATTTGTATGATCTGCAAGTAGTTGTTCCGGGTCTGGGTGTTTGTATATGTGAGTTTCTATGTTTGTAAACGCACCCACGACACAGGAAAAGATCCTAGTTTAAACGTTTAACGAAAATTAATAGCAGATTTAAAAAAAAACTGCCTCACACTAGGAATTCCTTCCTTTATCGTGGGTGTTTGTGAGTGTTTATGTTTGCAAAAATAAAAACTCACACACAAACCAGAAACAACAACTTTTAGATCGTAAAAATATTTGTTCCGTACGGGGATCAAACCCGAAACACAGCAGTCGCTGAGCCACTGCGCCAATCATGTCGTCAAGATGTGAACACTTTCGTTCTCAAATTATATGACTCATATGGATCGTTAGACTATCATATCTCAAAATAGGCCCCCTGATTTAACAATCTTCACCAGGTCATGAGATGTTTTTCATTATTATGTGTGATTCATAACGATAAACAGTGGTTGCCGAGTGATAACGGACCCAAGTTACGAATTGTATATGTCACAGTCAAAACTCCTAACCAGTCAAAACTACTATTGACTAAGAAAATCTGTCAAAACTACTTTTGACTGAACAGGTTGGTCAAAAGTGGTTTTAACTAAAAATTCTTGGTTATTAATACTGTTGACTAGTTAAAAGTACTTTTGACTGACGCTCTTCGTCAAAAGTAGTTTTAACTGCAATAAAGCATCAGTCAAAAGCACTATTAACTCGTTAGATGTGAATATAAAAGATATTTATTAAGAGGTAATGAAAGTTTTATCGAATATTTAATATGTAATTGATGGACTGCACTTTTAAGAGCGAGCGAAGCGAGCTCGGGACTTGCTGGCACCCCGTCTCTTTTTTTTAAACCACCCAGTAGTAGGAGCCCCGCGAAGCGGGACTCCGTTGATCTGCTTCTTGACTAAGTATTATATCTAGTAATTGTCAACTAAAAATACTTTTGACCAGCTCCATTGGGCAAAAGTAGCTTTGACTGTTATTTTAGTCAAAAGTAGTTTTGACTGATTTTGCTAGATAATACTTACTGGCTGACATAATTTTGACTGGTTAAGAGTTTTGATTGGAACATATACTCGTATACTAACATAGATACAGTTTCTTCGAAAATGAAGCCTGTATTCCAATTGACGGCATGATTTGTCGCGCTGGGTGTCGCGGGTTCAATTCCTGCAGAACTTGTATTTGTATGGTACAATACTTGTCTCGGGTCTGGCTATTTATGTATGTAAGTTTTAATGCTTGTAAACTCATGATACAGGGTTACATATTCGTAATTCGGGGCCACATTTTCAAAAAAAATAAAGATAGATTTTGTTTGCCTCATAGCAATACGCAATGGTGGTCCAGTGGTAATGGATTCAACCAGCGAATTGTATTATTTCTTTCTTTGAGGCCTATGGTAGGTAACTAACTATACCCCAGAAGATAATTATAGGCTGATATAGTGAGTGTCTGGTAATTAGTGTACGATACTTAAACACGTGATTGTGCTCGTGATAACAAACAACTTTTACCATGGGAACAAACCTGAAAACGCTAAAAACGCTATATTTAAATGTGGTGTCTGCAGTTTCCTCCACGACGTGACGGAGCGCAACAAGCTGGTCCGGCTCGGCGGCGACGGCAGCATCACGTACGGAATGCGGTTCACGGCCACGCTGGCCTGCATGATGGACCTCCACTACTACCCGCTCGACAGCCAGAACTGCACCGTCGAGATTGAAAGCTGTGTGACTCATACACTTGTAATACATCACCAGGCTGAGCTTGCTGCTTCGTGCCGCCCGAACACCTTCGTCCCACATTCGTGTCTTTCCGCAGACATTCGTCATAATTCGTCTTGTCTTGTCCATGCTCGAGCTTTGTACAGTCTTTTGCCACTTCTCATAAAACATTTTGTGGTGAAACAGACATATAGACCACAGCTGAATGCTCCTTGTTCATTCATACTCCTTGGCGACGCAATACATTAAGTAACTTTTGGCAAAATTTTTGAATGATTCCATTGGCAATTCGAAAACAGCTACGGATGAGGTAACAATTTATTTGAATGGTCTGTTTTGGGCCTGATCACATTTGCCAGCAGTACTTAGTAATAACGCAAAGTAAACTAAAATGATCCTGTAATCGCTTAATAAAAATACTATAAAGTATGAGATGCTGGCAGACGTGATCGGTCGCCGTAAGACAGACCAATCCGGGTCAGTATGCTAACATATACCTCTTTATGCAGATGGGTACACGGTATCAGATGTGGTGATGTACTGGAAAGAAACTCCAGTCAGAGGTGTAGAGGACGCTGAGTTGCCACAGTTCACCATACTTGGACACGAAACTAATGACAGAAAGGTAAAATTACCCTCTTTTGCGTCGCGCAGTTGGGTAAAAAACAGAGAAGTTATGTTTTTTGAGGTAGAATTTGATTAAATCATATGCTATAAATACGACTCTTGACTCAGACCTTCGTAATATAATTCTGAAATTAAACGTATTTGATTTTTGAAGTCAATATGAAGGGCACTCGAAACAAAGTGTATACCTGAGAATCTCTGCTCTTTATCTGTCTTAATATAGAAAAGCTTATTCTACTAAGGTAACCCATATATTTCAAAGTTATTAATATTTTATTGAAAGTACGATGAAATAAATCAATCTAGCGAACAAAATAAACCATTACCCAAACTTGAAACTCAAACAAGTTGTTACCGGTATCTCAACGCATCGCTGAATAATGTGAAACTTGCACTAAGGTAACCATGTAACCGCTAAAGTTGGGACATTCCAGGAGAAGTTGGCAACGGGCGTCTACCAGCGGTTGTCGCTCAGTTTCAAACTGCGCAGGAATATCGGCTACTTCGTGTTCCAGACCTATCTGCCCAGTATACTTATTGTGATGTTATCCTGGGTCTCGTTTTGGATTAATCATGAAGCTACGTCAGCGAGAGTGGCGTTAGGTATGACATATTCTTTTTATTTTGTGTAGACCGATGTTACTACGGGCTTTGAAACAAAACGACTCTATTTAAACATGCTATAAAGTATTTAATCTTAACGAGTTCGATTTCGACCGAAACTGAGACCAAAGACCGAACATTCGGTTCGATTGTTTCGGTCGGGCACAAATTTTTGGCATTTGGTCAAAAATGTCTTATTTTCGATTTGAACCCAATAGGCAATTCCGTATGAACAAGGATGACGCACTAGTATAAATAAAAAATCGAATAATCATATTCCCATTTACATTTTCTGCCTCTGTTCAGGAATCACAACGGTACTCACAATGACCACGATAAGCACGGGCGTACGCAGCAGTCTCCCGCGCATCAGCTACGTCAAAGCTATCGACATCTACCTAGTGATGTGCTTCGTTTTCGTGTTTGCGGCACTGCTCGAGTATGCAGCCGTCAACTACACGTATTGGGGCGCACGCGCAAGGAAACGAGCCAAGTTAAAGAATAGAGATCAGCTGTCCACTAGCGCTAGTGTTGAGAAGGAATTGAAATGCTCAGGTAAGATTCACATTTTTAAATTAAATCAAATTAGTGAAAAGGTGCAAGATGATCTCTTACTAAGCCAATATAACTGAAAAATGTAACAAAAGATAAAAGCACTAATTATATTTTCAAAAGCTTAGCAATGGTCGTGGGCGTCCCATCAGGGGTTGTGGCTTGCTTCACAATGCACCGCCATTCCTCTGAAACCGCTGCCTTCTTGGTACATTCGTGTACCATACACCATTTATTTAAAGGAACAACTAATTAACTAAGTTACCTCAGAATTATTCAGTAACATTCATTAGGTTTCGAAAATAATCCGTATGTTAAGTTAGCTTTTCAACATACTTAAACTTGTTTTACAGGTCCGCGATCACCTGAAGAGATAATAGCACTTCGAGAATGTGCGACGAGTACAGGGCGCGTGTCTCCGCTCTTAGGGCTTCGGTCCAAACCTCTGCCGGTCGCCAGCGGAGCCCCGCCGTCCCTACGTCTACAACGTGATCACACCCAGCTGCGATATAGAACGAGACCACATTCTAGAACTTCCAGAAGTTAGTATAAACATTCGACTTCTTCAGCAACTTTTTCATCCTTTACTGGTAGATTTTCAAATAAGTTATTGACAATAATTTCTGCATGCATAAATTAAACTATTATTAATAAATACTAATTTCATGAAAAGGAATACCTATTAACTACAATTACATTTATTTTTTGTGGCAATTTTGAGATCTACGTTATACGATAAACCATGTTGTATAGGTCAGATAGGCAGTCACTTCATTAAAATTCAGCTGCACCTGGCCCTGCAGTCTCGACAAACAGAACGACAAAAATCGGTCGTTAAGTCTAATCGATGTCAAATTTCTGTAATAGATTTTCAACCTTATACTTTCGGAATAAAGTTGAAAAACTACTAAAGGAATTTGATTACGATACGACTTAGCGACCGATTTTTGTCGCTATCTAATTAATGTCGAGACTGCAGGGACTGCATTCAACTGGAAGCTGGCTCAAAGAAAAAGCTAGGCCGACCGAAGTAAATACTAAATCTCTATTAATTATTCACAAATAGCGTAATTTTGCAGGGAAAGCACTTGACTCTTTAAGCTAGCTACGAGTACTAACTAGTAAAGGGTGCACCCATTCGGTTGGAGTAAGGAAGTTTGTAGTCCTCGGTCGAGGCACTTATAACTGTTTCATATCAGACAAAAGTTTTAGAAAGTTCGATATGCCGATTCAAAGTTCGATTGTTTTCCTGTTCACGACCCTCAACGTGACCGCAGTCACGTATCGTGATAACGTGACCTGATACTAGGAACCCTAGACTACATCCGTCGTTAACCTTGAATGCAATCTCTCATGACAAATTGTTAAAGATTGTTTGAAATGATGACTTCCTGGACGAGTGTCAGACGTGATTACTGTGCATTGAACTGACGAGCGATCTAACAAACAATAGTTTATTCGCAAACGAGAGGATATCTTATTGAACTGTTCTTAATAGGTACTGCAAAACAGATGATAACTTAGACCAGACCTGACAGATCATACTCATAAGTGTGAATTTTCTTTAAACATGGACGAATGTAATTACTCAGAAATGTATGAACAGCGGTTTTTATATTAATCACGTTTATTTCTTTAAATAGGTTATCTTATCATTTTTCATTTCAATGAAAAATGCAGAAGACTGTCTATTATTATTGTTTATTTTATTATCATTTGTTGTTTGTCAACATAGTAATATTAGTATTTTCTTGCAGACGGATCAACAGGGAAGCCTAAGATGATGCACGCTCTCCGGCGCGGCGCCACCGTCTTCAAGGCGTCCATGCCCAAGATCCGGGATGTCAACGTCATAGACACATACTCAAGAGTCATCTTCCCAGTCTGTTTCCTGCTCTTCAACGCCGTCTATTGGGTCTTTTATATTTTCGATTGAATTAAAGAAAAAAAAAACTAGTGTTTTATCAAAAGATATTGTCACCCTACTCGTAATTAATCTAACGAATTTATGCGATATGAAATTATTAATTTTACGTAAAATAGTGAGAAAACTAATTGCTTATTAATAAGTGTATGAATGGTAATGTTTTTAAGGTTTTTTTTTTATATTGTGACATTAACAACTAGATACTATAGACAGATTTAGTTTTGGTTAAAAGATGGTGAAATCTTGACATTGTCGTCTGTAGTTTCAGTGTCGTATCTAAATGGACTCTGGCAACAGGCCGCGCTACGCTAGGAAGAAGAAGACCTACAATGAGACCTAGATCTACCAAAGAAATATCTACCTAGGTCAGGCCAAACGTGAAACTTAAAACACCTGCTTAAAGATTTTGGCAAACTCAGCCTAACTCTGCATTTCTCAAATTCGTTAAAAACTTTTTCTTATTGTTTGAAAATAATTATGTACGAATGTTGGCGTGCAGTGATTTGAGAATAATAAAACAGTAGTTTTGAATGTAAGTAGATAAATAGAATATCGCATTTTATTATAATGAAACTGCCAATATTTTATGTCTTTAAGAAAAACAAACCAATTCATTAATTTGTTTTAATTTTGTGACAAAAATAAAATTATAAAATATAGGTTTACAAAACCTAGGTCTTGGCGTTTATGACGTCAATTTGGACAAGTAAACGTCTTTGTTAACGTCACTTCCAATCTTCAATTTTTTTCTATATAATAAATGTAAAATAGCCATTTTTGAGATCGTTGTAAATAAATTATAGAATAAACGTGGTAAATTATATAGTAGTAACATTGATGTTTATACTAGAAGGAGATAGAAAGTTATAGCTTATTTAAGATAACGTTGTAAAATAAAATTTATTAAAAATACTTATTTTCATTTCTAATACTTATATTAATTTCCAACCTATCTCAACCCTCCTCCCAAAAATTTCTAAAACAACCATTAATTTCAAGCGAAAACAGTTACAAAATGCTGAGAATATAACGATTGGACTACCCTACTCGTACATTCGTGCTACAGATTAATTTATCTTATAGCTTTCCAACTGCAACAAATGAGCAGCTAATATATGTATAATAATTGTCAAAGCAAACATAAAGGTATTGATCCACATGCTTTAAACTAGCATGCTAAAAGAGCATGCTTATGCTTATTAGCAAATGATTTCGATACACATGCAACTAAGTACCATTTGCTTAAAAGTAGCATGCTCTCGTGCTTTAGCATGCTAGTTTAAAGCATGTGTATCTATACCTTAAGTATGTATGTATTTGAAATAAAGAATGCTTAAACTTCATCGTCAACTTCAACATGCGTTTTTTGTTGACGGCCTTGCGCAAACAGATAAACGACATGCTAATTAAAAAAAAAGAAAACCCCCAGGTGTATCGCTTTATTTAAAAAATATATTATACAGGGTGTTTGGTCCATCGTGTGCCAAATTGAAATGGTCGATAGACGGGGTCATCTGCTATCCTTTCAGACCTCTTAACACCCCTCATGCCCGGTGGATTTTTTTTAATTGACTTTTTATTGTTTTACTAAAAATGGCCCAAATTTTACATTCAAATGCAATTTTCTTTTTTAAATATAGGTCGTAGACTCTGGATTTTAATTTTATTTAGATGTGTATTGTTTAAGAGTACTTTTAAATACAAAATTAGTGACATTAGTCACCTAGTTTTGTTTTAATTCACTCGCAAAGGTAAAACATAAATTAAAGCTGTACATGTTACAGCTGTTTATATGGCTACAGAAAAAAAACCAGAAGCGACCGGGATCTTCCAACTCCCTCATTAATTCTCCAGTCTATCCCCTTGCTAATGATGTGCCACATGCCATAAAAATCTTTTAACAACTTTGTAAATTCGCTAGAATTGTGAATCGAGTGCTCTAAGGCTGATATGCAAAATTATGATTTTAAGACATTTTTTTGCTTAAATGATACCTGACAAACCTATAAATCTTATCTCAAAAAAAAACTGTCTCGTATCTCTATGTTTTAGTGGGATTTACGTGTAAAAAAAGCATTTTTAACATTTATTTCATAATTAGTACAAAATCGTGCTCAAATTAGTGACCGATGATGTGCCCGTATCTAATGAACGTTTGCCCATGGTATTTCAAAATGCTGTTCTGCGCGTTGAGGAAATATCTTAACAATGTGTTCCACAATGCGTGGATTGGACGCGATGGCCCTATTCCATGGCCGCCACGTTCCCCAGGTCTAACTTCGTTACACTTTATGTCTAGGGACGTTCCAAAGGGCTGGTATAGGTACGCAAAGGACGTTCCAACTAGGGAGGTACTAGTCCAACGCATGGAAGCGACATTCAATACCACTAAGGGTCCGTTCACACAGACCGGCTCGGAGAGCATCGGCGCGCATTTTTCTTTTCACACAGACCGGATCGTATGCGCTTGGAGTTGGTCGGAGCGGAGCCGCCAACTATTTCACATAGACCGGCTGGAAGCGACCAGAAAGCGGATGCGCTCGCAGCCGATCGGATGCGCTCGGAGCCATTTGGATGCGCTCGGAGCCGGATGGATACACTATTTATGCTATCAAAATGGCGATCGGCGTGGACAAGCGCGGACGCAGTCGGAACCGCTCGGATGCAGGATCTTATTATTTCAAGTTCAAGCATTCTTAATGACAAAAGCAGTGCACATGCATAAATAAACCTTACTACAAATAATTTAAAACTCAGTTTTCAACGTGATAAGAATCTGCTCTCCTCTCCGAGCCGGTCTGTGTGAAGGAACCCTAAGGAGGAAATACGACTTCGTACAATAACTGTCGAAATAGATGTCGGGCCTGCATTCGCAACAGAGGCCAACAATTCGAGCAGGATTTGTAACAATTATGAAATAAACGTTAAACATGCAATATTTTTTTCAAGTAAACCCCACAAAAACTTAGAGATATGAGATAAAAATTACCTTATACGAATGAGATAAGATTTAAAGGTTTGTCAGATATCAAAAAAGCAAAAAAATAATAATTTTGAATATCAGCCTTGGGTGACTCGATTCACAATTCTAGTGTATTCACAAAGTTGTTAAAAGATTTTTATAGCATGTGGCACATCATTAGCAAGGGGATAGACTGGAGAATTAATGAGGGAGTTGGAAGATCCCGGTCGCTTCTGGTTTTTTTTCTGTAGCCATATAAACAGCTGTAACATGTACAGCTTTAATTTATGTTTTACCTTTGCGAGTGAATTAAAACAAAACTAGGTGACTAATGTCACTAATTTTGTATTTAAAAGTACTCTTAAGCAATACACATCTAAATAAAATTAAAATCCAGAGTCTACGACCTATATTTAAAAAGATAATTGCATTTGAATGTAAAATTTGGGCCTTTTTTAGTAAAACAATAAAAAGTCGATTAAAAAAAAATCCACAGGGCATGAGGGGTGTTAAGAGGTCTGAAAGGATAGCAGATGACCCCTTCTATCGACCATTTCAATTTGGCACACGATGGACCAAACACCCTGTATATTTTTTTTATACCTCTGAGATTTTTGTTTTTCGTTTATGAAAAAAAAAAAAACATTAAATAGAGTATGGACAGAATTATGTTAGAATCACTATAATTCTGATATTCTACTGCTACACTAATTTATGTCGTAGCTATCCTTCTCAAGTCGGATGGTCTGGAACGCCATCTCCCTGCTTTTTGCATAACAACTTGCGAAAGCTTCCAAGGCAAGAGCTTGTCGCCATCTAACGTCGAGCTTTTAAAAGCGTTTATTGGTTAAACAATGTTCTTTGCTTATAGACCAACTGAGTGTGGATGGCAAGGCTAGAATGATAGAAAGGGACCTTAAAGTATGAAAAGTGTTTCCAAGGTTTGTATATAGATGTCGTATTTAAGAACATAATCATTTACTAAAGTTTAATATAAGTACCTACAAAACTAACTAAACATTTTATTCACTTAGGTTTGTATCAAATGCCTAGTAAGGAGTTGGTAGGCATTGCGTGTTAAAAACATTCAAACCTTTTTAATCATTCATATAGTACTGGCCGGCAATAATATTGAAATAAAAAAAGAACATTTTGACAGGACACATAAAAGTGGCGGGAAGTTAGAATTATTTTAGTTGTGTGAAATGCGTAGCATTTCCCTATTAAATATGTTAAACAAGTCTCATGTTCGAAAAAATACAACGTTGCGGTAATATACAAATATGACGTTTTACATCCAGGGTAAGTTTTCAAAAAATATTGTATGTCTGAAAGCTGTTGTATTTTATACGTTTATTGTTTTTTGGATTGAAACCAAAAAACAAATTGGGTTACAAAACGTAAAGGACAAGAAAAACAAGCTCATCTTGAAAAAGTTTTCAACTTCAAGTTTTTTTTTTTAAATCTAAATCACTTCTATAAGTTTAGTTGAATGGAAGACAAGCTTATTGGTACTATATTTATCATGGACGCTAATCGATGCAACCTTTTTAGTGTTATGAGCGTTAGGTCGATCTAAACTGATTCTATTATGCTATGTTTTGTGACTAAAATAAGTGTTTTGTTTGAGTTGTTAGTGAATAAGGATTTTCATTAATTTAATATTAAAAAAAAGTGAAAACAGTTTTGAAAATGATTTTTTACTTGCTCGCTGTTTTTATTGGGCTAGGACTATTGACGATTATAGGAAATTATTTTTCGCTCACATACCGCCAGAAATATAGGGCACCTTTGTTTCTTAATAATGATCTGAATATGTAACAAGAAAAATATCGTTTTAATAATTTATTGGATTTCTTTTAAGGGTATCTATTTTGGATACCCAAAATTATATTTAAGAGGCTGTAACTGTAACGTGGTATAATTAAATTGACTGTGAGCAAAATGTTTTTTTGGATAAATATTGAAAGCCTTAAAAATAGATTCGCACAATATTTTATTGTTTGCATTGAACCCTGCTAAATTGAGCCAAGATAAAAGCCCAAAACGGGTTATCAGAAAAAGTTTGCCGGTGATGAAATTACCAACTATATTTATAAGCACTTTATTTTCATAGAGCTTTATTCACAGTAGGCGATACAATACAAATGTAGGGGAGTGTTGAAAGAGATTTTATATAGGCAAGGTAGCAAGGGGCGGCGGGTTCCATTCATCGACGAAGCGCAGACTGCGCGGGGCGCCAGCGCGGGCCGCGGGGAGGGGACGGGGCTCCAGATCACCTAGTACCTATCCCAGTCGCGCGACGAAAGCACTTCTGGAGAGAGCTCCGCGTTTCAAAAGGAAAATCCAGAAATAAAAACAATTTAGTGGTTCTGATTACTGTGTTGTGATTGCTCTGCACCTCGGTTTAGAATTGTGATATAGTGCGAACCGTGCGTTCTCTTTCGGGATATGTCACATCCTCATACGCTTTAAGGTACCCCGATTTTTTAATTATTTTATATTTACTTTAGATCTAAGACGTATGCTTTTTTTAAAAGAACTGGATATTTTTCGTAATATTAATAAATTAGTTCTAGATGTGGAGCTTTTGCGTATGCGAAAGCTGTCGTTATTCTATGTATGTTTAATCTTCATGTCGTGGGGTGGTGATGAAGAGAGTATCTATAAAATGGGGTGGATTACTGAGCTTTTTCTCATGAATTCAGCAATTGACGTCGTAGCCTGTAGTTTCATGGTCAGACCCGTGGGCGGTCGGAGGTGTTGAGTTTCGAGCTCTCAGAGGGCGCGGGGAGGTGCGCGGCGCGCGGGGGCGGGCGTGGGCACAAACCTCCGCGCATTTCACCCCCTCCCCTGTATTGATCGCTCAATTTTCAAACGTATTTCCTAAATATTGTCACTATAAATCATTAATATCTTTGAATTGCAAGTGTTGGTAAAAAGAGTTGCTGGCCAAGGGTCTGGAAGGTAGAATTTGCAAGCAGGTATGTGGTCATGTTTGTGTCTTGATGCCAAGACGTGCTGGGTAGAAGTCGGTTAATTTTGACAAGCAAGAGCGGTATAATGGCGAGATGTTTTGCAAATAATAGAACCTTCTAAATAAATATGTGAAGACTTATATGAAATTCACATGGGACTGATAGACACACAAAACGTGCGTTAGTCCGGTCGCATTATTTATGCGCTCCTATAGATTCATACTCATACCCTATAGGCGTTACCATTACGCGTTTAATTATGTGAC
This sequence comes from Agrotis segetum, assembly GCA_036375495.1. Lineage (NCBI taxonomy): Eukaryota > Metazoa > Arthropoda > Insecta > Lepidoptera > Noctuidae > Agrotis > Agrotis segetum. The sequence continues at coordinate 1,030,208 of JAQSVV010000090.1, read as the reverse complement.
AAGGACACTTCAATAGAACCTATTTATAGATCCTGTTCGAATGAATTTCATGAATATTATTAGTGAAAAAAGCTTGGGTACGTCTGTTGTCGATGGTTGACTAAAAATGGAGACTAAAGTCTCCATTTTAGTTGACCATTGATGTTTTAGATACATCGCTGATTAGTGAAGACTTTGCGGATTCTGTACACGTGTCTTAAGTGTTAATTTTTTTTTTTTTTGTCTCGAATCTTCTAGAACTAGACATAGACATTTTCGTTTTCTCTATGGTATAAAAAATGTGGTTCAGTTAGTACCTTACTGCGCATAATTACGCTTACTGAAACTTAGTTTTAAAATATGAGATGATGAAAAGTTAGGTTTTCAGGGAGCTTACAACAAAGCCCAGGACAGGACGTCCTAACTGCGTAGAATGCGCGGTTTCGTGCGTCGTGAATGAAAACCAGATCAACAAGTAGCTAGTAACATTGGCTTTCTAACGCGCATGCGTGTCATCAAATCTTAACAATTTCCAATATGGCCGCTTTATGGACTATGACTTAATTCTTACACTAGACATCGTAATAAAATAGGAAAGTTATTATAATACTGTTGCCTAGATTAAGATTAAGACTCCAGTCACACACAACTTCGAATCTGTTAAGTTTCAATGGTCCTACGGTGGTATTCAAAATATATAATTCCACACGCCTACGACGTAGCTTTTTGCTTTCGTAGACGTTACGCCCATACCATAGTATTTTAATTGAACTACTAGAACAGTCTGAAATTCTTCTCGAGTCTTACATACATTATACTTAAGTAATATAATGACGATTGTTTAATATTGTGTCTACGGTCTACATTGAGTAGCCTCATCGCACACGGTTAAGCATTGCCGTTTTATTTATCTATCTATTTGTCTCTTACAACATTCTTTGACTTAGAGGTACAAAAGTTTGTAAGGTTCAGAAATCCAAACTAGGATACCCTGTAATACGAACTGCTGCCCTCTCTCTCAGAGGTAGGCATTGAATCGTCTAGATTTGAGCTGATCGTCTCGAATCGGATTTGAGTCGATGATTTATCGACGTTCAAAAGTGCCTCTTTGATTGCCTAATTGGAATTAATGATTTGACTTTGACTTTGATCACAGCTCTTTCTAAAACTCTGTAGTGAAACGTACGCTTATACTCGTAAAGCCTGAAACGACATCGCGCTGGATCATCTGTGCTATTCTTTTTAAACGTATCCTAAGGACAATGCGTTCGCTGCGCTGACGCTGCGCTGGAAATTAAGTTTGATATTTCTTAAGCCTAAGCTACTGTGACTGCGACACTAGCGCTCATCGTTCGCGCTGCACGATGGATGGTCTAAAAAGCAGATTCGTTTTTAAAGAGCAAATCATATAGTCCAGTGATGAGATTTCTTATAGAGAATAGCGTTGCAGCACTAGCTGATTTAGTATTTATTAGAATAAATAAGTTGTGGCGTTGCCGATTTTGTATACCTATTGCTTACCCAAACGTGATATAAATATTTCTAAAAATAAGTCTAACGTCGTAGATGTCATTACGTAGCAATTCCTATTTCATATTATCATTCATATTGATTTTATTCATCATTACTAAAAGAACTTTTTAGACTAAAACACTTATCAACATGACCCATGACCCCTAATCTAAACATAAAACGCTTTTTTCACGACGAAAAATATAACATACCTCCGCTGCTCGCGCAAAGCCCCTTCATTGTAAGATGACTCGGTTCTTTCAAGTCACCTCTACTAAAATGTAATTGTGATGTGACACTGACACTAGCTTAGCGAGACTTGTCGGACTCTTCCAGTTCCCAGTACAAAAAAAAAAGGTTAGTAAGTTGTTTCCTTCGAAATCAGTACCCTTAGCACGAATTTTCAGTATTTGAGACGTAAAGTAAACTGGAAGTTTGACAATTTTAAATTGACAATTTTCAAGGTAAAAATTAGTTCTTTCTTCGCACACCAGAGGCGCTGTTCCATTTTTTCATAAATACTGGAAAGACGCTGTAAAGTAAAAGAGTGAAAATGGACATTCAGGTGAACCACGGGCAAAAATAATTTCCCTTGGTACACCTAGGTGAACCAAGCGGGTGGACCACGGGCAATAAACGAAAATTCGTGCTAAGGGTATACCCTTAGCACGAATTTTCGTTTATTGCCCGTGAGCATTGCGAGGCTCTTAGGTTCTTTCAGTTCCCATTCATCAGACACCACAAGTATGATGTTGTAGGTCATGTTAATTTCACTGCTATAATGACTGCTGAACGCCGCTGTCAAGATTTTTTCTTTTTTTTCTCTGAGTGCTAGGCCCCTTCAGATGCGAAGCCGGGGGCTAGGGCCCGCTTCGCCCCCGCCTAGCTACGCCACTAATAAAAACCTGCCAAGTGCGTGTCGGGCCACGCACAGTGTAGGGTTCCGTAGTTGCCCATCAAAATACTTATGCGAACTAACTAAACTGATTCGCTGAATGTAATTTTAAAAAGAAGAATTTTCAAAATCGGTCCAGGAGTCTTTGAGAAATCAGGGAAAATACATAAGAAAAAGATTACGACGAATTTAGAACCTCCTCCTTTTTTTGAAGTTAGTTAAATAGTTGACGATAAAAACCTACCTAACCCCAAAAAAACATACCGTAAAAATATACCTATTAAAGCTGTAAAAAATAAAGTTGACAAACTTACATTTGCAGTTGATTTATTGTTTCTCCGATACATTTTGTTTAAGAAAACATTTTACCCAAGTACATTTTATAAGTTGGTCGACTATTATTCGTAAAGTTGTAAAGCCTACTTTGTCATGATAATTTTCTTTTAAACTTCGTTATATATACTACTATTGTGAATTTTTTCACACCCGCAAACATAACCGTTTAACTGGTAGAGGGGGGGGACACTCGAATCGAGCAAAATTTAGCACTTGAAAGCTTTATATTTCACAAACTAATTTTTTTATCAAAAAATTGTTAATGAAAACTATCATTATTTTTTAAAGGCCTATTTAATGATACCCCACACTAAGGGGTACGCGAGAAAAACAAAATCCTCACTTTACGTGTAAGTACAGGAGGTACCCTAAAAAAAAATATTTTCCGAGATTTTATTTTACCACTTTTTCGGCACAACAAATCCGTATATTCACACCAAATTACAGCTCTCTAGTACTGTTCGTCTCTGAGCTAAACTGCGGACAGACGGACGGACGGACGGACGGACGGACGGACATGGCGAAACTATAAGGGTTCCTTGTTGACTATGGAACCCTAAAAATGGATTAGTTAATAATCTTGCTCACAAAATACGTCATCTACGAGTTTGTCAAAATCTATTTTTAGACACCTACGCAGTGAAATTCTATAAAACCAAAAATATTAATATTACAAACATTAGTTTTATTTTTGTACATAGTTACACGTATTATAGGTAGGCTGACTAGACGGCCAAGCGGATTGTTCTCGTCAGTAGAGTTCAGTATTGAAAATTTCAGTAATATTTCATGCACGAACAATCAGTAAAACAAGTTTGAAGATAGCAATTTTCAAACGGTTTTCCTGTATACCATATGCATTATTTATGCTGTATGTATGCACTTTTTGGTTGTATGCTACATTCAGCCAAAGAGTTTGGTATGCAGACACATTGAAACTTACACCCTTACACCACAATATTGGAAAACGGTTAGAAAACTGCTGCCAGCACCTGTTCTAACTTTGCTTGTTTTTAACTTTGCTTTCATGTATGTCAATAACCCTTACCTGTGTCCAATTTTCACTAAGCTATACTATTTCAAAAAGGAGCGCAACCAAGTGCCATAGTAGTTTAATCTATTAAAGAAAGACAGTTTGTCGTAGCTTGCTGTGCTTGCGTCTGTACTATTGCCTATTTTTGGTTTATGGTAATTTTGACCGATTATGACTTTTGGCTGGTGACTTCAAAAGAAGGAACTATTTTGGAATACGAATTATTACGCACTCTGTATATTATTATTACAGAGTACAATTTTTAGTAATTAGGGTTTTATTTTCCCGTATGCGATGGGTCAAGGTCGTTCCTATTATGAGAATTTTATTTTTGCGTGGTAAAATCGTCAAATGAGTCCTCCCACCCAGGACAGACAGGAGGAATTATTAGACTCCTGCTGACTAAAATCCCATCAATAGCGTGAGTCCCGCGACCCCGGCAGGCTTTAGCATTATGCTGACACTGGCTTGACATAATTATGTATTACCATTTATAGTTTACATCTGTAAACTGCAATCCACGTGGCTAGTACAGTCGGTGGCCATCGTTACTTGATCCACTGTAACAAATTCGCGAGATAAAAAGACTGTCCATGGAATTTCTTACCCGTTCTTCTCCATAGAGATCTACCCTTTGGAACGGGCACCTATCTACAGTACTTCTTCAGTTATAATGTCGCGTGACTGGGACCAAATCAAATCAAATCGTTTATTTCAACTAGGCCAATTACAGGCACTTATGAATTGTCAAAAGACATAAAATAAAACAAGTATAAAAATAGTTATGGTGCTACGGTCCCAGACACAAGACATAAAAACTGTGAAAGTACCGTAGGTGCTCATTCCAAGGCGTAGATCTCTATGGAGAAGAATGAGCAAGAAACTCCATGGACACTCTTTTTCAATCGCCAAAATTATTACAAAAATTTTTTTGTTACATCATTCATCATCAGGTGGTACATTATGTGAGAACGATGTGGCAAGATAATAGTGTCCATAGTAAAATAAAAAGACAATTCAAAATAAAGTTATTAATAATTAAAATAGACCGTGGCAGCTAAGAGATGACCAGTCCCAACTGACAGCGCCCGTTCACGAACATGAAACATATATCAGCACCATTCAGCTCAACCATTTTGAAGGGAGCTAAATGATCCGACACACGCGCCACTATCAGCGAGACATTTGATTGAGCATGACATACTCTCAACCGCCAGGGTCATTCAAGTCAATAAGAGACGTAGGTACTCAGTGAATGATAGCTCCGAGGTACATAGTACTCACACAATGCTGGGACCGTAGCACCAATTACAATTTTTTAGGGTTCCGTAGTCAACAAGGAACCCTTATAGTTTCGCCATGTCCGTCCGTCCGTCCGTCCGCAGTTTAGCTCAGAGACGCACAGTACTAGAGAGCTGTAATTTGGTGTAAATATACGGATTTGTTGTGCCAAAAAAGTGGTAAAATAAAATCTCGTAAAATATTTTTTTTTAGGGTACCTCCAGTACTTACACGTAAAGTGAGGATTTTTTTTTTCTCGCGTACCTTTTAGTGTGGGGTATCATTAGATAGGCCTTTAAAAAATAATGATAGTTTTCATTAACAATTTTTTGATAAAAAAATTCGTTTGTGAAATATTAAGCTTTAAAGTGCTAAATTTTGCTCGATTCGAGTGTCCCCCCCCTCTACCAGCTAAACGGTTATGTTTGGGGGTGTGAAAAAATTCACAATAGTAGTACATATAACGAAGTTTAAAGGAAAATTATCATGACTAAGTAGGCTTTACAACTTTACGAGTAATAGTCGACCAACTTATAAAATGTACTTGATATCATATTTTCTTGAACAAAATGTATCGGAGACAACTGCAAATGTAAGTTTGTCAACTTTATTTTTACAGCTTTTATAGGTATGTTTTTTGGGGATAGGTAGGTTTTTATCGTCAACTATTTTTAACTAAATTCAAAAAAGGAGGAGGTTTTAAATTCGTTGTAATCTTTTTTCTTATGTATTTTCCCCGATTTCTCAAAGACGCCTGGACCGATTTTGAAAATTCTTCTTTTTAAAATTAAATTCAGCGAATCAGTTTAGTTAGTTCGCATAAGTATTTTGATGGGCAACTACGGAACCCTACACTGTGCGTGGCCCGACACGCACTTGGCCGGTTTTTAGGGTTCCGTAGTCAACAAGGAACCCTTATAGTTTCGCTATGTCCGTCCGTCCGTCCGTCCGTCCGTCTGTCCGCAGTTTAGCTCAGAGACGCACAGTACAATATTTTTTTTTAGGGTACCTCCAGTACTTACACGTAAAACGAGGATTTTTTTTTTCTCGCGTACCCCTTAGTGTAGGGTATCATTAAATAGGTATTTAAAAAATAATGATAGTTTCCATTAACAGTTTTTTGACAAAAAAATTCGTTTGTGAAATATTAAGCTTTAAAGTGCTAAATTTTGCTCGATTCGAGTGTCCCCCCCTCTACCAGCTAAACGGTTATGTTTGGGGGTGTGCAAAAATTCACAATAGTAGTATATATAACGTAGTTTAAAAGAAAATTATCATGACTAAGTAGGCTTTACAACTTTACGAGGAATAGTCGACCAACTTATAAAATGTACTTGGACATCATATTTTCTAAACAAAATGTATCGGAGACAACTGCAAATGTAAGTTTGTCAACTTTATTTTTACAGCTTTTATAAGTATGTTTTTTGGGGATAGGTAGGTTTTTATCGTCAACTATTTTTAACTAAATTAAAAAAAAGGAGGAGGTTCTAAATTCGTAATAATCTTTATTCTTATGTATTTTCCCCGATTTCTCAAAGACTCCTGGACCGATTTTGAAAATTCTTCTTTTTAAAATTAAATTCAGCGAATCAGTTTAGTTAGTTCGCATAAGTATTTTGATGGGCAACTACGGAACCCTACACTGTGCGTGGCCCGACACGCACTTGGCCGGTTTTTTTTCTTTTTGTATTTGACAATTCAAAAGTGACTGTAACTGGCCTACTTGAAATAAAATATGATTTGAATTTGAATTCTGCTGTATAAAATGGCTCACATAAGGCACCACCTTTACTAACAACCAAGTGACTACTTTTTGGCTTCAAAGTTCTATCTAGAAAGATTTAATCTGTTTTAAAAACCCAAAACATTTTAAGCAGATTAAATTTTTCAATTATTTTTTTTAATATTCTGTTGTGACATTGTTCTAACAATTATGTAAATTGTAGATTTTACATATTATCTATAATTTTCTCTGAATTCGTATTCAGAGTAAACTGATTCTAAAAATTAAGGAAATGGCGACGGCTGTACGTCGACGTGTTTTTAAAATCAATTTATGTCAACGAAGAATATTATAAAAATAATTTCTTTGTTCGATACGATGTAGACAAAAATTTCCTTTTTGAGAAGAATTGTATTTTCCCCCAAGAGTCAATATATTGTGTATTTAGTGATTTGTCGACTAAAGAATATAAACATTTGGTAGTGATAGAAATCTTTCCACATTCTTTCGTCTATTCCTTTCTTAACGTAAGAATATAATGTGAAAGTATCTGACGAAAGTGTAAACTAACCCTTGTTCTCATTTATGCATCTTCTACCAGGAATTGATAAGCGGCTCTATCTGGCTGATTATGATTATTGATTGACTGGTATGCCGATTGTTCTTGATTGTATGCTTCTTTAATCTTTAGCAGCCCAATGCTGAGTGTAGGTCTTTTCCAAATCTTTACATTTCTAGTGTTTTTGACACGGCTGTCCAGTTCTCACGTCTATTCAGTCTCTCAACCTAGTCGGTTATTTATTTTGCACATTAACAAAAACATTTAGTTTAGCAGGTTAACACCTTAGAAAAAAAGTGGTAATTAAATGCTAATTGTCCAGCCCCAAGTAACGGGCCTGGGTACAAGTTACATAGTGGACAACACCCTGAGTGTCGCCTTCTGGAAACCCACCAAAGAATAAGAAAATAAGTCTCTCTCTCCGAGAGACCTTATTCAGTATTCTTACTGCACGAATCACGAGTATACTCATACATACGGGTAGTCGAGACTTAAAAAGTTTCGGCAGCATCAGTCCCACCCGTAAAGTCCAGTTTTCACCGTGGGCCGTAATTTGCAGGAAATGAATAATCGGAACGTTTTTTTATTATTGAAATAAAGGTTTTAACCAAGAAAGAGTTATCTTTAGTTGAGTCGTCTGCTTTTTACCTTTTTGCCATGCTCAGTTATTTTCGCTCGACTCTTTGTTGAAAGGACATGTAAAGCAGTTTTCTTTTGAGAAGAAGTCATTATTGGGTCCGCTCCAATCGCGGTGGGAACGAAGCTTAACCCCAAGTACCAATCTTTGTGCATATTTATTATGTGAAAAACATGCTTATTAAGAGTGGAGGTTGTGCCTTTCATTCCACATTGGTTGTGGTTTCCCACCAACTTTTCTCTCTCATCTTTCATCCAATCTACGTCATACATACTGGTTGTAAGGGACAGCCCTCCGCAAACTTTCAGGGCTTGCTCAGTAGACGAAACTGAACAATCTTCCAAAATATTTTTTTTTTTCAAGAAATGAAAAAAATAAATCAGTTTCTCCATACAAACTGTCAAATCAAGTTTATAATTTTATATGGTGAGGCTGTTTTTTTTTTCATATCCCCTACACCCAGTATTAAGTATTATCCGCCTACTTCCACTTTGTTATTGCTAATACTCCTGGTATTTCCGTTTCTTACTTCTTGGCATTTCGGCGTATTTTGCTTTTACAGAAATACATTTTCATTAGCGTGATTTTCTTAGCTACTCATATATTTTTTTCCAAACTTTGCCGCAATCTGGTTTCTCCTGTATTTTGGGTGCATTTACAAACATTTCAACTGAACACAAATAAACCCGGAACAATTAAGTAATTACTCCCGGTCTGTTGCTCAATTCACGTAACTAAACAAGTGCTGTTGCAGTGCAGTTGCAGTTAAGTTTCGATTCTACCGCTTGTCAAACACGCTCGCGTCAAGTTCGCGTCACGCGAGCGCATCATCGGTATTCTACTGCTGCGCGTCTTTGGTGAGTGTTTCGGATCGCAACATGATCGTGAATCTTGATTGTGAATCAGCACTAAAATCTGTACTAGGGTATTATTTTAATGTCTTATTAATGTCATATTCATTGAAATTTAATCGATTCCATTCGATTATTTAGTGGGCAATGATTTTTCTCTCCTGACAGTTTGACGTGCAGTTCACGCGCAGCTTACGCGCAGTTCAAAGATTACAAGAATACCGTTTATCACTCGAACTTGAACTTAACTACAACTGCACTACTACTTCATCGGCGTGTCATAAAATTACGTGAATTAGCCTTCTGGTTATTTGTGGCTAAACCTATTTATTTGTTTCGTGCGGGAATCAAACCCATGACACACAGCGCAGAAGCCAATTGTTCATTTCGTAACTTTAATATCTAATCTGGGTATGTGAGTGTAAAGAACTTTACCCATAGCGCGATGCGAAGCGACGCGATTAGTGCGATATCGAGTCGATTTCTGATTTAATTCGCATAAAATTCGACCGTGCACTTTAAAAATTCACCTTACTACTACGACATAAAGGCGCTGCAAACCAAAGACAGAAGATGTCGTCAGAGACGAGTAGTTACGCAATCGAATTTCGAACACATAATCATGGTGCATTGTCATTAGTACATGCAATTCGATATCGAGAAGATCTGTAAGCGATATGTTATCGTCAATACGTGTGACTCCATAAGCAAACACTAGCGATTATCCATACATTTTCTTCGGCCGGACGCTTTTGTGATATCTGACCTATATCATCAATCGATGCAATTCTGTATCCATAAGTTAAGTCCCTAAGTTTGCCGTATGGCAAAGATATTTTTAAAGAAACGAAAAAATTTTTGCCGTATGGCATTACTAGAATTGTACCCTTTTTCTTTTTTACCATAATTTTACCATAATCAGCGGGTTCGATTCCTGGCCAAGGATCCCAAGTAATTATTCAAAAATTTATTCAAAAATATTATCCATCATTAAGGTTTAATTTTTCATCAAAATCGGCCTTGAGACTCCTTTCAGTCTCTATTTTTGGTATTTTTCATAGTTTCGGATTTGGCTATCCACGCCCAGTTGGAACATTCACTCCGCGTTTTTAACCGACGAAAAAAAAGGAGGCGCTTCCCAATTCGACATGTATATTTTTTTAGACGACATTGATGATATTTGGAAAAACATTAACATGGCTACTATCTACTCGTATGTCTGTCTATTGGATTGGATAAAAAAATGGTCTTTATGGGCTGATATCAATTTTCTGTTGTCGTATCATTATTGCTATCTATGAAAAACGAAAAATTTCAGACCGAGAGTTTCGTTAGATGAAGAAACTGAGTTAATATAACCTTTTTATGCAGTTAGGTACAAGTGATACCGACTTAATCATGATTTCTTGTCGCAGAGTACCTGCGTGGTGTCGACGCGACATGGTGGCCCTCTCGCGGGTGACAGGCCGCGCGGCCAATCAAGTCACCTAAGCGAGCCAGGCTAATCAACTGACGCCCACCATGCCTGCGCCGCTCTTCGTGTATATCACCTATTACGCCTGCTTCACCCTCATCTGGCTATGTGGTATGTATCCATTTGAGCATCTGGAATCATCATCTAGACGTAGATACTTCTAATTACCATCCACACGTAGTCGCCATTCCGCCAGGTTTCACTAAGCGCTTTCAATCTTCTTTCGTAATGCGCACAGCAACAGAGTGAAACTCACTCACTAACTCACCTGTGTCTGTGTTCCCGAATGCATACAACCCAAATCTTTTCAAAGTTAGAGTGAACAGGCTTCTTCTAGGTAACCTTGCTTCATCACAATCATCACATCGTAGGCTTGTCTTTGTCACCTCTGATCTACAATAGAGTTAAGAGCAACACTATACAAATAAAAAGAAACATAGATCACCACCATTCTCCCGGCCTTGTCGTAGTCGGTTGCACAGCAATTTTTCTTCAATACTTCTCATTCACTCGTACTTTGAGCAGTCATCTCCTTTCTAGCCATATCATCTTTCACACGGTCACATGACTAATTTACTAACCTGTGTAATTTTGTTAAAAACTTTAGATCGAAAGCCACTTTACATGGCCAATTTAAGTCCTAAGAAATCCTTTTTATCTGACCAAATATTAGTTCTTACCAGTATGTGTGACTGGTTCAAAAATATCCGGTATGTTCAAAGTCTCCATGCTTACTCTTTATTTAAAATGCTGGTAACGTACCTACATCCAAATGTGTCTATAAATCAAGTGAGGTCAAAATAACCACCACAAGCAAATAATGGTTAAATTGTGAACCGACTCTACAGTGAACCATATCAGTTTTACCTATGTGTTGAACCTGGGTGGTTAATCCGAGGTTTTTCTCCTTTTGCCACTAACACATCAATTTGACATCCTTTAGCAGTAGAAGCGGATGATACATCGCCGGTGCTGAGGGCTGCGCGGCCGGCCAATGGCACCGCGGAGCCCCCAGACCTGCGCTCCATGGGCCGGGTCCCGGTCTACCAGCCACCGCCCATGGGGTCTGGGGTTCTCGCCCCACCGCAGGGCTATTGGTCCCAAAACCAGCATACACGAGTCGAGAATTGGCACCGTAAGTTTTTTCTTTTTTTGTAGTTTCGTAGCCAGAGGTTGTCAATCAGGAATACGTCATTTTTGTCTGCTAGTCAAAGCAGTATTCTCGTTTATTCCAGGTTTTTTTTTGTATTTTCACCCGTTTTCTAGAATCCGAAACCAGTTGAAACATTAATTAACAGAATTTGTTGTACTACTAAGTAGTAGTACAACAAATTCTGTTAATTAATGTTAAGTAACTAGTTGCTGTATCTAATATCAAACATGAGTGATACAAAATAAGGTTGAATAAGTATAAGCACGCATTAGTGGTACTGAACTGAATTAGTGCGCTATCAAAATAGATACTTTTCTACGTTGATGAGTTAGAAGACAACTAGAATGACGGCCCGGGTGTACAAAATAAAATCTAATGATATCGGATTATTACTAACTACGGCAAACCCATTGGGGGTCATGGGGGTTATGAATTAGAAGCAATACAACAAATCTTGTGGGTACTAGAATATTTAGAAGCTAACGGTGCTTTGGTTTCTACAGATCGTACCGCACACAAACATATTCAGGCGGTATCCCATACGAACCCTGGAGAAGAAGATGAAGTGGTGGGTGGATGCCACCAACCTTGTGCTAACCAACAATTCTCGTGTCAGGTCAGTTATAAGTACAACTCCCTAACTGCAGCTATCTTGTTTAAGCCCATACTTTATGTAAAATCTCTCGTCTTTTGTCACTTTAATTAATTTAAAAATACCAAATCAATTACCTTGTGTTCACGAACCAATTTTCTCACAGAAATCATGTACTTGCATACCAATGGCAAACCGATGCGACGGCAAGGTAGAGTGCGCTGAAGCTGAAGACGAGAACAACTGTGTACCAGCTTGTGACGAGAAGCAGAATCGAACGCTCTGTCAGAGCACCAGCGTCTGTATCAAGCTCGAATGGTTCTGTGACGGTGACAACGATTGTGGCGACTATTCCGACGAAACTCGTTGCGGTAAGCTACTTTTATTCTTGAACACAGCCTTCCTCTTGCAAGAATAGGTGACACACTACTATTTAGAGCACTACCCGTTCCTTAATACAGGGTTTTTCAAGCCTCTTCATGGGGGGTCGCGAAGCATTTCTAGAGTTGTTAATAGTTGAGAACCTTACATTTATCAAGCTCTATTTCAATTTAATAAGCTAAAATTTTTCCGCCTCGCTACGCTCGCCCATTTATGAAGGGTGTGCTTGTGAAGGTCATAAGAAATCAAGTTTTTTAGGTCACTTTTCAAAGAAAACTTGTCTTATGTTGATGTAGAAATAGTAGGTTTACTGTCACACGCCGCGCTCACTCTTCAAGTCTTTAATTTTTTTATCTCGCTTTTAGATTAAAACTTGTTTTGTTGTACTACGGAAACGTTTAACTTTTAAAGTTCTCTGCGTTCATTCTTCTTTGTAGATTTGGCTTTTCATAGTCCAGAAATCTATAAATTTTCGAGCTCGCTGCGCTCGCTCTTCTACGCAGCAAACTCGCTACGCAGCGAGCGTACTTTTATGTTATAAACCGTTTACGTCCATTAAAAACTTATATTTGCAATACAAAATGAGTGTATAGTCCTGTTTAAGTCTTTCTTCTAGAAGGCGGTGTGGAAATGTCGGTGCAGAGTTACTCGCACTAGACAGTTTTTTTAATCCAAGTTTTGGGGCGGCAAGCTGTACAGGCCCAGGGCGCTGACAATTTTAAATTGCTTGTAGATCATAAAAATACTTGCAGGAATCGAACCCGCAACACGCAGCGCAGCAGTGCAATCGCTCAGCCACTTTGCTAACCGTGCCGTCAAAATTGAATGCTTGAAAAAAGAAACGGGTCGCGAAATATTTCTTCATACTAAGGGGGTCGTGCCATGAAAAAGGTTGAAATACCCTGCCTTAATATTTATAGTGACTGCGAAATAGTACCGGAATTGCGCATCGAATTCTCAGATCTTTAAAATCCTAGGAATCCATTGGAAGAATCTATTCGAATGAAGTTTCCTTCAAATTGGCTTGAAGGAAATTCTTAATAAATTATTTCCGTTCGAAGGACTGGTCTGCTCGACAATAATAGCGCGGTGACTGTGATTGACTCAGATCAAAAAAATAGGCAGATAGAGCGCTCAGAACACGCGAGTGGTTCCACCAAAGTTAATACAAAATCAAATCGAGTTACATTCCATAATGTTTTCTTTGTTTTTGAGAACAATTTTTACAATGGTTAAAGACACGTGACGGCATATTTTGGCAAACAACAACAATGACGCGCAGCTAGGTACGACGCGTAGCTTGGTACTGTCGCGACTTTGTACTCGATTTTGATTTTGTATTAACTTTGGTGGAACCACTCGCGTGTTCTGAGCGCTCTATCTGCCTATTTCTTTGATCTGAGGTGATTGAATTGTTTTTATGAAACCAAATCAAAACTAAGAACCATAGGTTCGTTCTTTATCCCTTTTCTTCAAAAGGTTAGACACAATCCTATAGTTTTTTTTTCATTCCACCAGGTGGTACAGTAAACTGTACATCGGATCAGTTCGCATGTGGCAACGGGCTGTGCATCCACAAGGACTGGGTGTGCGACGGCGACAACGACTGTCGGGACAACACTGATGAATCCAGCTGCACTAAGGGCAAGTAAGTACAGTGCGATGTTTTTTCACGCTCAAAATATTCCATATAATATTCCATAGGCTGGCTGTGGTCCGGCGACGGTATAGCATACTACAAGATCCAAGATTTCCTGAATTGTTGACCATTTATTAATTCCACTGTATTTTGACATGTAGGTATAACCCGGTTCATTGAAGAAAGGAATCTAAAATGGCGGCTTGTACTTGCGTTGACAGATAGTACATAATACTCGTATAAGAATTCAAGTTAAAGTTTTTTTCAAATTAAAAATAATTAAAACAAGTCTGTATCACAATAATATCTCAAACATAACCTAAGAATAAAACAAAATTCAGCAACAATAATCAACAGGTAACAACTTTAAAAAAAAAAAATGTAACCGCCTTCAAAAACAACCACAAAAAAGGGTGAAATAACGTTCAAAACTTTTCTTTTGGTAGGCGGTGACGTTTTTTATTAATTTCATTGTCTTTTTTGCCACAGACTTCCTTCTTTACAGACACACAGTCATGATATTCAAAATTCGTAACTTTCCTCCCTATTAACTTTCTATATAAAGGTCATGGCACACTATGCCGGCACGGCAACGTAACGGCTTCACCTCAGCACTTAACTTGTCATTCAAAGTAGGGCCTTAAATCATGTGTCGTATAATACATTTCATAATGTCATAATGAAAAAGCCAACGGCGGGGAGTCAGCGCGCTAACCGCTCGCTTACAACTGGCCTCGTAGCCGGCGTGCTTGCCGAACGCCGCCGGCCGCCGCCGACCTCATGCTTATGGCTAGCTGACTCCGAGTTGCAACTGTTGCAAGCGAAAGCTTTATAACAATTATGTTCACGGTGGCAGCAAGCTTGCGCCTCCCGGCCAGAGCGCGGACTACGAGCTTGCACCTCGCTGACGGCGCGCCGTAGCCTAAATTCGAGCTGACGCCGTGCTGGAGCGGCACCGTTGCCGTGCCGGTATAGTGTGCCATGACCTTTATGCGTTATGCAACATCGTAGTAGTTTTATGGCGACGGCAGCGGCATCGCCTACTAACAAATGACGTCACATTGTATAACAGTCAGATTATCTGCGTCATTGGCGTTACTGGCAGACGTGACTTAGGTACTGGAGCAACGCAACATAGTATTTTGTAATCTTTGACTCCTGCATAAATGTTTTTTATAAAAAAAAAACTCGGAAATGTTTGAACATTGTTAGAGCATATTATTTTGTTTATGCGATACTAACACTATACAGTATGTTTCTTTTAAATGGCCAAAAGCGAGAAAACCGAATCAATAAGAGATACAGGAAAACTTTTTAGGAACCTTTAGAGCTTAACAAAATTACTAAAAAATTTATTAATTTTGTCATTCATACATTTTGTATGAAAAAATATTTTGCAAAATTTGACCAACTTCCGCCGTCCCGATTTTATCATGTCGGCATTTAAAAAAAACCGGCCGAGTGCGTGTCGGGCCACGCACAGTGTAGGGTTCCGTAGTTGCCCATCAAAATACTTATGCGAACTAACTAAACTGATTCGCTGAATTTACATAACCGTTTAGCTGGTAGAGGGGGGGACGCTCGAATCGAGCAAAATTTAGCACTTTAAAGCTTAATATTTCACAAACGAATTTTTTTATCAAAAAACTGTTAATGGAAACTATCATTATTTTTTAAAGGCCTATTTAATGATACCCCACACTAAGGGGTACGCGAGAAAAAAAAAACCTCACTTTACGTGTAAGTACAGGAGGTACCCTAAAAAAAATATATTACGAGATTTTATTTTACCACTTTTTCGGCACAACAAATCCGTATATTTACACCAAATTACAGCTCTCTAGTACTGTGCGTCTCTGAGCTAAACTGCGGACAGACGGACGGACGGACGGACGGACGGACATGGCGAAACTATAAGGGTTCCTTGTTGACTACGGAACCCTAAAAATGGCCAATTTCATCTATTTCTGTGGACAACTCACACTTAACCAAAAAATAAAAAACACCAAAATTGTCAACATCAAAAAAGAGCTAAAGGTTCCTAAACGGTTTTCCGTATTTCTTATGGATTCGGAATTCTCCCTTTTGGCCAATTCAAAAGAAACACCCTGTATACTCGCGTTTAACCACTATCTCCCCGGATGGTAAGCGATGATGTTGTCCAGGGGAAGCGCTTTCCGCAAAGTAAACTATTCATTCTAGACTTGAAGACCCCAAGGTTTTCCATTTTTAAAGGAATTCCTTTTCTTGGCTTGAATTGTTTTCTGTAAAATAATATAATACTCGTAATAATAATATTCCACAACTATCACACAACGCCATCTAGTCCCAAGCTAAGCAGAGCTTGTGTTATGGGTACTAGACAACTGATGAACTTACTTATATATTTCTAAATACATACATATTATAGATAAATTACACCCAGACACAGAACAAATGATCGTGCTCATCACACAAACATTTGTCCTGAGTGGGAATCGAACCCACGACCTCCGGCATAGCAGTCAGGGTCACTAACCACTAGACCAACAGGCCAGTCAGACCAAAAGTAATGAATACACGGTTAGGAAGCTAAAAACTCGATACTCAAATACAAATCGATGTGGGATATGTGTCGCAAAGATCCGCATACCAAAAAAAACAGATTTTTTTTCAAAAGTATATTTTTAACTTAATTAGAGGCTGTTTTCTTTTGTATCCAATAGATGTAGGAGGAAGTATAGTTAGCTTTGAACCTACACAGAACTGTAGATAGGTAGGGTACATGAAGGTGGCGAAGCTCTTCACAGATCGTCCTACGTATTATATTTATAGCTCTTGATTGGTTCGCGGCCCACACGAGTTGGTTCTACAAAGCTGATGCACTCACTGAACTTAATAGTAGTTGATAATGCCATGCTCGTGACGTTATTTAGATGTCGGCTTCCGAGTAATTAAAACGGTATCACGTTTTACTTACGTGAAATATTCTAATTATTCGTTATTGGTAGAGTTCGCTTAGCTTGCTAGCTGCTAGCGTGGTTGTGAAGTGTCTGCTCAGGATTTGAAATAGAACGACCCCATTTCTTAAGTCTTCTGGGGTAAAAGGAGACACACTCAATGTTTAGTCGCCACTGTCGCCATTATGTGAGAGCAAAACAACGCCAACTGCGTTCAGTTTCTATACAGGCGTTTTGGATGATTCTCACTCATCGATCTCGTCTCACTAGTTCCACCGTAGTTGTTCCATGGAACTAGTGAGATTGTTTTTTCCCAGTAGTTCCATAGTTCTTTGGATCATGAAAAAGGTTTTGCCTGAACTCAATGCGGAATTTAAACTAAAAGTACTAGGACAATAGGATCATAAAGGTGTTTCTGCTGCCCGCTCTCTTCACCAATAAAAAATATTTTCAGTGAATCCTGGATGCCCAAAAAAATTTACTTTCGCATTATTAGTTCGAAAAAACTTGTGCGTAGAGACAGAACTGCTAAAATAAATACCACCTCAATATTATGCAACCCTAGTACAATTTTTTCATGAGAATGATGTTGTGATTAATTACTTTAGTTTCACTTGTTCAATTAAAAGTACATCTTAGGGTTTTAACAAGAGTTGATACAACACATTTCCAGAAAAAAATAAACATCTGGCGTACATACTCTGTCCGTTTTAAATGTGATTAAGTTCAACTTTATAGTATAGTTGATTAGTAATCAATATCAATCAATAGTTTGATTTAGTAAAAGATTTCATATTATACCTACCTACAACACAGCAATATCAAAACCAACATTTATGGCATTGGTATTTTACTGTGATGATATAGAAATTCAGATTTTCTAATTTAAAGATCATGTTTGATGCACAAAACCTTAGACTGGAGCTGGTCCCATAGAACCATTTAAAAAGTTTAAGAGGAACTTTCAGCATTTTACTTTACACTGCGCGGTTCGGGCTGTAGCGGTTGGTAGATCAATACGTCGGGGCTGGCGGGGTGCGCGGTGGTGGCAGGCAGGGGCGCGGCGCGCGGGGCTGGGTCCAGGTTACCATGACAACGCGCCTACGCTCCCTGCGTCCCTAGAAGGAGACTCGCCCGATATATCCCAGTTCCGTGGGCGGGCTCATTATAGAACAATATCATCGACGTGATTAACATTACTGGTACACCGACAGCAACTTATTGACGCTAATGTGACGCATGAACGTCTCGAACGAACCTCTTTTTAGTTATTGACTATGAACTGACTATACTTACAATACAAATGCTATTTAGGCACTTAGGTACGGTTAGCAGAATTACATTTTAAAACTGATGAAATTTTAGTGATTGTACCTAAATAATGAAAGCATTAGATAGTAATAATTCTATTCCAAAATAAATCCTGTTCAGGAATACAGTTACTGGGTTTGTAGGACCAATTATGATAATTAAGATTTGAAAATTAATGCTTGGGGAAGAAAATCTGGAAAGATTGAGGAATCTTATTTCACTTATAAATTCATTCGTCTTGCCTACGGCTACTGCAGGTGTACAAGCTACGACTTTGCTACGAAGCGACTACGGTTGCTACGAAACCCATAGGATCGCTACGAAACTGTTACGAATGCTATAACACAAATTCAAATTCTACAATATTATATGCCACACGGGTGGATCTTCAAGGTTATGCCACGTAAGTCGACTCGTGGATGAATGACGATCCACCCTACCCTCAAAAATCGACGATCCATCCAACATACTGAGTTTCCCCCTCATTCCCGGCTGTTGTTTGTCCATCTTTGCCAGGGATATGACAAGAGATATCGCATTATCCAATATTAAGAGTTGTGGAGGTCAGGTAGGCAGTCTGCATCATGCTACATTTGGTTCGAGTGGAAGCCGACCCACCTTAAATACGAAAAGGCAAGGCAAATTCGGCTTTATTCGTTGCGCACCTCTAGCGGGTCGGACCGCGGCGATTCGTAGCCCCAGTAATGTCTTTGCTCTTCACACCGCATTATAGGAGTAATGCGAATAGCTCAAGGTATCTTTTGGAATGAGTCGATTTGGACCACATAGCGAAATGACGACGCACATTGGACACATAGTCTTTCAGTAGTACTGTACAGTTGTTGTTGTACGCAGATGTCGGGAGAACCAGTTTATGTGCGCTATCGGAGAATGCATATCGAAGCACTGGCGCTGCGACAAGGAAGCCGATTGTCCTGACAGCTCTGACGAGGCCGATTGTCGTGAGTATACATACACTATTTATATAACTACCCTTGTCTTACATTATCAATAGAAATAGAGACCTAAAGCATTTTGTGACTTCAAATATGGAGGTGGATTGAAGTGAAAGTGTTATTTGTAATGGATTATTTCAGAATGTCATGGTTTTTATCGACAGATTTTCCACATAAAGGATTTATAAATAACACTTCTGGCAATGCTTTCTATTTTTCATTTACCAGTGTCATAATAAACCTTTTGCTATCAGCCGTGGACCTAATCCGGTGTGGCGAGAACGAATTCCAATGCGACAACAAGCGGTGCATACGTAAGGACTTCCAATGTGACGGTGACAACGATTGCGGGGACTGGACTGATGAAGACACCTGTCCTATGCTGCCGGGGAGCTGCAATGCTGGAGAATTCAGGTAAGTGTACTGTTTGACTTGATGAACAATAGTAAATATGAACTATTTAAGTGTCCTGGCATGAACCAGACGAAAAGATAAGAATTTCAGGAGTATTTAGTTAAAAATATGAGATATTGAGAAAATTGTGTCATAAAAAATAGCTGCCATCCTTTACGTTGGATAACTACTTATTTTTAGGTTTCAAAATACAATTTAAACACTGACAAAAGATTGTTTGGGTGTTAAAAAAAAAATTCTGCGAAACAGATGTAGCGATGGCAAGTGCATTCCCGATCGTTGGCGATGTGACACTGAGAGGGACTGCGCAGATAGCGGTGACGAACTCAATTGTGAACCGAACTCCATGCGCAACTGTACTGATGATGAGTTTACCTGTGCTGACCGACGGTGCATTCTGGTAAGATCCTCTCTCATTTTTCTTCAATCTGTATCTACTCAATGTTGAGAATAGATCTCTTCTCTAATCATACCACCTTTATGAGGTCATAAAAGGAAGCTTCTTAGAAGAATGTTATCATATTTATGTATATGTATATTATATAAACTCTGATTTAGACAGGAGGGTCGCTAAATAGCCTTTTCAAATACTAATAATCGAACATGTAAATGTTAATATCGACATTAACCTTTAGTTGTATGCTCAAACTAATTGATCAACGAAGCAAGACGATAAAGCAAAACTATCGGGAATAGTTCAGGTTTTGATGACATTCCTTTGTACAGAAAACTTGGCTCTGTGATGCTGTCCGAGATTGTACGAACGGAGAAGACGAAATGAACTGCGAAGTCCATTGCGAAGAAGATCAGTACACTTGCAAAACCCAAGATCACCTCATCAGCAATGCGTTCAGGAACTGCGTGAATAGGAAGCACGTTTGTGATGGCATGAAGGACTGCCCTGAAGGAGATGATGAAGACAGATGTCCAGTCAAGAGGAAGTGCACCTTTGAAGATAAATGTGACCCTGAAATGTGTATTACGACGTACGAGGGACATCAGGCTTGCACCTGTCCTTTGGGCTTCTTACTCGACTTCAATAATCATACGTAAGTGTGAACGTGCAAAATCAATTAGCTAACTATATCAGAAATGAGCAGCGTGCAGTATCGCAATTAAGTAACAACTGTGTCTTTAGAAATATCTTGCCGAAATTTCATGCTCTCTGAACTTCAATATTAAATGAATGTTTTTCTGCTCAGCTGTCGTGACATCGATGAATGCATGTACGAACAAGATCCGGTTTGTTCTCAAACTTGTTCCAACACGGTTGGAAGTTTCAAGTGTGGTTGCATGACTGGATACGTTCTGAGACCTGATGGAAGATCTTGCAAGCCTACTGGAGAATCGCCTACATTGCTGTTCTCAAACCGCGTTGGTATACGACAGGTAAAGATAAAATACATGAAAAGCCAAAAATATATTGAATAATGAATAAAATACGTACAATATTACTAACTTATCATATGCACTGTGACACAGGTGTGGCTAACTGGAGACAACTATATGCCAGTGGTGAAAGGTCTTCACAATGCGGTCGCCTTAGATTACCATTACGAAAAACAGCTCGTTTTCTGGACTGAAAACAATCTCAGAGTCATCAGAGTAGCTCAAATGAATAACAACAATTTGACTGGTGAGTATACGAATTTTTTGGAAGAGGGTGAAACAAATCTGCCCATTTAATTGCTTTATCAGCATTTCAACATCAACACTATTTTTAAATTGCTCGGTTTCTTCACAGATGTAATAAGGTGGGGCCTAGAAACGCCAAGTGGAGTTGCAGTGGACTGGATACACGATTTACTATTTTGGACGGATTCTGGTACTCGACGAGTAGAAGTGACTACACTGGAGGGAAATCAGAGAGCGGTCATAGCTGCCAACGATCTGGACAAACCTAGGGCTATAGCAGTACACCCTGGAGATGCTTTGGTGTTTTGGACTGATTGGGGTAAAAAAAGATGTGAAAGTATTCAGGGTTCAAGATTAATAATTTGCTAAGGTTTTCTATATTAATTCATGCCATAAATTCTAGGTCCCAACCCCAAGATAGAACGCGCAGATATGGATGGGAGCAGAAGGAAGAGCATCATAGTGGACAAAATTTTCTGGCCTAACGGTTTAACCATCGACTATACGGAATCCAAGATTTACTGGGCGGATGCCAAACACCACGTCATTGAGAAGTCTTCCTTTGATGGAAGAGATCGGAAGAAGGTATGTACTACAAGAACTGAAAAGATAAATAATAATCATAATTAAATGGGGTATGAGGATAGACGGGAACATACACTTAAAAGAATTGATTTACTGTGTCTCCTTTACACCCTACCTACCTCTCTAACACTAATGAAGTAGCTATTGAATTCAAAAAAATACTTATTTCTATTCCTTATGACCTACGTTATCCTCACAATGTCCAGGTGACCAACAAAGGACTTCCTCATCCATTTGCGCTGACATTATTCGAAGACGCTATCTACTGGACGGACTGGCACACCAAGAGCATTTCAACTGTCAACAAGAACACCGGAATGGGGATACAGACTGTCCATGCTGGGTTGAATGTTCCTATGGATATTCATAGGTAAGTAGTTAAAATGGAAATATTTGACAGTACTGCTGCTTTAGTTGCTGCAGTATTGAGAGTTCCATGAGCGTATCTGTGGCACTGACATCATACGCTTCTAGATAAGTTAGACATCTTCGTCAGGTGACTCAAGAAATACTGTGGATTCGGCTATTTGTGTCTTTATCTTTTATAACATATGATTTAATTCAAACGTCATCAACTTTCACTGAATATTTTGTCATCCTACAGCTACCACCCGCTGAGGCAGATAAAATCCTACAAGAACCGGTGCGGTACCAACAACGGAGGATGTTCTCATTTCTGTCTTCCGAACAGCAACGACCACTCTTGTCGGTGCCCCGTTGGATTCAACCTGAACTCTGATAGGTATGCGTTCTAGGTGTCATCAAATTGTTCTAAATATTTCTAAAAATATCATTACGAAGATCTCGAATATTTTTCAACCTAACCATTTGTTGTAGCCGTACATGCGAACAAACACCCGAGAAGCTGCTGCTATACGCTCGCAAGAAGGACATCAGATTGAAGCAACTGAATCCTAGGAAACAAACTGATTCTTTGGACATGGTAAGTTGTAGACGTTGATCTATTTTACGATGTTGATGAACATGTCACAATTCTAAATATTATAATCTGCATATTTACAACTTCAGGTGTGATTTATGAGAATTAGGTGTCAGCTGTCAAACAAGTAGTGCCACACCCTTACTTATTACTAATAGTAAGTGCTAATGACAAGTGTAATTTTCAGGTGATACCAGTCGAGACGATCAAATCGGCAGTGGCCTTGGATTGGGATCATAACACCAACTCCATATTCTGGACTGACGTGGACAAGGATACTATCAATCATGCTTATTTGAACGGATCGCAACAACGCGTTATTGTGGGTTCTAACCTGAGTAAGTTGAATATTTTAGAAATAAACCTAATTTCTAGCAATATAATGAAAGCCTTAAATCGTGCTTTAGATAATCCTCAAGCATAATATTAACAAAGCATGCCCTTTCAGTCTGGCCAGCCGGCTTAGCATACGATTGGTTGACTGACAAGCTGTACTGGACTGACGCTGGTACCAACAGGATTGAAGTGGCCAATGTAGATGGTAGCATGAGGACCTTGCTGGCATGGGACAATATTGACAAGCCAAGGGACATCGTTGTGGATCCTAAAGGTTTGTACAATATACCATATAATACCACCCTTGTTTTATATCAAAAAGGTATCCATAAAGTGTTTGATTCCTCGGCAGTTTTTCACATATTTCTTTACAAATTCCGAAGATTATATTAAGCCAGAAAAACTATTGTGTGGAAAAATGAATCGTTGCCATCTATTTGTAGGTGGCGTAATGTACTGGTCTGATTGGGGCACCTCCCCTTGCATCGAGCGTGCTGACATGGACGGCGGGAACCGACGACGACTTATATTCGGCAACATGACCTGGCCTAACGGACTGGCTCTGGACCTCAAGTACAGTCGTATCTACTGGACTGATGGAGGGAACCAGACGATTGAGTATGCCAACTTGGATGGTACTGGAAGAACTATACTGATTGGTAAGTAAATGGAAACTATCCTAGTCAGCAAAATGTAGGGTCGTTAAAAAAAGATATTGATTTCTAAATTTCAATCTTGTGGTAAACGCATTCATAGTTCGACTTGTTACATGCAGGACTTACTATATTTATTGAGATAATAAACAGCAAGAGATAATAACATTTTAATTTGTTCAAAATTTGCGTACTTATACACTTCTCATCAAAAAAATCGAAACACCTCGCAGTTTATGATTTGATAAGGATTATCAGAAAAATGTGTATATTTAGGAATAAATGTAAAATGTCATTTAATAGTGAGTAGTATGAGGTTTTTAAATCCTAATGTTAATGTTCTAAATTCAAATTAAGTCTTCATAGGTTTCGTATTTTGTATAATGAGTAATTTTTACCCTGTATGGAATATGAAGGAAATGGGTAAAACAACACGCGTAAATGAAAAAAAAATGTAAGAAACGTTTATTTAATAACTTGTATTCCCTCCGCGAGCTCTTATTACTGCTTCCATACGGTTCTTCATCGATCGGATGAGAGTCACGATCACATGTTGTGGTATATTATCCCATTCCTCTTGGATTGCATTTTGCAGCTGGCTAAGTGTTTCTGGGGCTGGATCTCTTGCTCGAATTCGTCTCTTTAATTCATCCCATAGATGTTCAATGGGATTCATGTCCGGGCTTCTTGCTGGCCATACCATAATGGAGATACCGACTTCGGTAAGATAATCTCGTACGACGCCCGCGGTGTGAGCTCTAGCATTGTCGTGCATGAATATGAAGTCGTTGCCAATAAAATGTGCATAGGGCATCACATGAGGTTCAAGACACTGTTCGATGTACCGATGAGAGTTTAGTGCAGGCAGCCGTGGCCCAGACACAAAGGCAAGTTCTGTCTTACCGTCGGCGCTGATTCCTCCCCAAACCGTCCACGAACCGCCACCATAGCTGACCTTTTCTTCAATGCAGCATTGTGCAAAGCGTTCTCCATCTCTTCTGTAGACCTTGTTCCTTCCGTCGTTACCATACAGCATAATTTTACACTCATCAGAAAACAGTACTTTGCTCCACTGAAGGTATGACCAAGTTAGGTGCTCGCGTGCAAAGTTAAGGCGCGCTCTTCGATGGTCTGCAGTTAATTTCGGCCCATTCGCTGGCTTATGCGGTGCCAATCCGCGTTCCTTCAACCTTCTTCTTATTGTAGAGTCACTTACAGCTACTCTTCGTACAACGCGAAGCTGCTGCTGCAGTTGAAAAGCGTTAAGGCGTCGATTTCGTAAAGAAGTTGTTACAATAAATCGATCATCTCGCTCAGAAGTGACCCGATTCCTGCCAGATCCTGAACGGCGCGTGAACGAACCAGTCTCCCGATAGCGTTTGTAGACTCTATGAACAGATGATAAGCTTAGATGCAATCTTGCAGCCACAACACGCTGACTAAGTCCAGAATCCAGCAATGCCACCACTTGGGCGGCTTCTGCGGGCGAAGTATCCATATGTTTTAGAAAAAAAAGTTTTTTCAGACGTCCCAAAGTCACAGTAAATGAAATAAGAAACAGAAAGTTTAAAGACAAGCGCTAATTTTTAGTTTTTAAACGAGAAACGTACTCCAACCCTAAATACACATTTGTCTCAAAACAGTGATTAATTTCATTTATAGGATAAACAAATGAAATTATTTCGAATTTTGATTTTTTTCTTCTTACTGTAATGACCAAACTGCCAGCTACACAGTAATGTTTTTTTTTTCATGGAATTAATTCTCTTTTGTAAAAAATTAGGACAAAAACAATAAAAACGAAAGTGTTTCGATTTTATTGATGAGAAGTGTATAATAATTATCTGAAAATTGCTTGGTAGCTATCGCAAATTAAAAAACAAGACCAAATTTTCCCTAGGCCAACATCTACCTCACCCATTCGGCTTGGACCTTTTCGGCGACGAAGTATTCTGGACCGATTGGGACACGCAGTCCATTCAGGCAGCTAACAAGTTCACTGGCAAGAATCGAAGGACCCTCGGGGCTGGTGTGGCAGGGCTCATGGATGTGAGGGTCTTCCATAAAGAACGGGTGTCTGGAGTCAATCGGTAAGGACTTGAGAGGTTTTATAAGTATCTAAACCACTCTAAAAGAAGTATCTAGTCGTTCTTTTGCATAGAAATCTTTTATGATTGGCAATTACTCGCCATATAATATTATGCCTTGTGATTGAAACTTCATGGTCTTTGTTTGTCGTGTTTTATATTTTAAAATTAGCCTATTCGGCTAACTTGATCTTGATTTTAAATTGGTTAGGATCATGTTTTCGAAAAAAACGAAAATCTGCGTTTTATAATTTTAGTACAAGTTACATTACTTTCATATTTATTCAGAATTTAAAAATAAAACAATTATTGTAACTAAATAGATGCGGCAAGAATAACGGCGGATGCTCACATCTGTGCTTATTGAAGCCCATGGGGAAATCGTGTGCTTGTCCTATCGGCATCAAAATCGGCGTAAGTATCACATTGACTGACTAATAATATCTCAGAAATTAGCGTTATTTATAAACCGTTGACTACCAAAAAAATATTAGAAATTGATTTGCAGTTAACGACAAAATCGCCACTGTAACTTTAAAAATAGAAATTAATGTGAAAGAGTTCTGTTTTGATTTTCTTGTAAATTATTAAGGTACATTTTATTTTAATTAAGCTACCATTCTCATATTTACCATTTACAGAAGGACGGTAAAACATGTGCCAGCGGACCAGTAAACTACTTGATATTTGCACACCGCGTGGATATCCGGGTAGTGTCCTTAGATGTGCCCTATCTCATTGACGTGCCACTACCTCTGCCCATACTCAAGAACGCTTTCGGAGTCGATGTAGATCATAAAACAAGTAAGTTTTTAATGAATCGTTAACCTTAAAAACAATAGCGCCATTTTGTTTTCGGAGTACTCCCAAACAAAATGGCGACATGGACAAAATGGTTGAATGAAACAGATTAGAATTTTCTACCAATCTCTTGATCTACTTATAACATACTATCATAAAGTCACTAGTATTTTTGTCGGCTAGAATATAAAATTGTAAAAAAAATGTACAAATTATTCCACAATTTTTTTTAATAATGTTAGGCCTCATCTACTGGACGGATACTGGTGAGAGGAAGATTCAAAGAGCAAACAGGAACGGCAAGGAAATCGAGACTATCATCGGAAAAGGTTTACATACCGTTGACGGAATTGTTATTGATTCTACTGGTCGCAAGGTTTGTTGTTTTAACTATTTATTTTCTTATACCGAACTATATTGGATTGGATTTTAAGGGTTGATTAGGACTGGTATCCTTTTTTTATTAATCAAGTCCAATTTGCTACTAACATATTTTTAAGTAACATTGATACTAACAAAATATGGACATTATGTAGTTTGAAATAAACGTATTTTATTTTTATTTAATTGATGATAATTTTGTGAATTTGTTTCCAGATTTATTGGACAGATGGCGGAAGGAATAGTGTTGAAGTGGCTGAACTTGACGGCACTAACCGAAAAGTTCTTGTATGGACTGGCTTAGGTAAGATAATAAATAGATTTCAAACTGACTTGCCGATTATGTAGATTTGAACCGAAACGATTAAAAAAAATGTAATTAATAAAATGTTTGCTTGCAGATTCTCCTCGCGCTATTGCACTGCATTATGAGTATGGATACATGTTCTGGTCTGATTGGGGAACATCTGCCAAAATTGAACGAGCCGATATGGATGGAAAGAACAGGTACCTGTTACTATTCACAAAAGATTTTCTTATTGAGAAATGACTCCACGTTGTCTGAAAGAAGGAATTGACCATGTTTATTTTTCAGGCTGGTCATCGTTGAGAACAATATCAAGTGGCCGAACGGTCTTGCTATCGACAAAATTGAAGGTCGTCTCTACTGGAACGATGCTAAGGTCCTCTCAATCGAAAGTTCTGATTTCAACGGCCACGATCGTAGAACTATCCTCAGCAATGTTCCATATCCTTACGGCATTGTTATTGTGGGACAACACGTTTACTGGACTGATTGGAGGACTCAAGCATTGCATAGGGCCGACAAGGTCAATGGAAAGAATTCTATTATTATCAGGAAGAACTTGGAAGGGCTTATGGACATCCGTGCAGTACAGGTATGCTGAATGATCTGAAACGATTACGTAGTGGTTTTTGGATTAAGATCAATTTTCTCCGAAGGCAGGATAAGTCATTCTCATTCCATTTTTTTTACAGGGTGAACGTGAATTAGAAAACGCTTGCGGTACCAACAATGGGGGATGCTCTCACTTATGCCTTCGATCACCTCAAGGCTATTCGTGTGCTTGCCCAACTGGCTTAATCTTTAATGCCAGTGACCCGAACCCCAAGACTTGCAGGAAGTACCCCGAAAGCTTCCTCTTCTTTGCTACAAAGACCAGCATTGCCCTCATCTCGTTTGACACGCCGGAACAATGGGACGTCGCCTTTCCGATTAAGGTTCAAAATGCCGTGGCTGTGGACTTCCACTGGGAACACAAGCTGCTGTTCTATACTGATGTCGATATGGATGTTATCAGGTACGAAGAGTCTTTGAATTTGAGAACATTTAACTTCAGAACCTTAGTATATTCTATTTTTCAAAGTTCCAACTCGTAACATTAAACAAATGGCATTGTTACAGGTCGATTAACATGATGAATATGAGTGATACGAAGGACGTCATCAAAGGCAACATGGGCATCCCTAACGGTTTAGGAGTCGATTGGATCGCAAACAACATTTACTGGACTGACAACGAATACAAGGTTTAAAGCAATCAAGGAGAAATAAGACTCTCCGAATTATAATTCACACACACTACACCTTGGACATCTGTATACTATTAAAATTTTGAAATGTTTATTTGCAGGTCATAGAAGTTGCACGATTGGATGGATCTTCCAGGAAAACTTTGCTCAGCAATCTAAGTGAACCCAGGGCACTTGCATTGTTTCCAGCTAAAGGGTATGTAGCCACAAAGAAAACAAAAAATAACGAATTTGAAGTAAATCTTGATTATAAACAGGAACAATATTTTCACATTTTGTTGTTTCAGGTACCTTTACTGGAGCGATTGGGGTCAAACTCCATGCATTGAGCGAGCCTTCCTCGACGGCAGTCAACGGCAAGTCATCGTGATCCAAGACGTCGGCTTTCCCAACGGCATCACGATCGACTACAAGGACAGGAGGCTGTACTGGACAGATGCTTTGAGACATAGGATCGATACTTCTGACTTGAATGGACAGCATCGCGTGCAGCTCATACCAGAGGCAAAGAATCCTTTCGGAATGACTCAGGTAGTCCTTTTACCCAATTAACATAATTAAAAAAGAGTTAAGTCGTCAGATGACCGTGAACGCATTTGTAGACTACAAATGCACACCAACGTTTCGTCTGAAACTATTTGTTTTGCCTTCCATTTTCAAGATCAATAACAAAATACCTCAATCTGAAACAACTTAAGCAGTCTGAGTCTGATATTTAGTGATTTGGAGTCCTATCTTCCTGTTGGTAAATTATATATTTTCTTTCAGTTCAACGATTACATCTACTGGACCGACTGGTACAAGAAGGCTGTGATGAGGGCAGATAAGAAAACTGGGAAGAACGTTACAGCATTGAGAACTGACCTGGAGATGACCATGGAGATCAAAGCAGTGTCGTCTGAAAAGCAGCACGGTTGGAATCCTTGCAAGGAAGATAATGGGGGCTGTTCTCATCTGTGCTTCTTTAGGGAACATGACTACATCTGCGCATGCCCGGATAACCCTGATCCGGTTCCTTGTTCAACTGGTAAGAATGTTTAAAAACAGTGTTTATTTATTGCCCAAAATTCATAGGAATATTTGTCTCATCCTAGGAAGAGATGCAGAACTCATTGTTTTACATAATATTTTGTGAAGTAGGTAAATATGCGGGAACTGTATTGTTCTATAATGTTATGCGCCATCTACCGGCATTTGGGTTAGTGAGGTGGATGTCACCCAAACATGGCATTGTCTTGCTACTCCCACTCACACAGAGCAGATCTGCCTTCTATTTCTAGCAGTGGGAAGGTTACAGCCTAAAGCCTCATTAAGATTGAGCAAGAACTCGCATGCGAGTTTCACTACATTATGGTATTTGTTTGATCAACAGAATTCGTTGTACCCATAAAGTCCGCAATGTAACACAACTCGAGTGCGAGCTATTGCACAGTCTAAGTGAGGCTTAATACTACGTTATTAACAACCCGCACTGGGCCTGCGTGGTGGATTATGGCCCACTCCCTCTCACAGAGAGGAGGCCTGTGTCCCAGCAGTGGGAACGTTATAGGCTGATGATGATGACTACGTTATGCTTTCTATTTCTGAAACTCAAATTCTTCCGTCTTTGTCCCTGTTTAGTGCCGAAAATACGCATCGATAACAAAATGCCGTCGCACTACCCGTCGTTCTACGATTACACGGACATACAAGAGGACAATGGTCTACCGCCACCACCAACAGCAGTTCCGGAGACCAGCACCGGCGCCATCATCATCATGATCTCGATCATGTGTTTCATCATACTCGGCATTGTCGTCATTGCATTTGTTTGCGGTAAGTAAAACAGCAAAAAAAAAAGATGCAGTCTTATCCAAAAGTCAATATTTGGAATTAATGTCTCTATTGTTTATTTTTTCCTGGTTCTACACTTACAAGTTCAACATATTAATAAATATTTAAGAGTCAGTTCTGATGTGAGAAATTTGGGTCAGCAGAAAGTTTTTGGCCAAGGTTTGGCAAAAGAAATCGGGGCCTTCCAAAAGTTCGTTGGGTGGGGAACAGATAAATGAGAGATGGACTGAACCGAGAAATGTGTTAAAGGAAAGGGGAAAATAATAAAAAATGTGTTAAACGATGAAAATGGACATGATTCCTATACTATAACTCTCCTTTCCCCAGTGAAAATGAGTCGAGATCGCGACGGGGATATGAAGGAGAACTACCGCGACTCGGGCGGACACATATCGTTCCACAATCCTAACTACAGCTGCAGCACGGGCGCCAGCGGCGGCAGCGCCGAGCCACTCGAGCGTCGCACTAACCGGTTCCAGGGCATCTTCAAGTACGACAAGAACCAGGTAATTTAGAATGACAACTTTAAAATCAGTCTAAACGGAATTTAGCCTCTTCTAAATTGGTCGTTTCAAACCTTTCAGGTTGTTTTGGCATTTTAGTTTTGTTACTTAAAACTTGGATCGTGTAAGTCTAACACCAGGGTTTCCAGAGACGATTTAATTAACTCTTAAACTAGATAATAACCATGTTCTATCACGAAAAAGATCATGAAGAACTTTGTTTGCGATAACAACGAGGCGTATTTACCGTTGCTGTCGGAATTTTCTGCATGCGTGAGAGTTAAGATCTTAAAACAGAGGTATTTCCAGGAGCGAGTGACCAACGTGTACATCCCGGAGGGCACGAGTCTACTGCCCCCGCCCCCGCC
Organism: Agrotis segetum; assembly: GCA_036375495.1. Classification (NCBI taxonomy): domain Eukaryota; kingdom Metazoa; phylum Arthropoda; class Insecta; order Lepidoptera; family Noctuidae; genus Agrotis; species Agrotis segetum. Next base: position 998,865 of record JAQSVV010000090.1, on the reverse strand, counting down.
GCCCCCACGCCCCGCCCCACGCCCCGCAACGCACGACGACTTCGAGCCCGTCACGCTGCACTCGTACGCTTAGACCACGCCGCGACCACGACACGACACGGACACGACTAACTAATAAAGATGAAATCATCTGCGATTGTTCAACATTACACGGAGCCGCGGTTATAACACTACCACGCTATCACGAATACTAGCTTGCCACATTGCAGTCATTTTCTAATCAGGCGCTTCGGATTGTGCGACGTCGACGCTAGTCGATTTTCGAAGCGCATGCTTAGAAAATAACTCTAAGATACATTCTAGGTATTTTCGTTATCGTAAATTATTGCACGGATTATTAAACGGAGGCACGCGGGTTAACGCTTTGTTAACCCGCGTGCCTCCGTTTTTAAGTATGAAATTAGACATTAACGTTAGGTGCATCAATATCCACATACCATCAATTTGCGCTATCTGGTCCGTCGATTGGGGTATACGCAGCTGGATGAAATGAACTCCACGTGATATCCCTACGCTGTAAATACTGGCTTACTTGGTCGCTACAAGGCATTAGAGTGCTAGAACTACGTCCAACTGATGCCAAACTGATGGTATCGAGACTTGTTGTTTCATGTGCTTGATAAACAACACAACTTGTAAAAAAACAAGAACAGCATACAAACGATTTTTACAAATCCACGACTTGGACACTTATTCTACACGATTCATTAGGTTAAGAATGTTACCTTTATGGACAAACAACTAAGAAAAAATCAATATTTTGAATTTGCATTCATGATTCACATTCATATATTTGTCAATTTGCAGCCTAAAATGAATGCAACTGGGGATCTGCCTAGGTATCTAGGGATATGAAATCATTTAGTAGGGCAACTACTACATTGGGGTCATCTATTTTATAAAGATTATGATTATAATACGTATCTATATCTAGCTTAGATCATAGGTACTAGACGGTAAATGTGTAAAGTAACAATATCCATGTCAACTACATTGCGGACGTTCGATTTATTAATCAGTTCACTCATGATTCTTGAATGTTCTAAAATAGAAAATTACGCATACTACAATATTTATATAAAATACGATTATTGTTATAGTTGATAGGGATAGGCAAATGTTTAGATGCATAGCAAGTCTGGACGATTTCTTGTCAAGTGTAAATAGATGTATCTATTTGTAATAAATTAATAGGGAAATTCCCTAGGTAATGTACCGCTGGACACCACCCCAAGGGTGAATGTAAAGTGAGAGAACTGCGATAGCATGCTGCCAGCTCACGGCCGCCCGCAGGCCTCACCTCGAACGAGGGAGGCTGCGTACAAGGGATAGGTTCTACTCTCAGCATGATATCGAAGTGCACGAGGAAAGATAATAAACCATTTAATATTTATTATTTTTGTACAAGTCAACTGTCGCTCATTTCCTGCGGCTCACGGGGAAGATCGATAGTGACTTTTATACTATAGAACAAAGTTAGCTCATAAGATTACATGTACCGAGGTTTGGGATCATGTGCATGTCCGTGTTGCTTATAAACGATATCCTAACAAAGAGTGTCCACTATATCATGTTATTATTTATAATGTACTCGTACTATAAGGTCCGCCAAGCATTCGTTTATAAGTAATAGGACACGAACGAAAGTTTCTTTATAGCAAGGAACTGATTGCTGTAAAATAGTATCCCGGCCTCGATTAAATTTGCCAGTATAGTTACCAGTTTATAAAATAAATGCGTAGTATTTGCCACAGTGCATCCGGAGATTTTAATGATATGTACTATCAAAGAAGAACATTCCAATAATATTTATAAATCCAGTTTTTATCACTTTCGAATACAATCCGATTTTAGAGTAAATTCACCAGGTTTATAATGGTGACAATAAAATATCAGTGTAAATAGTTAGGTTTAATTACCAATTATGTTGACCGACAGATGATATTGTAAATAATAGTTTATTTATACTTTGTATGTTACATGAAATGAAGCTGGTTTTATGTTGAATGAACGCCTGCTAATGGCACGCGCCACATACATGTTACATGTTCGTCTCATATCAGAGAAAGTCATTTAGTACCTAATTAGAATTAATTATTGATTAAATGCTTTTAATTTACTCTCTGATCATTTAATATCGATAATAACGAATCTTGGAAGGCAAGCTATTTACACGGATTAATACTAACTACTTAATACTTTAGTTTTATTCCGTTACTTATCTGAAAGAAAGAAGACATACCTACTAACTGCAAAAAACGTATTAAAGTTTCACAGGGTGTTTTAATCTAAGGTAGAATTAGGACGGACGTCAGCGGATACGGATCCGGTTATTACAAATTACAGAACTTAATATTGTTCCATAATAATTTCATTAGTTACTTTTCAAACACCGATACAGAACATGATGCTATTTAATACATATTTTTTGTGGTCTTTGATAACAAAGATAACATACTTCTAACGAAAGTTCCTTTTCTGAAATCATAAGTAAAATTCAAATGCAACTACAAGTAGATTTTTAATTTTATAAATAATATTATTATATAATTATTTATTAAGTGAACGTTTGTATGTGTTGTTATAAATGTCCAAGACTAATGAAAAAATATAGTATGTTTAACATTTCTTATGGGTACTAACTGCATATGAAGGAGTTTGAAAACAATCCGGCCTGATCCAAGTTACTAGATTACCACGACATTCAATGTGAACTACAACTATTTGTGAATCTTGCAATCCTCTTTTTCGTCGGGTGGTTTTTAAATATTTTATAAATTCCCAATTATGTCTAGGTGGAGACGATAAATATCCATTCCAATTCTTGAACGAATTAAAGAGGCTTGAAAGAATTATTTCAGATTCTTCATACCTAATGTTCATAATAGTTTTAAGATATATTTTATGTACATTGTTTTGTTACATAGCTTGTAAGGGATGGGAAACTAATATAGTGAGTGCTGTGATACCGGATGCTTTGAAAGTTGTAGTGTGGGTAATCAGCGATGGATATAATATTATATACATATATAATTATTATAGATTATTTTACGTTACGATATCCTGTCGTTTACTTTAATGTCATTGTAATATAATACGGGCAACAAGACACCAATACAAAGGGAAGAGGGATTTCTGGCCATGGTAATACTAACATTTTGTCGTGTATTCTAAAATTTATAAAAAAATGTGTGCCAAAATTTTAAATTTCAGTATTATAACAGACGTAATTGGTTCGGGAATGATTATAATTAAATTAATAGTTAATTAACTAAACAGCTTTTACACCTTTGAAGCCTCCTTTTATAGAGGTGTTAAAACTGTTGTCAAATTTATTATTGTACTGACTTAAAGAATAGAAATTATCCCAATAACACTTTTGTTTCATTTGCCTTAACACTTTTCCTATCCAATAAACCACATTTATTTCTGAACGATTATTAAGACATTTCGTGTAAGTCATAATGTATTAATACAAGAAGCATGACGCTATAACGCCCATGTAACATAATATTATGATGTGATAAAAGATATCTAGGATAATATGAGAATTAATAAAAAATACAAAATATAAAATACATGTACTAGTTTATTTCATATTAACCGTACAGTTACATACATACTCGTCGTTACACTTAGTCAACAACAGGAAATATAACACTTAATAGATATAGACAATAGGTTCACAGGTTACATAAGAACGTTGTTTCTCTGACGTTACACCAGGTAGGGGTAGGTCACAAAAGGTGACAAGCTAGCAATAGGTATAATGACATTAGCTTAGTATACAATGACAATTTAAGAAGGTAACCTCAGAAAAACAAAATTCCCCACATAAAAAGGTATTAAAAATAGACAGTTTTACATAGTATTAACCTTACATGAAGTAAGTTTATAATTTTCCCGGAAAAAAAAATCAGAAAATGTCAGATTTCACATTATTTTCCTTGCTGGCAAATTAAAGAAGCCATTTATGAAATCGATTAAGATCTATGCCATCATAATACTTATTTATTAAAACTCTTAATTTTTTTCATCCTAAAAATATTTTTGGTAACGTATTCGATACATTTTAATTTTCTGATGAAGTACGTATATATTTACAAAGTAATAAGATCTACTCCTTTCACTTGTTAATAAATTCATAATAATTATTATAAATATTTTTGTCATTCGATATAATCTCATAATTTTAAATACTTTCATGGTCACGATTTACTAAGCTAGCCAAACTATAACACATAATAAAATATAATCTGACTGAATCCACGCATTTTTTCCCAATATCCTACAAATATTATGTGTATCCATGCAATTATTTAAGACCAGCTCCTTTAATAACGAAACTTATAAACGTGGAAAACGTATATTAAAAGTGCGTTCATAACAAATGCTTGGTGCAATGCGATTCACTGTAGGAGGCAAGCACTAAATCATTTTTAACTGTACAATATCTACTCTAATAACTTTAAATCTATTTAAACATCTCAACTGGATTATGACATTAGCACTTAGGGAAATATAAAAGTAGGACTAGAATGGGGGGAGTAAAAAACCTTTAATTTTTTTTTTATTGACATCTGTGACGATAAAATACCGAATACATAATGTCGTAGGCCAATTTTTGAAATTACCACATCGTGATTTACTTAGATACCCAACGCTTAACATTTGCCGATTTGGTCAGCGATATTTGGGATAACATTTTGTGTAGGGCATCCGAGGAGTTAGCAAATAAAACTGAATTGATTATTTTTATTTAACAATATCATTGGTCAGTGGGTACGAAACGGGGCACTATCGACGGAGTCCTGCATTGCGGGACTCCTTATTCAGGGTGGTTTAAAGAAAATAAACATATCACAATGTGGTCAATTCAATGATCGGCATAATATACGATATGAGCTCAAAATTTACATTGATTCATCAAAAATTCAATGAGAAAAGCAAGTCACTCTACTGGACATGAGATTGACAGTGTGATGGATTTCAGAAAAAGTTTATTCGACCTTAGAAGGTTTTAATATTAAGTAGAAGAACCTATATTTACATAATATTTTATAAATAACGTCAATGGGATAAAATTTAAAGTCCCTACAGGACTGCACCTTTCAAACATAAGTACAGTAAACAATGTTTAGGGGTATAGAGAGGTGGGAGCTATACTGTATAATATTATCATCTAAAATAGAGCAACGTATACAGGAAAATTAATGAGGCGGCGCTAGTGTTTCATTTGGAATGTTTCAAAGGAATTTTTAGAGATATCTTTAAAAAAATTTTCGAGACATGAAATACTATGGCAGTAAAAATATGGATTAAGTTACGGGAGTGCTACGATTAGCACGCATATATTCTGCTAAATATCACGAATTTTCGAGGATTTTTGCATATTTTTGATGCATTACTATCCTGTTTGTTTACAGCACAAAAGAGTACCAGACTTCTAGATTCAACGAAACGACCAACATTCAGGTACATACAATTCTTATAAAGTTAACAGATTTGAAACACCGACATAAGTTTATTTAAGTAGATATTTATAGTTCGATGCATGAACTTATACTAACGCGTCAACCGTGCATTCTTTGGCACAACACTAATAAACAACGTAACATTCAAATTCAAAAATATAAAATTTATAAATATTTTCATATTAGCAATAAGCTTTCTTATTTTAAAGGTAAACTATACTATAATTTCACATTAATTGAATCGTAGTGCATTTTAGGCGTGTAAAAACTAAATATTTTTTCAGTAGGTTACTGGAAATATTTAAGCTACTATTAAATAAAGTAAAGAAAGTAAAAACAATAAGTTATTAAGAAATCAGGCGTTTTTTTATGTACGATACGAAACTTATAGTGGGAAATATTACGGCTTCGCTATCTTTAAGTTAAAAGAGGTATATGAACATAAACAATATGAGATCAATATATCATTACTATCTACTAACTTATTATTATCATTATAATACGTCAGATATTGATCTACCTCTAAATGACCACCGGCGATCTTGTGGCATTCAAATATTTATTACAAAAAGTCCAAACTTTTTATTTTTATATGTGACAACATTACATGCAACAGTACAAAGAAAAAGATAATTTTCTGTAAGACCATCCAAAAAGTTTATTTATAAAGTAATAACATATTCTTTGCATCAGTTTTGGCCGTGTTTTTATTTTATTTTTAATTCAAGTAATGTTGTTACACAAAAAAACGTAATGTAAAGAGCAAAATTGTCAGATCCATAAATTTTAAAACTGGGTTTGGAGTTAAAAAGGGTGATATACGTTTAAAAAGATATGTGCAGTCATTTCGAAGTATCCAATATTGTAAAAACCGATTTAAATGTAAAAGAATGTCTCTTAAAGAGTATTTTGTCCGTATATTTTACCGGGTAAGTGTCCTTTGGATAAGATCCCTGTAAGATTATACCTATACATTGATTATATCTATTGTCATGGCTTGTCTTACCTAGAGAGTTATTGGTATCGTTTGAGCTCGGGGAACACTTCTAGCAGTACCAATTCGAACAGCTCCTGAAAATAATTAATATTTCTTATTAAGGGTACTAACAAATTAACTAAGCATTCTATCTTCATCTATGTCTAGGTCTAGGGGATAAGAATAGTGTATCTTGAACATTGAAAGTTTAAGCTTATTAATTACTTCGCACATAGGCATAAACATAGGACTTCAGATTGATTTGATTGTAGGATTTTAAGAAAATTATAAATAAAAGGATAATTATAAATGTAAGGGTTTTATTAAAATTATTCTGAACAATGCAAAGCATGCGTATTCCCACAAACGAATAATCCAATAAACATTTCTTTCAGCAATAATTTAGCGAAAGATTTTTTAACATAAAGTCTCGAGAGACAGGCGACACGCGGCGACCACGTCTTCCGCACAGTCGTCGCGCCAATTCACATATATCAACTACAAGCGGCGACATTTTTAGCGTGGAAGTCGCGCTTTTAGCTACAAAATGACACGCCAATAATTTTAGATTGCGCGGTATTTGTGATACGGAGGCGGACTGTGGAAGTGTACGTTGTATGCCAGTATTATCAGTTGTGGGCTTGTTGCGAGTTGAGGTTACCGCCGGGATTTTTGTTTTAATTTTTTTTTTTTGTTTTGTTAAAACATGGTCGCAGATAAAATAACATAAGTGTTTATAAACAAGAAAAATTAGAGTAAATCTTGAAGTGTTTTAAAAAAAAAGTGCATTGAGAGTTAAATACCGGCTTGTAGCTGTTGTGAATATTTCCTTTACTCAGTCAAAATGCCGATAGTATTCAGTGCCGTAGCTTCAAACAGAAATTTAGTGTCGAACTTTGCGTCCTGTGATGGAAACTTCATGGAGATTACAGAACAAGTGCTATCCAAGCTACCGCCGTGTAACAACAAGATGACATACTCCCATGGAATATATTTACTACATTACATTGCTCAAGATGACCATTTGTATTTCTGTATAACGGATAAAGTAAGTACTCATACTTATTAGAAACAATAAAATTATATAAAGCAAAAATTTGTACACTTTTCACCCGGGCTCGAATTAGGGAAGCATAGTGCTTCCCTAATTCGAGCCCGGGTGAAAAGTGGGAGCCAGGATAGGAAATAATAATATATTATATTTTTTTTCCTAGCTTAGATTATAGTGTAAAAGTGTTTGAAATTTCGTCTAAATCCGATTAACCATTAACTCGCTAAGGTATGAATAGCTTAACAGGTGGACTAGTAGATTATAGAAAAGTTACTTTCAAAATCATAAAATTAACAATGATCTTTTATAGTTGCTTCTGAATTCTGAAACTAAAAGAATGTAACATCATGTTTACGACAGCTAAAATACAGTATCAAATTATTTTTATGCTCTCTTTAGAAATACATAATGTTAAAAGTTGATAAACGGCCACTTTTAATCTTTACATATAATAAAATCGTAGAGCTGTCATTCCTGTACGTTGTCAGGAGTATAGACACGGATATAGGGTATCTTTCATCCCGAAAAATAGTAGAGAGAGGTGTCCGAGAAAAAAAAAACAATTACGCTCATATTACAGATGGCGCCACTTACCTACACGATTTTTTTGTTTCCCAGATTCTAAATGAACGCAAGCGAAGCCGCGGGCAAACACTAGTATGTTATAAATCGTCAATCCGCAAAAGATCTATCATGTCAACGAACTTTATGAACTGTGAGATGGATTAGCAAACACTTGCTTTCATTCGTAACTATCAAGACATAATTAATTTTGTTTATCATCAGACGCCCACTCAAATTTTCATAAAAATACTTGCGGCTATTTCTATCACAGAAAGAGTGCTTATATAAAATTATGATTTTAGATATGATAATATGTACGCAACCATACAATATTATAATGATGAAAGTAACTCTGTCTTTTCTATTAGAAAGTAAGGAGCCCACCTGTGCACTTGTACTAACTGTAACATTATGATTGTCACAACAAAATATATTTGAAAAGAGTACCCGAGGAGTTTCTTGCCGGCTCTTTTCCATGAAAACTACCATCCAGAGCCGTCCTACCTTTGGTCGACGTTTTAAAAAAGCCGTTGTGGGCCCATGTGAAAATATTTGTTTGGTCGATATGGGCTAGCTAATAAAATTCTATCTGTTATCTCTTCACGCCATAATAATAATTGTTCTTCTAATTCAATAATATGTTCTCTAGGAATAATTTACAAACTCGTAAGAACGTAGAGGAAGCCGCGTGCAAAACCTAGTCATTTAGAAAGCCAAATATTTCCGGAGTAGTTATTTTTCACAGATACTTTGATTGAAGCATGTTACGTACTTTCGTTGCATTGATTTATAGTCTTCCTAAAATACAGACTGAAAAAAGTATGTGAAAATAAATTGTATGCTATTTTGATGGCAAAGCGGTCAGCTTTAGTGTTCCGCAAAACACACGCTGTTAAATAATAATGTGTTTAGTTGCTTACTGCATAAAAGAAACAACTTTTTGTTCTGAAGTGCTATCTTTTTTATAAACGTTGCACCGGGGGTTCATTTACAAAAATGTATAAAAATCACATAATTACACTAATAGATCCAGACAAGGAAAAACTACTTTTTTATTATTATTTTTGTTCCTTGCGGGTATCGAACCAGTGACACACAGGGCAGTCAATAAAAATACGAGCGAAATAAAGTGAAAAAAAAAACATTTGTAATTTTTAAATGTGTCAGTTTTGTGTAAATAAAACAGTGTAAGAAGTAGCTTTTGAACAAATTAAAACGGATAAAAATGTGTGTAAAAAAAACTCAGTTGAAAGCAGACAAATTGAACAGCTCTCCGTCAGAGGCTATTGCATTGGTGTTCGCATCATTATTATTACTTTCTCTTTTAAATGCTGCCATTTTTAAGAGAATTTGACAAGGCAGTAGAGTAAACAGTGTCTTTTTAGTCAGTCAAGTAGGACATGCCCCTCCGTCTTCTCCGGGTAGAGGAAGACCATGAGGATTTATATAAGGAAATAAAGCGTGCCTGTTAGACTGACTAGACTAGCTGCTGCCAGCGGCTTCGCCTCGAAACTTATCCCACGGGAACATGAAATCCGGATAAACTATCTGATGTGTTAATGCAGGTCATTAAGTATCTATCTACCAACAAATCTCTCAGCACGAAAGAGTAACAAACACCCACACATACTCACATGGTTTTCCGTTTATAATATTAAATAAGAAGCTTTTCCTGCAAACCTTACTCATCTGCTTAGCCTTTTCCCAAGTATATTGGGGTTGGCTTCCATTCGAACCAGATGCAGCTGAATATCAGTATTTTACATGGAGCGACTGCCTATCGGACCTTCACAACCCAGTAACTGAGTAATACGCAGACTTTTAGAGCTTCTGACTGATAGTAACGACTGTCAAAGATCTACAGATGACAGCCGGGACCAATGGCTTTACGTGCTTTCTTATGCACGGAAGAAACTCACTATGACCGATAGTCAACCCTCCACCGACCAACCTAGGTAAGAGCGGCTTAACCCGGAGGATCTGTGCGGCTGCAATTATTTTGCTACAAACTCCCCCGAAAAATACAAATCAAGGGATAAAATAAAGCCCAAAATAATTTCCGTAGGTAATCCTAGGGATACTCCCGGTAGCACATGCCAAAGTAATTACATATCTTGTCACGTGTCATTCGCGGTGTAATACAGTAACGTTGATCATAAAAGACAGCTGTCGATTCTACGCCCAGCTGCGCGGAACTTAGGCGACTCATGTTTACAATGTAGGCGTCTAGTTGCTGACTGAGAGGCTACATTGTAACCAGACTGTATAATTTACAAGCTAATGCCAAATTCGAATATACTCGTACATAAAAATAAAAACTATAAGGGTTCCTTGTTGACTACGGAACCCTAAAAAGATGTGAGAACTGTACTGAAGTTGAGACAATCGGCAAAAGGCCACTTTATCAGAAACATAAAAAAAAAACTATTCTTTTGAGAACGCGATAGAGTAGATTAGTTATTGATAAAGAACAATTCTATCGCAATTCCTATATGATGTTGCTCGAGTGGGATCTTCCCAAGGTTCATGTAGGTAAAATAAGTCACACTAAAAACCAGGAGATCAGAATAATATAAAGGATGGAATGGAGGACTGGGAGTTCCTCAACACTCCATTGAAAAGGAGGATTCCTTCGATCAGACGAGTCTTGTTTCTAGTGATATTTTTGTCCGACAGTCGAAGTTGGTATTTTCGACACATCATGCTATATCCGAAAATATTACTAAGGTGCAGAGCAAATGACACGATTATTATACGACAGAGTCTAGACGCTATGGAAATGCTGACATTACGATGTACTTGAAGTACAGAAGAATAGAGAATTTGGGAACGAAGAAAGGACAGCATTAATTTGTTGACTTTCTATTTTCGAACGCTGTCACAGATAGTCTGCCATTTGCGCTGTACCGAACGGCCAGTTATAAAGATAAAGATTTACATGAAATCCTTTTATTCTTCAGCTATGCCAAAGATCGAGAGCATTTCTCTTCCTCAACGAGATACAAAGGAGGTTCATCACAAGCAAGCGAACTGATGACTTCACGACAACACTAGCAGCCGAAATGTATCGATACAGCGAAGACTACAGCACTATTGTCATAAGGAAGGGAGAGTTGGACGAACTTAATAGTATAGGAGTTGGATGCAGTGGTAAGAACTTTTAGTACTGATAATCTGGCATTATGTGTGATTTTGATAAAAAAAAAAACAGCAATAATTTGATTTTTAATTTACAGAAAGTTTACTCGGTGAAAAGATCCTATACATAAACAATCCAGATGTAATCTCATACAGTGTAAGTAACATTTTATTGACTGTAATTATTCTTTTGTATAAGTGACTGCTCATAAGGTGTACAAATATGCACGAAGGGATTGTTTTCTCAACAATAAAACCATAGAACACCAATTCCTTTTTCTTATAAAAAAAGAATAATAGCGCCACACGAGATATTTCTCCGGTATCGAGAAGGGGTTAACATTCATTTCGATTCACATACACAAACACCTAGACCCAGAACAGCTACCTGAAGGTCATACAAATATTAGTTTCGTGCGGAAACTCGCGATACGCACCGTAGCAGTCGATGAAGGCAATAGTGAAGTCGAATTTAGGTTATAGATAAACGATATTTTTATCTTTACAGACAATATCACACGTGACCGCAACTCCAGGAATGATATCAGTGTCAGGTGTAAACCCATCTCAAGAAGAATTACTATCAGTTGCGAGCCCTACATCAGAAGGAATATCGGTTATGAGTCCAACAGCATATAGGCACACAGATAGAATGTCACCCAACAGCACTAGCTCGGAAACAATACCTATAAATCAGATTTCAAAGGACATACAGTCAGACACGACAACTGCGGATTCTTCAAGTCCAAATGTCGATAGAATACCAGTTATTTCCCCAAATCAGTCAAGGATATCAACACTGAGTGTCGTAACGGAACGTTTACCAGTAATGAGTCCAAGACTATACATAGTAATTGTAGGTATGATAATACTAGTTATAGCTATGTCTGTGTACGCTTTAGGACCTGTTTCTTGTGTTGTAGTAACAGGTATTGGAATGTATTCCCTGTTACGATCTTATTTGGGTACTAAGGATAAAGCAGATTAGAGGAGCATGGATGATTTATAGGACGAACGAAGTTTTTGCATTTAGTTTTTTTTTAATGACGCACTTTTGTAGTGAGAAGCACTTTTTTCTTATGGTTTTAGTTGGTTAGTACAGGTGGCCTACCATGAACTCTTAACGCGATCCAATTTAGGCTGTGGGAAAGAGATGGCGCTAGATGACTTGTATAGCTCTGTCTCTTTCCCACAGCCTAAACTGGATAGTGTTACGAGCTCGTGATAAGGCCACAGTTAACAGTTAATGTACTTTTTAAATTAATCTCGAACGTGGGTGTCGGTAATCTTGGTGGTTTTTCTAAAGTTGGTATCTTAAGACGTCCCGGTTCCCTCCTTAATGTGCTGATGTTGATCACCGGGGTGGTTTTAGTGAGGTACAAATTCCACACTCCCCGATCTTATTCCCGAAGACCGGGTCCCTTTTCAAGCTTTCAATCCGACAACAAAAATAAGAAGGGAGTCTTCATTGAATAAATCCTTAGGCTAAAGTTTTATAATGTATTCGGTAAGATTTTCATGACTGTATTTTATGAGAACTATGCGAAGAAATAAACTACGTTAAATAAATTCATATTTTTAAAGTCTCACCCACACGTTGTTCTACTTTATTAATTTTAGAAATCCTTAGGTCACACAAAGAGAGTTAGCTTAGATTTTCAGACTAATCAGCTTCTAACTATATCACTGAATAGTTGCCAAGCGTTCCGGTTAAGTCGGTCAATTATGATTGATACCTGTCCTACTATAAATAAGATGCCTTTGTTGTTTCGCTGTTTGAGATTTCAGATGATTAATCTTACTCAAATTCGGATGCCTCGTCGCACACGTCCAGGACAATCTTAGCAATTTTCTGCATCTGACTTTAGAAACGTGTTCTGAACTGCTACATGCTGCGACAATGGCCGACTGACTAACAGCTGTTCCCAAAAATTATATTCAATCTATCCCTGGTTTAAAAATCACAAACAACGCTCACTCGCTATGAGGTTTGGCGTGCGGAGCGTACGCGTTAGCGGGGCCTCCGGAAGGTTAGTCCAAACACGCGGTAATCGTTACGAGCGCCTTGTTTCTACTGACTGCACGAACGCTCGCTATGTTACATTACACGTTACATTACACCTAACGTGACCTACGTTACGTTTCCAGCCAGTACGTAAACCTCAAATCATCAGCGACTAGAATTCGCCAGCTCTGGGGGGTGGTCGCGGGATTATTTCCTTACCGTGGCCCGGAAAGTAAAGGGCCATTGAAGGACACCATGGATTTTAGTCAGTAAAAGTCTGACAGTCCCTCCCGCCCTGCACTCACTTGATGATTTTACACGCTAAAAAAAAGCTCTGGTGGGGTATCACAACGTCTTAAAACCAGGCTTGTTCCGGCGAGTGTAAGTGACAGAGCTATACAAGTCGTCTAGCGCCATCTCGTTCACTCACTGGAACAAGCCTGGTTTTAAGAGGTTGTAATACACCTCCTGGTGGCCTACCAAGACGTCTTAAAGCCAAAGTAGTTCCAGTGAGGAAACGAGGTGGCGCTAGACGATTTGTATAGCTGTCTCTTTCCCTCACTGGAACTAATCTGTCTGTACAGTATACTCACATAGAACAGCTGTTTGTTGTGCGTGGTGTTCTGCAGCGTGTGAAACAGCTTGTGTGCGCCGCGCGCCGCCGCCTGCGCACCCACCAGGGATGACAGCGCATCTAATACGCTCTCGCTCAGCTGTTGCAGCGCTAATGTTCGCGTATGTTCTAGATAACAAAGAAAGCGTAATCTGCAATTTGGTATTTTAAACCTTCTGTCTGTGAGAGAGTGGGCCATGAGTATAGAGCAAAAATGTAAACATACTTTTTATAAGGGCCTACCTACATTGTTTTAAGTAATAATATATCACCACTATAAATACTTGATGGCAAAGGCAAAGTCATTCATTTGGTTTCGGAATTTCGAAAAAAAGGTGTGAGACAATTTATATCAGTGTTTGCTAGTGCCGAAGAGAAGTAAGTACCTAGCTTCTCCCTCGTCTTACGTTGTCGAAAGGAGTTTTAGTGCCGTAACAAACCTCTTACAAAAAACAAATTAAAAATCACAGAGCGGGGAGATTTGCGGTTATTGCTCACAAAAATAAAGCCAAACATTGACCGTTTGCTGACACTCCATCAAATACATCCTTCCCATTGATTAAAATTATGACCTGAACCTATACATATTATTAAGTAATTTATAAAGTAATTAAGTGTTATAAAATGTACCATTTTTCGTTTTTATTTTACCTATCGGAATATTATTAGGGACAGAACTCAGAAGCGACACAATTTTAATTTTTTGGCGACTTTAAGAATGTGGTAGAAATGTAGTATGCAGGGGTCCACAAAAAACAGTAAAATTTTGAAAGTGGTCCACCAGAAAAATAAGTTTGGGAACTACTGGTATAGACAATATACATGTAAGAAACGCCCTGAGACAAGAGCAAGAAAATAATGGTGAAGTTTGATAATTTTCACAATAGCAACAAAGTCATACCTTTATCTTGAAAATTTCTATTGGAAGTGTTCTCGGACAGGGTACCGCCCGGCCACCATGACTTTAGGACTACGCTAATGTAGTAGTGCAACATTTGTTCGGAGAATATCCACGTCACCGTCTCTTTGATTTGCCTGCAATTAAAATCATGATCAGGGGGGTATTACAACGTCTTAAAACCAGGCTTGTTCCAGTGAGTGAACGAGATGGCGCTAGACAACTTGTATAGCTCTGACACTTTCACTCGCCGAAATAAGCCTGGTTTTAAGACGTTGTAATACCCCCCCTGATCTGTACATATGGATATCTTAAATGAGACTTCGCTTTAGGCCCGACGCTGCGTTACGCGGATGCACGCGCGGTTCTATACAAAAGTGCTCCGTCGCGGGGACCCGTGCGGGGACCCGCGCGGAGCCACGTGCGGGGCCACGCGCGGAGCCACGCGCGGAGCCACGCGCGGAGCCACGCGCGGAGCCACGCGCGGAGCCACGTGCGGGGCCACGCGCAGAGCCACGCGCGGAGCCACGCGCGGGTCTACGCGCGGTGCCTGCCAGCGGTAACACGCACGGGCTTGTTCAGTCAATAAGGGTGCTTATACACGGTGCATGTAAGGGTCGATTTATACTAGCGCAGAGTCGAAGCGCATCGAAGCGTATTTCTAAAACTGAACATAACAATTTCAACCTTAACTCCACAGCGTAAAGCACATATTACTTCTAAGATTCTAAAAAGTGAAGAACGCTGATCGTGAATCGTGAAAATCTTAGAAGTAATGTGTGCGTTACGCTGTGGAGTTAAGGTTGAAATTGTTATGTTCAGTTTTAGAAATACGCTTCGATGCGCTTCGACTCTGCGCTAGTATAAATCGACCCTTACTGGAGCAAACATAGAGCAATTTTTTTTTTGTATCAAGGCTTTCGAAAAATTCCTCCGATGCTGAAATTTGGAATATGGTGAGAGTAGGTGATACAGATTATAGATCCAACATTTTTTTAGCCGAGAAGTTCTGTTTTTTTACCAAAACATGAAAATTGCATATGTATAACTCTCTGCGAAAAATTCCTCAGTCTCAAATTCTTTTTGTAGGTATTTGTTTAAATGAAATAATAGGAAAAAAAAAAGTATAAGTTAGAATAGGAAGTATAAACATCCAACAAATGTTCGATTTCAGTGTCACTCCAAATCAACTTTTTACATATCGCGCTTTAACTTGAAATTTAAATAAAAATCTTCAAATTGAACTAGCGACACTGCGTAAATCGGTCTCCGCGACGGGGACCGTGGCATACCCACGGAAACTAGCCGCGTATCCACGCGCGTGTCCCCGCGCGGCGCCACGCGCGGGGACACGGACGGGGCCACGCGCGGGACCACGGACGTGGACCCGCGACGGTTGCCCGTCGCGGGGACCCGTTTAACGCAGCGTCGGGCCTTATACACTAGGTGGCTAAATACACAGATTAACGAATTGAAAACATTGTTCCATTTCTGACAATCTTTCCACAAATACAGTGTGACACGGGCATGCGGGCGGCGAGTAAAGGGCAACTCGCTGTCCGACCATGGAAAATGCCCGGGTTGACGGTGCTTTGTGTTCCTCGAGCGCCTCAAAGAGCGTCAGCACGATGACGAGGCTCCCCTCTAGAGGGCCAAAGGCCTTTGGCCGTTCCCGTTCCGTTTCCCGCGACCCCGGAACATAAAGGGTTATTGAAGGAATTATTATAATCTACTTCTACTGCCATACCTGTTTATAGTCCTGCCATACGTGATCTGCACGAATGTGACGAGCGTCTTCCTGAGCCATCGGAACACGCCGCGCATGTCGAACACTTCACTCAGCAATGCATACAAGGGCTCTGCTATACTGTCCCTTTCTTCTGCTATGGCACCTGCACCTAATTAAATTCTTTCATAATGCCATGGAATCAGAAATTTCAATATTTTTTTTAGTTGCCCCAAACTAAGAATTTCTGTTGTATTTTGACCATCGTGAATGCCTTTAGAAAGATTTAAAAAAGCCGAATATATTTAGTACTTTGCTTCAGGCCTATTTTGTCGTTCAAAATAATTACTGTTGAATCCTAAGGCCGAGATAAATAGTCATTTCATTATAGTAAAGTGGTACTTTCGCTTGAACTACCCAAGTAACAATAGGTTCTATAACCTAGGCGTTTATCACCAAAGAGTGATATAGTAGGCCTTTAACAGTAACCATTGTGACTGCATGTACTATAAACGTTTATAACAAAGCATTTTGGTTCTATAAGATTAAAGAGCATTTAAGTTCTATATATAGCTCTTAGAACGCTTACAGGGCCAAACAAAAGAATCTTTAAAGTGTTGCTCTGTAATAGAAATGAAAAAAACGATTTTGGTACTATTTTGTACTATAGAAACCTTACTGACACTTTTATGTATCTATTTTGCTCTAATAATGCGTCAAAATAATTTTTACAGTACTAGGACTGTAGCAGTATTGAAAACGCTATTACAGGATCAATTTGCACTATAAAAGTACCTTACACAACCATTACGTATTACAGGATCAATTTGCACTATAAAAGTAACTTACACAACCATTACGTAATCGTTTAGCTTCATAAAAGCTCCCTCAACATCGCTAAGGGGCTAGTTCTGTAAAAATCATGAAAACTCTTCTATAGTACTAAATAGTACCATAGCGACTCCTGGCGCAATTGCTAAATCTTAAATTCAAATAGCTCTTAAATTGAGTTGGTGTTACTGAAACGAGACTAAAGCGTGACATAAAAACACTGAAATTTATCATAAATGGACTAATTGGACCTTTAATGGCTTTTCAGTAACAATTACATCACTAGTATTTCTTAATGTCGATTGTGACGCGCTCTTTTTGATCGACTCGTGGCTTTAGATTGCTAGAACTACAATCCCAAATTATGCCCTAGTGTGTATTTAATGCAACTCCATCAAAGAAATTTATTTTGACTTCACTATTTTATATTTGGACAAGGACCCCTAATTAGAAAATATGGCCGCTATTTTCTGCCGCGATAGCACATTAGTAGCACAGCTGGAGCCAATGTGTACTATAGGATCCGTATTCGGGACAAGTCCTTATTTTATTAATTAAAATTTAATTAAAACACGAAAATAATGAGGGCGCATTGTCAAATTCGAAATCAGCATAATGATTTTAACGATACAATTATTTTCGCAAGTGCAAGCTATGGCAGTTATGGCAGAGTTGCATGTATTTTTTATTACAATGATATACGTTAGGCAACATGGCAAATGATATGAGTCTTAACTTTTTTTTTTTGTTATTTTGAGGAGCACGACTGACACAACACGAACAAAAAATTATGAATAATATAAGTGTCAGGCAAGATCTCTCAACACGCTTACAGTGCAAAATAGCACTTTAAACATGTTTTGGTTACTTTTATAGTGCAAATTCGTGACATTATTGCACTTGTGGCTCTATTTTAGTACTAAAAAGCGTTTCACTACACTTTTACATCTCAACTATCGAGCTGATTTATCACCGTGAGAGCCTTTATGAAATGTTTATAGAATAAATTAGTGATAAAACTGGGGCCTATTCGGCGTTTTGTAAACGTTTACAACATCGTTATAGTACTAATCGTGGAGCTTTTTAGCACGCTCCAAAACGTTCTCAGGTCTATAATAGTACCAATTTTTGTTACTTGGGTATGACTTAGGTCGTGCTAAGCCAAGCGATTCCCATAGAAACGTTTACATCCCCTATGAAACTTAGTTTAGCTAGTCAAAATAGTACATTACATACTTCCAACAGATAGTCGCACAGGCCGATCTTACGGGTTAAGCCGCGCTTGCCGAGGTTGGTCTGTGGATGGGTGACCATCTGTCATAGCGAGTTTCCTCCGTGCCTCGGAAAGCACGTAAAGCCGTTGGTCCCGGCTGTCATTTGTAGATCTTTGACAGTCGTTACTGTTAGTCACAAGCTGTTAAGTCTGACAACCAATCTTACCATGGGGTATCGTATTACCCAGTTACTGGGTTGTGGAGGTCCGACAGGCAGTCGCTCCATGTAAAATACTGATATCCAGCTGTATCTGGTTCGATTGGAAGCCGACCCCAACATAATTGGGAAAAGGCTAGGCAGATGATGATACTTCTAACAGATTTCAGCTTAGCAACGACTATGTATCTCGGCCTAAGTATTGACACGAAAAAAAAACTTGAGAGGTGTCAAGGGACACCCGGATGGAACGAAGTTACTGTATACACTCAACAAAAATAATCGTCGCGACTCCACTCCTCTCCACTCCGCTCCGCTCCACTCCACTCCACTCTGCTAAGCTCCGCTCCGCTCAGTTCAGCTCCACTCCGCTCCGCTCCACTCCCCTCCACTCCGCTCCGCTCCACTCCACTCCGCTCCGCTCCGCTCCACTCCACTCCACTGTTTGAGCTCTAGCACCCTTTCGCAACGCGCGATAAGGAACTTCGTTCCAAAAAGTGTCGTGACAACTTTTCGTAAAAAAAAAATCCGTCTAGCCCCCTTTCACAACGGGCGATAAGGAACTTCGTTCCAATAGTCAAGTGGTAAATTGTGAATACTATTATAATGTGATAATTACCTCGTAAAGAGCTTGTTATACTCTTGGTAGCGTTATCAGATCCGTTTCCATCGAGATACAAAGATATCTCGTCCTCATCTGCAGATAAATGTGTAAACTGTTCCTTTTCCTGCGATGATCTAGTTGTTGCTTCACTACTTGTGCTAGTAAGAAGAAAAAAGAACTTTATGACAATTAAAATAAGATCTAGAATAGTAGATGTGTATTCTGTTTATTGCTCATATCAGAGTAACTTATATTCGATCCCATATCTAGCGATTCCAGATGGCTTTATAATGCTCAAAGCGAAATCTGTGCTTGAGCATCTTTCTATCACAGCTTTGTAGATATGTCAATCAATCTTATAATTTATAATTTATATGGATGATTTTCGAATTGGAATTTTGAGTAATAAATATAAAACAACAATAAAAAAGGAACAACTTCACAACAACAATTACCTCTTAAATAACGTTGAAAATGAGAATTTGTTTTTCTTTGGTAAGTCCCCCTGCTTCAAATATTCTGAACTGGGGTTTAGGAATGTGTATAAAGCCTCGCTTTGGTTTAGTCTGTCATCTTCTAAAACAAACTGAAAATAAATCATTTCGAGTTAAAAAAGTTATTAAATGCAATGTCATTTGTGAGTAAGTAAAATATTGTGAGAGATTTTGCAATTCTTAATTAAATATAATTATTTATTTGTTTGTTTTTAGAAAAAGTACTACAAGAGATGATACTTATCAGTTTGACATAAAACTAATAATAGGAACGAGACAAAATCTTGAAAAAATATACCAAAACGATTGGTTATTGAGCAGTAGATTTGCAAAGCAGTGGGTTTCAAAAAGTAAAAGCGAGATACAAACATCCACGTAATTGCCATCGCTAAAAATAAATTGACCTTTAAAAACCAAAAATAAACATACTTCTAAATATTTCTGTATTAATATTTTAGCTTTTTCTAAGGAGTTTTTATCGTTCTTTCCAAATAGAAACTTGAACGAGTTCGTCGGTAGTTCTAAATTCTTCAATTCCGCACACATAGGCCGTAGCTTTCGATGTAGTTCCTGAAAAAAATAGATCACATTCCACAATTATTTAGTAAAGTAAAATATTCATTGACAATTTTTGTTGCATAGTTAAGTTGTTGTTGATGGAAAAAACAATGCGAGTCGCTTTAAATAAAGCCAAAAATCGTGATAGTTAAATTGTCCAATATTTCGTGAAGTACACGGCACGGTACAGCATTTTTTTGTATATGCGAATTATTACATAAGATTGTATTTTCATTCATCTGCATCAAAGCCTATAATTCATTCAACACACCAACATATCGGGAAGTGGCATGTGGCAACTGAATGCGAAAGTGACCAACATGGCTAACGCCTTTGGTAATACACAACGAAAAGGGAAACTAACCTGAAATTCGTTCAAAGTCCTAAGCAGCACCCATCCAGTAGTAATTTGTTCAGGCCTATCATCTTCATTCGCTGATTCTTGTTCCGCCATATGTACCACTATCACGAACTGAGGTGGCTTCGATTCATCTATTACCTACAATTTTAAAACATCGTTTTAGTCTTTTGTATGAAATATTTAAGTGTTCAATTTGTCTACTATCCTCACCTTTTGTGCTAGCTAGAACCAGAAAGTTGATGTTTATTTTAGTTAGAATAAAAATCTTCTACATTTTACTACTGGTAAATAAACATCGAAAGTGTGCAAGAGATGATTCGGTATTCGAAAACTGTATCAACTTTAAAACGTCGTCTTTAAAACGTCGAGTTTAAAGACATTAGTCTTTAAAGACGACGTTTTCTTTTAATTTTCTTTTATTTAGCAATGGAAACGTTCCTCAAATTGTAGGGACACATATGATTCACTACACCTAAACTGTTAAATTAATTTAAATTCTATTTATAAAAGCATTTAGAGTTGAAATTCATATTATGCCAAGTTTTACCATAACAAGTAGTTTGAGATAAAGGAGTGTTTCTTTCGCTGTAAAATAATAGTAACAATTTATTTATTTCCAATAAAAAAGTATTTGTACAATTTATGTAGGGTTAAAGTAGTTATCATTTTATGAGAAGCCATGTCTAAAGATTCAAAGAAGTTAAGTATCATTTAAGAAGTTGAGGGTTTATTAACAAAATAAACTTTATACAAAAAATAACCAATCTAGAATTAATTTCCATATTTGTATTTAGTTCGTACCTCAGCGCTATGCACGGAGGCCCGCCACCTCCCCAGATGTTCCGCCCAGGTGTCGGTCCTCGCCAGGTGCGCCTCCAGTCTCATCTGCTCTCCCGCTAACTTCTCTACTTCATTCGCTAACATGGACAATGCTGGAGACTCTGGTTTGAGGGATGCGCGGAGAGCTGCTAATGCCTGACAGGAAAATGGAGATTTTGATGAAAAGAGGGATCTCGCCTTTCTCAGAATACATCGCTTTAGTGAATAGTCGAGTCGAGGAACAGTTATCCCACCCCTCCTAACTTCATTAATCCAGCAAAGCATCCTCCTTCTAAGCACTAACTAGCAAATTCTAAAATTCTCTCATAAAATTGCGGGCCCAGGCCTACCAACCTAGCCAAGAGAGGTATCCTAGACCTATTCCCAAATAGAGTGCCAGTGTGGAGGCGTGCGTGAGAAACGACGCGCTGTCGACCCGGGCATGGTCTATGGTCGGCGAGTCACCCATGCCATCCACATGCCCTAGGGTGGCCAGAAATCGCCTAGCGACGTCTGTTGTCGTGGGAGTCTCCCGCGGCGTCTATACTGAAATCTTTATTGCATCTATGTCGTATGGTACCTGAATTTTATTATTATGACGCTCCTGTAACTCGTCTAGTTTCCGCCTGGCGTACGTGGAATGTTCTGTGAGGTGTATAGTGCCGGCCACGCTCTCCGCAGACGACACCGACTCGTTTGATAATTGACGGTCTTCTATCGGCGATCTGTCTGATGTTATATCTGTAATAACAGAAAAAAATACGTTTAGGATTTTTTATATTATAGGTACAAATTTTTGAACTGTACGAACATTTTTATAGTATATGCTAGAAACGAGGGATCAGATGTTGCGGTCACCGGCCGCCGCTGCTACAGCTCCTTAGTAAAAGTTTTCATGGGTACTGTTTTATTCGAGGTTCCAAATTCAAATCACATTACTCCCACGGGAATAATGAAATTCAGTACATTATTATTGCCTGGCTCGAACAGGGGGCAGCAATGACCTGCTTTATTCCTTGTTTGCATGACATATAATTTGACATTTATATTTGCGAGAGTGTGAAAATTTGATTTTGTAATTTATCAATAACAATCTTTCTGTGATTACAAAACTTATTGCCTATTCGATTTACAGGACACAAATCCTAATAAATTTAAAAGCTCACTAGGTACCTTTTTTATTAGCCTCCTCGGTAGCAAGTTCCGCGATTAAGGCCGTATACTGATCGCTTAGAAGGAAGGAATGATAATATTTCTCCTGTATTGTGTCTACTACAGTATCCTGGACTTCATAGAACACTTCTGGGCCCTTATCTCCTAATAGGAATGCTTCCATTCTTTTTCTCGTATCCTGAAACGAACACAAAGAATAGTTTTAAATATTATCGGGATTAAATATAATGACCACCATAAAATGCTTTAATACCCTTAGCTACTACACTTCAAATTGTATTCGAACACCAAATATAATAAATGATCACCAAATCTATACTGAATGTGCACCAAATCTAAAACTCGCTTTAGCAAGATTTCAGGGACACCCCGAAGTTCGGTTTGGTTAGGTTCCTTTAAACCTTGGACACAGAAATAGAAGCCCCGCGAAGCGGGGCTTCGTCGACCCTGCTTAGGTAGATGTTTTTTATTACACCTCGTTATGACATATTTTAATGAACATATTTTGGTGATCATTTTCTACTTTTGGGTTGACAATGATTTATTTGGAGTCATTTTGATTAAATAGGATAGAGAAATGTTATTAAAACTGGTTATAATTTTACATTAAAATGCGGGTTCATTTTGGTGATCATTTACTATTTTTGTCTGTTATATGTTACTATATCTGGTGGTAAGTTAAACATAAGCCTTCATTTTCGATGAGCGCGATTTGAACCTGCGTCTACCGGATTCACCGTAAGAACAAGGAATGGATTGAAGAATTTGGCGCTTGTAGGTAAGGACTTCGATGGCTTGGTTGGTAAAAACATCGATATACTGAATTCAGAGATCGCAGGTTAAAATCCCGGTCGCGGTTCGAATTTTCCTTTCCATAGAAAATCTTTGAACACAAAGAACCTTGGAATTGAAAAACAACAACAATTCTATCTATAAGTGACCATAACCGCAACCGCAAACCGCATTCAAAAGGACAGATAAGAAAAAGGATGTTTAATCGCACTTGGAAGTTTGACATTGACAGTTATAGCTTGTAGCAGTAAGGGTGGTTTTCGCAGAGCAAGCCTAACAAACATATTCGAGGCCCACTCAAACATTATAGTCAACTCGGCGAAGACCGTCTGGCGGGTAGGACCGTACAATAAGCAATAAACAAAGTCAGAATAATAATAGCAATTAAATGAAAAAATGGTTCATTTAAACTGTGAAAACTTAATTTTCTGTAGTTCGGGTTGTCTTGCTGTGGTTATTCAGACCTTGTTGTATTGCTTATTGTACGGTCCTACGTCCTACGGACGTCTTCGCCGAGTTGACCTTATCACAAAAATAAATTAACTTTACCTTATCAACTTTAATCTCAGCACTAGGTGACCTAATATAGGTATAAAATATCTCCGCGCCGAGTTGATGCCAGCTACTCCTAGGACTGTGCCTCAACTCCTCAACAGCCA
Source organism: Agrotis segetum (assembly GCA_036375495.1). Lineage (NCBI taxonomy): Eukaryota > Metazoa > Arthropoda > Insecta > Lepidoptera > Noctuidae > Agrotis > Agrotis segetum. The sequence continues at coordinate 974,698 of JAQSVV010000090.1, read as the reverse complement.
TCCAGAAGCCGACCAGACCTTGAGAGCACATAGTTTCCAGAAACATCGAGAGGTATCGCCGACCTGTCACACTCTCCATTATTTTGTGTAGAGGCAGGGTCTGTAAAATAATTGTCGGCAGATTTAAATAACTGCGAATCGGCATGGACTGTGCAGTGAATTTTGATATCTGTGTCGTGTATTACACGGTTCATATTTGCATGTGCAACCCATTGGATGTCACTATAGCTAGTTGAATCGTCAGTATGATTGTAGACGTGAAGTCTCAGAATGCACACTTGACAAAGTTGTCAGTAGATTGCTTTTCAACCTTAAAGCTAAAGACATTAGGGTTAAATTAGTTAAGTATCAAGTCTGTTGCATAGACGTCGCGGAATGCTCTGTGTTAGTCTACCACCAGATGCGACCATGAATCACATTTACGACTTTTATAACTGTTATACGAGTCTTGCATTTAGTACCCAGACGTCTTCATGAATCATAGGGGTGATCAGATTACTTTGCGTATTAGAAATAAATAAAGATTATTCAAATTTAGTTAAGTTATTAAATAGATTGTTCTGCCCGAGGAAAAGCGGATTCGCGAGCGAATCCCGGTCCGCATAAGATACTCGTAATAGGGCACGGTGTGGTTTTTGTCAGTCGAGTCTAATACACCCCGGAGAAAGTCCATGAGGATTTCCAGAAAGTATAACAAAAATATATAAGAACAAGACACGAAAAAAAAATTCTATAGACATATAAGTTAATAAAAAAATATTAGTACCTTTACCTTGCTATCAGACTGGTCTACAGTAGGAAAAGCCCCGTCCCATCCAAGCTTCCTAAGGGCGGTTTCACACTCAGCCTTAGCAATAGTCAGCTGATTAATGTACCTCTTCAGTTTTTTAGCGTCAGCCACTTGTTGCCGACTTACATTTTGAGAACCACTCTTTTCTATGACTTCTATGTCTACACCCTTAGCTCGCTTCACGTTTTGTAGGGTAGTTGCTTGCATTATTTGGGTGACGATGTCATATCTGCAATGGAAAATAGGTCATATTTAACGTGCAATTAGATCTCTTTTCCCCCACTGGGTTTTAGCAGTCCGTTGATAGCAAAATCGGAAGTTACGGAAATTATAAGAAAGTCCCTAAGATAATTATAAGAAAGTACAGATACTGAAAGAAGAAAAATCAATAAGTTATTCTCACTAAATGCGTTTTGTACGCATTCCTTGATACATTAGAATGATTAAATGTATGTTTTGTTTCTAAGTACGTATCGTATGTGATTGGTATTTGGTATTGACTGTAGACTCTCTAAGGAGTAACCATGGAGTTTCTTGCCGGTTCTTCTCCATGAAAACGACCAACCCGAACCGTGCCAATATTTTTTTCTCGACGTTTTGTAAGTGCCTATTGATTTATTCTTGTTTACATTACAACTTTAATAAGTTTTAAGTTTATAGTGATATAAACACAATTTTCTTTCCTTCTTTCTTTCTAAACGCTTAAAAAGTAGGTTGAATAATTCTCACGAAACCGGTATATGGAATTCGGAAGAGATTTTTTACAGTACTCATTTAAAACCACATTGAGCAAGATTCTTTTTATTCGCGTTAATGGGTTAATTCGCTCCATCAGTCGAGGTCATGGTCAAGAATGTGATGTTGCACGGAACTGTAAGGAAGAGTAATTCTTTCTCAGACTTATGATACGATTTTCTTTTCCCACAATAAGCATGAAGAGATAAATATTGCGGTCACCGACTTTGCTATTACGATCACGTGAGTAATTAATTATTTAAGTATAACCACATACACTGCAAATCCACTCATTTCTCTCAATTGGTAAACCAATTTCACACACGATACTTCACTTCATCATCATTTAGCGTTCTTTCAAAATAGCGCATGCAGCTAAACGACTTTTGAACTCAGTTGAATCTAGTATTATAAGATGTCGCTTAATGCCAGTATTTTACATGCAGCGTCTGCCTATCTGACCTCCACAGTTCACTAACTAAAAGTACTAAGAAGGAGGATCGTGATAATGCGATACCCTCAACCTTCGTTCCTCGGTTAAACTGATTGTCAGACTGTCTAGCCACTCTGACTGCTTGAAGTGACTCGACTGCCAAAGATCTACCAAGACTAGCTGCCAGAACTGTCCTCCCTCCGCCCCACCCGCGGTGGTGGACGCCCACGGCGACGGACGTCGCAAGACGATCTTCGGCCACCGTAGGAGCAGGCATGTGGGCAGCGAGTAAAGGGCAATTCGCTGCCCGACCATGGACCATGCCCGGGTCGACAGCGCGTTGTCCCACGCGCGCCTCAAAGAGCGTCAGCATAATGACGAGGCCATAATCTCAGAGGGCCAAAGCCTGCCGGGCCGTGGTCGCGGGATTATTTCCTTACCCCCGTAACATAAAGGGCTATTGAAGGACACCGTGGATTTTAGTCAGTAGAAGTCTGACAGTCCGTCCCTCATTTGATGATTTTATCACGCTAAAAAAAAGACTGCCAGAACTGACGGCTAAACGTGCTTTCTGGAGCATGGAGGAACCTCGGTAGGACGTCATGGGTGGATAGTTGGTCAGTGTGGTCCCTCATCTTTGGAAAATGCTGTTTAAACCAAAAATCTCTTCAAGTCTTGTGCTGCTGATACGATTTAGCCACGAGCTACTGAAGTTAAACAAGCTATAAAGCACTTATTTTTTGCTATTGTCACGTTTAAATATTACACCAGATCTGTCAAGAGTTTATTAAATTTTCCCTTGTATTTTTAACGTGCTTGTCGTAAATCAAAATCGTTGCTCGGCGACGGTTAACATTAGTTTCGATTCACAATACCGACAAAATTTACTGGTTTCACCAAGTAGAAAAAAATGCCCAAAACTGGTTTTAAAGTGTTACGTAGACGGGAAATTTAGTCAATGTAAGAATGTGTTAACGTGAATATATTAAGAAAGTATTTTATGTTGAGATTTTTGTGGAAAGAAAAAAACGAGTGCAGCCAGGACCTGGAGGGGGGGGGGGGGGGTATTACAACGTCTTAAGGTGATTGCGTCGATGTAGCCCGCGAAATTCAAATATTTTTACGTTTTTTGCAATTTGCAGGCCAGTGACATGTTGTAACTTTATAAATATTTGTGTTGCGCAAATAACAAGTATAATTTTAAATATAAAAATTGTCAAAAAATTCGCTCCATCAGCTCTCACATAGAAAAGGTGCATCGTAGTTAGATTTCGGAGATTTTAACATGATGCACCTTTTCTATGTGAGAGCTGATGGAGCGAGTTTTTTGATATTTTTTATATTTAAAATTATACTTGTTATTTGCGCAACACAAATATTTATAAAGTTACAACATGTCACTGGCCTGCAAATTGCAAAAAACGTAAAAAAAATTGAATTTCGCGGGCTGGTTGGAGCATCCCCCTTAAAACCAGGCTTGTTCCGGTGAGTGAAAGTGACAGAGCTATACAAGTCGTCTAGCGCCACCTCGTTCACTCACTGGAACAAAGCTGGTTTTAAGACGTAATACCCCCCTCAGAACCTGCCTTCCAATTCACCGGACGCTTTATCAACTAAGCCACCGCAATTATGTGCTCGAATCTTTCAATCTCTTGTTAACATCTTAGGAGGACAAGTCCTGTCCGCACTCAAAGTTTCCACAGAAATCTTTACGAATCGCCACACAGGCATTAATGAGTATTAAAAAAAAGTGTTAATATCAAACGCTTTTGTGTCTCCGGCCGGTTTCTGAGTAAATAATAAATGTTAAACGAAAACGTTTAATTTTAATAAGGTCGGTCGATTATGTAGATAATTCTGGTCTATGGAAGTTGGGCGACAAAATAATAAACATAACGGCTAGAGGATAATACGGTTACCTAAATCATCTGTACTGTACTATTTTACGAATATGATGCAATTACTCTGTATAAGGAAAGTCTAAAACAATAGTACCTAAAATGCTATGCGTGCTAGAAAAGTTCTATTTATATATTTAATGAAATATGAAGTTAATTTATTATTTATTCAGTATTACCTATAACCTCGACCTCGTCTGCGCAACCACGACCACTCTGACAAGAGTGTCGAGTGTTATGACTAAGAAGATTACCTATTATCAAGTTCACTAATTGTCCATTCATAATCTTGCTCGTAATATGATACTGTAGTGTCCTTTTTAGGCCATAGTTAATTCAATTCCAGAAGAGCAAACATAATAGTTCAGTTAAGTTCAAATATATCCCTTGGTGACCTACAAACTTGCTATTAGTAGGTAGTAAACTTTCAATTAGAGGAAAAATATAATTGAAAACATTTTAAAAATCCCGTTTTACAAACATAATATGAAATTTTATAGCAATTATTTTTATCAAACACGCATATCATAGGAGAGTCCTTGACACATAAAAGTAATTGGTCAGTGAAAGTAATAAACAATATTATCAGTACGGGCACACACGGTAGGTAAACAAAATATAATCAAATCATACAGTATTACAACTGGGAACGATTACAGGAATTCATACCCTTTTTTTGTCATGGTAAAATCAGGTAGGGCAGGGCGGGAGGGACTATCAGACTCGTACCGACTAAAATCCACGGTGTCCTTCAATAGCCCTTTACGTTCCAAGGTCACGTTAATTCGTTAGTCCCGCGACCCCGGCTAGGCTTTGGCCCTCTAAAAGGGGCCCCGTCATTATGCTGACACTCTTTGAGGCGCGCGTGGGAAACAACGCGCCGTCGACCCGGGCATTGTCCATGGTCGGACAGCGAGTCGCCCATTACTGGCCGGGCCCCCCACACACCGACAAAGGTACCTCCCGAAACTTCCGCGGCCGGTGAGGACCTGCGTCAGGCGGTAGGTCAGGAAGCCGTGACGCCTATCCAGCCACTTATGAAGGGTCTCACAGGCGCCATTGCGGCGTGACCGATTCGTACTGCTTACCGCAACATAGTAAGGTGTTTGTAGGCCTGTAAGGTCTAGATCCTACAGGCCTACAAACACCTATAGGTACTAAGATGCGGCAAGTGCGGCTCTGCTACTGCTCGCTGGATGGTATCAAAGTCTAGTCTATTATGTTACACTCTCGACTTACTGATGAGTGATCCGGGTCTGTGGCATCGATACAAGTGAGTTTAGTTTGGAAGATAAAAATTTAGTTGAAAACAATCTTGTTAGATTTTGTAAAAAGCGCATAGTTGGTCTACTGGACACTTTATACTAGGTATGTTAGCAATGTGCACTCACCGTAACCGTTTCAGCGTGTCGACATTGTTACAGCTATTGATCAGACGTATGTAGTCCTCGAATGTTTTGGCGTACTCATGAGTTCTTACGTGCATAGCATCCACCTCCTTCTGAGCTTCCAAATATTGGATTATCTTCTGATTTATGTAGTCTGGTTCCGTTATTAGGTCTATTGCTGGCTGTAAAACTGTAGAATTGAAGAAGAAAATATATGAGTAAGATAAAATAATATCCTTATGCCTCCTCCTATCCTGCCTCCTCCCTAAGAATACGCGACGCGTCTTACGGTGCGGCGCGCTGTTTGTCCTACACAACGCCAATATTATTTTCTCAAGCAAAAACACGCATTACATGTGGACATGAGGTAGCTAGACCACATACATCAGGTTCTGGTCTTGGTTTCGTGTATGTTTACGGCTTTTCTCGCAGCGACTACGGCTGCGTCACTAGCAGAATAAGCCGCAACAATTCAAAAAATCGCTTCTCCTCTCTTTATATCGCCATCATTAAGTAGGTATGTGTTTTCCGCGTGTCTCTGAATGAGGCCTTAGACAGTTTTCAAATAAATGAAGTGTTCATTTGAATAGAGATTATAGTTATTAGATAACGACACATCTGCAGAGAAATAATTAAAAAATTACCTAAGTGATTGATAGCAAAATGTACTAGCGCCCATTTAAAAATTCTAAAGAACATAATATCTAATTCAGATGTGAAATACATTGCTTACTTAACTAAGTACTAAGTTCTGTGCTGCAAACTTAGATGGCCAATTTTATTCAGGTGTGTCGTCGTTAACCCTAGTAGTAAAGTCGTGTCACAAACTTATGCCTGTGTGTAGGCGCCTTACTATGTAGGGCGGGACTGTTGACAGTGACCTCAATTAAACCAAGGTGACACGCAACAGGTGTTCACATAGTCCACTTTAACTAATACTGTGATTGATCATGGCTATATTTAGAAATGCAGTGCACATCCTCTCAACAGATGCTGATCAAGATTAACACAACACATAGTTGTTTTTCTCCTTTTTATCTGCAATTGGCCTTATATGCAGATTTTATTTAAATATCTGAGGAGTTTTGACATAATAATATAATATCTGATCTAATCAATCCCATAACTACATTATCTCCTAAAAAAATCAAAAGAGAAACTTAAATAATATTTTCCTTGGCTTCCGTTTAATGTGAATTTGTTTACATGATTCAATTACCACAGTTGCATAGATATTCCATTTTTACAGAAAATTATTTGAAACAGTAAAGCGATTAAGAGTTTTGCAATACCGTGTCTCAGAAACAACATACCTTTGCAAGCCAGTATTTCTCTCATGAGGTGAGTAGCAGGAGCCAGGGAGTAGCACCGAGGCATCAGGAACATGATGATCAGCTCACTGATTTGTCTCAAGTAGTGCAGTTCTGTGTCAAAGGACATCAGGTGTGGGGCCAGAGCAAATACTGGTGGTTGGTTCAGTTCCAATCTGCAGTGTTTGGACAATTTATTCATTACTAATCAACAAGAAATAATATTTTTTTCTAAATTTTACTGAAAATACATTTAAATCTTATTCCTTAATGTGTGTACAATAGCCATTTCTATAAAGCCAACTATTTACAGGTTCAGTAATATTTGTATATGTCAAAATAAAGATGCTATAATTACACTGTTAAACCTTAAAATAGTAATTACTCCACTAAATAGCATTTGGCAAAACTGCTTTACAGCAATGTTTAATTGATAGGTGGTACACAGAACAGCAAAAATATCATACTCAAAAAATCTTTATCAAACTACAACTTACGCACAACTCCTAGCAATTCTTATTCTTTCAAAATGCTGTGTGATCTTAGTCACCATGTCACTAGCCAGAAGTTTCTCAGCATCAACACGTAACAACCTCTCGTACAAGTTCTGCACTCCACCCCAAACATGTTCCTTGAACTTGTCTATCACTGGCTCTGGCTTGTGAGACCACTCCTTCAACCATCGAGCCACGAAGTCTCTCAAAACATAGTCAATCAATAGCTGCAACTGACTGTCCACAGTACGCCCAAATATAACAGGCAAATGAGACTTTTTTGTAGCATGAGGCCAATTTGACTGATCCTCCTACAGACAGAAATACGAAAATAAATATAGCTGTGAGTAAACCTCGTAAAAAATATATCCATGAGATATATCATACCTTTAGCGTCTCCTCTATTTGTCGAACATCTTTTTCGACTTTATCCAATAAAAACAAAGATGTTTGGTGCGGAGAAGATAACGATACATGACCCCAAAGCGTCAACACGAAAACTGCTATCACTATGAATAAACTAAGAAGTAATAAATAGATCAAGCTCCATATAAATGGAAAATACCACACTACTGATAAACACAAGGGTGCCACACAAACTGAGATCCATTTAATCATGATTTTCGCTCAATTTTCACATAACATTATTTTATAAATAATTGTAAACAACTAAGATTTATTTTAAATGTAGGATCCACAATACTGTGAATAGCTTCAGACATTTACGATTGCGTAGCACTGTCTTCGATCCATGTTTTTAAATTTGTAATTAGGTATCCTAGCGAGATTTGTGTATAGTTTTTCCGTAAAATTAGCTCCCTCGACCATTAAATTCTCCTTCTGTTCATTAGCTAGCTGTCAATATAAGATTTTCATAATCAAACTCCGAACGAGCGAGATGCAACATTATTTGATATCATAAATACCATATGTGTGAAAGAGAGATCACAAAATTGTGACGTCATTCATATTGACATTAGTTGGTGGGGAAGTGGGGGAGGTTTTGGTGATGTGCTCTAGCAGAGAACATAATAATATGGATATAGTTTATGTATTTAGTCGATTATCGATTAGTGAGTTTCACAAGATCATTACTGATTGTTTGTCATTATCTGTGGGCTATGAGTTATTGTGTGTGTGTGGCCATTTGATTTGTGGTATTGTCTTTATCTGTGTTATTGTCTTGTCAAAAAACCGGGCATGATTATAATGAAACGTGCAAATCGTACCAATAAATAAAAAGTATTTGGACGAATCATTTCATATTTGCGAAGCATTGATCAGTGGGTCGTTCTAAGAAAGCATTGCGTCATTAATTATTACTGTGACAAAAGTGTAAACTAATCTGAAATTAAGTCAATCTATTGCTGTAACATTTGACGATTGTTAGAAACTTAATAATGTAATGTTTTTAGTGAATTTCATATTGTTTTTATTTATTAATTACAATGTCTGAAAAAGAGGCCACATATCTAGTTGTTGGCGGAGGAATTGCGGGCGTTACATGTGTGGAAACACTAGCAATCTTACATCCTGAGGAAACACTCATTATCATTACAGCTTCTTCGTTAGTAAAAAACGTAAGCAATGTGAGTTTTTTTGCTAAAACTATTGTTAAATTTGATGTCAATGAAACAGAAGCAAGTTCGTTGATGAGAATTCATCCAAACTTAAATATTGTTTTTGATTCTCTGAGACATGTTGATACCAAAAGTCAAATAGCATATACTTATAGTGGTTGTGAAATTAAATATAAGGTTATATGCATTTGTACTGGTGGAATACCAAGACTAATCAGAGATTCTGAAAAAAGTAAGAGAATACTTGGTATAAGAGATACTGAGTCAGTGGTAGAATTTCAGGAAAAACTAAGAACTGGCCGTAGAATGGTTATAGTTGGTAATGGTGGTATTGCATCAGAAATAGTGCATGCCACATCTGGAATACAGAAAATATGGGTCATCAGAGATGATTATATTTCTGCTACCTTTATTGATCCGGGAGCAGCAGAATTTTTCCAGAACACATTTAAAAACAAAGAATTACAGCCCGAACAAAAGACTGTTATAAGAAGACATGTTTTTTCAGAGGAGGACCAAGTTATTTCTTTAAATAGAGATTTAAAATCAGCTGCATTAGGTCCAGACTGGTACAGAAAGTTGGAAGGTATAAAAGATGATAATGGTATACAGGAACTAGAAACTATTTATAAAGTGGAAATAAAATCAGTGGAAGAGACAAATGACAAGGAGTATCCCCTTCAGGTGGAACTTTCAAATGGTAGAACTATTGAATGTGATTTTATTGTATCTGCAACTGGTGTTGAACCTGCTGTGAACTTCACATGGGATACAGAACCAGTAATGGGGCCAGAAGGTGGTTTAGCTGTTAATGAATTTCAAGAAACATCAATAAAAAATGTGTTTGCTGCAGGTGATGTTGCCCATGCAGCATGGGATCATGCTCCACATTGGTTTCAGTTGAGGCTGTGGACTCAAGCTAGACAAATGGCGGGAATGGCTGCCAAAGCCATGCATGGGAGGATTATGAATGAAGAAGTGCTACAAGACTTCTGTTTTGAACTTTTTACACATTGCACTACACTCTTCGGGTTTCAAGTTATTTTATTGGGAAAGTATAATGCACAAGGACTAGGAAGAGATTATGAAATTTTGTTACGTATGACACCCAATAAAGAATACATAAAACTTGTGTTACAAAGTGGTAAATTACAAGGAGCTATATTAATTGGAGAAACAGACTTAGAAGAGATGTGTGAAAATTTGATTCTAGATCAGTTAGATTTAACACCTTTAGCTGATCAAATTTTAGACCCAGATATTGACATTGATGATTATTTTGATTAAGCAATTGTGTTTTATTAAGTAGTTGACTACTGCTTTAAGTTCACCCACTATCACGCTATCTACTTAGTCATTATTATATTTTTTTTTTAGTTCTTATTAATTTATTTCAACTTACACCTACTTGTAAATACATACAATTTAGTACCTAATATATTGATAACTTCAAGTTTTCGTTTTGAATTTACTTTAGATCTCTTGTTTTTTTTAAATATTTCTCTAAATAAAAATTTTGTGGTTAGGTATTTCGGTTTTCTCTGCCCAACTCAGATCATTCCAGATTATCCTATATGGTTAGCCGATACAAAATCTGGACAGAAATTGAAAATGCTGCACAGCATTCAGTTGTTAAGGGGGATGCTCCAACCAGCCCGTGAAATTCAATTTTTTTTTTTACTTTTTTTGCAATTTGCAGGCCAGTGACATGTTGTAACTTTATAAAAATAGGTATGAGTTACGGTAATAACAAGTATAATTTTAAATATAAAAAATATCAAAAAATTCGCTCCATCAGCTCTCACATAGAAAAGGTGCATCATACAATGGTTGGAGCACAGATTACTTATATGTAGCAAGCTAGGTTGGAGCCCACTTGGAGCCACAGACTAAGTAGAGAGTATTTGGAGCATCCCCCTTAACAAAAATCAAAAAACTACAAAAGAACAGATCAAAATATAGTGATGTGACGTAGAAAGAGAAATGTGATGATGTCAAAATCAAAAGGAATTTAGTGGAATGACGAGTAAATAGATTTCCAATCGACTTGAATTTTGACTAAAGCGCTATATTCACGATCCAGCACGGCTGTACAGCAGCTCAAGGTCGCGTTGCTGGACGTAGCAAAAACACCGTGAATAGGCTTGACGTACGTCAAGGCTTGATCCAGCACGGCTGTACGTCAAGCCTATTCACGGTGTTTTTGCTACGTCCAGCAACGCGACCTTGAGCTGCTGTACAGCCGTGCTGGATCGTGAATATAGCGCTTTAGCCATAAACATGGAGATAGAAACATAGGGAGCGAAGGCTTGTAACATTTAAAACCCATGGACCTAAAAAAAAAGGCAGACGGAACTTCACTAAGAAACGATTGAAGCACCACAATGGCGACCGTGTTTATATGTGTGAGTTTGTATAGGGATGCCAGATGAAGGAAAAAATTACCCATTTTTAAACAATATTTAATTAAGATCTCCCTTGAACTTAAGTTTAATTACAATTTTTTTGTGACAGATACCTATTTTTAAAATAAAGGTAAAATAATTTAAGCACATTGGATATAAAATATTTACAACTCGTTTAATATTAATAAAGTTTTACAATCCCTTTCGGTTATTCAAATTTTTGTAGACTTGTCTTTTGCTATTGACACATCTAGAAATCCCTTCTAATTTACTTAAATGGTGAAAACGAATGTTTAAGTATTTTTCGCCTATAAACATTTAATTAAAGCTATTTTATGTTTCATTCCTACACGTCTACATTCCTATTCCATGTCTACACTCCCTTATTATTTTTATACAATCATTTTTCCATGCATCATTTGCCGTGGGGAAACTTGTAAAAATACAGAAGAATACAATAACGATAAATAGTAACAAAATATAAATCTCCCAATTTTAAAATAATTTGAACCTTGAAATAGTTGCAACACTGATTGATTTCGAGATGTTTATAAAATTTATTGACGTAAAATCGAGAAATAAGCTTCAAAATGACATGTTTAACTATGAAAAGTGATCCCCTGGCTTTTTTAATTGAACTACTATGGTTTAGACAACTTTTTGCAACACATGACGGCATACTTTGATTTTTATTAGACAAAATAACACCGTATGAAACCGCGAGTGTCGTTCGAAGCGTAATGGCCGACGGCTGACTTACTATGGTGTGAATGTGTGTGTGCTGGCTTGTGTGGACAAGCGCACTGACTTACTATGGGTGCTTCAATTCTTTCTTAGTAAAGTTCCGTCCGCCTTTTTTTTTAGGTCCATGTTAAAACCTTAGATTCTCTAGATACCATGGATTTATTCCCTTTACGTCGAGTCCCGTTACGTCGAGTCTCAAAGTCTATTGTTCTCCAAAGTATTGATATTTTACGCTTTCTATTACCTTTATGTCGAGTTTGGTGAACAAGTACAGTCAGGGATGTAAATTAAAAGCCAATGGCATAAAAACAAGTATAGGTGAAGATTACCTAAAAAGGAAATTCAACGAAGCCCCGCTTCGCGGGGCTTCTATTTCTGCTTACATGGTTTAAAGTAACCTAACACGAAGGGGATGGCGGGGTCTGAAAGACCCCGCCAGCCAAAAGAACCTAACCTGTCCGTGTCGGGGTGCCCACGAGTCCCGAGCTCGCTTCGCTCGCTCTTGGATCAAAGTCCACAGGACCTATCATTGAAATTCATAATAATATCCTTAAAACTAAACTATCCTTGTCGGGGTACCTTATTTGACGTGACTGTACTTCTAAAATATGATATATTATATAATGAAGGGTATGCTTGTGAAGGTCAAAAGAAGTCAACTTTTTTTAGCTCACTTTTCAATAAAAACTTGTCTTATGTTAGTAGAAATAGTAGATTTACTGTCACACGCCGCGCTTGCTCTTCAAGTCTTTAATTTCTTTTGTGCCAGTGACATTTTGTAACTTTATCATTCTTATCTTTATCATTCATTTTGATAAAGTTACAACATGTCACTGGCCTGCAAATTGCAAAAAACGTAAAAAAAATTGAATTTCGCGGGCTACATCGACGCAATCACTATAAGCGATTAGTCGATTTGTTTTTCTTTCTTGAGGGAAAGAGAAAGAAGTATCAATCTTTCCATACTTTTCTCTTTCTGTGCATTGTTCTGTGCCTTTCATTACTTTCAAGGTCATCGTTTTGGCATCGTTTTTCGTGCGCTCCCTATATATTTATCTCCATTTGCTGGATGTTCTATAGTCTGTGGTACCCCCTGCACCCCTTGGATGTCGTGTTCTCTGTCTGTTTTCTGTGTTTTCTGCATTAGTCTGTGGTTTTCTGTGCATCCGTGATCCGTGTTTGATGCGTGCATTGTTTTTCTCGGCTTATTTATTTAATTGTATTAATAAAATTCATAAATTGATTTGCCCGGACTTCCACCCTCTTCAGAGCAAACATAATATTCATCGTGGTATTTGTTGAGTGTACGAATAAGTGTGTGAAAGTTACTGTATCCTAACGTGTCCTCCTTTGTTTCTTTTTCTATTCACCGACGTAATAGTCGTCCAGAATGCCTATATTATTTAGTGTTGTGGCCCGAGGTACAGTGGTTTTAGCTAAATATGCTACATGTGCGGGAAATTTTACGGAAGTTACGGAACAACTACTATCGAAGATACCGCCCCACGATGATAAGTTGACGTACTCTCATGGAAATTATTTGTTCCATTACATTGCTGAAAACAAATTGGTTTATTTCTGCATTACCGATGATGTGAGTATAGATGGTCTTTATACAAAGAATTTTGAATATTTTAATTCAAGTACATTTTCATATCCTGATAACTTTTGCTTCAGAAATTCCAACGTTCGAGAGCATTCTTATTCCTCAATGAGATCAAGAGAAGATTTTCGACAGCATTCGGTGATACGGCTCAGACCGCCATACCTTATGCTATGAACGGAGAGTTTGCCAGAGTACTAGCCACAGAGATGAAGCATTACAGTGATTCCAAAGATCTCGACACAATATCTAGAGTACATGGCGAGTTGGATGAACTCAAGAACATTATGGTTAAAAATATTGGTAAGTTTATGCCCAAAAGTAACCCATACAACCATTTAATCTGTTAATCCATATTAACAGAAGTTTCGACAACTTTACTTTAACCCTTAACCACCTAACATACGTCTCACAGACCCTATTATGGTTAAAATCGTGAATATTTTTGCTCAGGAGTGTCGTATCAACTTGTTCCTTCCTATACCTTTTCCCCGCGTCCCTCAATACCGTACAACGGCTAGTCGGGGTTGTAGGGATGCGCGTTTGGCTCAGGTGAGTGAATGAATACAAGCTAGGGTCTGTGAGACGTATGTTAGGTGGTTACGTGATTATTGTAAATTGTGTATTTCTTTATTGTTTAAGTTATAATAGCACATAGGTAGTCCGTTATTAATAGCTGATTGGAAAAAGAATTATCAGACGACGATAACATACCAAACGACCAATAGGGATGCGGAGAATGTTGCTACAAATCACGTTATGGAAGAAAGTTGCGCGCCTGATTCCAAATACGAATGGCCAGATACAGTTCAACTAAACACTCTATCGCACAGTGATATTCCTTCAGATAGTGGTGATCAAGTGTTTTTAACTGAGGATGATGTGCCGTTGGCGTTAGTACGGCCGAAAAGAAGAAAAAATATTTTGTAATCGTATTCGATGGTCATTCGCCTCAACCTCTTCACGATCACAAACTTTATAACATAATATAGCAGGGGAAAGAGAAGGTATAAATACAGCATACCGGAATGAGCTGAATACATATGGCACGTCATGAAAGTAATGCTAAATTGCTCCGTTTCCTCTAGAACAACACGACCCGAATACGAATTATCAATCACTCTTCAGCAGTGCTGAAGAGTGATTGATAATTCGTAAAAAACTGTACTACTTACCAGTGTACTAAGAAACGCAAAACAAATTACATGTGTTTCGAAAGAAAAGCGCTAATTCGCCTTGAATGCTCAAATAAAATGTGTTTTCGATGTCGTGAAAACACGTAAGTTTAGAGTCTGCAATTTTGTTTAATTTATTTTTTTAATTATAATTTTTACTTTTTTCCATGTTTCTTGATTATTAAATAATACAAAAATTATAAAAAGAATTTTCTGTAGATCAAAGTATTTTTTGCCGATCTCAATTTCCAAACGTATTAGAAAAGCAAGCCTAATTAAGAGATTGCACCAATAATTGGGGGTTAAAAATAAATTATTTGATTTTCATGTGCCTTTTGTTTCTAATATCAGAGTTTAATAATGTTCAAAACAGATTTTTTACTAAAAACAATACCCTTTCTTAATATTTTTAACAATAGTGAATTAATTAACTCAGGGGTCCCACAGACGTATGTTAGGTGATTGTGTGACAAAAATATGTGCTAGGTAGTTAAGGGTTAATACAGGTAGGTTGGTTTAAAAAACCCGCTATCGGGATGTAATATTTTATAAGAAGTCACTAACCAATTCATCATCATCTGCCTAGCCTTTTCCTGTTTGGGGGTTTGCTTCCAGTCAAACCTGATGCAGCTGAATATCTGTATTTAATAAGCAATTGTTTATCTCTAGTCAGACAAATAGATTTGCTTATTGCATACTGATAACAAGTCATGGCTCTGTAATGTTTGTGTACAGTTCAATAATGTGGACAAACAAAAATAGGAAATATTACGAAATTCTGTGTTTAAATAAAAGCACATATTCAACAGACAAATAAAATTGTCAAACTACCTTGTTATCACTGAAGGCTAAATGAATAAATATAAAAAAAAACAAGTTTCTTTTAGCATCAAAAGTTAAATGGTTAATAAACATCTATTTGTAAATTTTCATTTAACTAATATAAAAATACATGTTTTCTCTATCATTTTCCAGTTCAGGAAAATGATAGAGAAAACATGTATTTTTAATGACCATTAGTCATCAAAAAAGGCATGTTCTGCAGTTCAAATTAAAAATTTATTACATTGGGATTTTTTATAAATAACAAATAAGTAATGATCCTAAAAGGACATGGCTCAAGTCGATGGTCAAGTCGATGGTGTGTCATATTCCACTTGTTTCCCAACAAAACTGACAGGGCCTTCAGGCCAGATGCCTAGCAAAACGCGGTTGAAGCCATGGGCAGACGCTAGTAATTCTATAATTATCCTAAACACATGAAACATGCAGTTTTCAATGGCCTTTGAAACAAACATTAATTAGTGTACCTTGGGAACTTTTGAAACAAATGAGTAATGGGTTAATTTGTAAATAAATGAAAACAATCAATTAAATTTTTATGTTCTGGTTTCGATAGCTGTTTAACGTAAATAAAACTTATCAGTCCTTATCTGTATTTTGCCTACATGTAAACTGCACTACATACCTATTTATGTATGTGTCATTGACTATGTATGTAATGGAGAGGCTTATTTACTTGTAAATGTGATGTATATAATCTTGTTTATATGTTATTAACATATTAGTCATTTATTGTGTAAACAATAAATGACAATGTAAATTGCAGGCCAATGCTTTAGTTGTTTTCATGGTTAAGTACTAATAAAATGCAAACATCAATATCTAAAGAATCTTTAATAGATTTGCAGCTTTATCACTAAACAACAAGGTTCATTATCAATCGGGAAGTATAGTTTTGGGTAGGTTGGTGTGCTGATCTCTCACATCTGTACTTCTAATTTCCATTAAATTTCATATTTCTGTTTATAAAATCCCTTTTCTTTACTTTTTAATCATTTTTTTTTGAGATTGGAACGAAAAGCATGAATTATTGGTTTGACTGGCCTGTTAGTCTAGTGGTTAGTGACCCTGACTGCTATGCCGGAGGCTGTGGGTTCGATTCTCACCCAGGACAAATGTTTGTGTGATGAGCATGATCATTTGTTCTGTGTCTGGCAAGGGCGTCGCCAAGGGGGGGCAGGGAGGGGCAGCTGCCCCCCTCTAGAGATTCTAAAAAAGTTGCCAAATATAATGCAACCAAAGTCCTAAGTCTTTCAGTTGATTTGCGTGAAGTTCATGCCTTGAACACTAATTCCCGTACGTCGAAACTCGAATGAATTCACCAATTCCACTCCTAATATTCCGTATGCTCAACTCACTAACTCACTCTGCCTGCTCTACTCTATCGTTAAAGCGGGAGAGGGGGAGTGGGGAAGCAATGTTATTATAACTTATTTACAAGTTTTTTATTGCATAGTCAAGAGCTCGTGCTTGTGTAGCTTTACACATTGGACTCTGTACTGTCACAGAATATATATGTATATAGCATTAAGATTCTGTTGTTATTACAATCGCTGTAGATGTGAGGCTCGTAGTACAAGTGAAAAGCTTCATGTGTTGTCGACTTTACCTACAAATCATACCTATTTTTCTCATTCATAGAGAATGAGAAAAGTATGATTTGTAGTAGGTAAAGTCAACTTGCCCCCCCCCCTGCGCCATCGGCTGGCGACGCCCTTGGTGTCTGGGTGTAATTTATCTATAACATGTATGTATTTAGAAATATATAAGTATGTTTATCAGTTGTCTAGTACACATAACACAAGCTCTGCTTAGCTTGGGACTAGATGGCATTGTGTGATAGTTGTGAAATATTATATTATTATATTCATACTAAATTGTTATGACTGCAAACTATTATAAAAAAACTATAATAAGTAGTGCTACTGCCACTATTTAAACACCTGATCTAACTTGTTTACTAAACAAGGTATACATATAAAAGGTGTATGTTTACTAAACATGGCTGCTAAATATTTGCAAGTTTTATTTTACCTACATATTCATAAAAAATAGACTAAATATTAGTAATCTACTGTATTATATTGCTGCAAAAGGTTTCGTTTAAATAACGTGTTTTATACACAGTGCATTATGGCTTGTTTCAAATTCCAAGGCCTCAATAATTTCATGTAGGTACCTAATGATTCACTCATGACTATTTGCACTTAATGTAATTATCTAAGGAAAACCTCATGTTTCTAATATGAATACTTCTACGTAAAATATTGTTTAGTATGCATCTACTGCTATTATTTATTATATAAATGCCTTTTCCCGGCTTTTTCTGCCTTATGGCGGAAATAGTATGGAAAGAGAATGTTTGGAATATGACAATGGGTCTAAAACAGACACTGTAGCAATATTCGTAATGATTTACTTCGTGACTTTCCAGCAATATCATTAACAGTTCTTTTATTGTTAATTCACAAAGTGAATCATTAGGAATATGGCTAAGTGTTGGAATTTGAAGTGTTTTTTTGGAGGTGGATCAGTCATTCAGAAGTCTACCACCCTAAATTTGCCTTACCCTTTGCCTTTTTATGATATTAGTTATGCTATGTGTATATGTATAAATTTTACTATCATAATACCTACAATAGAATACTTAAATAAAACAGTCATACCATTACTGTAAAATGCTACAAAAATATATTCGTTTTCATTAAAATGTAGGTACCTACTGTCAGTTAATTACTTCACTTTAGTTTCATGTGTAATTGTTAATTTATGTACCTAACTATTTTTTTTTTTTTTTAATTTCAGATACAATGGCGATGCGCGGGGAGAAATTAGAATTACTAGTGAATAAGGCTGACAATTTAGCGACGGGTGTAAGTATTTAAATGATAACTTGAATTTTTCTACTGTTGTAACAGTTGCTACGGTATATTAATTTAAAAGCGAAAATGGCGCACCTAAGTCAATACCAGTATCATTGATGTTGTACTTACTAAACATGTAAGCAACAATTCCAATGAGGAAAACAAAACTAACAAACAGTGGTTCATATTGGGCCTAGATTCGAGGAATTGGAAGTCATGTGTAGAGCCCTCGGCCCAGTGGTGGGATGATGCAAGCTTACACTAATAAGTAATCAATTAAACTTGTTACCTCCCTAGTAAAAACATTCACATAAAAAAATTTCGTTATAATAAAAGTATGTTGGCATAATTAATTTGCCTTTTCTAGCAGCATACCCAGTAGTTTTGCCAGAATTTTCCTCATATTTTAATCAACAATATATCTGTCCTATTTCAGTCCTTTCCCACTCACATCAAAATTACAAATATTTTACAAATTTAAACAACTGCTGTTTTTAATAGCATGACTAGGCGTTTTATTTCATTCTTACTCATGTTTTAATACAATAAATATCTATTCAATTTCAGTCCGTACAATACCGCCACACGTCGAGGACGTTGCAGCGTTCCCTGTTCTGGAAAAACGTGAAGATGTACGTCATTATGGGCGGAGTGGCAGCCCTGGCGGTATACCTCATCGGAGCAATGGCATGTGGCGGCCTCAAATGGGGCAAATGCGTCGGATAAACATGTACAGACACCTTATATTATTACTACAGATATCAAATATCATAAGCATCTTTAAAGGAGTCTTATTGCCAATTTATGAGACACGATTTTTGACGTATCGCGATTGTTGTGGAAGCATTGTAATGGTTATGCAATAATAATAATTTATCAATGACTCTAAACATGACATTGTTTAGGCGAGCCGCGGGGAAGCTTCATCCATATTATGTCTGTTCCAATACATGTGTTAGGTATCAAAACAATTATTCCCTAAAAATTTTCGATGGTTGCCATTCGTCCGGGTTTCCCCAGATTTGACCTAGTTTAGAGCGCGTCCAGAGAGAGTGCTGAGGGGTTTCATTTGTAGTCCTGGTTAAAAAGGTGATTTATGGCATTTCCAACTGTTATAACACTATGTTTAAAAAAACCAGTTGACATGTCCGGGTTCTGGACTCCAAAATATGGGGTTTTCAGGCGTCTTGTGCTGGTTTTCAAATTTTAGAGATGGCAGCCCTACTTAGGTGGCCATGACGTCTTCAAGCCAGATTAAATTCCTGTGTGGGAATGAGACAGAGCACAAATCGCCATCTTATAGCTAGCGCCACGTCGTTCCCCCACTGGAACTACTGGGGGGGGGGGGGGGTATTACAACGTCTTAAAACCAGGCTTGTTCCGGCGAGTGAAAGTGGCAGAGCTATACAAGTCGTCTAGCGTCATTTCGTTCACTCACTGGAACAAGCCTGGTTTTAAGACGTTGTAATACCCCCTGGCCTTAAAACTAAAGGCAGTTAGATACGTCTGGATCGAGAGTTTCAATATGTTCCTATTTTAGATAGACTTTGTCTTTCTCGCCTGGCCACATAATAATATTATGTCGAGTAAATAAATCAGTAGCGCGATATCTCGAGTTCAGTCTACATTCTAAATATTATAATAATAAATATTTTTTAAATGTATGTAAATTTATTTTTGTTATTAAAATTTTACTTTTATTAAAATATTGATATTCTTTCAAGTTGTGTAGAAAATCTGCTTTAAGTTTTTACGCATTATGCGACTGTACTTATATTTTCAAAATATGACCAAGTTAAGGACACTTAGGGCTGATTATTCAATAGTCAGATAAATTATGTCTGAGGAATAAAAATGGCGGTTTGACAACTTATCTATAGAAAATATGTCGAACCACCATTTTTATTCCCCAGATAAAAGTTAACTGACTACTGAAAAATCAGCCCTTAGTCGGATATCATTAGATATTTAATCAGAAATTAGTAGTTCGTCACAGACAGCCAAGTAATCGTCATGTATATCGAACCTATAAAGAAAAAGAATAAAATTATGCTACAATAAACATTATGCAAATAAAATAATGTAATGAAATAAAATAAATACCTAACAAGCTCACTTTTATAGAAATTCATAAATTAAAAATCAATTTTAGTAATAGAATTGTCTCACGGATTGATAAAAGATAAAAAAGGCCCAGGTGTGGTTGGTAAAACTTGTTTGCCTACTATATATGTGGTTATTTTATAATATTATGTAATATTAACTAAAACTTTTATAGTATCTAAATTATATCACATAGCAGTTATTTATACGAAATTAAACAAACGTGTATCATTTATGTAAATCGACATTATAGTAGGTAGCGTTAGAGTCGCCTATCGTAACGGTTAACCCTTAAATTCTTCTCAAAAGACAATTAATAAGTACTATTTGCTCCGAAATCGTGCTATTTGCTTATACCAAGTTCAACTTCCAAAAAAAGGGTTTTTAATAAAAGTATGTACTATAATAACTTGTCAAAAAATGCTATAACAATTTCCAGACTTGAAAAGATCTCGTATTTCACATAAGTAATTAATATCTCTTTAGTAAACTTATATCCGTAATTCCTTCTTAAACACCATATATAACAACAGCTTGATCCAACATCTGTTCAAATATCATTTAATTAATTTATTCAACAAATTAATGTCGTGTAATTACTAAGCATTTTTTATCACATCAATTCCAAAAGAGTTAGTTTGTTCCTTACTTCGTAAAACTTTTAAACTAATTTGAAGTTGGTATATGGATATTGTTAGTAAATGTAATGAAAATTAAAAAAGCGCGAGCGGTGGGTGAATATTAAAAAAAACCAACATGTCTGAGTCTGACTGAGTGCGGTTCAGTCAGACTCAAACACAGGATCAGACTAAGAGTCAGACATATAACCAGACTCATAGTCAAACTCGGTCAGACTGAGTCGGACTTAATTTCTCAATAGAGGGTGACAAAAGTAGTGTCCACCTCGGGAGCAACAGTATTTTAAGTTATGCTCGGGATTGTTCCCTAGAGTTCTTTGGTTGCTCTGAATTCAAAAAACATTCGCCTATAAAATAGTTGTTTTGTTTTCTTGGTAAACAATCTACTTCTGTGGCTAATGATTGATATTTTCTTATTTATTATTCTATTTGTTTTTTAAGTGCATGGGAAAACATCGCATAGAAAATTTTGGAAAAATTTTGCTGTGCAGTCTCCAAAACAAATTTTCTACGTTGCTATCTTGGCCTAGAGAGTATGCACGCATAATATGCATTAAAAAGTACATTCTGAAGGAATTTTTGGCGAAATCGAGATTTCAGGAATTAGTTCTAGCAAGCTTGAACTCATTTTCCTTTTGAATTTGTTTGGGTCCTATAGTTGATCTTACTGTTTTATCTCGATAAATTGTTGGCTGTATCATAAAAATATTGGGATAAAAATGTGCCAAGCTAAAAAACCAATTCCAAAAAAAAACATACAATAACATTTATAAGTATCTTGTGTTAATGCACCACAGGAGAAATACTTAGTATAAAAGCATGTTTTTACGCTGTTAAAAGAATGTAACCCAGAGTAAGGAATCGTATTCACAAAAAAAAAACATGTTATGGATTTTTGATAGTAACCTACGCATTGACTGTGGTATTTTGTATGTGGATTCAGATCCTGTAGAGCCGAAAGAAGTCGCGCATTCCTAAAACTTGGCAACACCTTTAAAAAATGGACATAAACGTGTCTCTAATAGATAATCAACATCATAAAAATTGAAATGATTTTAATAATAAATTTGACGAAGACAAGGTCTTAACCTGTCTTAATTTTAATTGTGTCTAAATTGTCAAACTCTTTATACTGATTCATTTAAAATTTATATACTATAAAATCATACCAAAATATTGAAAAAAAAAATGCATGTATAAATGTAATTTGTAGGTCCTTATTATGTCGTTGAGTTTTATAATAATTAAAATAAAATTTGTTAGTATTGTAGGTTAATTATATTATAACTATTGAATGCCACATTAAACTATGTGATATTTGCAGAGAGTGGGCAGAGTTCCAAGTTATTTTAAAGTAAAGCACCTAAAATGTATGTTATTTATTATTGAAGCAATTTAATGCATTGCCACTAGACACTTTTAAGATAATTTGGAATTGTTACAGTTCAAACCATAAAAAATAAAATTGATTTCCTTCCAATTGTACAATAAATTGATGACAGAAAAATAATTGTTATTTGCAAACTATAGTAAACAAGGCATCACATGCGTTTAACTTAGATAATACATAGGAAACTAAATAATTATAATGCATGTATGATGTATTTATAATACCGTAGCCTTACGTTCCATATAATACAACACCAAACAACATGTAAACAATTGTTTTAATAAAGACTAAAAAGTATTGTGATATTGAGTGTATAATTGAATTATATGTAAGTATAATCACTTGTTTGATATGTATAGAAAGTATGTTATAAATTTGTATAGGTTACTTATAATTGTTTCATTTTCAATAAGCCCCGTTGTCCGCTTGTCGGACGGCGCTAATCCCATTTATTTCCTGTTTCTATAATGTAGTGAATGGCACCGTTTCCCGAATATCGGGTCCGGGAGCCCGTGTGAGATTGATCCCGCGCCGCGCGAGGGACCGAGGGTGCATCCCCCGCCCTTCCCGCGCTGCGCTCGCTGCGAGCGGCAATCGCGCGCCAACCTCTGCCGCGGGAGGGCGCCGCCGACGCCCGTCGCGTTCCTATACCACGCACGTGCGCCCCCTACTACTACGTTATCGTGTATCGGTGTGAGTGACTGCCCGTTGAATTATTCCGTGTCAATACGCCTCCGCCTCCGCCGTGCGATGCGTGTCTAGCATACGTATCGCACGATTGGCTGTCGTGTGTAAATGAATATGTTTGTTCTTGGGCATTATTGTTGTTCCCGAGGGATCGGCGGCGATTGATATCGCTCACGGATGTGGTATTAATATTAATTTTGAAACGTGCCTTATCATTATCACAGAATGCTCTTAGAACGGACCCACTGTTCGGCGCGAGATTCTTGTTAGAATCTATTATGTTTAAAAGATTTAAAATTGTTATTGTTATCATCAATATGGTCACTAGTGCGTGTAACAGGCTAAAAGGGGAGGTCCAAGGATGATTGGTATTAATATTAATAATCCGGTCTGAACTTATCCGTAACGAATGTTGTAATTTATTGTATCACTGGCCAAAATAAGAGGCACGATGTATTACCGGAGATACATATTCATAACTTACCCGCCATACAAAGCGTTGAGATTTGATTGATAGTACCTACTTTCGGCAGTTTCGTTCGTATAAGTCATTGAAAAGAAGCCGAATGCGAACGCACACAGATGTGTTAAGCGGCATGTGTCGGTGTGCGTCGGTTATTAGTGGCACAGGAAGCGGTGTCGATTTTAGGGAAGGTTACACTAGGAACGGTTCACAGGTCATTGTTCTTTTTACGTCGAACCGGCCTTTTTGTAGTGCGACAAGATAAATTGCTATTGTTTGTGTGCGAGCCTTTTTTGTTGCGTCAAAGACATGGGGTATTTTTTTATTAGTTTGAAAGTTTTAAACGATCAGTTATATTAATTATTGTTTACAACCATTCCCATAGAAAGAACAGTAATGCCCACGAATAAATTCCAAACTTGATTTCAAGTTCAACGAACGAAAATGGGTTAACCGCGCTTTCGAAATGTCGCACAAAGTGAAAAGACGGTTCTGACTGGTTCCTAAACTATTCAAGTGAAGGATGAAGGAATAGTGCTTTCAAAAATGGATGACAGTTCTCCGGACTTGTCGCTGAAACTGCGACGGGGGTCCAGCGACTCTCGGGAGTCGTTTTACATGGACTTCGCGCAAGGTATCGACTCGGACATCGAAGAGGTGACGACGATTGAGCGTGTGATCCCTGAGCATCCGGGCGGAAGACAGGAGGGCGATGCCGACACCCTGGCGACGCCGTCTGGTCTAGAAGAGAACAAGGAGCTGGGGCAATGGTGCGTTTGTTGTTTTGTTTTGATAGTTTTATGAATTATGGCGGTTTATGAAACCACGTTCAATTTCAACGGTTGGTCGAAGATGTGCTCAAATCCTCAAGCTGGATATTTGTAATTGTAAGAATTTTAGTTGCATATAGATCTGTCAACGTGTTTACCTACGTCAGCCTGCCGTGCCGGGGTGCTCGTGGGATTGTCGAAACAGGTAACCGTGACCTTGGAACGTAAAGGGCTATTGAAGAAACACGGATTTAAGTCCGTACGAGTTTGAAAGTCCCTTCCACTCAGCCCAGTTTTTGGACTCATTGGATGATTTTACCACGCTAAAAATAAAGGGGATGCGATACATTTTATACCAACGTTATTAAAGTGGAACTTGGAAGCCTTAGATGCACCAGTAAACTTCAAAAGAGCAGGAAGTGTCCTCCTTAATTACACGTCACCTGCATTTTGTTTACACATTTAACACGACTAGCAATGTGAAGAATGTAGAATGAACGGTATTCACTTAACATTAATTAAGTTGTTGGTGGCTTTGGATACGATTTGGCACGAACATTAGGATTAAATTCTAGGTAGGAGATTGTTGTAGGGTGATTGCGCCGGTTAGCGACCAGTTAGCTGAGTTGCCAACTTCAGATGAAGAAAAAAAAATGTTGTTTACACGCAAGATGGTATATATTAACGCGAATTTGTCCCAAATATAATGTAGTTTGGATACAAAACATAAAATAAAATACTTTCATACAAAAATATTTATAAAATGCTGAAAAAGTGAAAATATAGCGAAAACGTCGGTTTGCGACCATTTTTATCAGTTTATGACCACCAGTGAGCTGGTTTGCGACCGCTATGATAAATATGAAAAATATGCCAATAAAACAATTATAATCGCTTTAAAAATACTTTAATTTTTGCCATTTAATAAAAACAAAAATGGTAATCATGTTATAATTCATAATTAAAGATAACAATCTCACATTTTGTAGAGAATTAGTCATAGTTGTAATAGAATCAACAATCATTGGTCAAACAATATCCGTAAATGTAGTATACGTATAACATTTAAAAATAATCAGTATAATTTCCGAGGGCAAAACGCCTGGAGCATGGACCAGGGGTGAGGTGGTGCTGTTCTTCAAAAAAGGTGATAACAGCCTATTGAAGAACTACAGACCCATCACGCTTCTGAGTCATGTTTATAAGCTGTTTTCAAGGGTTATCACAAACCGTCTCGAACACAGACTTGATGACTTCCAGCCTCCCGAACAAGCCGGTTTCCGAAGAGGCTATAGTACCATAGACCACATCCGTACGCTGCGGTAATTATACAGAAGACCAAAGAGTATAACTTGCCATTATGCTTAGCGTTTGTAGAATCTAAGAAAGTCTTCGATAGGGTGGAAACATGGGCGGTACTTAAGTCACTCCAGCGATGCCGTATTGACTATCGGGACACCGAGGTGTTGAAATGTTTGTATAATAACGCCACCATGTCGGTCCGAGTACAGGAGCAGAGCACGAAGGCGATTCCATTGAGAAGAGTTGTAAGACAGGGAATTTTCTCCCCGAAACTGTTTACTGCCGCAATGGTAGACGCCTTCAAGCTCCTGGAAGGACAAGTTCTTGCCATTCCAGTTATTAACATCAACGGCGAATACACCACTCACCTTCGGTTTGCGGACGACATCGTAGTCATGGCAAAGTTGATGGAGGAACTCAGCATGATGCTCGATGGCCTCGACCGAGTTTCACAACGGGTGGGCTTGAAAATGAACATGGACAAGACGAAAATTATGTCAAATGCCAATGTTGTGCCCACCCCAGTCTCTGTTGGAAACTCGGTACCCGAAGTTGTTGACTCATGTATCTACTCAGGACCAGTAGTCGAATTATGTAGGTCCAACTTCGAGAAAGAGGTCAACCGCCGAATCCAACTCGGTTGGGCAGCGTTCGGGAAACTACGCAATGTCTTTTCGTCCGACATACCTAGTGCCTCAAGACGAAAGTCTTCAACCAATGTGTGTAAGCAGTGATGACTTATGGCACTGAAATGTGGTCTTTCACTATCGGCCTCATCTCAAAGCTCAAAGTTGCTCAACGAGCTATGGAGAGGGCTATGCTCGATGTTTCTCTGCGTGATCGAATCCGAAATGAGGAGATCCGTAGACGAACTATAGTCACTGACATAGCCCACCGGATCAGCAAGCTGAAGCGGCAATGGGCAGGCCATATTAAAGTCACCGACATAGCCCACCGGATTGGCAAGCTGAAGCGGCAATGGGCAGGCCATATTCAGATGGCCGATGGGGTCGAAAAGTGCTAGAGTGGAGACCACGGACTAGCAAGCGCAGCGTAGGACGTCCACCAACAAGATGGACAGACGACCTTATAAAGGTCGCCGGAAGACGCTGGATGCAGGTCGCTTCCAACCGGCATATGCGGATAATGTGGAGATCTAGATAAAGGAGAGGGCCTATGTTCAGCAGTGGACGTCCTATGGCCGAGATGATGAGGTACCTACAACAAATAATTATGAAACGGACATTTAAATAATTACGAAATACAAAAAATCAGACGTGGTCGCATACTCAATGAACTTTCATACTTATTTCTGTTAGCGGCCGTTATTTCTCTCATACTAAATTATGGTGGTCGGAAACCAATGTCTTTATTTCGCTTACTTTGGTTTACGACCACCTGTTTAGCGACCAATTTTGTAGGTAAATTAAATAAACTTCTTACAAAGAAACTGGTGGTCGCTTACCAAAGGACTACAAAGAAAGACTTTTACAATACTACATTCAAAATTATAACAGACCTGTATGAAGCATAAGGATCATTTATTGATCAAAACAAAATAATGCTGATCTCGTCGGTTTGCGACCATGTGGTCGCTATCTAACGTTTTTGATAAATAAGCATTTCGGTTACCGACCACTTGATTTTATCATGATAATAAGTTTAAAAAAAGCAAAATACAACAAAATTATAATCCATACATTACACAAGGGAACAGCATTTTTGTTGCATGAAATATTATGACTAATATAATACTTTCTCGGGGTGCTGATTACAGACCTGGAAGTCAGATTGTTTGTATCAGCTTTAGTTTTTGAGATATCATTAAAACGCGTTTTTAAGAAAAAAATATTTTTTATGAAGAAAACTCTTAGAAAATCAACCACAACTTATTAAAAAAAAATCTTTTACAAGATTTTCTTGCTTGACTTGGTTCACGAGGGCTGTTTTTGAAGCTCCAGCTATAATCCACCATCTTGGAGCATTCCAGTGACCCTGGTAACGTGCCTCCATAGTCCGAATGTCTTCGATGGAACCGTTCCTCTTGTTTTTCATTCAATTGACCATGATTTTCAAGGAAACGGTCTAAATGGCTTTGGAGGAAGTGTAACTTGATGCTCATATCACAAACAAGCTGCTAGAAGTGTGACAACATCAGTTAATTATGCTCTACATAGCTTCAACTTATTTGTTTCCGAACATTTTTTTTGTTATTTTACCCAAAGGCTCTTCGATGCTTTTAAAGAAAGACCAAGGGTTCTGACTTATGCACTGGGGTCTTCCTGATTAAGGGGCTGGAGGTCAGTAGAAATATCTGGGTTAAAATCATTGTACCACTATCATAACTTGAAGAAGAGCTTTTTTTTCTTCTAAAACAGGATTATATTGTATAGATGAAGAAGCTTGGGAAACTGGAGCATTGACGGAGTACAAGGCTGGTCGAGTAACAGATAACAAATTAGGATAAAACCGTTTCGGACGGTTTCTTTTGTAAATCCTGTATAAATCCACCACACCAGAATAGCAATCATCTTGATGATTGGAAAGGTAATACCACATCATTGGTGTTTGATACACACAATGGGGTCTTTTCTTATTCCCCCATAATCTGAAAGACTCCACACATCTTTTACTTGCCCAAGGAGAAACCTAGTACTTGTCACGGATGTCCAAAGGGAATCCAAAGTAATAAGAATACACCTGTTTTATGAAATCCGACACACTCAGTCCACGATTTTTAATGTATATTCACCACAGATGTTACAAAAGTAGTTGGGATCGTTTTTACAGATATTTGTCAACGTGGACATTGCTAAACAAAAAATTGTTTTAACGAACAGCTCGGTAGATTTGAAATTTAGATAAATGAGACTAGTACTAAAATATGACTGATAGCTGTATCTCAAAAACTAGAGCTGCTAGAAAAAAACTGAAAGTAGATTTGAAATCAGCGACCTCAAATTAGTAAAAAACAGGCATAAAATTTCATACAACAAAAAAAAAGGTTTATTTTGTTCCCTTGTGTTATCGATTATACAATTTAACATGTAACTGGCGTGAAAAACATGAAATAAGTATTAAAACTTACCTTTGAGCGCCGCGCGCCGTGTTAGTTTTTTTTTAACTCGCGGTACCTCCACTCATTATGGAATCAAGACGCGCATTGAACAATATTTTTTCGGCTCTGGGTTAAACCTTTTGTTTCAAACTTTATAAATTCTTATTTCATAATTAATTAGAAAGCACGTTATATTTATTTTTTATGTATATTACCTCTACAAATACTATTTTCTTGATTTAAAGAAACTTAGTCCGTCAAATGGTCGCCTACTGAAGGTGGTCGCGAAACCGGCGAAACGACCCTAACAGCTGGGATTTTATTGCCACTATTTTTTATTTCAAATGCGATAAATCGATAAATATAAAGATCACACTTCGATCGCTGTTTATCTGAAAGCATCGACGTGTGAAAATAGAGCAGCGCACCGTTTTACTACTAATTTCTACGTATAAAAGGAAAAATAGTACCTACAATTACCCGTTTCTGAAATGCGAATGTAGTAAGCAATATAAATCCAATTCATCGATGAATTACCTACCTTTCATAAACCCGCTGAGTAACATCCCTATCATCTAGTTTTTGATACAGCCTCTAACTGAATTTACAAAAAAAATGTTAGCTATTTAAATCCCGTAGAAGACACGAATTTCTCTCAATTTTATATATTTCAACGGACATTCTAGCTGTAACTACCCACATTATTTACGATCCTAATTCAATTCGTCCAATTTTATGATTGTCCCAAATCTCGACAGCAAAATAACACGGCTATAATCAGTTTGTTAGACACATTTACATAATCATGAGTGACTGCGTTTACGCGCCGTCGACACCGATGTCGGATTTCTAGCACAAACTAGGCACATTGTTTCATAACCATGAACAAGCTTAGTAGGTACCTATCTAGGTATTTCTGTGTTACTAACTTAGTTGTTATACTAAGAGGAGAAGATGCCTTCGATTAATTATGCAGACCCTGACAGCCTGACTTTATACAGTTTTATCAAGATTTATAAGCGGAGGAGAGAAGCTCTAGGTAAGTACTTAGGTGATGGGATAAATCGAAATCAAGTTACGATTCTACCAAACATTAGAGGCCATTGTATAGACATAGACAATATTTAAAACACAAAAGTGAATTTGTTATCATTTTCCTGTGTCTTCTTATAAACCTGTCTATTAATCGTCATCTCAACATTTATAAAACCCGATTTAATTTACGATAATAAATCTTACCAAACGGTTTTAAGTACTGCTATCAATGCTACAGTTACCTGAGCACTACTTATATCTATTGATATTGTAAAATGTAGAACCACAGTCTAAAAATCCTCTATGTGGTGCCGTCTTCAATAAACTTACCAAACTAAATGGCTACCCAGAGCTTGCTTGCAAATGGGGAAGGCAAGTGTCAAAGTGAAAATGACAGTTTGGTCCCCAAAGAACTGTAAAATCAAAGGAATTTTCAGAAAAAAAACC
Source organism: Agrotis segetum (assembly GCA_036375495.1). Classification (NCBI taxonomy): domain Eukaryota; kingdom Metazoa; phylum Arthropoda; class Insecta; order Lepidoptera; family Noctuidae; genus Agrotis; species Agrotis segetum. Next base: position 944,543 of record JAQSVV010000090.1, on the reverse strand, counting down.
ATTTATTGATGTAAAATGACTAGATGTTGTTTAATAAGCTGTAAAAATGATGGAATACACTTTTCAAAATAATATCTACTTTTCTTTTGGAGGTTATGTACCAGTATTGCATCGCTCGAAAATCGAAGAATTATCACCTGGAACGAGTTTTGTAATAGTTGTGGTGTTACGAAATTAAATATATTGTGATATTTCTCGAATCTAAATAGAAAAAAAGGTTAAAATTACTGACTTAAAACATTATGATATTTTATCAAAATAGAAAGTCAAAACCAGCATTATATTCTTGATAAAGGAGAGGACAGGTAAAACATACCTAAACTCAAAAATTGAAACCTCAACTACAAGTAATTGTGGATTTATTACGGTAAAATCAAATGTATAACCACTCAATTAAATCACTTTTTTCCTCTTGTAGATGCGCCGCGGCGTCTTAATTCTTCTTTTAGTATATAGTACTTGCATGGACGAATAATTTTCCATATTTGTTTTGTATTTATACTCAATTTTTATAACAAATAATCTTGTTTGTTTTTTTGTACAAGGAAGACGTGGGGACCAACTATCGAAGCGCCATCTACGATTAGCTTTGAGTTGCCATCCCCATTAAACATGCCCCTGACGTCAGCAAACAAAGCAGTGCACTAGGAAATACGAGACGGTTTGTCTGACGGCTGCTGACCGCCGAGTCAGACGTCTAGCCTAGAATGCCGTGTAGTTAAGTCTGGCTCACAATAATTATGAGATTCACTTAATCTACGGAACGGGACCACTTTATCTTGAGTTGAGCTAATGCTCCACTGTCTATTAAGTTTTCAGGCTTGAATAATGACGGTAGTTAGAAGAATAGCTAAGTAGAGTCGTAAAGTTATTAATCCTGCTTAAGGGGGATGCTCCAACCAGCCCGCGAAATTCAATTTTTTTTACGTTTTTTGCAATTTGCAGGCCAGTGACATGTTGTAACTTTATAAATATTTGTGTTGCGCAAATAACAAGTATAATTTTAAATATAAAAAATATCAAAAAACTCGCTCCATCAGCTCTCACATAGAAAAGGTGCATCATGTTAAAATCTCCGAAATCTAACTACGATGCACCTTTTCTATGTGAGAGCTGATGGAGCGAATTTTTTGACAATTTTTATATTTAAAATTATACTTGTTATTTGCGCAACACAAATATTTATAAAGTTACAACATGTCACTGGCCTGCAAATTGCAAAAAACGTAAAAAAATTTGAATTTCGCGGGCTACATCGAAGCAATCACCTTAATTTTGAGTTAGGATCTACTCCTATATTTTACAAAGGACGCATTAAAATACTGTTCCGAAAAAAATGAACTGAAATTTCAGAGTATACATAATATTATTATTCTAATAAAATATAAGTACCTACCTATAAGCCGAAACCATTCAGTCGTAATTGCTGTATCCGATTTCCAAACTGATTAATATCAATTTACGAATGTCAATAATGGGTTTGTAAGAGGATTTGGATGGCGATAAAATCAAATCACTTCGTATTTCCAATTCCGACGGTTTATTTTAAAACCATGTTTGATTTGTGTTCGCTACATTTCATTTCCATACATTTTTAACTAGGCTGACACCAGCCACGCTGGGGAGCATCAATGAGAGTCTATTTATTCAAATTGCTCTGAGGGTTACCGATGTACCTGCGTACACTAGTAGGTAATATATCTATACGATCAGTGTGAGGAAAATGGCGTAAATAACCTACATTTTTACCATATTTTTTCGTTCCACCTTTTTCTCAGCCATAACTAACCAATATAAAGGAAATTTATTTTAATTCTCTACCGCTTTGTAACTATAAAAAATCATGCATTTCCAAAATATGTATTTTAAAAATAGCAAAGTCGGCAACAACTTAATTAAATCAGCGATCAGTGCGCATCGTGCATCACAGAATTTAATTTAACAGAATGGCAAAATGTTAATAACGAGTCAATAATTGACATTATGCTCTTTGCAACAGCACTGAGCCAAATTAATTGCTGCTATTTGCATTGTATTTCTGTTTATTTTGGAACCAGACTGTATGATATTCGTGTTTAATGTTGCAAGGATTACCTATTCAACATAGGTATTGCTAAATTTGTTAAAAAAACTGGATGTTAAAGGGGTATCTAATTGAAAAACTTTTTAGTATAAAAAGAGGGTAGTAAGATTGATAGTGTTCTCTACCAAAATGATCTATGCTTGACTGCGTCCAAATTGATACTGATATTGTATATACTGCTGAATAAAATTCGAAAGGAAACCTCCACGATTGTTGAACACCAACCTACAAGTAAATACAATCGCCGAAAAGGGTCGGGTATTCGCGGGTCAAGCGTAGTCGTAAGTATTACGGGCACAGCGTAGTGCACAAAGAAATGAAGCGGAACATGAAATGTGTGTCAACGGGACCCGTCAGACGGGTTGCTATGGGCTTTCTCTCGAGCACCCCGGGGTCAGATAACAGACCACATGTCGTGCGGCTGCGCACCCGGAATGACTGCCTGACTAATGTCTGACAGGCAAGCTTCTAAGAAACTGGGAAGTAGTTGCCCAACTATGGCTGGTGAGAAATAGGATTGTTTTTAGATTAGTTTGCGGCCTTTTATAGGTCAATTAGTCACGGTTGTAAAATTAGATGATTGTTATGGTTTGGGACTTCAGATTTTTCGGATGCTGATGTGGTTTTTGAATTCGGTTAGTCTAATACAAATCTTTGTTAGTTAGTGCTTGGGAACTTTGTGACAATTTTTGGCATTTATTATGCCTGTCCCTGTCCATTTTACGTTTGATCTACAAGATACCTATCTGCATAAATAATACCAGATTCCAAGAATGTTTAAAGGTTGTCGAAAAGCTGGTATGGGGTCCGTAACAACAGAACACTTATTTGGCTTCAATATGCAATGAGAAACGTGAAGAAACTCATACATATAACCTTCATAAAATGTAACGGCAGGAGGTGGCGCCACCACCAAGTTTAGCATCAAATTACCGACATAACGGCAATAAAGGCTGCATGAATGTAATGTGTAGATTTAGTTAGGGCTTAGAAGTAACAGACATGACTTCAGACGATCCAAATTCGAATCCTTACTTAGATAAAATAAGCTTTCTGATAAGGAAGTTCATTAATCTAAATCATCTTTCAAATTGTCGACAAAACGGTCTTACTTTTCCAATTTGTCAAGAATATAAAAGTAAAGCGCCTATATTAGTTCTTTCAACTAACGTTAAAATTTTACAGGCTTTGTCCCGTCTCCATTCTCCATTCTGTCGCCCGGCGGCTTCCCCACAGAATCACTCCCGGCTCTCGCCTCCGCGGCTACAATACTTTTAACACTTCCATGCCCACTTTCCGAACGCAACGGTAATAAAGATACAACGCTCCAAAATAGACCACCGTCGTTGGAATTAAAAAGCGTGAATGTCGTCCCTTTAATGACTTTTTACCGTCACTAGAACTGAATTATTCTGTCGTTTCATTCCAATCATTCGTGAAGGGTTTTATTAGGGAGTCATTTCATTTTGTTTGAAGCGGCAGGTACTAACTGGCAATTTGCTGTGTTCCTCCTCTTTATATGGAAAAGGGACGAATTTAATGAACAGTATGAAATATCGTCCGTTGTAGGTACTCCGTATTCGTTCTTCTAGACCGAAGTTCAAAGCTAGTAATGCCTTTGTGAATCCTGCCTTTAGTGCCTTCAGACTCTCATAAATTGTGTATGATAGCCTGATAGGTACCTCCTTCCTTTATACTAAGGTACCCTAAGAATGTTCGAATATTCGTTCACGAAACATGAGGCTTTAGTGTATTCCTTTGACTGACTTTGGTGTTCGGCGATGCTTAAAATGCTCGCAATAACATAATATGGAAAAGATTTTGCGAAGTTTTGAACGAAAGTTACGACAATAGGAGTTAGAAAAGTTTTATATTTGCCCGATCTGGAAACAATACAAGATTTCAAAATTTTTTGTAGACATGGATGGCGACTCTTGCTTACAATACCCTTGACTTTTTTAAACGAATGCTTTGTTAAAATATTGATCAATCAAGTTATTCTTCAGGGGTTGATATTGAACATGAATCACGTGCTATAAATCATGTCTGTAACACCGAGGGCACGTTCTGGGGAATATATCTGTTTCGTAGTATGACAAGGCACAAATTGTTAATGCGCTCCACATTTCAAAATACACGTGTCTACGCTTTCGCGTAGATGGAAGGCTCTATGAGATTTGCGAAAAAATCTCATAACATTGAAGTGCAAATCGATAAGATAAGAGCGCTGTTTTCCCTTTCATTTATCCATTTCATTTTAGTTAATCCGTAGCTCGGGTTGTTTGAGGCTCTTGACGAAAAAGGATGGAAATTTTAAAAGAATATCATCGTTTCTTTTCTTCATCAAGTTGTATCTACTCTATTAACGTTTTTTGTATGCAGGATTTTCATCTACGAAAGCACCAAAATCATAAACCGCAACGAAACGTGTACCTAACTTAAAATTACACATAGTAACCGCATAGTAGCCAGTAGTTACTACACCCGGTCATTCCGAGTTTACTAGCCAACACACCGCTTAACCACAACAGAAGCGGAGCAGTTGTCAGTTACCACGTCACTCGTCTGATCCCTGCATAGTGATATTATTCCAGTCATTGACTTGATGCGCCCAGCTTCATGGCTCATTGAAATTGTGTCATAACTTCTGTTTAAAGCCAATATTTGTGCTGTACATTGAGAGATTACTTTCAGCTTTAAATAAAACGTTTTTACTAAAGAAGTAATGGATAGTGAACACAAAGCCTTTCGGCTACAGAAGTCTAAACGATTACTCCGCCTTAACAAAGTAGTTAGTGACGGTTCGTTACTACATATTTGTGGTGTACCGTTTACTAATAGTAGCTGCTGTAGTTTTGCTAGTCTCTATTTGCAGCTTTGCCCGCATGAAACTTGTATTTTCAGACGCCATTTTGTGGAAATTAGTTTCGCTACATGTAAATATTCCGTGAAAAGTTTAAATCGATAAAATTGAAATGTGTAATCCGCAGAAATCTTGCTGAATTATCGGATTTAGTGTTCAATCTTTGTCATTTTGGATAAACTAAGTTAACATGCTAAAGTTTTAGTTCAGAAATAAATTTCTTTTCAAATTGTCTCTGAACTTTGGATGGATAGAACCAGATGTTGGATTTCCTTGTAAAGCTATGTAAGTACATAGCGTTGGGATTCTGAAGACTTGGCGGATTCGGGGAACTTGTGATGTGAGGTTTTCTATTTATGACATGTGGCTCTGAATCGGAAATGTTTTCCGATTGATATTTAGGTATGTTGGTATTTGAAGGGGTTTGTCATCGTTTTGGGTTTTGTTAAAAGACTTTAGTTACGATTCGCACCTAATCTAACTATGGGCACATTATTTGCATGCCATTGTTATGGCAGAATATTGTGTCCTGCGCTGAAATATCATACATATTATAACACCTGTTGTATACCACATTTAATGCAAATAAAGAATACTTACTAAATTAAGTGGGAGATTGAAACGTGGATAAAAATGTACCAACCTAAAATCAATAAGTATAATTTAAATGTCTTTGCCTAAAATTAACTTTGTGATTTAAAATTGCTAAAACAGTTCAGTCAAAATATTTAGGTATCTCTTTATTCATTATTCCACATAGTTACAGACACCAGAATTTACTGTCATTGGAGTCTATTCCAGTCTATTCTAACATATTTCTTTTTTCATTTCGTTATCCAGTGACAACACAGTGACATATGGACAGGCAGCGAGCAATAGGCCTTTGTTTCGTTTCACTGTGGAAACGAAAGTACACTACATATTTTGTTTGTAAGCTTTCGTTCCATTCGTAGATAAGGCACAACAGTTTTAAAAAGTGCTCCACGAAAAACAAGGACAGTATTTTTGGAAATGCAACGGACTTTGTTTGTATGGGACGGAATTTAGTGGTAGACAAAGGAAGGAAAAGAGAGGTCGCAGAAATGTGACGATTTGAAATGGAAAGATGTAATGAGATGTATCGAAATAGATGTAATGAAATGGAAAGTTGTAATGAGATGTATCGTGCTATAATGTACATCTTTATATTATAGCTGCTGTGTGTGAAGCCTTTTATTTGTATGATTTTAAGGCAGTCGTTCACGGTCTAGGCGTTTGATGTCAGTTTGAATATTTGTAAACGCTCCCACGATAAAGGGGAAATTCTTAGTGTGTGGATAGGTTTAAAAAAAACAAGGATGTTGCGTAAAAAAAACTCCTGTTTCCACCCAAGAAGCCAGCAAGATATTAGGTATAGACTTCATGCCCTTTAACAAAGAATAAATTTTATTTATATAGGCTCCAGTAAAAAAAAGAAGAACTATATAACAAAAAAAAAAAATAGGAAGGTGGCGACTTCGAACTCCTTTCGCTGTGTGTGTTTTCCTCTCTCAAGTTTATACGTACAGGTAAACTAAAAATATAAATAACATCAAAAAACGTACCTACAACATTCAATTACCGACACATGTATCCGCCAATCGGCACAGCATTGTCAATATCCGCGCAAGCACTTGAGCGCACGAACGTGCGACTAATTTCACGGCGGTCTGCGTCGATGAGTGCGCTTTAGATCACCTCGTTACGGCTCACGTTTGATATGCGCACTGCGCTGTATACTGAGTTTAATTGGAAGTGACATATCGTGGTAAGGGTAGCAGTTAGTAGTCTACAAACTGAAAATCTTAGAACCAATCAGGCAATGACGTTGAAGGCTAGTTTTGGCTGACACATTAAGACAATAGGTACTTTATTTACGAACGCATACAACCTGAATTTCTTCAAAGTTAGAGTGTACAGGCTTCTGGGTAAGCTCACTCACCCAGTCTATTCACTCACTGACTCTGACTTAGACTAGAGTCAAGGGCAAACTTAAAGTTAAAAAAACAAAAAATGGCAATTACGAGTTACTTGCACATTTTAAAATAATGATTGATTGAATCTCAATCGTCATATGACAATAACGCTTTTTATTTTCAATAGGGTTTCGCTCGCACTACGCTCTTTATACTTGACTCTTTTCGTCTCTACACATTTAGAATAATGATTGATGCAATCTCAATCGTATAATTGTACGAGTATTGTGAAAATCGCGCTTTCTTTCAATGGGCTCTCGCATCGCTCGCACTACGTTCTTTACATAAGTATTTGAATCTTTTCGGCTCGTCCACGTTCATAAATCTTGTCATATTTACAAGTGCGCCCGTTGCGATTGCAATAATAATTATCATATATGGGTGTATAGTACAATAATTTTATAATTACCAACACGTTTGGATTTACTAATGCGCCGGAAGTTCAGCCTATAATTAGCAATTATTTAGAGGTTTCAATCCCTTATTACCTAATTGTGCAAATTATCAGAGATATCACTAACTGTCCAATTTACATAATAACAGGTCCAATCAGGATATAGTATGTGGATCTGTGCAGCAGGCACTATCAATCCAATTCAGCATCCGCGCAATTTGGACCTAAATGCAAGCAATTTGCACCGCCGGCTTTTTCACACCGATCCATTTCACCGTATCGCCGACTAAATTGGAAGGAGAAAGTCGAGCTTTATAATCAGTCAGTGGGAGAACAACTGAACAGCTTAATTTACATGACGAGCTAATTTCGCTTTGTGTACACGAATATAATTGTTGTACCTAGTCAACTTTGAAACAACTACGGCGCAAAATTTCGTATTGTCGTGGAAGCTTGCAAATTGCTCCTGTATTTTCTTTGTTCGAATTTCCCCTGTTTACGCGACACGCTAGGAAGTAGGGGGGGTGTGGGGGGAAGGGGTGGAGGAAGGTTAGACGTTAAAAGAAAGAAGCTCGGGATTGCAGGTGTTTTATTGCGGTCCGGCGCTTGTTATGTGAAGTGAAACCCTACAGGTTTTCCTTTTGCATTTTTTTTTGCGATTCGTTTAGTTACGCGTAGGTATTCGTTTCTCGTCCTTGGTCACACCTGTGTTAGGCACGCACGTGTTTGGTAACATGGAGTTTTTGTTTCTAGAAAGAAAAATGATGTTTTGACCATTTACAAAGTTATTGCAATGGCTAACGTGTAAAATAAGTACTTAAAGGAATTATACTAGGTACCAAATTTTACCTTCAGTATTTAATTTTCCAAAGTTTTCCACCTGAAGCTGCTCCCTTACTTGCATTTGTAAGTAGGCAGTACTTACCATGCCATTAAGAAATCGCGAACTTCCAACCACCCTAATTGTCCATACCACAAACTCACCTTCATTAAAAACTGCTGAACGCAACAACATTACGGCAGCATGAATATTTAGCAGTTATTTGCCTTCCGCACTTTGGACTGCTCAAATTGCACAAATAGTTGCCGCCGCCGTTGATATTAGCATAAAATGAGCTTTTATTATGAGCATGCTAGCTTAGCAGACGGTCCTGGGTCCTGGTAGACCGCTACTGCCTCGCTGCCACCCGGTAGCCTGCCATCCTGCAGCACATTATTAATGTGTTTAATATTCTGAAGACAGCTTGACGATGTTTGCTTTTGATATACGTCTCGCGTGGTTTGGGAAAAGCAACCCTGGTTTGAGATGTTGACGTCGAAATAAGGTCCAGTTTCGTGTGAATCTCCTAACATTTCTCGCCAAGTTTTAACCAGCTAAAATGACCGTGCCATGCTATGTAGCGTATCTATGTTCTATTTATTAGTAAGGAACAGAAACGATTCCCTCGAGTGACTTTTACGATTTGCGTGGGATAAAAGAACCGCTAAAGTTCTGTTTTTTACGTCTCAGGTCAACGGGAAACGAAGTTATTTACGGCTCACAATTGTTAAGGGCTTCATTCTACCTTCTTCCGGGAATTTATGGATATGGGTAAGCTTTATTTATTCATTTTACTATGTATTTATGTTCACACAAAAACAACACAGAGAAATACCTTACATTAATTATTGAGTACAAAGGTTTCTACTTTCTAAAGTTTTGCCAGTAGACCCGCGAAAAGAAAAATTAAAAAGAAGAACAGCTGCGATTCCAAATAGTGTAATTTATCCAAACGGATTTCGAAGAAAGAAACAAACCGAAACACAAAATGAAAAAAAACAGTGCGACTAACTCTGGTTATTCGAAGATAATTTATCAATTCCTTAGCGTCCCGTAAGCAGAGGTTCACAAAAACACGATCGACTCCCTCAATCTTTTTTCCACCTTTTCCTTATTCAGCAAAAAAGAAAATCCACCAAATGAATCTCAATCATTGCACGATACGTCGAGACGTCGGCGACGGTTAACTTAGGGGAGGAAACTTGTTCAAACTACAAGTTTCTGGACATTGCTCTTGGATTTTCTTACCTTTTCGACGACAGAAATATACTAAGAGAAACTCCAGAAGCTTCTAAATAAAATACAAACATGGCAAGGATTTAAAAGTACTAAGAAAATAAATCTTTTGTTAGTTTTGTAGTTCAGTGCACAACAACAGTAACAACAGTGTTCTTAACTTTGATAATAAAGCCAACTTCCCCAAAGTGGCGTAAACTAACTCAGTTGCACCACCATGACCGCACCGTATATTTCATTTGTTTCATTTAACACAGTATCCAAATAGCCGAAACTTCTCAAATGTGCGGTCCTATGGTTGTCTAGGGAAGCGTTGAAAATTATGCCGGGATATAATAGACATAATGTTGTTGTACAGAAGGACCACTTTTGTTAATGGTGAATTGGTGAATAAGGACCCTGCTTGTTTTTATTCTGGTCATTCATCTAAATTTCAAGATTTACGTCTTGCAATGCAATGTTTTGTATGTTGTCTTCCAAATTACCATCTTGCTCACTCTAACGCAGACTGTGAAAGGCTTACTGGTTTGCAATTAAAACGCATTCGTGATATCTAAAAAGACAGAGACAATGCTATTGTTTGCTTTGACTCCCACAACTCGTTTGCAATGCAATTTGAATCCTGTTCCAATGTCTGAGATCACTATTATCTCTCAAAGCACAGGGTGTACCTTCTCTATCTTATTATTTCATGATAACGTCCCGAGTATCAAGCCCGGGGCTCACTGACGGCGACCAAGGAACACATCGCGACAGCTGCTACTGCACCGACAAGACACATCTACCTTATTGGACGTTTTATTGGACAGCATTAAAAATGAATCGTTTATGTAGCAGGTGCCTTATATGATTTTCTTGTGAAATGGAGTTCCAGTTGGTAATGTTTTCTGTGTTACTAGATTCTCTGTGTGAGCGAGATTGGACTGATTTTGTATTATGCTTCAGGCAAAGCAGATGATCGGACGTTTTCTGGTGTCCTATGTTGCTTCTAATTGGCTATGTAATATCCCCCGACCTCCATTATCTTTGTTTACTTCAAACTTTTGTGACTATATTTTTTTAGACGTAATTCAAATTGGTTATGTGAACCATCAATGAATTTTTTGTAGGTACGAGTATCATTCAATTTTAACCCCTCCCTGCCACCTCATTCCATTCCATTTGAATTCCAATACCGCACACATTCAATACAGATATTAAGCTTCAAATTAAAAGCAGGATCTGTCACACAAACGTGGGCATTACAATCCACACTCGCATTAGGATTCCGACTTCATCTTACCATGGCTTATCTTACCATAAAACGATATTCTTGGTCGTAGCCTGCACAGCTGCCGCCGTGATTATTCAAATTTCGTCCGCTCGTCGTTTGCGAGATGCCGCGGATAAATAGATATAAAACCAAATGTAGGCCTCACAGGTTTATTTGTCTCTGAATAAATTGAATATGTTGGCAATTTCTATTCTAATTGGATTATTTTTAGCCAGACTATTAATACCTACCACCTTTTCCTTTTGATATCACTTTATTTTTTATTTAAGTGTTAAATTTATCTTAGTCCACGTTAGATATAATATTTATTAGCTAGTTAATCACTACCATTAGCTAAGTCATCATTACATCAGCATAAATAGCCCGCTTCATACACATAATTGAGACATCACATCAAACTTATTCCATCAGATATAACATGTAACTCTAAGCTCCTACTTACCAAAACACACACGTCGCTCCCATTCAAAAGCGATTTATCTAAATCATATTAGAAGTCACGGTAATACAAGCTGACTAGTAGATAAATGGTGACGTGCATTCAATTACGATTAAATTTCCATTACACACAAAGCTGAAGTCTGGCTTTTGATAGATTACTAGAAACTGGAAGTGAGCGCCATTGAAAGGGTTAATACGTACAGAGTGCTCAATTTGTGTACCAAATAATTAAATTCAAATGTAGAACTGAATTATGCTTAAAATTAATAAAAATAGAGGATGTTGTTCTGCAGGTATTTATAGTTACTTTAAGTATTTTTTGTGATGTAACATGGATATCAGTGGATGCCTATTATTTTAATGAATTAAATAATTTCTATGGAAAGTCGTTTGGTCGCGGGATTTACGAATTACCGTGACCCCGCAACGTAAAGAGCTATTGAAGGACACCGTGAATTTCAGTCAGTACGAATCTGACAGTCCCTCCCGCTCTGACCTGGGTGGGTGAGGACTGAGTAAGTATAAGAAGGTATAATACTCGTAGCTTTACTTTCCTTACTTTTGTAAGTTTTGTTTTTTTTTTCAGACAGTTTATTAAGATGTCAAGCTTTTTCACAGCCAAACAAATGTAGATGGAATAAGGACCCTTATAGTAACTTTTCATTAGCATAAATTAAAACTGGGCACGTATGTTTTATAGCTTAGCAACAAAAATAGCTGACACATGGCATCCGTAACGGGAGTGAGTGTAAAATTCGGGTTTCGTTGACTCATCATCACTGATGAATCAAAGCCGAGTAGAATATTATTACGTCACCCATTTGTGAAGCTTTGTAGGAAGTGTTACACCGGATGGTATTCCGTTCTAAAGTCGGTATTAGTACTTATATCCATATTATATTAACAGGTATTTTACTTGTATTTAAGGCGGGTATAGATAGGATTAGTGCGTAGTTACAGGTAAATCACACACTAATGGCAAACTTAACACAATACTAACGTAGCGCAAGCGCCACCAGGACGCCATTTTGTTAATGGCCGTTACAAATGACGTCCTGTTGGCGCTTGCGCTACCTTATCGTTGCGTTAAGTATGCCTTATGAGTGTATGTCCCCATTATACCTCGCGTCCCCGTCTTATACACTATTCCCCTGTTTCTTATTGCTCAACCACAACCATTCGGCTCGAAGGACCAAATATTCTTCTTAAACGTTGCCCCATTTTTGGTATTTTCTTCTGTATTGTCACTGCAATTGCACACATAGGAACTTACGTATACAAACACCCAGATCCGGAAAAGCTAGATACTTGAAGGCCATAAAAATAGTTCCTTCATGCGGGGATTGAACCCGCGATACAATGCGCAGCAGTTGATCGCTCAGCCACTGCGTTAATCAACAACAACAATATTTGCAGATCCATGATTATTTGTTGGTCCTCCGAGCCGCCTACACAATTCACCTACGAATCGGAAATAAACAAGTGATACAGTCTATTTCCGGACCAGTCAATTCAAACTTAGTAGTTTCACGGTCAAAATTAACTTCACGTTTAGAACCACCCCCATCGTTTAGTACCGCCTTCATATTATTTTACTCAACAGGCTATCGGCCATCATAAATCAAACATTATATCATCGTACCGGTATCTATTTATACCAAATGACTAGGCGAAACTGTCCCTCCTATGGTAATGCTGACTTCTTTTGACGGGAGTTTCACTTCGGTAATTACCGGTAAACATTTGCTGTGAGGCGGTAACGCTGAATAAGTAACGTTGACTTTGCGAATTTTCTGTTGACATAAATTAATGCTGTAAATCTGTGTTCGAAGTGATAATTATCTTGTTGAATAAGACCAACGTATTCAAATGCTGTTGGCTGCTTCTGCGCGTATCCAAATGCAGGGTCAACTTATTTACTTGCTTTGCTTTTATTCAGGCAATATTCTTGTATTTTATTAAATAACCAATTCGTTTCTAAAAGTACAGATTAGCGCCATGTCAAGTTGTCCACGTAAAAAGTTCCCAATCGACTGCACCTTTTTCTTTTTGATTAAGTAGAAAATAGCAGTTATATCGGTACTGGCGCCTGTACTTATGTTTTTTATGAAAATATTTTTTTAAGTAATAAAAAAAAAACATAAGCCATCATAAGACATTCTACTAAGAGTGAACAGGGCGAAGTCATAGGAAAGTTTATTAAGCCAGAAAAAAAGGTTGAATAATTTTCATGAATGAATTTTTACTTTCTTACTTAAGTACCCATAGCTTTTGGGTAGCCAGATCTTTATATCTTAATATAAAATATTATATTCCCATAAATTTCCCGTATCTACTTATCTACGGAACCAAATGTTTACGGATAACATAAAGTAGAGTTGTGGTCGCAATAAAATGTTTCTTTAGGCTCATTTTATGTTTTTAACCGGTATACAGTGGATAATACTGGATTATTATGTCAGGGTTTTAGTGTGTGCGTTTGCTATTATTATTGTAAGTTAGATCGGTACTAAAAGTGCCAATGGTTATGTATGACCTTACGATTGGACGTGATCGTGATAAAATCTGCATCTTGTGCTCCCGAACGCACATAACCCAAATATTTTCAAAGTTTGAGTGAACAGGCTTCATCTGGCTTACTTGACTAGACTTCTGCCACCTTTTACTTAGACTAGAGTCTATAGCAAAACGGCACCATCTCAAATAATAAATGAAGTAGCAAATATTCCGTAGTTTTAGTCTACGAATCTGAGTCCTATGGAAGAAGGTGAAATACATGGAATGCCGTTTATATTTCAAAAATTGTATATGACGAGCGTGTAATTATATAAGCTTGCTTAAAAAGCCACAAGGACGTCCTATTCTTAGTTGAACCGCGTACCTAGTATGAGATTATGAGTTTCAGATATTTGATTGTTTTAAAGTTAATAAGCAACGGTATTTCACAAACCACAACATTCAGTAAATTTATTAATGAGGTATTTATGGGATTATACATTTCGACGTGAAATACCAATACAGTATTTAAGAGGAAACAGCACGGCCGTTTTTATACAAACGTAGCCATACAAACGTAGTCCCCTGTTTTCTTCCTGGATAATGCCAGTAGAGCAATAATTTTTTTACAAAAAATCTATGACCACTATTGGCATGTCTCTATGTTTTCCTTTTTTCCATAAATTAATTATTAAAAGAGATATGAACATTCAAAATCCAAAAAAAATGGCTAGATTTTCCGCTGTGTTCAAATATCCAGAAAACAAATTTGACGAGATTATATAAAAAAAGGAAAACATGAACACGGCCAATGCCTTTCTTTATTTTTTAAAGAAAAAAGTAGTGAAATCGGTTAAGTTTTGGAGGAGTAATCAGGGGACTACGAATCGTTGATTTTGTGCCGTTTAATAAGGTATTTTCGGTCCAAGCTGCTGTTGTCTCTATCGTGCTCTGCTCTGTTGTGGACACTGCGCGACAGCAATAGATTTTACAAATACCTATTTTTCAATTCTCCAGCCCTTGCTGTTTCCTCTTAATGGTGAGAGTTGGTTTGCCAGATCAGAAAATCAATTTGATAAACAAAATATATTTGACCAAACGTCGGACCAATTAATTGTGTTGCCTCAGTCCTATTATTTGTTCGTGGTTTCAGGTTTGTTTGCCAGACTGAATTCACAAAACAAAACACATGAATTGTAGGTAATTGTAGGTAATTTTGTCAAAGTGGAAACTGGGTGGGAAAACTTTTAGAGCTTATTTGTTTGCATCGAAAATATATGGTTTCTTTTTTATGATATACAAAAATAAAAAACGATGGACGTATCCAAAGGTACCTTGTGATAATTTGGAATTAAGTGCATCATTTGAGGACAGCACAAAGAATAAAGCTTATAAGAATAGGCCAGAATATTATAGGCCTGTGTTGTGTCTATTATGCACTTGTCTTGATTTTAAATATACTGAAGCTATAAAGGGCCATTTATTCATCTATACTGCCCGGGGTGGGAGGACTCATTTGATGATTTTACCACGATAAAAAAAAAGCTATAAAGGGAAGAAGTGATAAAGGTTCGCTAATTCAATTAAATTTTTCCACTTCCTGCCAAGTTTTCTTTCGCGCGGAAATAAATCTTCGGAAACCATCTTAAAATCTCGTTTTTAACATTCAAGTGGCGTTGATGTTTCTTGAGAAAAATTACAAAATTCCTGTCACGTTCTAATATCATTTACATATAAATCTTTCAAAGAAATGGTGTCTTTCGAGCCCCGCAACCGTTTATTAGATTTTTCTCGCAAGGAACAAAAGCAGACGGAATGAATTTTGTTTTTTGTTTGACATTTAAAACAAAGCCCGTTCTGGTCATCAATGTCTTGTTTGTAATGGTTTACATTTGTCACGCTTTTGTAAATGAGAACTCAGTTCAAATTATCCCAATTTTACTTACGAAAACGGCTTGCTCGTCATACGATCCATTCTTTCTTTTTGACCTTTTGTAATTTCTTCGAGAGAAACACGCAACGATCGCAGTGTAAGTTTTTTTGTTATGATTCCTAAAGTTATTGTTCTTAATTAAATTTCTTTAAAAACCATTCCAGGCCTAAAGAGGTACCCATGGAGAAGATTTAATGAGCATTCTGTTTTATTTTCAAATGTTCATGCATACAAAAAACCATCTCTAATATTTCTCCTCTTCCTATTTTTAATGTTAAACAATATGGTATCACCAACATTCTCATACATAAAGTTCTATACCATTCTGAACAATACTGGCTGGTGTATAATTTAAGCAAGGGGGTGGCAACAGTTAGCCTGCATTGTTCACGTCCTAGCCAGGCTATCTCGTTTATGCTAATACTTTCTTAACAGATTAAGGCTTTGTTGAGAGCTTGAACTGTTGGCTTTATAAACTTTGGAGGTGGACTGTTCGTGTATTATTTTGGGTGGGTAAATAAGAGCTTTGGGTATTTCTTGCTTTAAATTCGGAACCTCTTGAACTGTTTTAAGCCTCATTTAGACGATGCAAGAACTCGAACGCGAGTTGCGTTACATTGCGGAATTTATAGGTAGAACAAATTCAGATAGTGAAACAAATGCCGCAATGTAGTGAAACTCGCATACGAGTTCTTGCTCCGTCTAAATGGCGCTTTAAGCTGCTTCGAGAAAAAGATGGTAAGGCCGCGCCGCTTTTATTGCTCGACTTGGCAGGAATACTACCGTGCACCCAGATTTACTGATAGGTTTTCGTAAATTAAGCTTTTACCATAATGTTATAATTTGCATTCTTCTTTCTTGTGTGAGATAAACAAACCATGTGAAAGAATCGTATTCAAATAATTTGCTGTACAATTTATTCCATTCCAGTTCCCACATCTAACATCTCTCCTCAATAAAACGTGAACATTTTATCACATTTGAGTAACATTCTTGTGCTACGGAACCAACCTCACCGATCGATGGAGGCGCCCTCTCACGGCTTTATGTAGCGGAAACCGAGTCGCCCCACGACTTGGCTACATTGTTCCTCAATGAAGAAGTTAACGCAGAAGGTTTACTATTATATACTCTTTTTCAAGTTCATGAAAAGGTTCTGAAACTTGAAAAACAATGTTAGTGTAATGTTTACAAGCTGTACCCTTACCACGAATTTTCAGTATTTGAGACCAGGGTCATCAATCTTCTAACTAAAAGCCTGGCATGACTTAGATCATTATACTAAAAAATTGTGGAGTACCAAATGTAACTTATAAATCTTCTTAGAGATGTATTTTTTAATTTAGTAGTATTATAATACGAGAGTTGCGGTCTGCTGACAATAGATGTCGCTACTATAGCTTTATACTATTATTTATCATGTATTTTATTACGTATCTAGTTTAATGATGTCCCTGTCGTTTTTCAATATTTATATAAGTATGTTTTACTATTTCGATATTTTCCCAAATTATTAATAGAATTCTATAATTATTTGGGCTACCTACTGGTAACTCTAATTTTCACTCATTCGCACCTTCGGTGGAACAAAGACGTAGCAGCTCATTTTTAAATTTTACAGGACAAGACTTTTTTTTTGCATGTTTTTCCTTGTTTTTTAGTTGGCTATACTTATACGTAAAAATCTTGTATTTAATGGGAGGTTTTCTTTTCGCAAAAAAAAAATAGTTTCCAAGAACTCTATAGATGGCGTTGAACTGACGGTGTTACTCTAGGAAAAAGATGTATGCCTTCATTTTTGCACAAATCCACGAGGCACAGACTTCTCTTCTTTTTCTCTTGGGACATTTTCTTTCTGGCGTGGAAAACTCATAAATTAAAAAGACTGGTAAATGAATATTTTTTTCTTTTTCCTTGTTGTTGTTTATTTATTATTTTTTATTTATTTATTTATTTATTTACACACACAAGTTAGGTTAGTTTATTTTTAAAATGCTATTTGTGTGATGTGATGTGACTGACAATGACATGACATGTACTTTTTGTTTTACGATCTCAAAATTACATCCAAGTGAAAAAAATCAAAAAATGACGTGACGTTCGTTTATTGCAGTAACATATCAAGTTCAGTGCCATCTATCCATTGATTAGAAGTTATTTAGTTTTATGACTGTTATGTTTTATGCCTTTGTTGCTCCAAGATTTTGAGCGAAAAAAGACCTCAATAAAGTCGCGGGCGAGGGGGCACTACTTACAATGAAACGGTGTCGGCCCAAAACGCATGGAAAAACGGCCAATAACCACAAAGGCACTTCTGCCATCTAGTGTAGTTTCGAGATACTTTCGCGGATGTCTTTGTTGCCCCAAGTAAAGGCATGGTTTAGAAACAATTTGGCATACTTAGGTCGATTTTGCGGTGTATTCCCGTTCGTCCACTTGACTTCGTCCCACTAGTGGGACGAACGGGAATTTACAAAAATAATATTTAATTTGTTCCCGATCGTCCCACTCCTAATTCAAGAGGGGACGAACGGGAATATGTTCTTCGATTAGTGCCATTCGTCCCACTAAAAAGATTTGTGCAGAAATATGTTTATTCGTTGTTTCGTATTTTGTTTGTCCTTTACTCCACTTCGTTCTCGACAAGCGCTATAATCTTTTTGCTTATAAATTTATTTTAATTTTTATAAATCGCAAAGTTGAAAAAATGTTGGTAAAATGACGGATTTTTATTCCATTTTTGTTTTTTTTACCAATTTAACCACCGGTCTTATATTATTTAGTGGGACCAATAGAACTACAAAAAAGAAATAATAAATTATTCCCATTCGTCCACTCAAAAAATGTAGTGGGACCATCGGGAAAATAAATAACGAATTCCCGTTCGTCCCACTAGGGGGACGAAGTCAAGTGGACGAACGGGAATACACGGATTTTGCAGTTTTGGCTATTTGTGACTTTGGTGCACCGAAGGTGCGATGTCTTTTCAATACGTCAATAAAATGTCAGTGTCACATTGCACTTAGCAGAAAAAATTGGATTCGCGTTTGGTGCGGCTCGTTATTTTCCTGCATTTTCTGCTTTTGGTCCTATTCTAAAGTAGTGTATCCGTGTGTTATTTCCATGCTAATAAAATTCTCACTGGAAAGCGAGATACTATCAGTGACACCGATAAATATCAAGTGGCTAGAAATAACTGTAAAAAACACTGTAAAAGGCCTCATAGTTGGTGAAATAAATATAATTACATAACAAATTTGTTTTATTTTTTTACTAATGTAGGCATATAATTATTATTAGTCAATTAAAACACTAAAAGGAATGAGCAAGCTTTGTATATACCTATATACAACCTATATATATATATAACTATATACAGAAATTGTTTCGTTCGGGAAAACTAGATGTCGCTGTTGTCCATTGCCCGAAAAACCCGTGAAGTTAGATCTCTATGCCCTATTAGTAAAAGTACTCTGTGTTTGAGACGTAAAGTAAACTGGAACTTTGACAATTTCAAATTGACAATTTTCAAGGAAAAAATTAGTTCTGTCTTCGCACACCAGAGGCGCTGTTCCATTTTTTCATACAAAAACGATGTAAATACTGGAAAGACGCTGTAAAGTAAAAGAGTGAAAATTCGTGCTAAGGGTACTGATCTTTTTACCTAAAACTTCATTCATTTTTGAAGTTTGTGGTACCGTATGAGACTCAACTCGAAATAGCATCAGCCCGAACTCCTCTGTTCTTTCAGATAATAATATAGTTGTCAAACAAACAAAAAAAAAATCTAACGTCGGTTTTCTTGAGAGTTTCAATATTGTTGAAATAAAGTTTAAGAATATAATTACTTTACACACAGTCACAGTCAGCAGAGTACAGTCAGCATGAGAAAAGTAAAGGTGTGATGTCATTACCAAAGGGGGGTTACTTTTACCCCCGTTGGTAGAGATATGTCATTAACAAAGAGTGTGACTTTTTCTTAAGTTTCCCGCACCTACGTAGTCTAAGGGTACTTGTACACGGCGCATGTGACCCGCGCAAGCGCCTCAACAGACTCAAGCTACATGCGCCGTGTACAAGCACCCCGTGGGTAACTTGATCAAGTAGCTTGCGCATGTTACTCGCGCGGGTAAACCGCAAACCCGCACCTTTACTTGCGCGAGTTGCATGCGCCGTGTACAAGCACCCCGTGGGTAACTTGATCAAGTAGCTTGCGCATGTTACTCGCGCGGGTAACCCGCATCTTTACTTGCGCGGTTTACACGCGCCGTGTACATATACAAGCACCCTTAGTATAGATTTGATACTTCACTGTCACTGATGCAATGTTCGAATCTGTAACGCTACATTACAGGTGATTATAGTTAGAGCTCGTTGTGTAAAGGAAGACATTAGTGTAAGAGGGAGAGAAAGTAGTTCTGCATATAAGTAATTTGTGAGAAATGGAACTACTTTCCTATCCACTAGTGGTTTTTACAAACGGAATACCTACAAAGATATAGACAATGTTCTATTGTTGGAACATTGGCTATTTATAAAGAAAAATAGCTTTTATAAGCTTGATGATATTTTGTTTACAGGGAAGTTGGGCCTACTTAAAAGCAATTTGTTTTTTTTTATTATTTGATATTGTTTTCTCGACTTGTGATAAGTTTGTTTTTCAAGCAATCATTTTATATGAGTTTTGTAATTGCTTTGTTTTTCTTTTTGTTAATAAAGTGTTTACTTCTTTTTTGAAATAAAAACAAAATTAGATCTATACCTACTACCTAATCTATCGAAAGGCATCTTCTATATGTCACCCTGTTATAATTGTCTCTCTAAAATCTAGTCAACTTAATCGAGTTCAAGATGTTTCGTATAGGTAAGCTCCTAGCGAATCTTTTTGATATGTATTTGCATTAAGCCAATAGCCGTCCGTAATTACATAGATTGTGCTAAACTTAAAATAATTTACGTTATCCGTATGCAATATTCTTCTCTGAGTTGTCAGGTACGAAACACCGGCCTCATCTAGTGTAAATATAGTGTCTTTTTGACGTGTAAGGCTGAGCGCAGACTTGAGTCACAATTGTTTTAAGACAGTCTTGTCTCACTAGTCCGGTCAATTTAGACCAAAAAATGAGAGTGAAATTACATAAAGTCCCAGCAAGCTGAATTTCTGTGAAGTTGTTCAAAACATAATTATAAACAATGTCTAGAAGTTCCCCATCATTCCCCTGTAAGGAAAAAAAAATATTCAAGGTCAAAGGTAAAAAAAATGAGTTTTTCGCGATTTTCAGTAAAACGGTAAGTTTTATCATAAAAGTACCTCAGACAAAAATTGTAGATCATAAAAATATCTATAAAAATGTGTCACTACTTTTTTTCTTACGAGCCACCGTTTCTGAGATTTATCGATTCAAAAAGTTATAAAAGTTGTTATCGTCATAATATGCACTATTGCACACGTTTCCACGCCACCTATGAGGTAGTGTCCTTAACCTCAGTTGCTGCTCACCAGCATCTTTTTTCGAGTATATTACCAAGTTCAAGTGTGGCTTGGTTATCAGCTAGACCCTACAGACTGGGGTTTGAAGTTGGTCAGAGCCAGTTCAAACTTTACTTCCACCTGCGCCGGAAAAACTGCCAAACACTATTTTTTGAAACTGCAAAAAGGGGTGCAGTGCTAAATGTGGTTGAAAAAAGTCGGACTGTCTTGTTCTTTGGCATGCACAAATTGTCAAGGCCGGTCGTGCTCTAATATTGAATCACAAACAATGGAGGATTCGTTTGACTCCGACGAAGTATCATGCGATACATTGCTATTGACGCAATTTACTTGCAGCCAAAATGAAGATGAAGAAGAAGCAGGAGAAGAAGAACAAGAAGAAGAACAAGAATTTGAAACTTACGAATAAGACGAATAAACCTCGAACACTTTTTTTTCATTTACATCGCTTTTATCTTTCCCAGTCTTTGAAGATTTCCGTTATTTTGCAATAGTTTTACATTAAACAGGATCACAACTGACCCGTGGAGTAGGCCTACTGGGGAAACCACGTTAAAAAAAACGCGCTAAGTACACTACCTCATTAGGTGCATATTATGACGATAACAACCTTTATAACTTTTTGAATCGTTATATCTCAGAAACGGTGACTCGTAAGAAAAAAAGTATTGACACATTTTTATAGATAATTTTATAATCTACAATTTTTGTCTGAGGTACTTTTATGATAAAACTTACCGTTTTACTGAAAATCGCGAAAAACTCATTTTTTTTACCTTTGACCTTGAATATTTTTTTTTCCTTACAGGGGAATGATGGGGAACTTCTAGACATTGTTTATAATTATGTTTTGAACAACTTCACAGAAATTCAGCTTGCTGGGACTTTATGTAACTTCGAATGTCTAAATTGACCGGACTACACATAGACAAGTCTGTCTTAAAACATAAACAAAACTGTTTTGTCTACGACACGCCGCTCACCTGAAACAAAACTGTTCAGTTTCAGACTTGTCGCTGTGCAGTTCTTGTGTCTATTAGACAATATTGTCTATGAGACGTTTTGTTTTAAGTGTGCGCATCTTCATGGTTTTTGTAAAGCAATAGTCTGTCTTAAAACTGTTTTGACTCAAGTCTGCGGTCAGCCTAAAAGAGTTTGGTAAAACCAATTTGCTGAATAAATATCATTTATATTAATTTATTTAAAAAGTAAAAAGGTGGGTACAATAATGAAACTCAAAATGTAATGAGCTTAAAATACTATTTGTTGAATTCCAATTACCTCTTCTCCCATCCCTTGATATCGTGATATTGACCAGTCCTTATCAATTTTCTAACCCAAACACCCATACTCCTGACAACGAAAAAAATATGAAGCCTTCAAAACCAGTGAGCCATTTTCACAAGCAAAGTAGATCGCAAATACGTCTGAAATTGAATTTTCCAATTTCACGACTACGACAAATTGGTTCGTAACATCCCCCGTTTGAGATGGCTCGATAGATAAGGTGTCACAATGAGCCACGAGTAGTGATGGGTTTTTGCCCGGGAATTTTCCCGAGTTGGGAAAATTCCCGATACATTCCCATTTCTTCCCGGGAATATTCCCAAATGACGGGAAAATATTTTTCGTATAAAATTATGCAATTTAATTTATTTTTTACAAAGTTTTGCATTTGCGTGAGTCTGTGCATGCATTTCGTGGTTAAAAAAAAGACATTCATTGTAAAAGTACTGTAACAGCATAAAAGTAAGGGATTTTATGTATGGAAATGTTTGTTGATACGTATTTATTTAAAAAGACTTAAAATCAAAAGTATCACACCGATTTTTTTTCTGATTATTAGGTTGTTTTTTGAATATTAGTTTTGCTATAAATGCGGCTTTATACCTATAATAGTAATCAGTTGACTTTGAAGATAGATAGATTTATTACTTGGTGCGTTGAAAAGTGGGTATTGTACGTATAAACAGCCACATATTCAATTATTCATAGCTCTAATCTAACAATTTATATTTTTTTTAAGCGCCTCGTCCACGATAGATTAAAATAACGTAGAGCGAGTCTCATAGGGCAATCTACGACGTGTACACATTAGCGAGACTACCCTAGCTAGAGTATCACGTTAATGTGTACACGTCATAGATTGCCCTATGAGACTCGTTCTACGATATTTTAATCTATCGTGGACGAGACGCTTTAGTCTTGCTTTGTAGACAAATGGTAAACGTAAACTCTCGAGTCTCTAACAGATTTTCAACGTAATATATGGTCTTAAAAAGTAACTGCATGAATTTAGTGTGCTTACTCGTATCAATATCCAAGTACATTCAAAAAAAATTTTTTTTTTGCAATTTTTTTTCAAAGATCATCAATAATTTAAAAAAAAAATTTTTTTTTTCAAGCATTTTTCTCTTGACCTATTAATATGGTCAATAAAATAAGTTATTTGTAAGCATTTCGATGAATTGCCAGTTCAAAGTCTGGTAAATGTGATGGAAACATTGGAATCAGCTGTGAACGCTACACACGGGTGAACGAACTCAAACAGAAATCAAATTCATTACCTAATACGGTCAAAAATAAATGCTTGAAAAGGCGCGCGTGGAACACAACACGCCGTTGACCCGGGCATAGTCTATGGTCAAACAGCGAGTCGCCCATTACTCGCCGCCCGCTTGCCCGCGCCTACGGTGGCTGGAGATCCGTCTGCCGAAGTGCGGCTGGGGTGGACAGACGCTGACGTTGTACTCTCCCTCACTGCCCATGCATGACTGCTTCGCTAAAGGAGTCCACCGCATCCCAC
Source organism: Agrotis segetum (assembly GCA_036375495.1). NCBI lineage: Eukaryota > Metazoa > Arthropoda > Insecta > Lepidoptera > Noctuidae > Agrotis > Agrotis segetum. The sequence goes on along the minus strand of JAQSVV010000090.1, from coordinate 920,713 downwards.
ACCGTCTCGCCCCGAAGCATAGCTTCGACCAAAGCCGGGCGCGAGAAGTCTCTGCCTATTGCCGTGAGGACATGGCGGTGCTCTGCTCAAGCGGGGCAGTCCTGCATCGTATGCTCCACCGTGTCCTCCAGGCGGTCCTCGCAGAGGTGACACCCAGGCGTTTCCTGCTTCCTCGTCCGACACATGTACTTCATGAAACTTCCGTATCCGGCGAGGACCTGTGTCATGCGGTAGGTCAGGACGCGGAGCCGCCTATCCAGCCACTCCTCTAAGAGAGGGTGTTACCGCCGCGATTGTAGCGTACCCGGCCTCTGTTGCGACCGTGGCTCCCTCCATACTGCCCTGAGATCGCGACGGAGCTCTTCCCGTAGCGCGTGCATATCGCAGTGTCATATTGCCACTTTCAAGAACTGGGTCGAGCACATACCTGTAGTACGGCACTTCTGATTCCACAAGGTTGTCTTTTAGAGCAAGTTGATGGATTATTCTGGCTACAGGGTTGTGTCTATGGAAATATTCTCCGTTAGCGAGACGAGAACACCCGGAGAAATGTGATAGATTGATTCGCCCTGACACGGTGGCATGCCCGACATGTGTCAGCCCTGCTATCGTTCACAATAAATCTCCGGTAGTTATATGTCATCATAACTCCATCCATTATTGGTCTGACAAAACCTTTGGTTTCTCCAAAGGAATCTCCGGATCGTAGCCAGGCTACCGACGTAGATATGTCTACATCTGCATCAGGCCTATGTACGGGCCGGTAACGTCCGTGAAGCTCCTTGTTCTGTCATATTTCCATGCGACCATTAGTGTCAAGCACTGCAGGTTTGCGCCAGTTCTCTTTAGCCCAGGAGAATGGGGTAATGCCCTTGTCCACCGCTACTACATCTCGATGCATTCCCACGTCGGCTTTTAGGAAATATTCATTGAGATTGCATATCTCATGATTGTGGAAAGTCTTAACGTTTAGAAAATCTCAACCTCGAATATACAATCTCATAACCGAAGACCGTGAGTGATCCATTCGATATGCAGTAAGCAATGTACGGACCCTCCTATCGCCTTGGATACGAGGGTCTGTACAATTAAGTTTTGTTTGAGTCCATGAGTATGTCAAAAGAGTACCTACATCAATACTGGCATGACCCAGCCGTTGCAGGCCTTACTACCACCTTATTACCACCAAATACAATAAATATTTACATATTTTTAACATTGTTATTGGATCAATATTTATTTTCCCGTCGTTTGGGAAAATTCCGGGAATTTATTTTATTTTCCCATATTTTCCCAATCTTTTTTTTCCTTCCCATTTTTTTCTTCCCTCCGGCCCATCACTAGCCACGAGCCACCCCTTTTAGAGCGATTGGGTCAATGTTGTCTCACTTTCTTATCTGAACTTTCCACGTGACCCGCTGAAATCGATTGAGTCGAATTTTACCAACACTATTGGCACAGAATACTTGAAAGTACCACAGCTTGGCCAGAACGGAACTAATTTTTTTATTTCTGACAGCGTTATAAAATCTTTGATATTTGATATAAACAAAGACCGCAGGTTTGTTAGATTTATTATTGTGACATAAAACTAACGTTATAAGTGAAAAAAAAAAACATTCAAAGTGCTGGTAGCGCGAAGACAGTGGCGACTTCCGGTTTTCTACATTTTTATATCAAGCTGTACCTACGTATTGGTGTTTTGTCTTAATCTTTAGCTAGTTGACCTTTCTTTCAAAGTATCCCACTATAATCCTACTAATATTGTAAGTAAATGCGAAAGTTTGTGAGGATGTATGTATGTGTAGGTAGGTATGTTTGTTACTCTTTCACGCAAAAACCACTGAACGGATTTGGCTAAAATTTGGTACACAGATAGTTTATAACCTGGATTAACACATAGGATAGTTTTTATCCCGATTTTATGTTCCCGTGGAATAATTTTCGAGTTGTAGCGGGTGAAGCCGTTGACAACAGCTATTTGTCAATAAATCAGTTTTCGTATCAATCATTTCCGTATTTATTTACATTTCTATTACTTATTTAATAGACAATACAGTATTGCTTAAAGAGTATTTTCCAGGGGTACATATTTGAATATCGAAGATTCAAATATCTACGCTTAAAATATCGATGTTCAAAATATCGAAAATGAAAATATCGAATGACCATAAAATCGAAACTTAAAATATCGAAAGTTTGAAATATCGAATGATTAAATGATCTACGTCCAATATATCTAAAATCTAAATATCTACAAAAGTTACATCGAAAGATCTAAATATCGAAGTACAGATTATCGAATGTCCGAAATATCGAACCTAACGAGGTAAGTCGACGGAGCCCCGCTTCGCGGGGCTCCTATTTCTGTTTGCAAGGTTTCTTTTGGCGGGGTCTTTCAGACCCCGCCACCCTCTTCGAACCTAGCCTGTCCGAATAGGGGTGCCCCAAGTTCCGAGCTCGCTTCGCTCGTTCTTGCATCCGAAGTCCGTCCAGCTACCTTGTTGGGTACTAATCAGTAATTTGACTAAGGACGCAAGAGCGACTTGGGGCACCCCGATTCGGACAGGCTAGGTTCGAAGAGGGTGGCGGGGTCTGAAAGACCCCGCCATCCTCTTCGTGTTAGGTTACTTTAAGCCTTGCAAACAGAAATAGGAGCCCCGCGAAGCGGGGCTCCGTCGACTTACCTTGGTAGGTGGTTTTTTTATCGATATTTCAACTAGTAGGTATTTTTAACGTAGATTATGAAATTAGATATTATGAACTGCGATGTATTAAACGTTGATATTTTGAATTTCGACATAACGTCTTTCGATATTTTGAATCATTCGACATTTAAATCAGTCGACATTTTAATCTTCGACGTTTTAAGCGTAGATGTAACATTTTTCGATATTTTGTTACAATCGATATTATAATTTTCGATATTCTGAACATCGACATTTTCAGCGTAGATATTTTAATCTTCGATATTCAAATATGTACCCATTTTCCAGTTATTATGACCAGTGATATCCTAATTAAGGCAGTTAAGGGCTTGTGGTCCGAAGGACCAAAGGACCAATTTAATAAATAAATGTATACTGACTTGATTAAAATGATTGGGTCTGTCAAACAATTTACATATAAATAGTTTTAAAGTTATCAGAGCATTAAATTGGTATCATGTACTCTCGGATAATAAATTCAGTTTTATAACTTTCTAACAATTATGGAGTTATTCTATTCCATTTAGCACAAGCTTTATTAATGCAACTACAGCTTGGCCAGAACGGATTGAAACGGAACTAAAATTTTATTTCTGACAGCGTTTTAAAATCTTTGATATTTGATGTAAACAAAGACCGCAAGTTTGTTCGATATATTATTGTGCCATAAAACTTACGTAATAAGAGGAAAAAAATAAAATAAAATCATTCAAAGTGCTGGTAGCGCGAAGACAGTGGCGACTTCCGGTTTTCTACATTTTTATGTCAAGCTGTAATAAACAATACCCCTTTAAGAGTAGATACTGGTTGGTACCATCATATTTTACTGCGTAAATGGATCTTATTAAGTAGATAGTGAATGAATATACCTTTTATAAGCATTATTTATCAGCAATTAATTAAAAAGATGCCCACTAGAGCTTTTCACCTGAACAAAGGAATGTAATTAAGAGCACAAGGATTCTCATAAGCGCTTCAAGATGCCATTAGAGCCTTTGATACTAAATTCCTTCGTATAATGAGATGGAGTGGATGCTAAGATGTTTGTCCGCATTGGAGTGGCTCCGGTCTACAGATTTTTATAATTGATTCCACTGTATTTATTAGAAGAGAACTTGAGACATTGTTAAAACTATTCAATTCAATTTATTGTGCTGATAAGACTGGTTATTATTAATTGAAAATTAAATTGGTCCTTTTAACTTCGATGAAAGACGTCGGGAAGATCAGAAAATTACAATTTAATAAAATTTCAATTCCCTATAATAACAAACATTTTTACTTAGTAATTCGTTATCAGTACCCTTAGCATGAATTTTCAGTATTTGAGACGTAAAATAAACTGGAACTTTGACTTCAAATTGACAATAATATTGTCAATTTGAAGTCAAAGTTCCAGTTTTTTCAATGGAAAAATTAGTTCCTTCTCTTCGCACACCAGTGGCGCTGTTCTATTTTTTTATACAAGAAACCTCAAGAACGCTGTAAAGTAAAAGAGTGAAAATTCATGCTAAGGGTGCCTACTGAGCGTGTACATTGTATAAACTGGGGTAGTTACAGTCCTATCAATTATATGGGGCTATCTTTTTCGATTCCCCCTTAAGGACCAAGATTCTTATGCAAAAATATAAGATATACGCTACTAAAATATGGGAGGCCATGCGAAGGAATTTGATGTGAACGATACTAGACGTTTGATATCATACTCAGTGAGCCGGAACGTAGCGAGCCTATGCCTTACAATATTTTGTCGAAAGGGGCGCCTTTCGATTTATACGCAGGATATACTTAAATATCAACATGTTTATATCGTCATAAAAATGTTGATAGGTAAATATTTATTTGGATTAAGTATTTTATGAAGATTGCGGGTATGTTTTTGGGGGATTCATAAAAAAATAAAACACATTTTCAAATACTAGTAATTTGAACTCTCGAACGCAAGTATTATCATCAACATTTTGTAATAAGAATCCATAATAATTTATAAAAAGTTTTGAAAGGACGAGGAACATTAATATACGAAAAATAAAAATATTCATGGGTACCAAAATATTCTCTCAGTACTTTGTTTTGTTTACACATAGGTGGTTATAAAGTTACGAGTCAAACATTAATTTTGGCACGAACGAATGAAAGGCCCTGTACAACGGACAGTCATCATCATCATCATCATCATCAACGGACAGTCGGACATGACAAATTATACGTCAGGATTTGTTTTACTACCGGTACTAAAAAAAGGTTGAAAATACTAAGCTACGCGCTGAAATAACACAGCAAGAGCACAAAGCTGTTTTTGTATTTTTTGTACAAGATTTTAATATGTCACTGGTAGGTTTTGCAAAAGGATTTTTTTATCTTTTACTTCTGTTCGTATGTTTGCGTAAAAAGTAAGTAAAACTGAAATTTTTAATGTGAAAGCAGAGAAAAAATCATAATCATAAATTGTTTATTTGCTGATCAAAGGTTTACATAAAGTGGTGTTAACATTATTTACAATATTGTTCTCCTTGATCTACCGTACCGCTTGGGACTAGATGGCGTTGTGTGATAGTTGTGGAATATTAAAAAAAATATTATTATAAAATTATTATAACAAATTAAAGTAGACATTGTCTTCATTAGCAAACAATACAACTCATTACTTCCGCTACACTGCGCGGAACCTTTCAGTTACAAATGAAGCTGTTGTGGACACTTTCAGAAACGATTCGACATAAATTAATGAACCATTATGGACGCCATTTCTTTTTATTTCGTTGACTTAACATTACTTTGCGCTTGTCCAACTAATATTATTTATAAATGCGAAAGTTTGTGAGGATGTATGTATGTATATGTAGGTATGTTTGTTACTCTTTTACGCAAAAACCACTGAACGGATTTGGCTAAAATTTGGTATACAGATAGTTTATAACTTGAATTAACACATAGGATAGTTTTTATACCGATTTTATGATCCCCTGGGATATTTTTCGAGTTGTAGCGGGTGAAGCCGCTGGCTACAGCTAGTAATATCTAAAGAGTTGTGCAGAGGTGTGCCAAATAGAAGGTAGGACCCTATACGAAATCGAGGAACATTTCATTAGGAAACCGTGACCTTGGAACGTAAAGGGCGTGTCATGAAGGATCACTGCGAATTTTAGTCAGTACAAGTCTGGCAATCCCTCCCGCCCCGCCCCGCCCTGTGTAGGCACAAGCACAAAATTGAGGACTAAAAATGGATAAAAAAAACAAATTATGATACTTTTGAGATTTGATAAAGAATTTACATGGCTTAATAAATGTGTTTTGTGTTGCGAAACTAAATTGGATCTGAATGAATCTAGTCTCCTTAGTTGCATATAAGAATTTCCTGATGAAAGACCCAAGAACACTGACTGACTTAGGGTACTCAGGAAGTCAGGACCCCATGCAGGATAGCTACTTTTGCAACCACTATACTAAAAACATTGACGTTTTTTGGGTTCCGTACCCAAACTATTATTAACTTGCTGTCCGTCCGTCAGTCTGTCAGTCTGTTTCTCACCAGGCTGTATCTCATGAATCGCGATAGAAAGACTGTTGGTGCACTGTGAGTGGACGTATTTCAGTTGCCGCTATAATAAAAAATACAATCAAATAAATGTTAAAGGGGGCTCCCGAACAGAAGATGTGACGTTTTTCTTTTTTTATAGATACGGAATACGGTTTTTATTGCATTGACAGCTGTCAACGAGTACCTATTGGTTAAGGGCTGGCTAATCTAAACAAACAATTAGTAAGACGTGACATGACAGTGCGTTGACACTTAACAATCTGTGAGAAATGGAGGGTGTGAAGTTGTAAACTACGTTTTGCTTTTAAAGGCTGATAACGGACATTTTGGACATGGAAGAGAACGACATTATTATGAGAATCAAAGATTGGAAATACTTGGTGGATTACTTATGATGTTTAGAATACTTAGCCACGGGAAATGTACCTTAACACTTTCACTGTCCGCGCAGCAGACACAATACCTAAACAATAGTCGTGGATCACATGTGATTCATCGGACAGGGAAGTGGTTAATTTTAGTGCCCACATGCGCAAATCCTCATGGTGAAAGAGACTAATAATTTTATTATGTTTACGAAGTAGAATAAAAATACAAACTAAAAAAAAAACAACTACGAATTCCAGCTTCAATGGAAGAGCTATTCAATGCTAGAGTTTGCTTGCCAGTAATAATATAATGTACTTCAACGCTAATTTAGAAATGCGAAAGATTGGATGTTTGGACTGACGGATGAATGAATGTTTGATTGTTAATCACGACAGAACAGCTGAATGAATGTTGTTGAACTTTGGGTTTGAAATAGGCTATTAGTCTAGAATAACACCTAGGATACCTTTTATCCCAATATTAAGTTCCCGTGGGATAATTTTCGACATATGCTCGGACGGAGCCGTTGGCTACAGCTAGTCTACAAAAAAGTTCAAATAAATCACGGACAAATCTAAACGCAACTGAAAACATTAATAGTGTGAACCAATTGAAAAGTCGTAAAAGTTTATGTGGTCAGTTAAGATCTCGGAACTAACGCTGTTAGCTGTTTCAAGTGTTGCTGGAGCAATCAATGTCACTTCACATTAGAGTCGATAGCACTCTCGATACATCGAGATTTCTCGAGTTAATTATCGGTAGTTACGTAGAGATTCCATAGTATCGTAAATTAAACGTGCGATTTTATTATTAATTTATCGAGGGTTTTGTAGCTGTTTTTTTTTCTATAATAATGCATCCTACTTACTTTGCTGGATGGAAGGGACTGTCAGACTTGTACTGACTAAAATCCACGGTATCCTTTGATTGCTCTTAACATTTCGGGGCCACGCTAATTTGATAGTCGCGCGACCTTCCCATGGTTGTATTACAAATGTGTTCTAATAACGTCTCCTCTCCTCTCCTACCTTGAATCACTCTGCCTAAAATGAAAAAAACGCATTTGAAAGATGTTAGCGTATAGACTGCATGCACTTTAAACAGATTTATAACATTATCTTACGTCTCTGCTTATAACCAGGGACTTACGAGGGTGGTGTTATGTTATATTTTAGTCTGATATAGTTATATTTCTTTGAATAATTATTATAGGTTCAACATTGTAAATAAATTTTATTCATGAAAGCAAAAGTTATTCTTGGAGAACTTCAAAAGGTTGAATAAGACAAAGATGACAAAAAAGGATTAACGTCAAAGTTGATTTAAGTAGTTAACATTGAAATTATATAAACTTCAGCGTTTCAAATTTTCTACCTCAAAAACACTGAATAAAAGCGCCAAAATCTCATCTTACTTTCGTCATAAATTGAAAGTGATAGTACAAGAATTTAATTAAAGATACGGTCGAAACTTATTTTAAGTTCGTCCTGGCAAAACGGAGCCGAGCGGGGACGGTGTAAAAAGGACATTTCCCATAATTTCCAGGTTATATCTCGACAAGTTTTCGTTGATTGATTTTTGCAAAGCTCCTTTGTCTTTTGTAGTCAGGTGTTTTTTATTGCTCATGTCCATTTATCTTGGTCCTTCCGCTATCGAATCTGTAACCATTTCCTAATTGACATTTGGACAAAGGTACACGCAGATGTCTTAGCAGTCCCTGTGAACTGATTAATTGTGCGCACATGTGTCTGACAGACTTTCTGTGAGAAAATAGGGAATACCGTGTGAGAGATAATGTTGGTATCGCAGGACCAGATTCGGGGCTAGTCTATTTTGGTCCTTGTAATATATTAGCGCCTGTAAAAATAAATCAAGTGAAATACGAGCTACAAATGTAAGGGGTTCTTACTCTATTTGTTGTTGTGAAAACCACTTTAGAAGCAATATGTTGGAATAATGTATCGCTTGAAAGGTTTCTTAAGTTACACGGTAGAATTAATAATGTAAACAGTATCCCATTATATTTGTTTGTTTAAGTTTGATATGTGTTCTTACTAGTAGTATGATTTATGCGATATTGCTGTGATATTTCACTTCAATCAAACATTACCCTTTAGATTGGTTAAATATGTATCGATTTGAGTGTAGAGCAAGTAAAGAACTGTGGTTTATCTTGGGAATCGGGTTTTCTGTTTTAATTTCAGAAAAAACATAAAAAGTGACTCAGAAAAATTATTAAAAGATTAAAATCTCATCAATAGCTCCACAGGAGGGTACTCGTCACGTCCAAACGTAATGACGGACCAAAAATTTAAAATTGATTAATTCTGAAAGATCACACACTCTAATTAGCGTTCTACACCTAATTAGCTCGTAGATCGACATTAGTACAATATAAAATATACGGCTAGGTTCAGACAGTCTGCAGGTGTCGGGCAGCCATTGTGTGCTGGAGGGCCCTGGAGACTTGTCGAGCGTACGTGTGTGCTACGCCTTATTGAGTTGTACGCTTGTTTTGTAGCGTAGTTCGTACGTGAGACGTCGGCATCACGCCTTGGGCATAAGTTGCCACTATTGTAGATTACGTATGTGTTTTAGTCTAAATTGGCAAGTTTATGAAATGCTAGCGTAAGTCCGCGATTTCGCCTTTGTCGTATTCCCGGGATTGACAGTGTGCTATGTCGTGTAGACTGTATTTGTACTAGGCGACTGACTGAGTCGTGGACCGAGATGGATGCAAACAGCGAAATGTCGTTCGGCGTGGCGGTCTAATGTTCAGCAGTGGACGTCTTCCAGCTGGTGATGATTATACGCTGGAAGCTGATCTGAATACTAAATGTACAGTTAGGACAAAGCTTGGAAGGATGTTGTTTTCTGCTAGGTATAAACAATACAATTATATTATAGTGAAAGGTGCATATTATATAGGAAATACTATTGGTTTAGCTATGTACTAACAAATTGCTATAATGTGTGGCTACTTACTTTAAGTATGCTCGGACTAGATAAAATATTATGTAAACATCCACTTATATCATAACGAACACATCCGTCCGTTCCTAAACGACGCGATTTATGTGAACCTTGCGAAATTATCCTTTAACATACCTTGCAAAATATATTATCAACCCTATACAATAAGGAGTAGGGTCCAAAATGACTCTGTTAGAGTGAAAGGATTAGGAGTTCGAAGCAAATCGTTTGTCGTCCTTTGAGGGCTGGCTCAAAGTGATAAATATAGTCAAAATCCTTTACAAATTCAACATGGAATGTTTTTCTTTGTTACATTTATCGATGTAGCATGTATTACTGGTATATAAACCAGGCTGAACTTTTGGGATTCGTGAATATGAATGTAAAGGAGAGGATCGAAAAGGTGTTCTTATAATACCTGGACATATTTGAATTGTTGAACTTTTTTTGTAAATAGCCTAGGAAAATGTTTTGTACTGTAAGCTAGATTGAATTTCTAAATAACTGACATTCAATTTCAAAGCATTTTGTATTTTTCAATACAGACTTATATCTACTATATAAAAATAAACCGGGTTTTCCTTCCTGACGCTATAACTCCAGAACGCACGAACCGATTTTCACGGTTTTGCATTCGTTGGAATGTTTCGGGCTCCGTGAGGTTTATAGCAAAGAAAATTCCGGAAAAATAGGTGGCGAAACGGAGTTCGCCGGGTTTGCTAGTCGGTTCTAGAATTTAGCGGGGTCTTCATGGGCTTCCTTTCTTTTCCTCGAGACCGTGACCGTAACCAGTCTATAATGTTCCCATGTTTGGGACACTGGTCTGACAGTGGGTGGGCTGTAATCCACGACGGGGCCCAATGCGGGTTTTATTATCAGGACATGCCAGCTTCCTCGCGATGTTTTTTTTCACCATTTTGAGAGCAATGATGAAATTAAAGCTGCGCTGGGTTGGGTTTGTACCCACGATCTACAACTCGTAGGTTGGGTTCGTTACCAATTGGGCCAGTACTGCTTGAAAGATAGCACTCTGCCTACACTAGTATACCTCTCGTACTCTCAACTACTAAGACATTCCCAGACACCTAGACGAATGGCAATCTATATTTAAGCGATGTCAGAGTAAACAGCGTCCTCTTACATTGTACACTTCCTCACGGCAGTTGCCGCCACTGAACAGGATGCACCAGCTTTATAAAACATGGAGCACATATTCTAGAGCTTATATGTGACGATATCGTGAGATCTAGATAAGTCGTAAGTAGAAATCATTACTGAGGCTTTGGTTTAGGTTGTGGGAAAGAGATGCCGCTAGACGCCTTGTATAGCTCTGTTGCTTTCCCACAGCCTAAACTGGATCGAGTTAAGAGCTCGTGGTAAGGCCTCTTTTCTGTAAGATGACATGAGATCGCGGGACTGTCTAAACAGGTTACCGAGTAAAGGGCAATGAAGTAAATATTTGGACATCCAAATTCCGCCGGTATTTTAGAGACTCAAGTAATATTCAGCAAACTTATTCCCATCGGGTATAAATTCAGACTCGGTTGGTTGCGTCTACTGAGAAATACCTACATAATAATTTTGTAAATAAACCAACAGCACTGGTCTTGTAATCTGTGACTGCTCTATCTAGGAATCTTATTTACGACTCTGCATTTGCAACAAGTTGTTGGACAAACAACAACAACTAGTACAATCAATCAGTCTCTTAAATAAAAACTTCAAATGATTAAAACTAAAATATGAGAAAATATGAAAATAATATGTCAGACGTAAAAATCTTCACATGAATATAACCTAAACGTATACACATCATTAATACATATTTCAGCGATACCTTTCCCCTTCTCACACAGAATAGGGCACCTTAAGTGCGCGCTACAATCGTCGCTTCAAGACCAACATCTGCGACTGTAGCCCTGTCGTTATAAATAAGATTTGTAGCGCAACTTATCTCCCTTCACGGTATGAAAACAACAACTATCTTTACAGGAAACTATCTGTGATGTACGTGGAACTTGTCATTTTGAATGAATTTCTATGAAACAGTGTTGGATTTTCATGCGGATGTCTGTAATTTGAACTACGAGAAATGATTGTATTAAAGATTCGTGAAACGGAGTTTTTTGTGGTGGCAAATTTTGCAGTAATCCCAGAATGTTCAGGGATCCAAACTTTGCTGTTCTGGGCACAAAGTGAGTTACAATGACGTACCTAATTAAATGTTGCTGACGTATTTCAATTAAGCTTTTTCTAAATACTGATATCCAGCTGAAACTGGTTCGACTGGAAGCCGATCCCAATATAGTTGGGAAAAGGCAGGCAGATGATGTATTTCAATTAAGCCAAACCTAAAATATTCGTTCTGACTCTCATCTTTAATCAGTGATACCTAAGTTTCAACGTCATAATTAGGGATTGGTTAAAATCATTCAACTTAACTTGACTTTTACGGTTCATGCTGTAGCCTCAGTTCAATGATTTGTCAAATGAGTCATAACAAAACAAAGAAGCAATAACAGCAATATGTCATGTAGCCCACACCACATCTGACCCCGAGCCCTTAACTGCATGCGCGCATAGCCGCACAGATTGCGTTGTCTCCGGCGCATTGAAATCGACAATATCCTCCGAGCGCTTCCCTCCAGCCTCCCCAGATCCCCTCGGCCCCACCGGCCTTCGATCGAGTCGCGTGATGCGACATGTGACATTCGACCACATTCGACTATCTGACAACTTTTCCGTGACGTGTCGTGCGAATGAGCGCGAATATCGACACTTTCCGGACGTGGGAGATGCGGTTTCGTCGCTCTTTGGAATTGGGGTGAACGGACATTTCTGATGATGTGGCGATTAGATACGATCATTGTGAAGCTTTTCAGAATAAAAGCCATAAAAGAGGTCATATTTTGTTACAGAAAATATACATTCATTTAGTAATTATACGAGTACTACTTGTAACTTCAACACATGTTCGTTTTCCTCGCAAATTTTATTGCTTTCAGAACCTATTAAGAGTCTTCTGAAAATTCCTCATTTCTGCCTCTAATTCTCGGGAAAACATTTACCTTAACTCTCGAAGATTTATTGGAATGCCTACTTGTGAAGTATATTTAGTTGTCAAAGGAACACGAGTCGTCCTATATCAACGAATAATTTTAATTTAAATGCAAAATACGATCCCTAAATCCATCTTGGCGTTTTCACATTTACATAGGAAGGTAGTGAACTTTACATGTCTGTGTCGAATCTACTTTGATTAAAGAGTATAATTATATGCAATATTAGTTTTAACATATGAGAGACGAACATACCCCTTTATTTTTACCGTATCGTCTGCTCCAGCATTGGAATACAACAGATACAATGTCTATACTTCAGTTTTTCGCTATCACACACGTAATTAATATTATGAATAGATGATGTAGATTAATGTCTTACTTTAAATTTTGGAAGGCCTTGTCCTTATTAAGAAAAACATTCATCGATCATCAATGTCGGAAATGAGAAACTTTCCATGCTTGCAAACACGTGTATGAGGGGACGGGGAGCTCAATGCTCTTCCTATACCAATTTCTCACTAAAGGACAGTTGACAGAACAACATTTCAAACTCTCATCCATCATACGAACAACCCGTCACTTTAAGTTTACAAATTGATACAATATTAGCTGAACGCCGCGGGCACTGCCCATTTGTCCCCATCAAGTGTCTATTTACTAATTTCGCCGGAGAGCCGGTGTCCTGCCCTCATGCCTGCAATAATAGCAGCACGAAATTGCAGCAATCCAGCCGAGTATCATCGAGTTAGATCAGTTAATCCCCTGGGGACGACGGCGGTTAATTCAGTCTGCATTGCGCTTGCGACGAATTTGCGTGTACTTTTCATATATTTTTCATTCTATCTGTGACTTTTACAAACCTTCACTTAAATCTTTGTAATAGAATGTCTTACCAAATTGTTTATTTAGAATTAATTATTGTCAGTAACAATATTGTTCGATTTGATTAGGTTGTTAAAGTGATTTGAATGATTCACAATGAAGATTACGGAAAATGGTGTCGTTAGCTGCACTGAAGCGGTAGTCATTACAGTGCCGCCTGAAAGGTTAGTAAGGAGGTTAAGATAACGAAAGCATTTAACCTTTCTTAAGTACATGTAGTTGGCAGTTGTTAACTGGCATTAAAGAAGATAGCAAGGAGGTTGGTCTTTTTTTTTAATGGAATTTTTAAGCAGTTCATAAAAACTATCTACTCCGTAAGTAGCTTAATAAAGCGTGTTTACGCTTGGGTACATCTCTAAAAGTTATGTGCTTCTTAAACCGAGTACGATATAAACTCGTAAATTCAACAAACGTCCAGTTTCTCTGTCCAAGTTATATTTTCATTCGTTGGACACGTTCACAAATGGGAGAGATCTAATCTCTCATCGCTTTCAAAGTGAATCTGAATTGCAATGATAGATTGCTTGCATCCCTTTCCGCGTTGAAATTGTATTCAATATTCCGCTTTATACTATAGTGGTGGTGCATACAACTCGTACAAGTTCTACGTACAACAGGACATGGCGACAGTTTGTTGCATCGATCGGTTGTTCAGTGTAGCTTAGGTTTGCATTATTAATTAGCGAATAAACTGTTCTAGCCAACAATCGTCACCCTTTTGCTAGCATAAAAGGAAAATGGAAAGCCATTTTGGAAAAAGACATTCTAAATAGTGGAAGCATTTAAATAAATGTTCAAAAAGAGTGGAGGCGACTGTGAAAAAGTTTTTAATCAAACCCCAAAAGAGTTTGCATAGTTCGCACTGGCAAGTAAAGCAAGTACAGTGATGTTTGTGTTCCAAAAAAGAAAAATATTTGAAAATAGAACGTGCGTTCCGACGCCCAAAAAGTATGCATGTTGTGTATTTTGTGAACACCATTCCCCAAGGGTTCGTTCCAATGCTCGTTGGCTTTTTAACGAGTTTCAACCTAATTTTCTGGTTATTAACTGGAATGTGTTCCTTTAAATTTGGCCATGTGTACCTACGGTTGATTAACGGGAGTAATATGGATATTCTACGTGCTTTAGTAGGCGCTAGTTTACACTCGTTGTTTGTTTTGGCTATGTTTTGAATAATAAGTTGCGTTACAAGTGCGTAAATGGACGCATATTTGTTGCGTTAGCCAAAATAAATCATGTTTAGGTTTGTTGGAATAGTTTGCGTTGTATACTTTTTTTAGGGAGGTGGTAATTTATAGAACAAGTGCATAGGGAATGATTGTTGGATTCAGAATAGTTTTAAGAATTATTTTCATTTATGATAGGTACTATTTTACTTCTAAACAAAGCTATCGTGGAGGTTTTAAATTAGTAAAACTGAGTATGACATATAAATATAATTATAAGATTCCTACTGCATGAGTCATCTCTAGAATATTGACCATTAGGCCAAGTGATCATCCCGCACTACTGCCCTACAAATCCTGCGCCTACGCCGATGCCGCCCACGTCAACTGTCACTTAGTTGATCCACTTGAAACAACGGTAATCCGCACTCAGCCTTCCGACATGCAAACACTTGCCCTTTCACCTAATTACGTCTGATTTTCCATCAAGCTGTCACAACAATAGTAATCTTTAAAGTTATTACATTAAGGTTGTTAATCAGTTGCTGACTTACTGCTGTCATAACTTTCAAAGGGCTTGCAACCCCATTATAAAGCTGACATCTCACGTGTTCAAAACAGATACATTAAACTTAAAATACGTGTTGTAATTTGAAAACAGTGAATGGAGGATTAAGACCGCTTCTCACTGCCCCTCGCCCTACTTCCTGCTATTCCTTTAACTTTATAAACATTGTTCGTTCTAAATAGGCGGGTCGTTGACCCGGGCTGTTGACAGGGGTGGTTACGATTAATTTTAAAATGCAGTGGTATGTGAGTGGTGCACGCAACTCGGACGTGTGATAGTGAAAATTTATTTAGAATGTATTACATGCGATTTTGGAAGGCCTAGTTAACATTAACATCGTGTTTTATTAATGTACGGTTAATTAAACAAGGCGAAATGCATAAATAGTCACCTTTTTGCGTCTCTGTAGTAGTTTATATGGGGAATGGAGTTATTATTTTCATTCTTGTCTCTTTGTTTTTCTAAATGTATCTACTATAATATAAAACAACAAAGAAGAGGTCCAAATCCATTTTAATATTAAAGAATATTTATTATAGCTTTAACTCAATCGAAGATTAGGTGATGTACTAATGTTATTGGTAAAATACATACGAAGATAACAAGTTCAGAACACACAAACGTGTCAGCTGTGTCCGTCTCATCTAACAAACTCCCAAAAGGCAGAAAATCCAAGACACGTTGGCGAGATTTTGTGCAAGCAGACACGAAAGTCAACAAAGCAAAGGATAAGAGACAAGGTTCAGACAAGTTAAGGAAACTTTGCCGCAAAACGGACTCGCCAATGTTGCCAGTTGGGAAAACTTCGTTAAAAAAAACTATTTAAGATAAAGTTACCAAGGAGTGTCGTGTTCGTAGGGACGCTGTGTGGGTGGCTTGTTTTAGATTTTATGTAATTTTAATATTGTTACTACGTATTTATGTACTATAATTATGATACATCTGAATCTGAATCTGAAGTGGCAAAAAGGTTTCAGATTATATATCAGTTTAGATTAAATAATAACACTTAAACTAAGTGATTTTTTTATAGAGCAAACGGCAAAAAACCGCGAAAAATAGCAGATATCGTCAACATACAGGTAGACGAGCGGACGGCAGCGTTTTGTTTTAGCCAAAAATTTTCCCTTTTACAAGTCGCTTCCTTATAAAAGCGTTTTTTATTTAATTGGGTTTTTTAAGATCTTAAGTAGGATGCTGAAAGACTCCAAGCTTTTGAGAGTTTCACCGGGTCCAGCAGACCCTTTCGAATATTTTAATATTCATTGCAAAAGAAGGTCTTACCTGATATTAAAAAGAACTTGGGACTCTTCATACGTAGGTATATTTTCTTAGAAACTTTCTTGTTACCTTTATGCAGACGAAGTTTGTTAGTAAGTTCAAATAAATGTGTAATATAGAGCGCCACTCGGTTTCAACAACAATGCCGAAGTATTATGTGATGTATGTGAAATAATAAACAAACAACGCACGTTAAACACGCTATACTTACATGAAATATAAACAATAAACAGGACTAATGTTTTGTTTGCATGTTTAACGGATAGGGATATGAATTAGAAACTATTAGCTGATAGGTTTAAGTGAAATGACATTTATGTAAACAAATCTAAATGGAGGAACTCGATGATTTCCATCATAACTTTTCATTTTAAACCCTGCACTTCTGCACCATAAATCTGTGCCTCGGAAAGCACGTAAAGCCGTTGGTCCCGGTTGTCATTTGTAGATCTTTAACAGTTGTTAGTCAGAAGCTCATAAGTCTGACAACCAGTCCTGCCTTGGGGTATCGTATTTTCCGGTTACTGGGCTATGGAGGTCCGAAAGGCAGTCGCTCCATGTAAACTACTGATATTCAGCTGAATCTGGTTCGACTGGAAGCCGACTCCAATATAGTTGGGAAAAGGCTAGGCAGATGATGACTTCTGCCCTTAAATCTATACATCCATTATCAGTCTTCAGAATATTTCTTAACGGAAAAACAAGCATGCCTGTTCTGTAATATGGGAGCCCCTTTAGATATTTATTTTATGTAATTTGTTTTTTAGTTTTTGATGTCATAGCAACAACAGAAACATAATCATCTAGCAAAATGTCAAATGTCTGTCCCGGTTCATGAGATATAGCCTGGTGATAGACGGACAGACTGACGCACCGCGGAGTCTTAGCGCGGCCAAAGACATCAGTTTTCCTGATCCGTTTTCTATCCGAACTCAGTGAATTCATAGAAATGTGTGTGCATGTTGTGTGTGTTGATCACATTTCATTCATCATTTCGAATTCAGTACCCTTTTTTTTTTTTTTTTTTTTTTAGCGTGGTAAAATCATCAAATGAGTCCTCCAACCCCGGGCAGGGCGGGAGGGACTGTCAGACTTCTACTGACTAAAATCCACGGTGTCCTTCATAGCCTGTTATGTTCCGGGGTTACGGTAAGGGAATAATCCCGCGACCCCGGCAGGGAATTCAGTACCCTAGCACGATTTTTCACTCTTTTACTTTACAGTATTTACAGCGTGTCTAGTATAAAAAAATGGAACAGCGCCTCTGGTGTGCGAAGAAGGAACTAATTTTTTCCTTGAAAATTGTCAATTTGAAATTGTCAAAGTTCCAGTTTACTTTACGTCTCAAATACCTACTGAAAATTCGTGCTAAGGGTACTGAACGGAAAAAAAAACTGATGTATGTGGCCGCCCTTAGTGATAGGGTCCAGTTTTATACCGTTTTCGTACGTAAACGTAAAACAGGAAACTTCTGGGAATAACTTGTTAAATAAACCAATGGCCAACAAGAGAGTTTTCTTGTTTTAAACTTGAGGTAATGAACATCGGGTGCCATCGGAAAAACTGGCAAGGATTGTACTCAAGTTCATAGTAGTTAGCAATGTGCGTTGATTGCCTAAGTGTGCTTTATTCGAATACAATGGAACTATCAAAGGATACTTACTACCTGGTCTATAAATGGAAACTAAACGTGGTTTAACCTTGGGTCACGATGTTTAGATTTAGAACACGTGTATTTTCTTCGTTTGATTTCTTCGTTTGACCTAGTACTGCAAAAGGCCGCGAAATTGTACAGCTTGGCCAGAACGGATTGAAATGGAACTAATCTTTTTGTTTGTTGATAACGTTTTAAATCTTTGATATTTGAAGTAAACAAAAAACGCAGGTTTGTTAGATTTATTATTGTGCCATAAAACTAACGTAATAAGTGAAAATAATAAAATAAAATCATTCAAAGTGTTGGTAGCGAGAGCACAGTGGCGACTTCTGATTTTCTACTGTTTTTTGCCAAGCTGTAATTTTAAAGCCATTTCTTTAAGGATCATTTGCAAGCCTAATTGGTAAGGCGTCTAAAGTACTTTTCCAGAAGACGCGAGTTCAACCTTAAGTCTTTTCTCAAAAAATCTTTATCAATAAACCAATGGACAAGATCCTTTATAAAAATCATTTTGCAACAGTTGTAAAATCTAATCAGTAGGCAGGCTTTGAGATTTGTCGTAAGATATAAACCCGTACTTTGAAATAAAACACTATACTCCAATCACACACTAACACACCCTATGTTTCTCACCACAAAGCTTATCTTGTAGGTACTTTCTTCAGTAAAAACACTGTTCTTTGTGCTGTCTTCGAAATAAACAAGACAGGTTTGCGATGCAGATAGAAAAACGTCGAGAAATGTGTGAAATGCTCTCTCTATGGTCTCGCACGTTGGTTGTTACTTTTTTTTCTGTGAATATGAACAGACGTACTCGTGCTGTGCACAATTTATTCAGGATTATACGAATATTTTTTTTCTTTATTTGTTTTGGATGGTTGGTGTGAATTTTATTGTGGGATTTGTCGAGTTTTGAGTGTTTGGTCCTCGTAGGTAGGTGTTTGGTATTGTATTTCCCTGAATTTAAATATACAAAAATATAATACCTAACCTGTATATTGTGTATTAGAAGAGAAGTTTTAAAATTAGTGTTCAAAAGCTCATATTTAGGATTTTAGGGTTGTTGACAAACTATGTTTTCCGTAGTAGCAGTGTCGTAATAGCGAAAGAAATATAACTGTTCATTATATTTTATATTTATTTAAAAAATTAAATCAATTTTAATAAATACATTTTCCTTTTTTACACACTGTTTTCAAACCTGTTTTGATTAAGTACACTTGACAGATTTTAGAAATTTCCATTGAGTTATATACTTTTAATAAAGTATTTTAAAACTTTTCAAATATAACCCATCAAGCGTGACCCAGTGTATCTAATCAACATTCCTAAAAAGTATCTATACAACTCCACTTTGATTTCGTAAACAACTGTTTACAAACTCTCAACCCTTAATTAGATATTGTTTAAAATTCCTCCCAAAAAGGTTTTATATTCCGAGAGTCATCAAAGAGTTCCGTAAACACTTCACGGGATGAACCTGGCCGGATTACATTAACCTTTAAAAAGTAAAAAGCGTTCTAAATTCAAAATACGCTCAGCGTGAAAGTAGTCTGGTTGTACAGACGTTCATTGATCAGCGACCGCCCGGCAGCTTGCCAACGAAAGGGAACGTATACTACGATACTACTAACAAATTCACAGATCGTTAACACTTTAACATCGCCAGTCAAGTTTAAATCAAATCTTGATCACGATAAGGTGCAGATTTCAGTGTTTCAGCAGGGTTGTTATGACCGCTTGAAATGGGAAAGTGTGAGTATACGGTGTGTACAAACATCTAGAATCTAATAGTATTTGTAGCGACGCTGAAAGTTTGGCGAGATTTTAGATAGCATTGTTCAGTTTCATTTATGGCTAGAAGTTTGTTCGGATACGTTATTAATCTTTGTTATTGTTGTAGTTTCTATTTTAGATTAATGGCCCAATCTATAAAGCTCGCCGACTCGTTATATAAATTGCGGAAACAATGTATAACTTTTCTAATTACTTACACGAAATTCCAAAAAATTTCAACGCTTATATTATACTTATCTGATATTACCAAAAAACAATCTCGTCACGTTTTATATACATAACATTGCGGTTAAGGGTTGTATTGAACAATACACTTACAAGGCATCTACGAGTTGATCGCAAACTTCAACAGAAACCGTACAAAAGAGCAAACTTGCAACAGTTCATGGTTGTTTAGCTTTCACTTCAGTAAGCACTGAAAACAGTTTCATAACTTCAATACATATCGAACGTTTATTTGGTCTTATAAACACGGCATATTTTTATATTATCTTTACCTCTAGAATTACTAATATTCCAGTAACTTTAATCATCAGTGCTGCGTCAAATCCGGTAGTTCTGATGTTTATAATAATGGCCCAATGAATAAATAATTCAAGTTCGAGACCTCGAGCCCGGACAGCATCTTTGTTAAAAAAAAACTTCAAATGTTTTTAATTATTTTTTTTTGTCGATTGTAACCTTAAAGGACTAGTTGTTTATAATCACTTCTCAGGACGTGTATGTGTTGTTGTTGTAGTTAGAGCTAGCTAAGCTACTCGCACTTTTCCGAGATACATTTGCTGTAGAAAAACGACAGTGAAAGTTTAAGGGCATTCAGTTCAGCCAGTTTCATTTGTAGATAGCGGCTAGTGGTTACGGAGCTGAAGTTGGAAATATATTTTACTCTGAAATTGTTTCAGTTTCGACTACCGGCGTTTAAAAATTTTACCAAACTTTCTCTTAAATACGTGCCTAGCGTTGTTTAAAACTATTTATTCGCACTGTTTCCAATGTTTTATTTTAATCTGGATTATTGCTTAACTGGATACGTTGTGAAGGTATATACACATATACTCTTTTACATCGTTAACGTTCATAATATTTCTAGTCCTACAGGTGTCCCGAGGTCGTGGGACTTATCGACTTACCGTTACCCTGGAACTGAAAGGGCTATTGAAAGACACCGCGGATTTTAGTCAGTACGAATCCCTTTGGCCCTTTAGGCCCTTTGTGGGAGGACTCATTCGATGATTTTTCCATGATAAAAAAAGTCCTACACGTGACTGGCGACTATTAGCGCCTTTTTCGTTTAACATCTAGGTTATAATAAAATGTTTTTGAGAATTCAGAATGCTGCAGACCACCACCACACTTATCTGTGAACAAAATCGCAAATACAGCAAAATGCCGAACATTACTAAAAGTCTGAAAGCCAAGAAATCGGTTCCAAGTACAATAAAACCTCTTCGATTTTATTGTACGTGAAATCGATATCGACTAGAGAATAGAATTCGAATTTCGAATAGCTAAGATACCAGACGACATAATAGGGTTTTGAAGACATCTCCTCGCCTTTCCTAGTTGCCTGGTAGTTACTGATGACTATAATTAACATTCCCGTGTTAAATGGGATCGATTCGTGGTTACCCCGTCCGGGTTCATTAGGAAGTTGGTCAAGAAAATGGACGTTGGCTGATAATTGAAATTGAGCTTTATGGCTTAGGAGTTTAAATCATTATTTCCTTCTTGTAAGTACTAGAAGTAGGAAGAAATACACAGAGGTAGGTAGGTATACTCAACTTTCTTTATTAATATACTTGTATTAAAGCAACCTTTATTTTCAACTCTTATTTATTTTAGTTTATTTACCAAGACATTAATACGACCCTGACTAATGACACTTCGTTAGGAAGATTTGAGACTTATTCGACTTTGTGAAGATCGTCATTGTGTCGTACATGAAGGTGTCCTACAGCTATCGAAGAGGTCATCATTATCGCGTGTCATTAATAGAATTCCGTGACTATTCTATTTTCCATCTGCCGATGATATTCACATTCAAACCCATAATTCAACTACATGCTAAACAAAACCTTTCCTGTCAAAAGGTTAAACATATAAATCAACTTTCCGATACAAGCTTACAAAGCAGTTTTCATATTCCATAAAATCTCTACATTTCCCATAACCCTCGCACACTGCCTGGAGCTAAGAAAAACAGATTAGATCATGTCTACAACATTGATAGTAATATCGAAGACGTTGTAACAGGAGTATTATGGATGACAGGTAACGTGAGAAGAATTTGTTCTTTGGTACGTGTGATTGATGAGGTGGATCTACGCTAAATATTGTATGGATAGGATGGCTTCATATTATTGTCTTGCTTTCTTTATAGTCTAGTTTTGCTTTGTCTATGATAAAAACAAAAGAAAATCGGTACCTTGGTCGTGCGGATTCACTGTATTTACGTATATCTGAGGCCTTTTTTTTTTCTTTTTTTTTTAGGTGGTAAAATCATCAAATGAGTCCTCCCGCCCTGGGTGGGGCGGAAGGGACTGTCATATCTGAGGCCTTACCACAAGATTTCCGTATATTACCGTAAAGCGTACTTGAAGTATTATGACGGTAATTGTACACATGAATGGGAATTCTTGGGAAATGGAATGGAAACAAGTCTCTAGTGTACCAACAAGGAATGTTTTTTTCCATCAAAATAACGTCAAAGTCCCTTTTACGTCACAAAAACGTGAAAACTCGCGATAAGGCCTCGGTCTTTGTCGCATTCAATTGTTGACTTGTCTAGTTCACAGAAAATTGACTAATAGAAACTTTTTTAAATAAGTTTAAATTAAACACTGTTTACTGTCTCAAAACGGGTGGTCTATTCGGAAATAGAAAAACGATAAAACACAACGTTTTTTTTGAGTTCCGGCGTTTTATTCAGTCGTTTGATTTACGATTGAAGAATTGCCAAAAAAGCTCAGCTTTTATTTCCAAATATTTGTAGATGAACTGTATTCGAACAAAGCACGGAGCTTTTATTCGAGCTTACAACAATACAGACAAAAGAATCGACAATATCCCTCTGAAATATCGTTATCCATGGCATTCACGCAAAAATCCAGATGGTCTCATATGCGATAAACAAGCAATTTATTTTGATTTACATACATTGTGCTCGTGTTTGAAGTGATCCAGATGGACGCAGGTTTAATCCTGTGATCCGAGCAAGAGGCGAACATTGGTTTGATTAAAATAAACGCTACGTATGTAATCCGAGGTAAACCATTTACGCGGGAGACGGGACCGGAAATCGAAAGCGGCCATATTGGATGCGGAAATGTGCGACTGGCGCCCATCTCCAGGCAGAGACAGACGGTGATTCGATTTGTGGCAGTTTCGGTGCACAGGAACGAACATTTCTTGGAATTATTTAATCTGTTTACGTGTTCGTTGTTCCTTTTAGTGTCAATTGTTACATTTCCCGCTTTTATTGTTCTGTGATTTCAGAATCAACATAGAAAAGTTTTATTCTTAGGTAGGTACCCAAAGTCTGACTTACTTAGATGAGAAACTACATTCGTTTTTATGATGTTAATTGAACAGAATAAGTAGAGCTAATACTAATAAGAGGTCCTATCTTTATTTATACTTCAGATATACAGTCTCATTGTCATTGTAACTATTTTCCCTAATTTTCCTAAGTAGTTCGTTCACAGTAGTCTTATATATCGTATTATCGTGACAGAAGTAGTTCGTATCTTCGTTAACGTTAGAGACTGGGATCTTCAAGAAAAGGTAAAGTAAGACTATCCAATATTCACTGTTGAGCGATCACAGATTTACCGATTATCGAGGTTCTCATTACACGAAAAGACCTTTTCGCCTCAGTAAACCTAATGAGTTGCCAAAAATAACTTGGAACCGTTACGGAAATGAGAATTTACGTAAGATTAATAATCGGCTTAATAGTATTCTCACCGTTGGGACAAAGGACTCATTTTTACGCTGCTTGTTTTAGTTTCTTTACATATTCTCCTTACATGAAACAGAGTCGAATGACATTGGAAAAATTTGGCCTATTTCACCCATTTCTGTGGACAACTCACAATTGACCAAAAAATAAAAAAAACACCAAAATTATCAACATAAAAAAAAGACATTAATATATTCATTCATATGCCAAGAAAGTGAATTCAAAACTTCAATATAGGAAGTCTGAAGAAATTGAGATTCCGCACAAGTGCCATCGAAGTTCATAAACTATAAAGTTGTGCCGTGTGCCGTATTCCCGCGGTATCGGATTCTTGGCACGTTGGGGCAGGGCGGCCATTTGCGAATATTATGTACGATTATTGCAAAATAATGTAGAAATCCGATTTGACATTACATAGACTTATTCGAAAAGTTAAAATTGTTCACAAACATAAGGAGTGGAATACCCTGTCGGGATCTGTAGTATTTCCTGATATAGCTACATCTTAATTCATGAGTAGATAGGTTACTTCTAGGCAAGCGTGCTTCTCCGTCGACCACATCATGGCTTTTCAGGCGAGATAGTGGTCACGGGAGACTATTGCTAAATATAAAAAAATGGGATTAGATTTATTTTCTTCTGCTAATTTACTTACTGCTAATAGAAGGCTCTCTGTCTTTTTTTCTTAGGTGTGACAACAAAAGCAAACAGGCACCTACATTTCGAGGATTAACAATCTTTATACCAACAGATTACCTGCCGAAACTTCGTCCAAGTGTCTAGACTCCGATAAAAGTTAATTTCCAAAGTTCGAAAAGAAAAACGTCTGCAATACCAATCAGATATCAGAACAAGTTATACCTTAACACCGAAGGCAATTTCGCATTGCTGAAATTTTATTTAGAAAAAAAGTTTAGTGTAAAATGTCGCCAGACGAAAGCTGAAAATTGCACTCAAAAGTTCAGTGAACCCACGTTCCTCGCCGAGAGACAAACGTAGGTATCTCAAATGTTTCCCGTGTAATAACTCACTTAGGGAGGAATCTTGATAACTCCTTGTAAAAGTTATCCTCCCAAATGTCATAGTCAGCATGATTCCTTGCGAAATTGGAGCGGTGGGGGCTTTCAATTTTTGCTTCATTTTCCCGTACCTACCCGTATTTGAGAGTACGTGAAGCGTCGACGAGGTGTAATGGTGATGAATTTGGAGGATTATGTCTCAATTTACGCTGACGTAAGCGACGTTATCGCGTGGAATGGAGAGTATCTTCTTGTAATAGGTGTTATTTTACCAATTCATGTAGTGTATAATAGACTCTAGGTACAAAAAGTTTCATTCAGGATTGCCATCGAACATTTAAATACTGCCAGCTGTTTGAGCACTTTGACCTGATATCCTAAATAATATTACTCATGCGACAGTAAGTTCGTTGCTTACCTTTTACGCTCAAACCACTGAACCGATTATCTTGCAATTTCGTCGTTTAGTTTAGTATGCATTTTACGCTATACAGAGGGAAAGGATACCTTTACGG
This sequence comes from Agrotis segetum, assembly GCA_036375495.1. Lineage (NCBI taxonomy): Eukaryota > Metazoa > Arthropoda > Insecta > Lepidoptera > Noctuidae > Agrotis > Agrotis segetum. Next base: position 895,214 of record JAQSVV010000090.1, on the reverse strand, counting down.
ACATAGGGTACCTTTTATCACAAAGAAAGAAATGTTTGACAGAAAATAGATGGAGCTATAAGTCCGATCCTAATTGATTGGCAAATTCGAAATTAAGGAGAGCAAAGCCGCAGGCAAACGGTGGTTTGTAGATATTTCTACTATTATAGTAAGTCTAATAACATCCATTTACGGTATACATTATTGTTCTCTGAAACTTGCTAAATGTAACAGTTATAAATTATAGTCATATTCAAACTTCAAAAGATGTCTACCAAAACTTTCGTTAAGTACGTAACTTCCTAGCTAAACTTTTCTGTACCTACTTCGTTAATAGTTAGACGAAAACTAAGTTTTTAATTAATTAAAGGAGACAGGAGGTTCTTTAATTAAAACGAAGTAAAGGAAGAGAGTAAAGTTTAGGATGTTTTCCACATACTTTGTGTTGTTTAGTGACTTGCGTTAACATAAGTTTTTATAAACATTTATCATTGTCTCTGGAGACAGGGAAACCTGTTTATGGTCAAGAGAATTTTCTTTATTTAAGAAACTCATTGAATTATTTTCAATACTTGTCATCATCAATCTTGATCAATCTTATTTTAAGATGATCTAAAATAAATCACCATTCAACATATATTATATAATGCAATTTGTTATATAAACCAAATTAAATACCACGCTTTTAAAAGTCACAATACGTCACGTCATGGTATAATATTTTTAGAGCGTTCGAACGTCACGAGTCACGAACCCACTTCCGTCCGAGCTTTGATATGTTTCATCTTTAAAATTAAAATTTCACTTACGGGATATCTTCCGTGATTATACACATATATTGTTTGGGTTCCCGATATTTCGACGCTGCAAGTGCCATGATCGCTTTGTCAATATTCATGGATAAAAAATGTGTCCGTTTTTGAAATCGATATGTTATTTATTGATGTTGGAAACTACCTATTCTATTGTTAATTCCTATTGTGATCCTAATCTTTAACAATCTCTTTTACACCTATAAAACTAGATTAATTAATAGAATCAATAACCTTTTCCAGATGTCTAAGATTCTGTCGTGTTTCTTTATTTCGTAAGAGACAACGCTCTAAAAAGAAGCGTTTAGTGCATTAGCTCAGTTAAAAACTAGACTTGGCTATCAAAAGAAAACCTACTAGCTACAGACCTGCTTTTTTTTTTTTTTTTTTTTTTTTTAGCGTGGTAAAATCATCAAATGGGTCCTCCAACCCCGGGCAGGGCGGGAGGGACTGTCAGACTTCTACTGACTAAAATCCACGGTGTCCTACAGACCTGCTTGAATAATTGTTTGTTCGTATTGAAGTAATGTAAAAGTTAACATTGCTAAATGAGTGATTAGTTGAATACCTTGAAAACCAGTAATTTGGAATAATATTAGGAATGATCAAAAATCCGTTTATTACAGAGAAAAATAAGGACACTACAATAAAACATATTTTTGATAGACGGACGTGAAAGGAAGATTATAAAAGTATAGCATTTTAAACTAAAACTGCTTTGGATATAGTCAAAAACTACCAAGCTAAACTAACAATCCTTTAAAGTATTTAACCATAAAAATCTACATTTACCGCGAGTAAAAATAAGTTGTGAATATTTTACTTTAAATCAGGTAATATTTTTTTTTGTAACTTCGAAACCTTACGTCATTAATGGTTTGGTTGAAGGAAACAGTAATCATAGTTTCCTAATCAACCATTTAACGTTCGCGTTGCATCAAGTCATGCAGCATCTAAATAACTACAGGCATTACGTAGAACATCACAATTTAGGTAGCTTACACGGCTCTTTGGTCTACAGCGTTCAAAATGACAATGACATAAAAATAGTTCCATAGACAACGCACTTGGGAGTAGAGAGAGGACTCCGGGCCGCAAACAGCGCCACCTGGCGCTCATTACTAATTAAGCGTTCTCTTGGGTCTTGTTGTTGCAAGCCCGGCTTCCAGACATTGTGCCAAGAGTGTCATTAACTAACCGAGCGACCGATGACATGCAGCTGGGTGTCGTAGCAGTTGAAAAAAAAAGTTGTCTTTGATGCTATCGTACTTACTTGTCGAATTTTACTTAAAATAGGATCATAAACAAATACTAGGCACAGTTTTAGCGTTAGAACAGGCGTACGTAAGTATGAATCTGCGTACAGATAAGGTACACCTGTCCTGTAATGCTTCACGCAGTGAGAAAAATGAGTCCGATTGTGAGCTCACTTGGATTCAGTGAGCTATTGGATAATACACTATAGAATTACTGTAAGAATTGCTTTTCAAGATTGAGCAAAAGTCTACCCAGATTCCAGATTGATTTGGGTCTCTTGCGTTGTATCGCAATGCCTTTATCATCTGTTCGAATCGATAGACTTTCCCATTGACAAGAGATTTGCAGTAACTATTCCACCGAAATCGGCTTATAGCTATTTATGTCCGTACTTTATGATATTAACAAGATCTTATTTTTTGTTGCAGTTGCTACTCGATCCCGGCGAACAACATGTCGGGTGGGTCCCACGTCTCCCGAGCCACTTTCGGGGGCGCAGATTCCGAGATATCAGGAGGTAGCGCTCCGCCCTTGCCGAGCCCGGCATCCGCGGGGGCCGCACTGGTGTCCCCTGAGACCTTGAGCCGGCACAGTAGTCCTCCGCCCCTGCCACCACATCCATCGTCGCATCAGCAACCGGCGCCATCATGTTCTTCACATCGAGTCCACCTGGAGTCGCCTTTGAGGTATTTCTCTTTGTTCTACTCTTTCCAAAACCTGGCTTCTACAAAATTCTGTTTTGCCTGGTCTTTGGTGCGAAACCCGATTGGGTTTGAAGGTATGGTATTGGAGAATTGCTAAGTTCTTTTGTCTTTACGTCACGCGTCAGTTCGTTTTGTTTTTTGAAAATTAAGTGGAACATGTGTGTATCTAAATTATGCATAGGTACAACCCGAATCTCTTCAAAGTTACAGTGCGCAGACTTTTTCTGGGTAAACTGGATCCATCGCAGGCTTTGTCTCAGTAAATTTTGAACTGGACTAGAGTGCAGAGCAAACCCCCTTAAAAAGGAAAAAAAGTCTTCTCTTACTCAAGCAATACATTTTCAAGAAACAAAAACCGGCCAAGTGCGTGTCGGGCCACGCACAGTGTAGGGTTCCGTAGTTGCCCATCAAAATACTTATGCGAACTAACTAAACTGATTCGCTGAATTTAATTTTAAAAAGAAGAATTTTCAAAATCGTCCTGGACCGATTTTGAAAATACTTCTTTTTAAAATTCTCTCTTCTTAAGTCTTTGAGAAATCGGGGAAAATACATAAGAAAAAAGATTACGACGAATTTAGAACCTCCTCCTTTTTTTGAATTTTGTTAAAAATTGCTGACGATAAAAACCTACCTATCCCCAAAAAACATACCTATAAAAGCTGTAAAAATAATGTTGACAAACTTACATTTGCAGTTGTCTCCGATACATTTTGTTTAAGAAAATATAATATCCAAGTACATTTTATAAGTTGGTCGACTATTACTCGTAAAGTTGTAAAGCCTACTTAGTCATGACAATTTTCTTTTAAACTTCGTTATATATACTACTATTGTGAATTTTTTCACAGCCCCAAACATAACCGTTTAGCTGGTAGAGGGGGGGGGGACACTCGAATCGAGCAAAATTTAGCACTTTAAAGCTTAATATTTCACAAACAAATTTTTTTATCAAAAAATTGTTGATAGAAACAATCATTATTTTTTAAAGGCCTATTTAATGATACCCCACACTAAGGGGTACGCGAGAAAAAAAAATCCTCACTTTACGTGTAAGTACTGGAGGTACTCTAAAAAAAATATTTTACGAAATTTTATTTTACCACTTTTTCGGTACAACAAATCCGTATATTTACACCAAATTACAGCTCTCTAGTACTGTGCGTCTCTGAGCTAAACTGCGGACAGACGGACGGACGGACGGACGGACGGACGGACGGACGGACATGGCGAAACTATAAGGGTTCCTTGTTGACTACGGAACCCTAAAAACTATTATGCAAATACTTGAAGACCCTTTACTGGGTAAAACACGTTGTTGGTTAGGGTTACGTAACGTCAGGTTCGATGGACGCAGATGCCTCTCCGATATAAGTTATTAATTAATTAATTTTGCCTCGAGTAATTCCATAAACGTTTCATGGTTTTTGGTTTAAATCCTACAAGCAACATATTTAATGCTTTTTAAATTAAATTACGCAGGTATGTAATCCACCTGCTTAGTTCAACATTCTTTGATCTATTTCCTTACTTCGCGTTTCCAGGAAAGCGTTTAAAGCGTGTTTTATAAATAGGATATCCTTTCCTTGAGGTTTATTTTGTTAGCGGTGTACTGTATCCGTTTTATTTAGTTACTAGAAATAGATAGTCTTAGTAGCAAGTTAATGCAACACCAAGGTTTGTGCTAGATCTATTCGGGATTCGCTATTGAATACAAACGCAAACGCAGAAGTAATGACAGGCGAAACTTCAACGGCAGATAATGAAGACCGTTTGTCACAGAAATGTTGACGGAAACTTTTTTGGAACTATAACTAGTTGTTTGATCTTTCATAGTAATTGTTAAAGAGAAAACTATTTCCTTTAACAATTAGATACGACGGGAGTTTCTGAAACTACAAAAGTTTTAGAAGGAAACGCTAGTTTAAAGTTCAACATTTACTTCCTTATTAATAAACGTCGATTTCAGTTGTGTCAAACTTTGTCTTAATGTTTTCGAGGGATAACAAATAGCATAGGTATTTGACCTTAAAATTCTTAGACTTTTTTTTAAATATAAATAAATTAACTCCATTAATGAAGATGCGGGTACCTAATGCAAATTAAAACAATTAACAACACCATACGATTCTAAAAATAGCACAAAAGAAAATCTCAATTGCACATTTATAAGCGGTTCTGCTATAATAAAGAATGCATGGTCGTGTTACCTACAAAGGGAAAAAGAATTATGCATACAGAATATTGTACAAACCCTGTTGGTAATGAACATTGAACAGGCCCGCAGGGAATCGAAAAACTGTATTCCATGCGTTTCCGAGCTGCCCACAAATAAGGTAACACGAAACCACGTGTTTTATGCTTTTGGACGATGAATGTTTTAATTTTAAACCAGGATATAAGAGATACGGGGCTTTTAATTGCATATATGTAGAAGTTACTGTTTTTGATAGAGAAGGTAATGTTGTTGAAGCAAGGAGTTACTGTTTTTGATTGAGTAGGTAATATTGTTGAAGCAAGCACGACTTTGGTATCCATTGACGCGTGCCTGTGTACGAATCTCTATGGATTTGTGCTGAGATAGTCACTTGGATACCGAAGTCATAAGGTATCGTAGGTGTACGAAGGAGATTATTCTAGGCAAGCGTGATTTGCCGTCGACCACATTATTACAACAAACGCGAGCTTTAGTTCCAAAAAAAAAACTAAGCACACATTTGTAAATGTTGGTCACGAACCGAAGTAGAAAACTGCTTCAATTTATTAGCTCAAATATAGAAAATTAAAAAAAAAAACAAAGAACAATGCATATCGGTCAAAATAAGCCCTCCTTTTTACGTCCGTATCCTTTGTAAAGTTCAGTCAACGTGACACAAGCAAAATAAGCTTACAAACACAAAACAACAATTAATTCATGCGAAAGTAACATCAGGTTTTTGGTCGTGATTTATATGATAAGTAGAAATACCAGAATCCAAGTTAATGACTGTTCAACAGAACTGATTAATTAAATTGCTCGAAAAAAACGAGGAAAACTTCTAAAACCATTAAAGAATCGTTACAAAAATAATTTAAAAGAGAAGCCAATGAAACCTTACGCTATGTTATTATCGTCGCAATTACAAAGACCTGAGAATTTTTAAATCCAAATCTCCATGGCAACTAAATCCACGTTTTTCCAAATTGGAGGAAAATTGGTCCATGGAGTTTGTTCATTTAATAACCTTGGAGGGTGGAAATGTACCAAAATGTGCCTTCATTTGGTCAGTCGAAGTATTATTTGGTTAGTTAGCCGGGTTTATTTGGGAAGTCACTGCGTTATTTGGACAGAGAAGAGGGGCTTACCCAGTGGCGTAGCTAGGTTTGAAGGGGCCCCGTATTAAAACTTGTTTGGGGCCTTTCCAATCTAAGTATATAATTTTGCAGTATAAAGACAATAGCATCCTGACTCGTGTAACTAATGCTATTACTGATGTCATTAAGAGAATTCTGAAGGGAGGTAGAAAATTGAGAATACTGATTGACTAATCGTAGCTCATTTATGACAATTACATGACAGCCTTTTTGAAAATAGAGCTATGTTTGGTAATGTTCGATAATTAGAGCCGTTATTTCAATCGTCGGGGCCCTTAAAACTTGGGGGCCCCGTATAATTGATACGGCTGATACGGCGGTAGCTACGCCTCTGGGCTTACCGAAAGAGGGTTAACGCACTTCCGTGGTAGGTTTCATTTCGGAGTAACCTTCTTTCGTTTTGCGAAAACCATTCGGTACTTAAAGGGTAGGCAGTCAATTGTTTTCGAATGCAAACGTGAATAAAAAATGAGGATTCACTGCGGGTAAACGGCCCAATGTATGTGTAGCGGGTTATCGATCGTGGTTAGCGGTGAAGTTAAATAAATTAAACTGTTGTTTCATAGTTCTACTTGATAAACTAGGTTGTTTGTTTCATTGTAAGTATTTGAGTTCAGTAAACCTGTCGTAAAAATAATTATGTTTGGAGTAAAATTTTTGTTCCTTTTTTTATATTGTTTTAGTTAGTTATTTGAATTGACTAATAAACGCTCACGCACATGCAACAAGAAAAGTTTGCGATCACTTTGAAAAGCTAAAATCTTTTTTGTTACGGTAGATTTTATGATTTCCTCTTCTTTTTAGATTATTTATTTAAGAATAGAACACTTCAATTGTTTTTCCTATACTTTATAAAAAAAGGTAATTATCAGCAACTTTTATGGACATGCGTACATTAAGAAGAAATTAGTAATGAAGAAATACTTTAGCGATAGAATCAGTTAAAATGATACTGGTACGAGGACAACGCAAGGAAATAGCATTCTGTATTTCTGATCATCAAGAAAAAAAACAGACCAGGGTGTCGAGTCTGCTAATTATTTTAGTCAGAATGGCGCCACAATGGCGTTTCAATTGTAGTGCTTATTCGAACATTTTTTTACTGCTGAGTAATAAGAGGTTCTAAAATTGAAAATCCATTGTGGCGCCATTCTGACTAATAATTAGCAGACTCGACACCCAGGCGACACAAAGCTGTATGCAATTGTTTTGATTTTTATTATCCGTGTATTTCAAGCTCCTGTATAGCAAACGCTGCACTTAGTTCCACCTTATTAAATAAAATTCAGACCATATTTTATCAAGAGAACGTTCGAGAATAACTCCAGTGCAGATGTAGGTACTAAGCAATCCGCGGATCTGTCAGAGATTTACTGGCTTGTAGTATTTCGCTGTCGGATTTGGGGGTAAGCCACGTATAGTTAATTGTGTAGTTTTCTTTACATGCCTTTTTATGCCCTTCGTTGGCGGTCCCTAAGTAGCTAGAATTAACCACTTCCCTGTCCGATGAATCACATGTGACTCACGACCATTGTTATATCTATTGTGTCTGCTGCGCGGACAGTGAAAGTGTTAAGCTTTGACTTTTTGGAGTGTTGTTGTTTACTAAATCTGCAAGCAGGAAAATGTAAAATGTCCGGCCACCGTAAGCGCGGCCATGCGGACGGCGAGTAATGGGCAACTCGCCGCCCGTCATGGACCATGCCCGGGTGTGAAGTGAATTTTTTAATGTAAAAATATTGACAACTGAAGTCTTCGAACCATTATGTCCAAATCAACTGACCACTACACCATTAATTGTTTACTTTTTTTAATCTTTATTATTGCCGCGGGCATGCGGGCAGCGAGTAAAGGGCAACTCGCTGTCCGACCATGGACCATGCTCGGATTGACGGCGCGTTGTGTTCCACACGCGCCTCAAGGAGTGTCAGCATCATGACGGGGGCCTTCTAGAGGGCCAAAGCCTGCTGGGGTCGCGGGACTTACCTTATTACCGTGACCCCGGAACGTAAAGGACTATTGAAGGACACCGTGGATTTTAGTGACTACAAGTCTGACAGTCTCTCCCGCCCTGCCCAGGGTGGGAGGACTCATTGGCTGATTTTAACATGATAAAAACAACTCTATTATTTTTTTTCTTCTGTACAGATTATCGAGTCCTCCATCGATGTCTCTGGGCGGCTCCTTGTCTCTTCAGCCAGTGCTATACGGGCCAGGTGGCGCTGCGCACGCGCCGCTACCTCCTTCACGACGACTGTCACGACCATCCGCTGCGATACAGAACATGCATGTTATAAGCGCGTAAGTAAAATGCTTACCTTGTTGGAATCGACTTTTGGCGCATTGGCTGAGCGATTGATTGCCGCGCTGGGTGTTTGGAAAGACCTATGCTTGGAGTTTCTTTGCGGGATAAAATCCGGAACATGGATATTCGGCAAAGAACCAGAGTCACCGACATAGCTCATAAAATTTGCAAGTTGAAGTGGTAATGGGCAGGCCACATCGCTCGTAGAACTGACAACCGATGGGGACGAAAAGCTCGCGAGTGGCGACCACGGACCGGAAAACGCAGCGTAGGCAGGCCTCCCACTAGGTGGACCGACGACATCGTGAGGGTCGCGGGCAGCCGATGGATGCAAGTGGCGAATTGTCGTTCGGCGTGGCGGTCTAAGGAGGAGGCCTATGTTCAGCAGTGGACGTCCTCCGGCTGATGATGTTGATGATGATGTGTTTGGATTACGGGTTTGGATGTTTGTGTATGTAAGTAAGAATGTGAGAAACGTACTCACAAAACAGGAGAAATTCCTAGTGCGGGGCATAGCTTAAAAAAAAACAAGTAAACATCGGTTACATGATATTTCTAGGGTAGAAGTTGATGAAGTTTTCTGAATGTTCAAATAAAACAAACACCATGCAAAATCTAAATCAAAATCAAATATTTTTATTTCACATAGGCCCATGAAGGCACTTATAAAAAGTCGACAACAGGTGCTAACAAAAAAGGTGTAACTAATGTATGTAGGTAACATTAGTTAATTTGAAGGTAATAGTCCTTATCAAACATCCACATCGTTAAAAAAACTATTGTTTTAGGTTTATTTTCTGTGGAATTTCGTGCTAATTTAACTATATACTGCCACATTAACGATTTTCTTTAAACGGGCTTTTGCTTTTAACACAAAACTTTCACAGAAAACGCACTACTACTCGTATCATAATAATTCAACTGTTCTGTTATACAAATTGTCCGTTCTTAGGAATTTCAGACTTTAAGGCTGCGCTACAAGCTAAATCTTCAATTTTGGATTGGATTTTTAGAGTACTAAATCGTGTTTAATTCGGAACAAAAGTATATGTTGGGAAACTTCATTATATTTGCGAGGGCAGAGTCAAACAGAAAACATAAAAAGACAATTTTTTCTCGATAGAAAATGATCACAAAGTTGCCTCTGATTTTCACGTTTTTTTGATTTCATTCTATTTTGGTTCGTCCTACAGAAATATACATTAGATCAATATGAACACAATTACGTAGCCGAGGGCAGTGTCTGGCACTTTTTTGAAATATTGTTTATAATAAAAGTTATCATTGTTCTTAGCATTCGGCGCTTACGACGTTTTTAAACCGTGTAGAATGCTATTTTCCATTTCGCGTCACACTTGAATCTGCGTCACGAGTGAAGGTCTGCGGAAAATTCGTGGTACTACATTTTTTTAATACAATTTGATGTAATGACATAGACACTAGCGCCGCGTCAAAACGACTTTTGTCGCGGCGCGGGTTCTAGCTTCAGGCATCATTTTGTTTCACCTGCCAGTCGGCGCCGCTCTATTGAGACGGGAGGACTATGACAGTTTGCACCGCGCCCGGCGGCTATTAAAGTAATAATATTTTTGTTGATATAATCACAGAAACAACACATAATACAACAAAAATACGAGAGCTAAAATATTTTAAGACTGAAATAATTTCAAATAGCCGAAGACCATTTTTTTTGAAATTTCTTTTGCCACATGCACGCTAAATAAGCAGTATGTCAATTGTTCTGCTGGTCGAGTATTTTTTATTACTGTATAATGAGGTCGGCTTAAAATAATAGTGTTGGAAATAGCAACAATAAACTCCGTGTTTGGTAGAATCACGTTTAATTTTAGTTTTTACAATAGTTTTAATAATTATAATCGCGTACAGTCTGTGTGGCGTGCGTGCGCACCGTTCCGTGGTTTTTGTTGGCGTCTGTCAGCGCTGGCGGCGGCGCTACTACCGCGCCGTCCCCCTTCCGCTCTTGCCCCTCCGTCGTCCTAGTGAAGCGGCGGGCCGGAACATCCTCCGGGGCCTTGAAACCCTGGCGTTTCAAGGTTATCTCGATCGTCTAGGTTCGGTATTATGCACATCTTGTTGATGGCTCTACGTTTGGTGCCCTTTGTCGTGAGCACATCGGCGACGCGACTGATAGCGTCCGTCCCTGGATATAATTTAATTATGCGAGCCATAGGCCATTGAAGAGGTGGTAGATTTTCTTCTTTCAAAATTACAAGGTCGCCTTGTCTCAATTCCTGCTGTCTCGTCTTCCATTTGGTCCGTTGTTGTAACTCGGCTATAAACTCCAAACGCCATCTTTCCCAAAAATGTTGTCGAAGTTTTTCAATTACTTGGTACCGGTTTGGACTCTTCACGGTTATTGGAAGTGATGGAATACCAGTAAGCGGTCGACCGATCAGAAAGTGCCCAGGAGTTAAAGGAGTTGGGTCACTCGGATCTGATGAAAGGGGGGTCAAAGGACGGGAATTTAAAATCGCCTCTATTTGCGCGAACAGGGTAGCCAACTCCTCAAACGTTAGGGAAGCATTCCCTGCTACGCGACGTAAATGAAACTTGGCGGACTTTACGCCAGCCTCCCACACTCCTCCGAAATGAGGGGAATACGCCGGACTAAACATAAATTTAAACCCTTCTTTGGAAGCAAAATCGCTAACCGACTCACGACTGGATCTGAGTATTTTCTTTATTTCATTGTTTGCACCCTTAAAATTCGAACCGTTATCGCAAAAAATTGTATTAGGCTTGCCTCTTCTCGAGACAAATCTACGCAAAGATAAAATGAATGCCTCCGTGCTCAAATCACTCACTAATTCTAAATGTAGTGCCTTAGTTGAGAGGCATATGAATAAGCATAAGTAGCACTTAGAGATACGGTTTCCCTTACCTTTGCGGCTAGATATCATGAAAGGTCCGGCAAAATCGACACCACACGAGTAGAAAGGGTATGATGAATAACTCCTTTCAGCAGGTAAGTTGCCCATCAAGGGCTGTACAGTCTGTCCTCGTAAACGGACGCAAATGACGCACTGCTTAGATGTACTACGTGCTAGGCATCGACCGCCTACAGCCCAGAATCTTTCCCTTACGGAGGCTAGTAGGTGTTGCGGACCTGCGTGAAACAATCTCACATGTTCATGTCTAAATATTAATTTAGTTAAATGATGCTTTGAACTTAAAATAAGGGGGTGTTTTTTATTATAATCGAAATCGGAATTTTTAATCCGACCCCCGGTTCTTAACAAACCATTAGAATCTATAAAACAGTTTAGAGACAGCAATTTAGATTTTCGATTTAAAGCTTTATTATTTTTTATACTCTGTATTTCATCATTATAACTTTCTAACTGACTGTACTTTATTAATAACATTAATGATTTATTTATTTCTTCAGCGCTTAAAGGTTCAGTAATTTTTGCAGTTTTATTTTTGCAATTAAATATGAAGCGCAGTACATAAGCATAAACTCTTTGCAATTTTTCTAAGCTAGAATACTTATCAAATTTAATTATTGTGTTCTCAATTGACAGCATGACTTTTATAGGATTTCTCAATTCGGGTAGGTCTGTAAGAGGCTGTGTGTGTTGTGTGGGCCAGTGAGCTTGATCCATGGCTAGGAATGTAGGCCCTTCCCACCACAAAGAAGAAGACCGAAGCTGCTTGGGGGTCACGCCCCGGGAAGCGATGTCCGCCGGATTTTGAGCTGTAGGTACGTGACAAAAAGTAAATTCACTGGCAAGTTCGTTAATCTCATTCACACGATTGCACACAAAGACCTTAAGATTTTTAGGTTGAGCCTTCAGCCATCCTAACACCACTGTTGAGTCAGTCCATAAATATTTTCGACTGATTTCACAACGTAAAGCCTGTAATACCTTTGAACATAGACGAGCACCAAGCAGGGCTCCACATAACTCCAACCGTGGTATTGTGGTTGGTTTCAATGGTGACACCTTTGTCTTGGCACAGAGCAACCTGACAGTGACACTTTGGTCATGCTTGTTTATAGAGCGCAAGTACACGCAAGCTGCGTAAGCTCGCTGCGAAGCGTCGACAAAACAATGCAGCTCTATTTGGTCAGGGAACTCGCACAAAGCTCGTCTGGGAATCTGTATTAAAGAAAAATCAGAAAATTCTTTTAAAAGACTTGACCAATTCTTACAAAATTCGATGGGCACTGGATCGTCCCAGTCAAGTTTAGATGACCATAATTCTTGTAGAAATATCTTGGCCATAATGATACATGGGCTAAGCAACCCTAAAGGGTCGAAGACTTTGGAAGTAGCAGAAATGACTGACCTTTTGGTTATTTGAGGGGAAAGTTCTATATCAGTAGAAAACTGTAAATAATCAGTTTTAGGAGACCAGTTTAAACCAAGAACACTGGAATCCTTATTAAAATCCATGGGCATTGATGAATCAATATTACTATCAAATAACTGTTGACAGTTAGTCCTGAACTTTCTAAGAGGCAAACATGCAGAATTTAAGACATCCACCACTTGCTGATAGATGTACTTAAGCCCCTCTACTGTATCAGAACCAGTACTGAGGTCATCAGCATAAAACTCTTCTTCAATAATATTACTTATAGATTTGTCCTTACATTCACGAGCAAGTTGTAGGAGACATCTCGAACTTAAAAACGGAGCCGATGCAGTCCCATAGGTGACTGTATTGAGTTGTAGAACTTCGATAGGTTGATGAGGTTCATCGCGCCACAGTATGAGTTGTAGATGGCGCTGCGATCGATCTACTTCTATCTGTCGAAACATTTTCTCGATGTCTCCTGTAAGAACAAATCTATGAATGCGAAACCGAAACAATATTGATATCAAATCACTTTGAACCACTGGCCCTACCATTTGGATATCATTGAGTGACTTTCCGGAGTGAGTTTTCGCAGAAGCATTGAAAACCACTCGAAGTTTGGTAGTTTCACTCTTTTCACGGATGACCGCATGATGTGGTAAGAAGTAGCCAAATTCAGGTTTATTTACCTTGGTAAGATGCCCTAGATTAGCATATTCTTTTATAAATTCTTTATATTCTAATTTTAATTTAGGAAATTTACAAAACTTTTTCTCTAGGCTCTCCAAACATTTTTGAAGTGAAAACTTCTTTAGCGGCGTTGTACACTTTTTCTGTAATGGGTAAAAAATTTAAAACTCGCGTCAGGGTCACGTGACCAAAACTCGCGTCAGGGTCACGTGACCCTGATCGAAAATGAGTAAGACGTCATTCAAATTAAAAATAAAACATAGTAACAAAAAAGTTTTCACTTCTACCGGCACTCCTGGAGTGCAACCTTTTTTTTTAGCAATATAATATGAGTCACCGAGTGCTTGCTCAGGTGTCTCTTTGAATGGAATTTTCACTGAGAATCTACCATTTGAAAGCCTAGAAACATTTTCTACAAAATGATTTTCACAGAGTTGCTCTTCGACGGTATAAGTTTTAGTTTGTAGTGGTGAGTCATCAATATTCCAAAATCTTTCTAAGGAATCTTTAATTTCTTGAGAGAAGTTACAATTAACTTCCGGGATTGACTGACTCATTGACAATGGACCACCTACAAGCCATCCGAGCTTAGACTCTTGAAGGACTGGTTTATTATAACCAAGTTTTATTATACCATTTCCAATTAAATTCCAATAAACGTCTGCTCCTAAGAGGATGTCCACCTCTGCTGGTAAAAAGTATTTAGGATCAGCAAGTATTATATTATTGGGTAAATGCAAATACTCAGTATTTATTGCTGAGTTTGGAAGAATACCAGTAATGCGAGGAATTACTAAACATTTAACTTTAAGTTCAAAGGGCATTACTCTTGATTTAATGGGAATTATGCAACACTGTTTAATTTCAGTTTGACCTGAACTATTAATTCCATTAACACTCACAGAGCCTACACTCTCAGGTGACAACCCCAGTCGTTTTATTAAATTGACTGTAACAAAAGAGCTTTGTGAACCAGTATCACACAACACCCTAGCAGAATAGGTTTTACCCTTTACTATAATGCTAACAATAGCAGTACATAGCAATACTTGACTTGTGGAACCCAAAGTTGGCTGACTGGTTGAGGTAGTCAAAGAAACGGGCAAGGAAGATGAGCTTGTTTGTGCCTCTGTATCTGTACTAACTTGTTTATGTAAAAGTGTATTATGTTTCTTTTTACAAGTTAGACACAAACCCTTCATATTACATTTAAAAGAATTATGCCCACTGCGTAAGCAATTTTTACACAACTTCAACTTACTAACCTCTGAGATCCTATCATCAACACTCATATCTTTAAATTTTGAACAATTATACAATGGGTGTGCTTCACTACATAAAACACAACTAAGTTTATTATTATTTTTATCAGAGGAAACAACTAAACTCTTTGATTGAGAGTAGGGCTTCTGTTTGTTATCAGAAGGTTTATCAAACCTATTAGAATTACTGTATGAAGTTTCAAGCACATCAGCACGGCTACGCAGGAAGGAGAAGAATTCACTTAATGTTAAATCAGTACGATTACTTCTATATTCTTCCCACTTTCTACTCGTATTGTTATCTAATCTTGCCGAGACCGTAAATATTAATAAGGTATCCCATGAATTTGTAGGCTGGCCTAGGGACTCAAGGGCCCGTAAATGTTTAGAAATATGATCAACAATGAAGCGTAAAGCCTTATAGGATTCCTTCCGCAAAGGTTCAATATCATGTAACGCTTTTAAATGGTTATTAATAAGAATATTTTTATTATCATACCTTTGGCACAATAAATCCCAAGCAACTGAATAATTTTTAGCACTAAATTCTATGGATTTTATTACAACTGATGCACTTCCTTCAAGCGAGGAACGCAGATAATGAAACTTGTTTATTTCAGGAATCCCTTCATTATTATGTATCATAGATTCAAAAGTATCTTTAAATTCAATCCAGGATAAATAGCTTCCATCAAAACTAGGCAATTTAATTGCAGGCAACCTTATGCTGCTACCTGATTGAGAATGACAAGTACTAAAATCATCAAGATTTTTCTCAACTTGTGTTTTAACTATCTGTTTATCTAATAATTCCTGACCAACAGAAATTACTCTCATAAATTGATTTTCAATTGTGTCTCTCTCCCTAATTTGTTCATCGCTATCCTCATGTAATAAATCAATTTTATTCTGAATCACCTCATACTCGGTTAACATTAATTGACATTTACTAATTTTTAATTCTAATTCCCTATATTTAACTGAGGGAATGACATTTAATTCACTTAAATTGTTAAGATAATCACTGAATTTTGTTAATCTCCCTTTCAAAATACCTCTTTGTTTGACCAAATTAGACAATTCTACAGTCTTGTCAGCGGTACTAACAGATTTGGCTTCGGTGACACTCATTGTATCTTTAGAAATTAAATGTATTTTAAACCGAAATTAATTAATTAACACTTAGGGCAACAAACTACAAAATAAATGAATGTGCAAATCAAGCCTGATTTATGGGAGATGAGTAGCTCCAGATCCAGCCGCAGCCGAAGGTTCGCGACGCTCCGGTAACAAACAGGTTCTCCTGCCCGGCAAGTCTTCGATGACGACTCGCGGGACAACTGGCGAGCGCCCAAAGTTCAACGCGCGACCACGATGGACAGCTGGAATAGTCGGCAAATACCGAGTAACTATTGGGAAAACAATCACTTTTCCCTAAATGGGAGCAAGACACAAAGAAAACACACTTAAAATGTCTTAAATTAAGATTAAAGCGACCCGGGACCAAGCTGCGCAATGTTTCCGATGCGTTCGGAAATTTAGTAGCAACTCAAATGCAAAAAAATAAGTAAGTAGGCGCGTGCTATAGCCACAGATCGATTCAATCAATATTTGAAAGTAAGGAATGAGTACAAAAGCACTTGCAATTTGAAATAAAACACCTATTATCACGTGCAATGACAATTCAATTAAGTATTAGGCGTTTTGCTGTAAATGAAAACAGGCAACGTGCGTTTTGTATAAAAATGGTAGAAGAATTCGGAACGTATTGTTTTGTTCGACAGGCGTGCTCAAAGCTAGATTAGGCAAATAGTACATAGGTTTAAACCCTTTAAATAACTTAATAAAATACCCAACGCTTAATTAGCAAGCCGACCCCGCTCACACAAAGAAAGGCGATTTGAAACAAAGGAATTATAGGTTATGGAAAAAGGTTAAATAAATAGGATTGTAGGCTTACTCTCCTCGGATTAGACCTCTGGATCACGCTGATGCAACGTCCCTTTGGCTCCAAGAGCAGCACAAATCCAATCCACTTCTTATATTCCGTTTCCTTTGTTCGTTGTGTCGAAACAAAATGGACGAACCGACGCCACGACGATATCCGCTTCTATTTTCGCAGAACCGCGACTTTTGTACGACGATTGTTTCTGTTCGGGCGCCAATATTGTTGGAAATAGCAACAATAAACTCCGTGTTTGGTAGAATCACGTTTAATTTTAGTTTTTACAATAGTTTTAATAATTATAATCGCGTACAGTCTGTGTGGCGTGCGTGCGCACCGTTCCGTGGTTTTTGTTGGCGTCTGTCAGCGCCACAGACTACTAAGAGATACTACGTCAGCGCTGGCGGCGGCGCTACTACCGCGCCGTCCCCCTTCCGCTCTTGCCCCTCCGTCGTCCTAGTGAAGCGGCGGGCCGGAACAAATAGTCCGGTCAATTTAGACATTCGAAGTTACATAAAGTCCCAGCAAGCTGAATTTCTGTGAAGTTGTTCAAAACATAATTATAAACAATGTCTAAAAGTTCCCCATCATTCCCCTGTAAGGAAAAAAAAATATTCAAGATCAAAGATAAAAAAATGAGTTTTTCGCGATTTTCAGCAAAACGGTATGTTTTATCATAAAAGTACCTCAGACAAAAATTGTAGATCATAAAATTATCTATAAAAATGTATCAATACTTTTTTTCTTACGAGCCGCCGTTTCTGAGATATAACGATTCAAAAAGTTATAAAAGTTGTTATCGTCATAATATGCACCTTATGAGGTAGTGTACTTAGCGCGTTTTTTTTAACGTGGTTTCCCCAGTAGGCCTACTCCACGGGTCAGTTGTGATCCTGTTGAATGTAAAACTATTGCAAAATAACGGAAATTTTCAAAGATTAGGAAAGATAAAAGCGATGTAAATGAAAAAAAAGTGTTGAAGTTTGTTCGTCTTATTCGTAAGTTTCAAATTCTTGTTCTTCTTCTCCTGCTTCTTCTTCATCTTCATTTTGGATGCAAGTAAATTGCGTCAATAGCGATGTATCGCATGATACTTCGTCGGAGTCAAACGAATCCTCCATTGTTTGTGATTCAATATTAGAGCACGACCGGCCTTGACAATTTGTGCATGCCAAAGAACAAGACATTTAGCACTGCATCCCTTTTTGCAGTTTCAAAAAATAGTGTTCAGCAATTTTTCCCGCGCAGGTGGAAGTAAAGTTTGAACTGGCTCTGATATACAGGGTGGAATTTTGTAATGCCACCCGGAGGGAAAGTACTCTTAATACTGCAGATAGAAAATTTTACTCAAAGGAACTATTCCTTTATTTTTGAATAGAAAGTAAACTGCATTCAAAGATTTTCGAAAATTATCTACTCCACCCGGGAATCGAACCGGATAAAATCTGAAAAAATTATAACCAGTACTTTTATTGCATCGATCGTTAGGGTCAATTATAAGGATGAAATCTCTCTAACAAACATGATAAATTAAATGAAAGGAAAACCAGGAAATCTTAAATTAATTTAATTATTTACAAAAAATGGTTCGATTCCCGGTGTGTGGGAGAAGAGAATTTTTGAAAATCTTTGAATGCAGTTTGCTTTCTATTCAAAAATAAAGGAATGTTTCCTTTAAGTAAAATTTTCTATCTGCAGTATTAAGAGTACTTTCCCTCCAGGTGGCATTACAAAATTCCACCCTGTATATTGTTGACCAACTTCCAACCCCAGTCTGTAGGGTCTAGCTGATAACCAAGCCACACTTGAACTTGGTAATATACTCGAAAAAGATGTTGGTGAGCAGCAACTGAGGTTAAGGACACTACCTCATAGGTGGCGTGGAAACGTGTACATGAGGGTAACAACTTTTATAACTTTTTGATTCGTTATATCTCAGAAACGGTGGCTCGTAGGAAAAAAAGTATTGGTACATTTTTATAGATAATTTTATGATCTACAATTTTTGTCTGAGGTACTTTTATGATAAAACTTACGGTTTTGCTGAAAATCGCGAAAACCTCATTTTTTTACCTTTGACCTTGAATATTTTTTTTTCCTTACAGGGGAATGATGGGGAACTTCTAGACATTGTTTATAATTATGTTTTGAACAACTTCACAGAAATTCAGCTTGCTGGGACTTTACGTAACTTCACTCTCATTTTTTGGTCTAAATTGACCGGACTATAAATTATGATTTGTTTTTGTATAGATTTATTCATGTTACATACTTATAAATACAAACACATTTATTTCAAACATCGCCATGCCCGCGACCCTCACGATGTCGTCGTTTCACCTAGTGGGAGGCCTGCCTACGCTGCGTCTTCCGGTCCGTGGTCGCTACTCGAGACCTTTTCTTCCCCATCGGTCATCAGTTCTACAAGAAATGTGGCCTGCCCATTGTCACTTCAATTTGCAAATTTTATGAGCTACGTCGGTGACTCTGGTTCTTTGCCGAATATCCATGTTTCGGATTTTATTCCGCAAAGAAACTCCAAGCAGACTCTTTCCATTGCTCGTTGAGTGACTCTTAAGCCGGATTTACATTACAAAAGTAGTGTCATGCACGATAAAACTAGTTTCGTGAAACTTGTTTCAGAACATGTGAAAGTACTTTCGTTTAAATTTTAGTGTCGTGAAATTACCAGTATCGCGGAGATACTGGCCCTGTCAAGATCAAAGCTGTATTTCATTTATGATGCAAAGCGTCGCTGTAGAAATGATAAAATATATATAAAATTTGTCTCGGAAAAAAGACGTTGATAAATCCACCAACGTCTTTAGTTCCCTTGTCTAGTCCCATTATGGAATTACTCGAAACTTGAAAAAAAGCATCCGGGTGCAACACAGTTAATCTCTGAATTAGCAGATGATCCTAAAAGCTATGCAAATTACTTTCGTATGGGTAAAAATAATTTTAACTTCAAATACCACACGTCCTCTCAGCGCGGGTGCTGTCGCGACACTACTTTCGCGTCGTATTTACATGATGAAAGTAGTTGCATGAAACTAGTTTCACAAAATATGCGCATAGCACGAAAGTAATTCAGTGTCACGAAAGTAATGCATGCATTGTAAAACTGAACGTTTACACGTGAAATTACTGGTGAAAGTAGTGTCATGAAAGTACTTTCATGCAACTAATTTCGTAATGTAAATCAGGCTTTAGTCTCTCTTAAAGGCCAGCAGTCAAAGACCAGAATGCTCAATTCCCATAAAATGGCAACAAGGCCGCGCAAATATAGTGGCAAGGTGGGAAGTTCTTATGTTGGTAGATTCTCGTATAAGCCTAATTCTCAAAATAGCAAATTCTCTCAAAATAGCGATACAACTAAAAGCGGGGTTTCCATTAGGTTGCCCGACAACATCGTGAGAGTAGCGGGCAACAAATGCATCCAAGTGGCGGTTGTCTTTCAGCGTCGCGGTATAGTGGGGAGGCTTTTGTTTAGCTATGTATACGTCTTTCTGATGTAATTCTAAACGATCATAAACAATCTAAGCCCAATGTTTCATGAACGTGATACATTGAATGGAATGTTTATTATACATATTTATTGAACACTTCTACACCATTCGCAACTTGAAATTGAAAATAATGTAATACATATTTACAATACAAAAACAACCACAAAAAAGGGTACAATAACCTACAAAACTTTTCTTTCGGAAGTCGGTGACTTTTTTTTATTAATTTCATAGTCTTTTTTGCCACCGACTTCCGAAAGAAAAGTTTTGTAGGATATTTTACCCTTTTTTGTGATTGTTTTTGAAGACGGTTACATTTTTTTTGAAAAAGTTTTTATTTTTTTAGTTTAAATATTCAACTACAATTCTTGTAAAATATGTATATCATTTTTGTGCACTAGAATTTTGTAATCCGTAACACCGGTAATAACATCGTTAACATCTCTTTCATTCATTCCCTATCTCGAAAACTACTGAACCGATTTTGTTGAAACTTGGAGTATTCCCTAAGTTGAACGATGCCAAGTAAAACTAAAAAAGGATTACTTAAATCGGACTTGTAGTTCCGGAGATATGCGAACACAAACATAATTTACTAAATCAGTCGATGCCAAGTCCTTACTAGAGGAGTTGTACCTTCCATCATCAGCTCAGCTACATGAGATGATGATCACCACCACCAAATTTGCGGAAAACGATGTGTAGGCCTACAAAATTTGAGGGTTGCCCTCGATTTCTCCAGTATCCAATCATCATATCCTGACATGGTGACAATGGGACCACTTCAGAAGTATCTCCTTTCGAACAAAAAAAGAATTTTGAAAATCGGTCCACAATATTGGCGGAGTAATCGCGTAACAAACACACAAAAAAATAAACATACCGTCGAATTGATAACCTACTTCTTTTTGAAGTCAGTTAAATTAACTAGAAATAATTTCCACTAAATTAAAATACTGTAAGCAGGCAGCCCTACCGCGTCCGTGTGTACCCCGCTTGTGAAGCCGAGTCCGTACCTAATACTGTCATAATGTTAGACTGTGGCACTGTAGTTGTTTTGTTTTTTCAAAGAAGTTTTGCAGAGCGCGTCGTCACAGCGCCCGTGGTTGTTATTGGTACTAGAGCAGAGGCATGTGAGACGCGAGGGTGAAATCTGATTTTTTCCTGGCATAATACCCACTCATAAGACCCAGTTGCTTGTTATTTTAGGATTTAACTGTTACTTACATGACTTATTTTTTTTTAAACTAACTTTTAAAAAAGAGTTTTTACTATCTGTTACTTTAACTTCTGATCAAATTATTCACTCTAGCATGTTATGTACCGAACGCAGTCATTCCGCAAGTGCACCATTTGTTAAGTCTGACTTATGGAACAAGAACGATTCAACTTTACAATTCCTGCTATAAATCAGTCGTGTTCTCGATGACAGATTTCCATTTATTTAATTAAGTGCATTAATAACCTAACCTAAGTTTAACTGCCAGTTAGGTAGGCACCACATCTCTCTCTGATTTCGTGTCAAGATCTGAGTTCATAATGGTGTCTACTTAAAAAATATAACATTTAAAAAAAAGTTTACGTAAAAAGTTGCATTTGTCTGGCGAAATAGTTTAGCTGTAAATTAAATAAAAGCTTATAAAATAGACCAGGGGGGGGGGGGGGTATTATAACCTCTTCAAATCAGGCTTATTCCAGTGAGTGAATGAGATGGCGCTAGACGACTTGTATAGCTCTGTCACTTTCACTCGCCGGAATAAGCCTGGTTTTAAGACGTTGTAATACCCCCCCAGGTAATGTTATAAAGCTCTATGAAAATAATTCAAACATTCAATTTGCATCTCATTTCATTACTCTACGTTGAAACTAATGAGGAATCCAATAATGTGAGAGTCCCTTCCACTATCGTGAGAAGCGAGGAAAGCGGAAATTATATTATGACGCCATGCCGCCAATTTGCTGCGTTCATTTTATACAAGAATTTCCAAGAATATCTCACTTTTCCCCGCTCCATATACGAGCGTACATGCAAGCTCCATCATTTCATGAGTTAATTTAATTTTTTTACATTTCCCTCTTCATCCTAGCACTTTTCTATGTTGTCTCCTCGCTTTGATAACAAAAGAGATTTTTATGCTGATTATTCAAGCGCTTAATTCATCTCCTTCCTTTTCTTTTCTTAATTTATCAACGTCTCTTTTCTTTTCGATGGACACGGACGCTTTCTTTTTCTATTCTACGTGACTAGATATCATTAAAGCAGTTGACCTAATTTTGTTTAATCTGGCAATTGCAGAAGGAGCTTAATTAAATTAAACCTCACCTATATTCCATTTCTGAAAAGATTTCCAGTTATTTCACACAATTTATTTCCCATGTGCTGCATTTGAGTTAATAAATGACCATTGAATTTGAGAGCTGGTGGAAAAAAATGTGCTCGAGCCAATCATTGGTGGGGCGTTGAAATTACCACAATGAAAAATACTGGAGTGAGCGCGGCGTAATAAATTACAAGAATGCGTAAAAGCTTGCAACCCAGCGCTCGCGGTGCCGCGGTGTCCCCTCGGCAACTTAAGTGCAGACAATTTTTTTCGCACAGGTAATATCGGTGATTCTGGTAGGGAGATTTAGGTACTTTGTAAAGTAGCTTCAGAATTTGTTACATAAGCGAAAGTTTTGGGAAATGGGAGTTTGATGTGCGGTCAGAATTTGTACATTGTGGGAAGTAGCCGTATACCTACTATTATAAAATTAAAAAGAAAAATATGATGAAGGAAAATTAAATTGAATCCTTAGAAAACCATTATCCCAGTCAGTCGTCTATAAAATATGATATCGACAAATTAAAACAGTTTCCCGTCACTAGAATCACAATTCGCGCTCGCAAGGGAAATTGCATTTTCCCTCTGAATGTGCACTCTAATGAAAAGCACTCAGAGCGGTGACACAATGTAGTCTAGTGCCTGTGAAATTAACAGAGGTACATATTTACATAGAGCCTCCATCTTGAGTGGCTGTGCTTATTTACGGGCACGGTGTTTCGAGGAAGGGAGTTGGAATACGTTTCCGTGTTCCGTGTCGCTGAAAATACAAAGAACCGCGATGTTTTGTCAATTCTCGCCGAGTTTATTGAAACAGTGAGTTTGTTTTGCTGAAAAGGCTGTCAAGGATTTTGTTGGGCGCCAATTTTCATACTGTAAATGTGTTGTGTTTACTTGTCGATGTCTGTAATATGTGAATTTTCTGCCTTTGTCATTCGAGTCGGAAAATTTCCATGAGATTGAATAAAATTAGTATGGTATTTTACCCCCCTTTTCAGGGGACCGTAATTACTATCTACCTCTCAATTATATATTAATAGGCCTCATCAAGGCAGCCCTGCCCAGAAGCCATCTTGATGATAGGGAGCTGTAAAGGACAATGAACGTAACTGACAATGAAGATGTCTAAAACCAAAGGGGTGCTCCACTATTTGACCTAATTTCCAAATTGACTACGACGTTTGTTAAAATGGGTGAAACTCTTTTGTTGTTGGAGATAAAACGTGCCTATTAATTGTTTAATTGGTGTTGACAACAAAGATTCTGGGGTGCCGAATTCACAAAGGTTAATGAACTGAATTAAGAAACAATTGTTTAAGGAAATTATACCTATTTAGGATTCGTCCGTATTTTTGGGTTTGAGGTCTGTTAAATAAAGTAATCGTAAGTTGTTAAAAGAGTCATTGATTAAAAGAGTAATTTACTTTGGGATTCTATGTGTATGTAGATACCTACATTTAGTACCTACATCAAGTTGAAATGTTAATAAACCTTAGAATAAATACATATTTTGGAGACCAGAATTTCCCACTTGAACCTACGTGATCTTTCTCTATTTAAACACAACTTTTTTCTTGACAACTAATCTGTTTCAAAAATTCCTGTTCTCTCGACATTATTAATAAAAAACAGAATAGATAACTAGAAACAAATTCCTTGTAAAGACATTCCAAAGTGCCCTAATCCAAAATATTTTTGGTCATTTCCATAATGTTCGCGGGGCAAGCATTACTGGAAATTACACACAATATAATGATTTGTAAGGAAAAGGAAAGTTGAACACAAAAAACACTACATATAAAAAATAAATCATTGGCTAGACTTTTTCTTTATATTTTTGTAAAGTTATATAATTTATTTTATCAGGTTCAAATTATTTTTAGAAACGGTGTAAGAAACTCGATTTATTAATTAAGAATTGAGAGATGATGTATAGCGGAAACCTTGTTGTGACCGCAGCAAACTCTTGTTGTTAGGAAGGTGGGGTTAAAAGTTTTGTAATTAGGTATCACTCCTGTCTCTGGCTTTGTGAAAGTCACACAAGACTTCGCACATTATTCAGAAAATTTCACCCCAATGAATGTTTGTCTTTATAAAATTTGCACGAGAACTTTCGTTAAGGGTTGTGTTTTTGTTAAAGAACTTTTATAAAAACAAGTTTGAAGATATATGTGAGTTTCCATTATACATATACCCTGGTAAATAAACTGTTTCTATTGTACTTTGCACTTTGTTTGCCTAAATTTCACACAATGTCTCTAATTTTTATCTCCTTACGATCTCTTCATGACCGAGCCCAAAGCCAAACTAATCTTCTAAAGTACGTCTTTCCGTAAAAGTGAAGAGCCTCATATACTTCCATACTCCCCCTAATGCTAGCATTTCTTCCTAACCCATGACGTCATAATTTTAGCAAGTCTATAAACAGGAGGCATATCATTGTCGGTAGCGGAACCGTTGCAACAGTAAGTAGGCACTGAGGACCGCGGTGGGGAGCCAATAACACGCCGTTACCATGGCAACCGTGCGTGCCCGAGAGGGTCCCTCTCCCCCGAGGAGCGAGCGCTTACGGAAACCAGAATACCGTGACATCTCATCCTAGAGCAAACTTGAAAAATCTTCTAAACTCAAATCTAACTTGAGAGCACGACGGGTCTACCTTTTCTGGGCATCTATTATTTAGTACTTTTCGGTACCTCAGCGTCCTTTCTTAGATATATTGCAATCGCGATAATCGTTTGTCAGCGACGGATTAGATTTAAGTCAAACTAAGTTTAATGTTTTGACTTTGATTGGTCAGGATTGTTGGATTGGAAATTCAATTTATGTTGGGATTTGAATTTGTGATTGCGTTTCATATCTATCGGTTTTTCGGGAGCCGCTATTCAGTTGGCGTATTGCGTGGTTTATTTTGTTGTATCGTAATAAATTCAGCTTCTATTAGTTCAATATAGACCTCTGTTGCCGAATCTACGACCGAGTGAAATTCAATCATCATCATCATCATCAAATGGAGCAGTGTTCGATTTGTTGCAAGATTTTAATTAATAATGGAACATGTTATTTCTAACTTACATTGATAACTTGAAATAGAAAGATGAAAATATAAGCTTTGTGTGTCACGTTTTTCGGAAAACATCCTTAAATGCAAATGAGAGCCCAAATGTGAAATTTATGCACGCGATTTCACGTCTAATATATACATATCGACGGGTTCCGGGCTATTTGTATTAACCGACATTTTTGAAACTTTACACCAGAGCAGTTTAAAGTTTCGATTTTTAGAAAAAAAATAATAACTTTAGCAAATCGCATTATTTCTTCAAAAAGAAGGATATTACTGTTTTTATAGCATTTTCCCCATAATCAGATTATTATTTTTTTCTAATATTCCTATTTTTAACGAAGATAAATGTCGCTTCATACAAAATGACCCATATTTTACTTTTTTTTGTTCCAGGCTAAATGACTTAACCGCCTATGATTATTGTTTCTTATTCCAGGCTAAATGACTTAACCGCCTAGGTTTATTATTTCTTGTTCCAAGCTAAATGACTTAACCGCCTAGGCATGCAAATAATGGCTCTAAGCTAAGTGCTTTAATCAAAGAGTTGGTCATATTTCAAACCCAAGCTAATTGATTTAAATACCATATCTTAAACTTATTAATAGATGGCTAATTAGTTTATGCGACTGATTTAAAAAAATAAAATTGTTTGTAATCATACTTGAATAACGAATTTTGCAGAAATTGGCGGTTAAAACGTTGATAAATTAAAAAGTACATACATAGAGTGTACCTACCTATCTTGTTAATAATTATGAAATGAGAAATTAAACACATTATAAATTGTTTAAAGATAAGTTTTCTCGCTCTAATGGTTGCAGCACGAGCAGATCTTTGTTTTGTATGTATGAATGACTACCTAAAACTGGACCTTCTGCTGTCAACAGATCCAGATCGTTAAGTACTCAGTGTGGATTTCGTCTCCTTTGGGTAGTTTCGACCACTGTCTGGTGAAGTCTGTATCCATCTATTCCCCGCCCGATCCAAATCTTAAAGGCACTAGGCGGGTTTGGCGGTACAAGTCAGCTGACTGGGATGTGATGCGTTCTTTCTTTGCATGCTATCCTTGGCGGCTCACTTGCTTCTCTTTGGAGGATCCATCATTATGTGCTGACGCCATGACGGACGTGTTACGCCAGGGCATGGAATACTATATTCCATTCTCAGACGTGGCAGTGTCCGGCGTTGCCCGACCATGGTTCGATGCCGAGTGTAACCGTGCTAGCATGGCTAAACACAAGGCGTATCTGGCATGGGCTAACGCTCGACGGCGCAATTGAAATGATGTGACACAGAAGAAGAGAGCCTTCAACAGGGCGGCAATGTACTGCAAAAAGGTGATGAGAAGGACTCGATTCGACCATATTAGCAGAATCGGGAACAAACTTGCTTCATACCCGGCTGGAAGCAAAGCATTTTGGTCCCTAGCTAAGTCTGTCGAGTCAATCTTCTGTTGCCCCTCTCTACCACCACTGCTGAGACCCGACGGGTCACTGGCTCACTTTGCCGAGGATAAAACAAACATGTTTGCCTCCTTTTTTGCGGAATCTTCGCGTCTGAACTAAGATTGCGCGTGACCCGCCCCCCTCCTTCTGTGGGATGTGAGACGTGTATGCCAGAGGAGGGAGGTCTATAGGGTGCTGTGTTCCCTCGACGTGAATAAAGCCAGTGGCCCCGACGGAATCCCGGCAATTGTTCTTAAAACTTGTACGCCTGAATTGTCTCCGATCCTGACACGCCTGTATCGCCTTTCACTGGCGACCGGGAAAGTGCCGAAGGCTTGGAAGCAAGCTAACGTCCAGCCTGTACCTAAGAAGGGTAGTCGTGCTGATTCCAGCAACTACAGACCCATCTCGGTCACGTCCATCCTCTGTAAGGGTATGGAACGTGTGCTGAACAATAAGCTCCTGGCATACCTAGAAGACAACGATATCCTTAGTGACCGCCAATACGGCTTCCGTCGAAACCGGTCTACAGGGGATCTTCTAGCGTATGCCATACACATCTGGAGTGAGGCCATCGAGAAACACGGGGATGCACTCGCTGTTTCCCTTGACATCTCGAAGGCTTTCGACAGGGTCTGGCACGAGAGCCTAATTGCTAAGCTTAGTTAGCGTAACCTTCCTTTGGTTTGCCCAGTGGTCTGTGTTATTGGATTGCAGACTTCCTGAGAGATTGTTCCATCCGAGTGGTTATTGACGGCTGCTCGTCCGGTCAGTTAAAAATAACGCTGGAGTACCTCAGGGGTCTGTGCTCTCAGCAATTTTGTTTTTGCTTCAATAAATGACCTGCCAAAACCCGGAACCTTTGGGAACGCAGATGACAGCACAGTTGCTGAGAGATACGTGACCGATGCACGGGCTACTGGACCTCAGATCCGATCTCTCTGAGAGGCCATGGTTAAGCGCTTGAACCTGTCTTTGGAGGCTGTCTCAGAATGGGTCGAATCCAACCTAGTCAGGTTCAATGCTACTAAGACTCAGGCGTATCTTTTTTCCGCAAAAAAGAGCCAATTCCACCCGGCTCCATCTTTCCGAGGTGTGACCATACCGATAACGGACCATCTTGACCTTCTTGGGTTTACTCTAACATCAACCCTCAATTTCGGTCCATTCATTGAGGCAAAAGCTCAGCTGGCCGCGAAAAAGTTGGGGATCCTCTCCAAGGTTAGAAAGTACTTCACGCCTGAACAGCTGCTTAATTTATATAAAGCACAAGTTCGGTTATGCATGGAGTACTGCTTTCACCTTTGGGATTGATCCGCCAAATACCAACTAGACGCACTTGAGTCTATTGATAAAAGGGCCAAGAGCTTTGAACATCGACGCCGTGTGGCCAGCCTGTCGGTTTTTTATCGGTTGCATTTCGGAGAGTGTGCGATGGAACTGCACAACCTGATTCCGCCTAGCCCTTTCCATCATCGGACTACAAGGCGTACAGCAATGCGCCATCGATATATGGTGGACATCCCTCCAGTGCGTACAAAGCGTTTTGCCAATACCTTTATTTTATGCACAGCTAAGGAGTGGAATTCCCTGCCGCCATCTGTATTTCCCGACAGCTATAACCTTGGAGTATTCAAGTAAAGAGTGAACAGGTTACTTCTAGGCAAGCGTGCTTCACCGTCGACCACAACTTCGCTTACTATCATGCGAGATAGTGGTCAAACGCGAACCTATCTATAATAATAAAAAAAGACTATTACTGTTTTAGGCATGTTTTTTAAAAATATTTTTGATCGCAGACTGGTAGAATCTCCTTGGTTTTTATTCATAATCCATAAAATTTGCACCTGTCACTTGCATCTATTTAATAAACTTTCGGATCTTTATTCAGTAAGTATACTAAATAGTTATTATCATCGTACAATTAAGTTTAATGACTCCCAGTTACTTAATAATCAATGTTTTTCTTCAAAATGTAAAAAACTGGATGTAATAAACTCACCATAAAATCCAAAATTGACAACAAATGCTCTGCAGCTCCCACAAAACACTAAAGCACGTACGAACTTGCTCACGATTTGCGTCAACTAATACGAGGTGGGAGACGCGGAGACGCCTGAAGCGCCCGCGCAGGGTGGCGGGTGCATTTAAACTCGAGCGTTTTATCGCGATGGCGCCAATTTGATTGTTTTAACCAACGTCATAATAGTCAATCCATATAAAATTTTGAATGTTTTAACCGCCCGATCCCCAACGGCACGTTTTTGTGCCACCAAAACAAAAACCGATAAAAAACCTTTTTTTTGGAAAAATAAGTCATAAAATCGATTAGTATTTAGTGGAAAAACATTTTCCTCGGGGGCTCGAGAGGTTAATGTGTATAATATTCTTATTCCGTTTAAGTTAAACTGTTTGAAGTACTAGAGCTTTACTTTCGATATAACTGAAACGACACGGCAAATCAAATATGTATAAAGCTAAATGGTTGAAGTGAAAACATCTAACATTTCATCTACAGAGCTAAATGTATGGATTGACACTGGGTATAAATTTGACAAAGAGGCTAAATGTATTAAACGACATTCTTGTATATTTACAAGGTAAAGCTAATTGTATTAAGCGACACTGGATACGAATTTAACAAAGAAGCTAATTGTATGAAGCGACATTTCTATATATTTATAATGTCAGGCTAAATGCTTTAGCGTACATTGCCTGTAAATTGTTGCTCCAGGAAAAAACGTTTAAACGGCTGCCTGGTATTTGGTAGTCAGCTTAAGTACACAGTTCCTTAAATTGTCAATATTTTATGTCGCTTCATTCATTGCAGTCCAAAATGGGCCCAAAAAATGCGGTTGTATTAAGCGACAAAAAAGTGCTCCGATCGTCACCAAACCCAGCTCAAATGACGCAGAAAAATTCGCTGATTCCAAATATGTATAAAAGTCTGTATCGCTCAGAGTGTCGCTTAATACAATTAGCCCGGAACCCGTCGATATTATCTATAGATAATAATGTGGAGAAAATAACGACGATCCTTTTTAAAATTGACAATTTCTTTACTTTTTCCCTAAAATCTGGGTAAGGCGTTCTAATTTCAAAATTGGTTGAATTACGAGCAGCAAATAAGTGTCCGTTTCGACCGCGCGGCCACGACGTTTTTTTTAAATAAAAACCATCCCAAGTTTTTGTAAAAAAATGTAAAAGTCGATTCCCAAAAACCATAAATTTGTCAAAGCAATGGTTAAAAAGTTATAAGGGTTTGAACGTGGCCGCGCCATCGAAACTTTCCGAACCGCGCGGCCATGGAGATCTTTAAAACTAAGAGTCGCAGAGACCTAAAATTTTGGGAAATAGTAGATTGAATTTGTAAACCAAATGTAAAAATATAGCAAAAAATCCTGTGTTTATATTTTAAGAGCTGCAAGGCTAAAACCTCATGGCCGCGCCATTGAAACGGTGACGAACACGTTATCGCCGATATCTCGCTGAAAAAACATCTCAGACGTTTGAAGTTCTTTGTAAAATATAGATTTTAATTTGTCGAAACATGTAAAAATACAACAAAAAATCCTAGGATTATATTTTAGGAGCTCTACGACTAAAACCCCATGGCCGCGCCATCGAAACGTTGAAAATTTAGTTTTTCACCAATATCTCGCTGAAAAAGCATCGCAGAGGCTGAATTTTTTTGTAAAACCTAGATTTGAATATGTCGAAACTACCAAAAATACAAAAAAAAAAATCCTAGGTTTATGTTTCAGGAGCTGTTGAACAAAATCTCTAATACATCTTTAATATCTCGATTAGGGTGACCACGGATTATTATTTACAGAGAACTTTCCACCTATTTTTATAGTAGAAATGATATTATCTCAAGGATTCGAATTTAAATGAAACAATAAGTTACGTAAAAAAATAATGTTATTTCTTTAAAAATCACAGATTGTTCGCTTACACTAGGACATACATTTCTTTAAAAATCACATAAATCACAGATTGTTGGTTTACACAAGGACATACATTTCTTTAAAAATCACATAAATCACAGATTGTTGGCTTACACTAGGACATACTTTTCTTTACTGTCCTAGTGTAAGCGAACAATCTGTGATTTTTAAAGAAATAACATTATTTTTTTACGTACCTTATTGATTCATTTAAATTCGAATCCTTGAGATAATATCATTTCTAATATAAAAATAGGTGGAAAGTTCTCTGTAAATAATAATCCGTGGTCACCCTAATCGAGATATTAAAGATGTATTAGAGATTTTGTTCAACAGCTCCTGAAACATAAACCTAGGATTTTTTTTTGTATTTTTGGTAGTTTCGACATATTCAAATCTAGGTTGTACAAAAAAATTCAGACCTCTGCGATGCTTTTTCAGCGAGATATTGGTGAAAAACTAAATTTTCAACGTTTCGATGGCGCGGCCATGGGGTTTTAGTCTTATAGCTCCTAAAATATAATCCTAGGATTTTTTGTTGTATTTTTACATGTTTCGACAAATTAATATCTATATTTTACAAAGAACTTCAAACGTCTGAGATGTTTTTTCAGCGAGATATCGGCGATAACGTGTTCGTCACCGTTTCAATGGCGCGGCCATGAGGTTTTAGCCTTGCAGCTCCTAAAATATAAACACAGGATTTTTTTCTATATTTTTACATTTGGTTTACAAATTCAATCTACTATTTCCCAAAATTTTAGGTCTCTGCGACTCTTAGTTTTAAAGATCTCCATGGCCGCGCGGTTCGGAAAGTTTCGATGGCGCGGCCACGTTCAAACCCTTATAACTTTTTAACCATTGCTTTGACAAATTTATGGTTTTTGGGAATCGACTTTTACATTTTTTTACAAAAACTTGGGATGAGTTCTATTTAAAAAAAACGTCGTGGCCGCGCGGTCGAAACGGACATGCAAATAACGAGCTCATAAAAATTCTTTGCCTGAAAAAGAAAATTCTTTACTGATTTTTGGCCAGTACTAAAATCTTTTGTGCGGTACCAATCAGGGCCAAATTAAATAAATTTCGTATTTAATAAAAATAAGAAATGACGTCTCTTTACAAAATGTAATCAGACTGAAAAATACATGAAATGTAGTAAGGAAGGTCTGAAATTAATATTCTATGCTGCTAAGTTTGATCTAGAATTTTTCAGAAGTGCTTTCATTGTAGCCCTGACTAAGCTTGGACCCTGTTACCGATATGATACCAGTGGGACGCTATTGTTGACATTATTATTTCTTTTTTCTTGTTCTTGAAAAATATTTAAAAATGTAAAGAAGCTTCTACTGAAAAAAATTAATGAAGGGTCAAGGAAAACATTTTTTTCTACTTCATAAAAATGTCCTATACCAGTTTTGCGAGTTGCATTTTGGAAAATAGAATACAGGCAAATCCAATAAAATAAACTGTTATCAACAGTCAACTTTGCCTATCGCAAATTCGCAATCCAATACTAAAAGCTGGACTCAGGCCAAGTTGCGTTCACACTCAGTATTCGAATCCTGGCAGTACATACTGGATTTTATTTACATGGCTACAACTAACTTATTTTGTGTGCATGTTTGCTACTTTTGCACATAATACAATTATTAGCTACCATTGCAGAGATGTCATTTCTTGGATTTAAAAATATTTCCATTTTATTTTACACACTCCAATTCGCCCGGTTAAAAAACTAAAATGGCCGCCATTCGACAGGTGTTAGGGAATGATTTTTATAAGCAGATTTTGGATAAAAATGAGTCAATGGTCCCCATCGGTAATCGGAAACCAAACACCCTGTATAGCTATAGTTTACACTCGTTTATCAGAATATTGCAACAGGCTTTAGGACATTACGTGAAAAACAAAGAAGCATACGGGCGAGGCTGCAGCCCGAAGTTTGTCTGTATTCTATATGGATGTTTGAATAAGTCTAGCTACCTGTTAGACCCATTAAAATTAAACACGAAAAATTGCCGACGCTTAATGAAAGCTCAAATTTTAAGCGAATGCTAAATTACGTTGTAAATACGAAGCAATTAGTGTGGCGCGCCTGATTTAAACGTGGTAGGACTGTGTACAGCTATATTAGCGAAACTGAAATGTTACCGCTTCGGAATATTTGGTGTTTTCATAACCAGGTAGTATTCTGTCACTGTCTACTAGTTACGTCTATCCTTTTCGAAACTATAGTAGGAGTTATTAACGGCGTATGGTCAAGCGAAAGCGTCGTTTGATGAGTCGGAAAAGTTGCCACGCACCGCCACCAGTAGGCGCCAGTATCGCAAAATTAACGCAATCCAAAGTTTTATGTATTTCATTTCGTCAACTTCGACATTTCATAAAGTGTTCCCTTTACCCAAAATACATGTATTACTCTAGTAGAAATATTTTGATATAAGGATATCGAAACATTTACTAAAACAAAATGATAGAAATACTTATTGATGTGGATAAATATTTTGTAATATTTTTATCATTCAAAGTCTTAAATTTATTTTTTAGCACTTTGACACAGATTTTGACGTCCCGAGATAACGAAAATAACTACTACCTATTTGGTAGAAAATGAATGACAATTGGCATACCTTACGAAAGTGACAAAACCTATTATCGTTAAGCCCCAAACACACGCGCGCACGGGCAAGGGCATGTGCTTTGTGTTCCACGCGCGCCTGAAAGAGTGTCAGCACAATGGCAATGACGGGGCTCTCTTATAGAGGGCCTACCTGGGTCGCGGGCTAACGAATACCATGACCCCAGAACGTAAAGGGCTATTGAAAGACATCGTAAATTTTAGTAAGTATTCCGAGTCTGACAGTCCCTCCCGCCCTGCCCTGGGTAGGGCTGGTAAATTATTTTAGCACGCTAAAAAAAGCCCCAAACACACGCTCCTTTTATTAACGTGCGTTCACAAAGCTGGTTGTGTGATATCTTAATATGTTCGAGAGTGGAAAGCTACGGGTGCTTGACACCCTGTCCTCCACCATCTGGTGTTGGTACTAATTTTTGATGCATTTTGATGTAATGACGGACACTAGAACAATTTAATGTCAGTAACCTCTTTATAATTAAATCTACATTCTATAATATCTTATCCACAGTATTTTTTTTTGGGACAAGGTTGTAATAATCACTTTTCTGATAAATCGACGGTGTCCTTCAATAGCCTTTTCTGTTCCGGGGTCACGGTAAGGAAATAATCACGCGACCCCGGTAGGCTTTGGCCCTCTGGGAGGGGGGCCCCGTCAGTATGCTGACGCTCTTTGAGGCGCGCTTGGGACACAACGCGCCGTCGACCCGGGCATAGTCCATGGTCGGGCAGCGAGTTGCCCTTTACTCGCTGCCCGCATGCCCGCGCCTACGGTGGCCGGAGATCGTCTAGCGACGTCCGTCGTCGTGGGCTTCACCACCGCGGGTGGGGCGGAGGGAGGACACTGTCCTCTCTCGCTCGCGGCCCGCCTCCTCCTTCGCGACCGCTTCCCACTCCGTCTCGCCCTGCAGCATGGCCGCGACCAATGCTGTGCGCGAGAGGTCTCCGCCTATCGCAACCGTGAGGACACGTCGGTGCTCTGCCCAAGCTGGACAGTCTTGCACCGTATGCTCCACCGTGTCCTCCGGGCGATTTTCGCAGTGGTGACACCCAGGCGTTTCCTCCTTTCGCATCAGACAAAGGTACCACCCGAAACTTCCGTGTCCGGTGAGGACCTGCATCAAGTGGTAGGTCAGGACTCCATGACTTCTCTCCAGCCACTCCAAAATGAACCCAGTACTGATCTTTTTTTACTCCAAAGCAATAAATAGAGCGAGAAGCAACTTGTACCGAACACGCGGTGAGACAGCAATGACCACCGATTTTTCTCATCATAGACGATATTTAACCGGGTGATGGGTGCTATGCCTTATTTGTAGTTGACAAGTAATTTTGAAGTATTCAAAATGACAACAGCAGTTTTCATTTAATTTATTTTAATCCTGTTTCTTAGAAATTGTTATAAATCTGTGACGAAACTAAATAAATAATAATAAAAGTGAAGTGCTTCTTATCCTATATCGCAATTTGATACGATTTGAAGTTGTTTTCAGTTACATATTATCTCAAAATGTTGACTGCAAATCTGCATTTATCATTAGTTTATGTGAAATGGTATTTAGATGCATAAAGATTAGATGGGAGGAGGATGGACACAGAGGATCCATCCGACAACAATAGTACGACATCACGATGGCATTGATATAATATCACTGTGAGTAATTTATTATAATTGATGATAGGAACAATTCATAATGTATAGAATCATACGTATTCTAACATTTCCCTTGTTTGCTCAGTAGGGGTCGTCAGGAATTTCCTGCGATGATTTTCAGTGAGTTTGGTTTATTTTATTCTTTATTTATTCATCAAAATAATGTGTTATTTAAAAT
Source organism: Agrotis segetum (assembly GCA_036375495.1). Classification (NCBI taxonomy): domain Eukaryota; kingdom Metazoa; phylum Arthropoda; class Insecta; order Lepidoptera; family Noctuidae; genus Agrotis; species Agrotis segetum. Next base: position 859,818 of record JAQSVV010000090.1, on the reverse strand, counting down.
AGAAAGTTTACGTGACTTATTTACAGTCATGTCCGTTTAATCACGTCCCATGTAACACAGCGGAACATAGTTTTCAATAATCTATAAGCCTACGTATCATTCGTTTTTATTTTCTCGATCTTTTTATCCATTCCAATTTTATTATTACGAAAATCTGACAGCCGCGATCTGAAAAAAAGTGTCGCAGGTCTAGCCTGTAAGAGCCACGCTGGCTGACTGATTCGTCATGGAACGAAAGTGATGACACTACTTTTAAAAGGCAAAAGATGAGAGGACGATAGTGAATGTGTGCTCAGAATAAAACGGCGTATGTGCCCAAACATATTGACGTCTTTTTATGAATTAAAATTTTTATTAATTGAAAAAATGTCTTTACAGAATTTAGATACTAGTATTTTATACAATTTAAAACAACATCCTTTCAAAAACTCATAGTAGTTATTCCATAAAGTCCAAAAATTTAATTAGATAGACCGAACTTTGCATTTTTTTTGTATCGAGAAAATTTAATTGAATCGTGTTTTCAACTTTGTGAGAATTTAGATCATATAGTCAATAACTATATTCCAAGTTGTAAGATCTGTAGTCCAGATATGTACGAAGAAAAGTAAAAAATAAAAACCGTATTTTTACTGACCTATCCCCTTAAATTTTTCAAAATGATTATCGAAACTGTCATGACTACTTATTAACTTGTGACAATTAAGTTTTAATTTATTTATTTATGTACACAAAAACACATAGATACAAGCAATAACATTCAGAAAAAAAGAGCACAAAGGCACTGCTTATTTCAACAAGAAATTTCTTCCAGCAGACCAGCGACAGAAGAGAGATAGACATGAAAACGTAGACACAGTGTACAAATAATAAATAAAATATAAACATACATACTATTAAAATAAATATATAATCTATATGTATATAATGTAGATGTTTAAAATAAACCTAATATATAAATATGACGGAGGGTCGAGCGGCTGAGACACCACGTGTCGCTGTTTCTCCGTCATCAGTTCGTCCTTCATTATGGGCGTGTTGTTGCAGGTAGATGAAAAATAATATTCACAAAATATCTCACTTAATTTAACTTTTAATATTTCAACAAAACTTCACCAAAATAACTTATGATTACAGTAATAATTACTGATAAAATAACGGATGGAGAATAAACAAACTTTACTCTAGAGCCAATGGGTTTGATGTCGCTCGGCTGACGGTCGCCTCAAAAGTGCGTCACCGCCGCCATGACACTTACAACTCCATTCGGTGCTACCCGCTCTAAATTAAAAGTTCCAATAAAGAAATAATTCTTACATCACAGAGTAAAAATAATCAATTACAACTTATAAAAAATTTTACAATAAATCAACTAAATTGTCGCGCGCCGTCAAATATAATATACTAAATAATAGAGGAGAGGTAATAATCTTTGACTTGTTTTTTAAAAACAGAGACAGTTTTTGAGTCAAGTATTTTAGGTAGCAGTGAGTTCCACAAACGTACTGCATGAACGGAGAAGGAGTAGGAAAAAAAGTCAGTTTTATGGGATGGAAAATTGAGGTGATGTTTAAGATGGGATCTGCACAGAGCATCAGGAGGACGAGTAAAAGAAAATCGCTCACGCAGGTAGGAAGGATAAGCAGGGTTATGGAGGATATTGAAGAGGAGACATAATATTCGAGTGTTCCTGCGAAGACGAATAGGAAGCCATTTGAGTTCCTTTCGGAATTGAGAAACATGGTCGTACTTTCTTAGCCCGAAAACAAAACGAATGCAAAGGTTTTGCAAGCGCTCAAGCTTGTTCAAGAGCTCCTCAGTGGCATCCAGATAGCAGGCATCAGCGTAATCAATGATTGGCTGAATCAGAGTCTGAGCTAGGTAAATTTTAGTTTTAAATGGCAAAAAAGTCTGTAAGGATTTAAGATTGTGAAAAGAAAAATGCACCTTACGACTAACCTCATTCACCTGAGCCTGCCAAGAAAGATTGCTGTCAATGATGACTCCAAGGTTCCGAGCTGCATCGGAATATGTAATGGCCGTGCCACCTAGGGATAGCGGTGTCAATGAAGAAATGTCAAGTGCTGTACGAAAGTATCTACTACCTATGATCATAGCCTGAGACTTAGAAGGGTTGATCAGTAAGCCATAAGACTTAGCCCATTCATTGATACTTTCCACATCGCGATTCATGGCATTGACGGCTAAATCCGCATCAGCCAGTAGAAAATGTCGATAAAGCTGCAAATCGTCTGCGTAGAGATGGAAGTTAGAGTTAATAACCCTAGTAACAGTGTTAATGAAGAAAACGCTGGTTTTATTTCGTAGTAGCGACAGGAATTCCCCTACCAAGGAAAATTCCTGAAAACTTACATAGAAACCTCTTTTTGACAATAAAAAAAACCGGCCAAGTGCGTGTCGGGCCACGCACAGTGTAGGGTTCCGTAGTAGCCCATCAAAATATTTATGCGAACTAACTAAACTGATTCGCTGAATTTAATTTTAAAAAGAAGAATTTTCAAAATCGGTCCAGGTACATTTGCAATTGCCTCCGATACATTTTGTTTAAGAAAATATGATATCCAAGTACATTTTATAAGTTGGTCGACTATTACTCGTAAAGTTGTAAAGCCTACTTAGTCATGATAATTTTCTTTTAAACTTCGTTATATATACTACTAAGTATTGTGAATTTTTTCACACCCCCAAACATAACCGTTTAGCTGGTAGAGGGGGGGGGGGGACACTCGAATCGAGCAAAATTTAGCACTTTAAAGCTTAATATTTCACAAACGAATGGGAACTATCATTATTTTTTAAAGGCCTATTTAATGATACCCCACACTAAGGGGTACGCGAGAAAAAAAAAATCCTCACTTTACGTGTAAGTAGGTACTGGAGGTACCTTAAAAAAATATTTTACGAGATTTTAGTTTACCACTTTTTCGGCACAACAAATCCGTATATTTACACCAAATTACAGCTCTAGTACTGTGTGTCTCTGAGCTAAACTGCGGACAGACGGACGGACGGACATGGCGAAACTATAAGGGTTCCTTGTTGACTACGGAACCCTAAAAAAGAAAAACAAAAACAGTTTAGGACAGTCGTTCGGAAATTATACACACATACTTCGCGACTTTAAGTATTACGATTTATCCTAAAGTGCAATATTATAGACATTCTACAGTATTAACGGAACACCATCAAGCATTATACATTCATACCAGAAATACATGTAGCTGCTAGATTGGTCGCTCCCAACACGTGTAGTCAGTAATATAAGCGGTCATTGTCATGACACGACAATATCTATTGCTTGGCTGGACGGATAGATTATTATTGACTGTCTGTGCCTAATAGATAGTAGATAGACACAGTTTGGATGATAACGCATTGATAATAGAAGGGTCATCGACGTCATGCACTGTCTGGGGCCACTAGCCCACGTTACGCAGATGCGACGTTGACGTGAGATGCTTTTGCTCAAAAAGTTATCAATGCAGATAGATTGTGGGAAGCCATGTTGATGTCTGTGATTGATGATTTAAATAGAACCTCCTCCTTTTGGATGTCGGTTTAAATAGTCGGGATTTTAAGTTTGTAAGTCATATTTTTCTAAATTATTTTGATTTAGAAGTCTAGAATGATAGAATGTGAAGTGCTATTAATGATTTTGATTTGTTAAATCCATCGAAGTCTTTGATGTAAGTAAAAGCATTCATGAACTGCACTTCTACATTTACGCAAAATAAAACATAGTTTTAAGACGCCTGCAAAATCAAAGCAACAAGACAATCCTTGGTATAAATAAAGACATGACAAGAAAATTTATATGAATTCAATCATTATTACAAATACATACATTGAACACGAAACATGAAAACAAATTGCGAACACATTTGTCTATCCAAGATAAACCACTAGACGAAAAGGAAAAGACACATAAAATCGATTTGAACGTTTGCAATGATCGGCATAGAATTCTAAAACGTCACACGACAGTAAAAATGGAAGATATAGGGAAATAAAACGTGGAAGATGAGCAACATCCGTGTAAAAGTAACGATATTCTTTCGTACTTTACTTATTTGTCAGTGAATTCTGTCACTGCGGTGGCTAATAAAAACAAATGACCGTCGCACCGCCTATTGGACATTACGACGATGTTATTTTTCTCGTCGGCACCTCCGCAAATGTCCGCTCGTGGTAACAAATAGACTAGATTAGTTTCTTTCGCACGACTTCTATCTACTAAAGAGATTTGGCGTAAAGTTTTTCTTAGAGACTGGATTTTCTTTAGCTGTTCAAATTCTTGTGTGAACATTCGGAATGAAGTATTAGTTTCATTAGTTGATGACTAGAATTCGATCGGTCGAATGGTTTGAATTTATAGCCAAAGTTTAGCGTGATTAATGATGCTCTATGGTCGGATTTATCAGGGAAATTAGTTCGCTCTGCAGTTCGAAGTGCATGGTTTTAGATTAATTTCGTAACTTCATCAGAATTTCCTCAGTTTCAATGAATTTGTTAAGGTTTTGGTGCCCAATGCATTTAGGTGCTTTATTAGCAGTTAATATTTGAAATGGATAGCCAATTTATTTCTTTTAGGGATTTTAAGAGATTTACACACAGATACAGACACACACAGATGCCTTGTGGCATTAAGTCCGCCTATGTACCATTGATTTGTACATGAAGTATAAATAAATAAAATACAGATACAAAGCGTAAGTGTTTACTAAAATAGATGACCCTGCTGAAATGCCATCCTATTTACAAATTAACTAAGTATAACATATCCTTTATACCATAGGAATAGCTTACAAAGTAGATCACCAACAAAGAGCTAGTCACTTCCATATCCCAGATTACCGGATCCCCCAGTGCTCCCACTGACACCGTCATCGCATCATCCATATTTATACGTCGGGTTAATCGGATTCAGCGACTCTATGCCGTATAAAGTACTAGTACTTTACTCGAGCTGGGTAAGGTCTTCAATGAAGGTGTTATTTCACTGTTATGTTGATTGTCGACGGTAAATATGGTAATTGTGAACTTTGTGATTTTTGGAGGATATTAAAATTTGTTACGGTCAACTGTCATGAGATATGCAAAGAGTTGAAGAAGGCTTTCGCTTTTACAGCTTTTGTACTGTTTACGATTTTTATTGTTTTATTAGTTTATTCCAGCGGCTTCGTTTATGGGGTAATTTTACCGGTATAGAAATGTGCCATGTGTAAATACTGATTATGATCTTCCTCTTTGCCAATCAACTCTTCTGACGTTATTTAGTAAGAAAACTTCAACCATCCATCCGAACATCCAAAGTTTCCCATTAAAGTATGTAAGTAGGGGAACGATTCATAATTAGACATTATTTGTCTTTAGAGCTTGTGTTCGTAATGATTGCAAAATGTTTTGGTCCTACATTTTATTTCCATTTTTATATTAAAACTGAGTATGTATTCTGCTTCGATTATCTCCTTTGTGCGTAAGCTACATTCTTCGGTCTCGGCGCCAATTGCATCTACAATAGCTCTGTGACATTTTTCATTGTTAAACTAGTAAGACTACTCAGACATGCAGTCTCATACAAACCATAAAGTACTTCATTGTGAGCTATTGCTACCCATCTTGTCCATCCATAGGTGTAAAAGCTTTCCATTTTTCCTTTTTAATATTACTTTTAGTACAGAATATCATAAATATTCCGAGATAAATAGGTCTGTAGCTCCATTAATTCTTGTCTACGGTACTTATGGGACATTGTGCGGTCCAAGCAGTAAGATAGAGGATGGCGACGGTCTGTTCCCGAAGGTCCCAAGTCGTAAAACAAATAGCAAATGTGTGCTCGTCTCCACATTGTACAGCATCGTCCAAAATTCGATAAACTATCCCATGTAATGTTATGTCGGGACTGTATTTGGGTTTCGAGTTTGTCTATTGTTTGTGGGAGAAACGCTTTCTAAGATAATAGTTTCTTGTCTGTATTGACTGAATGTAATATTGAACGGGTGTGGGTAAATACTGATAGCTACCTATATTTTCAGTAGGTATTACGGTGTTGTCACTCTTATTTGTAACACGGTAGAATATCAATTAAATTGCTTGAAGACAATAAATGTTTAGAATATAATGTAAAGGCTTGCTTATTATTAATGTACACTACTACAAAATAGTCAAACCTTTAACTCAAATTGGTACTTACGTTCGTCGCACAAGTAAGACGTAATCATCCGTTCCAAAGTCCATTAGTTTCTTAGCGAAGAAAAGTGTCGAGGTAATTAAGCTTGGTAAAGTCCTGAAGAACGAATTAAACTATCTTGGATCCCGCAATGAAATTAATCAGAAGAGTAAATAATTTCCACCTATCTTCCATATGAAGTAGGATTTAAGAGACAGAGCAAAACAAGCCCAATGGGCACAAAAAGATATCTCGATTAAAACTGGGATAGGTTCAGTTAGAATTTTCATTGATTTAACTAGCCTTACTTTTTATAATATAGCTGAGAAATGGCTTCTGTCCATCTTTTTCATATGTATCTAACGAAACCTCTTTCAAAACGTGTATTTTCAACTGCAGCTCGGTTAACGTTGACCGAAATTTTCGCTACCCCATAATTTAAATTGCAAATAAGCATCCGTGCTTTGAAGTGGGGTGGTCTAATTCAAGCCGGAGGCACACTGCAGAATTAGTAACCTGTTAATAATTATATTATAATACAGTTAGATAATCTGCAATAAAATTAACTGGGCAAGCTTACCCATCATGTAAAACCAATGTTGGTGATTATGTTGGATTCGTCATCAAAATATAAGTTATTAGCACATGGCTGTAAAGTTATATAAAAATTAAAAAAAAGGTTTACAAACATAATTATTATAAACTCAAATGCACAAACGCCAAGACCCAGAACAACTACTTGTAGATCATAAAAATGGGAATTCATATGTAATCTTTTCTCTATTAATGGTCTTTTTGATATGTTTTTTTTTTACCATTTAAGTTTGAGTCTATAGCAAAAATACAATGTTTTATCCGAGTTTTTTTTTTTTTGGAATATGTGTAACAATCCTTGTCGAAGGCAAAGAAGCTATTTCTTTTAACATCCATGAGAAAAATGTTTCATTTTGTGTACCATCACGTACAGTGCTTATCGACTTTTGAACGCCACTATACTTAAATACAAGCTTGCCAATTCACGTTTTTCCACGCTGAACTAACCAATTTCTTTCCACTCGAACAGAAGCGACGCCCTAGCAACAACTCTGTCAGCCCTCTACGGCAAGCTTCTCGTCGTGATGGGCATCGCCTTCCCCATGGCTGAGGTCATCTCCACATACATTCCACCCTCATTCTACGAGGTAAGTTATGACGCATTTAATTTAAAAGCCCCCATTGTCCCTTTATGTGTTTTAAGAAGTTGAATTGCCAGTGATCTCATTTAGTTTTCCTGTTTCAATTGTTAGTTTAGTTTTTTTGCTAGAATTTTCATCTTAGTCTGGGATTTAAATGACTCACATTATTTACAAGATTATTTATTTTTTTGAGGAACTGTTTTAAGAATAATTATAATTTTTGCTGAGGCTGTGAGTAGAACTGATAAATACAGTTACACAACATCATAGGTACAACCGCCAGCAGGTCAACCTACCCGAATATTTCACATTTTATCAATCGAACATCAACCTTCCACTATGTGATATGGTTGGAAATCCATTAAAGACAGTTGACAGATATTGTGGTAGCTTGATGTGCTGGCGTCTGTACGTAGGCTCCTCTTTTTGTTAATTCTCGACTACGTTAATATCACAAAAGCTTCATTTCCTATACTAACTTGACAAGAAAAACCTTAATTCCCGACGAAAGCCTTTTTTCCAACACCAAAAGCTAAGTTAATGCCTCATAGAAGCCGTAGAAGCGTTATCGTTTAATTAACATCGATTATTTTAATTAATTACCGCGCAATTTTCCTACACCCATTTATTATACGTCATAGTACGTGGACGTAATGACTGGTGCAAAACGTTGAGCGCTCCTGTCCAAAATGCGTATGAAAATAACTTATTCATAAAGGAGGCTAAACGTCCAAATAAATTGGGATATGGGCAACACTGAAGATGCTTGGAAAAATACAATGTTTATTTCTTTAAATTGCTTTTTTTCTGGTTTCTATTTAAACTAGCTGTCGTGTTACGAGTATGTAGATCCAAAAATCTTTGAAAATGCTAGTATCTGAAAGTTTATTGAAAATTAATGAACAATTAAAATATAATTAAAACATTTTGATGTGAACTTTGGGGTCGTAATTGTGGGTTAAGTTAAAAACCGATTTAACTTCTAAACTTTGAGTATCGACTACACAAATTATAAGTTTTAATTACTGCTGTAATTTAAGGTAAAAGTCAGAAATAACTACTACGTAAAGTGAATGGGTAGGCGGGCCAATGAACTTTTACAGGGTGGAAACTTTCATTGTCAACAGGCAATTGTTTTGATAGAAACAAATAGGTACGTGTACGTCCATAGTTAAAAGCTAGGTCATAATAATGTGAAAGTGAAAATATTGACTCAATTTTTCAGTGAAATAGGAGCAACCCGTTCCATTTTAAGCCTACTTTTTAACCGACTTCAAAAAAAGGAGAAGGTTATCAATTCGACTGTATTTTTTTTTTTTTTTTTTTTAATGTTTGTTACCTCATAACTTGCGACTGGGTGAACCGATTTTGATGATTCTTTTTTTATTTTTTATTCGAATGCTGGTGCTTCCCGTGTGGTCCCATTGTCACCGTTTCAGGATCTGATGATTGGATCTTGGAGAAATCGAGGGCAACCCTCAAATTTTATTAGCTGACACATAGTTTTTCGCAAATCTTATGAAGTAATTCAAGTACTTGCGTATGGAAATCATCATCTCATGTAGCTGAGCTGATGATGGAAGGTACAACTCCTCAAGTAAGAAAATTATGTTTGTGTTCGCATATCTCCGGAACTTTAAGTCCGATTTAAGAAATTCTTTTTTTGTTGTACTAGGTATCGTTCAACTTAGGGAAAACTGCAAATATCATAAAAATCGGTTCAGCAGTTTTTGAGATAGGGAATAATTGAAAGAGATGTTAACGATGTTATTACCTGTGCTAGATTACAAAATTCTAATGCACATGTAAGAAAATGATGTATTTGACAAGAATTTTGGTTGAATATTTAAACTAAAAAGAGTAATATAAAAACTTAAAAAAAAAATGTGACCGCCTTCAAAAACAACCACAAAAAAGAGTAAAATAACCTACAAAACTTTTCTTTCGGAAGTCGGTGGCAAAAGAGACAATGAAATTAATAAAAAACCACCGACTTCCGAAAGAAAAGTTTTGTAGGTTATTTTACTCTATTTTGTGGTAGTTTTTGAAGGCGGTCACATTTTTTTTGAATTTGTTTTTTAAATTCCTTTTTTCAAAAATGTTATTTTGTTGTCCCCAGGGCTTCTATTTATACTTGTACATCGGCAGTATGGTGTTCCTTCTATACATGTATGCAGCGCTCGCGAGAGATAGAAGGAAGTCGGAGGCAGCGGACACCACCGTTGTTGCAAGTTAGTACTTATATTCATGTATTTAGGTCTAAATTATGAAATGAGACTTAAAAGTACAAAATAATATTGGTATAAGTACATTTTTTTTTTCATTTCGACTCTGGCTGTGAAAATAATGTTTTGTTTTTCTAAATTAGCGATATGTTGGATGTGTAAAAATAAATGTGCAGTAATAAGTTCCACGTGAGTTTTACAAAAAGTTAAAGTTTCTATTTAAACAATTAAACTTACCTAAAAATTATTCAAAAATTTCATCAGTTAATGATTACTTCTTATAAACAACGAGCTTCAATATTCCTTCATCAACCACTATACCTTCCTATAGATCACAAACCGCCTGATTAGAACTTCGGAAGCCTTCATTGCTCGTCGGCGTCAGTTCTAAATTGCATCATTACCAACACGGAGATGCTCTAATAGAAAGAGCGAATTCTCAAAGTGCCGCGAGCAAGTCGCCCCCTCAAAGAACATTTTTTTTACTTTCGTATTATTTCTTTCTTGAATTGCCAAGTGTTGCCTCTGAAGATGTAGCGTTGAAGTACCTATACGTTCTTGTGATAACAAGCTACTTTTGATCTGTGTAATATATGTACTTGGGTTCTTTTTGTAGTGTGGAATCGTTATTATGAAAATAATGAGGAGATAAGGGCACTTGAATACTTGCCTTCAGCACGCGTAGCCATGAATTGTATCGTAGTAACAGATTTTGTCGACCTAAAAATCGATAAAACGACAATAGCCTCTTAAGAATGGCGATGTTTAAAATGTTGAAAAGGAATGTTTCTATTCTTTTGTTGCCAGTACGTGCTATATTAAAAAAAAAAAAAAGAATTTTTGAGTGAAACTTGAATTTTCGGGTAGGATAGAGATAGAATTGGTCTTGATACTACGTGTTACTGACATTGCACAATTTGGCGTAGGTTTAAACTCAATAAGTGACAATAATAAATTATGTAATTCATAATCATTTATCTACAGTTTAATAATCGTAGCTGCTAAAAAAACGTGGGAAAAATACTTATAAGCAACATCTGTATTCCACAAAGTTACATTGTAGTTTTGTTCAACTTGAAATGGATGAAGCTGTACAAATATGATAAAGGGAAATAGCAAATCGTCTACAAATGCTTTGTCAGAGCAAAACCCTTTGATTCATTATTCACCCAAAAAGAAAACATGCACGAATGTTCCACCCTTAAACGCCTTATCCAGGAAATAGAACAACTGTATCTAAAGCGGATTCGTAAAAGCCGAAATCGGGTGATACACACACGAGATATGTGACGCACTCAACTTTTACAAACTTTTCCTTGTTTTTATGCATATGTCGCCTTTATCTTTGCTCCTTCATCGTCGACACCAAAATAGACGGAGAGATTTTTTATTTTCCACAATTCCTCATTTTGTTATTTAAATGACTCGAAAAGCTCAGTGGAAGGTCGACAAACACGCCAGCTAATGCATTAGAGTGGTGCCAGTTCCGCGGAACTTTATGCCGCCATATTTCTTTTTGGTTATAATATATTTTTGTGAACTCCAGTGCTCTCACACCCGACCCTTTTTGTGAATTTGTGATAAGACCAAGTGTTTCCATTTTTTTGCGGACGGACGTTCGTTAAAATATTTTCTTGTAAGAAAGGACGCTGACTCCACTTCAAACAAACATTATTTTGTGAAAATCCGAAAAAATGTGAACTTGTAATTTTCTTTTGATGCCTTACGATTTTGAGTTTTATTCACACTCAAGTAATTTTTTTAGTACATAAGCACCTACGTTGTGCTCGGTGTCAATTTTGCCAGACTACAGACAATAAACGAAACGCCAACCACCATTATAGTGGGGAAAATGATGGCCAATGGGATGATCATTTTGGACGAAAATGTCCGAGTCGATATTTTTTTAGTTATTAGTTAAGCAATTTTACAAAACGTTCATTTAATTAAAATGTTTTTTTTTTAGAATCGGACTCAAGCCCATCACCATCAGAGTCGGACTCCTGTTCGTCGAGGACTGAGCGAAGCATGGCAACCACGACGCACATACCGCCGCACCTCGCCGCCAAGCGACTGTCGCTTGGCTTTGCCCTGGCGTCACGTACACATCACTATGGCAGCTTCTACCTGAGAATGGGGGCAGTCGGTGAGCTTTGTAACACTTTTCTTTGGTAATGACTGTGCAGGACTGCAGGATCCCCTCTATCAAAATGGACGCCCGCTGGTGCCATTTCAGTAGATCTGTCTAAGTTTTTTAGGCTTCAGCGGCTATTTTCCTTGGGAGACCATGGCGATGTTCGACATAAACACTAATTAAATTTTTTATCGATTGATGCGTTGTTAATGAAAATGCCATGACATCTATCAAAAGTAAACCATTAGGAAAAGAATTGATTTGCATGGGAAAAATTAATAATTTTTTAATGGTGGATTCCATTATTGCGACTATTGGCAATAACAATCAAAAGACACGCATACGACCCGAATCTTTTTAATGTTACAGTAAACACAATTCTTCTGGGTAAGCTAAGCTCTTTCCACCGGTTTGTCTGTCACCTTTGACCGTGACTACAGTCAGGAGCAACACTACGAGTATCTCAAATTAAAAATAAAACCTTCATTGTAATCAATTCAATCAAGAGAGACTCACAGTAGCGTCAAATTCCCCTTTATGATAATTCAAACTATGGTTCGTTAATCTCACAGTAAATGACTGCAGTAATTGTTTCGTTAAATCAATTTGGCGTGTAGAAGTAAACAGGGCCGTTTAGCAAGCCTTTTGTCTGAACCACGGATTAGTTTGGCTAACAAAGTTTCTGCGCGAACAGTAAACTTTGAGTTGTTCCCCGCCTGTGGAGCGGAAACTTCGGATTCAGAACTAGGCCGGATAATCTTGTATATATCTGTATACGGAATATGGATTGTCGAGATAATCTTTGACGGATTTGTTGATAGTTTTCGTGCCCTGAATTTAGAGCTAGATCAGCCGTGTATTTATAATGCAATTATGAACTTTTCTCGTGATTGGTTCGTCGTGTTTAGAAATAACTTTTGGTTTAACTGTATTTTCGTTTTAAACTGTTTTTTTTTGTTCTTTGAGTACCTATCTCCTCATTTTGGAGAGGAAATAACTTGTAAATACGAGTCAAATACATTACGTATATTATCTCGCTGCTGCCTTCTACTGTTCTCTGTTTATGGTTAAACGGGCTCAATCTCATAGTTAGAGTTCAACTCTTTGTTAAAGAAGACTATTTATTGGTGATTACTCATCTTGTGGTGTAAGTTTTTATTTTGCAAACCTAGTGATTTCACTATATTAAAAACAATTTCGATCACATCCGTATATGTTTGCCTTTCCGTCTATTCAAGCTATACATCATTCAAGCTACACGTAATATTCAAGCTATACGTCATTCAAGCTATACGTAATATTCAAGCTATACGGGCTGGGTCGTATGTCTGACGTCATCATGGGTGTCGGATCGAATATTCGCGACCATACAGAAGCGTAGCTATGACGTCATGAAATGTCAAGTCATACTACGTTAGTGAGAGCCAGACAACAATGTTATGTTGTGTCTGGAGGTTAGTGTGCGAGAAGGTTACAGTAGCATGATCCTGTAATTGCATTAAGCGCCATTTAGACGGAGCAAGAACTCGTATGCGAGTTTCACTACATTGCGGCATTTGTTTCATTAACTGAATTTGTTCTACCTATAAATTCCGCAATGTAACGCAACTCGTGTTCGAGTTCTTGCATCGTCTAAATGACGCTTTACTGCTGGGACACAGGTGTCTTTTTTGTTACAGCGAGAAGTACATAGATTCTGATGATTAATAAGTTTTGTATGACCTACAAATAGGTGCTGTGTGGAGACGGTAAAATATTACTGTTACTGTCAGCCTGTATTATCCCACAGCTGGGCAAAGGCCTCTCTCCATGACTTCCAGCTTTTTCGATCTAAGGCTAGTGTGAGTCTCTGGTTGTTAGTTTTGTCCAGCTCATCCCGCCATCTTCTGCGAGGTCTGCCGCCTTCTGACTGGTGTCAGGGCTCCACATGGTGGTAATTTTGGCCCAAAATTCTTTGGGCATCCGGCAGACGTGGTTACCTCAGTTCCATTTAGCGGCCATTTTAGCAACGTCGGTGATCTGTGTTTTGAAACGCAGCGTGGTGTTACGAATATGTACAGCCTAACGCCTAGAACTGCGCTCCATTGCACGTTGGCAAACCCTGAGTTTGGATTTTTGTATGTTTGTCAATAGACCAAGTTTGGGATCCCTGGAAAGCCCTATGAACAGAGATCTCCCCTTATCACTAAAAGCAAAATCATGGGCATGTATGTTTTTCCCAATTTGACATATTGGATCTCAAACGGTAAAATATAATATTAAAAAAATATATGTTTACCAAGTTCCAAAAATGACTCGTAAGTGGCGCTTGTGATTATGATATTTTATAACATGCGACGCGAATTTCAAAGATTTTATCGATGGAAAGAAAAAATTGAACCGCACCAGGATTTCACCAGCGACTTTTGTTTTCAGTACATCCGACGCTCTTACCAGCTGATCCTCCGATGGCCCAACTGAGGAGGTCATAGGTTCGCGGTTCTACATTTTCTTTCGATAGATGAAAAATAATTAAATAGAAATTTTAGATGTATGCTCAAATGTATGATGTAAGGCAGGGTTTTTTAACCTGTGGGTTGCGAAGCCTCTTCGGGGGGTCGCGAAGCTTCTCTAGAGGTGTTGTAAAAAGTTGAGAAAGTTGCAGTACAAACCAAAAGGTCCATGGCGGCAGACTGCAAGTGGTGGCGTAAGCTGCACCTTGATTGCCTGATAATATTCTGATATGCCGCCCACATCTTGACCAACTTCGCGACCCCCTAGGTCGCGATGATGTAAGGAAATACTACAAGTTACAAATAAAGGTAGAGTTTAAGAAAAAAAAAACAATTTCTGTGAAAGAGAAATACATACATAATAAAATTGCGGTAATATTATGTATGTATGTGTGTAATACAAATTATGCAGGTACGGCAAGGGTCAAAACCAAGAAGAATTTGTTACGGACATGTAAGTGGAAAAACCGGAAGGGATGGTTAGAAGGACAAACGTAAACTGATCGCATTGTCGATGTCCTTCAAAAAGGTCGGGTCAAGTTGGGTCGTACTAAAAGCGTGCATAACCAGATGTATGAATGTGGACGATGCGATAGGAATGTGTGACCTGTGTCAAGATTGAAGTGTAGTTTTGTGTAGAATCTCGACCTGTTGAAAAAAGGCTAAGAGTAGGCTAAGTATTAATAAAGAATTATTGTGTAAAGTTAGGCGGAGGCCACGATTTCAGTATTTTATTTACAGCGTAGGTACTTCAAGTATTTACTGCGTTTAATATATAGAAAAATGGAACAACGCCTGTAGTATACGAAGAAGGAACTAATTTTTTTCTTGAAATTAATGTCAAAGTTCCAGTTACTTCACAAAAACTGGAAATTCATGATATTTAAGGCGTTTGTAATTTGTATGGTGTGTTTATTATTGAAGGAGGAGGCGGGCCGCGAGCGAGGGAGGACAGCGTCCTCCCTCCGCCCCACCCGTAGTGGTAGACGCTCACGGCGACGGACGTCGCTTGATGATCTCCGGCCACCGTAGGCACGGGCATGCGGGCAGCGAGTAAAGGGCAACCCGCTGCCCGACCAAGGACCAACCCATGCCCGGGTCGACGGCGCGTTGTGCGACACAACGCGCCGTCAACCCGGGCGCCACGGGCAACCACGCGCGCCTCAAAGAGCGTCAGCATAATGACGGGGCCCCCCTCTCAGAGGGCCAAAGCCTGCCGGGGTCGCGGGATTATTCCCTTACCGTAACCCCGGAACATAACAGGCTATCGAAGGACACCGTGGATTTTAGTCAGTAGAAGTCTGACAGTCCCTCCCTGCCCGGGGTTAGAGGACTCATTTGATGATTATACCACGCTTTAAAAAAAAAAAAAGATGGTGTGTTTAATATAGAGTATTCTATCTATGTAGCTATTGACATTATAAATTATCCCTTTTATTGCAGCATTCGGTATCGGTTCCATGATCTACTCAGGCCTGGAGTTTGGTCAGTACTGGGAGTTGGAGCGGAACACTAACTGCCACAATGTACTGTTGGCGCTGACTCCAGCCACCAGGATGGCCTTCATCTTCATACAGATGTATTTCATCTTTCTAAATAATGAGGTAAGCTTTATATTTTTTGATTTTTTTTTATTAGGTGTCTTGTTTGACCGGCCTTGCGGGAATTTACGAATTACCGTTACACCGGAACGTAAAGGACTTTTGAAGGACACCGTGGATTTTAGTCTCAATCTAGATTAAATCGATTGGTAAATACCTTTTACAAATTAGTTTAATTATTTATGAAGAACGATACACAAAAAAAAAGTAAACCAACGTTTTCATGATGATGTTACCTAAAAATATGAGCTAAAATCTGCATTTTATCGTATCTAGAAAAAAGTAAAAAAAAAATTCGAAGTGTTTGCCGTCCTTGTGTAAATAATTTTTAACTGAATTACATTAATCTAATCGAGTTGATTTTGTAGACTTTGCTAAATCGATTACAACTTCAAATAATTTGACGGCGTTTCATTTGTAAATCGAATTGCTATTCTAAATTTATAACAGTGTACCAGTGTGTACATTGCTGTAGATGAAATTAAAACGGTAACATGTAAAATTAGGACGTTAAACTCTATTCGTTATTTGAAAAAAAAATTAAGGGCCCAAAAAGCTCTCTCAGAATCATAATTTATTATTACATAATAATACACTTTTTTAAACATTTCCTATTTCGTTTAGGAATCATACATTTCGGGTAAATGAATTATTGTGAAAAGTATTCTACAAAATGTATAGCACATTATGTAGAATACTTTTATCACAAGTCATATTTTGATTTTACCCCTTGTTTAGTACCTACCCCTGTTAGGGAGAGGCGGATATTTGTGGAAAAATCCGTCTCAAAATAAGCAAAAGTTTAAATGAACGGAAAAATAACGAATTTCCCTTTTAATTTCTGAAAAATATTACTGCCCAGACACATCGATCATTTAGCATCCAACATTCCCATAAAATAAATTAAGTGAGTAATCCATCAATTAAAATCACGGTACGTCCATCGTCCAACATTGTGTACAAGCCATTACCATTCATCACCATCGCTCACATTTCAGATGAAAGTGTACAAGCACAAGATAGTGGCCCGGTTTGGTCTTATGCATATGGTCGGGACCAACCTGAGTGTATGGCTGAATGTTCTGGTTCAAGAGACCAAACACGAGATCCTGACATTCTACGACCCTGAGAACAAGACTATTGGACTGTCGCATAGACTAGGTAAGTTTATTTTTTTAATTTTATTTATTTTAGGGTGGCACTACACGAGCGAAACCGGATAAGTCATGGCTGGAGTAAAAACTTTTGTACTGGCTAGTTTATTTTTCATTTATAAGAAAAAAATCCAATATTCTTTATGGAAACCATTTCTTTTTTTAATCAATTTAATTTTTTTTTAAGTTTTTGTTTCGATATCCGCGTTGCGTTTTAAATCCGTACAAGTCATTAATTAAAAAGAAACATTGAAATCTTTTCGGAACCTAATAAAAAGTTTTTACTCTAGTTCTGAGTTTTAAGTACTGGCTGATTATGTCAAAAGTTTTGAGGATGCCATAAAAGTTTGTTTTTATTCTTTTCTTTCTTTTAGTTTTATGGCTTATGTATACAGTTTTTAGGCAAAACCAGCCAGTTCTATGTTTTTAACTCAGCAAGGAGATTTTATCACTTGTGTATTTCAAACTTTTCATTTAAATGTTTGTAAAAAAAAATGCTTGCTCCGAAAATAAAACGTGGAGAGTTCTTAAAATTATTTTAGAAGGCAAAATAATTAAGCGTCATTAGTCCCCTCACAAAACGCAACGCAGGTGTTTCTAAGTCATTAGGATGGCAGGTGGTTTAGTTCCTGTGCCTAAGACAGGTGAAAAAAAAAAAAACAGAACCGAAGCTGTCTAACAGCTTAATTTTTTATCACGTTTTAAACGTATTTAATTTGTTAAGACATTTTTTGTGATTGATTACACTGATTGATAGAGTGGTAAGGTAAATATTAGTGACCGACCGAAATTTCGGTTTCGGTTTCGGTTTCGGCCGGTTTCGGCCAAAATATCTAGTTTCGGCCTTAGTTTCGGTTTCGGCCAAATTATAGCCGAAACTTTCGGCCCCGCCGAAACTCAAGTGTTCCCGCATTTTCGTGCGTCGTTAGGTAAAATTCGTAGCTAACACGTACTTGCTCGCCGGCGGGGCCCCGGCTCAGTTTGCCACCGTTTGTTTATTCGTGAGACGAGGTTATGTTTTTCTTTTTGAGTTTACTGCCAAGAGTACCTAAGTCTTGTATATTCATGTCATAATAAAAAATATTTGTTACGTACGTTATTGATTAAAAACTTATCAATCGTCAAGGCGATTAGAATTAGGATAAGGCGGTATTCGAAACATAATTAACCTTCAAGCGGGCGCGCGTAGTCGAATCGACCGCGCTTAATACGTTTTCGTTCATAATGTCATTATTACTCATCACATGTAATTCTCATTTCTAGTAGCCTGTCGCTATGTCATTGGGAGTAAAATAAAGAATATTCCGTCACTCAGGGTGATCTCACCACTCCACAGATCGCAATTGTTTTAGCCCCGGCGCAGTCGTCGAAAAGACTACACGCGCCTGTCGTCATGCGCTCGTTACGCGGTCGTTGTGGTTCTTCTCAATCTTATCGAATTATGCTTGGAATTTTGTTGTTTTTTTTTTATAAAAATGAGTCGTGGAAGGTTATCACAAAGTGCAGCATTCAAGGGACTACTATAAGATAAAGAAGAGAGTAAATTAGACCTCTGCGACCAAGGCTCTGAAACTTCCGACCACACTGTTTCAAGGAACTCGGTCTGGTGAGGAATCAAACTGCTTGGATTCAAATGACAATAATGAGCCACTTTCAGAAAGAAATAGCTGTTTTACAGGGAGTGATAAAGTAAAGAAATGGCAAAAATGTAACAATAAATGATTCTGATGAAAAGTAAACCAAATCAAATTTTTCTAAAATGCAATGATACAGTTTTAGTTTTCGACAAAATCGGTCTCGAGACTATTCAAAGTTTTTCGATATTCCTCATAGTTAAAAATATAGCCGTCCACGCCCAGTTGAAAAGTTCGCTCTGTGTATTCGACACTTTTTCTTGTGCCAATAAATGCAAAAAAAAAAAACAAAAAAAAAGTCAGAAAATTAATTATCTAAATGTTAAAAGATTTAAAAAGTTTCGGTTTCGGTTTCGGTTTCGGCCGAAACTGAGAGCAAGGCCGAAGGTTCGGTTTCGGTTTCGGTTTCGGCTGAAAAATCAGTTTCGGTCGGACACTAGTAAATATAGATACTATGGTTCTTTCTTTTTTAACTACCTTACATATTTTCAAAAAGTACCTAACCTAGAAGAATTTATATATAGGTAGGTAAATAATATAATAAACATGGATCTTTTTTTTACTTGAATGACGGTGCCATGTTAAAATTTTTGGTATTTTCGAAAACATTGATAAAAATAAAAATCAACTGCGGTCAATAATTCAGATTTTTATCACGAACCAAAGTCTATATTACAACTTAAATTATACCTACAAGTATCTATCTGTACAATTTTGTGAATATAATAGCGTACCCCACAAATCCGAACTATCTTGTCATACAATACATCGATATAAATACATAATATAGCAATAAAAGCACTCCGCATATTATCGGTTGGGTGGACATTTTGAATGACCTGTCGTGTGCCACATGCCTGAACGTCCTTTGTTGAGGCAATCGATAATGTGTACTCGGCTTTAATTCTGTGTTATAATGTTGTTACGAGGAGAACTTATTGGAGGAATTGCGAGTTATAGACAATTTATAACAATATCAAACCGTTCGTAGAGAACACGCCAAGGAAGAAGGCCCTCGGAAAATGTGTTGTACTTACTATATTTTTTTAACGCACTGTGAATAACCAGCCAAATAGTTTAGACGCTTGACGTAAACATAAAATAAAGACCTTTTAGTTACTAGAATCTAGTAGGTACTAAATGAGACGTTTTGGTATCAGCGCCCGCGTCATTACCTACTGAGCCCATAACATGAGTTTAAACTGGAAGTAAACTGGAACTTTGACATTTTCAAATTGACAATTTTCAAGGAAAAAATTAGTTCCTTCTTCGCACACCAGAAGCGCTGTTCCATTTTACCAAACTAGAAACACAGTAAATACTGGAAATACGCTGTAAAGTAAGTAAAACTGTGAAAACTCGTGATGAGGGTACTGAAGTCCTTTTGACGCGACCCTAATAGTGTGTGCGGCAACAGGATGTGCGGTCGCATAATATAACATTTTGGGTTTATTTTACCAGTACGGGCAGTACGTATCCGTACCGAGCGACTGTTTGCAGCGACAGCCGGCTTCTTTGTAATTTAAAAGCATCCTTCTTATGGGCCAACCACAGGCACAAGCTTTACCACAGTTTTGCCTGCGCAAGCCCGCTTATGGCATTTTATGAGTTTTATGTTTTGTAAACGTAATCACAATACGGGAGAAAATCCAAGTGTGGGCCAAACATCGTAATATTGACTCTGTCGCCTTTGACCTAGTCTTTTTTTTTTTTTTTTTACGTGGCAGAATCATCAAATGAGTCCTCCAACCCCGGGCAGGGCGGGAGGGACTGTCAGACTTGTACTGACTAAAATCCACGGTGTCCTTCGGTAGCCCTTTGTGTGCCGGGGTCGGGGTATACGTATGTCCCGCAACCCCGGCAGGACTGTGGCCCTCTATAGGGGGGCCCCGTCACTATGCTGACGCTCCTTGAGGCGCGCGTGGGACAACGCCGTCGACCCGGGCATGGTCCATTTGACCTAGTCTAGAGTCAAATCATAAATGTAATATTATTTTCCACACGAGATTGTTTGTAAGAAATCCCGGGAAGATTCATTATTAATATCAACATTTCGATGTGCCTAAGTACCAAAATAACTCTACCTAATTCCTACCTATGATCATAAATCATAGTCATAAGTTCATAACCCATATTAATCAATAAAAAAAGAAATCCCCTCAATTTGGTTTACCATAGTACTTACTTATAGAGGTCTATCCTAATAGCTTTCCTGGGACCTTCCAAACATAGTAAGGGGTAGCCCAACAGTACCAGCGTTAACCTGTAACACAACACTATTATCTGTTTCCCAATAATTTCCTTTGTCTCGTATAATTGGATTAATGATTGTCTCCGAACTCTCGCTTCAAAGAGATATTGTCACGAAGCGACCCTCTGATTTGATTTAAGTGTTAGTAGTGTTACAGTAAACTGAGAAATTTATTGTTTTTTTCTTGTTTTGCTATGTAAGCAGGTTACCGTGACACTAGAACTTAAAGGGCAATTGAGAGAAAACAGTGATTTTAGTACGAGTCTGACAGTTCCTTCCAGTCCACCGACCGTGTGTGGACTCATTGGTTTTAAGGGTTCTGCCCACGACTTCATTTCACTGCGTCTGTCGTCTTGCTAGATAAAAACTAAGAATTTGTGATATCTTGGCTATGATAATATTTTTTAGGTATGCATAACATAAGAATAATTTAAGTATAGCCCATAGAAGTCAGGAATTATGTAGCGTAATAGCAGAAAAAAAATTAAAAATTAAGTTCCGGAGAGTAATATTTTCTTCATACAAATGTTATTAACCGACGAAAAAAAAGGAGGAGGTTCTCAATTCGACATGTAACATGTATATTTTTTTTAAAGGTACTTATAGTTTGTGAGTTTCACAAACAAATAAGTGCCTTTAAAAATATTTCTTTTAAACGTTGCCTCTAACTGGTTATTTATCCTGCATTTTGGTCCGTTTACAAAATAAAGAAACTCGCATAAGTAATATAGGCAAAGTGTTATGAAAAGCTGACAAGTTATCGCGATTTAAAAATCCGCCACTTTAGTGTTTATTTTCTATGTTTAACGTGGTCCCAGGGGTGACACAGGACATAATCACGTTAAGCAAAAATAACCTAAAAATTCAAACAATGAAAATAGAAAGTCCAATGTCCTCAAACATTTAGTTCAGGTTTACGAGTAAACGTTTTCGTTCTGCAAACTGAATTAAAAACTAGCGCTCTGAATGTCTGTCTGTGAAAAAGCAATTGTCAGCACACAGGTTGTTTTCTGGCTAACAAACGTTTTGGTGGGAAAAGATAACTGGAGGATTTCCCTTTCTGTAAAGCTCCACAGGTTTTTGTGGTGAATTTTAAAAAACGTTTAAAAACCGCGTGTAGATAATCATCTAAATGCTAAAATAGAATGTTGATCAGTTTCTTTAGATTCCGATTTTAGTCAATTTATCGATGTAATTTTCGAAATCAATTACATTTTTATTCGACCATTAACGAGTAAGTACTATAACCCAATAATATACCTACTTTTTGGTAGGTAGTTATTTTTTTGACTTTAAAGTCTAATTTAATAGTGAGCGATCCTATTGCTGTTAACCGAGCACAACTTCCTGGTTGCTACAAAACACAGTTTCTCGATCTGGGAATCAAACGTAGAACCTTAAGTTCAGCAATCGGCAATCCCAAAATTTCACTAGTGAAACGGTTACGTCTTTTTAAACATTTTAAAACAATATTTTGTATAATTGATCCCAAAACAGTTAATAAACAAACCTATGGGGTTAATTTTCAAAGGATATTGCCTAAAGTAATTTCTGCTGTTCCCGAGACCGCCGGGGCGCCGGGCGCATGATTTGTTACTGAGCCATCCCTTTGTAACAATTTATCAACTTTTAACCCTTTCTGCAAGGTTCTGGGGCATTTTATGGATATTTTATTGCGTGTAACGTTGTATTATGTGCCTTTATGTTACGGTATTGCTGTGTATTATACAGTGTTTTAACAAGAAGTAAAACAATATCTGCATAGTGAAAGCAAACATTAGCATCGTCAATCTATAATATTCCCACTTCTGGATAATATGGAAAAAATATAGTATAGAATAAATAAGCCTTAGTAGATACGCCTTTTTTAGTTAGTAAGGCTTATTTTTCTCTGCATTTTTTTGCGCCGATATGCCCCTTCTGCTATAAAAGTGGTGAGCCACTAATCTTAACTTGAAAATCACCAACGTGGCAACGATTTCAATGGAATACGTTAGTAATACACAAAACCGCGAAAAAGATGCCTGAACGAGTAAAAGCTATTCCTTTAGAATAAATAGTCGATGCACAGATGAAGTTTAGTTTGATTACGTTCGCAACCAGTTCGCTCAACCAGTAAAACATTGGGTCTTAAGAGCGGGCAGGATGCCGTTGACCTTGGACATGTGGGTGTGGCTAAGGAAAAGCCCCCGCGCGCGCCTCCCGCACCTTACAATAATCACGTGCACCGCGAACTATAATTTTTTGCTATATTGAATCGCAGCGCTATCTACATATCGCCACAGTATAAATATCTATCAGTAGTGGAACTCGGCCGCATGATAGAAATAAATGCCTACAGCCGCGCGGTTTGTCAACATGCGTCAGGGCTGCCCGTCTCCAGCATTTTAATTACATTTGCCTATTTTCTGTTTCTATTTAGTTTTTTGATTGTAAATAATTATACTTTTCTTATATCAGTAAACAAATAAAATACTTTGTATTTTGAATAGGAAGGATTTTAACTCAAGCGTAAGTACCTACCGTATCATGATTCATTCAGAACCGCCTATAACTTACCTATTTCACTCGTCTCAGTAACTTTCCTTTACTCTGTTCACTGTATTAATTTATCAAATCCAAATACCCTATTTTTCGTGAGATAAAAGAAAATATGGTATTTAAAAAAAAAACTTATGACTGGATACGTTATTGACGAATTCATACACCCAAAAACAGCACAATATTTCCTACTCGTCATATTAAATTAAGTCCTTGAACTGATTTTGTTAAAAAAACAACACACCGTCCGTTCGTCACTGCGGTACAGCCGTGACTGTCTGCGCCCCGAGCGCGCCCCGTCATCGAGGCGCGTAGGTATCTATAGCTCGCGTTTCGTCCGTTTGTATGAAGTTCAAGTACTGATAGATATTATTACCGTGATATCGCTTTCAGTAGCCATATCTAATACAGAGGTGTAAAACATTTTAATGTCCAAGATCGAAAGCAACGAAAAAGTATAATAATGTATAATTTATACTTTCTATGTATTCACATTTTTAGGGTTCCGTAGTCAACAAGGAACCCTTATAGTTTCGCCATGTACGTCCGTCTGTCCGTCCGTCCGTCTGTCCGTCCGTCCGTCTGTCCGCAGTTTAGCTCAGAGACGCACAGTACTAGAGAGCTGTAATTTGGTGTAAAAAAAAATTTCGGCACAACAAATCCCCATAGGATTTGTTGTGCCGACCAACTTAATATAAAATGTACTTGGATAACATATTTTCTTAAACAAAATGTATCGGAGAACACGTTCTTCAACTGCAAATGTAAGTTTGTCAATTTTATTTTTACAGCTATAATAGGTATGTTTTTTGGGGATAGGTAGGTTTTTATCGTCAACTATTTTTAACTAACTTCAAAAAGAGGAGGTTCTAAATTGGTCATAATCTTTTTTTTATGTGTTTTCCCTGATTTCTCAAAGACTCCTGCACCGATTTTGAAAATTCTTCTTTTTAAAATTAAATTCAGCGAATAAGTTTAGTTAGTTCGCATAAGTATTTTGATGGGCAACTGCGGAACCCTACACTGTGCGTGGCCCGACACGCACTTGGCCGGTTTTTTTTTCTGTGAATGAATGTGCTTTGTATTGTAAAATGTATTTAATTTAAAAAAATAAAATAAACTGGGACATTGTGAACATGGAAGGATCTAAAACATAAGAGTATTTTTGATGTTGCTGTTGTGTTACCGTTATAACAAAATTATACCATTGTCAGACTACTGAACTGTTTAGTTAAAAAAAATATCATTGTAGAAGAATTAAAGGAAAATAAAAAATCATGGAACATGTAATGAAAAAATTTTATCTCAAAGTTCTGAAAAGTTTAATTGCCTTAAACACTGTCTCTTTGGTTCTGGTTCAACGATACCATCCTCAGTGTCCGATTTTTTTTTCTCCACGTTTTTTGTTTATTTTCCTTCCCATCTTTTTGTGTTATTTTTTGGTTTATAGCCTGAGTTATGTATTCAGGATCCCGTATATTAATTTTTCTTGGGAGTCGAGGATCAACAAATTCTGGCAATATGCAGTCTATGTAAAATCTTGTCAGTTTGGATTCCATTTTGGTTTTCCAAAACTCGTCGTCTCTATAAATGATTTCTGTTTTGATTGGTACATTTTCACCAAACCATAAGCCGAATACGCATTTTTCTTCTTTTGTGATATGCAATTGTCCTTGGACTTGATAGTACCAATCATGTTGTTTATTAATTTCATAGGTGCCGATTCTTGATTTTTTGAAATGATAATTGTTGACTCCATACCGGTAGATGGACCTGTAAATATATGTAATATTTTTAGCTTGTAAAAATAATGTTGTAGACTATATCTACACTATCAAAATAAAATTGACAAAATGTTTAACATCCATGCAGCGAGCAAAGACAAGTCAGAGTGACGTATCGTCAACGTCAGGGCTGCGTTTAAATCCTTTATCCAGTTTAAATTTATACTGACTAAATGTCAAACACCCCGTTCAAGCACACCGAGAGGTGAAAAATGAAACTAACTAAACTTTAATCTGCCCTGTTTACGGTCGTCCGCTGGCATAAGTTTTTACTGAAAGGAATAAATATTTGCGACCTTTTTACCACGCAAAATTTTATCCTGCTGTCAGATTGACATTAAGTTTTGTTGTTTTGCTGCATTTGCGCCGTAAAACGAATATTTTTATTATAAAGAGTGAATATTATTTGTGGATTATGGATTTAATTAATATTACAACGGAAAATTGAATAATTGTTTCAAAAACTGAGCTGTCAATTGAATTTGACAGCTAACATTGACAGAAACTTATGACTCCGTTCAGCGAACCCTCGCTGGTTTGATTGTTTACCGGTGAAATACCGCCGGAAGATTTAAACGCACCCCAGCCTGGCGTGATTTGACATTACCGGCAACTTCAAGTTTACAAGACGATAATTTATATTTTAAATATTGAATTATTTGTAGATTCAGTAATGATTCAGTTTTCCATTTAACCTTATGCACATAAATATTAAATAAGTACTTACCATTTTGTATTTTGCACTCTCCTCTTGTATGCAATTTTTAAATTTACGCTTCTTGCGTCTTTTTATCACCCATTTTGATATAATTTACAACGTTATGGTTCTACCTAATTACACTCTAAAAATAATCTAATATTTACACACACACTATACATAAAATAAAATAAAAAACTAGTTGGTCACACTATCGACTATTTTTGTTTTGCGGAGAAAAGTGTCACAGGTCCGTTCAGCACCGCGTCTCGTCCCGCACTGAATATTGGGCGCCGGAGGGGTAGCTATGCGATTTGAAATAGCGACTACGACTAAAAAAATTCGTTATTGTCAAAAATAAGTCCATGATCCCATCTGCTTTACATAATATAATATTTTGCTGGCAATTAAAAAAATCTGTGTTTGAAAATTTAGGAGAAAAATGGTTTTAAGTTATAAAAACA
The DNA here is from genome assembly GCA_036375495.1 of Agrotis segetum. Taxonomy (NCBI): domain Eukaryota; kingdom Metazoa; phylum Arthropoda; class Insecta; order Lepidoptera; family Noctuidae; genus Agrotis; species Agrotis segetum. The sequence continues at coordinate 833,476 of JAQSVV010000090.1, read as the reverse complement.
GAGGCCACTTTGCGTATTTATTTATGATATTTAAATTATTATTATTATTATTTTGACACCAAGAGAACAAGCTTCATATTGTGTAGAATGATAATATATTATTTTGAAAATAAATCTTGTAAGGGTTACGGAAAAAAAAGGTTCTAACGTAACCTCATTGATGCCCAATTCACGTATATCTACGCCTTAAAAGTCAGATTGTTATAATCATACCATAATCCTGCCTTTAAGAATTTAATTAAAATGTCAACATTATTAACATGTTAGTAACTGGCTCCTTTAATGAAAGAAAATTTAATCATACCCTTGTCTGAAACTGAGCCATCAGTCTCAATAAACAAAATATGTAAGGAAGTAGGTGCAGATTTCCAATTAGAATTTCCCTTATCATCGACAAACGTCAGGAAGGTATGTTGATTGCGTTCCAGTGCGACCCACCCGGAAGGCATGGTGACCCACATTCCTCGATGTCATGCCGATCGACGATACTACAATATTGGATCATTTTAACTATGTACACCTAATACAGTTTGCTCCACTTAAGCCGGTGTTTGTTTGCTTACGATCCAATTTGGGGTATCGTGTTTATTGTGAATATTTTCGTTTTAGTTTGGAAGGAGTTTGATGGATTTTGTAGCTATAAATATTCTTGTTGAGATTCTTACTTAATCATTGAAGCAAAAAAACGATATTTTAAATTCATGAATAATTTCCCTCAATATTTTTATTTATATTTGCCCTCGGTTTCAACGGACTACCACTTATTATCCTTTGTTTTCTTTCCAGCATTCCAAAAGGCGTTCGCAGCATTCACAACCGACGTGCCAGCATCTCACCCCGCTGCCGCCCACCTACGCGTGCCGAGAGGACTCAAAGGACCTCACCACATCTTCGAGTGCCGCCGAACCAACATCATGGGCTCCCTTGTCCAAGATGCTTCTCCATTCCTCTTCCCTTGCACCATCGAATACTCTCTCATCTGTGCTGCCATCCTCTACGTCATGTGGAAGAATATCTCCAAGTATCCTTCAAAGGATGTCGCCGCTGCAATTGTCAAAGCTCGAATACTGGAAGGTCTGGCCTATAAGAAATCCCCGCATTTGTACAGCGTTGACTGTGCAAGAGCTCACAAAGGCCTCTTCTTCGGAATTCTCGTCTTGGTACTAACTATAATATCATTGATACTGTTCTTCGTTCTTGTGTCAAAGAAGGATTATGCGACCCTAGCAGTTGTTGAGGTCAACGTTTGTGAATTAGCGTTGTATGCTATGACAACATTTGCTAGTTTAGCTGGAATGTTTTGTGTTAGAAAACTAAAGTACGACGGCAACCGAAATCTTGAACTTGACAACATCCTTCTCGTCGGAGCTCAAACTGGAATGTTCATTTATGGCACTTTCACCATTATCGGAGGACACTTCACGATAGAGAAGAATACTATTCTAATACTAATCACAGCACTATCCTCACTAATCCAGACTACTTGTCAAACCATGTTCATTCTCGATGCGAGCCGAAGATCTGCGAAAACGGCCGAACAATTACGAAAAAAGCCTGGAAGAGAAATAGTGACGTTCCTCTTGGTGACGAACTTGGCTATGTGGGCGATAAATACTCTTGAGAAGTCAAGAGCGGAGTCTCATCCAGTCCAGCTCCACTTCTATGGGCTGTGGGCTTGGACGATCATCACCCACGTGTCCATGCCTCTGGCCATCTTCTACCGGTTTCACTCGACAGTGTGCTTGTGCGAGATATGGAAACGAGCGTACAAGATGAAGCCCGCTTACATGTAGCGACCGGCTCGGAGGTACTGGAGCACAGCGCTGTCTTTCAGAATGTGAACTGTGGTACTTTCGGAATCATACAAGTAGACAAGTGGTAGTTTGGATGTTAGTGCCATAGTCTCAGCTAAATCTCAGTGGACACCGGATCCAATACAATAATTACATACGGATCATAATTCATAACATGTCCTACAAACTCATTAGATGTAGTTAAAGATTTCATGTCCGGTGTTCACTATGTAACCGCATCGTTTGAAAGTTGACTGCTGTAATGTTAAGTTATTGTATTAAAATATTTTAATGTGTTATTTATTTGTAGCTTTATTATACGCTTTAACTATCATAGCGGAACTGATACGTTGAGTCGCAGTATTTCACAATTAAACGGGTTGGATTTTATTGATTTTAGCGCTTTATTTAGATGTTAATTTTACTCCAAGTTTTAGTGTTAAATGTATTGTTAATATATTAAATGTGAACCTATTTATGATAAGTTACGTGTTCATCTTTCATCTTGTTTAATTAGAAGTACATAGTATCGGATAGGGACTAGTTAGTAAGTATTAGTAGTCTGTATCCCACATTCCACTTTATGGTAATCTCTCAATCGCCGCGGCATAATGATTATATTCACGCACTTTGATTCAAAATGAATGTCTTCCATTAGGTTACATTGTTTTATACGATTTTTTTTACAATACATTCTTTTTCTGCTACGTTTTCATAGCGTGTATTATTCCATAGTACAGAGGGAACAATAAATTCTATCGACCTAACGATATTTTTTTGAGGAATTTTAACATAAATTCAGATACATTGGTTACGATAATAAAGTACTTTTTACTATGAAACGCGTAATAGTCTGAGCAGATATTAGAGAGTTTTGTAGCGGATATTTTTGCGACGAAAATGTAGTAATGTCAGTAATTTTGGATAAATTTTTAACTATGTAGTAGCAATACCGTGGACCCAGTAGTTAGGCAAAATGTAACACCAAAGTCGTAAGAATAAGACATTTTTGGAGCTTATTACGTGAGTAGTCCAGTAAATATTCGTAGAACATTAATGGTCGCCAATTGAATGGTTATAGATGAGCTGCATGTCGTTTTGATTGTCTATAGATATAGACTTAGTGATTTCGTCCACATCTTATGAATATTTCAATACGTTTTCAAAGACATATACAATTACTTTGTAATAAACATTTTAAATTATTTGTTACAAAGTTTGGAAGCAGATGAAATGGGTTGAACAAAGACTACGTTTTAAAGATTTTTATAATAGATTTTATTGTAAACTGATTTGAATTAGAAAACGATATTCTTATGATATTAACATGCATGATGCAGCTGCTAATTTTAAATATTTCTCATAATATTTGTATTTAAATTAACCTGAAATCAACAACTTTGTAGATCAGTTGTTCTATTGCTCAAGTATATTTATTATTGTGAATTTCCCATATAAAATAATTGAACTATACATACATACATAAAAGCAGACATATAATGATTATCTATCTATGCTTGTTGATTTAGTTAGCCTCATCTACTGTTTAAGATAAACTTCTTGACGATTCTATTAGTCTAATACTATCTACTTATATAAATAGATATTATGTACCTACGGAAAATTTTCTATGATTTTGCTTTCATAAAATAATTATGGTGCAATACTTTTTTTCGTTTAAATATATACTTACGAGTACTTCTTTCAAATCGGTCAGACACAATGAATAAAATTATGAATTTAATTTATTTATATGGTTTTTAAAGATGCCACAAATTATTTCACAAAGTTTCACGATAAATAATTTGTTTTTGAATTAGAAATATTGTTTTGCATAATAAAGTCGCATTTTGTGAAAGTACCAAAATAGTTTTGAACCTTTTGTACGTTAGTGTTAGAGTCCTTTATACTTTTTATATGATATTAAATATGTACCTAGTGTAAAATATGTCCTAGGTATGTTTTTATAAGTACATTGAATACTCAATATGAAATTTTAGCTTTAAATTCATAAATGTGACATACCAGATTTATACCTACTTATAAATTATTGTAGAATAGGAATGACTGTTGCTATACGAGGTACAGTCACGAGCAAAAGTATGTAAACACAAAGCAGTATTCAAAAGCGATGTTCTGCTACCTATTGAAACTTCTGATTTTTTCATTATTTTTTCTATTATGTAAGCCATACTACAACGAAATAGGTCTTATTTCAAAGTGGAGACCAGCATTTTACGAGAACATGCGTTTGAATTTTGTTAAGTGTTTACATGTTATTGCACGTGACGGTACCTACTTTGATTGAAAACTAAAAAAAAAGAAACAAATGATTTGAAAATTCAAAATAATGTAGCCCGTGTTTTTTGTATAGTTAAAAATAGAAAAAAGCTTTTGCATACGTTTCCTAGCTTTAACATACTATTTATTTCAATCAATTATATTTTATTTCAATCAATCAATTATTGTTATAATTTGCTATTCTACTTTTAAACTCTTTTTTTTTTATTAAAAAGGGGTAAAATAACAATGCATAATACGTATAGTGATAGTTATTAGATTTAGGTCTGAATTTCTATTACACTCATGTTGATTGCGTTCGCCTGTCGCGCGTATAATTAATATGATTGTTCTTTAAAACACCATACAGAGACACTGACGTTAGAAGCGCGTACGTTGCTGTGTATTTCAAAATGACGTACGTTACCAACTGTACGCGACCCACCGACAATACGCGACCGAAAGTACGCGACCGACAGTACTTCACCGACAACAGCGTAACAGGAATTCAGGCCTTATTATGTGTTGTGGCTATAACTAATTTAAGACGAAAGCCATTTGAGACTCAACAATAAAACTTCAACGGAATTGAGTTCCTGTTGTTTTTAAAACGTTTTTTTTTTCTAAAATACAGTTGATGTTTTAACACTAGGTAAGTACTAGTACTAGTAGTACTGACCTTTAAAAAAAGCGTGATTTTAGGAAACTACTGTCCTCTTTGACGAAAAACTCGAAAATGGGTAAGCAAAGTTCACGCAAAGCTTCGCTCATATAGCGCTACCAGTGCATTAAGTCATTTACTGTGTGATTAAATTGTTAATACACTATATACTAGACGAGTACACTTGACGTTGTTTACGTTATGCGCTTATAGCGTCACTGACGACTAAAACTCGCAGTGAAACCTCCTATTCGGAAGCATCAAGTAATTCAAAACACTTTTTCTGGTATAACTGTATGTTCCCGTACGTACAGTAACGTACGGGAACATACGTACGTTACTGTACGGATGCTCCCGTAACAATCAATATAAATTACATTTACAGTTTTTATCTCACAATATCAAAATGTTCCTTGTATTTTTACCGATTTTATCCCCTGTCACTAAAGTGTATGTAAAAAGTAATTTAACTGTGTATAAAATAAGGTATGTAATTGTTTTAATTTATACTTAGGATAGCTACTTTATCTTTGTACCCACTATACCAAATATTCGTTGAAAAATCCTTTATTACTAAGCTGGCATTTTTAAAAGTTCTTATAAATTTTAAGAAGCTCTTATTAACGTATTTTGTATGGCCGGTAGTACTGTGGTTTTAACTATTCATTCAATAGATAAATCAATTAACTAAATTATAGCGACTGACATTTTACCAATTACCTACTTAGTTTATTGTGGGAACTCATTATTTTGATTAGATTTTGTCGATAAAATTTATGTTCAAATCATTAATTTAATAAGATACACCTACGCATATAATTTGTAAGAACTTTTTATAATATGCCTTTTTTGTATAAATAAATAGTGATACTAGAGTATTGTTTTTGATTATATATTTGTGAGCTATTTATTTGTTAGGAGAGACTGTGAATAGATCGGGATAGAAGTAAGATTGTCTCCTTGGATGTTTAACGTTTACAAACAAATAAAAACTTTCTCGAAATTATCCTGGACAACTTTGTTTTATTGGGCTGTACTACTTTCGCCACAAAGTTTATTCGTCACATATTCTATACCGCATCATTATAATGTGGAACGTTCATTCGTCGCTCTTTGTAAACCCCATACATTGAACTTTAGGCCATTCTTCACATTTTGTAGACCCCATCATTGAAAGTTTATTTGCCACATGTTGCCACATTTGTGTGACGAATCCTTTTATTTTTCTGAAAGATTATTTATCGACTGAGAAAGCTAACTAGGTTTGATTTCCCTTCAAAATTTTTTATTGAAACTTAAAGAAAGAACAAGGAATATTTTTTTACAAACATGTTCAAAGTTAAAACTCATGTTACAATAAAGTGGTGATAATTTCAATCTAGAGTTCTAAAAAATGTGTTGTCAAGATGAACAGTAACACTGATTAGTATTCATTTGTAAACGAACGTGAGATATTAACATTTGAAACATTTTATTGCTATTGACATTATTTCCATGTAAATTGTGCGTCGCGAGTAAGCCAGTAGGGGTGCTGAAAATTCCTAGTTTTAACAACTGTGTTTATATTTTTTTTAAAAGCTCGGAGTATTTACCTACAGTACGTACCGTTATCGAGTTGTTTCAATCAAAGAAATTTGAGCCGCCCAACAACATTCTGGAAATAAAGACTACCTATTTGAAGTTTTTAGAAATTATGTGATTATATGTATGTCGGAGAATGAACACAGAAGCACAATATTTTAGAATAACGCCATCTATTATCATGCTGCGGTATCAAAGCAAACACAATTTTGGGATCTTTATTCATTATTGTTAATTTAGAATAACGCCATCTATTATCGTTGACCTGGAATCAAAACATAAACGCGATTTAGAATCTCTATTGATTATTGTGAATTTAGAATAACTATTAAGTTAGAATTGACAGATTCTTTAGGAACGTCAAATTAGTCGTAATTTGGAGATGGTTAACATGGGGAGCAACGGAAACACCGAACGAATAGTCGAGTCAAATGTCGGTGCGGAAGTTAAATCAGCTATTCGACATTGACAGGTAGTGACGTTGACAGATGTTGGCTAACCTGTGTGGGGTAGGCCACATGGGCGGTCAGTTTAGTGAAGTAAACACTTTGAATCGGTCCGGCAAGCTGGGTAGACAGTTTAGTTGCTCCGCCATGTTAAACTTCTCGCGTTCCTAAGTTTTTAATCGAGCGATATCTCGGACATCCTTGACTATTTTGTATTCAGTGTGTGTTAGCAAGTAATTAAAAGTGTTAACGAAGATTTTCTGAATGTTATTTCTGATATCCCAACCCATCTGATAACGAACTCTCCGTTATGTATAATAATATGTGATGTGCTTCCCCGTGTACCTCTATATAAACCTTCTTACTAAAGCCAAGTATAACAGTAGGACAGGACAGTTTCAGTACTGTTTTGTGAGTTCAAACAGTAGCAGTACTGTGCTGCCCTCTGTTGTGCCTTACTGTTCTGCCTTCGTGTGAAATAGGCATAAGCTTGGTTATTCACGCCTTTTTTGACAACAGCGAGTCCAACACGGTTGCTTAGTTATTCCAATTTTAGTACGACAAGTCCAGCAGTACACTTGAACATAATAGCTGGGTGTCAACCCTAATCCTAGCCCCGAGAAAAGCAATAAAATAATAGTAAAACACGTATGAATTATTCATTTGATCGACAGCCCTGCTCAAATTACCCGACACTGTGACACAAAGAAGGTACGTGTTCTCATGAATAGAGTCTATGCCTACTGAGCTATTCTTTAAGCTTTGCTTCTCTGACAACCTTGACAAATAGTTTACTTATCGTGTTAAAGGATTGAGTCAGCTGATGCTATTGGCTCTTTACATACATAGTTGTTCTAACAAAAGACGTCTATGTGCGTACATAGAGGCTCCATTTGATTGGTAGGCAAGTAGGTAATTGTTTGTTGTTTTCTTTTTGTCAGGAAAAGGAAGTCATTATAGCCGTGCGAAGCTAAGGCTGTCCTGAGGCCTTACCACGAGCTCTTAATACGATCCTGTTTAGGCTGTGAGAAAGAGACAGAGCTATACAAGTCGTCTAAAGCCATCTCTTTCCCACAGCCTGAACTAGATCGAGTTAAGAGCTCGTGGTAAGGCCTCTGTAGTCCTAATTAATTAAGTAAGATTAACTTTGGTCCGCATCGGAACGCATTTTACCCTATTTTACTATGAGTTTTAAGAAATCGAAGGGTTTATCAAATAAAATGTCATATGAATTTGCAGGTTTACACTGACTGCTGTGGCATACGTGCATGCCTGCTGGGTGCAGTTACGTGATAAAATAGTCATTCCCTATGTGATTTAAATAGGAGACGCATGTTTGGATGATTTTCATCTTTGCACGGCATGAATAAAAGCTAAATTGAAATAATATAGGGTAACAGATGTCCATCATTAACTTAATAGAACCACTAGTTCCAGAACTATCAAACAGTTGTTTTGATTGTTAAATATTTAACTTTGTTTCCAAAGAGTTTAGAACAGGCATTAACTTAGATTTTCTTCAATTTATTGGCAAGTATGGATAAATCTTTATATTTAACTCTCAGATCAAAGAAATAGGCAGATAGAGCGCTCAGAACACGCGAGTGGGTCCACCAAAGTTAATACAAAATCAAAATCGAATACAAAGTCGCGTCAGTACCAAGCTACGCGTCGTTGTTGTTTTTTGCCAAAATATGGCTCTCGTGACCATCGTAAAAGTTGTTCTCAAAAACAAAGAAAGCATTATGGAATGTAATTCTATTTGATTTTGTATTAACTTTGGTGGAGACACTCGCGTGTTCCGAGTGTTCTATCTGCCTATTTCTTTGATTTAACTGGTCTTCACCTGGATTGCCTAATTGAGACTGTAAATTATCAAGCATTTACTTGCACCGATTATACACATATTGTAATTCCCTGAAAACTTACAAGTGTGTATTTACGCACTACGCACCTATCGACTTCCCATCATTCATACGTAAATAATTCCAACCAAGGTTGTTCGGATTAAAGCTAACCGCAAGTAATATGTGTTGTACCTACATTTCTCTAAGTCATATTACCATGGAAAACATCGTGAGGAAACCGGCATATCCTAGAACCAAAAATTCGAAGACATGACAGACATCAACCCGCACTGGCTCCGCGTGGTGGATTATGGCCCTCTCCCTCTCACAGTGAGGAGGTCTGTGTCCCAACAGTGGAAACATCTATAGGCTGATGATGACGATGATGATATTCACATGCTACAGAAGCGAACCCATTTTCAGTAACAGAAACCAAAAATATATCCCTATGGCTACTGATAAAATCCCAATAACACTTTTGCCCGACCTAGTAATCAAACCGTAAAACTCACGCAGTAGCAAGACGTGCGACCACTGGGCAAATTCTCTAAACGCGTAATTCTCAAAATGGCCAATTCTTTAAAAGCCTAATAAAATTCTCAAAATGGCAAACGAATAAATTGTTTTTTTTTCTATAGTTTAACTAAATTGTTTCATGTTATGCGAAGAATTTTTAGATTTATAAAACAAAAAAATGTAGGTAGAAAAAAAAAAACATTTTGATTATTTTGCCATTTTATTTTTCAAATTGCAATTTTTTTAATTGTTTCATGTTATGCGAAGAATTTTTAGATTTATAGAACAAAAAAATGTAGTTAGAAAAAAAAACATTTTGATAATTTGCCATTCTTAGGCTTTTAGAGAATTGGTCATTTTAGAAGTATTTTAGGGGTTTAGAGAATATGCCACTGTGAGAACTTGTGCTTTTGCGAGTAGGTTGGCATTTTGCGAATTAGGCTTTTAACGCCGAAACCCATTATTTATTAGGTATAGGAGTAGGTCCCTGTAATGTTTTGTTATTTTCTATGTGTCTTTGGTAGACAAAATGTTGAACAAGGCGAGTCGGCAAGTGAAAACCGTTTGAGTGGCGACAATTTGCTGCCTCGCCTTATTCGTCTGAGATAAGTGGCTTGCCATACTCAGAGAGACTCTCACTGCAGTCAGGTTTGGTGTTGAACTCGATATCACACTAGTTTTTGTTTGTTTGCTTTTATCATCGCGAGATTTCACTGGTGCTATTGATTTGTGGAAAGTTTGGCGAAAGTGAAGAAGGAAATACTGGGTCTATCTCTGCCTAGAGGGTATAAAAAATATATCGTCGTATTGTGAACTTCCTCTTTTTTTGAAGGTGGTTAAAAAGGCTACCTTAGGCTTTTCATAATACCTACGAATTGTGATAGAGTTCGTTAAATTAAATATTCTATGAACTCTGTATTATATTATCTAAGTAAGTACTATGTATTGAAGATAATAATGTCGGTAATCAATGTAGAATGATGGGTTGATCATGTCAAATGCAAAAAATATATATCTTTGCCATGGGACATGGTTCTTATTTATACATAATATACTCATTGTTCTGTCAACAAATTACAGCAAACAAGATTATTTTCACTAAAATTCGTAGCACCTTCACAAAACAGATAATATTACAGTAGGCAAAATCTACATTATAATATTATAGGTAATATAGCGATGACATAGTTATTAGTTAATGACTACCGCCCAATGTTATACAACAATAATTAGGTCACACAAACGACGGACAGCGTGAAAGATAATGAGGTGATAATTACGGCTTATGAATGGGCTGTTATGTTTTATGAGTAATTAATATTTGTACAAAGGTGTTATTGAGTTGCTTCTGTTTGTATAATTAGGTGAAAGGTTACAGAGTCAATCGAATATAAAAGGTATAGGAAAGACCACTACTAAGTTCTCTCTGTACTTATGTGGAGTTTTTTATTCAATGGAACTTGTCACTTGGCACTTTGTCCAACTGTCTATGAGCGGTTGATTGCTGTGCAGTGTAATATTATGTCTCGCTGGTTCGATTCCGCACAGATCAAATATTTGGATTGTTGTACATTTGCCACAATGAGAATTCGTCACATAAAAGTACTTGACGTGTTTATTCGCCACAGGTCTATTATTAATCATTTATTATTACTGTAAATTCGTCACATTTTTTTAGCACGATTACCAGAAAAAATAAGTAATAAACGGCAGGCACAAAATTACAGAAGGTTAGAGCTCAATGTAGAATTTGAACAGAAAGTACTAGGAGAACAGAATCATGAAAAAGGTGCCATCTTCAGTACTTAAGAGGGCCCTTCCCCATCCGACGAACGACAACGCGAGCATGGTCAAAAAGCTTGTTGTTTCATCCAGAACAAGAGGCAAACCCGTCCCCGCTCGACTCGGCCCCTGTTTACCTCTTACCACCACATAGCTAACACGCAAGTGAGAACGCGACAACATTAAAAGGAAAATAGTGTGCGGAAGTTTCATAAAACTTGTTCCAAGAAATACGTGTTTATTCGTAAGCCTTATAAGATAATGAAAAAAAAATTTTGCATTTAGAAACTCCATTACATTTGCAAGGTTTCTATGCAAATATTTTATTCCGGTTACAATTAATAAGTACATTATATACGCCCAAACATCACATAAAATTTGTGCAAAAAAGCTGATTTTTGAAGGTTTGTACTGAATTTGTTTCTTAAAATTTTGATTTCGCGTTTTGATAGAAACCTAGATATAGTGCACAAGATGCCTATTAGTTCAAAAGTTTAAAAGAAATATCTGTTACAACGCCATAATCACGTACGAGCGTTTGTATGAAAAGATAGACGGGTTGGCCGCCCTTAAAACGTGTTATGAACTGCAAGTAGTTGTTCCGGCCGTCCAGTACTCTTAGCACGAATTTTCACTCTTTTACTTTACAGTATTTACAGGGTTTCTTTCTTGTATGAAAATATGAAACAGCGCCTCTGGTGTGCGAATAAGGAACTAATTTTTTCCTTGAAAATTGTCAATTTGAAGTTGTCAAAGTTCCAGTTTACGTCTCAAATACTGAAAACTCGTGCTAACTGTACTGTTTGTGTACTCGTATGTAACGAGTGCACAAACAGTACCCTTAGCAAAAAATGCACTCATGCAAGAGAAGTTCTTGAGGTGTTAAAAAAAAGTATCTTTAATCTAACTTATAATATTTTTTGTGCTGCATTTCTTATGATACGAAATATTAATGTAGGTAATATTCGGAAACGAACGATTTGTCTGCGCACCAAAATTTTTATGACAAAAAATACAGCAACCTTGATATTGAACCGGCCATCGATCCGTATCAAGTGATACAATAATATCAACAGCACACCAATGAACGATCGAATCAAGTCATTCGTGAGACCAGCGTCTTTCCAGTATTTACAGCGTGTCTTGTACGAAAAAATTGAACAGCGCTTCTGGTGTGCGAAGAAGAAACAATTTTTTTCCTTGTAAATTAACATTTGAAATTGTCAAAGTTCTAGTTTACTTAACGTCTCAAATACTGAAAATTTGTGCTAAGGGTACTGGCCACCTGGCGACGTGGCGTAGTACAAAATTTCAATGAAACAATAGACCAACTTATACAGGTTGACACTAAATGCAGCCTATCTAAAATAATATTTATTACGTTTTCACCAAACTCAAGAAGGTAAGCACCCGCGCAAAGCCAGGACGCTTCGCTAGTTCTACATAATTTAATGCTTGTTACTTTCGTAATGGTTACGTAACATAAATTGTTTTGTAGTTTGTGCTCAGACATGCTCTAAACAGCTGCATCCTATCATAAGCTGCAGCTTTTTAGAGCATATTTACTGCTTTAACAGATAATTACTGTTGCCGGTCGTTACTTAAGTTGTTTGTAAGTAATTATAATGTGTTTAACATAGATTCTTGGGAGATTATTTGCATTCTTTGGAGTGGTCGTTTTATGAATGGTAATACGATGAGTTCGTTTTAAACTATAAGGGTCAGCTCAGACCGAAACGTGACGCTGCGCGCACATTTCAATAGAGTTATTCAAAATGTAACTCTATTTTAAAAAACAAAAGATACACCTTTCGCAACGCAGCGCGACGTAGCGCGGCGCCCCGCCGCAGCTTGGTGCGATTCAAAATCTGACTTTGTTTACTACAAGAAAAGATACAACTTTGAAGTATCGTTACGTCACGTCGCTTCGCGTCGCGTCTCGGTGTGAACTGACCGTTATACATATACATAAGTAAGTCTAGGAAGTGTAGAAAACTTTACTGTCATCCAGTTTGTACAATTCAACTGTGGGTATCAAAGAGTTGCTGAAAAGAAAGGGTAACCTAGAAAGAAACGTGATTATTAGTTCTAGTAATATTATACTTAAATGCGAAAGTTTGTGAGATTGCATGTATTTGTATGTAGGTAGGTATGTTTGTTACTCTTTCACGCAAAAACAACTGAACGGATTTGGCTAAAATTTGGTACACAGATAGTTTATAACCTGGATTAACATATAGGGTAGTTTTTATCCCGATTTGATCCAGTGGGATAATTCGAGTTGTAGCGGGTGAAGCCGCTGGCAACAGCTAGTACCTATTTTATAAGATTTTTAAATTTCCTCTTATAATTCTTAGCTTATCAAAGTTAATCTAAGTTAAATCGGAATTCATCAAATGACTACTGCCACTCTAGATGCAGTGGAAAGGTTGTTGCTGTTCCTATATTTTATGCGTTCCAGGGCCGCGTAATCTCTTCTGAACATGGCCGCAAGCTTAGCATACATCAGTTCATGTGCAAGCAATTGGACATGGTCTATTTTGAGCGAGTAATTAGACAGACATGCAGGGCACAAAAACATTGTAAAATGAGACGGATAAAATACCGGATCAATTTTAGGATGCCGAAATCCAAACCGCAATAGAGAACCACAACTGTCTGTCTATGGATATGTCTACATAGAAATGTAACCTCCTTGCGGTTGTCAGACAGGCTATACACCGTTGCCGACCTGCCCAATACCCAGACTTCTTAATGCAATTCACTTGTTCGAACATTCTGATTCTAGAATATAAGACCATCTGCTTGATACGAAAAAGGAATGTTCTTTACTTAGAATCCTTTTATGTACCAATTTAAAATTGAACCACACTTCCAAACCTAAAATTGAACAAAACTCTGGGCCTTTTTGGCGCAGCCGTGAGACACGCAATTTTTTTTTTCCGATTTTGTCGGGTCTTCTATTGACAGCTAAGCAGCTGATGTAATAAGGAGTAAATTAGGCTACTTATATTAAAAAAAAAATCTGTGCTTAAAACTTTCCGACATCAACGTGAACGAAGCCGCGGGCTCAGCTAGTGAAGAATAAAACTTTTTGCGTACCAAAGTTAATTATACAAGTGTGCATTTCGCCTCATACATTTGTAAATACCGTGTATGTGTGTGTCTTATGTATTGGCAATATAATCCTATATGCTAATTAGTTCTTTCACCTGTTGAGAATATTAATAAGTATTAAATTCGACAGGTGAGAGAACTTAACTCTGATTACCTACAGGTGCTAAACCGGGTTCTAAGACGACGTTAATTCTTTTAAGTCTGCTGTTAATTCCATAAGTCATATTGAAAGTAGTGAGTAAGAAATAGATTTGAAGATGTATTTGCTTTTATGCTAATAAACCGTTAAAATGATTCTTAAGAGCGCTTTTTTTGAAAGTTGGCAACGTCGCAAATGGCTGTCAAATATTTACAAGATTTAATTTATTTTACAAACTGTATGATAATCAGAAATATGGCTCTGAAGTGCACTTAAATAATGATAAGGGAATGCAATAATTAATATCGTAACACCAAATATATAGTTTTTTACGTAAAAAGAGCATTTTGAAACATTTCAAATGCCTTTTGTACACTTGAAACGGTTACAACATTAAATTCAGTGTTTTAATTGCATTCTTAATCAGTTTTCTAGTGCACTACAGAGCGATTATTCTTATTTCCATACAATAACATTTCCAAATTAATTAAAACTTGACAACTTGAAAATCAATGGTGATTAATGCCACCATATCTCCTTAAAAGTTCAAGTAGGTAGTACAAAGTACTTTATCAAAAGAATACTTGAAATAAAATAAAAAAACGAAAGCAAGGAAAATTCGATTGTAAGTTCTCGACACCCCTTCAAAAAATCGAAATTCCTCATAAGTATAGGTGGGTACTTACATAATACTTCATTCAAAGTTCTATAACACCCCTATTTTGGAAGCTAACCCTCATTTTGTTCCCCGGATCGATAGGACGGGGGTGCATGAAGGAAGTGCAATCGGGGCAGTTTGCAGTACGAGTAAAGAATTTATTTACGGAGGTACGAAGCAAGGAAAGAAGTATATTTTACAATTATGATAGATGTATTGTTTTTACATAATCGCGCGGGACACTCTCACTATGTAACCATGAGCCTAAACATAAACCCTGGAAGATAAAGGGTCATCGAAGGATCACCGTGGATGGTTGTCAGTTCAGGTCTGACCGTCCCTCCTGCACAGGGTGGGAGGACTGACTCGTTTGCTAATTTTGGCACACCCGCCTCCTCCTTTGCTAGGATGACTTCTTCGCAGAAGGAGGCGAGAGGTCGCCTCCTTCTGCGAATGCGATGCTCTGCGCAAGCTGGGCGGTCTTGAATATGTGAATAATTTTTTAAGCCATCCTGTCGCCTCCGTGAGGACACGGCGATGCTCTGCGCAAGCTAGGCAGTCATGAATATGTGAATATTTTATTAAACTATTGCTTTAAAAGAAGATTTCATGTTTAATAACAGCATGCTGTTCACAATGCCTCATATTATGAGACTCACTGGATGCGCATACGCACGGTCACTTGTCAACAAAAAGACAATACAAATGGAATGTCATCTTACTTACCAACTTAACTTCAAACAGACAATGCTTTGAATTATGTAACAATTTTTAAACAACTCAAAAAAGAGGCTTTTTTAACGTGACGGTATTATCAAATTAGTCCTCCCACCCAAGGCAGGACGGGGGGGACTGTCAGCGTTTTTCTGACTAAAATGCACGGTGTCCTTCAAAACCCTCCTTTACTTTACGGAGTTACTCGTTGGCCCCGCAATCCCGTCAGGGTTCTAAAAGAGGCTGGGTCTCAATTTTAAAATGAATTTATTCTTTAATTTTTTTTCTGGGATGATAAATTAATCATTAATAATTGAGTCTTTCCGTCCTAGATGGAACGGAAGTTGAAACTCTCAGATAGTATTTTTTTTTAAATGGCATCTTGCAAGTCAACCTAAAGGAGGTTGTGAGCTGAATAACTGGACTTTTCTGTGGATGCCTTAACTCTAATGGCTGCTACACACCTTACGATAAATCGTTACCGATTGAACGGTACAGATAAAACTGCACAGTTTCGATAGTGCCCACACACCTTCAGACAGGTACTAGAAAACTGTACGATTATTCATTAGTTGAGCCATGGTTTCGACTGACGATGCGTTGGCAGTTGTTGGTTTATAAGGCAAAAACTGAACAAGTGGCCACACACGTTACGATTTATCGATACAGTTTCATCCGATTCCGATTTATCTTTCCAAAATTTCAAACTGTTCCGTTCAACTGTACAGTCTTATAAAGTCGGACAAACTGTACAGTTTTTCTCATACACACTTGTCGATTTATCGTTGCAGTTTATCTGTACCGACTAATCGTAACGATTTATCGTAAGGTGTGTAGCAGCCATTAGGCCTCCAGTCAGGGTCTTATTGACGAATGCCACCTTAAATATTTCCTAGCTGCAAGTTTGTCTCGGGGTGCATTCTTCCCCTCTGATTTCTCCCCTCAATACATACGGCCTGCAATTAATGACGATGTTCTATCAAAACACATCGACTACTGAACTTGTCTGCGTTTCGTGATAAATCTTTTCTTTTTCTTTTTTTTTTTCAACAAAAGCGTCACAACATTACCCATTCTTTTGGAGTTTTCGGTGAAAAAAGATAAAGTAAAATTTTTTGACGTTAGATGTCAGGCCAAATTTTTCGAAAGTTTAGGGTAAATACCGAAGTATTTATTTATATTTTATTTTATCTATATCAATTTATATTATTAGAGAATGACATTTATTTGATTGAAACACAAAACTTTTCACATTTCTCACTATTGTGATTTATGCAATTTCAACTTTTTTTTTACTTTGCAACTTTTTTAAACAGGCTAATAATTTTCACAATAAGTTTAGGTAGGTACTTCTGAATGATAGTTTTAAAAATTCAAATTCTTGAAGTTGTAGACAGGTTTGTCTACAAATTGCAACGGCAGGCGTGGAAATATTACGTATTTTTTAAATTATAATAATTTGTGAATCAATGTATGAGATTCTTATCTTTTTAGAATAATGGAATGAAGTACTTTGGAAATACTCCATCAATCTAAGTATCGCCAAAAACTTTATTTTTTAAAACATCATTGATCGTCTCAGATGCTTTAAAAATCAGATAAATCTTGTTTGTTTAGAACATTTACCATTCATATCTTATTTTCTAATATTTCATACAATTTTTTTTATGATGCAATTATTATTGTAATTTTTTATTTAGTTTTATATTCTTATGAGGATGAGAGACAGACAGGACCATCCTACATTTTTTTTTAACAAACACAGATCAATAAACAACAATTTTACCAAGAATGAATCAAGTCCTTCCTGTGATCGATGCTCAAGTGTCCTAAACAACATTCAAATACATGTCTACACGTGTACAGCGGCCGGTGATTGCATTATAAACTAATAATAACAAGTCAATGACATTAGCACTTTCGCCGGCCGCCTCTAGGCCACGATCTAATTAACTGATTATTTTTAAAACTAGAATGCGTGCGAAATAAAAACTTAACGCGGTTTTTATCGGTGATTAATTTATTTTCCCTTGAGAATTTAAACGAAAACTTTGTAGGTTCGAATAAATTCAAAATTCGAATGACAAAGTTTTGTTTTTAAATTCTATTTTGTAGCCAACCAGTAGTATGAAACAGTTTTATAACTGTAAAAAAAGAATTGATATCTGCTTAGAAACTCATTGGAATTCACGTTCCCATGTGAATGGATTACAGTTTACTTAAAACATTGATTCAAATACTGATAGGTGAATCTTAATACAATTTCCAACAGATACTGTCCATACAGCATCGATATGTTAAGTTATTTATGTAAAGCAACCCACGCTTGACTTTCAAATAAAACAGTGGAGCTAACAAAACGCCCACGTAGTCAGAATTTATAGAGACATAAAAATACTGCATTCTAAGTCAATACGAGTTTGTTTACAAACAACTTCTAGAGTTGGTTTAGTCAAGTTCACGAAATTCTAGTTCAATGTTCGCTAAAAGCGGGAGTCGGGGGGCAAGCTACTCGTATAGCTATGGGTTTCGCTCGAGACAGGAGGGTTCACGTGTCTGCCATCAAGGTACCCAAGCACAATAGACCCCGTGGTTCATAGCTACGGCTATACTGAGCGGCGCGCCATTCGCGAGTCGCTTGCGAGCTTCGGACTTGATCGGCCGTTTGCATTTGAATTTGAAACGCGATTTACTAGTTCTTTTTTTAAAAGAGTTACAATAAATCGAAATTTAAAATTTCGCGCGCATTTTAGGCTACGTGCCCACGTTGGTTGTTGACAAAAGAGTTTCGGACAGTTTTGTGAGGAGCCAGTGAGTGCACTTCTTTACAATAGCTGAATGGACACAATGGGAGTTCCCCACAAGTAATTTTCGTCACGGGAAAATGTAAGTAAGCATTGTGTTGTGTTGTTCTCTTTAGGCGAAGCGCAGGAGTCCGGTTTTTACTGTACTAGTTTATTTTTGGTCATGACAACGTCATACGATGTTATTTTTATTATTATTTATTAACAGACGTCATATTATGGTATGGAGGCCGGCAGACCATATGATGGTATAATTACATAATTACTACCATACGCGCATTCATTCATGTCCTGTTTTGTTGTAACATATACCTACAGCCACACGCGGTGCATGACAAGGTAGGCTTACAAACTTTTTTTTTACCTTTTTTTTTGTTTTTCTTTGTATTGATGTCAAAGCGTGCCTGTCTAAACAGTTTTCATACTTTTCTTATTCTTCGGCCAGTTACATATTGAATGAAGTCGTTCAAGGCTCATATTGCGCGGTCAGTGAGCGCATAAGCCCTGCTCTATTTACTGCTAAACTTGTAAATGTAAGTCACTGGTATACTGCATTATTGTACCAATCAATAAATGAAACACATTTCAGTTTGGTTAGCTCACGACATGTGTGATTGAATGATATAATATTTGGTAACACCAAGACAATTGATTGACCGTTTTGGTACAACAATAAGTACGAAATATTCAAGAATGAATGTTTTAACATTCAGTATAGCCAATTGCAAACATTTTGTTCATTATATAAAAACTGTTTGGTACAGTTCGCATGAAGCCATAATTACACTTTAATTGCAATTAATTTCGGACGCATCTAATTGGAGGTAATTTCTGGATGCCTGACTTGCATAATACCTGCCTGCGTATTTTGAATAATAAATGCCTTTCATGACATTTTTAACTTTTCAAATTCTTAAAATAACATAAAGCATGTTATTTCCCGAGCAGTGGTGGCCCAGTGGTATCGGCCTCGACTTACGGTCGTGGGTTCGAATTCGAACCCAGCCAGGCGCATTACTTTGTGTAATTTATTTCAACACCACTGCTTTCAAAACGGCGAAGGAAATCATCGTGAGAAAACCGGCATGTGCTAGGAACCAAAAAATTCGAAGACGTGACATCTACCAACCCGCACGCCCGCGTTGTAGATTATGGTCCTCTCCCTCTCACAGAGAGGAGGATTGTGTCCCAACAGTGGGAATATTTATAGGCTGATAATGATGTTATTTCCCGAAAATTTGCTTGAAACAGTAACAAACTCTATCCTTTTAACTTTCTGTTTACCTACAAGATGATGGAAGGACGACCTGCGAAAGATAGCCGGCAGAGACAGGATGAGCAAAGCCGGATTTGATGGCGTACATTGGGAGAGGCCTATGTCGTGCAATGGACGAATACAAGTTGATGATGATATGATCATTGTCTTCATCAGTCTTTATTCGATGAGTTAGATCAGGGGTTCTCAAACTTTTTTGGTGGCGGAACCCTTTTCAAAAGCGAAATTTTGGACGGAGCCCCAAAATAAAATAAACTTTTAGCATTCTGTAATAAATAGGCATATTAAAAAGTAAGTGTATGTTATAAATGAAGGAAAAACCTAAAGGGGTGTATGAAACTGTCTCTTTTAAAATGAGTTAAAATTGTTAACGGATTTCTTCACATATCGGTTGATATTAGATTTTGTCGAGTCGCTACAGTCTACTAGGATTCTTGCGGAGCGACCACAAAGGCTTTGTTGAGCCCCGGGGCTGCGCGGAGCACACTTTGAGTATGGCTGAGTTAGATGAAGTCACGCTATTTCAATTTATCAGAAATATATTTTTGTATGAGATTACCTCATCTCTCATCGTTTATTAAATTCGTTTCACTTATTAACAATAGGTACTATATACAATACACGTGAGTTAAATAAGTAATTAAACAATTAAAATGTTTCAATGAATTAATTTCATAACATCTATTACCGGACCGTGTAATTTGTTCATGAAACGCGCATAAAATGTCTAATTTGGCTGTACTTGTTAATATTACCTAAGGTAAACATTTTTCCAAACTGT
Organism: Agrotis segetum; assembly: GCA_036375495.1. Taxonomy (NCBI): domain Eukaryota; kingdom Metazoa; phylum Arthropoda; class Insecta; order Lepidoptera; family Noctuidae; genus Agrotis; species Agrotis segetum. Next base: position 813,081 of record JAQSVV010000090.1, on the reverse strand, counting down.
TGAGTGGAAATCAAATGCAGGTTATTTAATTACAAGCTGTTACCAGCTGTTTGTAATAACTCAGCAAGTTAGCAATAGGATTCATTTAGATTTTTGTTTGAATGTTCAATTACGTCAGAATGGCTAAATAGATCTTGATGAAAATTATTTCCTGATAGATTTTATAGTAAACAAAGGATACCGTTAATCCCGGTACTATCGGTAACTGGCGCCTAGAATTCAGAAAAAAAAAAACACAAAACATAAACCGGTACCTATTTATTTAGTCCACAGAAGCACTATTAGGCAACGGTCATTTCTGTTTAGTCGGACAAGGTTGCTCCGTCAATATTGTCCGTTTGTCTGTTAAATTACCCTCTCGTTACAATAATGTTTATAACGTCTATGAAAGATTGTCTCGTATGTCATACGTCGGATTTAACATAGCACCCGTTCTGCTACCGATAATATTAATACCGGTAGCGATTTCGGTATCTGTGACGAATTCGAGATTTTTTATGTGGTTAAATCTGTCCAATGAGTCCTCCGGTCCTCCCGCCCATGGCAGGACGGGAGTGACTGTGCCAGACTTGTACTAAGAGTGATACCTGATATGGGACGCCCCGTCAGATTGCTGACGGCTCTTGAAAGGTGCGCTTTGAACACACCGCGCCTTACCACGCGCGTCGTCGACTCGGGCATCGTCCATGATCGGACGGCAAGTCGCCTGAAGTCACGAGAAGTCTCATCATTTTAATGAGGTTTGTGCGAAAGAAAGTGATTTGTGAGTAAGTGGAGGCTAAATAAATAACTAGATATTAGTTTAAGATTTATGTTAATAGTCACTTAGGTAAGTATTTTATTTATTTTATAAATTGTTGGAAGTACTAGTCATTGTTTATTTCTAAGTAAGAGAATTTCTGCCAGTAAACCTGAGAGAGGAGATTTTTATTTTTTATTTTAGATTGAATGTTAAATAAATAAGACATAAATGTCAATAGTTTTAGTCGTTAGGAATTTTATTTGTATTTATTAAAATAGTTTTATAAGAGGCCTAAGTGGTACTGGTGGGTAGTTCTTCAGAGACAAAATTTTCGATGTCTGTGGGTATATTTCTGTAACCAACTAACAAAACGGCATGTAATATTTTTTTCTGTACAGTTTAGCTTTAGCTCTACCTGGGACAAATTCTATTTTTTTTAATAGTAGCTATCTAGATACAAAATAAAAAATTTTGAAGTCTGTTCTCCTGATTCATATAGGGCGTCCGTTTCCCATTTTCCGGAACAAAATGGTCGATGTCGCATTTTCCTTTTGATTCATCAATATAAATTATAGTTATAACGAAAGGTAATTAATTGACCTCTTACAAAAAAAATACACATTAGATATAACTACGTTAGTGTAATTTTAATTAAGTAAATAAGAAGTGTCCGGCGTATAATACTGATTCATGTGGAGTAAGCTTTGCTTGACTGTACTTTGTCGAGGAATAATGATGAGAGTCTGGGATCCCACGTGGGGGGAAACCTGTCGTACAACGGACGTGCTAGAAGGCGGACATGAGGCTGGTTGGCTTAGAACCTGGTGAAACACAGGTAAATGTCTGATTCATCTGTGCTTGGTTTAGGTACCTTGCTGATTACAATGCCTAATTTATTAATTTTATTTTGCTGTTTTAAGACTTTAATCTGAGTTTCCTGTGATGCTTTTGGGTTACAGATTCGTGTAGAAAAATGATAATACTGAAGTCTGTATGAATGATGAGTTAAGCATGATTTTAGGCAAAATCATGATTCATCTGTGCCTGATTTATATGTTCAAAAACCCATATGATTCTGAAAAAAAATTAGTTTTCCTCTTTTCCAGCCAGAAAGGAGCACTTTTGTTACGTTATTTTACTTTTTCATGTCAGTAGAGTGTGTGAGACATAACTGTGGCATTATTCTTCGGTTTTTATTCATTAATAAGTCAAACTCTATCTATTTTATTTTATATTGCTGTTTACAACAATGCCACTATCAATAGTAGAAAAGGTGGAACAAAATATATCTATGAGAAAAAGAGACTCACAGAACGTACGAATTTTTCATCCTTCTAAGATGGAAAATAAGAAAAGTTCCAGGCAAGTATGCTGCGTGGAAATTAGAAATGAAAGAATTATATTTGAAAAAATAGAGAGAAAAACAAAAGTAAAAACAGAGAGAATATTATAACGTATCATTAAAATAACTATCTAGTACCTATTTATAACAAAATTCTCGCTTTTCTGTTAGTATTTATTTCTGTAATTGTTAGTTTAAAAACAAGAATTTTATTGTTGAATTGACCAGATTTTTTCCTCGATAACATGATCACTGTTAATAAATTAATTGTTTTATAAAAAAATAATATTGTTGTTATAATATTATGATTATTTTCTTATTACAAAGCACATTTTTATTTAGATCTGTAAAAAAATCTGATTCATCTGGGCACAAAATTTTTAAACGGCGATATCTTCAAAACTACTTTGTAAAAAGAAGTCCCTCAAACAAATAAATGTTATTTGGAATATCTATTTTCATATGAACATGTGTTACTGAGCTGAAAGTGAAATTAAAATTTGACCATATGAATCAGTCAAAGAATCAAATTTCGAAGAACTACCCTGGTGTCATGCCCGGATCGACGGCGCGTTGTGTCCCACGCGCGCCTCAAAGAGCGTCAGCATAATGACGGGGCCCCCCTCTCAGAGGGCCAAAGCCTGCCGGGGTCGCGGGATTATTCCCTAACCGTAACCCCGGAACGTAACAGGCTATGAAGGACACCGTGGATTTTAGTCAGTAGAAGTCTGACAGTCCCTCCCGCCCTGCCCGGGGTTGGAGGACTCATTTGATGATTTTACCACGCCAAAAAAAAAAAAAAAAAAAAAAAAAAAGTGGTACTGGTGTGCAAAACAATCGACAGGATTTGACGCAATCTTGGTATTCCATTAAGTTTCGCGATTTTGAAAAAGTGTTGGAGTATTTTACTCCAACACTTTTTTTCCATATTTTCGAAATTCCATCGACTGTTATACAATCACAAACAAAACTCTTCAAAAAAAATTAAACGCAAAAGAAATACAGTCGCGACCAAAATTACTTTCTGTAACGAGATTGACTCCGACACATGGCCATATATCGTAAAATACATCCCAAAATGGTGCATTGTACTTTTGAATGCGCCCGCGTCTGTCGATCACGACGGTCATCATTCAAGGCCTGCACGATTCACACGGGAGCAATAAAACAGCGATTCAACTTCGTATTGTGTACCAAATATTATGACAATACAGTAAGTACTTACTGCATGTAATAATAATAAGTTGTCGAAGAAGATTTTTTATTTTTAAACGTTTCTTGGTATGAAATTAAACTTCAGATTTATAATTTTTCAGTTGCCAACTTTTATGTGTTGATTTCAATGTGTTGTTGGTATGGAAACTTTTAATGAGTAAATGGAGTTGGCGGAATATGAATTTTATAAAATCTGTAAAATACCATATTTCAGGCAAATAAATGATTCTGATTCTGATTCTAATATTTTGAGGCAGGTATTTAAGTCAAAACATAATAATATACGCTTTCTAAGTAATTCGATTATAAAATATTTAACTTTAAATTATTAATGTTTTGTATCAAGGTATCAATGATGCATTTTATTCATCAGAAAAAATAAGAGTGCCGTATCAAAATTATGACAAAACACTACTTAACCGAAAAACCCAGTTTCCTTTCGCCAAGCACACAGAATCTAAAACCTAGATCTAATCTGCGCATGTGATCGCCCAACCGCTAGTCTATTTTATAAATCGAAGACATTTTGTATACTTTACTCTGATATAAGCACGCCGTTAGGATCACTAAATCTGATCTTGAAATCGGTAGACAAAAAACTATACAGTAGCGCCGTGCGCCGTTTATAATGTAAATCGCGCAGAGCGATAGTCAATTACACGACAATTTAAACCATAGAACTTTGAAATAAAGTTGTTTTTTCCGGTAGCATCCTCAGTATTTCATGTAGCTACTGTTACTGTACATACAGTGATTGTTAATGCCAATGATTGTCAACATGAATGTTCCCACAATTAACAATGTAGGTAGTACCTACGTACGATTTAATACCGTTAATTATACTGGCTTCTCGTTAAACGAGATTTCGTACCGCAGGAGATCGAGGCTTTGTTTAATATTTATTAAGCTCTTTTAGCTCTTAGGTCACGGCATTAATACATAGTTAACCTAAAATATACTGGGTATTCTTTTCAAAAGACGATTTCTATACCTACTAACATTATAAAGAGGTATTTATTTAGAGTATTAGAGAGTGATCTCTGGATTTTTTTCTGACAGGAAACTACAATATTCCTGTGCTGCAAATTATATGTGTAAATACATATAATTTGCAGCACAGGAATATTGTAGTTTCTCCTCATGTCTAGCAAATCGGAAAAATGAATAGCGAGGAATGTGACGCGGCGGAGCCAAAATTTCGATGTGTGTTTGAACTCGTCAATGTTTAATAATATTACAATTAAATTTTGAATAGGTATCAATCTGTGTCTGCTTAGTCTCATTATTTCAAATCTAAATAAAATTATAATTCAACATTAACTTGCAATTCAACAAATAAAGTTTATATTATTCACCGTTCACTTTCTTACCTAATAGTAGGCATACACCATCCTGCCTATCGATACGATAGATTTCACGCTTGCAATTGTTTTAAATCGGCAGTTCGTCCATATACACCATACACCATCCTGCCCATCGATACGATAGATTTGTCACAACTTCAAATCTGCACCAGTGATGCCAACTCAGCAACTAGATCTGGCTATTATTCGGTGACGACAGCTACAATTTCTAGCACCTTTTCATTTCATCATGAGACTATCGAATTAGATTAAAAAAAGTGGTGCAAGCGATTTTCGACCTTATCGACATTTAAAATTTAGTTTGTTTTTCTCAGATTCTTATTCGTTAACATTGCTCCTTCATTAAAATCCGGTGTTTGCATCGTTGTCAATAAGGTCGAAAATCGCTTGAAGGTCGGAAAACATTTGCTTAAGGATTGCAAGTTAAAAAAAGTGGTGCAAGCGATTTTCGACCTTATCGACATTTAAAATTTAGTTTGTTTTTCTCACATTCTCATTCGTTAACCTTGCTCCTTCATTAAAATTTGCTCAATCAGGTGTTTGCATAAATGTCAATAAGGTCGAAAATAGCATGAACCTTTTTTTAACTTGCTTTCGTGGTCCCTTGACACCTCTCAAGTTTTCAATCGTATTTTGGTTTAAAATAAAATGAATAACTCTTTTTTTTACGAGTGTACATGCGATCCATGTGCGAAAAGCCTCAGTTTTCCTGGTAAGGCCACGTTCACATGGCGATTATTTTCCCGTATACTGTATACAAGATTTTATCGAATAGAGCAGTAATAACAGTTCACAAATGAAAACTTAAAAATAGTTTAAACGGCGTTCATACGGGAAAATCCCGTGTTTGAGAAATATAATATTTTACCGTGTACCGTGCAAAGTTGTCCTAAAACTGGTCAACTCTATTCGATAAAATCTCGTGTACGGTATACGGGAAAATAATCGCCGTGTGAACGTGGCCTAACCGTCCCTGTAGAAAAGTAGCTAAAAAGTTTAGCCACAAGTTACACTTTTTAGCTTTTTTTCTAGCACCTTTATAAAATTAGCTAACTATCTATGAAGTTGCTAAGATGGCATCACTGCTGGCGATTTGACGTTGTGTCAAAAACGATTTGATGACCTATCAAAATTGGCATGTCATGCCATCAAATTGGCATTCCACCCCCATACACGTTCAATTCTATTTGAGCAAATTGGCAGTTTTATGCCGAATTGACAAATAGGCAGTATGGTGTATGGCTACCATAAGAAACGAATAATTGAACATTTCAAAGAATAACCTGGCTATTAAAGTCTTCACAAAAAAGCAGACGACTAAGAAAAAAAAAATTCACCGCTGACTCTACAAAAGTGTTAACAACTTTTGAAAGCTAGATAATACCGCCTTTCATTACTGCCTTACGTTTAACCGAAGCCGAAGGCTTAGTTCAAGGCTTGCCTCGGCAAATGACATAATGGTTGCAAAGTTGTTCAATCTAGACGTTATGATAATGGCATCGCGGTCAAAGTCATACCAGCTTTATTATTTTCTTGAATCAATCTTGAGCGAAAGATTAAAAAAAAAAACTTGCTTTTTCAATCATAGGTCAGTCAGGAATAATGTTTTTTGAAAATAAGCTCGCTAGTTGACATAATTGGCTTTCGTAAACTTTCGAAGTAGCCATTTTAGATCTCGTGGTCAATGCAATGGCTTGGAAGTTATTAACATAATTATTTTCTTGAATGAATATTGTGCAAAGGAGTTTTTAGTAAGCGAAGGAGAATTAATTTCAAATAGATTTTTGTAAACACAGATTACTGAAGTTGTAATGATGTTTGTTTCAGCAAGTGTTTGAAAGGAAGCTATGTAGATGACATAATTGACTGTCGTAAATGTCCGAAGTTTACATTTTCTGATCATGGTCAATGCGATGTCTTCAGATTTATAAAAATCATTATTTTCAAGAATGAATCTTGATCTCATGTTCTAGGGGCCTAAGAATATTTGTTGTGAATCCGTAAATTAAAATTGATTTGTTACCTGAATATTTCCTTCCTTTTTTCTAGAAATAGTTTCTTTGGTACAATGTATTGCTAACAGTTGGTTTAATCTATGAAAACTATCATGACTAATAGTTTTACCTCAAAACCAATCTCAAGTTAGAAAACAATCACCGCCCAGCGTGAAATTAACGAATAAATTAAACAAAACCCACTCGTCCCTATAAAATCCTAATTAATCATGAACAATGTACACTCGACAAAGTGGAATCATGACCCATTTTGACAAAAAATCGTTTGAATCCGTCAAATTGACAAAGATCAAAGTCGTTACCATGGATATGTATGTTTACGCGAATGTGGACCTAATTGTATTTAAAAGTCTGTAGGAAAATAAGCTTATGGTGGGTCATAATTCCACTTTGTCGAGTGTACCTCCCAACGTACGTATTTACAAAATTCATTCTTATAATAGCCGTACAGTCCCCTTCCCATGAACACAAGTGCGTGCGCACACCATGACGATCGCCTATCTCTAATTAATCTGGCTTATTGGACGTACCGAGGGTGAAACGTGCCACAGTATGAAGATAACCAGTAAGCCAACTGCGCCCTTTTTGAGAAATCAAACGCAGGTTTGACACTTGTGACCTGAACATTTTCTAAAATTAAAAATGTTAACTTGAAATGGTAACCTCTTGCTCTAAATTGGTGATGGGAACTAGACATATCGTGAAGAATGTCCTGGAACAAAAAACGCGGGATATCCAAGGGTAGGTAGGTCCGTATTGTAATTGACAACAAATTCCTTCACATAGAATAGAGCATAAGGCTTGTTTGCCAGAATTGAGAATTTTTAAGATTATGGCAGACATAATTAAGTCAACAAGGAAATACTGTTGACATCTGTGATAAAAATTAAGAACAAGAGAAAAAACCCACAACAACGCACGCTGTTGGCAGTGGTCCATTAAATACGAAAACAAAAAGAAAGCTCTTACTTTTGAATGGAGTATCGATCGATCGAGAAACTTAATACCTTGTTCATCACACCAACACCCTAAAATGTCATACTACGTTTTGCGTGTGTAGTCGATTCTGACCAATTGTCCATAGTTGGAATACTGCATGTTTACACAAATAAATGTGTACTGTGACCAGGGTGTGTGGTAAGTTCACTGGAGAACCGTGCTACAGGGCGTTTATTTTTGAAGATGATTTATTTCAATGACGAGATTCGTTTCTTTAAACACGTGTTTGAACTTAGAAATTGTGATTTAGGTTCTTTGTGTGACGTCAATGTTGTTTGAAATATAAAAAGTAGGATGTTTTGAAATTGGATGTCACTTCAATTCAACCAAAAATGGGGAGTGCATTGCCCCTTTTACTATTGAAATAACAAGGGCGGTTAGGATCTTTATAAATTAGGAAGAAAATACAAAGGGAAAACCAAGTATTTTTTTCGTTTCCGAACGTGTGATAGTTAAACATTAAAATATTATTTTTGAAACTATAACTATAATACTATGCGTTTAAATTAAGATCAGGATTGATCTGGTGTCATTTTTAAAACTTCTTATTAAACAATGGTTATATGGAAATAACACAAGGAAAATAACGATGATAAAATTACTGGATTATTGAGTGTATAGCTTTTTTTGCTAAACGTTATAATATTTATGGTGCTAAGAAATAGAACGGTCCATTCTTAGTTCAAACCAACAGTATATCTTCGAGTCGGGTAGAATTCTACATCTAACACTAAAATGAAGGAAAATGGTTTTAACCAATAAAGTGACATGATTAAATCTGCGACGTCTGCCGTCTCAGTCGGTGTCGGGTTCGACTCTGGTTTTAATGCAATTTCGACCCGGAGTTCCGTTTGATTCCGGACCAAATGGTGCCGTAACCGGAGCTAAAGGGTTCGTGTATCCTTGCTTTAATATCAGATATTGAAATAGGATGGCCTTGTAGAAAGGTCAGAGAAAACTTACAAGTTGCTTAGAGACATGTTTGCAGTTACACGTTACACCATTCAGTGTAATGAAGCAAGTAAACATTGCTGCAAATAATTCAACCCTTGGAGCGTACTTTACCGTTAAAAATTCAACAATTAGCTTTAATTAATGGGGTTTTATTTAAATGTAATCTTTCTAAAAAAACGTAGCGTTGGCAGGCCTCCCACTAGGTGGACCGACGACATCGTGAGGGTCGCGGGCAGCCGATGGATGCAAGTAGCGAATTGTCGTTCGGCGTGGCGGTCTAAGGGGGAGGCCTATGTTCAGCAGTGGACGTCTTCCGGCTGATGATGACGAATCTTTCTAACTTATTTTTAGGTATTCCTTTCATTTTTTATGAGCCTGTTTTTCAGTACTATCCAGGCCCCCCTTCCCTCCATCCACTTTTCGCGATCTAATGTGATTTTAAGACAATCCTTTAAAAAATAGTCCAGCTAATCTCACCATCTCGCTGTGAGCCTATATACCATCTAGAAACCATTATTATACATAAAAAGTCTAAACGGAGGTTTAGACTTTGTATGTATAATGTCCATAAATGTGAAAGGCTAGATAGGATGTATGGATGGATATTTTTAGGGTTCCGTAGTCAACAAGGAACCCTTATAGTTTCGCCATGTCCGTCCGTCCGTCCGTCCGTCTGTCCGCAGTTTAGCTCAGAGACGCACAGTACTAGAGAGCTGTAATTTGGTGTAAATATACGGATTTGTAGTGCCGAAAAAGTGGTAAAATAAAATCTCCTAAAATATTTTTTTTTAGGGTAGGGTAAAACCGGGATAGTTGCCCCACTTTTTGAAAAGGCTTTCTTTTTTTCAAACTGTACGTTTTTCATGAAGTATTTCCATGAATGTTAAATGTTTAATCTTTGTACTAGCAATACTCGTTTTTGTTAATTTAACAATAACAGATTCTGCATAAATTGAATTTTTGCAAACCTGTTTTTGAGGATAGATGCCTGGCAATATGGATAGGTGCCTCAGTATGAAAATGCTGAGGAGGATAGTTGCCTGTGATGTAGGATAGACGCCATATAGATTGAAATAAGTATAATACATAGTTTTAATTTGTTTTATTTGTACTATTTAGGTAATTGTTTTAATGGTATTCTTAAAAACTAAACGAACGACGGAATTCCAAATTGTCGGGATATTTCGTTTACCCCCATGATATTCTTATCCATTTCATGGAAAGCGTTTTGTAATGCCTCTGGAGTCCAAGAAACTATTCGAGGTTGTACTCCTTCCTTTCTTTTATATGTTCGTGGTATGGTTCACCTGTGATTAGTAGAAACAAATAAAATTACATATTAAAATATACAACAACATAATACTTTAAATACACTTTCAATACTATGGTTTTATATAGCCCCAAAGAACATTACAAACTATCAGTAGAGGTCTATATGAAAACTCATTAAGAGTGATATCAAAATAAAAATAGTAATTATATAGTAGATTGTATGACAAGGGAGCAAAGTAATATTTTTACGGCGAGGGCGCTTTTTTGAATCCAGAGCGAAGTGAGGGATTCTACTGTAGAATCCTGAGCGTAGCGAGGGATTCTTTGGTAGAATCCCGAACGTAGCGAGGGATTCAAAGTACGCCGCCCGAGCCAAAAATATATTTTGCGCCCGAGTGATACACTCTACTTTTCATCACCCACTATGAGAAAACAAAAAGCGCCTCGTATTTTATTGTAATATTATTATACGGGTTAAAAAAAAATGCAACAACTAACCTGAAATTATCTAATATTAAAACAACTAAAAACTTATATTTACATTTGAGACATTTTCGCAATTATGAAAATTATATAGAAGATTCCATTGAGAACGAGGCGAAAACATGACAATGTGAACGCATCGTGGAAAACATTAAATTACAACCTACAGTTAATACATCCATGCAACTGTCCGAAAAAAAAAACAATCTACAATTTTTATTCAGCCAGGGACGCGGCGTGACTATGGGCCGTCATTCCAGCCAGTCTTCATTCAAACACTATTTGCATTCGATTTCTTTGGTGCCGAGCACTAAGATGTTCCAAATTCAAAAAGTGCGCGGCAATGTTCTTTGCGGCGCACTTATAAAGAGGATTAAAAACTCATTTCTGCCCGCTAAACGTTCCCTATAGAAAACACCAGTTTTGGGCGCACTTAAAGGCGAACCAAGTCGTCCTTTTCGAATAGGTGGGATGAAAAAAATATTCTGTCATGACATATATGGGGGATAGATGCCCCTAAGGGCACCTATACTGCGAAAAATTGGGGCGACTATCCTTTTTGGTATGGATAGATGCCTTTTTATTTTTTGACTTAACTAAATACAAAAGGGCAATTATGAATATGTAGATATACAGATAATTAACCAATAAACGTATAAAAAAAAATTGAACAGAATTTCTTACTACATAAAAAAGATCCTCCTCCTCGGATCGGTTTCCTCAATGCTGAGGGTCGTGACCACCTCCTTGTTGCAGCAGTTTGTTGCGCACCACGCGACGCCATCTGTCCCGATCTGCCGCCGAGTGCAGAGCTTCGTGGACCGTTGTGTCAAGAGCGGTGCGGATCTGGTCAGTCCAACGTGTTGGGCTTCTGCCACGTGGCCTTTTGCCTTCCACCTTACCAGTGACTAATAACCTTTCTAGGTTATCGTCATTCTTCCTGGCAATGTGGCCAAAGTATTCGAGAATCCTACGTAGGCAGATGGTAGTGAGCCTTGTCTTTATGTTTAATTCTCGTAGGATTGACACGTTGGTGCGATGTGCTGTCCAGGGGATCCCCAGCATCTTTCGCCAGCACCACATCTCGAAAGCATCGATGCGATTGCGGTCAGCTTTCTTCAGGGTCCAAGTTTCAGCACCGTACGAGAATATGGAGAACACCAGGGTGCGCACAAGATTGGTCTTGGTTTTCAGGGTGATGCTTTTGTTCTTCCATATCTTGTGAAGCTGTGCCATGGCCCCCTTTGCCATCCCAATTCTCCTTCGTATCTCATGTTCACATGAGCCATTACAACTAATGCTTGAGCCCAGGTATATAAAGTTATTGACTACCTCCAAATCAAGTTTCCCAGTGAGCTCAAGCTTGCCTGTCCGATCTATGACCATGATCTTGGTTTTGGACCTGTTTATCGAGAGCCCCAGTTCTATGCTGATGCGCTCCATCCTATCCAAAATTGTGATCATCTCAGCTTCACTTGCCGCAAATAAGGTGGTATCGTCTGCATAACGCAAATTACAGATCTTGCGCCCGCCGACGGTGATTCCTCCATTCCAGCTATCACAAGTGCGCCTTATTATGTATTCACCGTATATGTTGAATAAAATGGGTGAAAGAATGCAGCCTTGTCGAACTCCCTTCTCAAAACTGAATGGTTTAGATGTAATCTCACCAACCCTCACCATTCCTTGGCTGTTATAATAAAGAGACTGCAACAGCGCAGTTAAATGGTGGGGTACACCCAGTTCTAACAGCACTCTCCATAGACAGTCCCAGTTGACACAATCGAAAGCCTTACTGTAATCAACAAAACAGATTATAACCGGTAAGTCAAATTCGTAGCACTTCTCTACAATCTGCTTGACATTCAGAATTTGCTCACGTGTTCCTTTCCCCTTTACAAAGCCAGCCTGTTCTTGCGGTATCTGCCAGTCGAGGTAGTAACGAATCCGGTTATTGATGATTTGCAATAAGATTTTGCTTGCATGAGAAATTAGGGCGAGTGTGCGATAGTTATCGCATTTTTTGGTCGATCCCTTTTTGTGTAGAGGGAGGATGATCGACTGCGTCCAAGCCTTAGGCCACTCGCCGAACCGCCAGATGTGGTTGCAGATGTTGTGCAAGGTGTCAAAACCTTTGTCACCCAGAGCCCCAAGCATTTCAGCTGTGATTTGATCTGGACCTGGTGCTTTCTTAGCTTTCAGTGAGGTAATAGCTGTTACAACCTCTGATCGCAGGATGTTGGGTTCCAGTTCCAGGTTGGACCAGTCCACGCGCGAAAAGTCCGATGTGTTGGGTGTTTTATACAGGTCTTCACAATAGCCGCGCCATCTTTCTGCAATTTTATCGAGATCGTGTAGCGGTTTCCCATCTGTATCTTCGATCACCCACGATTTAGGTTTAAATTGCCTACTCAGCAAGCGGACTTTCTTAAATAAATCTGAAGTCTGTTGTTTCAACGCATGAGTTTCTACTTCGCGACAAATGTTAGTAATGAAGTTATTTTTGTCGAGGCGGCAATTGTTTTTAATGGCTCTGCATATGTTTGAGTATTCCTTCATTACGTCGGCGTTCTGTAGTCCTCTCACTTTGAGTTCTTTCCTACGTTTAATAAGTTCCCACGTGTGGTCCGTTATCCAAGCTGTTCTCTTGTGGTCCTTCTCTCGTTTCGAGACGATCTCACTCAGAGACTCCTTGATTTCAAATTCCAAGCTTTTCCAAAGAGCATCGGCGTCAGCTACCGGTGGTGTTGAGCTCTGAGAGAGTCTGCCCTCGATCATGGTTCGGAAGTGTGCCCGCTCAGTAGAGTTCAAAGCTCTGGGTGTTGGTCGGGATTGTTTATTCATCGCTTTCAGGCGCAGGGAAAGACAGGCGACCAACAGAACGTGATCCGAACCACAGTCGGCACCAGGAAAAGTCTTCACGTTTTTTATAGAGGATTTCCAACGAGCGTTTATTATTACGTAATCAATTTGATTTCTGTAACGGTCACCTGGAGATCTCCATGTATAGAGGCGTCTATTGTGGTGCTTAAAGTGCGTATTCATGATGCTCAATTTCCTACCGACGCAAAACTCTATAAGTTTCTGACCGCGCTCGTTTGTAGCTCCTAGACCATACCTTCCAATAATGTCTCTGATGGTATGTTCCGGTTCAAGGTTGCCAACCTTTGCATTCCAGTCGCCGAGTATGATCGTAATCTGACGGCTTGGAATGGCATCAAGTGTCTTCTCGAGATTTCCATAGAACTCGTTAATAACCTCATCAGAAGCTTGTGCTGTAGGGGCGTAGATTTGCACAATGTTAAGTAGGCATGGTTTTGTGTTTAGCTTTAAACTGATGATTCTATCAGACACGGGATTGTATCCGAGGACAAATTTGTTCATGCCTGCTGGTAAGAGTATACCAACGCCGTTCCTGCTTGAGTCGTCCTTCCCCGAAAAGTACAAGGTACTTCCAGTTGTGATGTTAAAATGGCCTTGACCACGAAGGTGGGTTTCGCTGATGCCCAGTATAGAGATATTATGACTTTCTCTTTCCTTGTCCACAATGGTCAGTTTTCCTGGATGAAGTATACCGTTGGTGTTCCAGGTACCAATACGATGATGTGCTCGTAGTGAGGTTTTGCTTCGCGTGTGTTTGTATTCACCAGTAACATTCCTGCCTTCAGAGACCTGGTGACCTATCTCTTCGGGAGCTTCGGTAGCCAATTTCACACCAGCCGGCCCGGGTACCGGGTGGCGCCGGGTGTTAGCCGGGTTGTCCGACAGAACACACTTTCTCTTTCCTAGCATCATGAGGTGGTTTTCTTGGGATATAATCATGGTGGGTTCCCACGTCCTTCCACGTTAGTCTTTTGGAGGGTATTTAATCCTTCCCGGCCACTAAAGACCGCTCCGAGATCGCTGGGTGGACCCGGGGGTGGGTTATTTGACCGCCGCCCACGACTCGGCGTTGACATTTTACAGTTGGCTGAGTCTCCTACCAACCAACCCTCCTCCTTTTTCATCCGGGCTTGGGACCGGCAACGGCGGAGTTACATAAAAAAGATACGTAACAGTAAATACTTACGTTTGAAACTTTGAAGCATTCGTCGTATTCGTCGCGGAGATAATCGCACGCACGCGCTAAACATGTCAATCCCGCGCGGTGATCTTCGGGGCACTTAGTATTGGGCGCACACGCTCTGATTTTAGACTATTACCGCTGTGTTGCGATTTCGCGAAGTTAGGTTTTTAGAAAATGGGGCACCTATCCAGCTGTGGCATCTATCCCGGATTTACCCTACCTCCAGTACTTACACATAAAGTGAGGATTTTTTTTTCTCGCGTACCCCTTAGTGTGGGGTATCATTAAATAGGCCTTTAAAAAATAATGTTAGTTTCCATTAACAATTTTTTGATAAAAAAATTCGTTTGTGAAATATTAAGCTTTAAAGTGCTAAATTTTGCTCGATTCGAGTGTCCCCCCCCCTCTACCAGCTAAACGGTTATGTTTGGGGGTGTGAAAAAAATCACAATAGTAGTACATATAACGAAGTTTAAAAGAAAATTATCATGACTAAGTAGGCTTTACAACTTTACGAGTAATAGTCGACCAACTTATAAAATGTACTTGATATCATATTTTCTTAAACAAAATGTATCGGAGACAACTGCAAATGTAAGTTTGTCAACTTTATTTTTACAGCTTTTATAGGTATGTTTTTTGGGGATAGGTAGGTTTTTATCGTCAACTATTTTAAATTAAATTCAAAAAAAGGAGGAGGTTCTAAATTCGTTGTAATGTTTTTTCTTATGTATTTTCCCCGATTTCTCAAAGACTCCTGGACCGATTTTGAAAATTCTTCTTTTTAAAATTAAATTCAGCGAATCAGTTTAGCTAGTTCGCATAAGTATTTTGATGGGCAACTACGGAACCCTACACTGTGCGTGTCCCGACACGCACTTGGCCGGTTTTTTCTGCTATTACCGGTGTGTACTTTTTCTTCTAAACCGCAGTTCGCAGAAGTTTTACAGTTTCAGGAAGAATCTTAAGATTGCTACCAATAGCTAAACACTCTACTTGCTGGTGCTCGTTTTTTTTACTTTTTAACGAAATTGGCTAAACTTTGGGATATTGATAGCTGATAAATTGAATTACCATATGACATAGCTTTTATTGTATACACATAGTATTTCATACAACAAATGTGTAACAATTTTGGTGCGCAATAAAGTATATTCTATTCTATAGTAATGGGATTATGATTGACAGACTACCACGCAAAGGAAAAAAAATAAGCAAGCTTGGCGAACTTCGTTTGTTTTGCCCTAACCTTGAAGAGAAACACCGACTTTCGTAGAAGTGGAACAATATGCCATAAAGTAAAAGAAGCCATACTCAGTCTTGTGTTGGAACATGGAGTGTAGTTTTATCTTTACATATAATAAAATCGTAGAGTTGTCATTCCTGTACATTGAATATTTTTTTCTTATTGTATTTTTTTCGAGATAAGGGATCGATTCTGATGCCAAATCAACTTTTTTTTTCTTTCGAAATTTTTATGTTTTTTTTATTTGATCTATCTCTTAAACTACTGTAAAGTTGCCGATCAAATTTTCCTCAAATATTCCTAATAATATGCTTCTGTTGATAGGCTATGTATCATTACGCTATTTTTCCTGGGAGATAAGCAATTTTAAATTTTGTTGTTTTTATCTGTTTGTTTTTAGTTGGAAGCTAAACCACTGGATATTATTTAGTCAATTTTTCCCCAAATATTCCTTAAACTGCTCTTCTATTAATAGGATATGTATAATTACGCTATTCCCTTTGAGAGATTAGCAATTTTATAATATGTTGATTTTCAGTCATTGTTGACATTTGTATAAGAACCGCTATTTTAAAACACTGTCAGCGTACTAGCCAGTCTGGTTGGTATCCTGCTTGACTTTCGTGCAAGGGGTCTCTGGATCAAATATCGCTGTTTCTTTTTTTCACTTTTTGAGTTTTCTTATATTTGTCCTGAGAGTTTCAAATAATTAAAAAAAATGTGTATACTTTTATTTCAATATTATTCGCGATTTTAAATTATTACTATTTTTTTTTCAATAGTTTTCTAGGATATAAATATACACTGATTTAAATTGTATGTAGTAAGTTGGATATTTTTTTAAATTGTAATTGTTTCGAGGTGTGGAATTTTAAGATTAGAAAAAAATGTGTTTATTTATGTTTTGAATTGGTGTTCAAACCAGTGCATAGATTCTGTTTTAATTAGGTTGTAATCATCGAGTCAGATAATTAGTTATTTTTTAGGTATCACGCGGAATGCTAAAGGGAGAACGAGTACGTTCAATTTGCAGCGATACTGTAAATCAACCCAAAAATGATAGTCTAATGTTTAAAATAAACACGGTTCTTTGAAATTAATGTCGCTCAAATAAGGACGTTTCCTATGCAAACTATGTACCTAGATATAACATTATTGATCTAAACTAATAATAAAAATGCAAGTATGTTTGTTTTTTACCTTTTCACGCATTACTACCTACTGAATCGATCGTCCCAAAATTTAGCATATACGTTGTCAGGAGTATAGACACGGATATAAGGTATCTTACATCCCGAATAACAGAAGAGAGCTGTTGCCGAGAAAACAATTACGTTCATATTCCAGATGGCGCCACACGATCCGTATTGTTTCTCAAATTCTAAAATAACGCAAGCGAAGCCGCGGGCAAACACTAGTTACAGAATAAGTAAGGAGGTTTTATCTTCGGCTGGGTCAAGGTTATCGGTGTTGTGGTCGACTTAAACCCTCGATGCTCATTTGTTTTCGTAACAATAGAAACAGACGGCTCTGTGAGTTGTCACTTTGTTTGTGTCAAAAGTTCAATTGACATTATTGTTTAAAAGTACAAGGTTATCGTTTACGGATGAAATGTTATTCCAATCACTTCTTTTTAGTTGCATGTTAAAAATAATTGGTATAGTTCAGATTTAAAAACTTAAAAAAAAGTACCGACTACAAAAAGAAATACAAAAAAGTTTAAAATAACTTTTCTTTCGGAAGTCGGTGGCTTTGTTTTTTATTTCATTGACTATTTCCACCGACTACTGAAAGAAAAGCTTTTGAAGTCGGTACTATATACTATAACAGATCGGATCGGATCGGATCCCATTATATTTGTCCTGGGTGGGAATCGAACCCATGACCCCCGGCATAGCAGTCAGGGGTCACTATACACTAGACCAACAGGCCAGTCAAATTAGTTAGGTAGGATAGGTTAAAGCTTCCAGATATTTTTGAAGTGAAAACTTCTTTAGCGGCGTTGTACACTTTTTCTGTAATGGGTAAAAAATTTAAAACTCGCGTCAGGGTCACGTGACCCTGATCGAAAATGAGTAAGACGTCATTCAAATTAAAAATAAAACATAGTAACAAAAAAGTTTTCACTTCTACCGGCACTCCTGGAGTGCAACCTTTTTTTTTTTATTTTTTTTTTATTTATTCTTTCAACAATGTTACACAGTTTGTAATACACATCTTCTGCCAAACTGCAGGACAGTTTGTCGGCAGTGTTCTCGTGGATTACATTTTACTGACAATCAAAACCGTTGACGGCCCGCTCCACCAGATCGTCACTCAAACAATGCAAGTAGCAATAATGACGATATCGATCGCTATTAAGCCACAGCCACAGCCACTGGCTACAGGTGATGTGGTTCTTTGTTTTGGTGCGGTCATCGACCCCGGTGGGGGCGGCAGGCTGTCTGTCGCACCCCTTATAGTACTGAGGGGCAGTGCAAGCATGCGCCTTGAGGGCGACGTGCACGCATATTAGATGGGGTGGCCGCATCGCTCGTGTTATCAAGGTTTTAATGTTTTCCATGGTGTCTCTGTTTTTGTTTCGAAGGGAGACTGCCTTTGATCGGAGGGTTAAGATTGATTGACTTAATTAAAATAATAAAAGTAGGGTTTTAGTTTGAGTTCCACTTAGACTTTTTTTTCAAGTTGTATTTTATTGGTTGGTGATGTTATTATGGAAAGTAGTACTTAACTTTCCATAATACATAATTACATTTTCGGCGTCTTAACCTTATACATGATACTGTTGTTAAAAACTACTGTTTGATATTCCAAAAGATAGTGCAACATTACTTACATAACAAATAAACGTTCAAGGGAATGACAGATTCGGCCTCGATTAGTTACGTGATATCGATAGTTTATTTCTTCAAAAAATCTTTATGGAAAGTAATATTTTATTACTATTAATCAAATAGGCAAAGCTTATTTACAAACCTTATTAAAAAGTTGTAATACTAAATTATTGCTATAAGTCAGCAGTCATTGCCTGCCTAAGCTTTTCCTTCCAGCATCAGAGTACATCAAATTAGCAAAATATAATTAAAATATCAAAATATCAACGTAATCAACCTACACCCGTAAGAGTAACCTTGCATAATTACGTCCACACGAAAGCGTCAAATGACAAAGGAATATTAAAGTCTCCCACATAATCGATTAGTCCACGAGAGCGCTCGATCGTGGGTGTAACACACTAGTGATGCACGTTATTTTCTGGCATCGATATACAGCTTTCGAAAATTACCCTACTTTTGAATCGGAATAAACAATAACCTTTATAAATTTCTTGGATCGATTGAAATTAATTTAAAATATTAGCAGAATTACTACAAAAACATAAACATCTGTTGAACACTTGTCTAAAAAAGTGTTACTGCAAAACTGACCTTATTTCAACGTCATAATCTGACATTTTTTAGACAAGTGTTCAACAGACTTCAGAATCACGGTAATGTTTTAAAGAATACGGTAGGAAGCCACAGAAAGAATTTTCTGGCATACAAGTTAGACTCGAAGAGGGATAAAATAATACGATTTTTCATTCTAGAGGATGATGCGATAAAGTTAACGTAACTTTAATGCTTGAAGGATTGTCATGGATACTATTTTTTTTTATTCGATAAGATCTTAGATTCGCTTAGTTGCCATCCAAAGTATCGATATAAAAATTTATCGTTATCGTACAACTCTTTTACACACCGAACACTGGCAAAGGCAATATCCGGGCTCTGGGCTGCATTAATGTTGCATAATGAGCCTTGAGTCTGCCCATGTCCTTAGTACACGTGGGACTTGGTTGTTTTTGTTTTTTATTGCAATGTTACGCTATGTTGGGAAGAGTAAACAAAGTGAAATTTTGTCATTTGAATTACTTCTTAAGAGTCATTCACAAGTTATCTATTAAATTAAACATCTGTCAACTAATCACCTGTTAAAATACGAAACTGTCTTAGTTAGTAAATTGTATTATATTAATAACTAAACCTAGTTTTTTTTTAGTTGAACAGAAATGTAACTTTTTGCTTTCATCTGTTCTTTGATGTTTAATACATGGTTTTTAATATGTACAGAGATGATTAAAAAGGTCGCCAGAAGACAATGGATGCAGGTCGCTTCCAACCGGTATATGTGGAAATCAAAAGGGGAGGCCTATTTTCAGCAGTGGACGTCCTATGGCTGAGATGATGATGATGATGATGACAGAGATAATTAGTAAATCCTCGTCATTTCAAGTAAATTTTATTCTCAAAAGAGAAAAAATTGGTTATTTCAGTCAGACATGTGTATTTGTATTAGGTACCTTATCCAATTATAACCTATGACAAAGCTTTTCCTACCAAGTTCGAGCAACATTCTTCATCATTTCCCGTGGGTGTCGTTTACTTAAGAGGCAACTAATCATAGTGTGGCCGCTAATGCGCGCACTGCTACTGGCTTCAACCATATTAATAGACATGTCCCTTGGGACTGCTAATAGGTATGATGAAAGTAACAATAAATTGTAAATGTAATTAGTTCGTCAGAGACTTTTAAAAACTAGTGGTCACGTATTTTTTTGTTTTTCTAGACCAATTAATTTCACTAAGATATAACGCATCACAGCTCGGGAGTGCAGGTTCATAACTTCAAAATTACGTAAAATTATATAGACAACGTGTAACGTTAATAGCACATCACGTCTCGTGGGGTAACTCGGTCCATGTTACTGAACAATGTTTGTTCCAAGACTTATGGAAATTCGCAAAAAAAAATTTGCTTTTTCAGACAAAATGCGAAATTGATCGGGGCAACAGTATGAAAAATCATTTTTTCATACTGTTAAACATGGGCGGAGTTACCCCACGAGGCATTGTAGAAGTGACTTTTAATAGCGTTGTATCTAGGTAAAGTTTGGCTTACGTCACGACAGAAAATAAAAAAATATATATAATTTCTCATAATTTTTATTTCCCTGTCGTCTTACCAATTAAGGAGATTGGCTTTTGGCTGTGGTATAGCTCGATTTACACTAATTGTTTGTTTTGCTTTCACTCCAAAACTCTGTACCTATTTTATTACATTCATCCATCCATAAATTATTAAATAAAAATATCTTTTACATCAACTGTCTACTATGGAAGAAATTTAAACAATTTTCAGCGTTTTAAATTATTTTGTTACATGAAACGCTCTACGAGGACATACAATTATGGAAAATTCCATTATTCATGAACAAAATTATCAGGAGCGCACTGTAATTACGCCTTGCATAGTGATTACATTAAACGGACAATGAACCCTTTTTTCCGGCCGGATCTAAAGTTCTACGTACGTGGTTATTTGAGAATCTACTAACTAAAATAAACGAAGATTTGCTGCGATTTCGTATTCATAGCACGATTTTTTTTTAATATTGAGACGTGCGAGAAATTTACAAATTATGAAATAGGTAAGTACCTAGGCGAGGTTTATTGAGAGGAAAGATAATAATAAAAATCATTATTTGCAACAGGAACAGTTTATGGAATATTTATAAAAAATTCCGATAAGTTTTGTTGCATCTAACATTTTTGATTCAAAATACGTATTTTTTTACCTTTTTATCGGTACTATTTTCATGATCAAGCTATATGAAATGAATAAGCTTAATTTAATCATTTTATTACTTATAAAATATCAGAAACAATACGAAATATGTAATATATTTTCTATCAGAAGAAAATACTATGGCCACATTAAACTTCGATCAATATTAGTACTACTAATCTGAATGTGGTCAGCTACTTTTGATGCTGACTGTACCTACCTTGACTGTACCGAAGACATTAACGTTTAAATGCGTCTATCTCATAACAGAAAATGACTGGACAATTTATTTAATGAAAGAAACGGCCTATCGAATTAGAGGCCGGATAAACCTCGTAAATCGACTAATTGTAATAATAACGTTACAACAGAATGTGCATGTCACATCACTACGAGTTCCGGTTTTCTCATGCAGTTGAATGACATTTTTATTCTTTTTTACAGGAAGTGACGTATGGTGGTACTTTAAATGTATGCATGTGTAAGAAAACCCGTTATTCTTTATCATTTAGAAGTGGGTCACGACAGCGGAGCGGCTTTGGTTGTTTTTTCTTTAATTGAGTGGAACGGTTCTTCGAAGTCGTGTAGTTATGGGTTTGGTCGAAAAGGAAAGCAATATCAGTTGTTTATTTAGAATTTCTTCTATTGTACTGTTTAACTTACAGAGCAATTGATGTTTTGCCATAATTTTAGGTTAATATCTGGTTGACCGTGTTTCGCTCGGTTTTTAAAATGTCTATATCTTGGGAACCGAGCTTTTCTCGAACCTGGGACCTTGATAAATCGATTTTTTGAGCCGAAAAACCCCTAATCTGTAACTTTCATGAAAATCCTTGAGGCCGTTTCCGAGATCCTGATTTTATATACCTAAATAATGTACAAGAATTGCTCGTTTAAAGATATAAGAATAGGCTGAAAAAACTTTTGGAAACCTGTTCTATTTTATCAGCATCCTACATTAGAGAAACCTAGATTATACTTGAGAACTTGACTTGAAACGCTACCGCCTGTCTAGATATTGATATTATTGACATTTTATTCAAGTTGAACTTGAAATGCCCTTAACTTAAACCCTTACATTAAAGAATGTTCAAATTCCTAATACCTAGGCCACTGAGAGTTGAAGCCAAAAACACGAAAGAAAAAATTACTCCCGTCTCGTTCAATTCCTACGTAAAACAAGTGAACAACGCTCACAGTTCACACGTTTATAGAAAAGTGTCTTCACTAAAAACTTTCGGCAATACTACAAAAACTTAAAAATCTGTTGAAAACTTGTCTAAAAAAGTGTGACTCCAAAACAGACCTTATTCCAACGTCATAATCTGACATTTTTTTAGACAAGTGTTCGACAGTCGTTTAAAAGTTTTTGCGGTACCACGGTTTATGTTTTGTCCAGTGGCGGATTAAGAGTTTCCGAGGCCCTAAGCACAGAGCCTGTGTAGGCCCTCTATTGCTTAAATTAGGAAGGTAGAAAGTATAAAATGAAAATTTAATCAAAATAGAAAGTGTAGTAGGTATAATTTAAAACTTAAAACATTTTTTTCCTTGCCTTATTCAGATCCAAGGATCAGCCGCAGGGCCCTGCGGGGGTGTATGAAGGGTTACTCCCGAACCGAATCTCGATAAAATGTAGGTAAAAATGAAACGCCAGCAGAGGATGGAGGCTCCTGGAGAACAGGGGCCCCAAGCAAGTGCTTATACGTTAATCCGCTACTGGTTTTGTCTCGTAAACAGAATCTGGATATTTTATAACCTTAAAAAGAACTAACCTTTTGTATCGTGTATGTAACCAACATTTAAAAGATTATATCACCTTGTAACAAACAGATTATTACAAGCTTATAGGTTTATTACATCACCACATTAACGCTAGTCAAGCTAACTTGACCTCAAGCTTAAAGTGTTCATTCAGCCGTGACTGTTCAATAATGCCTGTTGTCATTTAATCAGCACTCAATTAATATGCGAGAGACTTCAGTTTATTCAATATGGCCTTTTTTACGTGATAAAATCATCAAAATGTACTGACTAAAATCGACGGTGATTCTTCCATAGACCTTATGTACCAGGGTCAGGGTTACCTAATGAGACAGGCCCGGGATCCTAGCAGGCTTTGGGCCTCTAAGAGGGGCCTCGTTAGATTGTTGATAGCACTTTGAGGCACCGTCGACCCGGGCATTGCTCATCTTCGGGCGGCGCATTACCCATTACTCGCTATCAGCATGACCACTATCATGGGCTTAAGAGGATTGTCTACCGAGCGCTCGTCCATACTAAAAGAGAAAACGTTTTCCTACCCCTAAATGTTCTCCTAACTCAATGATTTTTTATAATGCTTCTGACACAGTAAAAAACTAGGTTTATAGGTTTTCTTTTTTACAAAAGTTACTCTTAGGCGCCTGTAACTTTCAAACTATTAAAAATTTTGAAAAAAAGAGAACCTGTAAACCTAGTTTTTTACTGTGTAGGAAGCATTCTAAAAAAATTATTGAGATAGGATAATATTTAGGGGTAGGAAAACGTTTTCTCTTTTAGCATGGACGAGCGCTCGGTAGACGATCCTCTTAAGTTAAAGGTTTGCAATCTCTGTAAATAATGTCTGAGTCAGGTACACTTCAAATGTTTATCTTGAATCATTAGAAATGAGGAAAATAGTGTTCAAAACAAGAAGCTTTGGTTTCTCTTTAATTCTTTAAGCATACCTAATATATGTTTTAGGTATGCTTGCGTGTCACCTTTATCAAAATGAAAAATCATAATCTGCGTAGCCTTTTCTCAACTATGTGTATATTGGGGTCGGCTTCCAGTCAAACCGGATGCAGCTGAATATCAGTATTTTACATGGAGCGACTGCCTATCAGACCTCCACAGCCCAGTAGTCGGGTACCCCATGGTAAGACCGGTTATCAGACTTTAAAGCTTCTGACTAATAGTAACAACAGCTGTGAGCTGTCAAAGATCTACAAATGACAGACGGGACCAACGGCTTTACGTGCTTTCCGAGCCACGGAGGAAACTCGCAATGACAGATGGTCACCCATCCACAAACCAACATGGGCAAGCACGGCTTAACCCGCAAGATCGGCCTGTGCGGCTGTAATTATTTAGCCACGAGCTCCTCACCTTTATAAAATGAAAAATAATCAACATAAAGTGTGGCAGGCCTATTGAGAGAGTGGGCTGTAAATCCACCACGCGGTCAAGTGCGGGTGCGGGAAGATATGACATGTCTTCGAATTGTTGATTATAAGCATACCACTCATCTCACTAAGTTCTTCACCGTTTTAAGAGTAGCGGTGATAAAAGAAATTACACGAAATAACGCGCCTAGCTAGGTTGAAATCAACGACTCACATGACGTCACTCATAAGTCGGGACTGCTACCATTGGGCCATGAATCTTAATTTAATTAACAAAATATATATTATTTGCCACTTATGTATTTGTAAGTCCCTCCAATGTATCTGTATATTATTATATGGGCGATTCTATTGTAAGAAACTAATGATGAAAAATGTCAACAACTCATTACTCATTATGGGAATTGAACCCAGGATACGTAAACAAAATGAAAGGGTAAGTTATTTTCCAGTAAAAGCTCTAATGTAAAGCATAAAAGATTCCATTATGTCAAATATCAATATTGGCAAAGATAATATTGATGTTTGGTACTGAAACCATTAGCGACTAAATTGAATATAAATGGCTTCAATTAACTATCAGATAGTAAACAAGCGAAAAATAACCTTGTAACGCTTTATAATAAAGTTTGATTTAGATAAAATCTACATACGGAAATGTTAGACTATGAAATATTCGGTCATTAGTTTTTTATTGTAGTTTCAAATCGATTTGTTTGACAGGACTGAGTGAATCGAATGTAGTTTGATAATTCGTTATTGCAATTTCTCTAATCCCCTTCGTACACGAGGCAACGTAAGTCTTCGATATATTACGATTTTGATATCCATTATCTCGTGTCTGCGTACGAACCTCTGTGGTATTTTTTGTATTGCAATAGTTGTATGACTTGACACGACATTTTATGTATATCGTTTTAAAATAGGTACTCGGCAAACAAATCAAAAAATATCTTAACAGAGAAATTAGCTTTCAGCCTAAGTACCAAAACCCTTGTATTACCATAATATAACTTCTAAATTATTTCAAAAAAAAAAAACCAAGAGATGAAATCTGTGCTCAAGTAACACAGCTACCGTATGATGTTATGACAGCTGGTGGTCACGTAAACAGTTAAACAGCGCAAACGTGCGCACGCGCCGATGATAACGTCTGTTTGTGCTCACCGCCTGCTGAGCTATGGTAGGTACTGCACTGCTATATGATTACGATCAAAGTTTTAAGCTTCGAAGCAGGTGTGGTAGGTTTACTGAGGAAAGTATGCACCGATCCTGATCAGAACCGTGTAGACGGCAATGTGAGTGCATAGCAGTGTTTCGTGATAATATGATAGATGCGTTCCAACAGTTTATTCTGCTGCAACACATTGCTGAGCATCGGCCTTTCCCAATGACTTCCAGTTATCCAAGACCGATGTGATCCACGGTTCACCTGTTTTTTGTTTGCGACAGTAATATAAGTTTTCAAACTGACATGGTCACTATTATAAATATAAGGGTTTAAAACGGGATATTTACCATGTTTATTATTCCGTGATTATGGTGCTTGCAACAGTGCCAAAATATCGGAACTCAAAACAAATAATCAACATGGTAAATATCCCGTTTTAAACCCTAATATTTGAAACAGTAATCTTTTGCTTTTGTCTGGTAAAATCATCAAAAAAGTCCTCCCATCCAGGGCGGGACGGAAGGGACTGTTAGCCCCGTTAGATTGCTGAGAGCTCTTTGAGGCGCGCGTAGAACACGAAACGTCGTCGACCCGGGCATGGTCCATGATCAGACGGCAAGTTGCTTATACCCGCCGTTCGCATTCCCGTTCATGCACTTTAAGTTCTTATTGCTAATTATTTATACGGTTATCTCAGATCGAAGAAATAGGCAGATAGAACGCTCAGAACACGCGAGTGGGTCCACCAAAGTTAATACAAAATCAAATAGAATTACATTCCATAATGTTTTCTTTGTTTTTGAGAACAACTTTTACAATGGTTAAGACACGTGACGGCATATATTTTTGGCAATTTTCTGAGCGCTCTATCTGCCTATTTCTTTGATCTGAGACGGTTATCTTATTATAAAAACATTAAATGCTAGAGGAAAGTATTATGTGGGTTCTGGCACAAGAACACCTTATAACTTGAAATCTCACAAGTTAGTTAAAATATTTTAAAATATAGGGTTTTATTTAACCCCCTGAAAACATTAAAACTCGTTCCACCTCCTGTCTTAGTTCATCTAGGTACAAGTTGGTTTTCCTAGCAATCTACTTTTCCAGGAAGACCTAATCTTAAATCTCGATTCGAGATGCTTGAGGCGAGCAAGTACAATCTTGCTGAGTGCAGCAATTTGTTCACTCGAACACTATGGTATGGCGATAGAACTCCGGGAAGATTCTTTTAGCTATAATGCTACGTTCACACGCGCGCCGTGCAGCCCGGCGGGCTGCCTGGCGGGCTGCACGGCATGCAGCCGCGTGCGAGCGCGCGTGTAAACAGTCACCGGGCGCTCGAACATTCATCCTTTGAACTTTGCCAAAAAACCGACACTTGCCCGATTCGCGGCATTCACGTTCACAGGCGCGTTCACGGGCTCGGGCGTACCGTTTACACGCTTGTGAATGTGAATGTGCACGTTGAATGTAGAGTTGAACGCGAGCGTGTGAACGTAGCATAAGGATTTATAATTGAAAAGTTTTTATATATATTTTTGGACAAAGTGGCTCCCTAAATGACGGGGGGTAGAGGGCCAGAGCCTGTCTTATCTCATTACCGTGACTCCGAAACATAAAGGGCTATTGAAGGACACCGTGCATTTTAGTCAGTACGAGTCTGACAGTCCCTCCCGCCCTGCCCGGGGTGGGAGGACTCATCTGATGATTTTACCACGCAGAAAAAAAAGTGGCTCCATGAGTAGCGGAAATGTCTTGAAAGGTTACCGATATTGAGGCTCTGGAACGTAAAGGTAGTGAAAAAAGGAACGGGGTGAGTCTGTAAAAGTCTGACAGTCCTTTCTGGTCTACTCTAAGTGGGAGGATTCTTACATTTAGCGCAATAGTGGCCCCAACAATTTATTGAGCTCCTTGAGACCCATGTGTCCATGTGTCTCACTCAACCAATTGTACTTAAGTCTTAGATTGCCTAAGTAGTGTAATTAAATTGAGAGTCAACGACTTAAGCCTGGACCTTGGTCGAACGGCGAGACAAATCACTTGCTATTCACAAGTCCGCGCCTAAGCAGCTCATGCATGATCTCAATAAAAAACAACCCCGTAATTATCATCCTAGCTATTTTCTTTGCAGGTTTAAGCAGACATGTTAACTACCTCATTACCTACTACTATAGTATCGACTTTAAGGGATCAGGTTAAAAATATTCCCATAAATATCATCCTAGCTATTTTCTCTGAAGGTTTGAGTAGACATGTTATCTACCTAATTACCTACTACTATAGTAGGTATCTACTTTAAGGTATCAGGAACAGGGTGTAAAGTTTCTCATTCCATAATGGATAGGGATAATCCTCCGACCAGACGATTGTTGTGTCTGGTACAAGTAGGCTCCCGGGCAGTTGTTGTCGGGTTTAATTTACTATGTTCTTAATACGTAGAGAACTCTTGATTACGCTATTATGAAATCGGTTTTTTACCGTAGCTTTGTGGTAATTTTTCGGATTATACGAGTAATCTAGTAGTACTATGAGTACTACTAGAGCAGTGGTGGCCCAGTGGCATCGGCCCCGACTTAAGAGTTGTAGGTCGTGGGTTCGAACCCCGCCAGGCGCATTACTTTGTGTAATTTATTTCATCACCACTGCTCTCAAAACGGTGAAGGAAAACATCGTGAGGAAACTGGCATGTCCTAGAACCAAAAATTCGAAGACATGTGACATCCACCAACCCGTACTGGACCCGCGTGGTGGATTATGGTCCACTCCATCTCACAGAGAGGAGGCCTGTGTCCCAGCAGTGGGAACATTTATAGGCTGATGATGATACGAGTACTACTACAGTAGTTACAGTAGGCGAGAAATGGGCGTCTCGCTGTCCGATGTTGGACCTTGCCCAGGTCGACGGCGCATTGAGTTCCAGGCGCTAAGCTTGCCGAGTACGCGGGACTTCGTAACTGTGGCCCAGCTATTGAACGACACCGTGTATTTTAGTCAGTACAAGTCTGACAGTTACTGCTGTTCTATCCTGCGTGTGAGGACTCATTTAATATATTTCCACGTAAAAAAAGCCACTTGCGGTGAGAAATCTATAGGAGTGACCAATTTTAAGCAGTAGACGTCCTATTGCTGGTATAATATAATATTCCACAACTATCACACAACGCCATCTAGTCCCAAGCCAAGCTGATCTTGTGTTATGGGTACTAGACAACTGATGAACATACTTATATATTTCTAAATACATACATAAATATATAAATACACCCAGACACAGAACAAATGATCGTGCTCATCACACAAACATTTGTTCTGGGTAGGAATCGAACCCATGACCTCCGGCATAGCAGTCAGGGTCACTAACCACTAGACCCACAGGCCAGTCGATGTGATGACGGATAATGATGATTTCGCTACGTCTCGGATACATGTTTTATCAGTTCTAGTAAATAATCATAGTACGAGTAAGCTTTTGTCATCACACCGGTACAAATCCCGATTTCCGAGAAATTCCCATCTTTTATTTTTACTGAAACAGTCAGACGTTTTTTATGACATTTATGAGTCAGACAGATGGCAATCAAATTGAGTTGAAATAATTAGGAAACATATGTTTTATAATGTGAGTCTTCCGGGATATAGGATTAGTATGATGAAAGAGAAGAGTTGATATAAAAAAGAAACAGTTACACCAAAACATTGCTTTATATGATTTGAGGGCTGTGTGGATAAGTTCCAGACAGGTTAGGCAGCTAATTACGTGATATAAGTTTATTTCACTCTTTATATTCATAGGAAAAGAAAAGAAATGGAGTGCCCAAAAGTGCTAGAGAGAGAGAGAGACATAAAGGTCTCTTTGTTAGTGCTTATTCATCATCTGCCCAGCGTTTTCCTAACTATGTTTGGCGGCTTCCAGTCGAACCTGATATGGGTACTTTACATGGAGCGAATCTTCCACAACTTAGTAATTCTATAGCCTTTAGTAATACTAGAAGTCAGGTCAACTTTCGAGCTTGTTAGTATCTCGGTACTTATTCGAAAAACTTTTAGAGCCCGAAATGTTGATCCGGAATTATAAATTTAAAAAAAGTTCAAATCAGAGCTTAACTTAGTATTGAAATATCAGATACGGAATTCCTAACATTGTTCCGGATTCTGGATATGTGCGGTCCACCTAATACTGGTCGGAGTAGAAAGGGTCAGTAACAATGATTGATGTGATGTGATAGATGACAATGGCGGTCTATTAGTGTTGCTTACACGGCAAATAATAATAATAATATTCCACAACTATCACACAACGCCATCTAGTCCCAAGCTAAGCAGAGCTTGTGTTATGGGTACTAGACAACTGATAAACATACTTATATATTTCTAAATACATACCTATTATAGATAAATTACACCCAGACACAGAACAAATGATCGTGCTCATCACACAAACATTTGTCCTGGGTGGGAATCGAACCCACAACCTCCGGCATAGCAGTCAGGGTCACTAACCACTAGACCAACAGGCCAGTCGAAATCACTCAGGAGAACTCACACAGGTCGAATAAATTGATGGCATCCATTTGCCAAGGAAATAGTCAAAGAAAGGGAATCTCAGGTTTGTCAGTATGCGTTTTAGTCATTAAAAATTGATGTGAGGATTTATAAATTTTTAATTTGTGTTATTAGAACAGGCCTGTTGGTCTAGTGGTTGACCCTGACTGCTATGCCGGAGGTCGTAGGTACGATTCCTATCCAGGACAAATGTTTATGTGATGAGCCCGATCATTTGTACGGTGTTTGGGTGTAATTTATCTATAATATGTATTTAGAAATATATAAGTATGTTTATCAGTTGTCTAGTACCCTTAACACAAGCTCTGCTTAACTTGGGACTAGATGGCGTTGTGTGATAGTTGTGGAATATTATTATTGTAATTTCAAATACGTATCTACTCAACCCCAATGCAGCTAGTATGTAATTTTGGCTAGTTACTTAATTTTCGAGTTTCTGATTTCAGTCCAGTTTCACCGGACCAAAGCGCTATTTGCCTACTAAAGATTTAGGAACATTCGACTTTTCCGACCGGTTGGTACATCTCTAAAAATAATTACTGACGCAGTACTTATTTATTAATACTTTATTTAAAAAGGGTCGCTTACGTCAACACTTTTCTCATCAAAATAATTTTAGCTGTATGATTCTCGCTTCTGTCAATCTCACTGCTCATTTCGTAGAAATTACATCATGAATGAACCTTTTTCTATTCTTATGGTGTGAAATGTGGTGTGGGACAATACGATTCCCGCATCACCCACCCCCATATGTCCGCCATAGACTAGGTATAGTAGTTCCCCATTGAACGTCTCAGGAGGTAAGAATAATGTGGACCTTACAAAAGG
Source organism: Agrotis segetum (assembly GCA_036375495.1). Lineage (NCBI taxonomy): Eukaryota > Metazoa > Arthropoda > Insecta > Lepidoptera > Noctuidae > Agrotis > Agrotis segetum. The sequence goes on along the minus strand of JAQSVV010000090.1, from coordinate 782,071 downwards.
TTCAACTACAATAGATCTTTAAATCGATGACCACATGTCAATTTAAAATGATAACATTCTTTTTTATTCCAGGGCAAATTAATGCAATTGAATGGCATTGTTTTTATTTGCAGCGGAATATTACGGAGTTGCTGTAGTTTTTGTGACAGTGAAGTAATTGTCTATTTTGAGATAAAACTGCAGTGTATTTGTGATTTCTGTTTGTGCAGTTGTGTGCAACAGGTTTTAAAGTTTGTGAGTAATAAAATAGTTTAAGGCACTGTAGAACTAAATTCTTAAGACATAGTATTAAAGCGTTTTTAACATGAAAGTCGTTTTCTTGTTTCAAAAGTTTTGACATTCCCTTTATAGGTAAACAAATAGCTGTTAGTCACGTAAAGGCATCCCCTTTGTAAAAGTAAGTAGGGTAGCAGTTAACGCGTATACGTACCGATGGGTGTTACCTTATGGGGGTGGGTGATGAAATATAGCGTAATAGGGATTACTACAACCCTCTGTTCAGAAAATGCCTTTATGATATTTGCCGGTGTATGGCTTAAAAATATGTCTTCGTTATACTTATAATGTTGTTAATTATTATTGATTTGTTTATTTCTGGGGACAACAGTTATTATTTTTACAGTACTGTAAGGGTTTTCTGGCGTTTCAATAACATTGACAAGAGTGTACTATTGGGAATCGTTTCTAAAATTGTCTGCAAGTAATCAAAACGGCAGCGGTAGTGTCGATTGAGGTTACGCGCCTAAAATCCATGTCATCATCATCGTCAGCTTGAAAACGGCTATTGCTTAGCAATGGCAATGGTAAAACAATATTTAAAATAAAACTGATTTTTGTTCATTCTCATTTTCATATAAATAAACAAATAAATATGTCAAAAAGCCCACTTACTCGGTCATTAAACTCATAAAATTTAACAAGATGGAGCCAGACGGCCTTTTCAATCTCAAGACTCGATTATGCACGTGCTTCTGCATAACCATGAGATAATACCCCGTATTATACATAATACACTCACCATAAAAATACAAAAAGAAACGTGCATATCCATATTATGCTACCGCCCGACCCGAAGTCAACAGGCCGACATCGTCGGAACGCGACGGAAAAAGCCGACGTTAACCGAATGTTTATGGTGCTTTTTTGCTCCGTCTCGCTCTTTCACTATAACAAAAACACCGTAGTTCAAAGCTCAAAAGCTTGCTTACTAGTTCGCCGCGTGCATCGAACGTGCTCCCAATATTCTGATGTTTATGTTTTAAAATGTTATTGAATAACAACACTGTTGTAATATAACAAACCAGTGTTTTGTTTATAGAATAAATTATTTAGTTTCGCAGTGTTCAGTGGTTATTTATAATTGTGTGGAAATAGAAACAGAAGTTTGTTAAAATGTGAGTATGATAAATCTGAGTAATTTAATAGTGTTATGAAGTGGAGTGAGGTGGATTTTGAAGCCACGATAGTTTCTAAAGTTTCTCTCTAGGTTGTAAGACGTAGGTACAATTTATTTGTGTATTCAGCACAGATGTTTTAGCTATTCGGAATGACTTCCTGTTACTTTTAAAAGTACCTATTTATAAGCGCAGTCATGAATGTTCGTTGTATTAATTAAATTAATTTAATCAGCATTTTTGTATTATTGTTTTTGAGATTAACTTTAAGTATAAAGTGACTTTATAAGTGTTGCGATCGAATCGAATTAAATATTCAATTTAAATCTTATTGTGTAAAGCTCGTAAAGTTTTCCTTTTTGTCGTTAATATAATTAAACTCGAGATTTTAATTGAAAGCGTTGGTTACTGCATTATCATTAACACTTAATAGTCTGATTCAATTAATTGAAGCATTCACTTTTAAATTGAAACTTTAACAGTAATCGCAAAACTTATTTGAAGTTTTCTTCATTAAAATTGGTACTTAATAACAGAACAAAATAATAAATTAAAACTTATTTAGTACTAAGTTTAAATAATAAACTGGTGGTATTGTTAAAAGAAATTATGTACAATTAGTGCGGAACCAATTGATTGATGTGCGTAGCGACCTCTGTCGGTTTGAAATAGGAACAGGTCATTATTCTCTCTGCTAAGATCTTTTGTGTTGCCATGTCTAGACTAGAGTGTCACTAGCTCTATTGTCTATTCTTTTCTAGAAGTAGGTGCCACATTAATATATCAATTTGAAAAGTAATATTCACTAGTGTTACCTAGAGAAAATGGGTAGGTACCTACCTATCTGTGAAAAATAGTACTTGAATGATGTATCGTTAGAACTGGGTCGTTGATCTAGCGATTGCTTGTTCGACTATTGAGATTTTGGGTGAGTTCCGTGGGTAGGTATGTGACCTCAATACACATTTTTCATTGGGTAGTCAGCCAAATTCAGGCCTTTACTAGGTTGGGTTCGCGAGAATGTTTAAAGAGGTAACCGTGGCGTGGATTTTAGTCAGCTTAGCTTTAGTCAGCGTTGCAGTAGCTAAGCAGAGCTTGTGTTATGGGTTTGGGTACTAAGATAACTGATAAACATACTCATATAATATTTCTAAATACATAGGTACATAATTATAGATAAATAACCAACATTTGTCCTGAGTGGGAATCGAGCCCCCGGCATAGCAGTCAGGGTCGCTAACCACTAGACCAACAGGCCAGTCTATGATACTACTAGCAATTTAAGGTAATTGGCTAATTTTAATTACGAATGTGATGTTAAAATGACTTATCATGATTTGAGAAATTTATGCGTAAAACTTCTGCCGAATCCTTCAGGAGATTAAAGGGAAAATGTTAGGTTTGCATTAACGATCACAATCACTTTGTTATTACGTTCGACCGTTGTTCATCAGCGAATATAACCTTAATTCACGCCGTTACACCTAAAAGGTTTGGCTGGGATCCAAACTGTTAACAGAGCAACATAAAAAGCGGTAAAAGTTTAATGTTGTTTGGTTTTAAAGTGATTGTGTAAGTGGCAGGAGCTTAATAAGTCATTGTTGTTTTTTTTTTCTTTTCCTCACACTTTTTTTTTTTTGAGTGAGAAAATCCTCACGGATACCCTCCGAATAGGGCGGGCGGAGGGTTATGTCGGACTCAAACCGACTAAAAACCCACTTTCCTTCTTGTACCATTGGTCGGGGGCCCGGGATAATTATATTTAAAACATTCGCTCGCACCCCCAACTGGTATCGGCCCGCTATTAACGGCAGGCCTATCTCCAAGTGCAATTACAGCTCACCTCCTGTTAGACTTTTCCTCACACTAGGATTTTCTCCTGTATGTGTGATTTTACAAACATGTAAAACTTACATACACAAATGAAATAGCTAAACGCGGAACAACTACCTTTCGGACGGGCAAATACATCAGTTTTCCTGACCAGGAATCCTGATCCGTTTTTCGAAATCTGTTCGGGAAGGTATCGAATACACACAAAACATCATCATCTGCCTGCCTTTTCCCAACTATATTGGGGTCGGCTTCCAGTCAAACCAGATTCAGCTGGATATCAGTATTTTACGTGAAGCGACTGCCTGTCAGACCTCCACAACCCACAAACTGGATAATACGATACCCCATGGTAAGACTGGTTGTCAGACTTTAGAGCTTCTGACTAACATTAACGACTGTCAAAGATCTACAAATGACAGCCGGGACCAACGGCTTTACGTGCTTTCCGAGGCACGGAGGAAACTCGCTATGACAGATGGTCACCCATCCACAGACCAACCTTGGCAAGCGCGGCTTAACCCAGAAGATCGGCCTGTGCGGCTGTAATTATTTAGCCACGAGCTCCTCCACGAGATCGAATACACACAAAACATACACATATAATTTTGTATGAATTCACTGCGTCCGGATGGAAAACGGATCAGGATTCCTGAGGCTTTACCACGAGCTTTTAACGCGATCCAGTTTAAGGTGTGAGAAAGAGACAGAGACGTAGGTAAGTCGTCTAGCGCCATCTCTTACCTATAACATAGACTGGATCGCGTTAATAGTTCATGGTAGGCCACCTGATCAGGAAAACTGATGGATGTTGCTCCGCTTCAGTGATGCCTATGTATAATTTTCCGGACGGGAATCGTATCCGAGCCCAGCAACGCAACAGTTAATCGCTCAATCATCGCATCAATCATGACTTTTAAGAGTCGCTGCCAGGCATTTCCACTTTGAGCTCCCGATGAAATGCCACCTGAGCTAATAGCACCTTAACTATTCCACATACCTACCTATACGGGTCCTATTAAATTTTTTCGTTGTTTTTTCTTGTTCAATTTTTTAACTTAAATGAGAAATACCCCAGAAAGTAGTTCAAACGAAGATAAATCAATAAAGAATTTATTTTTATGATTGATGTAGATTTTAGATTGCATACCGCATTCCTAATAAAAACCGGTTCAAACAGAAGTTTAGCATATTAGCGTAGACAAACAGTCAATATTATTTGACATTAATAGCTCTTTCGTATAAGCTATTAGCATGTTGGATCTCGTAAATTAAAATGCCATAAAGTTTTTACTTTGCAGACAGATTAGTTATTTAAATTAGAAGTAAACACAAACGTGTTCTTACTTCTAAAATGTCCTTCTGAATTAGAGAGCTGTCGCAATTATTTTTCAATAAATTAAATAAAATCTGAGAAACAAGATACTGGGGGCCAATTCTCGGCTTTAGAGATCGTGTCGAACTCGACAAAAATTTCTAATGACGTCATTTTCTCGACAAATTTTAATAGTTGCTATTCTGGGGATGTCGAATTCGACATTTGTCGAAGGCTAACGTTAGAGTTCATGTCGAGTGCTTCTGAGCAGTAGAGATGTAATGTCGATTGTAAAGATACGTCATTTCTGAGTGAATTTGTTGAGTTTTGGATTGTACACTGTTTTCTTTTCTTTAGTTTTTAAATAAAATACGGATTGGCATGTCATACCTACTGGAAATTCGATTTATACTCTTGATTTTTGCATTTTGTTTTCTTGAAACGACGACCTTCGCACTTTGATTTGATTTGAATTAACAAACTTTGTAATTCGTGTACCCACGATTGCACTAGAAACCACTGAAAGATGGACGAGTTTATTAGCATTTTATCTCGGAGTTGGCGACCAACTGGCCAATACACGGCGACAACAGCGTACTTATCCCGCCGTCGATATTTACCATTTGAGCGAAACAAAGGTCACTATAATAATTCCCCTCCATGTTAAAATAAAAGAAATCATAAAATGTAAAACAGCACAGCCCACTAGTGATTTATAAACACAGAGTCCATGTAAACATAACCATAACAAGACGCAAATTCTGACACTGACAGACAATCAACTGTCAAAATGATTATTTTTACGTTAAACGTTTCGTTTCGTACTAAAATAATTAGATTTAGCCTGCGTTTTAAAACAAAATCATTCATTCACCTATAGTTACCTAAAACGGAACGTGCGTTTCTTCATAATGGTAACATTATGTTCACTCGACTCGACATTTTCGTGACATTTATGTCTATTTTGACTGAGAATACGGATTTCTGCTCAATTCGACATTTTTTGGTAGAGATAGAGATATTTTTGATAGACATAGAGATCGACTTACAATCTAGAACTCGAGAAAAATGGCGAAAATCGAGAATTGGCCTCCTGATTCTTTATGAGTCTCCATATTCCCGAACAAACGAATATTTGTGTTACCTTCAAGTTATTTGTGTATATTAACTGTGTTTCTTGTTTAGTTAACACTTTACACACGAGACTCACGATATAGGATAAATTCCTAGAGTGGGGCAATGAATTTAAGAGAAAAACATAATTATTAGATGTTGAATTAATCAGAGCCATAATAATTATAGTTATTTATTGAAGATGGATTCACGTTATGTGTTGTTTTTGGTTTTTTTTGAAAACTAACTTGGGTTAATATCCGATATGGAAATAGGCTTGAAATTCACCGTTTTATATATTTTTACATATTTTCATGTGCTAAATACTTAATCTATGTGTATAAGTTCGATTGAACATTTTACATGTTGGAAATAAGCAATTCTCAATGGTTTCAAAACAATTTGTTGTTTTGTTTCTGTCTTCCACTTGTGTAAAAATTTATTTGAAAAAAAAACATCAAAAATAAACCAATAAATCTAAATAAAGATTGATAGATTCCCAGCCATTTAGTGTGACGCCAGATTGAATCTTATTTCATGCGTATCAGCCCAGAAGAAAAACGAAATCAATTTGTTTCTTCCGCTACAATATTATATTTTGTGTTCCGGTTACAGCAAAGATTGTTACAATTACTAGTACCTAATAAGGTCGATGTCATACCATTATGGACGTTGGGTAAATATTTTTAGAGTCTGTTTACTTTATCATGATTAGGCGAGCTTTTTACACACTTTTTGCGTTCATTCATTCACACATTCATTCATTGCGTTCATTTATTTTTCATATTTTAGCACACAAAAAATAATTAGTCATCTTTCATTTCATATTTCTAAATCATTTATCTATTTATTTAAAAAAAAAATACAATTATGTCGTCTACTATATAAAAATAAGTCGGGTTTTCCTTCCTGACGCTATAACTCCAGAACGCACGAACCGATTTCGACGGTTTTGCATTCGTTGGAAAGGTCTCGGGCTCCGTGAGGTTTATAGCAAAGAAAATTCAGGAAAAATTTTAACAGAAAAGCGTGGCGAAACGGAGTTTATCGGGTTTGCTAGTAACTTGTAAAATAGATTTTACGATCAAAATTTCGAAAAAACTTGAAAACACGTGGATAATGCCTCTGGATGCATACGTGTTACTTTCCTTTTTATTGAGTAACGAAACTAACTTGGATTGCAGTGTAGGTAGTACCTACATTTTCTACAAGATCAGATCGAAACAAACTGAGTTATTCATATCCCGGGGGCACTCCAAGAGCATTAAATTTTATGTTCCGTGCTCTTGTATATCTTGTCCAATGGACTGCATTAGTGTGTGAAAGTCGTACAAAGAACCATTCAATACTTGAACTATTATGACCGATTTCAATAACTGACATTTCAGCTGTGAATATTAAAGAATTTGTTAGAACCCCTCAGCCATATTGGTTTCTTAAGTATGTGAACTAGTAAGACCCCTCTTTGAGGAGTGGCTGGATAGGCATTACCGGACGCGCGGCTGGGTTGGAGGGAGGACTCTATCCTCTCCCTCAAGCGGCCCGCCGCCTCCTTTGCGAGCATGACTGCTTTGCAGAAGCCCTCGACCAATGCCGGGCGCGAGATGTCTTCGACTATCGCCACCGTGAGGACTCGGCGTTGCTCTGACCAAGCGGGGCAGTCCTGCACCGTGTGTTCCATCGTGTCCTCAGGGCGATCCTCGCAGTGGTGACGCCCAGGCGTTTCTTGCCTCCTTATCAGACACAGGTACCTTCCGAAACTTCCGTGTCCGGTGAGGACCCGCGTTATGCGGGTCGCCTATCCAGTCACTTCTCAAATAGGGGTCTTACCGCCGCGATTGTGGCGTGCCCGAAAAAAAAACTCTTTTAGTGTAGTTTTTTGTGGACATTCACGTGCCCACTCTACCCAATTGAGCGCACAATAGAATTCTTAGTTTAAAGTAAATCATCGCGGATTTTAAACGACACAATAAAAGAATTCAAAATCCAAAAATCGACCGGTGACTTCGAATAGCTGCTCTGCTGGGCATAAAGAAAAATGCTATAATCCGGACAAGTTTAATCAAACAGTTCGCAATGTTCTCGGATTGCAGCCGGAATCCCCGTTAATTCTGAAACCCTAGGGTTTATCCTGCAGTAATCCAAGCCTTTCAATGCCCCGTTGAGAGAAGTTTACATGTACGAGTATGTGCTTCGAGTATTTGTACTTGGATTGAGAGATTATTGAATGTGAATGTCAATTTGGTAGGTACCTTTTTTTTTCTTTTATCTTGTCCTTCCATAGCCTTTTACGTTCCGGGGCCACGGTAATTCTTTAGTTCCGTAATCCCGAAATATTTGTACTTGGATTATGGAGCAATTATTAAATGTGAATCATTATTTGGGACCATAACACTTAAGAATCTATAAGTAACAGAAAAACTTATTAAAGCTGCTTCTATATTGTATGTATTTTCTTGAACAAATTGGCATCCAGTGTTTTACTCATGATGTTACCCTACGAACTTAGAATTAGAAAGTACATATTTTTATTGAAAAATACGCTTACTTGCTCGGGTTTGAACTTACAACAGTTGACAGGCTTCCCATATATTATATATATTTGATCATGTTCAGTTGGTACAAATTACGATACTTTTAATTGAATTCGACATCTGTTCAGTGGGTTTTCTTCTCAAGTTCTAAATATATTTCCCCTTACAAACTCACACCATATCATGAATCAAACACATACTTCATAACAATTCCTCCCCTCATTATATTCTGAAATCAAACGTCCAAAACAAATGAAAATCGTTTCGCTTCCACTAACAATTTGGTTGACAGCCAACCACGTTCCCTCCGGCCATAACTTCGACACAGTTTGACTCAGTTTGGCGACCAACCAGATCCAATTAATGTTTGCTCGTAGTGTTTCACACGTATGTTTTGAACTGGCTGATGCAGGTAGTTCCACCTGACTTCTTCATCAGAAATTATTAGACGGAAACGTACTCCCGGAATAAGGTTTTTTTTTTCTCATCAAGGCTATATGGCTATGGTGTAGGTACAGTCAAATCAATACATCGATAAGGGCCAGTTAGTTGATTAATAGTTAAACAAAGAACAGTTAATATCACATTTTTATTTAAAACCGGCCAAGTGCGTGTCGGGCCACGCACAGTGTAGGGTTCCGTAGTTGCCCATCAAAATACTTATGCGAACTAACTAAACTGATGAATTTAATTTTAAAAAGAAGAATTTTCAAAATCGGTCCAGGAGTCTTTGAGAAATCGGGGAAAATACGAATTTAGAACCACCTCCTTTTTTTGAAGTTAGTTAAAAATAGTTGACGATTAAAACCTACCTATCCCCAAAAAACATACCGTAAAAACATACCTATTAAAGCTGTAAAAATAAAAGTTGACAAACTTACATTTGCAGTTGAATCCGATACATTTTGTTTAAGAAAATATGTAACCCAAGTACATTTTATAAGTTGGTCGACTATTACTCGTAAAGTTGTAAAGCCTACTTAGTCATGACACTTTTCTTTTAAACTTCGTTATACACGCTGTTTTTTTGCATTTTCGTCAAACTTCAGGTGGTTGTCACAAAAGTCAAAAATAATCAATTGAAAGTACAGTACCGGGCAAAACTAATAAGGGTTGCTTTTTTTTTGTTGTTGAAATACAGTATTTCAGAATTAAACCCTTAATTCAATACAAATGAAAGAGAATCACCCGACTACGCAGTCCGCGCGTACGCACACAGCGATGAGCAGCTGGTGTGCGTGAATTGAATCTACTACTCTTGAAGAAACTAGTTCACACTTACGGATTTCAGAAATAGGAAAAATAAAATAAAAAAATACCTACCTATTTTATTGTTGATTTGGGTCGAGAATCATGAGTATAATCACGTCCTTGAATTTGACTAGGTTGCAGATCAGCACATTGTATATACTACTATTGTGATTTTTTTCACACCCCCAAACATAACCGTTTAGCTGGTAGAGGGGGGGGGGGACACTCGAGTCGAGCAAAATTTAACACTTTAAAGCTTAATATTTCAAAAACTAATTTTTTTATCAAAAAATTGTCAATGGAAACTATCAATATTTTTTAAAGACCTATTTAGTGATACCCCACACTAAACATCCCCACTTTACATGTTCAGGAGGTACCCTAAAAAAAATTATTTTTTGAGATTTTATTTTACCACTTTTTCGGCACAACAAAACCGTATATTTACACCAAATTACAGCTCTCTAGTACTGTGCGTCTCTGAGCTAAACTGCGGACAGACGGACGGACGGACGGACGGACGGACGGACGGACATGGCGAGACTATAAGGGTTCCTTGTTGACTACGGAACCCTAAAAATGGTTTCAAAGTGTTTTGAATTTAACAAATTGTTGGTTTAAGTAATTATCAAATAACGCGGCCTAAGATAAATAAAATTTTTGAAGAGAATTATTGAAGTATTACAGCATAAAAAGGAGAAACAGTACCTATTAAGGGTAATCACAGTAAATCCATTTTCCAAATGTTTCACACGATTACAAAACAAAATGGCTATAGGAGGGCCATTTAAAAAATAACATCAAACGCGTTCGCATTTGGGTTGCAGATACCCCATATTATGTGTATCAATTTTCAACTGAATCGATCCAGTAGACTCCGCACAAATTGACTGTGACAGACGTCAGACTGACATTCGTGTCATTTATAAGGCTGCCATTTTTTTTCAAGAACCCCATTACAAACAGACGAGCAGTACTCTGACATATAAGTAGGATACTTTTACTTTTGTACGCAGCTTTATTTTCCTTTATTTAGAATTTAACAATTAAATATAAAAATATTTAAAAATAAATATGAACGTTTTTATTTCTGTAAATATATTTTAAAAAATTAAAAAAATGTAAGGAAAAAAGAAATTAATAAACGAAACAAATAGTAGATTATTAACCAAGGGGATAAAGCAGTGTCTTCTGTCGCGGGTGACGATTTAAATCGCGAGCATAACGAAGGACTCGAGGCTTACTCCCGAACGTAGCGAGGGTGTTAGGAACTTAAATCACGAGCGAAGCGAGGGATTTAAGACGAGTCCTGAGTGTAGCGAGGGATTTAAGTTCACCCAAGACTAAGACAGCTTTATCACCGAGGAAAATACTCTACTTTTCGTACCACTTGCGAAAAAATTAACATAATAATAATATGAGATAAGCATTAATTAACCATTTAAATTTAACAATAACTTATTTAAAAAAAACTAATTAAAATAAACTCAACGTTTATGTATTTGAAGAAAACAAAACGCGGCAAATTCCTAGATTATATTGTATTCTCGGAAAAGCAAAGGCATCAAGATCATACGGCCTCTTCGGTTTTCGTAATGTTATTAAATCTTAACTGCATAATAAATGCGTATTCCTTTTTCAAAAAGGAAAAACACTCGTCCCTTAGGTTTCCTATTATAAAACAATGGTCGTCGTCATGTCATATTATAATATCTATTTATGTTATATATTTTAGTTAAATCTAAGTATGTATGTGTAATTTATTTATCAAATATTTTTTTTATATATACGTAACGGTATATTTAATATAGGTATATATTTTCATATGTATTAGTATATTATTTATAATTAGTTGTAGAAGTTTTAATCGTTTCATATTGTACAGTTGCACCTATTCCAGCTTCATCTCCATTTGACCCAAAGGTTGACTGGTAGATAATGCCTTGTGGCATTAAGTCCGCCTTATGTACCTCAATTGTACGTGAAAGTTTAAATAAATAAATAAAATACTCTACTTTTCGTACCACTTGCGAAAAAATTAACGTTATAATAATATGTATGAGATAAGCATTAATTAAACATTTAAATTTAACAATAATATATTTTAAAAAATTAATTAAAATAAACTCAACGTTTATGTATTTGAAGAAAACAAAACGCGGCAAATTCCTAGATTATATTGTATTCTCGGAAAAGCAAAGGCATCAAGATCATACGGCCTCTTCGGTTTTCGTAATGTTATTAAATCATAACTGCTTAGTAAATGCGTATTCCTTTTTCAAAAAGTTGTATAATGCTTTACATACAAACTCAATGGTGTAAAGACAGACTGATGTAGTTCACTATCGGTAAGTATTCGAAATTCAAATCACATTCTCTCCCTAGAGGATGAATGAAATTCAGTACAACTTTCTTTCCCTAGGGAAAGCTGTTTTTAACAGATTAATAATGACTATTGTTATGTACGCTTTTTGTGGCATAGAATGTCACTTTTTTGAGCAAGTGGTACGAAAATGAATTTTATCGTTCTTTTTCTCGGTCTCGGTTCTATGCCCGTTTAATTTCTAGAATCTAGGTGATCGTATTATTAGTCTGGGCGTAAAAATGTAACAAACAAACAACCTAACTTTCGCATTAATAATATTTAAATTTGTATGCGAGCATACCAACCAGCATTACGGGCTATGTTCATTTCCTGAAAGTAATTTCATTTGAACCGTTGTACAACGCAAAAGGAATGAACAAAAGTAGGTCGAGAATCCTTGCAAAGTTCTTGCTTGTTCTGTAAACTTGATTAAATTATAGTTTTCTTCCTTGAAGTTCCTCATGTTTACATAAAAGAACATTGTGTAAGTACTATAAAATTCAGGACAGCTGAACTCTTGAATAATGTACGGGCCATCTCCTTTATATTTTTCGGTAAAACTTAAAATAAAACAGGCTAAGTGCAACTCGCGTCTAGAGGATTCTACAATCTAAATGTTGAATATTTAATCTTCAATATAATAATTTGGAGCCTTTTATAACAATTTCCTAACCTTTTAGTTGAAAGCATTTTCTCGTATATATAATATGGTACCTACACGTCCTCATGTAGGTCACAGATACACATGTTAATTATTATGTGTGCCGATTTTGAACTACCTAAATAAATTCAGTACTTTTTTTAGAGAACCCTAAGGAACCTAGGTGTCAATCATTGTCTCGATCGTAAGAAACAAACATGTGATTTACTTATTTAGTAGACATTCAGTATCTAAGTTCTGTTATATAAATCGGGTAATAAAATCAGAAATCGGGGAGTGTTTTAGAGTAAATATTTCAGAAGAAACCGGTAGAACAAAAGTCAGAAATACCGAAAAATCGGTAGGTTCAAATTCACTGGTATCAAATATGACAGTGTGTCAACATGTTGTCAGCACGTTATAATATGTGTATGTATGTGTGTCATGTTAGTAAACCCATTAGCGTGCATCGGGGCCATGCATCGACCAGTACTAAGAACGCGATTGTTTGTATGTATATTACTAGTAACTGTCGACCGATCGTTATTCGTGACAATTCGTAGCTTACGTGTTGATTGTTTACACTACGATTGTCACTTGTACCCCCTTTGAATTCTTCAAATAACTGTTACAATCCCACCACATTCACCTCTGAGTATACTTTGACAGTTGCTACTATCAACCTTATTTCAACGAAAATAAAGATCACTGAGTTTGACAGTTAGGGGTAAAATATCGGTAAAAAGACTGTAGTGTCATATTTCCGTTACACAACGTCATTTACAACTTTGTTTCGAGGCTTTTGAGTACCGTTTGACGTCTCTTGACGTCACAATAAATGAGAAACCCGATTCCCACGAAATGTAAATGAAAGAAAAAGTCGAGATGGGGGTAAAATGAAATGTTTCATTGTCGTGTCTTGAATACTTAGAAGTACCATAGAACACTTATTAGGAAGTACCAACTTAACATTTTTAACGAGGCTTAATATGAAGAGAATTTTAAATCATAAACCTTCCTTTTTGCTTCGCTTGTATCGGGTGAAAATATTTTTGAGTTTTACCTACCTGATATTTTAAAAAAAATAAAAGCTAATAGCATCTAGGAGTTTAATGGCAGTGGCAGTAGACTCTATCTCTTAGAATGCAAAGGGCAATCGAAGAAGCAGGACAGTTTTTTGTCAATATGAGTCTGACAGTTCCTACAGACACAGGACGGGGGGACCAATTTGATAATTTTACACCCATAAAAACGACAATAAAAAAAAACTAATCGGAACTTCTGTAAGACTGCGAACAAATCAATTTCAGAAGCTTTCAGAAGACGCGGGAAAACAAAATCAGGCAATACTGCCTGACTACCCCAATATTACAGCTATCAGCAGAAAAAGCCTCGCTCGACTGCACTAAACAACAATACAATTCTACTCTAAGTCATAGTTAAAATTGGATTGGGCAACGAGCGAGGCTAAACTGATTTTTTTTTGGTGGGCGCAAGTGAAGCGAAGTTGTCCGCACAGAGCGAACAGTCCGCGCGGCGCGGTTGAAAGGCGCCCATCTCGGTTGAGTAGCGGCCCAGCCCTCGGCCGCTATTTGCAGAACAATACAGGCTTGATGTGCGCACGCCTCTACCGGGAAAGCGCGGAGGGAAAACGCGCGAAGTCGCCAGTCTCGGCCCGCAAGTGCGACCGGCCGCGCGCCGAAGCACGCACGACGCAAGCGCCCTGGCGCTCGACGCCACGCGCCGCGCTCGCCGCGGCGTTACGTTTTCCGAATCGACCGCAGACGGCAACACTGCCACCGTGACAGAATTTCAGTGTCAAAAGGTTGGTGACCCCACTCTAGTGCAACCAAAATACCACCCAAACCCAAGGGTGCATAGCCTGGTTTCCTTCCTCTCGCCCGCCTGACATCTGCTACTCTGTGCAGTAGTAATTTCCTCGTGCGCCGCAAATGTCAAACGCTCTCGATTGAGTAGGAAATGCTGTTATGAAGAACTGATTTATTTCCCTATTACTGGGGTTTCAAAACTACCGATTGCCTATTTCAGGACTGATTGATTTGACATCTGCTTTGAATATTAAAAGGTAGATAGGCTTTTTATTACCCACACATTTAGTGGGATATAAATATTATATTTTGTAAGTAATTCTAAACATTTTTGATAGAAGTGACGTAATTTAATTTGCTAACACCTACCTGTACATTTTTTGCGAACCCAGACCCCAAAAGGATTTGCGCACATCCCGTTGGCCCATTGTCCTTGACACACTTAGGAAGGGAATGTCACAGAACAAGAAAATTTTGTACAGCATGTTCTCATTTTGGGAACGGTAATTTTTACTCGAGTGGTGTGCATTGGGTAAACAAATCGACGGTAAAACCGCTCAACGGGCTTTTACTAATAACCGAATCTGTGAACCATCGATGACAGCCGTGGCGCATCAGTTTATTCAACAAACTCTCACCCTACTTAACGAAGATCATGACTCCGCTACTTCGGAAACTTTTACCAGCATCTTAGCGGTGTAGAAGGATTTACTGTGATCCAATTTTAACTATAATTGATAAACACATTACCGATAGCAACCGAGAAAATCGAGAATCGATGATATTTCAACTCTGGTGTTTCTTAACGTCGTAAAAAAGAAATGGAGTATAGCGACCTATATATCGAGTCTTAAACTGAAATTAGATTGCGTTAATTAATGCGTTCAGTAGGAATATAAACTGTGTACCAAAACACGCCAAGGGATATGTCATGCCCCAGAAATAATAGCTCGACTGCTCGAACTATGTCAGTACCAAACTTTAGATCGATGAGATCACCGCTTTCAATGACATAAGACATCATATTTAAATGCACATAATTGTGGAATAAGAGGTGACACGCAATTTGCGTGAGAATTATACTAATGCTTGGCATTGTAGGTGCTGTTCAGTTGTAATTATTAGGCCCAAGGGTACAACAAACTATGTCTCATTGTGTCAATAGAGTTGTCAATTATGTTTCACAATGTGATGGTTCTTAAACACAGATCATCACTTGATCACAGGATAGTTTAAGAGCAGATTGGAAAAGAAACAAAATCCAAGGGTACTAGAGTCAACCGAAGATGTTTAAAAGAACAATAATTTTCCATTTAGAGTTGAGCAACATAATAATGTTTTTATAAGAAAGGAAAAGCAAAGCTTTAAAAAGCTTGAGGGCTTTAGCAATTAATCAAACTTTTCCGTTTACGTATTTTTTATCGTAATATTTTGTTCTTTCTTTATTTTATTGGTTCTAACTTCCAAAAAGCTACTTTTGATTAGGCTTTATCATTGACGAAAAAATGAAATGAATGAAAATGTACAATAATTTTGATCTTGCATTTGTCGAACAAGTTCGCAAATTAGGTTTCTATACAAGTTTATTAATAGTTTGTCACAGCGTGTTGTGCCAAAACCTTTCAATCAGCTTCTAATCAAATTATTTTAAGGTTGTCAATTAATATTACGAGCAGCATTATTAATATCACCCTGTATCTAATTGATGTATGATGAAGTTTATTAACGCGGTTTTCATTAGACAGCTTTTGTGTTGGTGAAAAGACACATTCAAATTACATTATTTTTGACGACATACTTTCCGAATATTTTGTTTTCCGACACCGAATTGTTGGAAAACAAAAATCAAAAGGCTGGGTTCTACTAGCCTCAGATGTAAGGCTAGTAGTATCCAGCATTTTGTTTTTTGTTTTTTTTTTTATTCTGAAGGTAAATTGATATGTCGATCATAATTATATATAATTTGCTTGTTTAAACAAGCAAAAACCTACCTACCTATGTATTCTAGGCAAATAATTTTCATGTTTCACAGTAGGGTAAATCCGGGATAGATGCCACAGCAGGATAGGTGCCCCATTTCCTAAAAACCTAACTTCGCGAAATCGCAACACAGCGGTAATAGTCTAAAATCAGGGCGCGTGCGCCCAATACTCAATGCCCCGCAGACCATCGCGCGGGATTGACTTGTTTAGCTCGTGCGTGCGATTATCTCCGCGACGAATACGACGAATGCTTCAAAGTTTCAAACGTAAGTATTTACTGTTACGTATCTTTTTTATGTAGTAATAAATTCTGTTAATTTTTTTTTTATACATGTATTGGTTAATTAACTATATATCTACTTATTCATAATTGCCCTTTTGTATTTAGTTAAGTCAAAAAATAAAAGGGCATCTATCCATACCAAAAAGGATAGTCGCCCCAATTTTTCGCAGTATAGGTGCCCTTAGGGGCATCTATCCCCCATATACCTATGTCATGACATAATATTTTTATAATTATTATTTTTATTTTGATATCACTCTTAATGAGTTTTCATATAGACCTCTACTGATAGTTTGTAATATTCTTTGGGGCTGTATAAAACCATAGTATTGAAAGTGTATTTAAAGTATTATGTTGTTGTATATTTTATTGTGTAATTTTATTTGTTTCTACTAATCACAGGTGAACCATGCCACGAATATATAAAAGAAAGGAAGGAGTACGACCTCGAATAGTTTCTTGGACTACAGAGGCATTACAAAACGCTTTCGATGAAATGGATAAGAATATCATGGGGATAAACGAAATATCCCGACAATTTGGAATTCCGTCGTTCGTTTAGTTTTTAAGAATACCATTAAAACAATTACCTAAATAGTACAAATAAAACATATTAAAACTATGTATTATACGTTTATTTCAATCTATATGGCGTCTATCCTACACCACAGGCAACTATCCTCCTCAGCATTTTCATACTGAGGCACCTATCCATATTGGCAGGCATCTATCCCCAAAAACAGAGGTTTGCAAAAACTCAATTTATGCAGAATCTGTTATTGTTAAATTAACAAAAACGAGTCGTATTGCTAGCACAAAGATCAAACATTTAACATTCATGGAAATACTTCATGAAAAACGTACAGTTTGAAAAAAAGAAAGCCTTTTCAAAAAGTGGGGCAACTATCCCGGTTTTACCCTAATACATTTTGATGAACTATGTAACATGAAAATTACCGTGGAGGTAAAAAAAAAAGTTTTAACAAAAACGCTTCAAGAAAATTTTAAGAGAAACCTTTTACGGTTTCTTGTAAAAGAATCTTCATAAAAATTTGGGTTCCACCTCAATTTTTAAATTCATTTATAAATTATTCAAGACATTTTAAAAGTAACGAAAATAGCATATACTTATTTCGGTGTTTTGCACATTGCATGACGGAAAGCGTAACAGAAAGATACTGGTTGTAATAATATTATGTATAACTAGCTGTTGCCAGCGGCTTCACCCGCTACAACTCGAAAATTATCCCACGGGAACATAAAATCGGGATAAAAGCTATCCTATGTGTTAATCCAGGTCATAAACTATCTGTGTACCAAATTTTAGCCAAATCCGTTCAGTGGTTTTTGCGTGAAAGAGTAACAAACATCCATACATCCACACATCCATACATACAAACTTTCACCTTTATAATATTAATAGGATATTTACTTATAGGTCAAATGTTCGAATAAAGTCGAGTTTTAATCACATAATGTAAATACACAACTAATTAATTGCCAAGTTAAGTAATACACGCGATATGTTAACACCATACCTATAACTTAAAAATAATTGCTTTTATGGGGAAAAGCAATTGCTTTTATAAGTCGTTTAGCATCCTTTTTGTGACTGACACTTCAATGTGTTGGATCTAACTAACGACAGTTTGTGAGGATCTATGTTTGTTACCCTTTAACACAAAAAATCTACTAACTAAATAAGGATGTTTCGTACATAGATAGTTTTTAAACTGGATTAACACGTAGGATAGTTTTTATCCCGATTTTTAGTTCCAAAGGGACAGTTTGCGAGTTGTAGCGACCGTTTACGAAGCCAGGTTGGTCGCAGGCTGCAAATATAACATGGTCCGGTGGGGGTACTGTGATGAGTAAAGGTGCGACTGCGGAGCCCTAGCACAAACGATGGGCCTCCTCCTCACTTGTGCTTTGAGTAATTCCACCTGCACTCTAAGAGACCTGTCCGACGCCACCACCCACGCCATAAATGTGGCAGAGTTTTGGTCGAAGCTCATTTAAACCTGGGGAATCATCGACACGACGAAGAAGTGACCAAAGCCTTTGGCAACAACTAGTAATACCATCACTTCGAACGCTAAATTAAACATCGTATTACTGAAATCGACGGATATGGAGCAAGTCAATTATTATTGTTCCGGTTGGCTGTTCAAAGAATGTATTCAAGTAGGTAATCAAAATTAATGAAGTTGTAACTTTAACTTTGAATGTAACATCAGTCCATATCTCAATATCTGTTATTTGTCATAGTTTTTATGGCACTATACAATCATATCTCTCATCTTATCCCATTCTAAAAGAATTCTCATACGAAAACATTTAAAAAATACAAAAAAAAAAACAAGTTCACATATTCGCACAACGCGTTCCAACGATATTTTAGTAAATAAGGCCTATTCAAGTTCCATTATTAAAGCTTTTGCGTGGGCCGGCCACTGATTATAACGATCCTGCCACAGAATTATGAACCTTGAAAGTCTTTCATACAGTTCGTTATTCTTTGAAGAGGGATGATCAACAGGCAGGTGAATAAATGCTTTGAAAATGGCCGGGCTTTTCAACGCGTTGCAAGTTTTATAAAGGTCTGGATTAAAAAAAAATATAGGCATAGCCAGCGTCTGTTATTGCACTAACTTATTTACTATGAATTGTACGCTTGGGAGTTTTCAGCGGAGAATTCTTTTTATCTTTTGCTTGCATTATGCGCGGATGGATGAGTTATTTTTTTATCTTTTGCTGGCATTTTCAAAAGTATTTACATTGTGGTTAGATTTGTGAAATTCTATCAGTTTGTTAGATATACGAAGGAAGTTCTGAATATACATTACTATTTTGAATACTGAAATTGTTCCTGTTATTATGGCTGTCCTATTACATGAAAACAATTTCGTTTAAAAATGAAGTTTAGGCAACTACTACTTACTTTAAATAGTACTTTGAGTTCAATCTGAAACCATATTTTGGAGACAGAACATAAAATTTATGATAGAAAGAAAAACTAAAAATAAAACTGGCACATCCCACAATTTAACCTATAACGATAAACTCTACTCCAATCAACACTTCAGAAAAACAAAAAACAAAAAAAAAAACTCAATCGAAAAAATCCACCTGAACCTTTGTTATATTTCTGTCATGTCTACTTTCCCGGGTCCGTCACCCGTCCCTTACGTATACGTACAGTATACGTGGGTAGCTTCACAGGTACCCAGACTTTATTTATGTCGCACAACACAGCCCTTTGAAGTATCACAGTACCCAGACAGACGACACCTACCCATAGCAACAGTGAAGCACTTTCATGCCTTTTATTTTTAATTTTTCGGCACCGTAAAATTAGCCTTTGAAAGTCTTTCATTAAAAAATCTACAGATAAAAGGAATGTTGAATTGAAGCTATGTAATGAAGATGTGGTCGTTAATTTTGATGTTTTGTTAAGGATATAGACGTAAATGTTCATGTTTATAAAGATAAATGAAGCTCTGAGCTTTCTAATAGAACATTTTGGTTCTATTTTTGTCGATCTTTGATGATTATAGTGAGAAGGATAGTGACAGGTGTAATCATAATTCTAAGTAGTAAAATTTCATAATAATTATGTGAAGAAAAAAACATTATTTTGAAAATAACTGTATTATTCAAACTAAATTTTATCTTAGTGAGCAGATGAGTGGTCTGTTTCTTGGTCATCCAAAATTGCAATGCTGGGAGCTTTCTAGACACTTTTTCCGTTGATAGTGACGTAAATACATTTTTCGAGGAGCTATAATTCTTTTTTTTTATTAACGTCTGAAACAAATATTAAATCTATTGAGATTGAATATTATGTTACTTTCGGACAGACTACGAACGGAACAGTCATAAACAAACGTTCTTGACTTTGTTTTTGACTTCTGCTTCTGATTAGACATTTTAAAGACTCGGTCAGCCACATTCAGTAGTTGATTGGTTTCAGACAACGATTAAATCGCTGATAGTAACCGGGATTGATTATATAAATTTCCGAATCGTAACATCGAGATAAAAAGTATCCTGTGTGATAATCTAGACTATAATCTGTCTCTAAGGTAAATTTTATCGAGATCCTTTAGGCCGTTTTGACATGATTTTATTTTAACAAACAAATATCCATATATCGATCCAAACTTTCGCATTTATAAAACATACTATACTTGTTGCCAGCGGCTTCACCCGCTACAACTCGAAAATTATCCCACAGGAACATAAAATCGAAATAAAAATATTATTATTAATATCCTATGTGTTAATCCAGTTTATAAACTATCTGTGTACCAAATTTTAACCAAATCAGTTCAGAGGTTTTTGCGTGAAAGAGTAACAAACATACACATATACATCCTCACAAACTTTCGCATATATAATGTTAGTAGGATTAGTTAAGATTACATTGACCACGGTACTGTCTAAGCCGTGAAAAAACACTGGAAAGTAAACGGCAATTGAAGAAACAAAAATTCGCCCAACAAAAAGTACTTTGCACGAAAAAAATCTGATAAATTCGCACCAATAATAATTTCAGTTCTTAAAGAAAATGAAGTCACTTTGGTTGATGAGGAAAATGGGTCAATCCACAACAGAATTAAACATGCTGTTTTAAATAACTGAAGAACATCGTCGTTGTAAGCAAGTTCCGATAAATTAGGAACAATAATGTTTTAGTTCGCAAAGTAAAAGAAGTCAATTAGGATGAGAAAAATGGGTCCAATTCAAACGAAGTATCAAAAATACTGTTTGAATAAGTAAAGAACAAAATCATTGTAAGAAATCGTCTAGATAACATACCCCACAATCAGTACAGGCCCTTTTAAAGCTCCACACGAAATGAAAAGATCTGTAAGCTCCTAAGCAGCTTATAGTTGAAAATTCTTTCGATATCACAAATACATTCCCTCTTAAAGAAAATCTTTCTATGAAATCGGAACACTCGCTTAAATAGACTGAAAATATTAAGCCGTAAGGTATGATTTTCAATAAATTATTAATAGTCGAGTAACGATGTTTACCATTAAGAGGAAACAGCACGGTCGTTTTTCCATACAAACGTAGTCCCCTGTTTTCTTTCTGGATAATGCCAGAAGATCAATATTTTTTTTACAAAAAATCTATGACCACTATTGGTATGTCTCTATGTTTTCCTTTTTTCCATAAATTAATTATTAAAAGAGATATGAACATTCAAAATCCTAAAAAAATAGCCAGATTTTCCGCTGTGTTCAAATATCCAGAAAACAAATTTGACGAGATTATATAAAAAAGGGAAAACATAGGAACACGCTCAATGCCTTTCTTTATTTTTTAAATAAAAAAGTAGTGAAATCGGTTAAGTTATGGAGGAGTAATCAGGGGACTACGAATCGTTGATTTTGTGCCATTTAATAAGGTATTATACTGCGTGTTTCGTTCTCGATATATGTATTTACCATGCAGCTTTCTCGATTCACTCGGCAACTGACGCAATTTTTCAGAGCTAAAATTATCTGTGTAAGTATGCATTATTATCTGTGTCCTTACGTGAACTGTCATTCTTTTCGTTTGCGCGGCAACTGATACTGTGTTCTACGAAATATTAAAGTAAATTTGAGTGTTATACAGTGAAAATTGTGCATATTACACCAAAACTATGCCTAAAAGGCGGCATGAAGAAGATTTAGAATACTATAAAAAGAAAATTAGAAGAATAGAACGCAAAATGAAGCGCCGTGGTCGTCGTCGGGATGACTCTGGTGGAAGTGAGGCTTCAATTTGCAGTACTCCAGGTACCTAATAAAAAGTTGTCTTGTGATTGCTATTATACGGTACGGCCACTGGCTTTCATAGCAGTTAAAGCCACAAGGTTTTTTCATAACCTTAAACCGTATGAGACGGGTGGTGTACGAGATACATCGACGTGCTCACTGGACTCGGGTTGTATACGAGATATACGGACGAGATCCTTTAGATGCGGGTCGTATACGAGATATACGGACGTGATCTGTAAACTTTATATGAAGTGAGGCTTCATTAAGCAGTTTGTTAGCAATCACTTGTACAAATTTCCAGTGGTATGTTTTTTGTTTTTCAGATTACAATACTGATAACACTTCGAACGAGGTCGAAATCATTGAAACATTACCACGTGATAGGTCGCCAGCAGGATCTATGACAGACCCGGTTCCAGAAGAATCTGAACCACCGATTGCAGAAAACTCTACCTCAGTCACAGCGGTGAATCTTGAGCCTACCTCAGAAATACCAACAATAAGTTCTGAGGTACTTTTAGCACTGGGCGATCTCATGCCAGAGAAACCTGTATATGGTCCTACTATAAACAGTGACTTGGCTCGTATTTGGAGCAATATCTTGAAAAATGGTCTTCTTAAAGAGACAAAACAAAAATTAATGGAACAATTGATCCCAGAAAACGTACCTTTATTAAAGGCGCCAAAGCTGAATCCAGAAATTTCTGCTTCGGTAGGTGATAATATTGTCAGCAGAGACAAAAAGATAGAGTTGGAACAAAACCAACTAGGCATTGGACTATCTATCATCAGTAATGCTATAACATTGTTAATAAATAATGATACAGTGGACAGATTAAAGTTGATCTCGCAACTTAGTGACGCGGGAAGGATCTTGACAGACCTCCACTCGGTACAAACAAAATCAAGGAAAAATTTAATTTTCCCAGTAATAGATAAAAAATTTTATGATGCCATCAAAGATGTAGAAAGAGATGAGTATATATATGGAGTTAATCTTAGTGACAAGATCAAAGTTTTGAAAACATGCCAACAAAGTGGCCAGTCTATCAAGAAACCTACATTCAACCAATATAACAATAAAGCAAATCATAAGGGAAACTCACAAGGTCCTCCTCGCTACAACCAGAGGACATCAGCGAGGTACGGACCCAAGAAGAACCAGTCCTCAATACAGGCCCGGAAACATCACGGGCACTATTACCAGTCCACTACCAAGAAAACCAAAGCCTCACAGGAGAAGCCTCCTGCTCGCACATAGAGGTAAGTCATGCTGGAAGACTGACACATTTTTTATCTTGCTGGAAGAAAATTTGCAAAGATGAATCTATACTTAGTTACATCAAAGGATACTCGATTACCTTTGTACAGAAACCTTATCAGAATTCAATGACCCCTACCCGTTCAGTAATATCATCTGAAGAAAATTCTGATATGCATACTGCTATCAGCATTTTATTTGCATGCCATGTAAAGACCAGTTTATCTCCCCTATATTTTTGATTCCAAAGCCTAATGGTACAAAAAGATTCATACTGAACTTAAAGTCATTGAATAAATATGTAGAAACATCCCATTTTAAAATGGAAGACTATAGGACAGCAATAGCTTTACTTTCCCCAGGTGATTACATGGCAAAAATTGATTTAAAAGAATCATATTTATTAGTAAATATAAATCCACAGTATAGAAAATACCTACGTTTCCAATATGATAAATTATACGAATTTAAGGCCCTCCCTTATGGCCTATGCTCTGCACCTAATATTTTCACAAAAATTATGAAGGTTGTAGTGACACATTTAAGAGGAAAAGGTTACAAGTCCGTTCAATACCTGGATGACCTACTATGTATAGGATCTTGTTATCAGTCATGTTTAAAAAATGTTCAAGAAACAATAGCTCTCTTAAAGTGCCTGGGATTTGTTATAAATTTTGATAAAAGTATATTAATACCATCACAGTCTTGCAAATTTCTAGGTTTTGTGTTTGATACAAAAAATATGACATTGCAATTGCCCATAGACAAAGTGACAAATATTAAAAAATCTGTTCAGAAGTACTTAAATCTTGATAGCTGTTTTATAAGAGATCTGGCAAAATTAATTGGTATACTAATTGCAGCCTGCCCAGCTACCACATATGGTTGGCTTTACACAAAATATTTAGAACATCACAAGTACAAATATTTAGTTAAAAACAATGAGAATTATGATGTAAAAGTAAACTTACATTCTGATATAAAATTAGATCTGCAATGGTGGAATGATAATATTAGTACAGTATGTAAAAGTATTGCTTATCATAAACATGATATTGAACTGTTCACTGACGCATCCATGACTGGATGGGGTGCTGTTTACAAAAAGGAAAGAGCACATGGCTTCTGGAGTGAATTTGAGAAAACATACCATATAAACTATTTGGAACTACTGGCAATATTTATGGCATTAAAAGTTTTTGTAAAGGATAAGCAATACCTTAACATCCTGTTGCGTGTAGACAATAAGACTGCAATATCTTATGTGAACAGAATGGGTGGTACTCAGTTTCCACATTTAAATAACCTGGCCAGATCCATATGGCAGTGGTGTGAGGAAAGACATATTTGGCTAGTTGCCTCCTACATTAAGTCTAGTGAAAATAAAGAGGCTGATGAAGAGTCGCGAAAAATCAATCCGGATACTGAATGGGAGTTAAATACTGTGGCATTTCAACAAATAGTATCTGTGCTGGGTGAACCTGAAATAGATTTATTTGCATCCCGCACTAATGCTAAATGTATTTCTTATGTTTCTTGGAAACCAGATCCAGAGGCAATGAATATTGATGCTTTTACTTTGTCTTGGACAAAATATTTCTTTTATGCCTTTCCTCCATTCAGTTTAATACTAAAGTGTTTACAAAAAATTAAAAATGAGAAGGCAACAGGTATTATGGTCATGCCTCACTGGCCATCACAACCTTGGTACCCGTTAATGCAGACTATGCTTATTTCAAAACTTATATATTTTAAACCTCAAAAATATCTTTTATATTCTCCTTTCAGAGACCATCACCCTCTTCATCATCAACTCACCTTGATTGCAGGAATATTATCAGGCAAGCTTGGCTAAATAGAGCTATTCCCCCAACATCCATAGATGTAATGTTTGCATCCCTTTCATATAATACACTAAAACAATATAATGTCACATATAAGATTTGGTGGACCTTCTGTCAGGAACATGATATAAACCCATTTACTCCGTCTATACCATTTGTTATGTATTTTCTAACAAAATCATTTGAATCTGGGGCTGCCTATGGTACTCTTAACTCACATAAGTCAGCTCTATCCTTGATAATAGGCTCTAAAATTGGGGAGGATGATCGTATTAAGAGGCTCTTTAAAGGTTTTTATAAATCGAGACCACCATTAGCAAAATACCAAAGAACATGGGATCCAAATAACGTGTTAAGTGTATTAACCAACTGGACCCCCAATATGACATTAAGTTTTGAATGTATATCAAAGAAACTGGTGGTTTTGCTTGCATTAAGCACAGCTCAACGGGCACAAACCTTGTCATTAATAAAAATATCTAATATAATACAGAGTGAAAGTAGTGTCAATATTGCCATTACTGATACGACTAAAACTTCGGCTCCGGGAAGAACTCAGCCTAATCTTTTCCTACCATTTTTCGAAAAACCTGAGATTTGTCCAGCTAGAACATTGTGTGATTACATGAGATTTACCAGAGAGATAAGAGGACATACTGACTACTTGTTTTTATCACTTAAAAAACCCCATAAACCAGTTTCGGCTTCTACTATTGGTAGATGGATTAAGAATACTCTCTCAGACTGCGGTATTGATACGAGTGTCTTCTCAGGTCATAGTACACGACACGCCTCTACATCCAAGGCTAAGTCAAAAGGAATTTCATTAGATGTAATAAGACAGACTGCTGGTTGGACAAGTAACTCATTAACATTTGCAAAATTTTATAACCGGCCAATTTTAAATTCAGGTGAATTTGCCCATGCTGTGCTTAGTGTACAATAATAACTATAATTATTGATTAGTTGTTAGAAAACAGATTGTTATGTACCAAATAAGGCTGATTAATAACATGATGACTGATTGTTAATTAGTTTAATTATTGAAAAGGATTTAAGATGTTTATGAATAAAACGCAGTTGATTTCAAATATGAAAATATTTATTTTAAAGAAGTCAGGGTCATCTCAACTTTACCATCTCTCTAAACATCTGCATGGTAAATACATATATCGAGAACGAAACACGCAGTATAATAGATGATCAAACGAACTTACCTGAGTGAAGTTCGATCATTATTATACGAAGTGTTTCGTTCGAAGATATATGTCCCCTACCCACCTCACCCCAGGTAAAATTGAGATAACCTTGCAAGAATCTAAAAAGAATGACAGTTCACGTAAGGACACAGATAATAATGCATACTTACACAGATAATTTTAGCTCTGAAAAATTGCGTCAGTTGCCGAGTGAATCGAGAAAGCTGCATGGTAAATACATATATCTTCGAACGAAACACTTCGTATAATAATGATCGAACTTCACTCAGGTAAGTTCGTTTGATCATCTATTTTCGGTCCAAGCTGCTGTTGTCTCTATCGCGCTCTGTAACTCTGTTGTGGGCACTGCGCGACAGCAATAGATTTTACAAATACCTATTTTTCAATTCTCCAGCCCTTGCTGTTTCCTCTTAAGGTGCTCACTTACTAGAGCATTTGCGTGTGATGTAACATTACTGATTCGACTTTTACAATACCCTTTACCGACGAGCATTCGCTTGCAATGTAATGTATGTGGCCCTCCGAACACATTTTAATTGATAGTGGTTGATGTGGCCCTCCGAGCACATTTTAATTGTTATTGGTTGAGCAACCGACTACTGCGTAGAGTGTCGCGGGTTCGATTCCCGCACGGAAGAAATATTTTTATGACTTACAAGTAATTGTTACGGGTCTGGGTGTTTGTTTTTGTGAGTTTCTATGTTTGTAAACGCACCCAGGACACAGGAGAAATTCTTAGTAATCGAATAAATTTTTTTAAACAATGCGTTCCACTTGTTATTACTAGTTAACTAATTACAGGGCATTGTACCTTTTCAAGGTGCGCGGTTAAACTCGATTTTCCTCCCTGATTATCGTCGAACCTGTAACGTTACATTACAAGCGAACACTCCCGATGAGAGAGCACCTTTAGGTGTTTAGGTGTTACTACTATTAATAGTAGGGAAGTTTCGAATGGGTTTGATCATAAACAAAACATTATCTAATGGACGTAGAACACAGGGCTGGCATACATTGGCCTTTCTTAGAAATTCAGTTCAACCGTTTTATCATCCTTAGTTTTTTTTAAACTTCCGACATTTTGTATTACTGAGGCATCATAGTGTGATTGCGTAGTGTGAATGTAACCTAAATACGGATGGTTTTAAAATTGATTATATTCGTTTCATATTACTGTAATATTTACTTCATTTCGTAATTCATTGATTTCCTTGAGAGATAGATACGTTTGCTTTTTTTTGTGTGGAAAAATCATCCAATCCTGCGACCCCGAAAACTTCCAAAAATGCTACAGGATAGCTATATTTTAAGTAAAAAATTAGAAATGGGCACGTTACTTTTACTTGTTGTGGTTTTGCTAATGCCTTTGGATTATTAAATCTCCATTCAAAGACGAAATTAAAGAAAAATATAGTTTGTTACTCGGTTATCTTCCTACGCGAGTATTAGTTAATGGAAATAGGTTGCTATGTCGTGGGCGACGGGTGGGCAACCTGTCTCAAATATATCTACTGTTACGATATGAACCCAATATGTTTTTAGACAACTAATCAATTTTAAGATGTATGGAAGCAGTAATTTTACAAAGAACAAGGCCACAGAAAATCGCGCACGTAAAGTGCGCGATTTGATGCTGTATTGTCTTCGAATGTTCAAATCTGTAACTTTACATTACAGGTGAATGCTCACGGTGAGGGAGCGCCCTTAGGTGAATTATGTAACATTCGTTTTTACAGGACGGCAGGGACTTTCAAACTTGTACCTACTGACTAAAATCCACGGTGTCCTTCAGTAGCCTGTTATGTTCCGGGGTCACGGTAAGGAAATAATCCCGGCAGGCTTTGGCCCTCTGAGATGTAACATTAGTTGCCCAAATGATAGGGGACATTGTAAAATCTAACTGTGGTGACTACTAAGTATTACCTATTATAAAAGCAAAAGTTTGTCCTATCACCCAAAAACTATTAAATGGATTAGGATGATTTTTCTCCCCGCATGACGTCCCCGTGGAATAATTAGCGAACTTAATGCGGGCAATGCTGCAGGTATAAGTTAGTCAACAATTAAATGTAATTCTACTTATAATAATAATAATAAATCATTTTATTTCGGATAACTGTGAGATCCATAAATTGTTAGTTATACCTATCTGATTACACTAAAGTGGTACAGACTGGACACGAAGTACGCAAACAAAGGTTATCTATCATAGTAAATTTAGATGGGTCGATTTTTCGGTCGATTTCACTTCACGGCCTAATCGACCGTCTAAAATGGCCATTGAGATGGTAGATTTTCGCCGCACAACCCATCACTACGACAAGCTTGCAGAATCTGGCACGGCTGTACAAACCATCAAAATATTGTTGGAAACCTAATAAAACTACACAGATTTAGCGAAGCAGTGTAGCAGATGATACTGTTTGACATTCGACCTATTTTTGAAAGACTTACTCAGTTTATAATGTCAACATTTATTCAGATTTCTTGGAACGAAAGGAAAATAAATCGTAGGGGACCGTATCCTGTGTATTTAGTGTTATGGATGGAGTTAAAGCCGAAATGGTTTTCAATGTTTGACTTATCGTGTAGATTAATAAAACATACAAATACACATACAAAATATTCATCCCTTTTTTATTTAAAATGGTTTTGATCGTGGTCTTAATCATGAGCCATAAAATGGAAGGAGCTCACATTGAAGAGACTGGAACTCCTGCGCATCGGCTACTACCTTTTAAAATCTGTAATGTTTTTGAAAATCAAATGAGTCCTCCATGCCTGGGCTGTAAGGAGCGGGAGAAATTATCAGACTCTTACTATACAATACTTCCCCTTTTCTTTTAGTTGTCCTTTGCGCAAGACCACGGGTTACCCTGATTGATTCTACCTATAAATTGATTCATAGTTTAATTAAATACTCAACCTCATTTTATAGTGTTAAATCTCTTCTAAATATATGTATAAATAATGTTCACAGCTCCATCATATTTGCCCTAGTTATATTAATTTGCTCCACTTTTCCTAATTAAATCTACAGCAACGAGTTATAACATCATTCAATTACTTGTTTTCTCTCTACTTTTCCTCTACATTTAGCTTGGTTTATTGCCTTTACGGTTTCTGCTTATGGGTTTTCCATAGACTATTTTTCGGTGAACTCCACGACACTCATCTCATCGGCCACTTTTCTATCACATTGGGCATTTATTTATACCTAGTTGCCATTCCACAAATTCGCGCTAAGCACTTCGAAACTTCCTGCTAATTAGAGCTAACAGGTTTCTTCTGGGTAAGCTCGCCCCATCGAAGAATTTGTCATTCATTCATCATCAGCCTATAATGTTCCCACTGTTGGGACACAGGTCTCCTCTCTGTGAGAAGGAGTGGGTCATAAACCACCACGCGAGCCCAGTGCGGGATGGTTTTTAAGAGTATTTATGTTAACGGAAATGTATGATGTTCCTAAATCAAGCGATAATGTGTGAAACCTAACCAAACCGAACTTCGACGTCTTTCAAAGACACCAGCAACACTTGGGTACTCCAAGGTTCGGTTTACCGTACCGTACAAGTAAACACTTTTTTTTTTTTATATTTGTTATATAGCTTCGAAATAGTAAACCTTTCCTAGAATTTTGTATACAATTCCTAGATAATTATCGTACATTTCCGCGCCAATCTCTGGAAATGTCTAGTCTCAAATATTGCATGAATCTGCAATGTAGTTTTATTGCTTTTTAAGCTTCTATGTATGTAGTTTATTTCTATCACCCTTTGACTTCGAATTTCAATATTCGGCAAGCGAAATATGAGGAGATGTTTTGCATTTCACTCTGTCATATATGTTTTGTTTTTCAATTTTTAGTTTGTTCACGTTTCCCTTTGGCATCCGTATATTGATTTTCACGAGTAGCTGGCTGAATGTTTTGATGTAAACTGCGTTTTTCACGATTCTATTTATAGGAAATGGTTATAGGTACTTTGTGGGAAAGCTTTGCATATTTATTTAGCTTCTGCCCCTTTTTCGTTGATGTTGTAATCTTCAAATGACTTCCGCCCTGAGTGGAAGAGTATGAATGTTCCAGGGCCGCAATATCATTTTAAGGTAACCCTGCTTTTGAAAGCTTTTATTCTCGACTTGCTTGTTCGTTTTCTAAAGTCTTAATAGTAAGAATGCCTTGTAAAATTGCCATTGATCCCAAAAAGAATCAATAAAAAATCAGTGCGGGATGGTTTTTAAGAGTATTTCATCATCTCAGCCATAGGACGTCCACTGCTGAACATAGGCCTCCCCTTTTGATTTCCACAGATACCGGTTGGAAGCGACCTGCATCCAGCGTCTTCCGGCGACCTTTATAAGGTCGTCTGTCCACCTTGCTGGTGGACGTCCTACGCTGCGCTTGCTAGTCCGTGGTCTCCACTCTAGCACTTTTCGACCCCATCGGCCATCTGCTCTGCGAGCAATATGACCTGCCCATTGCCACTTCAGCTTGCTAATCCGGTGGGCTATATCGGTGACTTTAGTTCGTCTACGGATCTCCTCATTTCGGATTCGATCACGTAGAGAAACACCTAGCATAGCCCTCTCCATAGCTCGCTGAGCGACTTTGAGCTTTGAGATGAGGCCGATAGTGAAAGACCACGTTTCGGTGCCGTAACTCATCACTGGTAACACACATTGGTTGAAGACTTTCGTCTTGAGGCACTGAGGTATGTCGGACGAAAAGACATTGCGTAGTTTCCCGAACGCTGCCCAACCGAGTTGGATTCGGCGGTTGACCTCTTTCTCGAAGTTGGACCTACCTAACTGGACTACTTGTCCTAAGTAGATATATGAGTCAACAACTTCGAGTACCGAGTTTCCAACAGAGACTGGGGTGGGCACAACATTGGCATTTGACATAATTTTCGTCTTGTCCATGTTCATTTTCAAGCCCACCCGTTGTGAAACTCGGTCGAGGCCATCGAGCATCATGCTGAGTTCCTCCATCGACTTTGCCATGACTACGATGTCGTCGGCAAACCGAAGGTGAGTGATGTATTCGCCGTTGATGTTGATGCCAAGTCCTTGCCATTCCAGGAGCTTGAAGGCGTCTTCCATTGCGGCAGTAAACAATTTCGGGGAGATAACGTCCCCTTGTCGTACGCCTCTTCTCAATGGAATCGCCTTCGTGCTCTGCTCCTGTACTCGGACCGACATGGTGGCGTTATTATACAAGCACTTCAACACCTCGATGTACCGATAGTCAATACGGCATCGCTGGAGTGACTCAAGTACCGCCCATGTTTCCACCGAATCGAAGGCTTTCTCATAGTCCACAAACGCTAAGCATAATGGCAAGTTATACTCTTCGGTCTTCTGTATAACTTGCCGCAGCGTATGGATGTGGTCTATGGTACTATAGCCTCTTCGGAAACCGGCTTGTTCGGGAGGCTGGAAGTCATCAAGTCTGTGTTCGAGACGGTTCGTGATAACCCTTGAAAACAGCTTATAAACATGGCTTAGAAGCGTGATGGGTCTGTAGTTCTTCAATAGGCTGTTATCACCCTTTTTGAAGAACAGCACCACCTCACCTCTACTCCATGCTTCAGGCGTTTTGCCCTCGAAGAGGACGGCATTAAAGAGCTTCTGGAGGACTTTAAGTACCGGTGTTCCACCCGCTCTCAGAAGCTCTGAAGTGATTCCGTCCTCGCCCGCCGCCTTGTTGTTCTTAAGCTGCTTCAGGGCCATCCTAATCTCGTACAGACTGATGTCCGGGATATCTTCGGTATAATGTCGGGACAGCTTGGCTCTTGGATCTCCTATCAAGCTGTCAACGGGCTTTGCGACCGAAGTGTATAACTGTCCATAGAACCTCTCGATCTCGCCTAAAACCTCTGCTTTGGTCGACGCTATGCTGCCATCCTCCCGTTTCAGCTTTGTCATCTGACGAGTATTTATGTTAACGGAAATGTATGATGTTCCTAAATCAAGCGATAATGTGTGAAACCTAACCAAACCGAACTTCGACGTCTTTCAAAGACACCAGCAACACTTGGGTACTCCAAGGTTCGGTTTATAATGTTCCCACTGTTGGGACACAGGTCTCCTCTCTGTGAGAAGGAGTGGGTCATAAACCACCACGCGAGCCCAGTGCGGGATGGTTTTTAAGAGTATTTATGTTAACGGAAATGTATGATGTTCCTAAATCAAGCGATAATGTGTGAAACCTAACCAAACCGAACTTCGACGTCTTTCAAAGACACCAGCAACTTAAGAGTATTTATGTTAACGGAAATGTATGATGTTCCTAAATCAAGCGATAATGTGTGAAACCTAACCAAACCGAACTTCGACGTCTTTCAAAGACACCAGCAACACTTGGGTACTCCAAGGTTCGGTTTATAATGTTCCCACTGTTGGGACACAGGTCTCCTCTCTGTGAGAAGGAGTGGGTCATAAACCACCACGCGAGCCCAGTGCGGGATGGTTTTTAAGAGTATTTATGTTAACGGAAATGTATGATGTTCCTAAATCAAGCGATAATGTGTGAAACCTAACCAAACCGAACTTCGACGTCTTTCAAAGACACCAGCAACTTAAGAGTATTTATGTTAACGGAAATGTATGATGTTCCTAAATCAAGCGATAATGTGTGAAACCTAACCAAACCGAACTTCGACGTCTTTCAAAGACACCAGCAACACTTGGGTACTCCAAGGTTCGGTTTACCGTACCGTACAAGTAAACACTTTTTTTTTTAATATTTGTTATATAGCTTCGAAATAGTAAACCTTTCCTAGAATTTTGTATATGTCGTAGGATAATTTGATACTTCGAATCTTCGCGGAAATCCTAGGGGTTTTGCGAAAACGCGGATAATTAGACATAGGCGAAAAATTATCAAATCTTACTGGACAAAGTCAGGATTTTTGCGATAATACTCGTTATCATAGCAATATTGCGAAACGAAACGCTGGCTGTTATGAAATAAGAACGTTGATTGGTCGGTCAGCGCGTTCAATAAGAGATCGTCTCTGATTGGTTGACGTCTTAATCATCGGCAAACTAGGAACCAATTAGAAGACAGCCAGCAAAATTGTAGCCAATCAGTGTTGAGCACATCAAATCTTACTATAACAACGAGTATTTTCGCAAAAATCCTGACTTTGTCCAGTAAGATTTGATAATTTTTCGCCTATGTCTAATTATCCGCGTTTTCGCAAAACGCCTAGGATTTCCGCGAAGATTCGAAGTATCAAATTATCCTACGACATATACAATTCCTAGATAATTATCGTACATTTCCGCGCCAATCTCTGGAAATGTCTAGTCTCAAATATTGCATGAATCTGCAATGTAGTTTTATTGCTTTTTAAGCTTCTATGTATGTAGTTTATTTCTATCACCCTTTGACTTCGAATTTCAATATTCGGCAAGCGAAATATGAGGAGATGTTTTGCATTTCACTCTGTCATATATGTTTTGTTTTTCAATTTTTAGTTTGTTCACGTTTCCCTTTGGCATCCGTATATTGATTTTCACGAGTAGCTGGCTGAATGTTTTGATGTAAACTGCGTTTTTCACGATTCTATTTATAGGAAATGGTTATAGGTACTTTGTGGGAAAGCTTTGCATATTTATTTAGCTTCTGCCCCTTTTTCGTTGATGTTGTAATCTTCAAATGACTTCCGCCCTGAGTGGAAGAGTATGAATGTTCCAGGGCCGCAATATCATTTTAAGGTAACCCTGCTTTTGAAAGCTTTTATTCTCTACTTGCTTGTTCGTTTTCTAAAGTCTTAATAGTACGAATGCCTTGTAAAATTGCCATTGATCCCAAAAAGAATCAATAAAAAATCTTGGTGCTCTTCCATGTCATGCCGTTACTAACAAACTCACTACAATTTACGACCTATTCGATAAGCAAATTCCAAATTCGAAAACCATTGAAATTAGAATGCGGGCATTACCTCCATGAAGGCTCACACAAATTATGGCATCTTCGATCTAGTTGTTATGTAAATGCCCCCAGCGATCCAACAAGCGCGGTAAATTATATTATCGGAGACTAGTGCCAGACTGGCAATGCCAACACAGGCTCGACCGTTTGTTGCCAAGCTGTTTGGCTATCGGCACTGTCTTGAATTGTTTACAAGCTTATGTGATACCTAGGGGGTACTTTGTATACCTGTTGGGTAATGTTAAAGTAATATTTTTATATTAAACGCATTAACGCATGCGTAGCGAATTTCAAAGATTTTCTTTGGAAAGGAAAAATTCGATCCACGGGTAGGATTCGAACCCACGACCTTCGGATTCAGTACATCCGACGCTCATTTCCAACCGAGCCACCGGGGATCTTATCCGCCGCGGCGAATTTGTCCTTCCATATCTAACGTCTCATGGTGACGTTCAGCGCCATCTATTGTAGAGTATTAGAACTACTACAACCAACATGTTAACATTACAGTTAAATCAATGTTGTAACAGATGACGTCAACCATACTTAATATTTTTATATTAAACGCATTAACGCATGCGTAGCGAATTTCAAAGATTTTCTTTGGAAAGGAAAAATTCGATCCACGGGTAGGATTCGAACCCACGACCTTCGGATTCAGTACATCCGACGCTCATTTCCAACCGAGCCACCGGGGATCTTATCCGCCGCGGCGAATTTGTCCTTCCATATCTAACGTCTCATGGTGACGTTCAGCGCCATCTATTGTAGAGTATTAGAACTACTACAACCAACATGTTAACATTACAGTTAAATCAATGTTGTAACAGATGACGTCAACCATACTTAATATTTTTATATTAAACGCATTAACGCATGCGTAGCGAATTTCAAAGATTTTCTTTGGAAAGGAAAAATTCGATCCACGGGTAGGATTCGAACCCACGACCTTCGGATTCAGTACATCCGACGCTCATTTCCAACCGAGCCACCGGGGATCTTATCCGCCGCGGCGAATTTGTCCTTCCATATCTAACGTCTCATGGTGACGTTCAGCGCCATCTATTGTAGAGTATTAGAACTACTACAACCAACATGTTAACATTACAGTTAAATCAATGTTGTAACAGATGACGTCAACCATACTTAATATTTTTATATTAAACGCATTAACGCATGCGTAGCGAATTTCAAAGATTTTCTTTGGAAAGGAAAAATTCGATCCACGGGTAGGATTCGAACCCACGACCTTCGGATTCAGTACATCCGACGCTCATTTCCAACCGAGCCACCGGGGATCTTATCCGCCGCGGCGAATTTGTCCTTCCATATCTAACGTCTCATGGTGACGTTCAGCGCCATCTATTGTAGAGTATTAGAACTACTACAACCAACATGTTAACATTACAGTTAAATCAATGTTGTAACAGATGACGTCAACCATACTTAATATTTTTATATTAAACGCATTAACGCATGCGTAGCGAATTTCAAAGATTTTCTTTGGAAAGGAAAAATTCGATCCACGGGTAGGATTCGAACCCACGACCTTCGGATTCAGTACATCCGACGCTCATTTCCAACCGAGCCACCGGGGATCTTATCCGCCGCGGCGAATTTGTCCTTCCATATCTAACGTCTCATGGTGACGTTCAGCGCCATCTATTGTAGAGTATTAGAACTACTACAACCAACATGTTAACATTACAGTTAAATCAATGTTGTAACAGATGACGTCAACCATACTTAATATTTTTATATTAAACGCATTAACGCATGCGTAGCGAATTTCAAAGATTTTCTTTGGAAAGGAAAAATTCGATCCACGGGTAGGATTCGAACCCACGACCTTCGGATTCAGTACATCCGACGCTCATTTCCAACCGAGCCACCGGGGATCTTATCCGCCGCGGCGAATTTGTCCTTCCATATGGAAGGAAGGCGAATTTGTCCTTCCATATGGAAGGACAAATTCGCCGCGGCGGATAAGATCCCCGGTGGCTCGGTTGGAAATGAGCGTCGGATGTACTGAATCCGAAGGTCGTGGGTTCGAATCCTACCCGTGGATCGAATTTTTCCTTTCCAAAGAAAATGTTAAAGTAAGTACAGTAACTATATTTTGAGTATTGTTTCATTTTTGGAGTACCGAGTTATTTTTCGTTTGTAAACTCGAGGCGATTAATTCAATGATACATTGATAATAATTATGAGTTCCTGCTACTTTTAAGTGTCCAACAAATAACAATGATGTCAGATACCTTTCGTTCTTATCTTTCTTAAATAATCCAGCAAATAGGCAATTCTTGTTCAATTCTTCACCTTTTGATATTATATTCTTGGTTGTTTTACCAACTACTTTATATTGACAGACTACCAGCTTGGAATATTATGCTACTTAATTTTCTGTTAAGACCTGTAGATTTGGAATTACTGTTTGCATTACCACATAATTATTACCATTCAAGCTTATGTTTAACATAGTATCTATAGCATATTCAGCCTTTAATGTTCACTACTGGGACACAGGCCTCCTCTCTGCAAGATAAATTGGTGTGTAATTAATCCACAATGGGAGACCAGTGCGGTTTGAAAGATGTCACATGCCTTCGAATTTTCGGATCTAAGACATGCCGGTTTCCTCACGATGTTTTGATTCATCGTTATTACTTCATGTTTATCTATCTATCTATTCTTCTTCTATCTATTTTCTTGTGTTACTAAGCTCCTAACTCGAAAACGGCTGGACCGATTCGGCTACTTCTTTTTTTGTTGTGTTTGTAACCATCAGAGCCAGGTTTTGGAGGACGATAATCATCATGTGCACCCGTACAAAGCCGGGACGGGCCGCTAGTATAAATAATAAATGCAAAAACAATTAACTCGTTCTCATTTCTAAACAAAAACGTGTCACGAAAGCCCTTCAGTACCTTTTGATCTTATCACACATCAGGGTCCAGGCTTTTTGCTGGCCACCGTGATCGTTATCAGCGGCAGATGTTGACGCGGCCATTTAGCCTGTCCTTTGTTGAGAGCCTGCCAAAAGGCCGGGCATTCTCGTTGGATTACAGCCCACCTGGCTGGCACCCGGCTAAATGAACTCTGTTTCGCTGAATCTTTTATTTTTTGTTTGAATGGCACAATGTTTTTTAATTGAGTTGCAGTTTGTTGCAAATGTTGTGATGGTTTTGTGCTTTTTGTTGTTGATACTTTTGGAGTTTAACTGTTTTCTTTTCGTATTATGGAAAACGTTTGATATGCGCTGCAGAATAGGTTATAGAGTTCGTGCTATGAGATAACGTTTTTCCGTATCATTACCAGTCTTAACATAAAGAAAGAAGAATGACAATGAAGTATGAGCGAGATGGTGGTGTGTATGTTTAAATTGGATTCAACGACGTAGGAGTAAAAACTAAAACGTTACTCAGCATTTTAGGGGAACTTAGCAACCCTTCTTCTTCTGTAAAAACTACTGATATTTTAACAGTTTAAAGAAATTTCCAAATCATTGTAAGAAAAGCACATGCTCTCTTCATCTTTCAAAAAATCTTTCTTAAAACCAAACCTATCTCAGCTGTCTGCTCTTCGTGAAATCCGAATACTGCACTAATTGGAGCAACATGATTAGCAGAATTGGGATCAGTTCCACCATTTCTGGAGCAACGTGTAAAGAACATTAATTTCCTTGCGTTTGACGTGTCAGGCGATGGAAACATGGTGGAAAGCAACCTAGTTTCATTTCCGGTTACTGGTTGCTTATTTGTGCACGGATATAGGGTAAGACTTATTTGTTTTGTTAGAAACTGTTTATGCGTTATGTGGAATTGGTTCATGGGTATTGTTGCTCAGGGACTGGATACTGCAAGATGAAGGGTTCCAGTGGACCAAGCGTTTATGCATTGAGTTACCTGTTACTGAATTTGACAGTTTTATGTTTATTATACTGTACGCTACACTAAGTTAATGGAAGCTCGCTGAAACCTATCAAAATTCTGATAAGTAACAGATGGCGACATGATAATAACTCCTCTTCTTTTTCACACAAACCTGTCATATAGTGTTATCTCACTCTGTCACCCGAATTCATTGCTTTTAGGCACTTCAACTAAGTAATTGATTTTACCTGTTGATGTATTTTATTAGGGGACGACATGTGCTTTTATGATCCATATTTTTATTACGTTTTTGGGAATGTCAAAGGTCTTCAGAAATGTGTTCGCTCTTTTTTTATCTTGCGTAGGTTTAATGTTTTGTTTTTGTAAGGGGGTAATTATTGTTTATTTTTAACTTTACTTTTTGCTATTATCTTCTTCTTTTTGTCTTGAGTAATTGGCAATTTTTCTTTTTTTCTTATTACCTAATACTGAAACCAATTT
This sequence comes from Agrotis segetum, assembly GCA_036375495.1. Taxonomy (NCBI): domain Eukaryota; kingdom Metazoa; phylum Arthropoda; class Insecta; order Lepidoptera; family Noctuidae; genus Agrotis; species Agrotis segetum. The sequence goes on along the minus strand of JAQSVV010000090.1, from coordinate 743,115 downwards.
GACCTGTTGATATTTATAAATATAATTTGAAGACTTTTACACGTGTTTGGTGACCTTTATTACTTTTGACATTTGAAAATGTTAAAGCTCGACCTCACCTTTTAAAAATGTGTAGGTTTCTGTTCAGTTTGAATAAAATTATTCATCTACAGACATGATCAAATACTTTGTTGCTCATCAACTCTCTGCTATTAATTTGATCGCCTAACAGTTTCTGTATATCATAATTTATATATTTCTAGACTCACTGATGATGGCCATACAACAGGCTGTTCTAAACTTATCCTAAATATTTATACCGTGGCCGCTCTACGTTATATTGTTCCTTCACGGTACCCGTATGACCCAGTTTTTATGCCGGGGATATTAAGCGCCTATTCTAGAGAGGCATGGACGTCGTAAAGTTTAAAATTGTTTTACTACACGTTCATGGTTACGTTGCATCGTAAAATTGAAATAAAGTGCATGAATCATTGGATTTGTTTTGTGGAGAATGTTGTTTGTTTGATGTTAATATGTGAGTTGAGTACTGGGGTTGTAGGTCATGTATTTTTATGTAGAAAAGTACGGATGTCTCCACCTTTGGCCAGTACTGGATAGATAAATTAAAAAAAAAAAAAACTGAAAAACATCAAACACTCGGCTAGGTAAAAATCTGGGAAATCTAAAAATTAAACATAAAGTAATCCATAAAATGCATAGGTTCAAAATATTAGACGTGATTGCACCCACTCCTTTATATTCATACCATAAGTATCTGTTAAATGGTGTCGTTCAGTTCATTACACAACAAAATTACAAAAAAACGAAGAGAGAGTAGTTAAAAATTGCATTTGAATTACTAATTCTGTCCTTACGTTACAAAAGTCACCAACATACCGACAGAAACACAAAAATAAACAATTCAATTAGTAACAGAATACAACCATTTAGAAAGCAGGCATACAATTAGCGACTATTCAGACATTTCTGACTATTTTCTCACAACTATAAGATGAAGAAATACTCAAATAAAAGGAACTGTGGATTGTTCCAGTGTTCACACACTTAAAACTGGAGAAAAGAGCTGTAACAAAGAGGTTTCTTCTTAAGTACTGTGATGCAAGTGAGGACGTTGAGTATGAATGCAGGTTATAGAGCGCTGTTCGTTTCTTACGCTATACGGTCATACATCTACTATTTACCTATACCTAGTTTATTTTTTATTTTTGTTGAAAGATTTATCAGTTTAGTATTCAATTATTTTATAATCAGCATGTCCAATGAAAAATCTAATTGGTCCGTCAGTAAGGCGCGGGCCACATAGAAATGGCGTAAGACGAGGACGCGTCGCGGACATGCGAAATTGTATGAGAGTCGCGTCCGCGCCCCGTCTCTTCTGTGTGTTTAAGTCGCGACGCTTACATTTTGTATGAAAGAGACGCCGAAAAGACACATGTCTCCACCTCGTCTGCGTCTTACGCCTTTTCTATGTGGCCCACGCCTCAGATTATCAAAAAATATTACCCGTATTATGTCTTTTGTTTATTTTTGTTTGTCAATATTGATTTGATCAAAAATGGGTAGGTATTCATTATTTTCAATATCTAACTGAATATCAGTTAAAAAGATTTGTAATTTATTGATGCTGGAAAATACCTAGTTATATTTCTATTATCTGTGTGACTGTCAAATTCGTTGAATAAATTATGTACTAACTTCTCACAAAAAAAATACTGCTGTATAATTTCTCAAAGAAGATTTATTTTATGCATGGTTATACACCAAACAAACTAGATAATAGGGCAGCACTAAAAAATGTGGCTGGCAGTTTTTAACGGTTTACAATAGATTATAGTAACAACGTTAAACCAAAACTATTAATAAAAATTCCTTAGCCCATCTGGTATTGTGTTAAGAATAACATGGCAACAACACCAATAGTGAAAAAGTTCAATTTTAATATTAGCTTGACCTTAATGCTGCCAGCATTCTGGGCGTTTATCCCGTTGACCCCGAGATGTGGATGAATTTTTTAACGCTCTTTGTTGGTTTCTTTAATTATTTTTACCTAGGTTTAATTAAATATTTAAATAAATGAAAACATAAAAAAAAAAAAAAAAAAGGTTGCACTCCAGGAGTGCCGGTAGAAGTGAAAACTTTTTTGTTACTATGTTTTATTTTTAATTTGAATGACGTCTTACTCATTTTCGATCAGGGTCACGTGACCCTGACGCGAGTTTTAAATTTTTTACCCATTACAGAAAAAGTGTACAACGCCGCTAAAGAAGTTTTCACTTCAAAAATATCTTAAGTACTCAACCAAAATGTAACTCAGTTCTATAGATCCTTGCTCCATATTTGGTGCACTTATTATCGTGTGCTGTATGGTCATTATACAAACCGATAGACGATTTCAAAGGTGCCAAACTCGTAGAGCATTTCAGCCCACTTTGGTTCACTCAATTTAGAGTCTATGCACACCACTTTTTTTTAAACGCGGCGCGTTTGACGGGATGAAGACGCGATATACACGCAAGTCAGATGCAGCCTAGAACAAATGACAATACACTGCCCTGAAGATTTTGCGCCGATGCAGCGCGTTTCTAAAACGCGCTGCACCGGCGAGTTTGAAAAACGTGGTGTGCATAGATAGGCTCTTAGATTGACATCAACGAGCTCACTATTTTATTGTCCGTCTAAAGGAAATAATATCACCCTCATTATCTAAATATGACTATTTGTGATTAATGCTAGCTTGTCTAATTCCTACTCCTTGGTTTCGTTCTAGTGTTTAAGTTCACGAGTCTTGCCAAAGAGTTTTAGTGCTGCGTTTGCTGTGCAAAAGAGATAACAAAAAAGTTTTCCTTAAAATGTAAATTAGCACAATTGAGTGCTTCTACATTAGCATAAAGAGGCAATTACTATGTAAGTAGTGTGTTGAGGCTGAGAACGTAGGTGATCTAGAATTATGGAGTATTATTTTGTGACTCGCAAAGAACTAGTGAATATAGCAGTAAGTACTTACTACCCTTTTTGTAGAGATTTCTTCTAAATATTTTTCTTGAATATAGACACACACATTTTTAATAATTCATAAAATAACAAAGAAAAAATACATATAAAAATATAAATAAATTGGCCCGTCAGTATCTGTACAAGGATCCAAGTTACCGGCCGTCAGGGCTCCAAAGAAAGCAACCTCCTAACAATGCGCGCCGTGTCCAAAAGAACTGCTTCCTGAATCAAGCAGTTAGGCAGCTGGATCAACCAGCAGCCTAACGAGAGCCTTCTTAGATGTTGGTCTAAAATACTACTCGTATTATTATTAAATAACAACTCGTCTCCAGTTACTAAAACAACTGTTAATGAATGTTTACATGTTACCATTGAGACAAATTAGGGCAAGTCTTAAGAGATGGCTGGATCAAATTCCTTAGCCTTGTCGGTTGTCGGATGCCAGTTCGATTTGGATCATAAACTGTCAGTGTGGACGATGTGGTGTCCGATTTCATGTAGTTTATATTGGGACCTTGTCCTGGTTCCTTTATAGGATCAAGATTTATTAGTAAGGTTACCTTATCAATGCCATTTATTGTTACCAGCTCACAGACTCTATTACACCAACTGTGCGGTTTCTGGTTATAAGGTGTGATAGATTTAGGATCACGATAAATAAAACTTCATTGACTGTCATGTGAAAACTACGTTAACAAAAAATAATTGAAAATTAATTGTCAAATTATATTTATTATTTTTTTGATGTTATTATTTTATTCACAACTTAACTAAGCGATTAATCATTTACTTTCTGTTTAGATATTGCTGTTTTCGCATATAAAGTCTAATTATGATAATATTTAAGTAATTTTATTTTGCATTTGCACCCCCTCTGGTCGAAAAAGAGGTAGATTTGGAACTGTTTTTCATTCGCTAGAAGAATCACTTATAATCACTTACGATTAAGTAAACCATAATTTTGCTATAGGATAGGTAAATAAAATGAAAACTAAATCTTTATTTCTGACCAGGAAATCAAAATTTAATTTAAAATTAATTTAATTCTTTATGTAAAAGTTCGGATTGCGTTGTTGTTGCGTGAATTAAAATTAATTAATCAACCAATAATGTAAGTAAGTACCTCATACTTCCCCGTGGCAACCATAACAGCTATATACAAAACAGGTTGACCACGAAATGAAAACAACACAGTTGTTCAAACAAACAGACAGCCATTAACTTAATTTCACGCTATGTGAGTTGTTCGCGAAGTCCATTGACCTCCTGACCCCGTTTTGTTATATCGATTGTATACGACGTCCAAATGCAGTGCATTAGGGATTTATGTATATGTAATTCTCGATCGTAAATGCAAGTGCTTACGTTCTATTTTGCTGTGGGTATCAGGATAATCTTGTTGATATTTTTGAGCGTCAGTAGGTACAATGCTTTGATTTTACCTACTTTGAGTTCTAGATTTAAAATTCGTTTAGAGTTTTTAGGGTTCCGTAGTCAACAAGGAACCCTTATAGTTTCGCCATGTCCGTCCGTCCGTCCGTCCGTCCGTCCGTCCGTCCGTCCGTCCGTCCGTCTGTCCGCAGTTTAGCTCAGAGACGCACAGTACTAGAGAGCTGTAATTTGGTGTAAATATACGGATTTGTTGTGCCGAAAAAGTGGTAAAATAAAATCTCGTAAAATATTTTTTTTTAGGGTACCTCCAGTACTTACACGTAAAGTGAGGATTTTTTTTTTCTCGCGTACCCCTTAGTGTGGGGTATCATTAAATAGGTCTTTAAAAAATAATGTGAGTTTCCATTAACAATTTTTTGATAAAAAAATTCGTTTGTGAAATATTAAGCTTTAAAGTGCTAAATTTTGCTCGATTCGAGTGTCCCCCCCCCTCTACCAGCTAAACGGTTATATTTGGGGGTGTGAAAAAATTCACAATAGTAGTATATATAACGAAGTTTGAAAGAAAATTATCATCACTAAGTAGGCTTTACAACTTTACGAGTAATAGTCGACCAACTTATAAAATGTACTTGATTAAATTTTTTCTTAGACAAAATGTATCGGGGAACATGTTTTTCAAGTGCAAATGTAAGTTTGTCAACTTTATTTTTACAGCTTTTATAGGTATGCTTTTTGGGGATAGGTAGGTTTTTATCGTCAACTATTTTTAACTAAATTCAAAAAAAGGAGGAGGTTCTAAATTCGTCGTAATCTTTTTTCTTATGTATTTTCCCCGATTTCTCAAAGACTCCTGGACCGATTTTGAAAATTCTTCTTTTTAAAATTAAATTCAGCGAATCAGTTTAGTTAGTTCGCATAAGTATTTTGATGGGCAACTACGGAACCCTACACTGTGCGTGGCCCGACACGCACTTGGCCGGTTTTTTTTCACTCTCATCAAAATTTATCTATACAGCCAGTATTATTCTTTATCTAGAATTCGAAGTTCGAAAAAATCAAGATAATTTTCACGTTGACCCCTGTTCTATAATAAGATTACCTATTTACCAACTAAGAACGCATGGGTTAGAAAAAGAAAACACTTATAATGTTTCCTCAACACCATTGCCAACATTCAGAATCAACCACCATCTTTAATTTCCGTACCACACACGTGCAACTTTCAACATGTCAACTTAACGCCAACAAATCAACATCAAACTTATCCTGTTACCTACATCAGACTGTATTTATTACTTTTTCCCTCAATACATTTATCACATAGACACAATTCAGCCAGACATGGTCAGACTGGATCCACGTCTACGCCACACACATAGCTCCGAGTATTTTCCCCACATAATGGTGGTTTCACTCGGCAAAAAACGTTCTGCATTCAGCCAGCTTTCCGAGCCGCGAGGCCAGAATTAATTCCCATAATGTGGCATAGTTAGAAATGCACCGTTTGTTACTTTTTAATTTGCTACTCTGCGGATTTTTAATTGACTTCCTTGGAAGTCGAAACGTTGATGTTAATTGGGCACTTTCTTTGTGGCCAGGCTGTGGTTTCGAAATGCAAGTTCTATTTTTAAATAGAGGATAGTTTTTTTTTTTGCAAGACATAACGTTTCTTTTTTTTAAATGAAATAAAACCTTATTGGATATTAAACAATTCACCCAATCACTTATGCAAAACCGGTTGTGTTGTTTGCAGAAAATTAACATTTAATTTTAAAATTCATAAATATTAATTATTAAGCGTTTCGGTTTCACATTTCAATTTCATATGCATTGTCGATGACAGACTGATTTATTGTTTATTTATTCTTTGTTTATCATAGTTCTGCAAAAAAAGTAGATTTATGGAAGGCTATTCAGTGACGTCTGTCATTTACGGTCTGAGCTGTCAACCCTCGAGCGCTGAGTTGACACATGGAAACGTTTCGCGACTGTTGACAAAGCGTATGTCATGGCATCTTATTGTTCCCGATAAGAGCAGTCACTCATTTACATACGTTGTGGTTGGGAGTTGGGACGGTAGTGAATGGTTTGCCCAAAATTTCGTACAAAGTAGGAAGGGAAAGTAGTTATGTACATTTCTGTACCTACCTATGTATTTTAATAAAATTATTGCAAAGCTAATAATTGTTGACTGCATTTTTGTACTATTAGGTATTTAGTTGTATCCGAGTAGACTAGAAACCGACCCAAACATAGTTGGAAAAGGCTCGGCAGATAAGATGATGACCACACCGCAAATATACAACACGTAACATAATTAACGCACATCTTTAATTTATTTTGCTCAGGATAATTTACTGAATCGATTTCTGCCATTTTTAATATAGGTAATTTTTTAATCAAAAATGATTAAAATTACGGAAAATATAGTCACATTACCCCTGTACAGTCAAAACAAACTAAGATAGACCGTAAATCAAGGCAACAAGACTTAAAAGTGCAATTTTATTTGTATTACCATTAAACAAATTCCGTCATTCAATGCAAAATAAAGGAAAATAAACCTTCCTGCAAAATAACTAATTTAGTTAATAACAATGGATTTACATGTTAAATTAAAAATTCAATTTATATATAATGATAATAACATAATATTCTAATTGGGGTGTCTGAGGGTGTGCGTTAATTACGTTTCATGTTGTATTATTGAATTAAATAACTTTAAACATTATTGAGAAGCATTTAATAAAGAATAAACCGGCCAACTGCGAGACGGACTCGCGTTCAAAGATTTCTGTACCATCCTACTACTATTATAAAGGCGAAAGTTTGTAAGTATGAATGTATGGATGTATGGATGTTTGTTACTCTTTCATGCAAAAACCACTGAACGGATTTGCCTAAAATTTGGTACACAGATAGTTTATAACCTGGATTAACACATAGGATAGCTTTTATCCCGATTTTATGTTCCCGTGGGATAATTTTCGAGTTGTAGCGGGTGAAGCCGCTGGCAACAGCTAGTTATCTATAAAAAAGAAAAAATCGTGCTGCAATGTTGTTTGGGAGACACCTATTTGTTGTTAAAGCGGCAATAGAAAAACATTATTTATGAATTTTTTCTTGTCTATTACGATTCATGAGATATACAGCCTGGTGACAGACGGAGAGAAACTCAAACAGACGGACTGTGAAGTTTCAATAAGAGGTTTTACACTTCGGGTAATGAACCCTAAAAAAACCTACGCAGCATCCGGTTTAAAAAGTACTAATAGAAACAAGTGCCTACGCTTACGCCTACAAATCATATAGTAACCCACTTTCAACAAGACAACAACATAATAATAATAAAACATAAATGGAAGCCGGTAGCCATCTTTGTCAATATTCCTTCATACTCCATGCACTTTATAGGTCGACTGTGCCCAGATAGGTGTGATTTTCACACTTTACTGGTAAATAAGCACCTGAGGTGCAATGCCTACTCTTACATAGACAAACGGCACATAATCGTAGATATTGTGTCTATCAGTGCAGGGTGACTTTAGGTAGGTACTAGTATTCTATTTTATTATTTTGTGTTTCGGTGTCTTGAATATCATCAGCATTCAGCATTATGCCGCAATATCGCAGTTCGTAGACGTGGTATAAAAAGCATTATAGAAATAAGTTCATTTCTATAATGCTTTTTATACGTCTACGAATTTGATTTTGTATTAACTTTGGTGGAACCACTCGCGTGTTCTGAGAGCTCTATCTGCCTATTTTTTTTATCTGAGGGTCATAAAGTACAATAGTGATTATTATAATAACTATACTATGTTAATAATCGATAATGGTGTCAATGGTTGACGATTATCACATCTGATTATCATACTTGTATTGTTAACAAACTATTGTAGTAAAAGACTCGTACTGACTAAAATCTACCGTGTTGCTCCTTCGATTGCCCTTTACATTCCAGGCTCACGGTTACCTTTTAAGACAGTCCCGCGACCCCGGCTATTAAAAAAAATTACGAAGTATTTGTAAAAAACTGAACCGTCAAATTTTTTCAACTACCTTATAATTGAGATCTCTCTTGGTGGTGATATTTGGGTTTGAGTGCACATTCATATTATACTAACTAATTCTAATAATAAGTTTAGAGCTAAACCAGTCTCACTCAATCTCTTGAATAATTAACAAGAAATCACAAAGCATGACCGAAATAATATCATGGACACGACCTGACCACGGCCGTGACCGCTAAAACTCCTCGGTTATAAATGAATTATTTTATAAATACCAATTGAGGTGTGTGAAACTATGGAGCAGCCATTAGGTTAACAAGCTACCATTAATCACTAACTTGAGGTATCCATGTGGGTCACACCTGTTGAAAATAAATCTATAGAGTCGACTTCTCATGAAAACAATTGGATTTTTCTGTTGTTTTTGTTAGGCACTTTTGTCTACTTCAATATGTTTTTCTATGTATGCTATTCTTGTATTTTTTTAATTGCAATGTGACTGTTTCGAAGTAGGTTGTACAGTTATCTGGGCTAAAAAACAATATAAACTATGCATGACTGTGTGAATTGATTTAAGACGCTGATGAAAAGACATTAGTACTGATACAGTTGTAAAAATCCGTTGAAACTGTTGCAGGAGTAAGACAATGATAATTCGTCATTTGAAAACTCAAAAAGCAATAACAATCTTAATGAAAAGAGATAAAATCACGGAATACGGAGCACTCAGTTAAATTACCAAAAAAAAAAAAACTTATATTCACAGAAAAATAATTATGTTTTGTTTGATGCTTTTTTTTGCTTAAAATAATCATACCTCTTGTTAAAATAATGTAACAATAGTCTTACAAATACTAAACAAATCCAATAACCTTTCTCACAAAGGCATAGGACTTACTGTCAATCACAAAAAGTAGGTAAGCACGATCCATCAATTTCTTACGTCAGTCACCAAATAGAAGACTGCCATAGGTTACACAAGAACATAATTCGTATTCAACCCACGTCTGCACTCCATATAAAGGGTGTAATTCATGATGCGTACACATTAGCACTTCAATATGGGGACGTATTCATTCCCATGGGGGCCGAACCCTGTGTCCGTATGGAGGTTTCTATTAACCTTGAACGGTTCAATTTGGTAAGGTAACTTACTATGGAACGTACTATTGCGGTTAAAACCTAGACAGACCTGATGGCTATAAAGATAGGTACAGGAGTCGTAAATATACTGAACTAGCTGTTGCCAGCGGATTCACCCGCTACAACTGGAATATTATTCCACGGGATCATTAAAACAGGGATAAAAGATATGTGTTTAACCAGGTTCTAAACTATCTGTGTCCTTAATTTCATGCAAATTCGTTGAGTAGTTTTACGTGAAAGAGTAACAATTAAATCAAAAATAAAAGTATTTGAGGATGCGATAATCCTCAAAAACTTTCAGGTTTGTAATATCAGTAGGATGCATGGCATGCTGTAATGCGAAATGATGTGTCACTACATCTTGTCTACTTTAGTGGTGAACTAGTTGCATCATTTCGCATTACTGTATGCATAGGTAACGTTTTGAGAGACTTTTAAGACTCTGTCACTGAGTTGTCTGTCTCACCAAAAAGTTCGCTTTAACCTACTAAGAATTTTTAGAATGATGAAACGCCGGAAACGTCTGTAAAGAAAACTGTGACCTTAGAACGTAAAGGGCAAATGAGAGAATAGGGTGTTTTTAGTCATGAGAAGTCTGACAGTCTCTTTCACTCCATCTAAGGCGGAAGGAGGAGTCTTGTTTGATGATATTACCACACAAAGGAAAATGTTGGATGAATGAAACCTTTAATGATATTGATAGTATCAATAGTGCAGCATGATTCTATTCTTGAATGACATTTCCAGAAGGTAATAAATTGCTAAATAGACAATTTTTTACATATTCAGTTACGCCTGCGCGAATTGAAAAGCTTTTCTAGTTCGAGACTTCGAGCTTACAGGTCGTGAATACGATGGCATTTCTTGGTAAAGCGTCCGGTGTACTGAATCGGAAGGTCACAGATTCAAGATCCGTCATAGATTTTTTCTTTCCCTAAAAAAACGTTTCAAAACCATTCTAACAGATAGATAAAAAAAAATGGCGAAAAAATAAAAACAAAATGGCGAAAAGTTCGAAAAAAATCACGTGACAAAACTTTTGTCACGTGATTTTTTTCGAACTTTCAAAAGAACCAAGCTTGCATTGGAGGAGAACTACAAACAAATTGAAATAATGAGAAAGAATAAAATTGCATCTTCAAACAAAACTTAAAAAAAAACATAATCCAAAGATCTTCTTACTTATTCAAGTCTGATTACACCGGAGTTAAACATAGTCTTGTCTGTTCCGGACGAAGTTGGTGTAACCGCAAATTGCATTAAAGCAAGTAAATTGGAATCTAATTGGAGTAAGACTTGACGGAGCCTGGCTAATAGGATACTAGCACTACATAAAATATAAGAAACAAAACTAGCTTTTAAGGACCTAGTTTTTAAAGATTTGTAAGAACTTTGCTTAAGATTTAAAACTTTAGATTGAGCAAAAAGTTTTGACACATCCGTTTCGTTGATGTGTAAATACACAGAAGGTACTTTTTTGCTGACACAAAAAATGAGTGTGTTGTTACATTGACTGCTTAGCCCTTTCCCAACTGCGAGTATTATCTCTTGCAAGTGTAAACACTTTTCTAGTACGGAGTGAAGACATCTATCGATTTAAATTTTTCCTCGAACATAATGCATTACACTTGCGGGATGATTAATCGAATCACTTAGTCGGAAAGCGGTGCTTTTATCACATTAAGCATACAAGGATATTAAGTTACTGGATATGTTCAACGCATTCTTTTCAACGTAGCTTCATAGTAACTCAATACGATACGGTTTTTTTTTAAACGAGGATGGTAATGATATTTTTTAAACTTCAACCGTTTGATAATTCATTAAATATGCAGCTTGGTAGAAACCTACATTTATAATGCCATCATTGGTATTAACTTAGGGATTCAGAAATGTTTTTAAAACCTTTGGATCCGAGATCCGATCCGAGAATTTTGATGCAAGCAGTATAATTAATTTGACTGCAGCAATTTTTCTACTTGCATCAACAATATTCCGCTTTCCTGTGCATGCATCATGCTAGCATTATGGGAGGATCTTGCAAGCACGGTTTTGGTTTGCAAGATAAGAACGTGTAAGTAATAAATCCTGAACAAAAGAACTGTTGGAAGTCGTCCACCAGTCATAAACCCCGTCTGTCGGAATATTCTCCCTTTTTTTTTAAGTACCATCGTGATAGTTTGACACCCTGTTCGTGAATAATCAGCAGAGAGCCTAAGCACACCACGTTTTTTAAACGCGTCGTGGACGCGCCAGTGCAGCGCGTTTTTAAAACGCGCTGCACCGGATCGTCGACGGCGCTTTTTCATCAGAGCAGTATGTTGTCATTGCCATTCACACACTACACCCGGCGCGTTTAAAAAACACTGCTTAAAGCGGGCTTTGTGGTAGCAAGGATTTCTTCTAAATTCTAGTTTTTATTTCCAGGTGCGCGTACGCGAGTTCTACATCGCGATGCAGCGTTGCCCCTACATCCACGAGATGAAGGAGCGGCTGCTAGGCGCCCCCGTCGACGCGGAGAACAAGGAACCCCCTCGAGCGCCCCTGGAGCGCCCGCAAGAAGTTCACGAGAACCAGGTCGGCACCATCGTCAAAGTGAGCTCATGTCCATTCTCATCTTCATAATAATTGCAATGAATATTCTGGAAAAGATTAAGTTGGAGGATATACTTGGAGATTAAGAGCCAGTGGGAGGTTTCACGCAAAGCTAGGCTCAGATGGCGCTACCAGCGCCTGATGTCATTTAGTGTATGATTAACTTGACATACACTAAAATAGATAATAACTACACACTCGAAGTTAAACTTGAACGTTGTTTACGGTATGCGCTTGTAGGCCTTGTAGCGCTATTGATGGCTAAAACTCGCAGTGAAACCCCCATATTGGGAAGATACCCACCAAACATGGGTCATACGGAGGAAAATCGTAATAGATTGAAGAATTTGAAATAATTTGATTGATAGAATTTGATTGGATTGGTCATCTAACCCATAAAGCCCTTTTTCAAAAGCGAAGACGCTTAGTTAATGAATGGACCACTAAGATCTTGGGACTGTGACTGTACCTAGTACTCCATTATTTCTGTCTTCCGACAATTATCCAAAAGTGTATGTATACCTACTTAAATGATGTGATTTTGATTCTGAAAAAACTAAAATGTAGGTCAAACAAAATTATCAAAACGGTAATAAATTAATGGTTGAGCTCTATTTTAAATGATTTGATAGTTTGAGAACAGAAACATTTGGAACTGTTTTTATTTTACTTAGAAAAGCTTTCCTTTAACTTGGAAAAGTTTAAGCTATTCAATGTTACAACCGAATGAACTTGAAATTCAGTTCTATGAGATAATAGGCGATTTAATATCAGCTACGTAAAAGAGATTCAGATTACGACTCGTAAATAAATATTTCCAAGTGATCTTCATAGAAACCATACTTATTTATCGATTTTTAGACACGTTATAACCCACTGTGGTGTTTAAAGAATTTTCATTGCAGTTTTCATATTTTAAGTATGATTTACAATTCTATATTATTTACCTACAATTATATTTCTTTACAGTGAATCCTCTAATTTTTTACTGTTCCTTGTCAAACTTCTCTTCGTCCTTTTAACACCTACATGCATTTATTGCTTTGAAATTAATCATTAATCGTATGAAAAACGACCTCCAGAAACTTCCTGACAATCTACGAGTAATTTGATTCGTGTCAAATTTGAATGTGATTAAAATTTCAATTACATCTTATGTGCCTACCCTTAAGTAGGGACTTGCTCCAAATTAGATGTAATTGAAACTTGATACTTAATAGGTTATCGATCTATACAACTTTCTTCTTATGATTGATTTTCTTCTTTCAATATCTTTTTAGTATTTCATGATCCATGCGTAGATGCATTTTATGATTTTTGTAATGTTTGTTACTCGTTTCCTTGAACACTAGTCGTTTCTTAAAAGTTAGTATACCTAAATAAAAGCTCATTGCTAGATTTTCATGCATTGTCAGGAGAAAGAGTCTAAGAAAGCGCTTTTATTTAGGCACTCATTTAAGTTTTACCTAGTGTTTTTGAAAATGTGTATCAATCATCATTCACCAAAAGCACAAACAATCGTAGAATTGCACAAACAATCAATCGTAAAATACCCACAATATGGCATCTGTTTTGTTATGACGAAGTAAAATTTTAATAAGCCATCAATTTCATCGATTTATCGATACCATCTAAATATGGATGCTAATATTGCGAAACGGCCATATTGCTTTAGAAAAGCGTCATCGAATTTAGTCACATGAAGCAGCTGACTAGATTCAAATAAGGATAGAATCATAGATTATAGAAGTAGTAGAGCACGATATGATATCGATACAACGATAGTTTAGACTTTTAGAGTATCGATACAATTATGTAGCGATATTTCAACATTTTGTATCGATACAAATTAATAAAATGCAATGCTTTGATCGATACACAAGTATCGGATTTTGCACTGTCATAAAATTGTACGCTAAACTCCATCAAACAGTTAGTAGAGAGGAATACAGAAGAGTAAAAAGAATTCCTGGAATTTAATTTTGACTTAGTGCGACTAATAAGTACGATACTCGAAGTTATAATATCGATACAAAGGGATGCATCAAAAAAGGCTTATTATGTATCGACACAAAGGGATGCATCAAAAATGCATAATATGTATCGATGCAAAAGATAAGTCTCACAGTACACAGAATAGTATTATTGGATACTGTATCGATACAACATGCAAGTTATATGCATCACTAGCACTACACCCGCGACTTCGGCCGCGTGATTTTCGAACTTTGCCTTGTGTGAATTTCTAGTCTCGGCCACCCTCTATATGGAATACTGTTGGAAAAACTAAATCAAATTTCAACAAAAATTCTTTCAACCCGCAATATTCCGTCATAAGTAACACGTAGTTATATGAAAATTCCATTGAGCCTATCTGTGGTAGCAAGAAAATTAGAGATGCACTAGGCATTGTTAGTGTTCTATGTAGCATAAAAATCAGGTGAGATGTTAAAGAGTTTCGTTTCTATGTTCATGTAATACTATGTATTACTTTGTTCGTTCGTGACATCACCTTTATAGTTCTAATAGTAGTGCTTGAACAAACAACAATAGACCTTACATTGTATAGACGTAAAGATTATGTTACATTGTCATTGAAAAAGTAATAAAAGCAACTTTTTATTGTACATTTAAATAAATTGCTTTATTTGTTGAGGCAAAGTAGAAATACTACGTAAGTAAGGCTGAGTTCACATGGCAACTCATTGATTCCAAAAAAGTACCTTTGATGTATTCTAGTCGATTTCGACTGCGTTCACACAGCCGAAGTATTGTTATCGCTTATGAACGTAATTTCACACTGAAAAAAATTGCAAAGAATGAAAACAAACGACAGACGCTAAACTCAAGTCCAACTGTTTGTTTTTAAATAGTAAACAATTTGTGTATACAGCAGATCTTCAGTCACACTTCGGAGACCGATAAAACGAGTCGGACAAAAAAGTACATAAAAAAAAACACGACATAATTGAGTGGAAACGAACATAATTTTTTCTGAATAAAATTCAGTCTTAGCTACATCAAAATTCGTAAACAAAAGTTTTAAGAAACATTGACGTTTTGTCTGACTGTGGTCCAAAAGGTTTTTATTTTCAATCCTGAGTTTTAAAACCAATACCACGCGATCCATTTAAGTCTGTGTGAAAGAGACAGAGCTATGCAAGTCGTGTAGTGCCATCTCTTTCCCACAGCCTATAGACTCACGGCTCAAGAGTTCACGGTAGGCCACCTGGACATAAGTGATAGTGTTGCAGTGTTGAATAGTGAACTAATGTTTCGCAATCTACCCATAGTGGACAATGTATTAGCCAGGAGGAAAGACGAATCACTTCTAGAGCTCGAGGTTGTTGGCTTGGAAGTGGCAAGTATCAAAGGGAACTTTTTAATTTCAACTTAAAGGGGTCACTCCTTTGAGTTTGTTCTTTGGAGACGAGAAGGGCCAGAATGGTTTTTAGTCAATCAAGAACAAACAGACACACAGTAACTTCCGCTTGACCCAGACAAGAAAGATTAATTCGAAGAATTTTCAAAAAAACGAAAATTAAAGCGGCTTGCTTAATTTTTTTTTTTTAAATTGCCGTTTATTTGCGTCATGCTCTCCTAAGTATAATTGCAATGCATATTGATTAGGATCTGGCGGGTAATGTCACTTCTATGAGTGTCCAAGATGTGTTGGGATTGATATCAGTCTTACCACAGTTCAAAACTAATGAGAATGTTCTATGAATGTATGTAAATCATCATCATCAGCCTATTAATGTTCCCACTACTGGGACACAGGCCTCCTCTCTGGGAGAAGGAGTGGGCCATAATCCACCACGCGGGCCCAGTGCGGATTGGTGAATGTCACATGTCTTCGAATTCTGGTTCTCTCACGATGTTTTCCATCACCGTTTTGAGAGCAGTGGTTATGAAATAAATTACACAAAGTAATGCGCCTGGGGGGGTTCGAACCCACGACCTACAAGTACAACTCGTGAGTCGGGACCGATACCACTGGGCACCACTGCTCCATATGTACAATGTAAATAGAAGATTGTTACTTGCTATTAAGTCGCAACTTGGATCAGTCAATACTGACTGCTTCGAGTAGTTCGTCTATGTCGGGCCTTAGTTGTCATATTCCGACGGTAGTAATCATCGGAATTAAACGTTGATGTACAACAAAACTGACAGTATTACCATACCGTCAATCAAATATAGTTTGACAGTTCCATTACCTCGTTATCGCTGACTGAATGTCATTCTGTCTGCCTCTTATCCACATTTTCCATACGCCGTAATATTAGAGTGTCTGACAATTCCAGCTGAATTCCGACGGGTACGGGTCGCACACGTCGCCGGCGCGGGCGCCGCTCGTGACCGACGAGTGTGATGCGGCGCCGGAGGAGACCGAAGCCCTAACGCCTACTGAGGTGCTCCGGTACCGGGCTTGCTGCCAACCTGATGTGGCGCCGAAGAATGCAAAGTGAGTCAGAACTTTTTCTTTGATTAAAGTGTTTGTTGATGTTTTAGCGTTAGTATTTATGAAGGGCTCTTGAAGTAAGAGTGAACATCAGGAACTCTCCGACAGAACAGAATAGAATAGAATACTCTTTATTATGTACACCATACAAATTACAGAAAACATAAACATTTAATCAGTTTGATGAGAAACTGATTAATATCTCTCAATCAGCTGAGAAGTCAAGGCCAGCCAGGGCTATTAGGCAATAAAAACTCTTCGAAATGTAAAAAAATATGGCACTAAGTTTTTAATGTTGCCTAGTGATAAAATATGAACTTAGCGCGAGTTTTCACTCTTTTAATTTAAAGCGTCTTTTCAGTATTTACAGAGTTTCTTGTATGAAAAAATGGAACAGCACCTTTGGTGTAGAAGGAAATAATTTTTCCTTGAAAGTTCTCAATTTGAAATTATCAAAGTTCCAGTTTACTTAAGGTCTTAAATACTGAAAACTCTGGAAGCTCTACATACAGTCTTTTTTTGAAAATTGCTTTTAATATTAGAATAACATTCAAAAACAGACCAAGTGCAGCGGCACAAATGTGTTTAAACTTCAAGGTAAACTGTAGATAGATTTACATTTTTTATCAATTTCCGTCTTTATGCTAGTTGCATAAAAACTATATTCATATGCACCATAAAATACTCAAGCAACCAGCCAGCTGTTTTAAAATCAAACCTATGCACCAGCACATACCTAACTGTCTAGCCATAAAATAGTAGAGTGACCAGATGTTCCGTATTTAGGCACCAATTTTTCATTGTCCCGTAATTTTATGATTATTTCGCGTTTTCCACATTTTCTTATCAAAATAATTTAGAATCGTCAGCATCAAACTTTTAAAGGTGAGTGTGACGTCATTTATTTGATTTTCTTTTCAGATTATTTAAAAAAAGTTATATAATACTTTTTTTTAATATATAGCTAATATAAAGTCATTTATTAAAAATCTTAGCAATTTTTTAGGTAATTTAAATAAGAAAAGTTGATTTTATATAAAAAAAAGTGTCTGTCTAGAATTTAATCTTGAATCTCATATTTTTAACGCAGTTGTCCTATAAAAGCGAAAATCAGAACTGGTCACCCTATACACCAGGTTAGTCTAGTATGTATCTATATTTATATATCCTTCGATAACATGAATACATGTAATACTCCGGCAACCTAGTTAATCTACGTCTGAGATCCGTCAATGAATTATTTATGATCCGATCCTGTAATAAATCGCGGCAAGGTAGGCGAAAACAATAGAATTTTATATTACCACCTACATTTGATTAAGTGGAACTAATTTGGCGTCTGTGTTGCCAACCTTTTGCTTAGTTACGATACTGAATAAAGGGAGACCCTTTGGATACAAATAAATGTACATAAATAAAGGGTTTTTTGAAACAGGCAACTTGAGGAATTTTGGGATTTTTTCTTAATCCGTTCTGTCGGTCTTCACATATTATCTGTCCCGTACTCGAACCCGCACCACACTGAGCAGCAGTCGACCAGGCACAGAGCTAACTATATCACATGATGCTGTCAAACGAAGTTGTTAGGTCCGGTATCTACCAAAGCGGAGAGAAGAAGAGATGTATTTGAATAACCAATCAGATGTCCACATCTCCTCTCCGCTTAGCTTCAGTGGACATCTGATTGGTTATTCAAACACATCTCCTCTCCGCTTTGGTGGATACTGGGCCATACTACTGTGTCATAATATTCCACTACTGGGCAAAGGCTTCTACTCTCCACGATTTCCAGCTATTCTGATCCAGGGTTAATGTGAGACACGTATTGTTAGTTTTTTCTAGTTCATCCCGTCATTTTCATAATCTTATCAAACTACTACCTACTTATAGCCGGATTTACATTACGAAAATAGTTGCATGAAATTAGTTTCGTGACACTAATTTCACCAGTAATTTCACGTGTAAACGTTCAGTTTTACAATGCATGCATTACTTTCGTGACACTAAATTAGTTTCGTGAAGTATCTTTAGTAGTTCTTGGTTATCTCCAAGATCTTTATGACTAATTCTTGTCACGTTATATTTGGGCTCTTTCCATTCATATTAATCAATTTCTCATCAGATTGATTGATTGTCTTGAAGACCAAATAAACACAATTAAAGAGCGCTTTGTCTTAGTTACGGATGCCATTGAGAAAGCTTATGATTTTCAAGGAGCAATTACCAAGTTACTTGTTTTTGTTTTGTGGTAGAAGAAAAGGCTTCAAATATTTTCTAGTATTTAGTTTCTTTTGATGTTAATTTTATTCAAATTACTGACCGTCAAAATAAGATGGAGATTTGAGATAATAATCGAAATTCAAACATACGCGTCGAAGCCACGCGGAAATGCGTTCGCGCCGAATTGCACAAAATGGCGGCACAGATGAGCTGTCACAAACAAAAACGTTGCATTTAAACAGATTTCACAAACTTTGGCTAAACTCAATTTTTGCTTCATCATGAAGTGAAGTCATTCATCATAATCATTCTCAAATCGCTATAGAATCCATGTTAGTATCGCAAAATCATACAGAGTTTATCGGGATTCCGCGAAAAGTATATTTTGGGCTTCATTCTTCAATATCATTTATATCTATCTAAAACAGATAATAAAAGTCATGAACAAAGCCTAAACGGGGTATTCCCATCTGAGCCCCATTCCCTATTTTCATAAAAGCATTTTGAGTATTAAGTAGTAGGAAATAGTTGCTCAAATGGGAATACTATACAAACTTATTGTGTACTTACAATTTGAATCAAACAACATACCTTTAAGGAAACAACATAACAAGCTATTTGTTATTCCAAATAGAACGCTTTCAGCGACATAAATTACGGTCTATTTAGCCAATAAAGCACAAACTGGCCAGTATAAAAAACTCGATGAACAATTTAAAAATAAATAAAGGGGAGGAAGCTGTAATCAAAGCACTTCCACGCCGCTTGGATGGACAATCGATTAAATGGTTCCGTACCTATATAGTGTAGAGACAATTTTCCTATTACCAACCTTATTGAAAATAGAATAGAGTTAATTTTGAACTGGTAACACACAAAAGGCGAGTCGTTTGAGGACTTTGTGGTAGACGAAGGTATCCATTATGCGGATCGAGAATATCGGCACGGGAGAGAACTGTTATAAGTAAATGACCTGAGCAAATATTAATGTGTTGACATTATTATGATAGGAAAAGGTCTGGGATATTGTAATGGGATAATGATAACCTTGACAAAGGCCCAAACATATTTATTTGTTACTGATTAAGAATTTCTCCTAACACGTGCGACCAAGTTGCCTTAGACATCTTATGACGGAATTCGAATCCTGTAAAACTATTCATTTGATCAATTGATACACGATCAGAGCTTTGTATTAATTGATAAGTATTTAATTTACCACCTATGTTATATTGTTACAAGAATTATAGATATAATAAAGTAGGTTACAAGTCACTTTTAGGATCAATTGGTACTCCCTAAAAATCATTAGTATTCATATTTATCTGAAATCGCTAATCCACCATATAAGCAAAGCTTTTTGTGAATTGAAAAATGATTTCGGGTAGGACTTAACCCTGTGAACTTCTGATTTTGAACTCGGCTATCGCACTCCTACTACGATAGTTTGAATTTTTCATTCTTTATAAGCGTTTTTGCGCAAAAAAGTTTTTCAAGTCGCGGTGCAATGCTCGACCAATACTCGTCTCTTCTCTGTTATCAGAAGAAGCCTTATCTAGCTATAATAATAATTTTTATCTATCTAATATCTTTAATTGCTCAACAGTCTTCAATAGATTTTCAACGTAAACGAGCAATTCTTGTATATTTATTTATATATAATCAGGATCTTGGAAACGGCTCCAAGGGTTTTCATGAAAGTTACAGATTAGGGTTTTTCGGCTCAAGGAATCGATTTATCATGGTCCCAAGTTCGAGAAAAGCTCTGTTCCCAAGATATAGACATTTTAAAAAGCGAGCGAAGCTCGGTCAACCATATAGGTATTAATATCATTAAATGAAAAGAAACAAAAACCGTTGCTAAAAATAAACAGTAAAAAGATGATCAGACATTGACCCGAACAAACCTTGAATCAGAATTCGAGGCAAGACAGCAATTCATCAACAATATAAATCTCCATATAACAATCTTTACAATGATTAAATCTGCAATCATTTGGCAGCCGGTTGCCTTAGGAGACCAGCCATATAATGATGTAAACACTCGATTGTAACTGCAAGGTCGATAGCAATAGAGATTATGTCATACATAGTTTTAAATGCAAGTAATTGCTATATAGCGTCATACAATGTGCTGTTTATTGATCGTACGTTGTACATCATAATTAATTAGGTAGGTAGTAATTTGTTTGTGTGGCTTTACGCACTTGGTTTTATTAAGTAGTCATGCTTTGTACATAATTTATTACTAACCCCCTTGCTCAGATCAAAGAAATAGGCAGATAGAGCGCTCAGGACACGCGAGTGGGTCCACCAAAGTTAATACAACATCAAAATCGAATACAAAGTCGCGACAGTACCAAGCTACGCGTCATCCGTCGTACCAAGCTGCGCGTCGTTGTTGTTTTTTGCCAAAATATGCCGTACCAGTGTGTTTAACCATCGTAAAAGTTGTTCTCAAAAACAAAGAAAGCGTTAAGGAATGTAATTCTATTTGATTTTGTATTAACTTTGGTGTAGACACTCGCGTGTTCTGAGCGTTCTATCTGCCTATTTCTTTGATCTGAGCCCCCTTGTTTAGGTTTTAAAGTCATTAAATGAGACCACTCCACTCAGGGTGGGGTCTGAGTAGAGCGTAAGGGAAATCCACGGGTTTTCACGTTTTTGTGTCCGCGTAAAGTAAACGGGGACTTTGGCGTTAAATATGATAGACAAAATTAGTTCGTCTTTCGTACAACAGTAACCTCAGCACGAATTTTCACTCTTTTACTTTACAGCGTCTTTCCAGTATTTACAGCGCTTCTTGTATGAAAAAATAGAACAGCGCCTCTGGCAGGTGTGCGAAGAAGGAACTCATTTTTTCTTGAAAATTGTCAATTTGAAATTGTCAAAGTTCCAGTTTACTTTACGTCTCAAATACTGAAAATTCGTGCTAAGTGTACAGAGTGGCTTTTTCATTTTCCATTTGCTTCAATAATTCAAGTACGCTTTACGGCCAAATAGGTAGGTACGTAGAATTTACACTGGTGCCTCAGATAATTAAATGTATAGGCATAATATATTATTATGATTGTTTTGTAAAGCAATTGAAATCGCCATTAAAATCTCGAGTATTGAACGTTTCCAATACACCTGTATAATAATCATATTTTACAGTTCAAAGAAAGTTAAACTGCCAATAAAAGTCAAGAACAGGAAATGAGATTGTTTATTAGCTTACGCAGGTGTTTTCAGAATACTATTAGTTAGACACATTAATAAAGGAAGATTAGCTTAAGTCTCTACACGCCGTTATCGAATCTATACAAACTAAATTAACATGGTGAAAAATTTAACTACTAATGTCTACAAATACAAAATGTCACCAACAGCTGGCTAAACTTAAAACGTTAGACTCTTACAGACAAAATCCTGGTAAAAAACCCAATAACACTTAACCAAGAAGCAATTTCATCGGTTGGAGTGGTATTGGGTTTTTGCATCAATAAATAATTCGTTAGTAGCAACTCGGGTTCAGGTTTTATATTATGTAGCTTTTACATAAATAAAAACGTGATGACTGACTGTATATACAGAGTTCCAGTGACCTTGGAGGGGGAGGCCTATGTTCAGCAGTGGACGTCTTCCGGCTGATGTTGATTATGAGTGACCTTGGATAGCGAAGGCCATAACATGAGTTTTCATACCCTTAGCACGAGTTTTCAGTATTTGAGACGTAAAGTAAACTGGAACTTTGACAATTTCAAATAGACAATTTTCAAGGAAAAAAATAGTCCATACAAGAAACGCTGTAAATACTGGAAAGACGCGGTAAAGTAAAAGAGTGAAAACTCGTGATAAGGTACAGGGCGAAAGGAATACTTTCATTCGTAGGAACTATACTTAGTCTGACAAAAAAAAACATCAAAAATGCGTATTCTTCTGTTTTCATATTATTATTTTCTTTCCCAAGTACCTACAAGGAAAAGCAGCCTGTGTCCAATACTGCTGTTTATAATTCAATGCAAGTTGAGGAAAGTCGACAGAGAAAGGTTTACTACTATACTTAATCCAATGACCTGGCAACCAGCCACTAAGAGCCTCCTCATACTGCAATTTTACTAGCTTTAAACCCACTACCCCATTAGCCTTTCAAATTGCATTTTGAGTCGTTATTTTTCAACTACGTTGCGGTTGGCTTGCAGGCAAAACTTTGAGTAAAATACGGAGAGAATTTTTTACTTAATGTAACTTTAACAATGGATTTTTTACTGTGAAATATTAAAGAGAGATTTTTTTATTTCAGTTTTATTGAAAGGTTAGTTTTGGAGGTCAGACCTTGGGAGGTGGAGGACAGATTAGCTATCATTCCATACAATAACCGGTTGGACTAGACCCTAACTTTCATATCATTTCTATCGATTTCTCCCGAATATAATTATCATGTGCAACGAAAAGAAATGCTAATGTTAAAGATGTATTTCGATAAATGCCCTAAACATTTTACTTCAACACTTATTCAGTTCCATCCCTTTTTGTTTTGGGGTGTTAAATTTTATATCAAACTAGCTGTCCCGGCAAAATTCGTACCGCCTCAGAAACCTTTAAGGGCGGCCGCATACATAAGTTTTTTTTCCGTTCGGAATTCGAAATGATGAATGAAATTGAACAACACACATAAAACATGCACACACATTTGTAGAATTCACTGTGTACGGATAGAAAACGAATTCGGAAATCGAATACGTAAAACGTGTGTATGCGGCCAGCCTTAACCTTCCCTGGACTTCCCATAATAATTCAAAACCAAAATCAGCCAAATCGGTCCAACCCAAAGAGATTTAAAAGAATCTATAGAGCTGGCATTGGGAAAATTGTCATAAAAAATTGTTGATGCCGTGCGTCAGTAGCACTATCTAGCGTTGCCTGGCAACACGACTACTAGACTGAGCGACTTTTTACCTAGTGGTAAAAAGTTTGGATCACAACTTTCTTCGTGATGTCCTGTCTATTGCTCGTATATGTATAGTTTACTGTCTTTGGTCCAGTCGTTCTCGAGTTTTAGCAAGACTAACGACTAGCAATTGTTTTTTATATAACAGAGAAGAAGAGATAAAGTCCTCCCGCTTGGGTAAAGCGTTGATTTGGATTGTCAGACTCTTACTAATTAAAACCAGTAGCTAGTAATGAAACACAAAGTCATGACGATACTTTCATAAAAACACTAGTATGAAACCCCATAACGTGAAACCAGTTTCATAAAACACAACAATATCTATGATCGAAATAGATAAAAAAGATGTGCACCCACCGCTCTTGAAACTTGTAAAATATTCAGCTCTCAACATATCGCGGTTCGTTCCGTACAAAGATATACGGAACAGAGATAAAGTAACAATATACTACGAAAACAGCGTAAACAGAAGCCCAATAACAATATTA
Source organism: Agrotis segetum (assembly GCA_036375495.1). NCBI lineage: Eukaryota > Metazoa > Arthropoda > Insecta > Lepidoptera > Noctuidae > Agrotis > Agrotis segetum. The sequence continues at coordinate 718,863 of JAQSVV010000090.1, read as the reverse complement.
TCCCGCGGAACCCTAATAAAATAGCGTTATTACACAACCGGCTCATGAAATGGGTCACGGGGCGTTTGAATAAAAACACTTTAAGAGTTTTTTACAAAGAACTCGGCGAGACAAAGAAGAGGATTATCATATTTAACTGCGCATTGCAAAGCGAGTTTGATTCTTGAGCCAAGAGAAGTGTTTGTTATTGTAAACTGGAGGAAAAAAGAAGCAAAAGGAACTTGATAAACTACATTTATATTTTTAATGCTTTTCAACTATATTTTATCCTAAAGTGGAATGCATTTTTTAGAAAGAAGGGATTTGTTGATGCACACAAGACGGAACAAACGATCTATACAGAAGAAAAAGAAATACAAAATAACATAAAGAAGATACAACAAAAATAACATAAAATAGTCCTGTGCGAGGCCAAAAGGCTCCTATCTCAGTGTGCTGCGACATTTTTGAAGATGTAACAGCCGCGCTGGTTTTCTGGTAGGGCCCAACGTTATCCTAAGTGAGTTTTTAAAAAAAGCTGTCAGCCGTATGACGGGGGACCCCTTAAAGGGCCAAAGCCTGCCTGGATCGCGGGACTAACGAGCTAGTGTGACCCCGGAAAGTTAAGGGCTTTGAAGGACACCGTGGACAGTCCCTCCCGTCCTACCCTGGGTGGAAGGACTCATTCGATGATTTTATGACGTAAAAAAAAACCTGGGCGCACGTTCTGCTACGCTAAAAAAAGTGGGTTTTCAAATCCCATGATTATTTATTTAAAGGTACATTGTATCGCTTTGAAGCAGATTGCTTCAATTCCATAGATAGGTATAGATTTCTTTCTTTTTAGGAAAATCTATGGTACCTAGCCTCCATATAGATTTTAGACGGCATGCTTACGGACATTTAAAAGATAAGAAAGAAGAGAAAAGGCCGTATGCTTGGACTTCAAAAGTTTCTAAAAATCTCAAATCTAAATCACTAAACCTAACATAGATAAGATAAACCCAGCAAATCATAGTGAGTCATCATGACTCAAATCTAAATTCAAAATTCATGCAAGATTGACCGTTGAAGAGCCGCTAAGAATTCTAGACCAAAAGGAGGTTAAAACAGTGCTAAGACTGGACGATTGCATCATTCGTCCACCGTTAGCAATGCATGTGGCGATTTTAGCGAGTGTCTTTGGGTCACAAGTAATTATAGTGTCTTAACTAAAATCAGAACGCTGTATATAGCAGTCACAGTCGTGGTTTCGCAATTACCGCATGCTTAATATCGGCAATGTCTGGATTAGTTTTTGCTTTTAAGTGGCTCGTTAACATTTTACTAACGTTGGCTAAGTACACATAAAAGAGGCTAAAAATAAATAAAGAGGATTTTATATCTTGATTTTCTTTTTAATTTGCGGTTTTATAGTTCGTTGAGCAGTATTTAATCATGATTATGATGTCATCATCAATGGTACCCTCCTTGAGGCCTCCATGAAACACGCATGCAGTGCTGTTCTGCAAGAATACAGCTTTATATACAGCGCTGAATCAGCTTCGAAACTGCAGCTATAAACTATCATTATTCGGATGTATGGTTAACATTTTTAAGGATTGAAATTATCGTAACTATAGTCCACGTTTATTAATAAAGGGGTAAGAGAATAGGACTGCTGGTCCTTGATTGGACATCGAAATACTCATTCCGCAAGCCCGCGTCTACGGTGCTAAATATGGGCCGGGTTGCTGCAATGTCAGAGGGGTAGTATTCCCCGCCGGAGAGAATCTTTTTGTATTTTTATTTTTGTATTCACGACCCGTAGGGTAGGAAAATAGTTTTTTTTTTTTTGTAGGAAATGTGGTTATGCCCTGTCCATCAATGATGATGGTGTGCAGCGGTCATCAAGAAACCAGAAAACGCTACTGTCTAAAAGTCCAACTAAATAATAATAAACTTTTATGACAAAAATGACAACAAAGAGGTGGTATATTTAATCTGTTTGTCGTAATAAAAACTTGGCAACATTATTATCACGCCACCATTACATCATAACATTCTAGTTGTACAATCATACTATTCCATAACAATACCATAAAAATAACGAAATAGTAAACTTGGCACTACTTGAAATGGTTCAATGAACTCATAAGCTCCGAAGCATCGGATCGCGCATGCGCTCTCTGCACTCATCCGGCTATTATAAACAAAACTTCTTTTTACGGTAAACTCTTTTGATCAGCTAATTAAAACTACTACCTAATTAAAACATCGATTGATACCCAAGCTAATTACCTAATACGATCAACAAAAAATAATGATGCTATTTAATTCAAAAGTTTCACCAATAATAATAAAAGTCCTATCAGAATCATAAAACACAAATCTGAAAATCCTTCAAACAAAAATCAAAACACAAACCTCGATCCTCCTTTGTCCCGAATCTCATTCCTTTGTCTATGGGATTATAGAGTTATGTTTTAATGTTGGTACTACACGTGCATGTGCAATTTTAGGGTTGCCAGTATTCGTAGGGTGTGCTCGGAGGTTGGGGCATGGCCGGGTCAGTGGGTCGCTCGCGCAGCCTCCCGGAGCTTTCCGGGAGAGACGCGCCTCTATCGACCGCGTGTCGCCACCCTAGGGTTGCCCGAAATCTCTTTTGGATACGGTTCCTGCATTATACAAAGATAGTTACTGTACAGATTTCTGGATATCTTTTTTTTTGGAAGTACGTATGAAAAAAGTTGAAAAAGCTATAGAGCGGAGTTTTGTAAGAAAGATTTTATGGAAATATATATTTTGTAAAAAAAAGGAAACATGTTTTGCGTAGAATTGAAATATATTTCCTGATTTATCAGGCCAGCGAATTGCATTTGTGCTAATATTTTTGCACAAAAGTTCCATGAACAAAATAAAGTGAAGTGTCTCAATGTCTAAAAAATTAAAACATCATTCGACTCGAGATTACATTTCGACACTCCTACCATAAGCGGTACAAAGACCCTCTCGCTATTAAAGAGTGCAATTTATCCAAAATGGGGTGCGCTCGGAGGGTCGGTGACGCCCCTGTTTTGGGAGGACAAGCCGCGCAGCATCCACTACTGCGCAACTCTCAGTACATTCGGGCCAGAGGCTCGGTTCGTCGCCGCACCTCAATACTTCCGGAGGTCTTTTATCGTGTTCCTCGGTCCTTTACCTGTCCTTAACCCTGAGCACTCCGTTATGGGCACTCTGTAACTCCTCTTACCGCCCTAAGTGTTGAAAAGTGATGGGGAAGGATAAGCACCAGCCTACGGAGGCTGAAGTGAAGGTGGCTACGGTGGAACTGGAGGCCGTGGATAACATGGCTACGTTACCGGTGGGGCAGCACCGCCAGCAGGGCAGCGACATGGCGATCGCGGAGAAGCATAACAACGCGAACAAAGAAATGGAGCTCAAATGCGTCCAGCCCAAACCGTCTAAAAAGTATGTCTTATAGCTAGATAGTGATTATATGTGTAGTGTTATATTACATGTTTATTCTACATTGATAAGAACAAAAGGAATATTTAATTTGGTACTTAAACCATGGTTTCAAGCCAACGTATAAATTTTAATAATAAATTAGTTGGGTTTGCATAAGTTGGCCAGTTTTCTTGGCGGTACCAATTCGCGGTATAGCAGTATTTTTATATCCCACACAGAAAACTTCAAATAAGTATTCTTTGTTTTAAGATTGGTGTTATTTTTGGTTTTACGGTTTTCCCTCTATAGGTACTTTTTGAGAAGGCGAGACAGGATACTTTGAAAGCAGCAAACACGTCATAATGTTTAAGGATTCTTTTTATTTTAATATTATGTATTATTTTCAATCTATTTTCTTACTTGAATGAAAATTAAAAGTAATTTTTATTGAATTTTTTAACTCTCATGTAAAATAATATACAAATTATATTTGAATTTCTGATGCAAAAACAAAAACTGCGAATAACGTTATCATTAAAATAGAGCTGGCTGGTTTTAAAAATATCTCCTCTCAAAGTTAAGAACTCCATTGTTATTACTTACAAAACTTCGACATCACTTAACGTACATGTTTCGTTCCTTTCACAGAACTTCCCTCTTCATCATCTCGAGCTTCATCTACGCGAAGCTCCTGGTTGTTGTGTGCATAGCTTACGTCATCAGTGATGTCATCACCCACAACCTCCCTCTCTATTATTACGAGGGGTTCTTCACCTACCTGTATGGCATGAGCATTCTGTTCTTGTTATACGTCTTCTGCTTCTTGCTCCAAGGTATGTAAAACAAGATTTTTTGTAATAATTTTGTACCTACTTTCAGTTACAACTTCATCAAAATAGTCGACGGTTTTAATCCCCAGAAGAAAAGCTGGAGGCAGACTTAAAAGTACACCTACATTTTGCTAATAGTATATATTTCTACTTGGAACTAATCCAGACTCCGTAGCAGTTAGTGAGAAAAACCTGATGGAGGACTCAATACCGAATACCATCAAGAACTTTATACTCAGTAAAGGCTCTTTAAAACATTAGGCTAAGTTCCAGTCTTAATTTATATATTTAAATGAGTGTCTTTGATCAGAGAGTGCATGCTGCAGCGGAAGTCCTCCTAAACCGAAGCCCCCGCCAAAAGAGAAGAAGCCTAAGAAGGAAAAGGAAAAGAAAACCAAAGATAAGGAAGCAAAAGAAGGAAAAGATGGAAAGGAAGGCAAAGATAAGAAAGATGGAAAGAAAGAAGGCAAGTCTAAGGACAAAGGAAAGGACAAGGAGGAGAAAGAAAAGGCTTCCAAAGAAGCTAAGAAACAAAGTCAATTCCAGGTGAGTGGTGCACTTCACAACACTATCAATATCATACACAGCACATCCATTTATTTGTATTTAACATTATACCACATTCTCTTGTCGCTTTCGCGTGTCGTCCTGTGTTAGTTAACCACATATTTGTTTTATTAATTTCAATTACATAAGTGATTTGTTTAATTTAACTTTTTGTGATTCGCACTCGTTCGCAACTTTTATTATTTGACCGTTCACTATTATCATGGTCAACGCTTCGTCCAACACATCAGGCCGCATGAATCCCTTTTTGTTTACGCTGCCTACTTTTTTGTTTTTTCCATATCATTTGGGCAGGAGGTGTATCCCCGTAAGATGCGCGATAAAGTTCGTCAACAGCAATTGCAATTGCAAATGGCGCAATTGTATGCGTCTGATCAGGTGAGGTATCTTGACGCATCCTGCTTGAAGTGTATCATATCATACGGAGTGCTTTGGATGTGCTGTCGTAGTTCGTCTGTTCATACTGCTTCTGTTTTCGCTACTGGATCACCTTGCTTTCATGTAGGCTTCGTACACACTTGGAAGTCAAGACACTTGACTTTAAGATTGTAGAATTGCATCGACATTTCCTGAGTTGAATTTGAAAATAACAAACGAATCCTACTTTCATTTAGTTTTACTAATTTTATCTGAGCTAGTTGCAATTGCCACCATGTTTTCAGAATTAAGTCAAACAAAGAATCCACAAAAAATAATACCTGAAAATGACTGCATTTCAAGTCATCTGGTTGGTCCTTGAGTTTGCGAACTTTTTTCTTGTTACATTTTATTAAGTTTATCTCCTACAACAATTTCAGCAGCACCAGCAGCAGGACATTGTGGAGTTGGAATCCGGGCCTGTTGCAAGACCAGCTCGCAGGCGCAAGACTTCGCAGAACGACCACAGCCATGGCAGCTTCTTCCTGAGGATTGGCGCTATCGGTATGAATACTTCATCATTATTTTGCATGTAGCTCAAACATTTTATTCATTACTTTATGTTTAGTATTTATACGTATTTCTTCCAGCTTTTGGTCTCGGAACCATGATTTACAACGGGCTGGAGTTTGGCACATTCTTCGAATTGCCCTTGGAGTCTCCTTGCTACTTAATTTTGAAGGGAGTCAATCCGGTCTTGCAAATGGTGTTCACCTTTATGCAAATGTACTTCATCTTCATGAATTCCCGGGTAAATCTCGTTCAATATTTTAGTCAAATTCTTATGAAATTTAGCAACTATTTAAAAATTCTTTTAATCTTTTAGCTGAATATCCACCGATTCAAAGTGATTGCACGATTCGGTCTGATGCACGTAGTTGCTACAAACATTTGTGTTTGGATACGTACCTTAGTATTGGAGTCACTGAAGGAAATCACTGATTACCACGTCAAGAATCCTCATGGCTATTCTGGCGAAGGCGTACTAGGGAGTGAGTATTTTATTTACAATACTTAGATTCAATTTAGTCATTTTCTAAATCTAAGAGCATTTTGCATTTCAGTCTCTTGCAACTAACCTGCTTAATGTTGTTTTTATAAATCATTTTATACTTTTGTACATAAATTAATGGCTCCTTCGTCTCCAGAAGTCATCCGTAAGCACACTCTGAGGCATTCCGGCAAAGTGTTCGGTGCTGCTTCCACCGCTGCTACCTCTATCGCATCTACTGTTATAACCACTGCTAAGACCACTGGAGAGCAACTCATGAACGTTGTCACCTCCACAGCTGTTCCCACCACCACTCCTACCACAAGTTAGTATTCACGCCCATCAATGTTCTCAATCCCTTTGTCGCTAACAACTGCATGTATGTCAATTAAAATGTGTTTGGACTAATTTTTCAGCAACCACTATCTCATCATATAATATCATGGGTGGTGGGTTACTTCCTAAGTCAAAACTGATCGACACTATAAAGAGTACGGTAGGTTATGACAACGGGATGGGATATGGTCGCGAGTTCAGAGAATGGCCCAATGATAATCCGTTCACTACGACATCTTTTGCACCACTTACCACGGAGTCCGATAAAGCGACTCAGACACAGACGGCCATGTTAGAAGTCTTCCAGTGGCTCCGCACTTCGACTCTGAAACCGATTCTTAACGCTATTTCGACTATGATGCCAAGCACTACTACCGGACAGATAGTAACTGATAGAGATGAGTGGGGCAATAGTATCGAAACTTATCGTGTAGATGAACCGCCACATTCGCCAGGTTGGTCGTTGGAGTGTCGCATTGAATTATTACAAAAGTAAAACGCCGTTGCACTTTTTATTTGCGGTTTATCAGATATTGTTTGTGTTCATTACGTATCCCACGTACGCGTTCACGTCCGTTGCACATGAGTTTCCTCATTATTTTATTCTTAGGTTAAATTTATTTGCGTCGTTTTGCATGTGGGTTATGCAGTCACCTTTTGCTATTTTAAGAGTTGCTATAAAAACTTATAATTATTTTGACGAAGTCTTTGCGCACAGTCTTTGCATTTAAAGTATCACGGTTTGTATCTAATTCTAGAATAGCAAGGGGTGACAGTAGTTTCAATGTGTAGATTAGTTTTTTTTAAATTATCTTGATCAATTTTTGAACAAAACATTTAACAACAAGCTTTTTTTTTCAGTGCCAAACTCTTCAGAGATCTTCGAATCATTCGACGGCCTCAATCCCGCTGCGCTGATCGCCAATATCGATAACACTACGGTGTGCGGCCGGAACCCAATTATGGGCACTATCGTAACCGACTCGGCGCCTTATCTGTATCCGTTCATCATTGAGTACTCCCTCATCGGCGCCGCCGTCATTTACGTTATGTGGAAGCACATTGGCCGCTACCCCAGGTAAATAAGACCGTTTCGTATTTGCAAATTTCGTAACCCAGTAACCGCAAATGTAGAGTAACCTTAACCAGTTTAGATGCCATTCAACACCTCCATTAACATGAAGTTACAGTAACTGTAGGTACCTTCATAACTTGAGCCTTCAGTAACCACTTGTAAATAGTTTTCCCTAACATTAGAGTCACGCTCATCATGGCAGTTCCCTAACGTTAGAGCACGATTAGAGTAGACTGAGAATTTAAGAAAAGCAACGCGTCCGTGACTTTGCACGCGTTTGGTTACAGCGTGGCCAACGACGAAGATCTGGAAAGACGTCTGGAGGCTGTTCTCTCCCGCAGGGCGGCAGCGCTTGCAGCGGCTCAGCGAGGAAACCGCGTGGATTGCGCCGGAGCCTCCAAAGGCCTCTTCTGTGGACTACTACTGCTCGTCGCCTCCCTCATCTGCTTGATACTCTTCTTCGTCCTGATAAGACATCAAGAGTTGAAGCGCCTCTCGATCTATTTGGCCGATGTATCCCACTGTGCTTTGATGGTTCTCTCTATACTGGCGATTCTTATTGGATTTATACGGTAAGAAACTAGTTTCCTTCTAGAAAGCACATTTAGACAAATTTAATTTTTAATTTGTGTTTTTTTTTCATTTAGTTTAGTGTTTGTGTTAATTATTTTGTTTTCGTTTCCTCCAATACCACCAACCCCACCTTTCCTTATTTGTACATCCACAACTCCATCACTGGCTCCAATTTGTTTTTATTTTATATCTGCACATCGCCTGTGCTAACCCACGTAAACACCATTTACATTTCCGTCAAATTTTCCATTGCATTTTTTCTATTCTTACCACAAAACTGTTTTCTTTGTGTTGTCATTATGTTTACCATTATTTGGTTTCACTCATCCTCTAATATTAGTGGTCGTGTAATGAAATGGAGCAATTCTCCTCCCTCCTGTACCGAGCCTCTCCGCAGGGTGCAATCGTTGAAGTTCCGCTCCGAAGAACAATCTGACCTGAACGACATCCTGCTCCGTGTCTCTGCATTTGGCCTCTTCGTGTACGCCGTGTTCAGTGTCATCGCTGGTGGAATGGGAGCCTTCACTCATGAGCCGAACCTTCTAGTCATGATCACTGGCTGTTTAAGCGTACTTCAGGTAAACTACTGCCTTAATAATATTAGGTGTAGTGCCAGTAGTCCGGTTGCTGTAGTTAGCTGTAACTACAGTTACAGTTTCATGTAAGCGTCAGAACATGGAGTTACACCAGTTCGGTCAACTTTATTACCACCCGAAATGCTGCCACTTAAGGGTAGGTATTGTTCATTCGACACTTTTTGTCAACCGAACTACTGCCACTACACTTTAAATTGTATGTTTTTCTTCATTATTCTTTCGAATTAGGTACTAATTCCATTTGGTCTTTGTTAAAAAGGTGGTTCTTCAACTGTTGTTCATCGCCGATGTTTCCCGCCGTCGCGTTCACCTGCCCGAACAAGAACGCAGCAAGCCCGCTCGCCAGGCCGTCACCTTCCTTCTGATCTGCAATGTTACCATGTGGCTCATTTACACCTTCGAAGCACAAAAAGTCTTGGCTAACCCTGTAAGTATTACTTTCCGCTATTGACTGTATAAGAAGATCCTCCTTTCAACCAATTCTGTGGGCATTACCTATATCGTGTAGATATGTAGATAGACTACAATATATGTACCTAAATAGTCTGCATATTTATTTTTGAAAGTTTTGCTAGAGCTTTATTTGAATTTGAAAACTTACTACGATTTCATTTCTTTCCAGGTGCAACTTGATTTCTATGGATTCGTGGCTTGGTCTCTCGTACAGCGCTTTACTCTACCGCTTTGTATTTTCCATCGCTTCCACTCAGCTGTCACCCTAGCTGAAATATGGAAGACCAGCTACAAAGCGCGTCTGGAGTGAGCGCATGAAGCTGACCAAGTTGGAGACCTAAGTCCAATCAACAACATCCTAATGCAACTAGGATGAATAACTACGGATTTCGTCCTTATCCGGGACAGCAATTTTTTGTAGGTAGAATGGATAAAATTACTGCTAGTTTTCAAAATCATCTCGCTATTTCAAGTGTTAGTACGTAGGTCACGGCATAAGTCTTGTCGTATGAAAAAAGTATTTACTGTTTTTCGAAATATTTTCCACCACACTCAATACACTTTCTGATACGCAAGAACCAGTCATTAAACCAATGCTCCCATTTTTCTTTTTCAATGGAATCGCATATTGCTTCCCACGCCTCGATCAACTGCTCCTCCGAAGCAAACTTACGTCCTTTTAGTTGTGATTTTGCAAACGGGAAAAGACCAAAGTCGCATGGTGCCAAGTCAGGACTGTAAGGTGGATGGTCCAATACTCGGATTCCAGTTTCTTGAAAAGTCTGTTGAGTTAGCTGGGCACGATGCGCTGGAGCGTTGTCGATATGAAGGTACCACGAGCGCATAGGGGACTTTGGTCTAAGATTTTTCAACGCTCTAAATAACTGTGGCAAACAAACTTCAGTATACCAACGAGCTGTGACTGTCTTCTGCTTATCTAGCACAACATTGGCCACTACACCCGTTTTACGAAAAAAAGACACAATCATTCTTCTTCCGACCGACCGTGATTTTTTCACTTGTATCGGTTGATCTTCATCTTCGAAGACCCATACCTTGCTCTGTGATTTAGATGGTACATCAAAAAAATACAACCAGCTTTCGTCACCTGTGATGATTGAATTTACAGCACCATGTTCTCCCGGTTCGAAATCTTTCAACATTTTTTTGCACCAAATTACGCGTGCCTCCCGTTGAGCGTCGGTTAGCTCGTGAGGTATCCACAGGGTACAAAGTTTTCTAACATTTAAATGGTTTGATATAATTCTTCCAATACTTCGTTCAGAGATCTTCAGAGTTTCAGCTAATTGTTTATAAGTTATTCGTCTGTCTTTGATTATAGCTTTTCTCACAAGTTCAATGTTTTTTTCGGTCATGATTTCTGTCGGCCGGCCTGAACGAGGATCGTCTTCTAAATTAAACAGCCCACGCTTAAAATTTAAATACCATCTCTCAATAGTTCTTAAGGACGGGCAATCCCTATCAAACACTTTTTTCATTTCTTCTTCACATTGTTTAGTAGATAATCCGCGGCGAAAGTTGTAGAAAATAATAGCGCGATATCCGACAGCTGGGAACGACTCCATAGCGTCGTGTTACAAAAATCACTGAATAAATTGAGTCAATAGTTAACAGTCTATATTTTGTACTTAGACTATACAAAGAGGGTACTTTGTAATAACGTAAACATATCAACGCTGCGGTATGTTTAAGTGCTCAACGACAAGACTTATGCCGTGACCTACGTATAGGTGTGACGAATTTAGGATGGTAAACATTGCATTTTACAATGTAGAAGTGACTAAGTAATTGCTCTCCCGGACAGTATTGTAGTTGACACGACGTTATCACCTGGATCTACCTACCCTATGGATCATCGTTATGTTGGTTATTATTTACTATGGTTCTTTCATACTTCGTTTATCTTTCACATTCCATTCTATTTTAACAGATTCAATAAAAATTAGGTTTCTTGAAAGACTGACTGTGGAGACTTTAAAGCGACCAAGCGTACATATTTTCAGCTCATTTTCTTTAATAGATACGTAAACAGAATTGCTCAGATTTCGGAATTCTATACTGTTTGCAAATTTTTAAACTTTGAATGAGAGCATTTTAATAATTATGATCTGATCGAAACACGATAATAAAATAAATCCCAGTTGTGAAAAGTTCCCTCCTTTGTTAGAAATAATTTGTGTGCCATGGTTTTAGGGTTAAGGCTTGATTAAAATTTGACAATATTTTATATTTCTGGAAACATTTCAATCTTGAAACAAAATCTTCTATCTTCTTAGCGACTGGTATTCTTTGTTGTTATGAATTAATTGTTATAATTAATTGAATTTGGAACATTTGTCGTCGATGAATTTACATTTCAACACAAAATGGGAGCCGTTTTGTGTATTTAAAACCGTAACTAAAATGTAAGATATAAAAATTAATTAAAATAAAATTAATTACTATATTAAAGTTTCAGAAGATTTATTAGCCAACATAAATTTGAGATAAAGAAGTAGGATTACTATAAAATTTTAATATTATGTGGTATCTTAAGAGGGTAGTTGACGTGTCGAAAAACTATATCCGATTAAAAGTACTTAACTATAGAGAAAGAGTAGAGACCTGCCGCTTGAGCTGCAGAGCGCCGCTTTATACGGATCATTTGGGTATTTGAGTTTAGGAGACATTTTTATTGCAAAGGGGCCATAAAAATGTAAATTTTTTATCACTATGTAACAAGCACATTTTTATAGCGCTGACATTAGCAAGTTCAGAGATGTGGTAACACTAGATTTAGTAATAAGACACAATTACTGGCAGCATTATTAGATGTTGCTAGAGCGTAACTTCTACCTATTAGTGATTATTGTAATCGATTACAATTTGCGAAGTTTTAACTTGGGACTAAAGTTCACAGCGTCAACTTTATAAAAGCTAAGTTAAACGTTAAAATTTTTCTCTGCAAATATTTTCATAATGATTTAAGTATGTGCAATCTATTTTTATAGGCTGACTAATTTACATACCTGTCTATTCGTGTAATGCAATGATCAACCGTGGTTTACACGTGATATCATTTCTATGTTATGGATTTTGTATAAAATAGTTCATACTCAATTATTTATATTTATTAATTTTGTAAATTAACTTGTAAGGTTAAATCGTAACTTATTGCTCTAGAGTCTGAGAGTAACGTGTGCTTACAATGTGAGATTTCGAGTGAATGTAGTTAGTATTCGATTGATTTAAAATACTATAATGATTAGTAACTTATTATAAAACAGTGGATTTAAAGAAATTTGAAAAAAAGAGCTCAATCTTATTGATTTTTGAGAAATTTAATGGCTTAACAATAACAGGTCTTGGCATGTTTATTGTTAATAACACCAACCCGTGTGTTTGGCTTGTTTTATCACTGCCGATATTTTTAACAATAGATAATGTTAGTAAGTCCTTTGATAAACCTATACTATTTCTAACTTGTTCAATTTTGTAGGTGATATTTAATGTGTACCTTGATGTTTGGAACAAAATGTACCGATGTTTGTAACTCTAGGTTTTAACATTATTATCATACCTATGTGGATACTCAATCAGTGTTATATAGATACCAAAAATTTGGAAATTCTACTTTAAAAATATATAATTAATATATGTAAATGTCTATTTGAATAAATTAATTAATACTTATACGTGATTGTTGGTTTTATTTGTTATCCTCTAGAGAATAAATCTGAGCACAAAATGGAGTTTTGTGCTCAGATTTTGAATGAGAAATAGAATATTTCCGAGCGTGTGAGATGAAATAGTACATTGTTCACCGAGAGGAGAAAGTGACCGATTACCGTCGAAAGTGTCGTTTGAAGCCCGCAGCCGAAGGCGAGGGCTTTAAAACACCCGAGATCGGGAATCGCACTTTCCCTCAAGTGATACATAGTGCTTTATACTATGTGTAGTGTAAAGCAGTATGTAGTAGCGAGGAAAATAAAAAAAAAAGTTTAAAATTATCTATTTAAAGTTTTAAAAAATCGTCTTAAGTTTTATTATATTTTTTAAAAAATCTTCATCATCACTATCACTTCTTATCATTTTGATAGTTTTATTTTAGTTTCTACTGAATGCTCAAACAACACACAAATTAAAAATGGCGCCAATGGCGTCTGCAATTTTCACATGTTTTTTTTTTTTCAAATTGTTTATCCTGTCGCCGCAGGGTCGCACTGCCAGCCCGACACCATCCAACACACAGCTCAAGCAAAAACTCACTGTAAAAACTTTTTGGCTTTTGATATTTAGGTTACCGGCGCATAGTCTTACCCAAAATTAAAAAAAGAAAAACCACGTCAGAAATGGATTTTCATACATTTTTCTCTCCCGCTCAGATGCGTTTTCCCCCCGCATATTTGTTCGATATGCAATGACGAACTTTCTACCGTACCTACCGTAAATTTGATAAAGTATCAAGGTACTTTCTAAGCAGTTGTAGTAGGTATGAAGTAAATTGAATTTTAATTTTTTTTTGTTTGCATTATTACTGACACTTCAAGAGTTGTAGCAGTAATAAAATAGTAAATTAACACTTGAACCTCCTCGCTGCGCTACGGAGGTTCACCCCCAGAATCCTTAGTGTCGCTTCGGGATTCATACGCCCCGTGACGTAAGGCAATGCTTTACTCCCTTGGTGTGTAATCTATTATTTTATAGCGTGATGTGTAGCCGGGTGTACATTCTACTTTTTTTAAGGTTCCGTAGTCAACCCTTATAGTTTCGCCATGTCCGTCCATCCGTCCGTCCGTCCGTCCGTCTGTCCGCAGTTTAGCTCAGAGACGCAGAGTACTAGAGAGCTGTAATTTGGTGTGAATATACGGATTTATGTGCCGAAAAAGTGTTAAAATAAAATCTCGTAAAATATTTTTTAGGGTACCTCCTGTACTTACACGTAAAGTGAGGATTTTTTTTTTCTCGCGTACCCCTTAGTGTGGGATATCATTAAATAGGCCTTCAAAAAATAATGATAGTTTCCATTAGCAATTTTTTGATAAAAAAATTCGTTTGTGAAATATTTAGCTTTAAAGTGCTAAATTTTGCTCGATTCGAGTGTCCCCCCCCCCTCTACCAGCTAAACGGTTATGTTTCGGCGTGTAAAAAAAATCACAATAGTACCTAGTATAAATAACGAAGTTTAAAAGAAAATTATCATGACTAAGTAGGCTTTACAACTTTACGAGTAATAGTCGACCAACTTATAAAATGTACTTGGGTAATATGTTTTCTTAAACAAAATGTATCGGAGAAACAATAAATCAACTGCAAATGTAAGTTTGTCAACTTTTTTTTTACAGCTTAATAGGTATGTTTTTACGGTGTGTTTTTTTGGGGATAGGTAGGTTTTTATCGTCAACTATTTAACTAACTTCAAAGAAAAGAGGAGGTTCTAAATTCGTCGTAATCTTTTTTCTGATGTATTTTTCCTGATTTCTCGGACCGATTTTGAAAATTCTTCTTTTTAAAATTACATTCAGCGAATCAGTTTAGTTAGTTCGCATAAGTAGGTATTTTGATGGGCAACTACGGAACCCTACACTGTGCGTGGCCCGACACGCAATTTGCCGGTTTTTTCAATCACTTCTTGCAATCGCCTTTTAAAAAATTAACTTTTGTGAAAAGAAAAAATGAATGCGACCAGAATTTGAACACGCGTGTTTCTGAATAAGTTCTCTAGATAATTTATGCTGAATCAACTAGATAGGCGAAAAAGCAATGAATCGAGAGGTGGAGAGGATTCTTTGTTTGACTAAGACAGCAGATCCACCGGACAGTCAACACGCGAAGGCATTGCAGCGCAACATGCGAAATAATGCAGGTTATTACAACACGATGCGAAATAACGCAGGTTATTACAACACGTCCTAATTTTCAGGAAGAAGTGATTAGTGCACAACATTCATGAGCTACGTGGGTATTAACAGTAAGTAAAACTTTCTCAAAATAAATCATTTATGCGTTTTTATAATAAACGGAAACGGTAACGACATGATTTTCTTAGGAAAGAAAGATTCGATCCACGGGCAGGATTCGAACCTGCGGCCTTCGGAGCGACACGACACAGTAACGACATGATACGACAATGGCATAGTCATGTATTAGTATCGGTATTCCACCAATATCATACATGTACAATTGTACATGATATATTATAATCCCGCCGGTATCGTGTCAATACCTTTATTGTCTTATGTGAAAGAAATCTTTTTTTTTTGGTGGTAATATCCCTCCTCCTCCCGCCCTAGGTGGGGCGGAAGGGACTGTCAGACTCTTACTGACTAAAATCCACCCGTGTTCCTTCCTATGCCCTTTACGTTCCGGGGCCACGGTATCCTGGGTTAAGTAAAAACCCGCGACCCCAGCAGGCATTTGGCGCGAAACACGACGCGCCACCGACCCGGGCTTGGTCCTTGGTCGGACGGCGGGCTACCCATCACTCACCGTCCGCAAGCCCGCTCCGCTGCTGTGCCCTCTGCTAATCAGAGGGACACGCGTTGGAGCGTCCACACGACAGGCTATTCGCATACGGGCAAACAGATCCCTTAGGCACACAGTGCCTAAGGAATAATTTTTGCCCGCATCCCAGGGTGCACCGGCCCGAAAAACTGGTCTTCCCCCCGGACGTACCCGAGAGGAAACTCCAGTCCACGGGCGCACGTGGAGGTTTCCTGTCTTCAGCACCCCATGTGAAAGCAATCTAATGAAATTAGTAAGTCTTATCACGAGGTAACATTTTTTTGTATAATCGACTAAAATTGAAACAATGGTACATTTTTCAAGTCGCAACTTTACGTCGCTGTTGGCTGTCATCTTGACGTTTACAATAAGTTGACAGCTTGTTAAATCAATCAACCTGCCTGATTCAATGCGTTGCGAATATTTATCAGAAACTATCCACAAGTTTAAATTATAATAATGAGGGAGTGATTCATCTCAAATTAGTAAAACGGTGGTATTAGTTTATTGTGAAGAGACAGGCAAAAAATTGAACATGCTCTTACGTTGTGGTTTGTTGTTGTTGTGTTTGAACTGTGTGAGGACCACTGAATCTATAGGCAATGATGTGAGTCGTGTCGAGGATTTCAATAAAAGGTTTTCGTTTTGGCCTTCCGTGCATAATGCCGCGAGGTTGATGAGAGTGAGGAGACAAGCAGAGGCCAGTGCTGACTTACAAAGCGAGGGTGGACCCAACGCGGTTCCTCCTGTCGATAAAAGCCAGCCGTCAGGGGTTGTGAACCCTCCTCCTTCAGGTGATGTTAGTAAGCCCGTCACGAAGGAGCCGGGTAAGAATGATACTGTGCCGCCGACGCCTGCACCTGTTTCTGGTGAGTTTACACAATGAATTCTTATTATTGCACAATTCAACTTAGCCTTTTCCTGTATTCCTAATCAATTCCTATAAGAAGTTTCCTGTAAGATATCAATAAAAGGTCAATTTTGGCATGTATTTACGAAACTGGAAACCTCAAATGCAATCTTGCCATATGCCAAATTCAGTCAATGGGTTACCTAATATGAAGCAACACAACATTGAACTTTGCTTTCTCTAATGCTCTCACAGTCATCTTTATTTGAATAAAGATTTTTGTATATTATTTTTGTGCCATATGAAATTCAAATTAGAATTTAATTAGTCTCAAACCAACCAAAAACAATTGTTGTGATTTTATGAATTTATTTATTTGCATGCTGATGTTTATCTCGACCATAATAAGAGTTTTCTAGATATCTGTAAGTTACTAAATTTTATTTAGTGTAAAAGTTTAGGAAATAAAGTTTACCTCTTTTAAAACATCACACAAAAATCTTGTAAACAAATCATTTAAAAATCTATTTCACATAATCCAATAATTAAATCTAAAGTAATGTTATGTTAAAATGAAAGAAAAATTGTAGATATTTAATACAGGAATTCCATAATAACAAAAATGTGTGCCTAACCCAACCAAAGAAAGCACACCACATTGGTTGCTAAGTCAAACATAACTGAGCAAATGTGTATGTGCTATTATAAGAAGATGTATGTAATGTACTTTATTGTCATTACATGCTCTTACGTTCATATTTTTTTAAATGCAATAACATAATTATGTGATGTGCATTGCTACATTAACGAAAAATTTTCAAACGAGGAATAGAGAATTTCATCTGTACGTGGCCTAGTTGGTAAGGCTTCTGGAGTTCTTATCCAGAAGATGCGGGTTCGAATCCCACATGCAACTGAATTTTACTTTCCTCAAAAATCATGTTACGTTCATTCATGTTTATATAAAAAAAGTCTGTATTACATTACAGCTTCCTTTCTCAAGGGCTTTGTTTACTTTCCTATTCATCTTTTATTCTATTGTTTAAATGTACAGTCTACGAAAACAGGTATATTGTAATCTACTTTAATGATTATCTCATTAGTATTGTATCATACCGTTTGTGGTTAAATCATCAAATGGGTATTTGATAAAAGTCTGTCTCAAGACTTGTAAGGCAATTTAACACTTGTGCCGTAAAGTATTTGGTTAATGATTTGTTTGTTTTTTATGTTTGAACATTTTTAACAGTTGTACCAAGTAATTAAAACTAGTACATAAAGTATCATCACACTTAAATGTTCAAACAAAAATAATAATATTACCTGCATTCATTTACGGTAATCTCTGAAACCACACAGCCAACTTCAATGAGATTTTGTGTACATATTTGGTCTCAGCTTAAAATATGGGATCATATTTTTAGACTCAATGGTGGTGATGTGTGAGCTCCTAGGGTGCACGCTGCACATGTGTCCGTCAGCAAATATTTTCACAAAACAAAAATTAGATGGATCCACATTATAAAAAAAGAAATTGTCTTTTAAAAAGATAGATGTTCAGAGAACATTTAAGTAAATCATGTCTTTTGTATTTATAGGTGAATAAACTTACAATATAAGGTCATGAATTAAAATATTTAACCTTGTTATGTTCACTGTTCCATGGAGTGGTACATAAAATTATCATGTTTTTATGCGCCTATATTGTGTAATGTCCATATTATTTACTTAATGAATCCATCTCTTTTTATGACAAAGCATTTTAGCCATGAAGCGTTTATTGACATATGAGTTTCTATTTCATAAATGAGAAAGGCCAATTATTGTTATTTTAAGATGCATTGCATTTCTTCTCTGTCTCTAAATATACTCGTAATGTAGTAACTTTTCAAAAAATTTAAAACCTTGACATTTTTCTCAGTAGGTACTTAAAAAGAATTCAAATATTATTTAGATTGGTTCTTATTTTTTTATGAAGCCTTGTAGTCTAAGTAACCCATAGCCCAACAAACAAATAATAATTCAAATTAAAAAATTAATATTAATTCAAGTTACTAATTTATTTGAAAATCTACAATTTCAGGCAATGGCACAGCAGCTCTTAACAGTACAGTAGCGACACCTGCAATCAACAATACAATATCCAATGCAACCATTACGGAGAAACCAGTCAAACAGATTGATATAAACAATCCAGGAGTGCTGAAGAGAGGATTTATAGTTTTTGGAGGATTTACACTGCTGGCAGTTGCATACTTCATATTTTACAGGTAAAATTTTCAAAGCTCTTAGTAATGCATAGATAGATAAGATAACGCCTTTTTTCTATGAGATCGGAGGATACAGTGCATCGTGTTCCACGCGTGTCTCAAGGAGTGTCAGCATAATGATCGCGGGACTTACGAATTACCGTGACCCCGGAACGTAAAGGGCTATTGAAGGACAGCGTGGATTTTAGTCGGTACGAGTCTGACAGTACCTCCAGCTCTGTCCTGGGTGAATTTCTCTCATTCTTATTTCGAGCATACAAGAGTTTCGCATGTACTGAATAAACAATTTCGCGATGTTTTGTTTACCTTTTCTAAGTTTATCTTATAAGAAAAGTGAGTCATGCACACACAAAACCACTTTGTTTAGAATTCCGAACTAGTCCGGTTACAACTGGATGAACAATGACGTAGACCGTAGGTTTGTTCGTTGAAACGGGGGGCGGTAGAGCTTTACGTGGGGCAGTACCTATCTAGCGAGTCTTAAAGCAAGTGGGGCAAATAAATTATTATTTCTAGAAAATAGACAGTCATACATCTACAAATTAGTATAATATAATAATAATAAAGCCTTTATTAAAAATCTAATAGGTTACATTTCATCTTATAACTACTTAGTACCCTATGAAAAATTTTGATTATGAAAGTAACTGTAATATTATTCTTGTTAGACACCGGTTTCTGGATTGTCTTGCTTTCCAGCATAGGCTTCCCCAATGATCTCCACAGCGATCGGTCCCTTGCTTGTCTCGTCCAGCATGCTCCTGCTACCTTCTTGATATCATCTTCCCAACTTGCCTTCCTTTACCTCTCTTGTTGATCTGGGATAATTAATACTTATCTAAAATAGGCAAGCAAGTTTTTTTTTTTATAAAGGGCCGTTAGTCCGTCTTTGGAAACCTATGATGAAGACAAACCAACATGGTACATAATTATTTCTTTAGAGCAACTATTACCATTTTTAATCCTCGTATCTTTGTAGATAATTAAATTTTGTTGTAAGCGTATTTCCGTAAACTTTATCTACTAATACGGTTTTATCAGTTAACGTTATGAGAAATGATAGCTATCGACAAGATTAAGTATTAAATGGCGGTATAGGCCGAACGCTTGATGGGAATTCCCATTGCCAGGAACTACCAACTTCCAAATCCATATTTTTGTGCCATCTGTTTTTTTTAGCGTGGCAAAATCATCAAATGATTCCTTCTAACCAGGGCAGGGCAGGAAGGACTTTCAGACTTGTACTGACTAAAATCCACGGTGACCTTCAATAGCGTTTTACGTTCCGGGGACACGGTAATTCGGTAGTCCCGAGACCTTTTCGCCACCTGCAAAAAATATGATACTGTAATGATCCTACTTTTATCTACCTACCATTATAAAAATATATTTGTGCGGATGGGTTGTTCTTTTTAATTTTTTGGTCCAGACAATTTGTATGAAAAAATATAATATTTTGGTAAATTTGACCAACTTCCGCCGTCCCGATTTTTTCTTCCGATACAATGAAACAGAGGCGACAACTCACACTTGACCAAAAAATTAAAAAAAATGTCAACATCCAAAAAGAGCTAAATATTACTCCAGAAAGTTTTCCCGTATCTCTGCTGGACAGACCCGTCCGCGTGAGTCCGTGGCATAATATTGTTGCTACCAAACTCCACGTGGGCATAGGTACCCTATCTGCGTTTGAAATGCCTTAACCCTTTAATTCGCAGTGTTAAAACTGAACGACATAGTAAACAAAAAAATACTGTTCAATTTCTGCTGATATGTTCTTGTTTCTTTTTAAAACAATAGTTAGCAAGAACGAAACGTAACCAAAAAAAATATAGCTGTCATTTCGCGCGAATGTTTTCTCTCTCTTTCTGACAAGATGGCGTCGAGAACACCTGCCACGCACGGATGTAAGGTAAATAATTTTCGATTTTGACCATTTCAATTAAATTTATGGATATTATGCTTGAAAATATTCCTAACAAATATCCCTTTTATTGATTGGTGTAAAATTCATCTTGTTTTAATAACGAATATCCAATTTACGAGCCTGTGAAATGATATGTTGTTTGTGACCAACACTGCGGAGTACTTAGAAAAATAGGGAGTATTTTGAATGTCGTTCACAATCAACATTGCTCTTTTGCTTACCAAGTACTTTACTTTAACTAACTGGGCAATTTCTAATATTTTTGAACTACTTATAATAACTAACACAGTGGGTAATGTTTTAAAACTTTTATTTGGTATGTTTATTTGCGATTGAAATTTTTGTTATGCTTTGGGTGCGGTTTTGCATGGTTTTTTTGTTTTTGCTTGCTTCAGATTAAGCCGAAATGGCACCGAACACGTACTATTATGGCACTTGTGCCACCTGAAAATGCACCATCAGATGGTAGCAGTAGCGGCTCAGACGATGAAGTTATTGTCACGAACTTACAACAACACGACGATGATGATATTACATACTGCAGTTCGGAACCAAGATCCTATCCTTCTTCTCTAAATGAGTTGGACATATTTTGTTCTGATAATGAAGACCACCAAACAGCTCACTTCAACCCGGTTTTATCGGACGAAGAAACTATTCCACTGTCACCTGTGATCAATGAAATGTTTCCGACCGGTCGACCTCAAGAACAACTCCCTTTCATGCTAAATTCGGTTTCATCCATCTTATCGCCTTTAACTAGCTCATCCCCGGCAACCACAACACGTTCAAAGAGAAAGGCAACTACATTACCAAGGCTTCTGACAAAACGAGTGAAGAAGTTTGTTAGAAAACCCATTAACTTCAAATTCAAAAAAGGCAAATTCCAACATACAGCAATAGTAGAATTACCACAATATAATCCACCTTTTGATGCAGGCCTGAAAAGCCCTCTTGATTATTTCCAACATTTTTTCTCAGAAGACATAACGGATCTTATCACAGAAAATACGAATCTTTATTCAGTTCAACAAGAAGTTTCAAAAAGCATAAACGTTACTAAAGATGATATATGTGATTTTATTGGCATAACTCTTTTGATGGGTGTGGTCCAAATGCCAGCTTACCGTGACTACTGGAGCAAAGCGTTGAGGTTCCCCGAAATTGCTGATATTATGACTCTAAAGAAATATGAAAAAATAAGAAGATTCCTCCACTTTGTAGACAACACTGACACAAATGACGACCGCTATTTCAAAGTGCGACCTGTACTTGAGAGGATTCGTAAGAATTGTTTGCTGCTCGCGCCAGAAGGGCGCTACAGTGTGGATGAAATGATGGTCCCTTATAAGGGAACACGGGCAGGGAGTAGGCGGCAGTATTTACCCAAGAAGCCCAAAAAATGGGGATTTAAGATATTTGTGCGAGCAGGAGTTTCTGGATTAATTTATGACTTCATCCCATATGGTGGTGAAGATACATTTAGAAACCGACACTTTACTGACTATGAAAATAGCTTAGGTTTAGGAGCTAAAGTTGTCATAGCTCTTTGCAAGACAATACAGGAAAAACCAGCTACTGTGTACTTCGACAACTTTTTTACCTCGCTCGAGCTTATCCATCACTTACGCAACGAATACGGCATTTTCAGCTTAGGAACGGTCAGAAGTAACCGTCTAAGAGGCTGTCAAGAAATGTTACTCTCTGACAAAGCGCTTGCAAAGAAGGGCAGGGGTGCTAGCCATCAGATTGTCTGCAATGAGAAGAAGCTCGCTGTGGTCAAGTGGTATGATAATAAAGTAGTCACTTTAGTAAGTTCTTTCGTTGACTCACATCCAAAAGAAAAAATTAAGCGATACTCAAAAGAAACCAAATCGAGGGTTGATGTAGATTGCCCACAAATAGTCAAGCAGTATAATGCTCACATGGGTGGTGTTGATTTGGCCGACATGTTGGTGTCATTATATCGCTCTAACTTTAAAACAAAAAAGTGGTATATGGCTTTATTTGCTCAAGCACTTGACATTTGCGTCAATAACTCCTGGTTGCTGTATAGAAGAGATTGCCAAAATAACAAGAAAACATTAACTCTCAAAAAATTTCGAATTCAGCTGGTAACAGAACTTTTCCAAAAAAATAGAATTCGACAGACAGAGTCAAAAGAAAACGAAGCGTCTGTCAAGATCAAGACTCCTGTTGCTCCAAGACCACCAGATTCTGTTCGCTATGATAATATAGGCCACTTACCAACGTTTGTGCCTCAAGGCAGGTGCAAGTATTGTAAAAAAGGTTATACCAGTGTTTATTGCAATAAGTGTAACCTTAGATTGTGTATGTTAGAAAAAAGAAATTGTTTCTACCATTACCATGTCAATGTCTAAATGATAACTATGTCAAAGAAAGCTGAATTTGTGTTTTTTTTTTCAATAAACTTTGTTTTTCCACATATTATTTTTATTTTGATTGAAAGTGTAATTGTCTATTCAAGCCGCAATGCTGTTAGTGTACGACATAATATTCTGTCACTATTCAATAGAATGTTTCGCAATGTTGTATCTGGACAACATATGTTTTCTCAAAAAGTATATATGTTAGATTTTTACAAACATTTTTATAGAGCTATTTTAACAATAAATAAACACCCCAAAAAGAAAAAAGAAAAAAATTGCAGTCTTTTTTCACCTGCGAACTAAAGGGTTAAACTCAAAACATGCTGAGCAGCTCAGGGTAAAAGATGGCAAGTGTGTGTGACAGAATAGTAACCCCTATCTACCTCCTTCAATGGATAAGTTTAAAAATATCCTTCCTGAGTGCTCAATTTTATTGGGTGAATTTATGAGTCAATTTAATGATATTAAACTTTGTATAAACACACAGATTTATTGCAACTCTATACTTTACGATCTATTTGAAAATCAGTATCATTTATCAGTATTTGTTATTATAGTAATAAGATTATATTATTATTTTGTGCAATAAATCATAAATGATGTCATTTTCTTCAATATTTGCTGACGGCGATTAATATTTTTCATGTCTGTTTACTTTCCGCGTCATGGGGATACCAATTATTCATGATAAGGCGATAAAATGTGTTATTCGCAATGTAATGCGTGTTTTCCTATAAAAAAAAAGCGGGTAAACAACAGTAGTTGGGTATTTTTTTTACCGACTTCGAAAAAAAGGAGGTTATCAATTCGACCCGTATGTATGTAATATTATCAGAACTGCCCAGTTTTCGCATATGTTAGTCTATATCAGCGTCTGAACAAATGTACCAAATTTCATAAGTGTATGTATGTATGTATCTATATTTTTATGTTTGTGCAAGCATATCTCCGGAACTACAAGTCCGATTTAAGTAATTCTTTTTTTGTTGTACTAGGTATTGTTCAACTTAGGGTACACTGCAAGTTTAATCAAAATCGGTTCAGTAGTTTTAGAGATATGGATTTTTTTCGTTGTGACGGATTACAAGATTAGTGCACGTCATGTTAGAAAACTTTGTATTTTACAAGAATTTGGGTTGAATATTTAATAAATAAACTAAAAAGGGTAAAATAAAAACTTAAAAAAAAGTACCGACTTCAAAAACAAATATAAAAAAGTTTAAAATAACCTTTCTTTCGGAAGTCAGTGGCAATAGTCAATGAAATAATAAAAATCAAAGCCACCGACTTCCGAAAGAAAGGTTATTTTAAACTTTTTTGTATTTGTTTTTGAAGTCGGTACTTTTTTTTTTGTAATGTTTTCTCTCTTGGCTTCAAGGCCTTTATGCAGTAGTCGAGTATATTACTTTGCGTTTTAACTTAGAAAACGCCAAACAACGAGACAACAGCCTGTTCCTAATAGATTTTCACCCTTATTTTTATAGTATAAAGTTGAAAATTCTCCAAAGATAAATTGCAGTTTCGACGGCAAACGTCCGAGTCCTTAGAATATAAGGCCGGCCACATACATCAGTTTTACTGATCAGGAATCCTGATCCGTTTTTCGGAATTGTACGGGAAGTTATCAGATGTGTGTGACATGAACACACTTTTGTATGCATTCACTGTGTTCGGATAGAAAATAAATCAGGATTCCTGATCAGGAAAACTGATGTATGAGGCCGGCCTAGGACTTTAGGACGCATGTCTTTTGGAATAATCTAAAATTTGGGATTTTATGAATTAAATTACTTGTCTATTTCTATTGAACACAATCAAAAGTACTAAATCAAATTGTCAGTCAATTGACTGTAATTGGGTTTTCTCCAAAATCATGGTCATGACTCATTTGTCTCCAATTTCGTCATGTCATTTACCCTTCTTCTTGAACTTTAATACGAGCATTGATTAAGTCAGTGTTATCAGTGGGGTCAATTGGCTTTAATTGCATGAGAGAATTTATAAACAGTGATAGGCTGTTCTTTGATCAGTTACTGATTATTGAGTACCAAAGAGTATGGAAATGCCGGCACTGGCAACATTGAGTTGTAATGCCAAGATTCGTGACTTAAAGTACGTTTAGCATAAATCGTCTATGCTATAATTTTTTTTGGACCTATGCACTAACTAACATAACTTTAACTTTGTCAGTATAGTAGCTGCCTTCGATATAGTATTGGAATTCGTTTTTTTCGCGCCGTTACTGGTATCATTTTTTTCGTACTATCTCATGCAAAATGCCATAAAAATATGCCTTCATCTAAAACAGTACATTAACATTCGCCTTTTCTGAAATTCCAGGAGAAAAAGCAAGAACAACGACTCAGGAGGGGCACACACCACTATTGATGCAAACCAGTTCCGCTACGGGGTCCTACAATCAGAAGACAGGAGGGACAACATGGAACTGTCCCGAGTTCCTCTCACCATGGAATCTGATGAAGACGAAGACGAGGACTTGGAAATCTTCGACCTAGAACAGAAGAGGAAGACAATGTCCTACGTCAACCTTCAAACAAATGATGAAGACACAGTCTTTCCCCCAAAAAATACAGATAATGATAGAGATAATTTACTCTTAGATATTGAAGATGGAAATTCTGATACGTTAATCAATTGGAGCAGTAACGGCAGTAAGTCTATATTATAATTCCTGTACTGTATTTGTTATTTGTATGATACAAAAAGTTGGAAATGCGTGACGCGTTTATCCGCCATAATCTGAATTGATGTTGAAAAAATGATTAAGTTTCCTAATAATAAAGCTGTTGTTAGGTTGTTGAATTAACAAAATTATAATTTGTGATTAAAAAATGTAGTATTATTTTAATTAGTTTGATATTGCGATGCCTATAAAGTAAGGAACGTCACATTTTTTGATAACCTAACAGTGGCTTTATGATGTAATTTAATAGGTTTTAAATAACAGTTTATAACTGTTCGGTATTACTAAAATGTACTTATTTTAGTAAGCCATAGTTTGTGTATTCAAATGTTAAGCAGACCAGTGCAAAATTTACGTAGGAACTAAAATTACGCACGAGGAACAAATTAGAATGTTCATGAGCTGTTGAGAAAACATTTTCGCCAAATGACTGCACCACTAGTTTTAAAGTAAGAGATGAATATTACACAAGGCCTTTCAAACACGCAATGTAAATGTAGCATTTTATTATGGACTTTAGTACGGTCGAGTGACCTTCGCAGGCATTAATGCTATCTTGAACATGTGTTTTGTACAAATATTGAGAAAACGATCTTAGAGTTCACTAACTACGAATTATTTTTATTTTGTCCACTCTGCATTTATTGATTTTGTTCGTATGAGAGGGAAAATGATTTCTATGATTAACTAATAAGGTGGAAAATCGATTAGAAATAGGTTCTTGTGTGTAGCCTTCAATGAATCGATGACCGATAGTTGAAGGTGAGGTCGAAATGCGTTTAATGTTCTGCAAATTTCTGGTGTAAGACTGTAATTTCACGGTCAATGCATTCCTATAGAAATTTTAATCTGTTAACGCACTTTCAAACTAATGTTCTTATTGTTAAAGTCTATTTACAACTTTGCGATTCTGAAACGAAACCACTCGTCCGCGCGGTCTGGAAGCGGTTTTATTTATAGTGCGTCGCGTGACGAGGCGGAGAGATCCGCTCATCCGCGCGGTCAGACGGTAATGTGTGTAAGGCAATAATAATAAATAAATAATCAACGGGTTATGAAATTTTCATACATACTTGTAGTTGCATTTTATTGTATGAACAAGCCATTTCAGCAGTAATGACGGCACGGTTGCAGCGTACGGACGAGCGTTATCGTGTGAAAATCGCTTTATTTTTATCGATTGGTTTGAATCAATATTTCAAAACATTAATAGCGCAATAGACAACTTTCGGCTTGCTTCGCCGACACTGCGCCGAACTAAATATGGCGAAACGTGATCGACTAAAGCAATTCCGAAACAGTATGTTCAATTATTTAAAAAAAAACAGGTATTTCTCTCTGTCTTCCTTGTTATTTGGTATTAATTGGATAAGAGAAAAATTGCGTGCAGTAATTAATAGTATAGTAATATGCTTAAAGTATATTCTTGGAAATATATCTGCTTTAAAATTAATGTAAGAATAATAGATACATAAGGCATTTTGTAACATACATCTAGGGGTCTACCACAACCTCTGATAAGTAACTATTTTAGTCTTACTTCCATGTTGGAAAGGGAGAGAGCGCTACAAAGCTCCTAGCCATCTCTTTCTCACACTGTAGTGATATTAAAATATGTAATAATGATGTAAGAGGTGGTGGTAATATCCCAGTTTGCTTTTAATGTTCGCAGTATATTCCAATAATTGCGTTTTTATATTTTATTTCTTCACAATTTAGGGCTTGATGTCTGTTTATGATTTTCCTTAAAATAAGTAACATGTTTATCATACCATTGCTTTATTTTTATTTATTTCATAATACTACAAAAAATGTGTTAAACAGATTTTAAATCTCACGTATTTTGTTGTTTTTACATCAATTCAAAAAGAATTATTAAATGTTATTTTTATACTTTTTTAATATTGAAATTATAGATTCCTAAAAATAAAACTTAGATGAAAAAGATTTTGAAAAAGTGCCATTGGAACTTATATTTTTTTTAAGCTTTTGAAAGTAGTACTTACATTGTAAATGAGTATTATTACTGGTTATTTTTATATGACAAAAAATATTTCCTTTAAAAAATCATAATATTTTTTTTTGTTTATTTTAGAACCAAAAAACTAGAGTAATATTTGTGAACTAAAAGTACACTTTTGCCTAACCCTGTTTGAAAAACAGGCATAATATTATGAAAGATGCATTGGCTAAATAACAACGATATCTTTAACGAATTGACGGCAGCTCAAATAATATCTTTGCAAATTATGTGCATTTAATCGATGTATGCTGCACTATTAATAACAGCATGATCATAAATGAGTTTCAACTTACATCGAATGACCGCTCGTTTTATGTTGAAATTGATTAACAATTATCATTATTTGTTTTAAAATATGTTGTAGGTTCAATATAACTGTATAGTACAGTATTCCTTCTAAACTCCATGAAAGTCTGTAGAATTTATCGATGAAACTGAAAAACCGGTCACTGGTTACTTTTTGTCGCGAAGACTTTGTTCTCTCATAATAATATATCGTCTGTTTTTGCTCTCATATAACGTCATAACGCTGATTATGGGTATCAAAAAGTCACCGAAGCAAAATGTTTCCAGAAAGCGACAGGTCTAAGATGTGCTGACTGCGTTTTGTTTCATTCTAATAATCCGCATTTAGTCTAATAATTCCTTTAAATTAATTAATAAATAAAAAATGCTTGAAGAATTTCACCTGTGTATGTATTTTCACAGTAATGTGTATTTTCACATAAACATATCAATAGAGTTACTGGTTCACGTGTCTCTACATTTTAAACGCAAAACTGTAGATGTAATTGCATTTTTAATAGCATTTCTTTGAGTTGGTTGCTGATATTAAGAAAATTTCCATAATTATAGATACTGCCTGCTATCAACAATATTGTAGTTTTACTTTACTGTGGGAAAGAGACGGAAATGTGCAGTGTGTGTAACTCTTTCTACACTAAAGTTTAAAATAATGTGTAAGTGGTGGTAGGTACCCTGATTTAATTTGTAACATTTTTCAGCATTTTTTTATCAGGCTTTTAAGCGCCTTTGTGTTTTTACTGAGCACTAACTAATATTGAAAAATTAGCTGCTCAAGTTTGTTACAATTCAAGTTGGTAATGTTTCGAGTAGCATATTAATTTCAAAGTTGTTAGTTAAGCGTTCATAATAAGACTATTACCTAGATTTGAAATCAAGAATCTTATGACGATTTCTGTAATTTAATGTAAAAATGCCTAATAATTTTGAAAATCTGTATAATTTGTGTTGTTATTGTAATTATATCGATTATTTTTTTTAATGTTCTATTCATA
Organism: Agrotis segetum; assembly: GCA_036375495.1. Lineage (NCBI taxonomy): Eukaryota > Metazoa > Arthropoda > Insecta > Lepidoptera > Noctuidae > Agrotis > Agrotis segetum. The sequence goes on along the minus strand of JAQSVV010000090.1, from coordinate 689,651 downwards.
ATTTCAATAATTCTCAATATTAAATTTTGCATCAGTTTTAACAAGTATAATTTTATATTATTTTGATTTTTAAATATCACTGTTGAAGCTATGGACTGTGATAATAGAAGAGAGAGTAGAATATATATAAAAATGATATATTTTTCGGAGAAATAATAGCTTTGTATGTGTATGTATAGTTTGCCATCGCTCTCTGTCACTCTACTGTACTTATTGATGGCTGTAGTCGATTCTTATGTTGAAAGAAAGAGATAGATAGTGCGGGAATGGTGTAGGGTCTTCGTGTGTGAAAAAACGGCCAGTGTTTTGAATAAAGAATGCGGCCTTAAATCGAGTAAGGAATGGCACAGATCTGGCAAAGAGCATTATGAACTGCCAGACAAATATCAACTATTTTTCAATTGTAATAATGTTGAAAATTGATTTATCTACATTTCATAAGTTGAAGAGCTTAAAAAAATGTGAAGTTATTTAAAATTTGAACTTTATTATAAGGACTACAATGTTGATATTAATTTGTTTGGCAGTAAGACTTGTTGTTTTGCCTGGTCTGCGCTGGACATATGGGTTAAATTATTTAGATAAGGCACTTAAACACAGCGCCATCTATAAGTCCCATTGCTAAATAATCTGCCTATACTTACTTATTTAATACTAATCATTGTTTTGCTAAGCATTCTCTCAAGTGTAGGCCTACGTTGGAGTCTTCGTGAAACTACTAATTTTGCGAAGTTGAAGTAAGTCAGTAATGTAATTTATTAGTGTAGAAATTAATGTAATTTAAGGTTGTTTCTAATTTAATAAAGATATATAATATTTTAACATAGATTTTTTTATTCAAAATTCGTAACCTCTTTTAATTTGTTTTTTTTTTGTTTGTCATTTTTGTAAGACTTAGTTTATTCTAAGCATGTCCCCGTTGCTTAAATTCGTGATTAATATTGAATTAAGTAAGGTTTTTGTACAGAGGTCAGCACACTAATCTCTCAAATTTCTAGATTTTCAATTTTATCACAATAGTAGAAGCTTCATATTCAATTGGGAAAAGACAGATTGGGCTAGATTGATGTTTTGGCGTCTGTAAACAAACAGTTATTTGGCGTAAACATCCAACGTGTCTAACACCAAACAAAATTCATAATAATATAATGTATAAAATACTAACGACCAGTACCCTTAGCACTAATTTTCACTCTTTTACTTTACAGTATTTACAGCGTTTCATAATTGTATGAAAAAATGGAATAGCGCCTCTGGTGCGCGAAGACGGAACTAATTTTTTCCTTGAAAAATGACAACTTGAAATTGTCAAAGTTTCAGTTTACTTTTCGTCTCAAATACTGAAAATTCGTGCTAAGAGTACAGTACCCTTAGCACAAGGAAAAAATTAGTTCCTTCTTCGCACAACAGAGGCGCTGTTCCATTTTTTCATACAAGGAACACTGTAAAGTAAAAGAGTGAAAATTCGTGCTAAGGGTACAAAATGATGGGGTGCTATGACAGGAAACCTCCACGTGCGCCCGTGGACTGGAGTTCCCTCTCGGATACGTCCAGGGGGAAGACCAGTTTTTCGGGCCGGTGCACCCTGGGATGCGGGCAAAAACTCTTCCTTGGGCACTGTGTGCCCAAGTGGTCTCTTTGCCCGTATGCAAATAGCCTGTCGTGTGGATGCTCCAACGCGTGTCCCTCTGATCAGCAGAGGGCACAGCGGCGGGGCGGGCTTGCGGACGGTGAGTGATGGGTAGCTCGCCGTCCGACCAAGGACCAAGCCCGGGTCGGTGGCGCGTCGTGTTTCGCGCCAAATGCCTGCTGGGGTCGCGGGTTTTTTCTTAACCCAGGTTACCGTGGCCCCGGAACATAAAGGGCATAGGAAGGAACACGGGTGGATTTTAGTCAGTAAGAGTCTGACAGTCCCTTCCGCCCCACCCAGGGCGGGAGGACTCATTTGATGATTTTACCACCTAAAAAAAAAAAAAAAATGCTATAACTTCAATACTGGTTTTGATTTGTAAACGTTGAAAAATGAATATAAAGAAAATGGAATAGATGTATAAAACATAGACACAGAAGACGAAGTAGGTATGGTATTTCACAGATATTTTTTTATTTCTGGATATGCAAAAAGAGATTATTTGGAGGCGCCGGGTATCGATCCCGGTACCTCTCGCATGCTAAGCGAGCGCTCTACCATCTGAGCTACGCCCCCCGTGCATATGAAGTCGAAATATCCTTTCACATGTGGTATATTGGGCCTTGAATTTATTAATAATATAATAATTTATTCTTTTTGATCGTCAAAATCAATTTTATAATTGTGTTCGACCATTAAGTTGCTACCTAGACAATTTAATATTGTTTATTTTGCTGCTTCATGGTCTATTACTGGAATATTACAGGTGTTTTTGTAGGAAAAATAACTAACTATTGGAACTGGAAGTTGAACACTGCCTGATTCTTTTTCTAGAGTTCTTAGAGTGTTTATCGGTTATAGGTTACAGCTTGGCCAGAACGTCTTGAAACCAAACTAATCATTTAGTTTAAACAAAGACGCATGTTTGTTATTGTATTTATTATTGTGTCATGAAACCAACGTACCTAATAAGTGAAAATAAATAAAATATAATCATTCAAAGTGCTGGTAGAGAGAGTACAGTGGTGACTTCCGGTTTTGTACTGTTTTTTGTCAAGCTGTACTAATAAACACTTCGCCCTTGACTCGTCTGCGCGAATTTCGACGTGCTTATTTTGTTTTTAGTCATCGACGTAAAGCAATTTGAGTGAAAAAAAAAACAGAAGTACCAAAAATAAGTACTTGACCCATATTTTTCTTTTGTAACGTAGGCAAACGACAACTGTCGGTTTAATTAGATTTCCAATTTATTGATGTTGGCAACATGCCCATTAGGCAACATGCTTACCTATATCAGTTAAGAAAATTTGTTGAAGAGAATAGTTAGAATTTCTCTTCAGGACAATTATAATTTTTCGAACTACCCATCATGAGTATACCTACTAATAAAAAGTACTCCCTTTAAATTTGTTTAAGGGGAGGAGGCCCAAAATACTTGCTACCCACGTAGATCTTATTCTAAATTCAGACCAAAAACCGAAATAGTATTCTGCTAAAAAGCACTATTTCGTTAAAGTTGTAGATACATTTAAATTTCGCCAGTAGTACGCTTCGTTACAGAAGTGTTTTATTTCAGTCTCGTACGGATCTGGCAGGCACGTTCGCTTGTCCGTCTACGATATTGAGATAAACGAACCGGCACATTGGCTGCGAATGTACCTACGGCTTAGATGTTAGTGCGCGATTTTATTTTTATCCCTTTTTCTATGTAGAAGTTCTTTTTTTTACGTCTAATAACGTAGATACGTGGGTAATAAATTCATACACAAAATGTTAATTTCTTATTAAAACGGTCAATGCGATTTTATTTGCTTTTAGTTGGCAATTAGCGTATTCTTGCGGTTTTTACCTGGGTGTGGGTCCACTTCCACTTTGTCCATATTTCCCCACATGGATGGGTAAAATCATGACTGGGCATTAGCCCTATAAGGCGCTCCCAAACCGTAAGCATTCACCTGTATTGTAACTTAAAAATGCGCGATTTGATGCTCTATTGTCTTCGAATGTTTGAATCTGTAACGTTACAAGTGAATGCTCGCGGTGAGGGAGCAAAGTGCATGTTTCTGGATCTTGTCTATTAATCCTCATGGTTATTACCACAGTTATTACGATACCTATCTCCAATTTCTTTGTCACAATTTATAGACGATGGATGTCAGAAAATTAAAATTTCCATTCTTCTCGTATAAATATTGATTCAACCCACTAAAATGTAGGTACCTACAAATCGACATATTTTTATTCTAAAAGTTTAACAATTTTACCATAGACAAAATTCATACCAAAAAGTACCTACAAGAAAAAAAAAGCTCCATCCTTTTTAAAATATTTCATCATGGCCGCGATAAAGGGAGCGTTTAAAAAAATAACAGCTCACACGCTCATAATGTCTGAAATAAAGACGTGAAAGGGTCTACTGATGAGAACAACGGTGTTTGCAATTTAACACCCATCCTTGTGATTATACCCCGCTTCCACCCGACTGGTATATTTTATAGGCAAGTGTTACGGGGAGAGCGGGGCACGTTGTAACTATAGATATACGTATGAAAATGTTCAAGTGACTTCTCAGTTATCAAGGGGAGAATTTACGGCTGGGATATGAATAGACGTAAATTACGAAGAGTTTTACGTAATAGGGTAAATAGTAAACTGTTTGTGGAAAAAGATTAACTACTGTGGGTGGACCATGGAAGGCCATGCTCCTTCGAAGGCCAATTATTAAAATTTCGTAGTTATTGCCATGTGATGACAAATTCCTTCCGTTTACAAAGATCCATCCAACTGAAAATCACAGACGCAGCCGTGAATCGCTCGCGCTATTATTTTGGTAGTACGTAACAGGCCCTCGCTTCTTGGATATCGGGAATAGACAACGTAAAATTAAGGTGGTGTACCATGGAAGGCCACTCTCATAAATAAACAGTTATTATTAATTCATTTATTGCATAAATTAAACTAACAAATGTTAAAGTCATACTTTGTTTTATTATATAACAATCATATAAACCACTTCTTTTTAACGTAGATTTAATAACAGTAACTTTTAGTGTTAAATAACCTATTTATTACGATGGCCTTCATAGAAGCCCCTGTTCCTAGTTAGGCCATTTGGTAGAGTTCAATAAAACTTATGTCTAATTAATATTGATTGAATCTGCAATTCAAAAAAGTGGTCTTATGATAAGTAATAAAACAAAGTATTACTACAATATTTGTTAGTTTTATTTGTTTAGTAAATAAACGAATAATAACTGTTTATTTGTTAGTGTGGCCTTCCTTGGTTCACCTACCTTATTACTAACCAACCTAACTATTTTCCTTTCTTTGACATTTTATGAACGTGTAATGATATCCTAATTTGGCCAAGCTTAGCTCCGATTCGAGGGATTTTTCTTAGAGTAATATCTTTAATACGTTTTCCTTGAATTATTTCTGTATACATTTCCTCTGAGAGGTTTGTGATTTCTTGCCAGAATTTATCTTGCTTCCAAATGAAACCCGAAATGTAGTTTTAGGATCTCTTTCAACTCCAATTAGTAAACCACGAAATACCTTAGGGTTTATTAAAATATTATTATTATTTTAGTCCGTTCCGTACTGACATAGCTTTATAGAGCCATAGAGTTATGTTTTTTGTGTGGTGCAAGTGATATAAGCGGAGCGATAATAGAGGAGCGGGTGATGATATTATAAAAAAAATATTTTACCTCCTCAATGACTGCAAAAGTTTGATAATGGTTCAATTTCCTAGAGCCGTCAGACCTTCCTTGTTTTGATTAATGTACACTGATGAACATTAATGTTATCGAGTATTGAGTGTTAGTAGCTTTGTACTGTGTAAGTACCTATCTACAATGATATTATAAATAAAAAGAGGTAGATATCGCACTAGCACGCACAAATTGTTGAGGACAAAGTAATACAAATTGTTGCCCTTTACTATCCCTATCTCTTTCTATCTTAATACGTTCCGCATTATGTATCGCTGTCGTAGTTTTAAATTACTATAACAACAACGCAACAATTTTGAACGCCATTCAGTATGAACATGGCGTATCTTTCTTTATAATATCATTGCCTATCTATTGGTTTACGAAAACGTATGCAGTCTAGGATCTGCAGTAGGTACTGAGATCTGGCTCTGTAATTTTATCAAGTGGTTTTGCCAGCTCGAATTTTGTTTTATGGGTGATTGCAAAATTTTTAGAGCTTGTGTGTAGGTACTTCTCACCTGCTGTGGTTAAAAGGAACGATGAAAGAAGATGCATAATCAAAACTGGGTTCGTCCACTAGTTTCCGATAAAAAGAAGGCATTTTTAACAAATATTGCAGATTTCCAAGACGCGCAGTTTGCCACGCCTCTACTTTGATTCGTGTTGGCACTATCTTGTCTTTTCTGGACCATCACTACCAAAAGCGAAATCCCGCTTTGCTCTCATACCTTCAGGCCGTATAACAGAGTGCCGCGCGGGACCATACCCAGAGCCTCGAGGGCCGAGCCGGTCGGGGCGGAAATGAAAAATAAACACGTCCGGACGTCGCATGGCGCCGGCCGCGCAAAATGAAGGGCTGTCGCGCGTCACGCGCCGTGTTGACTACGTATTAGATGTGGAGTATGGGGCTGGTTGGTGGCTAATCAGAAATATTGTGGAGTGCTAGGGAGGTAGTTTTTCAATGATTAATATCTGAGTTAGGTTTTGATTGAAATGCCCTGTAGTCAAAGATGGCAAATACTTTAGCCAGGTTTTGTTTTACTCAGCAACTGTTTGGATAATGTTCTATTAAGAAATTGTGACTATTATGAAAGTGTAAAAGAAAACAACAGTTAAATTAATTATCATTTCGGTTCCTTTTCAACTTAATAGGTTGTGGAGATCAGAAGCCTTACCACGAGCTGTTTACCCGATCCAGATTAGGCTGTGGGAAAGAGATGGCGCTAGACGACTTGTATAGCTCTGTCTGTTTCCCACACTGGGATTACACCCGGTTATACTGGGAAGGCGCGACAGACGATAAGAGGTTGTGTTGCGATAGATCGAGAATGAAAGTACAAACCCTTAAAATTGCTACAGACTGTAACTCAGCCGCTGGCTTGTCGCTATGAGTGTTTGTTTTTCTCATTTTCTAGGGATAATTTGTAAAATTAAGCATACAGGTCAACTATAATTTGGATTAAGAGGAAACAGCAAGGGCTGGAGAATTGAAAAATAGGTATTTGTAATATCTATTGCTGTCGCACAGTGCCCACAACAGAGTTACAGAGCGCGAAGGAGACAACTGCAGCTTGGACCGAAAATACCTTAAAAATGGCACAAAATCAACGATTCGTAGTCCCCTGATTACTCCTCCAAAACTTAACCGATTTCACTACTTTTTTCTGTAAAAAATAAAGAAAGGCATTGGCCGTGTTCCTATGTTTTCATTTTTTTATATAATCTCGTCAAATTTGTTTACTGATTATTTGAACACAGCGGAAAATCTGGCCATTTTTTTAGTATTTTGAATGTTCATATCTCTTTTCATAATTAATTTATGGGTAAAAGGAAAACATAGACACATGCCAATAGTGGTCATAGATTTTTCGTAAAAAAAATTATTGCTCTACTGGCATTATCCAGGGAGAAAACAGGGGACTACGTTTGTATGGAAAAACGGTCGTGGTGTTTCCTCTTAAGATAGGATACTTTTGCTAGCTGAAAGCATAACTTAGTTCACTTAGAGGTAGAAAATGTACTGCGTTTTGATGTTGTGACTCTTGATGCTGTAATTTCAAATCTACGATCATTATCTTACCAATCAAATTAGTCCAGCGATAATATCTCCTCCCATTCATCACTAGGCGAACTAGTCAAATACAAGATAATGCCCGTACCTGGCAGGTATACCAATCAATCGATCGTGCATTTGTGTCAAACTAAATTAATTACTACTATTATTCGATTGATTAGCAACGCGGCATGTTACTGATATTGAATTAATTACTGATATTACGTCTTTATGGGGATGGTTGATGTACTCCGATATATTATGGCTGTGATGAAGTTACACACATTCATGCTGTTTTGGGGAAGTACGTAGAAACTAACCTACAGCTACACAATATACATGACCAAGGTATCTCAGAGAGCATTGGTGGCCCAGTGGTATCAGCCCCGACTTATGAGTTGTGAGTAGGTCATGGGTTCGAACCCCGCCAGACGCACTACTTTGTGTAATTTATTTCATCATCACAGCTCTCAAAACGGTAAAGCAAAACATCGTGAGGAAATCGGCATGTCCTAGAACCAAAAATTCGAAGACACAAATGTCTTCTAAGTTTTGGTTCTAGGACATGCCCGGTTGCGACATGCGGAGCTGCAGTTATGATGCAATAAATAACACAAAGTAATGCGCAAGGCTGGGTTCGAACCCACTCGTAAGTCGAGGCCAATACCCTGATGTGCCACAGCTTCTCCACAAACTTACTATATAACAATTACTACTATTGGTGACCGGTAGTACCTAATGTTGATTATGCCCTCGACTTTCCTACTAAACATGACCTACTAAACCATTTCAAAAAAAGTATTTTCTCTTCTCTCCATTCACAAAACCAACACCAAATAATAAGTTCTGCATCTGAAAATAAGCATACATTTTCTCTCATGAATTTTCTCTGAAAATGTGAAAACACAGAAGCGGCGCACCTTATCTGATTGGAAGCTGGCGGTGTTTGCCGAAGGTGTACGCTATACCCCGCAACTCCTTTAGTTTGTGTTTCAAACAACTTTGATTGAAATTCACTTTATTCTCGCAAATTGGTAAAACTTTCACAATTGCTTTTCTTTTTCGAGTTAAGTTTTTCAACTCGTATCAAACTTGCCGTTTAAAAGTAAGTAAGGTGTAATGTTTTCTTAATTTTCATTTTGTTTTTCGTGTGGAAACTTTGTCTGTTTTTGAATGAAACTTTCAATACCAACCTTCATTCAACTTTTATTTTTTTAGTATGGTATAATCATCAAATGAGTACCCAAGGTAGAGCAGGAGGGACTATCAGACTTGTACTGACTTAAATCCACGGTGTCCAATAACAATCCAATAGCCCTTACGTTCCGGGGTCACGCTTGCTGTTCAATCCCGTGACTCTGGCAGACTCTGGCCCTCCAGAACCTCAATTTACATGTCGCAGAATCAACACAGAAGCACAATAATTTAGAATAACGCCATCTATTATCATGCTGCGGAATCAAAACTGAAACACAATTTGGAATCTTTATTGATTATTGTTAATCTAGAATAACGCCATCTATTATCGTTGGTGTGGAATCAAAACGGAAACAGAATTTAGAATCTCTATTGATTATTGTTAGTTTAGAACAACGCCATCTATCTCTCATTCGAGTAACGATGAAGTTAAAATTGACAGACTACGCTTTGGAACGTCAAATTAGTGGTAATATGGTCCCTTCTACTCCGCCCAGAGTGGGGGACTCGATTGATGGTATTACCATGACATATATTTTCATGTCTGCCACAGAACGGACGAAATGTGGAATAAGAAGGTTCTCGAATAGAGACCGCGCGTAGGATACCCAGGGTGGGAAACCACCACGGGCACGCCGCAATTGCGGCGGTAACCCCTCTTTGAGGAGTGGCTGGAGAGAAGTCATGGCGTCCTCACCTACAGCATGACACAGGTCCTCACCGGACATGGCTGCTTCGGGAGGTACCTGTGCATGATAAAAAAGGAGGAAACGCCCGGGTGTCACCACTGCGAGGACCGCCCGGAGGACACGGTGGAGCATACGATGCAGGACTGCCCTGCTTGGGCGGAGCACCAAGCAGGGCATGCACCAGGCGGAGACCTCTCGCACCCGGCATTGGTCGCGGGCATGCTGCGGGGCGAGACGGAGTGGGAAGCGGTCGCCTCCTCTGCGAAGCAGTCATGCTCGCGAAGGAGGAGGCGGGTCGCGAGAGAGAGAGGATACCGTCCTCACTCCGCCCCGGACGCAGTGGTAGACGCCCACGGCGACCGATGTCGCGGGATGATCTCTGGCCAACGTAGGCGCGGGCATGCGGGCGGCGAGTAAAGGGCAACTCGCTGTCCGACCATGGACCGTGCCCGGGTCGAGCGACGGCGCGTTGTGTTCCACGCGCGCCTCAAGGAGCGTCAGCATAATGACGGGGTCCCCTACAGAGGGCCACAGTCCTGCCGGAGTTGCGGGACATACGTATACCGCAACTCCGGCACACAAAGGGCTACCGAAGGGCTGACAGTCCCTACCGCCCTGCCCGGGGTGGGAGGGGTTGTTGTAAGTTGGCCACAAAGTTAATTTGCCACGGTTTTGTAAAGTCCATACATTGAAAGTAAATATGCCACATTCATAAAAATCATATGTAAATTCGTCATAGGTAGGTTATGGTTATTGTAAATTTGCCACAAATCCACATATGACATGATTTCTGCTAAAAGTAACGATAGCAAGCAAAGTTATTGGTTTTAGAGCTCGAATTTAAATACTTCTGAACAAATTGCATAAATTAAAAGAGACCTAAGTATTCATTTTTAATGGAAGAGCAAGCATGAATCATTTTAAAAAATTTCGAAAATCAAGCCAAACATCGCTACGAGCATTTTCATGATCTTTTCTAGCGATCGTTCTAGTCAATTATTTTTCAAAAAACTTGCTTTACGAAGATGTGAGACTTCACGGTCGTGTGGGCTACATTGCTTATGGCTTTTATTAGAAAATACTTTTTTTATTTTATTTTATTAATGAGAAATGAAAAACGTTGTTATTCCACTTATTCGTTTATTGTCCGTATTTTTCACATTTTTCATGTCATATTCCGTATTTTCATAGGAACCACTTGCACCTTATGTTTTATTAGGGGGCAACTGGGCCATGGGAGTAATGGGTAGATCGCCGGCCGCACAAAATTCTAGCTACAAGTTTAGAAACTGAAAGATTGCTACTAACCAGAAAAAGTACTAGGCTTACATAAGTTCAAGGTGGTATGTTTTATGACAACTTCACCTGACCGGTCTTGTAGATTTGGTAAACTATTCAAAAGGATTAAAACAATTACCATATAAAAAAATACCACCTTGAACTCATGCCAGCCTAGTACTTTTAATATTTATGTAGGTATGTCGTATTGTAAAGGTCCTCCATTATTATCCTGGACCAGAGCCTACCTTCAAAAAAAAAAAAAGATTGCAACATTTTCATACTGACTTTACAATTTAATATCACTATTTTTCTGTTGTAATACTACGATAAAAACTTATTAGACTTTCAGGTCAACCACGGGTAAAAATAATATCCCGTGGTATACCTAGGTGAACCAAGCGGGTGGAACACGGGCAATAAACCACTTATTGTTTGATTTTTATGCTATCCGTACGTAAAAAAAGCGTCGTGGCGAATTTACAACAAGAAAAATTATTATTTTGAAAATATTCTAAACAAAATAGAATCGTGGCCAATTTACACATCCTTTTTTTCGTGGCAAATTAACTTTGTGGCAAACTTACAACAACCCGGTGGGAGGACTCATTTGATGATTTTACTACGAAATAAAAAACACCGAATATACATTTATTTATTTATTAGATGTAGATATGATTTGCAAGTAGTTGTTCCGGGTCTGGGTGTTGATGTATATAGAATTTTTGTAAACGCATCCACGATACAACATTAATTCCGGGGCAACTCTAAAATAACCTAACTTGCTTAGAAAATTCCATAGCACTGATTTACCACCCAAAGGTTTAATCTGAAGAAATGCAATGGTCGATGTTTCATGAGTTCATAACTGACTTAGACGACCCGAGGCCTTACCACGAGCTCTTACCTCGATCCAGTTTAGGAAAGAGAAAGAGATGCCGCTAGACGACTTAATAGCTCTGTCTCTTTCCCACAGCCTAAACTGGATCGCGATAAGCTCGTGGTAAGGCCTCAGCACGAGAGTTGAATGCCAGCACAACATAAAGAGCTTTGTGATTTTCATTACTCTTCAGGATACCGCCATGTTTGTTACCCACGTCTTGCGTTTCCATCGCTACGTTTCCATCGCTTACGTATCCCACGTTTTCGGGCAACGTTTGTTACCATCCGACGCCCTACGTACCAAGAGACATGATCTTACGATGCATTTGATTTACACTTTTAATACGTAGGGCGGTCGGTTTGTTTTCCCACGTATTGCTGCCAACGTGTTCGTTTCGGCGAGTTGTTTAACAGCGTTTTTGTTTCCGACGTGGTTTCCGCGAAGGTTGACCCTTCTTGGTTGTACAAACATGGTTGTTGTAAGCCTTAGCTTGATATCCGAATGATAGAGTAAATTGATACAAAATATTTTGGTTGAAATTCTAACTGTCGTGTTGCTTCATGATTCTTGAAATTTCTTTTCAACTTTGCCCCAAACTAGGAATTTCTACGGGGTCGCGAGACTATCGAGTAACCGTGGCCTCGGAATGTAAAAGGGCTATTGAAGGATATCGTGGATATTAGTCAGTACAAGTCTGATAGTCCCTTCAGTTCAGCTCTGGGTGGGGAGGACTCATTTGATGATTTTACCACGTAAAAAACAAACACTAGGAATTGCTACTGTATCGTTGGTGCGTTTAAAAGACGTGTAGAAATTTACATAAACATAACACAAACACCCAAACCTGGAACAAGTAATTGTTGGTCATACAAAAATTTATTCCGTGGATCTAGCCCGCCTCTATACATATTTACTGTTGTATCACTCAGCCACTGCGTTTAAATTATTTATTGTTTGTTTCTTCGTATTGGCTACATTAGTTCCATTTGACAAACAAAGTACTTCGTCCAGAGACGCGGGATCATCTGTGAACTGACTCCGGAAAGCAAAAGGCAGGCCTGTTGGTCTAGTGGTTAGTGACCCCGACCGCTATGCCGGAGGTCGTGGTCGTGGATTCGATTCCCACCCGGAAAAATGTTTGTGTGATGAACACGATCATTTGTTCTGTGTCTGGGTGTTATTTATCTATAATATTTATGTAGGTATTTAGAATTATTTTAGTATATTTCAGTAAGTATAGTTGTATCAGTTTTCTAGTAGGTATCCATAACACAAGCTCTGCTTAGCTTGGGACTAGATGGCGTTGTGTGATAGTTGTGGAAAAAAAAGGCTGGTTAAAACAGGGTGGATTTTAATCATTAAGAGTCCGACAGTTCTTTTGGCTTCGCCCAGTGTGGGACTAGAATTAAGTTGATGAAATTGTCATAAAAACCTCTTCGTCATATTATCCATAATAATAAAGCTAACATTTCACTAGAACACTTCTAACTTGAGGTGAGCGAGTGAAGCCGCTGGCAAAAGTTTGTATTTTATTATTTTTTAGTATGGTAAAACGATGAGAGCAGTGGTGGCCCAATGGTATGGGTCCCAATTTTCGAGTTGTAGGTTGTGGGTTCGAACCCCGCCTGGCGCATTACTTTGCGTTATTTATTTCATCACCACTGCTCTCAAAACGGAAAAGGAAATCGTCAGAAAACCGGTATGACCTAGAACCTTAACTTCGAAGACATGTGGCATCCACCAATCCGCACTGGGCCCGTGTGGTGGATTATGGCCCACTCCCTCTCACACAGAGAAGGCCTGTGTCCCAGCAGTGGGAACAATATAGGCTGGGGATGATGATGATGATAATGGTAAAACGTTCTATCATGAGAAGCCTTAAGGAAAAGAGAAGAGGGCTTAAGGAACTTTGACATAATAATAGGAAAAAAATAGTTCCTCGTTCGTACACCAGAGGCGCTTTTCCCATTTTCCATACAATTATCGCAGCAAATACGTCTACCGTCATGTAACTATAATAGGGCGAAGTGAGTTCGTGAACATTACAAAATAGCACTACGGAGCCTGCAGTGGTGGTGGTGGCCCAGTGGTATCGGTCCCGACTTACGAGTTAGGTCATGGGTTCGAACCCCGCCAGTATTACTTTGTGTAATTTATTTCATGACCACTGCTCTTAAAACGGAGAAGGAAAACATCGTGAGGAAATCGGCATGTCATAACATAGAACCAAAAAATCGAAGATATGTGACATCTACCAATCCGCACTGGGCCCGCGTGGTGGAAATGGCTCACTCCCTCTCACAGAGAGGAAACCTGTGCCCCAAAAGTGTGAACATTATGATGACTACAGATACATCGTCATTTTGAGACAACACATGTTACGGTTTTCAAACTTAGTAAGTATTAAAAAGTAAAAGTGAAAAGATTCACGGACGGCCCAATATATGGTACATCCATCCTCCCCACAAGTCAAGAAAAAATATGCGCAGGTACTCACAGAATGCCGGGGCGCGGTACTAACGAGTAACTGTGGCCCCGGAAAGTAAAGGGCTATTGAATGCCTGGATTTTAGTCAGTACAAGTCTGACAGTCCCTCCTGCCCTGCCCTGGGTGGGAGGACTTAACACGTAAAGAAAAACGTAATTAAAGCTATAGTCCCCGCCAAATAAGCCTGGAATAAAGGTCATTGATCCTAATAATGCATCGTTCAAATACACCATTTCATTACACCATCGTTCGAATTTCAAAATATGTATATAAAATGGTCAAGATCGCCTCTTACCACGATACGTTGCTTTTGGTCGTTATGCGACATTCTTTTCTTTTCATTTTTTCGAATGGTTTTGAAATGTTGCAATATAATATTGGTACACGGTCAACGTATTATATTCCACACTTATCTGGCGGAAACTATAAGTATTTGAAAGTAAAACTTAAAGATTAACGGACGGCAAAACTATATGGATGTACCCCACAAGTCAAGAAAACATAAGCGAAGGTAGGTACTCACCGATAGCTGTTTACATAATTTGCGTTGCACACGAAATCAAACAATATAAAAAATCACGTCTGACACTCACTGATTAGAATAATTCCACAAAGATTGACGTCTTATAATTTATCCAACGCGAAAATAAGGGAATGGTTCGACTTTCTCGATCACGAGACGTGAGCAAGACTACCCGTTGGATTCGAATGAATACATTGTTGAAATAAATCAAACACATTGAGTGAGGGTAACGATAATTTTCTTAAATAACATTTGAAAATCGAACCATGACTTATTGAGAAACAACGATTATTTAAAAAAAAATTGTTATCGTGTACATTACAAAATAGAACTACCTGCATATTCACCATTTTGAGACAACATCATTTTAGGGAATTCTAAGTCTTCGAAAGTAAAAGTGAAAGATTAACGAACGGCAAAATTATTAGACATACCCCCCCCCCCCCAAGCAAAAAAACATCGCGGGCATGCGGGGGCGAGTAAGGGCAACTCGCAGTTCGACAATGAACCATGCCCGGGTCAAACGGCGCGTTGTGTTCCACGCGTGCCTCAAAGAGTGTCAGCATAATGACGGGGCCCCCTTATAGACGGCCAAAGCCTGCCGGGGTCGCGGGACTAACGAATCACCGTGACCCCGGAAAATAAAGGGCTATTGAAGGACACCGTGGATTTTAGTCAGTACTGGTCTGACAGTCCCTCCTGCCCTGCCGTGGGTGGGAGGATTTACCACGTTGAAAAAAAAAACGTAATTAAAACTATAGTCCCCGACAAATAAGTCTGGAATAAAGGTCATTGATCCTAATAATGCATTGTTCGAATTTCATACCACCATCGTTCGAATTTCAAAATAAAATCAAGATCGCCTCTTAAGCTGGCCATTGACGATCAGTCCAAACATAAAACTGCGGCATAAAACTAGGGCGTCACTCCAAATGGTTTTACTCCATTTAGATTTGCCCATTCACTGGCGTCACTCCGGCTCTTCATTTTTCGATCGGCCGCGGGGCAAAGCTGACGAAAAGTGAACTAGGTACTTATATTTGTGTAGAAAATGAATTCTGGTTCTGAAGAAGAAACATTAATTTTAACTGTGGCTACTATTTGTTGCCATATAATAACCGAGAAACGTGAAAGAAAGCAATGGATGAAGGAATGGCTTAGAAAAAGGAATCAATTCACTCACGTCAATTTGTTGAATGAGTTATCATTAGAACCAAGTGACTGGAGCAACTACTTAAGGATGGACGAAACTACATATTTCAAGCTTTTGAAACTTGTAACTCCATATATTGCTAAACAGGATACTAATATGAGAGAAGCTATTAGCCCTCATGAGAGATTGAAAGCCACTCTTCGTTTTTTAGCTTCAGTTACCACGATCGCAGCGAGCGATTCGAGCGAACTGAAGCCTTGGAATGACGATCGCGCATTGACGGTCAGTTTGGCGCGACGCGCCGCTTGGATTTATGGTAGTCACGGAAAATTTCCGTGGCGAGTCGTCAGTTAAAACTCTGGAGTGACGATTCGCCATTGACGGTCAAATTTTGGAGTGACGCCCTAGTTTTATGCCGCAGTTTTATGTTTGGACTGATCGTCAATGGCCAGCTTTACCACGATACCTTGCTTTTGGCCGTTCTACGACATTTTCTTTACATTATTAAATATTGCAATATATTGGTACAAGGGGGTCAACGTATTTTATTCATCACTTGTCTGGCGGAAACTATAAGTATTTGAAAGTAAAACTGAAAGATTATCGGACTGCAAAATTATATGGATGTACCCCTCAAGTCAAGAAGAAATAAGCGTAGGTACTCACCGAAATAGCTGTTCACACAATATCCATTTTGAACAAAATCAAACAACATAAAAAATTACGTCTGACACAAACTATTAATGTAAAAACACTGTTTAAAGTAATTCCACAAACACTGACGTCCATTATTAATTTAATCATGAACACCAGGGATTGATTCGACCTTCTCGATCACGAGACGCAAGCAAGACTACCCTTTGGGTGCGAAAAACACAACTACCTGTCTCAATGTTGAAAAAAATCAAACGCATTGTGGGTAGTTTACAAAAAAATACCGTGTCCAAATTAATCCTTGTGCTTCAATATCAAATCAAATAAAACGTTTTAACATTTAATTATTATTCTCTGTACTAATTATGATTTTTTTTTAAATCAAGTAGTAGGCACGGTCGTATCTAAGATTAATGTTGCCATGGGCAAAAAATATGCGAGTATTGAACTTTAGGAAAATCTGATGTCATTATTTTGCATTATAGTAACACAGTTTTAACGCTAAAAAGGGCAAAATAAAAACACTTTTTGGGAAAAATAAATTAACAACTTCTTAAAAAGTACAAAAGGTGCAAATAATTTTTTTTTGTGTTCTTTCTGAGTTTGGTGAAACTCAAACTCAATTTCAAAGTCAATTAAATAAAAAAGGAAGTCAGTCTGTTTCCTAAATATAAAAAAATATTGTTAATGATGGTAACATTTTTAATAAAACATTTACCGGAGGTAAAATTAAATCAAAATAAAACAAACTCAAATAAAAATAAGCATATTTAGTCGTAGCTATTTTGATAATAATGCATGAAACTCCAAAATTTTATTTTTAAATTAACATAATATTGTACTGACCCATTATACTCGTATTATGGTGACGCAAGCTCAAAACGTATCGTTGCTCGTTGTCGATGGTGCACCGGTAGTGACGAAACAGTCAAAGAAACGCTTTAATTCGTAGAAACGACTTTAGATTTCATAAAAAACTGTATAGGTATTAATTTATTTGCCATTTCTGCTAGAATAAACTATTAAATTATAGCACAATTAAAATAAAATAACAGTAAAAAATAACGTCATATAATATGGACGTGACAGAAACAAGGTAGTAGAATAGGTATTGCAGGAGTTTAAAAAATTCTGAGTAACAAGTCGTTACTTTTTACTTTTTTAAATTATTTAATTTACTTATTTTTCCTTATTTGTCTTTACTAAGTATGGCTAAAAATAAAGTATACTTACAAACTAACATTAGTGTTACCATAAAACAAAATAGGTATTTTAACTAACTTTAAAATTAATAAATAAATAATTAAATTATAATAAAACAAATATTTAAGGGGCTTTCATATAAACAACGTGTGTCTTTAGTCCGACTCGAACTTGGCTTGTTTTTTATTTGTAATAAAATTCTAACTCAGAAATAAAACCCGAGACCTAAAATCAAATACCTACTTTAGAATAAAGAATCTGTAGGATCCAATTCGTCCGGTATTGCGAGTATTTTAATTATACGCTGACGTACGGGATGCAGCGAGTAAAAACCGGCCAAGTGCGTGTCGGGCCACGCACAGTGTAGGGTTCCGTAGTGGCCCATCAAAATACTTATGCGAACTAACTAAACTGATTCGCTGAATGTAATTTTAAAAAGAAGAATTTTCAAAATCGGTCCAGGAGTCTTTGAGAAATCAGGGAAAATACATAAGAAAAAAGATTACGACGAATTTAGAACCTCCTCCTTTTTTTGAAGTTAGTTAAATAGTTGACGATAAAAACCTACCTATCCCCAAAAAAACATACCGTAAAAACATACCTAATAAAGCTGTATAAATAAAGTTGACAAACTTACATTTGCAGTTGATTTATTATTTTTCCGATACATTTTGTTTAAGAAAACATATGACCCAAGTACATTTTATAAGTTGGTTGACTATTACTCGTAAAGTTGTAAAGCCTACTTAGTCATGATAATTTTCTTTTAAACTTCGTTATTTATACTACTATTGTGAATTTTTTCACACCCCCAAACATAACCGTTTAGCTGGTAGAGGGGGGGGACACTCGAATCGAGCAAAATTTAGCACTTTAAAGCCTAATATTTCACAGACGAATTTTTTTATCAAAAAACTGTTAATGGAAACTCACATTATTTTTTAAAGACCTATTTAATGATACCCCACACTAAGGGGTACGCGAGAAAAAAAAAATCCTCACTTTACGTGTAAGTACAGGAGGTACCCTAAAAAAAAATATTTTACGAGATTTTATTTTACCACTTTTTCGGCACAACAAATCCGTATATTCACACCAAATTACAGCTCTCTAGTACTGTGCGTCTCTGAGCTAAACTGCGGACAGACGGACGGACGGACGGACGGACATGGCGAAACTATAAGGGTTCCTTGTTGACTACGGAACCCTAAAAACGACGCGCAATGAGAAAATAATAGCGGCAGAGGGATTAGCATTGCGTTCTTACGAGGGCAGATAGTATGGAGAGGGCACTTTTATTTTATCTGGAGTTATTTTAGTTTGATGTAATAGCTCTAAAGAGTTTTGATGAGCAGGTAATAATAGAAACTATTGTTTTTTTGCTATGGCCCAGGTAGAAAGTGGAAAAAAAATACGCTCATCTTTACGCTGCCCCTTTTTTCAAGGAGGGGGGGGGGGGTGTTTTGTTGTAATTATGAGAGAAAACTATCGCTAAGCAAGCTTACTGTATGCTCTGTTTTTCCTTCTGGCGTAGGATCTTTTTTCCGTTGTGTTGACATCAAATGAGTCCTCCCCAGAGTTACCCGCCAAGGTTGGAATGAAAGGGACTGTTTGACTCCTGCCCTTTGATAGCCCTTTTAACGGTCACGGTTACTTGGCTAGACAGTCCCGCAACTCTTTCGTAAGGTCTTTTTTATCGTAGTAAAATCATCAAATAAGTCTTCCCGCCCAGGGTGGGACGAGAGGAACTGTCAGACTTGAGTGACTAAAATCCGCGGTGATCTTTCAGTAGCTCTTTACGTACCAGAGCCACGGTTACGTAGTGAGACTGTCCCGCGACCCCGGCAGGCTTTGGCACTCTTAGGGGGGCCCGTCAGATTGCTGACAGCTCTTTGAGGCTCGCGTCGAACACAACGCGCCGTCGAACCGGGCATGGTCCTTGCGGCGAGTCACCCATAACTCACCGCCTGCATGCCCGTGGTGTAAGGTCTTCAGTAAAATTGTAAGCACCAATTAGTTTAACAGCCTCTTTTCAAATCAAGACATTTTCTAAAACCGAACTCGCCAATAAAACGCCCCCCTTCACAACTCCCGCAATATTTGTCGTCAAAAACAGCAAAACTTTTCCCCCCTAATTAATAATTGGCCCTCAATACATTACCGATTGTAACTTCCAGACTTGGGCGAACTTGCCCGCATGTTGTCCCAACTTTGGCAAAGTTGACTTCCATATTGCCCCGCCTTGCTTGAAGATGAAGGCAATCCTTTTAGAAGCATCGACCATCGAGATAACGAGGTAGGATTGCATTAAAATTAACTTTGCATTTTGCTGGCCTGTTAAGCCTCCTGTCTTTGAATGGGGTCCTGGTACTTGCTGGCTTAACTACAGATCCATTGTGGTTCTGAGCTAGATTTTCTGCGTCGTTAGACTTTTTTTGAGGTCTTGTTAGTGATGAGACTGGCTTTGGGATTTATTTTGTGTAAGAAGAGTTCTTATTTCTTTCTGAGTCGTGTAACTAGAAGGCATTGTTTTAGTTTGCTCTATTTTAGTTCTAAATTGTAACTTTTCGTCCGAGTGGTTAGTGGTTAGAGAAAATTATGTTGTTAGTAGACGGGAGAAGTTAATCATTATGTCGACAAACCTTGCGTATGATAATGAACGTTAAAGTTGTAGTGTTAAGTCTTAATGTCTCAAATAAATCTTAAAGCAAGGTTTTTGACTTATCTCGTCTATAGTAGTTGTTCTTTTAAATCAAAATCCCATTGTTTGTAGTTGGTTTTCTACTAGAACAAAAACAAAACATGCTGCAGTTTAAAACTCAAACATCTCATGCTTATCTCACCACTCCTAACATCTCCAACACCACTAAAACTCGAGTAACACCTAAAAATACAGCTCTATTTTAGAAGTTCCAGCAAAAATGAATGCAGGTGTCGACTATACATAGCTCCTACAAATAAATAAGTGCAATCTTCCTTCGCTTAGTTAGAGCAAGTTTTCTTTTATCCAGGAAAAGTCGCGACCAAGAAAAATAGTTGGTTTTACTCAGAAAACCTTGTGGTACCACTAAACCGATGGAAATCCTGACAAAACGCCGTCTGCGAACTTTGGCGTAGAAATTAAAAATCTTTCGAGGAACATTTTTTTGTTTGCATTGTTATTAATCTTAAGTTTTGAAAGTAGGTTTTGCGGCATAGAATTTTATTTGTTTAGAAGTTTGACTTGTTAGTTCTAGAAGATGTTGTATTGCTATCGTTTTTGATGTCGATGTCGTGGCTATATTTATGTGGTTTAGGGTCAGTACACACTGAGACGCAAGGCGAGACGCGACGTAACGCGACGCTACCGGAAATAAGTATCTTTTCGTATAGTAAATATTGTAGATGTATTTAGAGTCGCTATTAAAACCAGCGCGCAGCATCGCGCTGCGTTACGTCATCGGTGAAATGCGTATTACCTATTGGTGTAGTAACAAAAGTAAAGTTAGATTTTGAGCGTCTGTAATGAGATGTCGCACCGTTGCGTTTAGTTGTACCTAAATTGAACTTATGTTCGAATTTAGAGAAGAGAAACAAAGCGGTTTCTGAAAGTTATCCATATATACGCTAGTTATATTGTGTTATCCATTACCTTTTTTTCGTGGATTCATCGGACTAACCGCTATACCCGAGTGTATTTGGGTATTATTCCATAGGAACGTCATCGATGGTTAGGTACTAATGTCCTGACATAAAGTTAGTTTCAAAATAATATTATTCAGTACCTTTTATCAATATGTTGCTATGTGTTCCTACCTATTTACAATACTTTCCGTCCACGCCTACTTTATTCCTACACTAAAATAACCACAAATATCGTAGTGAATATTCCCAAAACTATTCATTTACCGTTTTCCCAGTCCAGGTAGGTAATGGCCAAAAGATACCCGCTTCGGGATTTCTGTCCTAATGAGAAAATGATTTCTTAGATATTACATCCTTTGTATCAGGTGCGCGATAAGGATTTCTATTATTGGACAATTAGTTGAAGGTAATCAGACGTATAAGTTACATTCGTGATAAGGAAAAGAAAGAGGTTGTGTTATGAGAATCAGCCTCCCTAGACAAGTCGCAAACGATATCGTTAACGCTCGGTTCTCCCCAATAGATTTTCAACCTTATTCCTTCGAGTCTTTAGTTGAAAATCTATTGAAGATTTCATGGCGTTGTCGTTCGTTCCAGTCGCTAACGCTTAGAAATCCTAAATAGATTTTCAACTAAAGACTCGAAAGAATAAGGTTGAAAATCTATTGGGGAGAACCGAGCGTTAACGATTATCGTTTGCGACTTGTCTAGGGGGGCTGGATGGATAGATGTAGGATGGATAGGTAGGTAGGATGGGAGCAGTGGTGGCTCAGTGGTATCGGTCCCGACTTACGAGTTGTAGGTCGTGGGTTCGAACTCCGCAAGGCGCATTACTTTGTGTAATTTATTTCATCACTACTGCTCTCAAAACGGTGAAGGAAAACATCGTGAGGAAACCGACATGTCCTAGAACCAAAAATTCGAAGACATGTGACATTCACCAATCCGCACTGGGCCCGCGTGGTGGATTATGGCCCACTCCCTCTCACAGAGAGGAGGACTGTGTTCCAGCAGTGGGAACAATATAGGCTGATGATGATGATGAGATATAGGATGGATGGATATTTTTGCTACTCTTTTACAAAATGATTACAGTGGGTCTAAAATCGATGTTACTGACAAGAAAGCGATATTTATAAATGCTGAAAACAATTTATGAATCAGTCATCCGTTGTGGCATTTTAAAAACATTATTTTCATTAAAGTCGTCAGGCCTGTTGGTCCAGTGGTTAGTGACCCTGACTGCTATGTCAGAGGTCGTGGGTTGGATTCCCACCCTGGACAAATATTTGGGTGATGAGCACGATCATTTGTTCTGTGTCTGTGTGTAATTTATGTAAAATATTTATGTATTTAGAAATATATAAGTATGTTTATCAGTTGTCTAGTACCCATAACACAAGCTTAGCTTGGGACTAGATGGCGTTGTGTGATAGTTGTGGAACATTAAAAAAAATGTTCCATTTATTTAGCTCTCACAACTGATAGGAATCTACCTAACAATAATAGCCAACACTAAAACGTTTACTTACATTAAAAAACCGCCTGAAATCCTCCACCCTTTTAAAAAGCCTTCCCGACTTCACAACCAGTTCCTTTGTATTCAAGGCGCAACAACAAATATCCTGCCCCGTTACTTGTCACGAAGAAACGATTATTTATTGTACAAATCGAGTGACGTGGGTCTAAGGATACAACATTATAAATCAAACACTTCGCGTCAGCTTGGACGTGACGTATACATGTATATACAGGGTATTTTTTATGTACTGCGGTAATTTTAGTTTGAAATTGAACGTGAATGCTGAAATGGACCTTTTTGGTGCAGCCGTGAGGCACGCAGCACAGCACTTATTTATTTAAACAACGTGTAACGCCAAAAGCGTAAAACCTCTCGTGGGGTTATTAGTCTATGTTACTGAACTATTTTTCTTCTAAGACTTTTGGGAATTCGGGAAATCGGGCCCATCAGTATGAATTTTTTTTTTTTGCGAATTACTAAAGTCTATCTATTTAACGTTACGCGTTGTATATTCTATTCTTTTTTAAAGAAAACTTTGTTTAATTTGCATATTTTTTTTTATAATTATTCAGTGTGCTAAATAAACTGACATCAAATAAACCTTATTACTTAATTATTTTTTATTTTAACTCATTAAATTCAGTTTTTTTTTTAATTGTTTGTGACGCGCTTGTTACCTGCCGGTTTCTGTGACTGTCTTAAAAGGGCACTGCGTCTCTGAAAGGCAAAGTTCAACTGAAATAAATAACAGTTTTTTAGTAAAAGTTGTAGCAAAATCTAGTTTCTTCCACTCCAGCCCGTGCAGGAGGACTCAGTCGACGATTTTAAAGAAAAGTAGGTAACATAAAAAATTATTTTCGGTAATGTACTTGTTTCTAAATATCGTACTTACTAAATAAAAAATACCCTGTATTTAAACGCGTCAAATGTAAGAGCCAACAAAAATATGGCGTCAGATATTTTTGTGAAGGTCTAAGTCCCGTGGGCGTCGTGTAAGGATTATGGAAGGTTGAACGCACCTGGGCAATGATGACGTCATAGCTTCTTTGTCCTGGAGAACGATATTTTTATTCGATAAATGTTATAAGTGATATTTTTGCTGAAAGTTTCCTTTCGTAGGTAGGCGTAGAGTAGTAAAATTAAGGTTTTTCACTAGTAATAGTATAAATAATCGGTGTATAATGTACCCACTTCGGAGGCTCAGATCCTATTCGTGTTAGAGGGTCTTAATCCAACACTTGGAGGATAGTGTAGAGGTTATAAAAAAAAAAACTAACCGCTGTGGCTTATTTTTCAGATGTTAAGGCAATTTAGGTATCATAGAATGTCAAAGTCAGTGTTCGTTCAACCTTAGAATGGAAATAAAAAGAAGAGCATATTTATTTAATGCATTTATTTAAAAAAAAAAAAAAATAACTATTGAAATTCACCGAAAGGGTTGACGGTTGTGAGAGTTCTCAATTACGTAGTTTTTATTATCATTGGAGTATTTCGTATAAAATCTGCTACAAAAAGGACTAAACAAATATTTTACTGATGCTATAACCATCTTTTTGTAAGAGCCTTCTTCCAAAATCCATAGCTTCTAAGCATCAATAAAAGTATGATCCTAAGAATTACTTCCAAACTTCATGAAGTAGACAAAACAACAATATAATATCAATATCGCAATAACCCGAAATGGAATCGTTCGGGAATCGTCTTTAATATCGGTATCGGTTAGCCGTCTTTATGACAACAATGTCCACTTTTTACGGCAGCTCGATATGTTAGCAGTTCAATAGTACGGAACTTCGATATTCGCTGACTATTGTTAGGTTCAGTTGCTCACCGATCGTAGTTTGTTGTGGATTTCTGCTTATTGGATTTTGAGGGTCGTTGAACGAAGCGTGTTTTGTTTTTTTATGATGATGCCTTTTGATTTTTTTCTGTAGTTGTTAGTTAGTTGTTGATCCAACCTGCAATGTTATGTTTTTATGTAGACATAATTTGTGTTGTTTGTGTTTTGAAGGCGACGAGCTAGATGTATCCATTTGCTACTTGAACTTTAAAAAAATCATTTTAATGATAGTAATAATAAAGTTGTTAGACCTTTTATTCAAATCAATTAAAAAAAATAACGAAAAGAAAGTTAAGGCTAAGTCCGTTCTTGTGTCAAACGGTTTAAACATAAAAAAACAAACAACTGTGAAACTAATTCCCAATTCTCAGCAATTTTCATTCAAATTAAGTCTACACTCATTGAACAGTGAACTAACTAAAAAAAAATACTACCCCCAATAAAAGTAAAAACAAAAAGTGTCAATCGTCCAATCCAGAAACGCAATAGAAACTTTAACACCACTTTTATCCAGCAATAAAAGAAAATAATCCGGTATAAAGACAGTCCCAATGAAAACAGCAGATCGCCCGAACTTGGGCTATTATGACGGGCAAAAATAGTTGGGCAAAACTTGGGCAAAGTTGGCAACTAACACTGCTCGTTATTGCCTTAGTTGGGCAATATTTTCGCGTGGACAAAGATGCTTGGTTGTTATGACAAACTATTGTATTGCCAACAAATAACTTGTGTGTGGTTTACTCTTCTTTCGATTAGTTTGAGGATGTTCTAATTGGTGTGATACAAATGATACGATGTAATATGTTTTGTTTATTTTTGTTCATTGATTAATTACATACGAGGTTAGTAATGGTGGTTTTTTGATAGGCTTTAAAAGTTACAAATTTCTCGATATGTGATAAGTAAGTTTGAAGAACATAATTATTATACTGTTGGGAAATTAAAGTTTAATTACGCTTTGAACAATTGTGACGATAAAATTCATTACTATAAAGGAATGCAAAACATTAGTGGTTGTTATAAAATATATTTTTGAATTTATTAGAACGTTCCTTTGTTTTTTTTTGCGGTTTTTCTGTGGAGAATAATTTGGGTGCGTCTCATTTCATATAAAGTTATTTGATATATTTTTATTTCAATAACGTTCACAAGATATAATCAACGTGAGATATACCAACGTTTGATATAATTTCTCTACACATAATGTTTGAGTTACTCTAAAACTCATTTCATATAATTTTATTTGATATAACGTTTAATTGAGCGAAAATCATTCCATATAACGTTTGAAAGGTATAATTTAACATTTAAACTATTTTCTTTGATGTCTTTGGCTTATCCTTTGAACTTTGATTGTTTGCCTTCACGATTGCTATTGTTATTAGAAAAAAATAGTATACAAAAGCGAGCGAAGCGAGCTCGTGACTTGGGACACCCCGACACGGACAGGTTAGGTTCGAAGGGGATGGCGGGGTCTGAAAGACCCCGCCATCCCCTTCGTGTTAGGTTACTTTAAACCCTGTACGCAGAAATAGGAGCCCCGCGAAGCGGGGCTCCGTTGAGCCAGCATGACAGGCAGTAATCAGTTATTTGACCTAGGATGCAAGAGCGAGCGAAGCGAGCTCGGGACTTGGGGCACCCCGACACGGACAGGTTAGGTTCGAAGGGGATGGCGGGGTCTGAAAGACCCCGCCATCCCCTTCGTGTTAGGTTACTTTAAACCCTGTACGCAGAAATAGGAGCCCCGCGAAGCGGGGCTCCGTCGAAAATTCACGGCAGGAGGTACTATTACTGGTACATCAGTGTTAGATTACTTGCCAGGAAGAAAAAAAAAATTAGACCAAATAAGTTTTATGTCTTTTGAGCGGTATACAAAACGATTTTATATTCATTGACTGTTATGCCTTAAGAAATTAGTCATTATAAAATTATGTCAATCGTTTATTATATTAACAGATCGTTATATCAAATAAAATTATATATTCAGTTGTTATCTCTTGTAAGTTTTAGAGATTTTGTAGTTATATCATATATTACTTACCCGAATAATTTATATACAACATAGTTAGCCTGACTGCATGAACAATTATCAAATTAGTCTTCTTTCACCACATTTATAAAAAATAGACATAATTCAGCTTATGGTTAATTTATTTTCAAACGAATGAAAAGCATCGTACAGATAACAAAAAAAAAACCAAACCTCCTAATAAAAATTAAATATCTGGAGATCCGACCCACAGAAAGAATACCTAATCCAAAAAATATCGCTGCCCCAAGCAACCTACTAAAAGTAATCAAAAAGTGAAGGTCAATTTAGAATACCATATTAATTCCTGATCCATAATAGCCCCCGCTACGTATGTATGTAATGAAGTCCATATCTCCGCACAAAGGCTGTCAGGGACAGGGGTCGCATCGTTCGAACAGGTAGGCAAATTAATCCGATGCAATTTTATCTAGTCGCTTCGGGGCTCTGTCACAGTGGGCAATGTTGTCGTTGCTTATTACGAGAAATTATGGGCAAAGTTGTGGCCGGTCAGAGTCCTCACTAGTTAATTTAGGCAAACGAGCTTCAGGGTTTAAAACTGTGGTATTGAATCAAAAGGGAAATAGATTAAAAAACCAAAAGTTACTGTTTATTAGTTACATTTTTACACATATACAACATTATTTTTTGTTTAAGTAGATATGTGAAACCCGATACACCTGTCCAATATTTTTGTGTAAAGAATCTATGTAAAAAAATTAAAACCGTATCATAAAAAATCACAAAGTTTTATGCTTGTGTCATACAGTGCGAAGAGTATTGAATAAAGTTATATCATATGAGATAAGCATCAATAACATATCAATCTTTTATTACTGGATTATTACTTGACATCTAGATTGGAAAAAAGGAAGGAAAAAGGAGCTCGTGGCTAAATAATCACAGCCGCACAGGCCGATCTTCCGGGTTAAGCCGCGCTTGCCGAGGTTGGTCTGTGGATGGGTGACCATCTATCATAGCGAGTTTCCTCCGTGCCTCGGAAAGCACGTAAAGCCGTAGGTCCCGGCTGTCATTTGTAGATCTTTGACAGTCGTTACTGTTAGTCAGAAGCTCTAAAGTCTGACAACCAGTCTTACCAAGGGGTATCGTATTACCCAGGTACTAGGTTGTGGAGGTCCGACAGGCAGTCGCTCCATGTAAAATACTGATATCCAGCTGAGTCTGGTTTGACTGGAAGCCGACCCCAATATAGTTGGGAAAAAGGCTAGGCAGATGATGATGATCTAGATTGGAAAAATGTGGATACAAAATTACAAACTAAGTAGAGGATAGTTCTTTGTATAAAGGGGTAATTAATTTTGTATTAATAAAAGTTTACAGTTAAATCTTTAAAATGGGACCACTTTTTTATGAGTTATCAAGTACTCAAGATCGCGGAATCGGAGTACCTTAGTGATTTCACAATTTTGCTCTTTATTATACTTCCACGTGAGTCTGAGATGCGTACAAACATTTTGTTTTCTAAATTCAACTTCAATTTATCCTAAAAGTTGAACATAGTGCAGTTTAAGCCAGTGGGGAACGGACAGACCACTCTGCTACTCAGGCAACACGCTTGTTCAACTTTATAACATTAAACTATAACATCTTTCAAGGAAGCTTTAAAGATAGTTTAAAATGGAAAAAACCAGATCGAAGTATATCCTAACTACAATGTTTTTTTTAGCGTGGTAAAATCATCAAATGAGTCCTCCTACCGTCCGAAAATGTAGGATACGAGGGTGAAGGAAATGATAAGTCTTCATGCACTTTTAAACAATTTAATAATATTCTTCATCTTTTCACAGAACGCCCTGTCAAACGTCGTAATGGCGACTCATATTCATTCCATCTCTCTCATTCTCTTGCTTTCCCTTTCACTCATGACATATCCTTACAGTACGTTCCAAATCCCACACTCCGGGCAGGGCGGGAGGGACTGTCAGACTCGTACTGACTAAAATCTACGGTGCCCTTCAATAACCCTTTATGTTCCTGGGTCACGGTAATGAGATAAATCCCGCGACCCCGGCAGGCTTTGCCTCTCTAGACTCACTAGAGGGGGGCCCCGTCATACTACCCTAGCTAATATTTCATATGCTAAAGTTAGTATGTTTATTATTTGTTAACGCCCAAACCGATGATTCTGGAATTTTGCAGTAATACGTTATCAGGTGTTCTGAGACGGAAATAAGGTTAACTTTCATCCCAAAAAACCGCGAGTAAGTAGGTAACTTTCCCCAGGAAACAACAATTACTTTATTATGGCAGACAATAGGGTAGTTTTCAGGGTCAAAATAATTACATTCTATTTAGTCCGTATTTTAGATTATACAAAAATATTGGACACGTATTTTTTTCTTTTTTCGATTAAACAAAAAATAACAAAGATAATAGCCTATTCAAGTTACCTGTGACGTCACCCTGCGCGAAAAATGCCGAAAAGTGACGTCACACGTAACTTAATAATAATAATATAGTAATAGCCTATATCTTTGTCATCTTTGGTCTAATTATTTACAAATAAAAAAATACGTGTCCCTTATTTTTGAATAATCTAAAAGACGGACTAATTACAGTTTTTAGGGCAACTAGCCTATACTAGTACATGGCGCCCCATGCACGATCCGACTTGATTTTCAAATTCTAAATTAACACTAGCGAAGCCCTTAGAGGGCGGGGTCGCGGGACTGTCTCATCAGGAAACCGTCACCCTGGAACATAAAGGGCTATTGAAGCGTCACCCAGGATTTTAGCCAGCACACGTCTGGCAGTATGGGTAGTAGGACTCATTTGATGAATTTATCACGATTATAAGAAATAACACTAGCGAAGCCGGCAGAAAGTAGGTAATTTTTCTTATAAATGGAAACTAAAAATAACTTAGAAATAACCAAGCAAATACCCGACTAATGTATTTATTTTTCTTTTTTCATATATTTTTTGCCTTTTTAAAAGGCACCACTGTAGAACTTCAGTCGCATATTTAATTGGCCGACCATAGAATAACGGGAGTCCGCGTTGTCCTTTTGTAATATGACGTGACCCCGCAAAAGGGGTTGTTCTCAAACTAATTGAAATTCACAATATTTTGTGCTCTATTTGATTGGGGGTGAGTGAGATAGGCAGCCAGTGCAGGCTTTTGGTTTAAACACCTCTATTATACCGAGTTAATAGCACACAGGGGTTTAATGTAAGTTAAATGTAAACACTTAGATCTACACTAGGTATAATGCCCGCGGGGTTGCCTGCGCTACGTTCGGTAATTATCTTAAAGATAAAGTAGGTATTTTAAGTGATAACAAATTATCATAATTACTCAAAGTATCTTGAAAATTATTATTCTATGTACTAACCCAGATTATAAAATATCATTCTATATTCCCACCTAAATCTGTTTGGTAGATAATTTTTGGGTGAAAGAGTAAAATAAACATCCATCAATTCTTACAAACTTTCGTATTAATAAATGAGTAATGAGTGAGATGAAAGCAAACAAATAAACGCAATTAATACCTATATTAATAATGTTTTTATTAATAATTTAATTGTATTTATTTATGGAAGTTACGCATTAAATTTTATTCTACAGTTTTACTTCGAGTAACCAGTACAAAAAAAATTGGGTAGAGGTCACAATAATTTATCTATATTATATTCCGCTGCGTTTTGACTGCAAACCTTCTCAAAGTACTTTTAAACTAATGGACTGTATCCATTGCATAGGTACTGCAAAAACTTAATGGTGCTATCACCATCTCACCTGCTCTCCACTGCCACAGTCCATCCACGTCTTAAAAGGGACCCTTAGGTAGTCCAAACTTCGACAAAAGTAAAACATTTCCGAGGTTTTCTCACTGTTACATATTAATACTGTGACTTGTCTCACATTGCCAAGATTCCCTCGCGTGGACACTGTTGAAAGTGAGTTGTTTTTATTGAAAACAAGGGCCAAACCCCGTCTCATTGGCTCTCAGATCACGAACACACTTTGTTAACAAAACAGTCTTCCCTTTGACGCATCGACTCGACATTTTTTAATGCATATCTTGAACGGAATTATTGATAACTACATCCGATCCGGCCGATGGATTTTTGTCTTTGATATTTGCTGTCAAAGATGTGTTTTTAATGTTTTTTTTTTTTGTATTTGGAACTCGGTTTGAGGTTGTTATCGGGTTTTCCTCGTTTCTTCTCTTTTCGTTGGCGTTCTATGTTTGTTTGTGGAGCGATATTTGTCTGTGGTTTTGGTTGGAATAATAATTTGCAAATGTATAAAAAATATGGATTGCATTTTTACTAAACATAGTACGGCCAAACAAATTATTTGCATTTGTAGTGGAGTAAAGTTATGGTCAACGTTATTTTATTTCATTTAATTACTTCACTTCTTACTTAAAGTAATTTTAACATTTTGAGACACTTCCCGAACTCCCAATCAGAGCCAATAAATTATTCCAAAATAATTTAACCTGAAAAGTTTCCTTTAAATTACTCCAAGTAAAAAAGAACAACGATTTCTGAATTCAAATAAGGGATGTCATATCAAAATTTTATTAGGGGTATCGTCTACAAGAAAATTGCAAGTCGAATCTCGAAAACTCGACGTCGAAATTGAATAAAAACTTAAGTCATTTTTCAGTCTAACAAGAGAGTAAGAAGAGAGAGTTTCGATATCCGAATTTCTTATTTCTTATCCCACATTCATTAGCAAGTTCAATCAAGGGTCCGAGGACTGGGACTGTGGTTATTTATTGCCTTGCATCGGCCCTCACAATTACCTCTGAAGGAAAAACTTTCGCCATTACGGGCCCCCGAGGCTTTCATACAAAAAATAAATTGTACACGCCAACGTGTAGTGCGTAATGGATTTCGGGTTTCGATTTCG
The DNA here is from genome assembly GCA_036375495.1 of Agrotis segetum. Classification (NCBI taxonomy): domain Eukaryota; kingdom Metazoa; phylum Arthropoda; class Insecta; order Lepidoptera; family Noctuidae; genus Agrotis; species Agrotis segetum. The sequence continues at coordinate 658,282 of JAQSVV010000090.1, read as the reverse complement.
TTCGGCCATTGTATCGAAAGGTATCAGGAGTACGGCCGCACGCGTGCGACTGTTTATATGTATATTTGTGTGAAAAATGTTTATTTGATTCGGGTGTACGATGGCGGTCTGGTTCGTTGAGAGGAATGGTAAATTCTTTCACCATTTTACGTTTTCCTATATTTAAAAAAATCAATTAATCGTACCTTCTATTTTTTTTTTTTTTTACGTGGCAAAATCATCATATGAGTCCTCCCACCCCCACTGCCAGACTCGTACTGACTAAAATCCACGGTATCTCTCGGCCCTCATGTGCCGGAGTCGCGGTATACGTATGTCCCGCAACCCCGGCAGGACTGTGGCCCTCTATAGGGGGGCCCCGTCATTATGCTGACGCTCCTCTTGCCTGCCCGGCGGCAGGGTTAGTGCACGCCGGGCCCGCTCTTACTCCAACCACTGTGCCCTCAGAGGGACACGTGGTGGAGCGGTGTGACGGGACATTGGCATACGGGCAAGGAAACCCCTTACGGGGAGTTCTTGCCCGTACCCCGGGGCGCACGACGTATCCGGAAAGGAACTTCCAGTCCTCGAGCACTCGTGGAGGTTTCCCGTCCTTAGCACCCCTCGTACCTAGTACTTAGAAAATAATTTAAAAGATCATTCGAATGTGTGTGTTTTGTGTGTGTAGGTATCTCTAATGAGTTGGCTCCTCAGTTAGTGCGATGTCCAATAGCCTTTAACATTCTTCAAGACTTTAACCTAGCAAAGGTTAGACCAATGGAACAGTTGCTCAACCTGTATAAAGCGCAAGTTCGGTCATGCGTGTACTATGAACCTTTGAGACCTTGTTCACTGATATCTACAACTTTGGAGTCTTTTACTCAAGAGTGAATAGAATATTGAAAAAGCGTGTTTTACCGTCCCTCGGACTAGATCATCGCTTATCTTAAGCCGAGAAGAAGGCAAAAGCGAGCAAAAGAAATAAAAATGAAATAAATTATGAAATCAAACTAATATTATGTATTCGCATTAATAACGCATGCATCGCGAATTATTTTGAAAAAGCTTTACTATTTAAAGAATAATTGTCGGTTAGAAACAGAATCGGATTTACTGAATCCGGATGTCACAGATTCAAACCCTGCTCGCAGTTCGAATTTTTCTTTCCATAGAAAAGCTTTCAGACTGACTTGGTTTCAAAGACAATATCGTTTAAAAAATGGATTAAAATTATTTGTACAGATAACTTATTATGATATTAGATAGACTTGCATTCTATAACACTCGTATTTCACTCAGTGAATAGACATTGTACTCCAAATCGATGTGTTACAAGACGATAAGATGGTGTAGGAGCTCGGTACACAAAGCTCGCTAGACGTGGATATATCGAGCACAAGCGGGGACTACTCTGATTGATTATGAATTAGTAGCAATTCGCAAGTTTGATTAGAACACGGGAAATAGAATGTGTGTGTTGCTGTGAGATAATCCTTAATTAAACCGCCTGATGCAATAATACACTTTTACCATTGCGATACAGATTACCTATAAATAAAAACTAACTAGTAATATGTACAAACAAATAATAATAATAAAAGAAATATTTAAAGGGCGTCAAAGAATTCATCCACATCGCTGTCAAAGGGAAACGTGCCCAGAACGCTGGCAGCATTGCCATGCCACGTTGTATGGCAATGCTGATTCGTTGGCCTAGGAATAGGCCAGTCCTCTGGTCACCTGAAGAGTCTAATAAACACCTCGATGAGCACTCGGGCCCCATAGCCCTAGAGTATTATAAATACACTATTTAATTTTTTATTTGTGGCTGCGCGCGCTTTGAAAAGAACGTTTCATTGAAATTTTGAAAAACGAACACTTATCATTCCGAAATTCAGTCTTCCCGTACAACAGAAATAATGAGTTCAAAATAAGCTCTCATTTTGATATTTTATAATGTTAATGTTATTCAATTTTTATTCCATACAAATAAGTTTTTAATAATTTCGTGCCAATTTGTAGTAATTTAACTTTAAAAAACCCCGATTTTATGTAAATTGTAATTTTTTACCGATTACACTCCTAATATTAAATTTATTCACCTCTATTCAATTTACAGCACTGGCCTTGTGCTTAACTTTAATATGCTTCGAGTTGCAAAAACTAACCTGTTTCTACTATTTCTAACATTTTAATATTTCTCTTCACACGTCATCACACAACTCACAAACATTTATCTCCACTAATATTCTCTTCTACTAGAATAGATTCCGCGCGTCTCTCTGACACGCCGTAAATTGTAAGCGCCCGAATGAAGGAAGTTTTATTAAATTTCAATGTGTAGACTTGTCTTCGGATTGTCTGCACACCTGCGGACTGAATTACGGTTTACGTGTTCAGCAATCGGTATAACTGTGTAACCGTTAAAGCTGAAGATTTGTTACGAAACGTTTCGGACGAGATTCAACCGATATTCTTAGTCAGCTCAAGCTGAACTCGACAGTTTCAACACCGTCTTATTTACAGCTATGGCTTCTTGGATTATAATTATTGTCCAGATTCCATGTTTAAAATATGACTTAACGTTTTTCGTGAAGCCACTTTTTATGAATGTATGAGTGAGCGCCACGCATATATATTTATATAGACTTCGTTCGCGTGGATGTTGGAACTCAACAATGTATTTTATCAAATTGGCAAAGTTTCATCCCCTATTTTACGCCCTTGGGGGTGGAATTGATCAAAATCCTTTCTTAGTGGATGCCTACTTCATAACATCTATCTGCATGCCAAATTTCAGCCCGATCCGTCCAGTGGTTTAGGCTGTGCGTTGATAGATCACTATGTCAGTCAGTCACCTTTGAGTTTTATATATTTAAGATTATCCTTGGTGATGTTCCATTGTTTTACGTAGGAATCGAACGTATGTACTTTTTATTTCTTTTTTTTGGCTTCAATAATCTAAGCATGTTTAAAACTTGTCAGAAAAACACTCAATGCGAGATTTTTCTTGCGGAATCCGTCTTTTGGTTTGGTTTTGTGTTTTAATGACCTATGAACCGAACCAAACCAACCGAACCCATAACGTAAACGCAAGATACACAAAATATTAAATTGCTCATAATACATTTTAATTTTGCGATAGAAACATTATCTTCGTCCACCGATATTAGATAGGGAGGAATGATTACGGTCCGTTAGGATCAAAGAAAGGTATTATATAACTAATATTTCACATGTTTCAAATTCAAACTGTATAAACTAAACAGTAACTAAGCTACCTTTTAAGAATAAAATAAGGTAAATAAGTATTAACATTTTTATGTAATAACTTACTTACCTAACGTTTTCTAAGAATTATAATAAAATACAACAATATTTCCATTAATAATATCTTTTTCATAAGTTTCTCAGAGAACAAAAGCGTTTTTATTAAAATTTCGCGTGCTCATTTTCTTGACAGGATAGAGCAATTTATTTTAATTTCAGCAATTAGTTACGGGATCATTTACCGCGATTTATACTATGACCCATATAAGAAGCGCGCTGAACGTGAATTTCAGTTATAAAGTAAATTTTCAGCGTCAGTTTCCTTGTATCTTAAACGGAGGTTCTACATCCTTGGTTACCACGGATAAACTCTTTACTTGCCAGTATTTACGTGAAAGTAATAAAATGGGATTTAGTTCATAAGTTATAACGTTTAATTTTGAGTAACAGTGGTGTCTACGCTAAAGCGTAGCGCTCTTACTACGGCGTAGCATCACTGCTACGCGCTACGCTTGCTATATTCGTAGCTGGTACGAGTAGTTTGATTAAGAACTAATTGTCTAAAACCTACTCGTATTCTGCATATGTAATCAATTATTAATTATTACTATAGAGTTGCTATAATTATATTATGTCTACGGTATAGGACATTTTTTTTTTTTTTTTAGCGTGGTAAAATCATCAAATGAGTCCTCCAACCCCGGGCAGGGCGGGAGGGACTGTCAGACTTCTACTGACTAAAATCCACGGTGTCCTTCATAGCCTGTTACGTTCCGGGGTTACGGTAAGGGAATAATCCCGCGACCCCGGCAGGCTTTGGCCCTCTGAGAGGGGGGCCCCGTCATTATGCTGACGCTCTTTGAGGCGCGCGTGGGACACAACGCGCCGTCGCCGTCGACCCGGGCATGGTCCTTGGTCGGGCAGCGAGTTGCCCTTTACTCGCTGCCCGCATGCCCGACGGTATAGGACATAATATAATTATAGCAACTCTATTATTATCTCTCTATTATTCTCTATTTTTTGCTACCTTGTAGCTTCATAGTCACAGTCATAGCATTTTCTTTTTATTTAGTTTCCCGCCACACCTGGAATTCTTCGTATATCGTGTGTTGTGTTTACAAACATTGAAACTCATATACCAAAACACCCAGCCCCGGAATAACTACTTGCAGATCACAACACGTTGTCTTAAATATTTTGCCCCTGTTATCATACTAAATTAGACTGACTGTATTTAGAAGCAATCCTTTTCCAACACCAACTAATTTGCTGCTCCTCTAAAGTGGAACATGCAGACACAGAACTTACATAAACAGCTACACTGACCCATAAACTTTTAAGATTACACAAGGCGTCGCCGCAAGATAGTAAATTGTAATATTCACAGCGAGAGGGCCGAAAACGGGCCACCTGTGCGGAAAATGTTATTATCTCATTAGAGGAGCCCTTTCCGTTTCCTAAATTTGTTACAAACAAACGGAATTTTAATATTATATTTGTAATAGGTTCTGTTTGTTGATAATCCTCGGGCGTTTTGTCGTTCTCTCGAATGTATTCGTAGAAGAGAAACATATATTGCCGTTTGTGGTTTGCTTTTACTGGTTAATTGGACTAGAAGTCGTTTTGATAGTAATTTTGTGTTTGTGGTTTTGCTTAAAGGGTATGTGAAACTATTATGTTAGGCTGTTTAGGAGGCGTAGAGGCATAGTGTGGCACATTTTTGGAATTGTGATAATGGTGTCATTTACAATGGATTTGGGTTTAAAATGTCTAGTGTTAAGCCTGCCGGGGTCGCGGGATTATTCCCTTACCGTAACCCCGGAACTTAACAGGCTATGAAGGACACCGTGGATTTTAGTCATTAGAAGTCTGACAGTCCCTCCCGCCCTGCCCGGGGTTGGAGGACTCATTTGATGATTTTACCACGCTAAAAAAAAAACCGGCCAAGTGCGTGTCGGGCCACGCACAGTGTAGGGTTCCGTAGTTGCCCATCAAAATACTTATGCGAACTAACTGAACTGATTCGCTGAATTTAATTTTAAAAAGAAGAATTCAAAATCGGTCCAGGAGTCTTTGAGAAATCGGGGAAAATACATAAGAAAAAAGATTACAACGAATTTAGAACCTCCTCCTTTTTTTGAATTTAGTTAAAAATAGTTGACGATAAAAACCTACCTATCCCCAAAAAACATACCTATAAAAGCTGTAAAAATAAAGTTGACAAACTTACATTTGCAGTTGCCTCCGATACATTTTGTTGAAGAAAATATGATATCAAGTACATTTTATAAGTTGGTCGACTATTACTCGTAAAGTTGTAAAGCCTACTTAGTCATGATAATTTTCTTTTAAACTTCGTTATATGTACTACTATTGTGAATTTTTTTACACCCCCAAACATAACCGTTTAGCTGGTAGAGGGGGGGGACACTCGAATCGAGCAAAATTTAGCACTTTAAAGCTTAATATTTCACAAACGAATTTTTTTATCAAAAAATTGTTAATAAAAACTATCATTATTTTTTAAAGGCCTATTTAATGATACCCCACACTAAGGGTTACGCGAGAAAAAAAAAATTCTCACTTTACGTGTAAGTACTGGAGGTACCCTAAAAAAAAATATTTTACGAGATTTTATTTTACCACTTTTTCGGCACAACAAATCCGTATATTTACACCAAATTACAGCTCTCTAGTACTGTGCGTCTCTGAGCTAAACTGCGGACAGACGGACGGACGGACGGACGGACGGACGGACGGACGGACGGACATGGCGAAACTATAAGGGTTCCTTGTTGACTACGGAACCCTAAAAAAAAGGGTTAAGTTTTATTTATGAACATTATGTTAGATATACCCCGTTTGCTATTAAAAGGAAACTTTTTATTAAGTATATAGTACTTAGTAGTATATTTATTGATAAACATATCTATGATAAGTAAACTAAGTAAAATTTTCAAGCTTTTCAATCACAGTGAGCTGAAAATATCAACGCATTAGGTACATGAGTTTCAGAAAACATTTTGCTGTACAAACAATTTTAGAGCTTAAGTGGGTTACAACCATAATAATTAAACACAGAAATTATCTCAAAATTCAAGTTAATGTTCTCCTAAAAGAACAAGATACAACTGCCATACCAGACACAATGATAAGGCTGTTCGCAAATGATACGAAAACGTTAGACAATTAAACCAGGACAGGCCTGCGGGCTTGCGTGCTTATACAAGAACATTGCGTGCTTATGTAAGAACATTGCGTGCTTAAGTAAGAACATTGCGGTGCCAGTCATTCTGCTAGAAACATCATATAGATGCTCCAGATTCAGATATCATTGTTTAGGGATAAAGTGCGAGGGATCTGGGTTACGTATTACATATATGTGAATTTCAGCAACTGTTTTTATCTCTCTGTCTTTTTCTATTGGCGGTGGTTGGTAAAGGCGGCCTCGATGCAGGAAAAAATTCTATTGACGAAAAAAACTAGAATCTTTAGAACAGATAAAGTCAAAATAAACTGAACGAAAGCAACTGAGCCACCATAGCGGGGACTCAGTGGCATCGGCTCCGACTTACGAGTGAATTAAATAACTTTTGAAACTTTATTTTAACATTATTTAAGAATTTCCTTTCAATTGTTCTCAACTTATTACGTATCTCCTAAGAGCACTAAATTTATTAAAACTCAATGATATTTATTTAAAAAAAACTTTAAATAAATTGTTAGGTATTCAAGCACCACTTTATATTCTTCGAAATATCAGAGCAATCCACCTAAAAGCGTACACATGGCAACCCTGTGTGCCCCACATTCCTCCTATTTACATTTCATTTGTGGAAATGCGACTGGAGAAACGAGACGAACTGAATACCTTTATAAAACTTAGATATGCAAATTAATAGAACACACAATCAAATCAAATTAGAATACGAAGGTTACGCTTTATGATTTTGTGACTAATCAAGAGTTCAAGCAAACGTATAACTAAAAGGGTTTGTCTTAAAAGGGCACCGCGGCTCTGGAACGCAGAGGGTAACTGAAGGAACATTGTTACCTGATAAGACAGTTCCGCGATCCCGGAGATAGTCTAGCGACCCCGGATTAATAGACCATAGTCCATACTGTTCATATAAATTAAGTTTGAGAACGAAGTGGTATCAAATCATTCAATCAGAGGGTTGTGAAAGTCAGATAGGCAGGTTCACCATGTAAAATACTAGTATTCAGCTCCATCCGGTTTGAACGCAACGTAGTTGAGAAAAGGCTGGACATGACAGATTGGTTAGTTCAGTAAATATTCCACAACTATCACACAACGCCATCTTGTCCCAAGCTAAACAGAGCTTGTGTTATGGGTACTAGTCAACTGATAAACATACTTATATATTTATAAATTAATACATATTATAGTTATATTACACCCAGACACACAACAAATGATCGTGCTCATCACACAAACATTTATCCTGGGTGGTAATCGAACCCATGACCTCCGGCATAGTAGTCAGGGTCACTAACCACTAGACCAACAGGCCTGTCAAAATATAATATTACATGATATGTATATTTATTTGGGATTGGTTCAAAAAACCGGTTTTAAACGCCCAAATGGTCGGTTTTATTATATATATTTTTAATTCTCAAAAGTAGTTCTGTATCTATTTAGAGCAATAAGCCATTTCAATGTGGTCAAAGTGCAGGCTGGATCAATTCAAGTTGGCACAATGCGTGCAATGAAGCGAATACAGGCTAATGTCTTGGATATTGATCGCGGACTGCTATTGGAGAGAATGCGGTACCAATTCCAGCTAGATTATATTATTGTAGGGTTACGGGTAGTCGGGTACTAAGTTGTGCAACTGTTTAGTACTACAAGTTATTTCATGTACTGCTGTGCTGTTATTTTAATATTTTATCTTTACAAACACAGTTTAATCATTTTTTTTGTTAAGCGTGATAAAATTTTCGAATGAGTCCTCTTTGATGATTTGACTGTCAGTCTTGTATTAACTAAAATCCACGGTGTCCTTCCTTTATATAAGTTCCGGGGTCACGGTAATGAGATACGTCCCGCGGCCCCGGCAGGTTTGGCCCTCTAGAGCTGCCAACGGAATTGCAAGTGGCCACATTAGTGACTTTAGTGGGTGAAGCTACATATGATCTGATGTGCGATCTGTGCGCGCCGGACAATCCGGAGACCAAAAGTTTTAAGGAGTTAGTGAAGGCAGTCGGCGATCATCTCGAACCAAAGCGCTCAGAGATAGCTGAGCGACACATATTTAGAATGAGACGTCAAAATAGTGGTGAAAGTCTGAGCGATTATTTGCAAGCTCTTAAACATCTGGCCAGCACGTGCAACTTCAAAAGTAGTCTCGAAGAAAACCTTAGAGACCAATTCGTGTCAGGTTTAGTGAGCGATGACATGAGGTCGCGACTGTTTGCGGAGTCAACACTGACGTACAAAAGGGCGGTGGAGTTGGCCTTTGCGCTCGAAGCGGCTGACCGGCACGCTCAAGCGAGTGTTACGGGTAGCGGAGCAACGCCATTGGCATCGACAAGTGCTGGATCGACCGAGCCGATGCATCGGCTTTCGTCGGGACGAGAGACGCCGCGCGCTGCGACCGGCAGCAGCGGCGGCAGCACCGGTGGGCCACGCGGGGCCGCCGCCACGGCGCCGGCGCACGAGGCGCAGCGTTCAGGGCAACAGCCTTGTTGGAGGTGCGGGAAGAACCACCGAGCAGTCATGTGTCGTTTTAAAAATTATTCCTGTGACGTATGCGGGCAAAAGGGTCACCTCAAAGTGATGTGCAAACGTAATCCCCGTGAGGGCGAAAGGCGGTCGCCGAAGAGGGGTCAAAATTATATTGACAGTAGTGATAGTGATGGTGACTCTGTTTTGTATAATTTAAATGTATGCAATAATAGGGATCGACCATATGATGTGTGTGTGACAGTGAACGGTAAGCCAATGAAGTTCGAGCTGGACACGGGCAGTAAGTTGTCTGCAATTAGTACTTACTTTTATGATGAACATTTTAAGACATCACCACTTACCGCTAAGGATGTATGTTTACATTCCTATAATGGTACCAGGATTGAAGTGGTTGGTTATTTTCTGGTTGATGTGAAGGTCGGGACACACTCAGCGAGTAATTTAAAACTATTTGTTATTAAAAATGGTGGTCCTCCTTTATTGGGCAGATCTTGGTTAAGTAAATTAAATATTGATCACATTAAAATTAATGAAATGATGTTAAGCTTATCTGAAGAACAATTAGTGGACAGTTTAAAAAAGGAATTTCCCGCTGTGTTTGCCCCGGGCCTTGGGACATGTACCAAGCAATTGTCTTTAAGATTGAGTGACATGACACCTGTGTTTATCAAAGCGAGATCATTACCACTAGCATTACGCAAACCAGTTGAATTAGAGTTACAACGACTCGAGGCAGAAGGTACTATTCGTAAGGTGGATTACTCCGATTATGGAACACCCATTGTACCGGTGATTAAGAAATCGGGGGAAATTCGTATCTGTGGAGATTATAAAGTAACTATAAATCCGAAGTTGATCCGCGATCCGTACCCTATGCCTCGAATCGAGGAATTGTTTGCCGCTTTAAGTGGCGGTGAACTGTATTCAAAAATCGACCTTACTAACGCGTACCAGCAATTATTTTTAGATGAAAATTCACGGGCTTGCAGTGCGATAACGACACATGTGGGTACTTTTGTCTATCTTCGTACCCCATTCGGTTTGACATGCATACCCGAAAAATTTCAAAAATTTATGGAAGAAACGTTAAGGGGTTTAAAGGGCACTGCAGTGTTTTTGGATGACGTGGCAGTCACGGGGGCCACCACTTCAGAACACATTGCCAATCTAAGGGCTGTATTGTCTCGCTTACGCGATGTCGGTTTGCGAATTAAGTTAAAAAAATGTAGTTTCATGAAAGAAAGTATTTCATATTTAGGTTTTATCATTGATAAGCAGGGTTTGCATCCAGACCCAAATAAAATTAAAGCCATTGTCGATGCGCCCCCGCCAGAAGATTTGACTCAACTTAGATCATTTTTAGGAATGATAAATTATTATGCCAAGTTCATACCGCGTTTGAGTACAATTTTACATCCTTTACACAATTTGTTACGCAAAGAAAATGTTTGGGTGTGGTCAGAAGATTGTGTGAGGGCTTTTCAAGAAATAAAATCAGCGATATTAAGTAGTAAGGTTTTGGTACATTATAACCCACAACTACCTTTAGTACTAGCTGTTGATAGTAGCTCGTACGGTATTGGCAGTGTGCTATCACATCGGTACCCAAACGGTGATGAACGCCCCATCTGTTTCGCGTCGCGGACCTTAAATGCAGCTGAACGATCTTATAGTCAGTTGGACAAAGAGGCGCTCGCGATTATTGCTGGCGTGATCAAACACCACCAGTATATTTATGGTCGACATTTCATCATCAAAACGGACCATAAGCCTTTGACTTTCATTTTTGGACCGAAATTTGGTTTGCCGCAAACGGCAGCAAGTAGGCTGCAAAGATATGCCACCAGGTTGGCGGCTTATGACTTCGAAATCGAATTTGTAAAATCAAGCGATAACTGCAATGTGGATGCACTGTCGCGGCTGCCATTACCGTACGAACGTACAAATTGTGATGATTTGGGTTCGGTATCGTACGTAAATTATGTCGAGGAATCTATTCCAATCAGTGCAAAAGAGGTGGCTTCATGGACTCAGAAAGATAGCGTTTTAAATAAAATTAAAAATTATCTCATTAGCGGTTGGCCGTTAAAAGACATTTCAGAGTGTGAAAAACCATATTACAATCGTAAAGATAATTTAGTTTTAGATCGAGGATGTATTTTATACAATCACCGAGTAATTGTGCCGGAATTTCTTAGAAAACAAATTCTTAGCGAATTACATGGAGGACATTTAGGAGTAGTTAAGATGAAAAATATAGCAAGAAGTTACGTTTACTGGCCGACATTAGATGTCGAAATCGAGACCCTCGCGAAAGAATGTAGTGCTTGTCGCCAACAGCGTGATGCGCCGCCACGTTCCTTATTGCATCCGTGGGAGTTTCCCGCACGCCCCTGGCAAAGACTACATATAGATTTCGGCGAATTTCAGGGTAAACATTATCTCGTCACCGTAGATGCTCATAGTAAATGGATCGAGGTGCAGAAAATGGCAGGTACAAATGCCATGGCAACCATAGGCAAACTTAGGGAATTGTTCTCCCGTTTCGGTCTTCCCTCACAGGTGGTGAGTGACGGCGGTCCACCTTTTGCATCTGTTGAAGTGGCAAAGTTTTTTAAAAAAAATTGCGTTACTCATACTATTACCAGTCCCTATAGACCAGCAGGTAACGGAGCGGCTGAGAACGCCGTTAAGTCAGTAAAGCGCGCCATGAAGAAGGCCTTGCATGAGGGCGCCGACGTGGATACGGCAGTTAACAAATTTCTGTTCCAATACCGAAATTGTGAACATGCGACTACAGGCATTGCGCCGGCAGAGGCCATGTTCGGCAGACGGCTTCGCGGTAGGTTGGACTTGCTGCGTCCGAGTTCCGAGCGTGCTAGCGAGCAGGCCGCGGCCCGCGCCGCGCGGCACAGCCCAGGCACCGAGCGCCACGCCGCACCCGGTGACCACGTCCTAGCGCGCGATTACCGCGCACGCGCTGAGAAGTGGGCGCCGGCGGTGGTCACGGCAAGAGAAGCACCGCTCAGTTATAGGGTTCGTTGTGCAGATGGAATAGAGTGGAAAAGACACATCGACCAATTGTTACCCATTAAGTCTTCACCTTCTGCTAAACGGCATTCCGGGTTCACGACCGATGATTCGGATCAGGTTGCTACGGAAAACACTTGTGAAAACACATTAGGTGACCATACTGATGGTCAGGATATGGAAGTAGAATCTGCAAAGTCTCCTGAGGGCATCTCTAATGCACCCCAATTATCAGTGCAGGAAACTTTACCGAAACCAAGTCAGTTTTCTGATGACGATAAGACTCTTGTGAAATCAAGTACGCGCCCAAAGCGAACTTGTACATTGGTTAAAAAAACGTATAAGTAAGTAGTTTAGTTTTTTTTTTTGTTTGTAAAACTTATTAAGTTTGTGTAAGCTTTATGGAGAAAACAGTTGTTTTTGGTTGTTGTTTGTAACAGATTTTTCTTTCGGGCGAATAAGTGCTCATTATGTTTTGCTTTTTTTTTTTTTTAACTATATATTAGCTATAAGTGTTGTACCCACCTATTGTAACTTTAAGTTTTTTTTAAGAGGGGACGTGTGGTATCTGTGTACTTTATTATCTGTGGTTGCGGCTAGGCCGCCATTAAATGTGTTGGTTCGTGGACTCGTGGTTTCATTGTCGCGCTCCCGAGAAGTTCTTATTTTGAAAACGATAGTTGCCAAAAGCACTTTACCGGACATTGATGTAGTCCCCGTTTACTTTATCTCAAAAACGAGGCATTTTGGATTAAGACCTTTTGTCTGTAACAGGCTTGTAACAAAACACACGATACCATCTATTGTTCTTCTGTTTCATTTAAAAAAAGATTCCAACCAGTATGCAGTTTTGCTTACCCAAAGGCCGCAAAAAAGCAACCCGAGTCCACTACCTTTTACCACAACACATTTCGATACCGGCTATTACAAGCCGATTCTTTCACCCGGTCTCGATGTTCAGTGTAAATTGCATTGTTATCTAGGACCCCACCGTCCACTTCAGCTGCCTTATCTAGATGCAAGTAAATCTCAATGGTAGCTAGGAGATTGTGAAATATTGCCTCGGAAATTGCTTCGGATTTGAATAGAATGAGGCAGGTTCCCTTTGAAAGGATAGTTTAATCGTGAAGGATTGGGGCCTTTCGTTTGGTTTTGTGGGAGTTGAATTGTATTAGGGTTTTCTTTTTTTGTTTTGAGGTCTATCAGCGATGGGAATTGTACTTTGTAATGGAATTGTCTAGGTTTTAACTGAAGTTGTTACTGACATGGTTACTTTCATAAATTTAATGTAAAATGCTACTATTAATGTTTTAAATAAAACAGTCAAAAAAAAATATAAATCTTTGCAATATATACTTAGAGTACGCGCCACCACTTGTGCTTGGGAAAAAATATATACCTACTTCTATATTCTACTCGGGGTAAAACATTTTTTATAAAATGTAACTTGACGATAAGACATAGACAGATACTAGCGTCGTCTAACTGGTGGGGCAGACTCTACACCACGAATGCTTACATACATACTCGCACATGCGATGTCTTCATAAACACAAAAGAAAAACAAAACATTTGAATTTCAAAAAAAGAATTGCCCTCATGTTTTTTCTCACAAAACTATTGCCACAGTATAAATCAATCAGGCACATAAAGAGAACGACTCTTGACATATTCCGCGAAAAAAAAGGAAGAAAATAATCCTAGCAAGTCTTCCTCAATTTCTCGTAACATTGTCAGTTGACTTGATTTTCTGGTAACGCGAGTGGGACGTTTCCCGCTTACGTGGAAACGTAAATGTTGCCGGCGTCATGTTTCGCATGCCAAGCATATGCCAAGCGGACAAATTGAGTACGTAGCGAGTTGGGGACACTGTATAGGTGAACTGCAGAAGTGGCATTGGCAATAAGTTCGAAGACAATAGAATTATTAGATGTATTTACGAGTTTGTAACGGGACCCCCCTTAGGTTGGACAAAGCCTGCCAGGGTCGCGAGACTAATCAGCTACCTTGACCTTGGAAAGTAAAGGGCAATTTTTTTCCTAAAATCTAAATCAAAATTTTACATGGGCCTCTATGGGCACTTATGAAACCTCGAGAAAAAAAATTGGCACGGTTCGGGTTGATCGTTTCCAATTTAAGGATGTTCTATTACTCATGTCCGTAGAGTATTTAGTTTGTCTGTGGTTCGTAAATTGAATTTCAGAAAAAATGCATAGCTTCTGAAAGTTAGGATACATAGTTTTTACAAACATATCTACTGGCATTAACTGCAACATGTCTTTGTGAGAATCTCGCACGCGAGAGATTGAACTACACGAGTTTGCGATGTGACTATTTTACAGCTAAGAATTTTATGTATCGGTCCGCGTGGACATCTGTGGCCAGGCTGCAGCTCGGCACGTTCGCGATTGGACGTATTTAGTGGTATACATTCAGGAATTGGAGATGTAATTATGTTTAGATCATGGTGGACACACTGAGTTATTATACTTGTTTTTTTTTTCACTTTTACTGCATTGTTGTGTTTTTGTGTGATCGACTAAATTAATTGCCCATTAACAGTTTGCAATTTCGTCAAAATTGAATGCATTTTTTTGCAAATGGGCCTTTATGAACTGTTTCGTAACATTCAGATCAAAGGAAATATTTCCAATTTTTTATTTGTGTTCGATCTGTAGTGGTTAAATTCAATCTACTGATAAAGTTGACATTCGAATATAATAATAATGGCTAATCGGAAATTATATATACCAACCTTATTTCCTATACAGAAATCTAATACGCACTTCCGAGAAGGAACAAGCAGTGTGTTGTTTGATGGCATCCACCTTGTGGTTTGCTAATATGTAATTTTATTTTTTACTGCTATAACCACTTACTGACGGCGTAGACGAATTCACATTGTACTATCAGTACATTCGACAAAAAATAATAAGCTTATTTTCTAACAGAAATTCAAATACAATTAGGTCCACATTCGCGTAAACATATATATTCATGGTAAGACTTTGATCTTTGTCAATTTGACGGATTCAATCAATTTTTTGTCATAATGGGTCATGATACAACTTTGTCGATTGTACATCTTCAAAAAAGTAAAATATAGAAAAACAAAAAACAACCAAAAGACAATGTTGTTAAGACTCCTTTTAGAAATAAAAATGCCAACACTACTTTTCCAAGTCGTCTGCAAAACAATAACGTTATTAAGATATTACAATCACAAACATCTTGCCTCCCGCTTCTCCTTACCTGTTCACTACTTAATTTCATTTTTCAGTTTCTGTAAGGGATACCCGCCTTATAATAAACCAATAAGTGCTTGTTCACACAGAGATCCGTTTTAAAGGTACGCTTTATCGTATATAATATGATGTTTTTATTCGGCAATGAGGTATGTTGTTGTATGATCGAGTTCATACACATGACTGGATGGATCCATACCAGTAAAAAATACGGATCTGACAAAATATACAGTCTTTTGTTTTAAAAGTTTGGTTTTTTAATGTTGTTGTATTCTAAGTGAGTTCACACATAATATGACAGTATAACGGATCCAGTAAAAAAATACGGATCCGGCAAAATATACAGTAATTTGTTATACAGGTCCGCTTTATTTAATGTATATCATACGTTTTTATTGTACGTAGTAATATGACAGAATTCACATACAGAACAGTAATGCGGATCCAGTAAAAAATACGGATCCTATAATATACAATATCAATTGAATAATAATTGATATTATTGTTGTTATTGAAGGGCTGCTATATACCCATAATAATAATAATTGATCTTATATCTTATGATATATATATACACAGCAGCCCTTCAATAACAACACCAGTACATCAACCTCCAGTAGCGACGGATCGGTTAAATTAAATCCGTTTTATCGTATTTATGTTTTTATTCAGTAATGACTTTATGACCGAGTTCACACACACAACAGTATTATAATACTGATCCGTTATAAAATACTTTTCAGACGGATCCGGAATGACGATCCGGTAAATACGGATGCTTTGTGTGAACGAGTCTTAACACAGCATAACATAGGAGGATGGTAGTATGAAACCCAAGTTGGACCCATGTCCTTAACACGTTTGACGTTTATGAGGGTAAACTAACATTGTGGTAGGTAATTCGATCTGCCTTTAAAACAGACCCTCTAAATTTATTAGCTGATGTGCTGTTTATGTGGTCTTAACGTTTAATTTGAAGTTCATTGAAAGTTTTATGACGATGGGTTAATGGTGGGTTATTTGGGATTGATTGGCAATAAAAGAGTAGTGTGGTTAAGTTCGACCACTACTAAAGAACTAGATAAACAATCAGCGTAAAAAAAATGTGTGTCTACTTTCGTGGGCTGAAGACAGACGAGCGTAAATTGAATTCTGAGTCGCGTATTTTCGGTTTCATAGAAAAGTTTTGCGTGACGCAAAACGAGTGGTCTACACTGTAACAAAATTTTAAAGATTATGCGACTGACAACTCATTTACGCTCATTTGGCTTCAGCCTCATAAGCCAAGTCCTACCACCTATCACCTCGTCCTACCTATTGCACTAAATAAATTTTCTATCTATTTATCTACCACTTTAATAACGTTTGAGCTGACGACTCTAATAGTATCCAGCTCTATTTGAGACGTAAAGTAAACTGGAACTTTGACAATTTTCAAGGAAAAAATTAGTTCTTTTTTCACACACCAGAGGCGCTGTTCTATTTTATCATATAAGAAAAGCTGTAAATACTGGAAAGACGCTGTAAAGTAAAATAGTGAAAACTTTTTCACTCGTGCTAAGGATACCTACTGATTATAAGGTTAAATAAAAAAAGACTTATTTTGCTTAGTAAAAAAAAAACATAACATTTTTGCTTTAAATATTTCAATCTTAACAATTAAACATTGGACCACACCCGCTGCGAGCGGTTGAGTCTGAAAAAGCACTCTATCCGTTTAAAATCCACAAAGTTACATTAAATATCAGAAACAACAATGTCACCGTGACAAAAGTCATTCTGCAGTCGATAGCGTTCGTACAATATGACGGAGCGTATATTTTTATCCGATACCGAAAAAAAAACTTTTCTATTCAATTCGCATTCGATTCCGACACGCAGCAACCATTTTGGTTTTTTATTTGTTTTAATAGAATATTTTTTATGCACCACCCACATATAAATTGTGTTTTCGGTTTTAGATAACTCTATGACTGATTGGGATTGGGCACCACACGGGTACGGTATTTGTACGTACCTAAAAACACAGTTGTTTTTTCAATGTACTTACTTTTGCTTTATGTTCTATAATGTTTGAATATTTTGTGTTAAAATATAGCCGGATAAACAGTTACGTTTAAGGCCGCTTATTCTGAAAGTTGGCAACGTCGCAAAAAGCTGTTAAATATTTACAAGTTTTGATTAATATGGCAAATTTTTTGCATGAAAACAAGAAATATAGCTCTGTAATGCACTAAAAATGAAATAAGAATGCAATTAAAACACATAATTTGATGTTGTAACCGTTTCAGGTGTATAAAATGCATTTGGAAAGCTTCCAAATGCTTTTTTTACATCTAAAACTATATATTCGGTGTTATGATATTAATCATTGCATTCCCTTATCAATTTTTTAGTGCACTACAGAGACATATTTATTTTCTTTTTTTCATGCAGTAACAATGCTAAATTATTTAAAAATTGTTAATATTTGACAACCATTTGCGACGTTGCCAACTTTCAGAATATACGCTCTTAAGAGAGAGCCTAAGTATGATGAACTGCACAGTTACTTAGTATAAGAATTCATGTAGGTATTACTAGCCAATGCTTTGAAATACCCACCTTTCACGTGAAAACTAGATCCCCCAAATATATGAAAATGGAACATGATAATATATTTAAACCACAACAATACAAACCAGTGAAATACCTAGTGATAGCTACCACCCGTTCGGAAACGGAAACGTAATAAAAGCAAGAGTTGTCAGCCCCCAGCGCTGAGTGAGTAACCATGTACCCGCTGTACTCGCAAGTACTACGCTTTAAAACGTGTCGTACTATTTTAATGCGTGTTGTGTTTCATTGTACATCCTGCGTGTGTATTGCCTGAAGCGTGACAGGTAGGAACATTTAGTGACGAAAGAAAATGTTATTCAAATTGAACATTTCTGTTATAACTGTTAGCGAGAAAATACTTCCCTCGGGAGGACCCCTCTAGTCCTTCTATCATCGCACATCTAGACGCACGGCAAATTACCATCCTCATCTTATTGCTATACCGGTTTATTCCGCGTTCAACCCCTAAGATTTTCTACCCTTTTCCGCGTTCGACCCTTAAACGTTTCCACATTCAACCCCCGAGGGTTGAACGTGGAACTCAGTACATTGGTAATCTTTTCTTTGTCCAGATTCAACTCCTAGTTTTTCCCACCAATTCGCATTAAGCGTTTCCAAACGTCTTTTATATTACGGACAGCGAAGGAGTGGAACACTCTGCCTGCGGCTGTGTTTCCAAACGCATACAACCCTAATCTCTTCAAAGTTAGAGTGAACAGGCTTCTTCTGGGTAAGCTCGCTCCATCGTCGACCTAGACTAAAGTCAAGAGCAAAACCGTTTGACATTAAAAAACAAACTGTTTTTTAAACATTTAGAAAACCTCATTCTAAGTGTCGACTTAGAATGAGGTATTCTATATTGGGCACCAGCTGAAATGGCACCTTAACTATTCTACTTACGGCTCCTATTTTTTTTTCTCAGGTACTGAGGTGTTTCTCACATTTTAACTCATATACTCAAATAGCCAGATCCGTAAGAACTAGCCGTTAGGCTAAAGAAACATTTATTCAGTACAGGATCAAGAGCTAATGTAGGCCAAACTTCTAAGAATGACCACATCCTGCCATCTTTTTGGACTTACCGCGTTGTCGTTTACCGCCATCGCCAGTTGGAATCCACTGAGTGGTTATTTTTGCCTATTCCTCCTCCGATATACGGAAAATATCCAGTTCCACTTCAACCATGCGGCTGTTAGGCCAGAGTCGGCTATTTGTATTTTGGAGCGAAGTGTAAAGTTTCTAATGCGGTCGAAAGTTTGACACCTAATATACTTCGCTCCATAGCTCGTTGGCAGACTCCAAGTGCATAATTTATGTATATTATGTAAATTCAATGGTCTACTTAAAGGTATCTATTAAAATAAACAGGGAAAAATCGAAACTATTATGATGTAGGTATGTGTGGTTACATTTATATCGTTGATTGGTTGTCCTACGCAAGTATTCCGCAACTGCATTTGACAGCCCACATGAAAATTGATAAGCCACGGCACTGCAAAGCTTTTTAACCGACTTCAAAAAAAGGAGGAGGTTCTCAATTCGTCGGAATCTTTTTTTTTTTTTTTTATGTATGTTCCCCGATTTCTCGAAGACGCCTGGACCGATTTGGAATTTTTTTCTTTTGTTTGAAAGGGTATACTTTCCAATTGGTCCCATGATCACCAGGTCAGGATCTGATGATGGGATCCTAGGGAAATTGAGGGCAACCTTCAAATTTTATAGGCACATAGTACCATTTTCATATATTTTCTAAAGCTGTTCAAGTATCTGCATCTGATAATCATCATCTCAGGTGGATGACCTGATGATGGAAGGTACAACTCCTTAATAGTAAGGAGTAGGCATAGATTGATTTATATCTCCAGAACTACAAGTCCGATTTAAGTAATTCTTTTTTTGTTGTAGTTTCATCAAAATCAGTTCAGTAATTTTTGAGATATGGAATTTTATTAGCTTAATGTGTACATGAGTGATGTAAGTACTGGTGCGAAGGATTACAAAATTCTAGTGCACATGTAAGAGAATAATGTTCTTAACAAGAATTTGGGTTGAATATTTAAACTAAAAAGAGTAAAATAAAAACTTTTTCAAAAAAAATATAACCGCCTTCAAAAACAACCACAAAAAAGTGTAAAATAATCTACAAAATAACTTTTCTTTCGGAAGTCGGTGGCTAAAAAGACAATGAAAAGAAAAAATACAAAGGCACCGACTTCCGAAAGAAAAGTTATTTTGTAGATTATTTTACACTTTTTTGTTGCATATCGTGAATTTAAAAAAATACAACTATGTTCCTAAATTGTATTGTTTGTTGCTAAGTTTTTATGATTGACAGTTAAAATTGATAGGTACCGATTTTAATTAGTAAGTACAGACGCCGTAATTTTTTTCCAATCAAACATTAATAACTTTCAATTGTAATAAGTTTGAAAAATTAAAGGTTGTCAGATTGGGGTAGGTTGACCTGCTGGCGTCTGTACATTACACTGTCGAAATTATTCAAGTCTTGTATTATCATTTTCAGGCCGAAATTAAAAAAAAGACGATTGTATAAATGATACGTCATTTATAGGGTGACTGGTAATTAGTGTACGATACTTAAACACGTGATTGTGCTCATGATAACCAACAACTTTCACTATAGGAACAAACCTGAAAACGCGAAAAAAATCAGCTGTTCAGTACATTTATGTTTACTTAATGTAGTGAACAGCTGATATTTTTTTCGTGATTTCGGCATTGCTCCGATAATAAAAAAAAATTGTTAGCATGAGCACAATCACGCGTTTAAATATCGTACACTAATTACCAGTCACCCTATATAATGCTAACATGACGCTACCCATCATGTACTGATACCAATACTGACATAAGGTTGTAAAACAAACAAGTCCTACAATATTCTTTTAACTACAAACTCTCTTACAAACAACATGACATGATCCTATCTTTTAGCGCAAAAAAATATTTACAAACGACAACCAAAACTTTTCACTGGATCTCGGCGAAGTGGCTATTGTGAGAGTACACAAAGAATACTGACTGTAATTCAAAAAAGAGACAGAATACTAGATTCATATCATGGGTCCACTTGAAAGTGAGTGCAAGCGCACTCACGACTGTACCTAGCTGTCTGATTGATACTAGTCGCTGCCAGCGGCTTTGGTCGCGTGTATGTGTTGAAAATTGTCCGACGAGTTCTTAATATCGGGTCAATTAATAATTGATTTTATTCCTATGTGTTTTATATCCATTTTCCATTTATGTTCAGCGCAGATGGCAAATCTTACGCTGATATTGGCTGCCGTGGCCGAAATCGGTAAGGAGGACTATCATCATCAGCCTATAATGTTCCCATTGCTGGGACACTGGCCTCCTCTCTGTGAGAGGGAGTGGGCCATAATCGCGGGCCCAGTGCGGGTTGCATTTGCATTTGCACCCATTTTCACCCAGATTCGTTCAGCGGTTTTAAAGTGATTGAGTTATAAACATCCAAATATTCATATTTTCGCATTCATGTAACGATGCAGGCCACTCTCCATTATTTTACCACTAGAAGCAGTTTAAACTTTCTAGCCCTTTTATGTTCTATCCCACGAGAATATTGTTGTCTGAAAACTTTTTGACTTATGTAATAGTACATGGTTTGGCGTCCGTAACGTAGTGATATCTAGTAACAGTTCGAGGGACAAATTTTGTAATTTATCCGAGGTAAACACATAGAGGTACACATAATTATTTAGCTAGAATTTCTCATGTACATAATTTATAAAAATGGCAAAGATTTTGCCAAAATATCTGTTAGTTAGATAAATAGCTGAAACTAAATTATATTAAAGTCATAATATAGTTTTTTTAATACTTAACTGTATATTATTTTAATTTTGAATCGCGTAATTTAGTGGCTGTATAAAAAGTTTGAACATGATTCTATAGAAATGTCAAAACAGAACTTTAAAGACAACTGTTAGTTGAAAGCGATTCTCCAGGGCTTCAACGGGTAACTTTCAAACCGCTAACAGGCGTGTAATGGTAATGACCTTATTTCAAAGTATGGGTAGTGAAAATGTTCTATAATAACTTATTAAACTTGACTATATTATTAAAAAAATAGGTACTTGAAAGTTCGTATGAAATACCTTTCGACTCGTACATGCTAAAACTTCTGTTTTTATTTTACTTTGTATCTGTATTCTTCAACCATCCGCTGTTGCAGTTAATTACGTTACTTTTCCATCATCTGTTGTCACAAATCCATTGTTTGATTATTTACAGGTGAATTGGGAATAATGCTAGTAAATGAAGATTAATGAGTGGAATATTGGATTCATTCAATTCCCTCATTATTTTCTGGATTTTATCGAAATTATTGAATGCAGCAAAGGAGAGTTTATTTCATGGAATAATTTGCTGTAATTCACGAATATCTTCTACTAGATTTTACCCTCAACTTTATCTGAGTGTATGTCGGAAATTGTAGCTCCAAAAAGCACTTCCCATGCTAAAAGATACCTCAATCTTCAACCTTTTGATGAATTGTTGTGAATGATGCTCAATAAATTGTCAGGGCAGCGAGTAAAGGGTAACTTGCTGTCCGAGCATGGACCATGCCCGGGTCGACGGGGCCGCGACGGCGCGTTGTGTTCCACGCGCGGCTCACAGAGCGTCAGCAAGATGACGGGGCCCCCTTTAGAGGGCCAAAGCTTGCCGGGGTCGCGGGACTTATATTATTACCGTGACCTTGGAACATAAAGGGCTAATGAAGGACACCGTGGACTTTGGTCAGTACAAGTTTGACAGTCCCTGCCGCCCCTGCCCTGGGTGGGAAGACTCATAAAAAAAAATTCAAATATTGGACGTTAGATATCTAAACAAGAAGATACTAACATTCATTATCCTACTCATATTTAGTATTTTTTTACAGTCCCAGTTTGTATTTTTTTTAAAACGTTGTCCTAACCGACAATTTTCTCCTGTACTCACATTCACAAACATTCATACGTTTTATATTTATTTATTCAAGTAAATTCAATTTACTAAATCGTACAATTCCTATGCATCGTATAAATACGGTCCCCCTTAAACGTGCAGAAATAATTACGTCACGGCTCTTTTTATCTGGAGAGCGCATAGACAATCGTTAACTCTATGATAATGCGTCAGATTTGCATTTCCCTCGTTATTTTAACGTTTCATATGCCTCTGACGTACCCTTGTTCTGTGCTTTGTAATCATCAAACCTATAGTAGGTTTTCCATTTGTAATGTGGAATATCAAGGACATTTTATTTTATATTTGACTTGTGAAAAAAAACAGCTATTTAACGCTAATAAATAATAATAATAATAATAAAATATTTTTATTGACATTAAAATACAATGATACAATGTGTGTTGTAACCCTGACTACTGAGCTAGGCGAAGCCTGTGTTACAGAAGTCAGTGTCTTCTCCCATTTATGTCATCAATGTGCAACAAAAACATCAAAATCAAGATCGAAAAATAAAAATAAGGAAAACATAAACATAGAAAACACAATAAAACACAAATGCTGTATGTGTGTATTTTATATGTGTGTATTTTGTATGTGTGTATTTTGTATGTGTGTATGAGTGTGGTGTGTGAGGTATATGTGAGTGGGTGTTTGTATGTGTGGGTGTGAGAGTGGGTATTTGTAGGTGTGGGTGTGAAGTTGTGTGGTGTGGTGTGTTGTGTTATTTAATTATTTCTTCAGTGTCAATATAGCTGAGCGTCTGAAGCCAGATTTTAACTTTGTATTTTAAACGAAGAAGTATGCAGCTAACGAAGAAGTATGCAGGTTCTCAAAACCTTTTCTTTTAATACCTGACGCGTGAATGTTGTTGTCAACTTTTACTGGGTTTAAAATACTTTTTAATTTCTGTCTTTGTAATGTACGAAGTTTAAAATTTTAAAGAATAATCAGTATTTTTTTGTTGAAATATTTTCTCATCCATGTTTAATGTACAATCGACAAAGTTTAATTTTGACCCACCTTAAGCTTATTTTCTAAGAGACATTTAAATACAAATTAGGTTCACATTCGCACAAATATACATATCCATGGTAACGACTTTGATCTTTGTAAATTTGACGGATTCAAGCAATTAATTGTCAAAATGGGTCATGATTCAACTTTGTGAATTGTACCTGGGTTTATCATGATAAAATATGATCTAGTCTTTATGAAATCTCTAGAACGGAAATAAATCAATTTTGAAAACACCATCATTTGAATAATTATGTTTCATTTGGCTTTCCGAGATTCATTCGAAACACAATCTGAATACTGCACACACTGCAATTATTCAGATCGTCCAATTATTTCATAGTATAGAATTACAACGTCAACGTCAGCACACGTTGCGCTCAAACCGGATCATGTCCGGAGAAATCCGTACACATGGCTATCCTAGTCAAAGCGTATGACAGACGGGGGAATCCCTGTAACTTAATTATTCGTGGTCACGTATTCTGCGAGGTTTCAGCTTTGTACTGAAATTTTAATTATACATCGGACCAACGTTGCAGATGAACTTATGCGGAAATAATTAGTTTTAGTTGATTTTTGATTTTAATTGTGTGGGTAGGCTTTGTTGTGTTTTGATTGTGAATTGTATGCTACCGAAGATAGCGTGTTTTCGGTTTTTCAGAGACTTTTTTTTTTTTTTTTTAGCGTGGTAAAATCCTCCAACCCCAGGCAGGGCGGGAGGGACTGTCAGACTTCTACTGACTAAAATCCACGGTGTCCTTCATAGCCTGTAATGTTCCGGGGTTACGGTAAGGGAATAATCCCGCGACCCCGGCAGGCTTTGGCCCTCTGAGAGGGGGGCCCCGTTATTATGCTGACGCTCTTTGAGGCGCGCGTGGCACACAACGCGCCGTCGACCCGGGCATGGTCCTTGGTCGGGCAGCGAGTTGCCCTTTACTCGCTGCCCGCATGCCCGCGCCTACGGTGGCCGGAGATCATCAAGCGACGTCCGTCGCCGTGGGCGCCTACCACTGCGGCTGGGGTGGAGGGAGGACGCTGTCCTCTCTCGCTTGCGGCCCGCCTCCTCCTTCACGAGCATTACTGCCTCGCAGAAGGAGCTGACCGCTTCCCACTCCGTCTCGCCCCGCAGCATGGCCGCAACCAATGCCGGGCGCGAGAGTTCTCCGCCTATCGCAGCCGTGAGGACACGTCGGTGCTCCGCCCAAGCTGGGCAGTCTTGCACCGTATGCTCCACCGTGTCCTCCGGGCGATCTTCGCAGTGGTGACACCCAGGCGTCTCCTCCTTTCGCATCAGACACAGGTACCTCCCGAAACTTCCGTGTCCGGTGAGGACCTGCGTCAAGCGGTAGGTCAGGACGCCATGACTTCTCTCCAGCCACTCCTCAAAGAGGGGTCTTACCGCCGCAATTGCGGCGTGCCCGTTTTCAGAGACTTAGGCTGCTTTTCCACCAGAGATGCGCTATGCTACGTTGCTAAGGATGCGTTTGATATCCACCAATCATACTCATTATGTGTGTGTGCGTTATGAAAACAAATGAATATGATTGGTGGATATCAAACGCATCCTTAGCAACGTAGCATAGCGCATCTCTGGTGGAAAAGCAGCCTAACTCTACACTTACTCTACTCTCTTTAAAGTTGAAGTGAACAATCAATCGTTACTTTTTTTTTAATTTTGTGAATATTATAAGATAAGTAAAACGAGAACTTTCTAATTGTAGATGTGACTACGGCACACGAATACATATTTATAGAGTACATTTTTTTGTTCGCAATAAACGAAAAGAAGAGGAAGAGTGGTGTTGTTGTTGCTTTGGGAGAGGGGGGGGGGGGGGTGTGTAAAAATCATTAAATTTTAACTATTCCTTGAATTGGATGGAGGGTCTATCAGACTTTTACACTAAGAACTATTTTCTAAGATTATGGTGCCATTTTTTGCACTCGGTTTCGACCCAAAATTACTGCTTTTTGAGCTGTAATTTTGCGAGTAAGTACACAGTTGACTGAAGTCACAGTACTCTAATTTATAACCTAAAGATAGATGGTTGTTACGATTGGTGGTTCTTGTTCTTGAAACCCATTCGAATACAAATTATTACGCCATTCCAAACTCCCAATAAACACAATACATAATATTAACCGATATACCATTCGATAAATTGTAAAACTTTTTCTTATAAACGATATTTAGGGCTAACGCAACTGGGTACCAAGTTGTTCGAACAGTTGGCACGACTGGGTTGTGGTCTCCACAACTCAATAACTTTGCTAACCAAGTGACGTTCCGAACGTCTCGTGGTAGGGGGGAGGAAGGGGGGGAAGAGGGGGTGTGTTGACTTTAGAAAGTTAGTCCCCATTACGTCTGTGGACGTATCTGTTCTATGTCTTTGTTAGGTAGTGCAGAAATTTAGTTTGTATTCATAGTAAGTTGTAGTAAGTAATTCTGAACAAAGATATATCTGGGGCTTAACAAATAGCCAATCGCAGTCCATGTTCGAGCTAAATGTTAGTCAATATCTGGCATATACTTGAATGGGAAGAAGAGCAATAAAATACACGCATCACGTACCTATTTCAGCGTACTGATGAGGAGTACATTTCTATACAAAGAAAATCTTTATTCCTTAAACGCAAAATCTTCCGAAACCACTTTAAGCAAAACGAAAAAAGTTTCCCAACACACATTTCTTAAATACGCATGAAATTCAAAAAAATAAATGTCTCGAGAAAAAAGTCATTTTGACAAATGAACGAGTTCCGTAACTTTTAAGGAAAATGTCGGCCATTTTTTTTGTTACAATGTTGTCAATCAGTCACAGGCCTTATATAGGCCGCACCGTTTTCCTTTGCCGTTTTTCTGGTTGCGCGTTGATTTGATTGAAACTTTCTTTCACACACCTGAGACGGGGGTTCCTGCTATAGGTATTAAGAAAATCCGATGGATGTGGTAATCCCCGTGATTATTCATAATTGGAAAATTTTCCGTTGCAGAATTTCCCCGAAATATTTAAAAATATCGCAAAAATTCAGCACAGTTTTTGAGTGCTGGCAAAGAAAATTGTGTTGTAAAATGCAAAGCGTTTTATGAACTGCTTTTATGTGAAAGCTGGGCGTTTTAAAATAATACGGATGCAAATGTTTTTAAATATTTTTACTCTTTGTTTGTAACCGGGTTTTGTTGACCTACAAACGCCTCTGGGTGAAACTTTTATAGCACTTGTGTGCTGGACTGTAAAACACTTTTAGTTTTTTGTTCGAGCTGCAGCAATTGTATTGGTATACCTACCGATTATAATAAGAATTGTAAGAAGATGATTCTTCTGAAGGTACCTACTTTGTAAGTTCTAAAGATTCTTAATTCAATTTGACAATAGGGTAGTTTCCAGGGTCAAAATAATTACATTCTATTTAGTCCGTATTTTAGATTATAAAAAAACGTGTCCTTTATTTTTGAATAATCTAAAAGACGGACTAATTACATTTTTTTAGGCAACTAGCCTATTGTAAGAAGATGATTATTCGGAAGGTACCTACTTTGTAAATTGTTATTTTTTTTTCAATTTGAGGGTTTGTATTTGCTTTAGGGGAAATTAGATCTTTAAGATTATTATCTGTAAACGCCTTTTCGAATTCAGCCAAGGAAACTTTCTAATCATAGTTACATCGATTGAGAAATTAATAATCATGAACTAAATGCAAACAACAATAAGGCTCCGGCCGTCTGTGGGAAGTGTCAGGTGCATGGGCGTATTTAGAAATATTTTCCAGAAGGAGCCTGGCTTCTAGTGACCTGTTTGAAACGATGGTCATGCATGTGAATGTGCAACATATCATCATCATCTTCATCAGCCTATGAATGTTCCCACTGTTGGGACACAAGCGTCCTCTCTGTGAGAGAGAGTGGGATGTAATCCACCACGCGGGCCCAGTGCGGGTTGGTTTCTTTACAATGTTCTCCTTCACCGTTTTGAGAGCAAAAGTGATAAAATAAATTACACAAATTAATATGCCTGACTGGGTTCGAACCCACGACCTGCAGTTCGTAAGAAAGTGCCAATATCACGAGCCACCACTGCTCTCTCTCTTAATTTTTAACTGCTTTATATTTTGGGGGTGGGCACCAGACTATTTTTGGGTAGGCACGACACCAGAACCCCTTTTTTACGCCCATGGTAGGCTGCACCATAACACCTATGCCCACCATGCACATCCCTGCTTGGACCCTAGTTAGCAGTCCGTCATAGTACTAGCATGTAAATAATGATTATCGTTTCAAGTCAACTAGAACGCGCCCATCACTTCACTCCCTCTAAGTAAAGGAAGGTGTGCACTTCTAAGTAATTGGATTAATTGCTATAATCACTTTGATTGTTAGTGCGTATAGGTTCTGATAAACGATGGGGACTTTGTTTGAATGTATATTATTATAAGAAATTAAATTACAAAGCCTCTTTTTTTAACACGATTCGTATTTTCTTGAACACGAACAAATAATTTTAAAAAAACATTTTCTGCCTGATCACTTAATGATTAACATTGTTGAACGTTTGTCTAAAAAAAGTGTGGCTGCAAAACGACCCTTATATCAACGTGAGTTGTCGTTGTGACGTTTATAGTTTTTTAGACCAAGGGTTCAACAGATGTTTGTCTTTCTTGTGGTAAGACGGTATATTTCTACTTGGATTTACATTCAAAATAAGAACGAAGAACTGACTGCTTGTTACCTTTTTACTTATCTCTGACGACATCGTGAGAGTCGTGGGCAACCGATGGATGCAAGTGGCGAAATGTTGTTCGGCGTGGCGCTCTGAGGTTGAAGCCTATGTTCAGCAGTGGACGTCTTCCTGCTGATGATTATGATGTTGTTGTATTGAAAAAAAATAAAACATTTTTATCTCGGTATCATGCTGGTTAATTTCCCATGTAAGCGAAGGTAAAGCAGAAAAAAATGTCTACTAAACATTATATTTTAAGCGGTGACAAGTAACCTTTCCAAGATAAACACGTGACCAAAAACTCATTGATAACAAGCTAAATTAAAACAAACAGAAGCTCATTAAAACTGGGTTTAACGACCAAAAATTTTACCTCCATTCCTGAAAGTTAAGCATGGGTTAAAATTGTTCGTTTAAATTCGTTTATTTCGTCCCCACTTTGGGTAACAAACGTTACGATTGCCCCCAAGAGTATGGGGTTCACGTTAAACCGGGTTCAGAATCGTTCCTGTCGAAATTAGGGCAAGTGTGTGATATTGTGATTTTCTTCCAAAATTAGAGGTGGGAGAATTTTAATTTGGAAAATTGGTTTTAGGATTTGGAAGTATATTGGGTTGTGTAGCATTACTTATGATTACGTATGGAAAGCAATGAACACTTTTAAGTTACTTAACTTCTCCTTCTGATTTCTACTTAACTTTCTGATTGAAAACATGACTAGGTACCTACTTCCTCATCGTGCCACCAATTTGGTCTACCAGTGGCACGAGAAACGATTGTCGTTTCTCGTCTTAGCACTGAATCATTATTACTCTAATAGCAATTAAGACCATCGTAAGACAGTATTTCAATTTTATTTCAGTATTTAAAATTTAATTTTTTTCCAAAAGTATACCTTTAAGACCCCTTGCCGGTGTTCGAAATTGACATTATACCCGCAATGTTGGGACGCAGTTCTATTTATTTATAGAGTGATATGAAAAAGGGATGATAGGAAATTAAGTACAGCTACCTACTACATGTATTTGCATATTTACCTTCAGTGGTGAGACAAGGAAGAAGCTGAAAACATGGTGGTGGTGATGGTGGTGATGGAAAAAATGCTGGTTTTTAGTCAGTGAAGTCCGACATCATCAAAAATGCATAATATTTTGGAAACTGCTAGAACTCGGCGAGAACACTGCCTGTTTTTTTTTATCTTGGTAAAACCATCAAAAGAGTCCTCCAACCCAGGGCAAGGCAGGTAGGACTGTCAGACTTGTACTGACTAATATCCACGATGCGGGGTCACGGTAGCTCGTTAGTCCCACGACCCGAACCTGACTGAAATTTTATTGTGTTAATATTAACATCTGCAAAAAAACTGAAAGTCCCGTGCCCTATTTCAAGTCCCTAGAATTAAAACAAGATCTATAACAGAATACTATCCGGATATTCATGCAAAACTGAAGACTCACAAGTATTCTGTTCTCATTCACAATTCCCGGGACGTCGGTCGTCGCTCACTTCGTAAACTTTTATAGTTTCCCGTTGAAACTTTCATGAATTTAATCAATGCAGGACATTTTGTAATAATTTTTATGAACTAACTTTTGGTAGAATGGAATGAATATTTACGTGGTCGCTGTCTCCACTCTTCGGGGAAAAGGTTTATGGCGGTTTTAGAGCTTTTGAAGTTTATTAATGAATCTTATGAAAATGAGGCTTTTAAATGTTTGGTGTTGTGTTTTATGCCGTAGAGAATATTTGAAAAATACAGTCGAATATATTGTATATATGTATGTATTTAGTTTATGACTGACTGGGCTCTAATTACATTAAAAAAAAAACGTAACAGGTGTAATTTCGAAATAGAAGCTCCAGATACACCTTACTAAACATTTTTTAATAGCCATGATTTTACGCGATTATGGTCATTATGATTTTTAACCGACTTCAAAAAAAGGAGGAGGTTATCAATTCGACTGTATTTTTTTTTTTTTTTATGTTTGTTACCTCATAACTTGCGACTGGGTGAACCGATTTTCATGATTCTTTTTTTATTCGAAAGCTGGTGCTTCCCGTGTAGTCCCATTGTCACCATTTCAGGATCTGATGATTGGATCTTGGAGAAATCGAGGGCAACCCTCAAATTTTATTAGTTGACACATAGTTTTTCGCAAATCTCATGAAGTAATTCAAGTACTTGCGTATGGAAATCATCATCTCATGTAGCTGAGCTGATGATGGAAGGTACAACTCCTCAAGTAAGAAAATTATGTTTGTGTTCGCATATCTCCGGAACTATAAGTCCGATTTAAGAAATTCTTTTTTTGTTGTACTAGGTATCGTTCAACTTAGGGAATACTGCAAATTTCATCAAAATCGGTTTAGCAGTTTTTGAGATAGGGAATCAATGAAAGAGATGTTAACGATGTTATTACCGGTGCTACGGATTACAAAATTCTAGTGCACATGTAAGAAAATGATGTATTTGACAAGAATTTTGGTTGAATATTTAAACTAAAAAGAGTAAAATAAAAACTTTTTCAAAAAAAATGTGACCGCCTTCAAAAACAACCACAAAAAAGAGTAAAATAACCTACAAAACTTTTCTTTCGGAAGTCGGTGGCAAAAAGACAATGAATTAATAAAAAAGTCACCGACTTCCGAAAGAAAAGTTTTGTAGGTTATTTTACTCTTTTTTGTGGTTGATTTTGAAGGCGGTCACATTTTTTTTGAAAAAGTTTTTTGACACTTGACGAGAAGACGATAAATTATTTTGAAACATTAACATCCCTTTATTGTTTACGACAAAAGGTAAACTGTCACTACACACGATACGTCATCTCGTAGCAAATAAGCTACGCTATCGTAGCAAGTACCGGCGATTTGCTACGGCGTCGTAGCAAGCTACCGATTTACTACATCCCAACTTTGAGCTTGTCTCCACTTTGTAAATTCTTGAACATTGTTGTGCATCCGTTTGTACCGAGGTCCTGTAAAAAATATATTTACAAAACTTTAGGTCCTTTTTTCCAAACATATAGGGCGAAAGTAAAAGACACTACTTGCTTCTTTTCGATGCGCTATCGCTAATACGGTTCTTACAAACTTCTTTTGCTTAAAAATATTGAAGCATTTAAGTTCCAATACTTTGCTTGCATACTATTTTACATCTACTCAATTTATGAACTGTCGAGAATAAAATCGAGTGCCAAGAATTCATCACTGTGATCGTAACTCGATAAAGTTCACTCGTTCTGTATGTTATTTACATATATTTAAATGTACAAGTAACGTGTTACTTAAGTGAGTTTCATTTAAAGATTGTAGAACAGTTTTGAAATTTCTTGATATTTTATATTCATGGAAAAGATATTTTATTCTCTGGTTTGTCTCTTAATTTAGTGCGCTGCAGTCATAGAATTATCATCACGATCATCATCATCATCTCAGCCGTAGGACGTCCACTGCTGTACATAGGCCTCCCCTCCCCTTTTGATTTCCACATATTATACCGGTTGGAAGCGACCTGCATCCAGCGTCTTCCGGCGACCTTTATAAGGTCGTCTGTCCACCTTGCTGGTGGACGTCCTACGCTGCGCTTGCTAGTCCGTGGTCTCCACTCTAGTACTTTTCGACCCCATCGGCCATCCCTCTGCGAGCAATATGAATGCGGACATATAGATAAAAAAACAATAACCAAAACAAAGAAACGTAGAAACATTAAAAAAATTAAACCCAAACCCGTTTTACTCTATAAACAGTAACCAAGGTGCATCGTCAGGGGTGCTATGACAGGAAACCTCCACGTGCGCCCGTGGACTGGAGTTCCTTCTCGGATACGTCCGGGGGGAAGACCAGTTTTTCGGGCCGGTGCACCCTGGGATGCGGGCAAAAACTCTTTCTTAAGCACTGTGTGCCTAAGTGGTCTCTTTGCCCGTATGCGAATAGCCTGTCGTGTGGACGCTCCAACGCGTGTCCCTCTGATTAGCAGAGGGCACAGCGGCGGAGCGGGCTTGCGGACGGTGAGTGATGGGTAACTCGCCGTCCGAAGGACCAAGCCCGGGTCGGTGGCGCGTCGTGTTTCGCGCCAAATGCCTGCTGGGGTCGCGGGTTTTTTCTTAACCCAGGATACCGTGGCCCCAGAACGTAAAGGGCATAGGAAGGAACACGGGTGGATTTTAGTCAGTAAGAGTCTGACAGTCCCTTCCGCCCCACCCAGGGCGGGAGGACTCATTTGATGATTTTACCACCTTAAAAAAAAAAAAAAAAAAAAAAAGGTGCATCGTCAGCAAAAATACTCATTATTTAAATTATGTTTGTGTTATTTCGCCTCAGTCTCTAAGGACCTTTAGAGGGTTCTCACCTCTTTGCGTTACCACAACTGTATTGTTTACACCCTGTATATAGGTCGCCATTTTGTTTTTATTTTTGAAGTTAATGAAATGAGCGGGGTCTTAAATACGTTCGGTGTTAAGTACTTTTCTGTTGTCAATTAAAGTGGGGTGTCCAGGGATGGTACTACAGGTAAAATAAATTAAGAGTTTTTTTTACGAGTTTTTCTAATAATCATTTCTGGTTACAAACATTTTAACTCATAAACACAAACATCCCGATCTTGAACAACTACTGTACATAAAAATATTTTTTCCGTGTGGGAATCGAACTCACCACAATCATGTAGCGCATCAGTCAATTGCTCAGCTACGTGTGCCAATAGTAACGCCGATAAAATGTTTTATTCTTCATTATACTAAGATGTTCATGATACAAGTAACAACAGGATTCGCGTTGCCGCAAGGTTTAAATTATGAAGCTGGTAGTAATAGCAAATTGTCTAGCAGTGTCTCGGTTGAAAAGCTGTTCAATCGATTTTCTAAAGAAAGTGTGTTTTTGAATATACCTATTTATATTTTAAGATGATGTAATTATTTTTTATTATTTCAACTACACACTAATTCAGCAACCAAACCCGAATAGTTCAAACCCGAGACACGATGCACAGCAGTCTTAACCACTACTGCTCCAACTGTGTCACTGTACTGTCATATTATTTTATATGTACTTATTAGTTTTACAACATTTGGTATGATTAAAATTTAGTCATGGTCACGTCATCTTCAATAAACATAGACAGGACCATCCCCATTAGCAACAAAATCCTTTAACAAACTCAAAATCATCCACCCCAGTAAAATGCACGTTCATATTCAGCTGAAGAATTGAAACCGACTTTCGAAGTCGAACTTCGCTACTTTCGCCCAAAAACTTTAAAACGACTATTAAACTTTACGACGGGCGTTATCACGGGGTAAACTTTTGAATAAATTCGGTCGTCCCTAACCTGACGTTAAGTACTGTCGAACAAACAATTTATTATACAAAGAAAATGAAATGGAAACGTAACTTTGTACATGTTATTTACACATAGACACACTTTTAGTAAGTAGTTATAGAATTTAGAATTTATTTAATAATAATTGTAAAGTCTACACATATACACAAAACCATTTCTAAGGCCTCATTCAAGGACATGCGTCGCAAGAGGCGGCGCGTCGGGCGTATCCGTTTCGACCGCGCGGCCATGACGTTTTTTTTTAATAAAAACCATCTCAAGTTTTTGTAAAAAAATGTAAAAGTCGATTCCCAAAAACCATAAATTTGTCAAAGCAATGGTTAAAAAGTTATAAGGGTTTGAACGTGGCCGCGCCATCGGCACATTCCGAACCGCGCGGCCATGGAGATCTTTAAAACTAAGAGTCGCAGAGACCTGAAATTTTGGGAAATAGTAGATTGAATTTGTAAACCAAATGTAAAAATATAGAAAAATATCCTGTGTTTATATTTTAGGAGCTGCAAGGCTAAAACCTCATGGCCGCGCCATTGAAACGGTGACGAACACGTTATCGCCGATATCTCGCTGAAAAAACATCTCAGACGTTTGAAGTTCTTTGTAAAATATAGATTTTAATTTGTCGAAACATGTAAAAATACAACAAAAAATCCTAGGATTATATTTTAGGAGCTATAAGACTAAAACCCCATGGCCGCGCCATCGAAACGTTGAAAATTTAGTTTTTCACCAATATCTCGCTGAAAAAGCATCGCAGAGGTCTGAATTTTTTTGTAAAACCTAGATTTGAATATGTAGAAACTACCAAAAATACAAAAAAAATCCTAGGTTTATGTTTCAGGAGCTGTTGAACAAAATCTCTAATACATCTTTAATATCTCGATTAGGGTGACCACGGATTATTGTTTACAGAGAACTTTCCACCTATTTTTATATTAGAAATGATATTATCTCAAGGATTCCACCAAGTACCATTGGTGGAACCGTAATGATAGCCCGCGAAATTCAAGTTTTCTTGTACATTATGTATTTAGCGTATGAGTGAGATTTACGTGATTTTTAAAGAAATGTATGCCATAGTGTAAGCCAACAATCTGTGTTTAATGTGATTTTTAAAGAAATGTATGTCCTAGTGTAAGCTAACAATCTGTGACTTATGTGATTTTTAAAGAAATGTATGTCCTAGTGTAAGCCAACAATCTGTGATTGTTAAAGAAATAACATTATTTTTTTACGTACCTTATTGTTTCATTTAAATTCGAATCCTTGAGATAATATCATTTCTAATATAAAAATAGGTGGAAAGTTCTCTGTAAATAATAATCCGTGGTCACCCTAATCGAGATATTAAAGATGTATTAGAGATTTTGTTCAACAGCTCCAGAAACATAAACCTAGGATTTTTTTTTGTATTTTTGGTAGTTTCGACATATTCAAATCTAGGTTTTACAAAAAAATTCAAACCTCTGCGATGCTTTTTCAGCGAGATATTGGTGAAAAACTAAATTTTCAACGTTTCGATGGCGCGGCCATGGGGTTTTAGTCTTATAGCTCCTAAAATATAATCCTAGGATTTTTTGTTGTATTTTTACATGTTTCGACAAATTAAAATCTATATTTTACAAAGAACTTCAAACGTCTGAGATGTTTTTTCAGCGAGATATCGGCGATAACGTGTTCGTCACCGTTTCAATGGCGCGGCCATGAGGTTTTAGCCTTGCAGCTCCTAAAATATAAACACAGGATATTTTTCTATATTTTTACATTTGGTTTACAAATTCAACCTACTATTTCCCAAAATTTCAGGTCTCTGCGACTCTTAGTTTTAAAGATCTCCATGGCCGCGCGGTTCGGAAAGTTTCGATGGCGCGGCCACGTTCAAACCCTTATAACTTTTTAACCATTGCTTTGACAAATTTATGGTTTTTGGGAATCGACTTTTACATTTTTTTACAAAAACTTGGGATGAGTTTTATTTAAAAAAAACGTCGTGGCCGCGCGGTCGAAACGGACACGCGTCGGGCGGACTGTCCAAATCACAAATAGGACAAGCGATTTAACTCTTTCGTGTGATTTGTGGCGGAGAACGCTGAGTCGGACGCCGCTTTGGACGCTGCGATTGACGCTGCGTTGGACCCTGCGATGAACGGTGTGGTCTTCATAAATAGAGAAAATAATTAGCGCCACGCAGCACGCACTGTCCGATGCTACACGTGTCCTCGAACGAGGTCTTGGTGACCAGTTACTATCACCAAACTCAATAATAGTTAGTTTTGGATATAATATCGATTCGATAGGAAGAAGAATACCTACTGTGATCGTCTGTACGCGAGATTTCGGGACCATATCTCAATCTATCAGAATGACACGCAATCAAACAATACAATAAAACTTCTCTTCCGAAAAATACTTGAAAATAATTTGCTCGTTTAAATTCAGAAGGGGGAGGTTGCCAGTTCGCACAAAGGTTTGCAGGGTAGGTAATAGCAGAGGTGCTTGGTACATTGTATGATGAAAAAAACGGTAATGAGACAGGAGTGCAGTGTGTTTTGAGAGAGCTGTGTTTGTTTCTGAAGGCTCTGTCGTACTATTCTTGTGCTTTCGATGTTAAAAGTACGAGTTTTCACACTTCCTTTTGAATGTCATTGGGTAAAAGATAAATATTAGGCAAATAATTTCTTTGTAAATAGCAGCTGTCAATATTAGGAATATTGACATGCATATACAAAGAAAAACACCATCAATCTTTTAATAGTTATGATTGTGTTAAATTGTAGTGACAATTTCAAATATTTTGAATTTTTTTAATTATTTACTTCTGGGAATTATTTTAGGTAGGTTTATTTATAGTTGTTAATTTTTTTATTGTGTCCTGAATATTATTACCTCTGTCTTATATTTGGTACAGGATCAGTAGAAAACGAAACAACTCGGGTATAAACTTGTACATACTTGTACTTTTTTTACTTACCAGTTATGAAATTGTTTTCTAATTCTTTGCCGTTATTTACACCCCTCTAAATCTATCAACTCATAAGCGTCTCCACTTTTAGAACCGAACTACTAAATCATAATCTTCACTGGTACATACATCGATATAACCGCAGCAACCACAAGACTGACTGTTGACCGCAATTCGATGTCATTAGGTCCAACCTCCATGAATGCAGCTGACCATCCTCTCAATATAATCCCTTAATCGCTTCTAACCGTGTGAAAGTGGTGACTTGGATAATTCATGTCATTTCTGTACATTTGATTTTGAGTTACAAAAATAGATATCGGAACTTTTAAACGGCGTTTGGTGCGCACGCATGGTACCTATTAAGAATAAGTAGTAAACTTCTTTATAATTTAATGTGCCTTAATAATTGAGGAAAAAATAAAAATACATTTTGCGCATCGCGTCTTGATACGCGATTGGTCATTTATTGGTTGTCATAGACGCAATGTACAGCAATTCGGAGCAATGAACAAGCAAGATTTCATGCGAATTATTAATGCCATAAGATTTTATAAAGTCAATCGAACTTCACCAATTCAAAAGACAATCTTATCATGCATAATACGTAAACGTTTCCTAAAAATCACACGTAAATTCGCAGTTACTGCAAAATTCTCTCAGCGAAATTCCGTCTAATGTTTGTTGGAATAAAATCTGAATATCCAAGCGTGAGCTGAAGGTAATAGAGTTTTTAGTCTAGATCGTAATTCCGGCTGAATCTGTGCACAGATGTGGGCTATCATTACAGCCATAACGGTTATAGGACTCATCATCACACACATTATAGTAATCGTTTTGAAGGTGTGTTCCACTGTGCATTGCGATATTGTGCCCCATAAAAATATATTTTGCATGGGAAGAATAAAATTTTATGAGACAATACTGTTGAAAGCTTATGGTAAATATCATAGGGCAATGCTGGAGATACTTTTATTCGAATATAATGCTGCTGTGAACTTGCAGAAAATGCCGTTGACTGTTTGTATTTATTGTTGAAATGATTAAAGAAAAATCCTTTATTAAATGTCTAATTTGAGGGAACTTTTCAATAAAGCTTTTCAGTTAAAAATATGATGAGTATTAACAAAAATATTAACATTTATTATTTTGATTTTATAGTATTGTAACTGGTCACAAACAAATAACATTCTGACAACCTCTTAAAATGCAGTAGATATTGAGTCCGTAAAATAAAACAAACCTTCTCTTTTCTTATTTTCAAAACTCGTCTAGTGTTAGCTAGTCTATCTACTGTCGTTTCTACAATATTGAAACACAACACGAACTAGTACGAACTCACTACTAATACTACCTCTTAATTAACATGGTTAGAGACTCCTGGATCAAGGCGGAACAAATCCCCAGTGATGCGTATCAACACTGGTATATTACCGCGATGAAGGCGATAATCGTTGCTGTATGTAGATTAGCCTCGATTGTTATGTACGTATGTATGTATGTAAAGTCTAGGTGTACATATTTTATGTGCTTGTATGTTTCTTTGATTTTTTAATATCTACTGAACTAAAACATTCAAAATGCGATTATCAAATTACCTACTAGCGGCTTGCCTTGGCTTCAAATGGGTTATTGTCGATCTATCCAGGGAAAACGACGTGAAATCAGTCACTGGGGAATTCGATACCCCTTCTTAAGACTTTTTGTCAAAATGGGACAGAAAAGGACATTAACATCTTACCTAACGATAGTGGTCTTATAACACAGAATTATTTATAGGTATTCATGTCACAAAGCGGAATCGACCTCAACCTAAAACTTATCTCATCATCATCATCATCAGCCTATAATGTTCCCACTGCTGGGACACAGGCCTCCTCTCTGTGAAAGGGAGTAAGTAGCCCATAATACAACACGCGGGCCCAGTGCGGATTGGTGGATGTCACATGTCTTCGTACTTTTGGTTCTAGGACATGCCGGTTTCCTCACGATGTTTTCCTTCACTGTTTTGAGAGCAGTGGTGATGAAATACTTAAATTACACAAAGTATGCGCCTGGCGGGGTTTGAACCCACGACCGATACCATTGGCCACCACTGCTCAAAACTTACCTGCCCATCAACAATTTCTAAACTAAGACAATAGCTCTGATTAACTACCAACAACAGGCGGTAAACAACCACGTACAGTTTATTATAAATTTATTAAACCAACTTTGCCATTACTGCGTTAGCGGCAGACTTCCGAGACTTTGAAGTCTAGACTTTGTGTTGAAGTCTCAAGTTTTTATAAGACAGCTTCTTGACTTGCGATGTTCGTGAAATAAAGAAAGGCGTAAGTTTGAAGTCGTTTCTCTAGTGGAAAAGAATACTGTTTGTTGGTACTAGTTTTTTCTTGATTCTTCTTTTTGACACTTGAAAATTTTATGCGTTGTTAGACAACACTTGGTTATGGCATGTTTTTTGAATTATGTGGCTGTAAAAATACTGGTATGAATCTTTGATTGAATATGTTTTTGTTATTTCTTTGAGTTATGTTATGCCTTGGTTTTCTATCAATTCCTTCTTCTTCTTCTTCGATTCCTTCTTCATTCAAAACTCTTATAAAAAACTATGTTAAAAATTAAATTGAATAAAAAATCAACTTAGGATCCGCGCTACAACCTGCTGAAACTTTGTGGTACTAAGTACATTTTTTATTGCAATTAGATGTAATGACATAGACACTATCGCCGCGTGAAACGATCATGAGTGGTGGCGCGTACTCTAATGTGATACTACTGTACTATAATGTGTGTGTCATTCAATGATCTTTCCTCTATTTACATTAAAAAAAGAAAAAGCGTTAATTTTTTTTGTAAACATAGATGACAAAAAACTGAAAAACAGTTTGTTGGCAGATGTAG
Organism: Agrotis segetum; assembly: GCA_036375495.1. NCBI lineage: Eukaryota > Metazoa > Arthropoda > Insecta > Lepidoptera > Noctuidae > Agrotis > Agrotis segetum. Next base: position 618,519 of record JAQSVV010000090.1, on the reverse strand, counting down.
CTCCCTTGATTAGGTTTGCTTCTAGAATAACAACCTCCTTAACAAAAAAGTCTTAAAGATCGAAGGTTCAGATGTGAATGTATTCATTAATTAAAAAATCCTATGCGAAGATACCAAAGATACGCTTTTTAAGACTTTTCATACGTCTAGACACATTTCTTTAAAACTTAGCCAGTCATTACCAAACAAATGTCTTTATAGTCACCTAACTTTGAAACTTAATTGTATGCATATTTAAATACCCTTTATATTTTAACATAACAACCCATTTATGTCTTCATTACAATATTGCTCTTCGAAAATGAATATTAAATGTTACGTTTTTAAGGTCGATAGTCCCTTAATTAGTGTGTCTGGCAGTCTGATTGGTGATTGCATTAAAATTTTATCGAGCCACTTATAAATGTTCTTGCTAATTAGTCTGACATTATATGTATACAACGTGTAACGTTAAATGCGCAAAACCGTGGGGTAACTCAGCCCATGTTACTGAACAATGTTTGTTCTAAGACTTTTGGAAAAATATGAATTTTCATACTGATGGGCCCGATCAATTTCTCATTTTGTTTGAAAAACCAAAATTTTTTTTGGCGAATTCCCTAAAGTTTTAGAACAAAGACATTGTTCAGTAACATAGGCTGAAACAAACTTAATTAATTTCATCGTTCAAACACCTTGAAAAACAAACAGTTTTTCTACAAAAAAAAAAATTAAACAACCGTCTTGTATTAAAAAAAGGTTGCACTCCAGGAGTGCCGGTAGAAGTGAAAACTTTTTTGTTACTATGTTTTATTTTTAATTTGAATGACGTCTTACTCATTTTCGATCAGGGTCACGTGACCCTGACGCGAGTTTTGGTCACGTGACCCTGACGCGAGTTTTAAATTTTTTACCCATTACAGAAAAAGTGTACAACGCCGCTAAAGAAGTTTTCACTTCAAAAAAACTGTCAACTGCAAAACGGCATTTAACAGTGATATAACGGTCGTTTTACGGTTAATTTTTCAACATATGTTTAACTCTGTAAAAAGACGGAACATGTTTAAAACTAGGTGTAAACGAAAGATAATTCAGTTTACGAACTACTCGTATACTAAATCCCAGTAATATTGCGTATGTATGTATTAAATTCAATTATACTTAATACGATGCCATAACAGTCTTCGCATTTGCTGGCTCCATGTTTGCATTCAATTTACGTAAGATGAGCCTAATATTGGCGGGAAATTTGCTTTTAATCTAAATGTTGCCAGTCAAAATATTATAACGCTTGTGATTCTGAATCTCGCGGGTTTACTAAGTGATACAATTTGATTGTTGTTTGCTTGTCATTACAGAAAAAATGATTTGGTTTCAGTTGACTAAATGTAAAATACTTTTAACCATGTCGTTGTCATAGTAGGTAAAAATTAGGAGTCTGAATTTGTATCCGTTGATAATAAAAAAAAAATTAAATCATCATCAAATGATTCAGCGTTCGGGAAATTGCGTAACGTTTTCTCGTCCAAAATACCTCAGTGCCTCAAGTCGAAAGTTTTCGACCAATGTGTGTTGCCAGTGATGACTTATGGCGCCGAAACGTGGTCCTTTACTATGGGCCTCATTAGTAAGCTCAGTACAGTCCAACGAGCTATGGAGAGGGCTATGCTCGGAGTCTCTCTGCGCGATCGACTCAGAAATGAGGAGATTCGTAGACGAACCAAAGTAACCGACATAGCCCAACGAATCAGCAAGTTGAAATGGCAGTGGGCAGGCCATATAGCTCGCAAAACTGATGGCCGATGGGGCCGTAAGGTTCTCGAATGGAGACCACGCACCGGCAAGCGCAGCGTAGGACGTCCACCCACTAGGTGGGCAGACGATCTTATGAAGGCCACAGGATCACGCTGGATGCAGGCCGCTTACAACCGGTCCTACTGGAAGTCCAAAGGGGAGGCCTATGTTCAGCAGTGGACGTCTTACGGCTGATATGATGATGATGATGAAATGATTCCTCCAGAAGTTGGAGTGGAAGAGATTGACAGTCAGACTTAGTGGTTAAATAACAGCCTGTTATTCATACCTTTTAGTTCCAGTACTGCGATGCCCATTTAAGACAGTCACGCGATCCAGATGTGGATGTATGAAGTACACTTGTCTTCCGCTCAACCCAAAGCGTAAAAGTATGACTTTTTTTTTGCGTTTCGTCTAATCATGAATTTGTGTTCTACATTTCCACAAGACAGAATAAAAAACCGGCCAAGTGCGTGTCGGGCCACGCACAGTGTAGGGTTCCGTAGTTGCCCATCAAAATACTTATGCGAACTAACTAAACTGATTCGCTGAATTTAATTTTAAAAAGAAGAATTTTCAAAATCGGTCCAGGAGTCTTTGAGAAATCGGGGAAAATACATAAGAAAAAAGATTACAACGAATTTAGAACCTCCTCCTTTTTTTGAATTTAGTTAAAAATAGTTGACGATAAAAACCTACCTATCCCCCAAAAACATAATAAAAGCTGTAAAAATAAAGTTGACAAACTTACATTTGCAATTGTCTCCGATACACTTTGTTTAAGAAAATATGATATCAAGTACATTTTATAAGTTGGTCGACTATTACTCGTAAAGTTGTAAAGCCTACTTAGTCATGATAATTTTCTTTTAAACTTCGTTATATGTACTACTATTGTGAATTTTTTCACACCCCCAAACATAACCGTTTAGCTGGTAGAGGGGGGGGGACACTCGAATCGGGCAAAATTTAGCAGTTTAAAGCTTAATATTTCACAAACGAATTTTTTTATCAAAAAATTGTTAATGGAGACTATCATTATTTTTTAAAGGCCTATTTAATGATACCCCACACTAAGGGGTACGCGAGAAAAAAAAAATCGTCACTTTACGTGTAAGTACTGGAGGTACCCTAAAAAAAAATGTTTTACGAGATTTTATTTTACCACTTTTTCGGCACAACAAATCCGTATATTTACACCAAATTACAGCTCTCTAGTACTGTGCGTCTCTGAGCTAAACTGCGGACAGACGGACGGACGGACATGGCGAAACTATAAGGGTTCCTTGTTGACTACGGAACCCTAAAAAAATATTCCAAAGAAATCATGGGGTAAAAATGCACAGATGAATCATATTATGTTTTTTTGCTCTAAAATTGTTTGGTTTTAAATTCTTTTTGTTTGATTATTTTTGTAATACTGTGTGCACTTTTGGCATGTACCAATAAACATTTTTTCTTTCTTTCTTTCAAACGGCAATTTTTCAACATAGTTCAATGATCCTCTTTATTTTAAAAGACAAAATCCGACAAGCGATCGCAGTATTACATCTAAAACAAGATCCTCAGGTAAAAGGCAGTGCAGTCTCTAGAGGACAGAGTACAATTAGACGAAGTAGCTACTACTAGAAATGGAATAGAAAAGCCGATTACGATGTACGGAATCGATGACGCCTAAAAGTAAAACAGAAGGTTAACTCCTCGTATTGAGCTTAATCAGAGGCCTTATCAATCTGAGTTTTGTGAAGTAAACTGGAACTTTGACATTTTCAAATTCACATTTCAAGGAAAATATTAGTTCCTTCTTCGCACAACAGAGGCGCTGTTCCATTTTCCCATACAAAAAACGCTTTAAATACTGTAAAGTAAAAGAATGAAAATTCGTGCTAAGGGTACAGAGGCCATAACATGAGTTTTCAGTTATTCTGACGTAAACTGGAACTTTGACATTTTCAAATTGACATTTTGACTCTAAGGAGCTTTTTGTCAAAATGTAGTAATAATACTTTTATTCATTCTTAGTTCGGGCTCGTTGTCCAAACATGTGTCACTAAGGCTGAAACCACGGGTTTCGTTCTTAGAGATTAGACATCCTTGCTTGATAATAAGTGTACAGGTTCGAAAGTACGGACATTTAAGACAACTGTTCTTACTTGCAAATAGTTAGCTGTGTTATTGCGATAACAACTAACACAGGACTATAGAACAATGAGATATTTTGCGCTGACTCCAAATGAATTGGTGTTAACGTAGGTGCTTAAATTCACATTATGTGGGTGCGTTTTCCGTCGTTGTGTGGACCTTACCTTCTGTGTTTATTTTTTTGTCAATGATTTGTTCCCAAGTCTCCCTATACCGTCGAACTTGTCATAAGGTGCTTAGAAATTAATAATGAATAGAACTATTTGTTTCAATTGCTTGTAAGACGCGTAATCTGATGGGGTCCTTATGATTGCTGTTTGGGGGTCGAAAGAGGATTATTTTTGTTCTTTTTAAAATAAATGTGCAAGGATTCAATTTGTTTTGACTGAATTGTGGAGTACTGTGATAAGTTTTTGTTGTTCATCATCATCATCATCATCAGCCAGAAGACGTCCACTGCTGAACATAGGCCTCCTCCTTAGACCGCTTCGCCGGACAACAATTCGTCACTTGCATTCATCCATATTATTATTTGTTGTTAAGTAAAAGTAATGTTAACGTTTTCTGAGCAATCAAATTTTACAATGACTTTAGTCTAAAGACAGATTAGGTTAGATATACTGCAGATATACTGCCTGTAAAAACTGAAGTTCACATCTAAACAATAAGACTTTTATGATATAAGACTAACTTATTTGCTTCTTTTAATTGCATACGAACATAAAGTTTCTTACTAAAGCTCAATAGTAAAAAGTAAGAGAATGCACAAAAAACACAACCCATCCTCTGAAAAGTCATAATAAAGCAGAAAAATCATGATGAAGAATGTGACAATAACAGCATACGTGGACATAATCCCATATTTCACTTTGGCCAAAATTATTTTAAAATTAAAAGTGCAATCCAGTTTCACTGCACTCATTGTCTAAAAAAAGAATTAAAAAGTTGGAACTGTTTTTTTACAATAGACTCAAGCTCTTTGCGAAATGGACTTGTCCCAGTTAAAGCTTTCAAGTCTCATTTTAAAACACGGTTCTAGGCACCGTTTTATTGTAATGTTTTTCATTTATTATGTACGTGTATTAAGATAATGTGGGTGTAATTTTTTTTTTTTGTTACTGAGTAATATTTGCAAGGACTGGTAAAGGTGAATGGCTGAATAAGTTGTAGTCATTGGCTCATTCTTAATGTTAGCGAATTATTCACGTTTGTCTTTACGACTATTTTATGCGATCTATTCTCAACACGGTATGACAATACGGAGATTAACGATTTTATAACTGAAGTTCAGGAAACAAAGAAGAAATAGTCTTGGAGCGTCCTACACTTTCGGAGAGATTACTGAAAAGACAGCATTAATTTGCTTATAATTATGTTCTATTTTCACATAATAAAAAGAGTACGTCACGGACGGTCTGTTGTGTGCAACGCAACTAGTAGGTAATTCACAACGACGATTGCGATTATAAAATTTGACGGAAAATCTTTACCAAGCGGATTCAGCGTAAGAATTATTTTTACGCAATTTTGGGATAAAGTGGAAATGAGACAGCTTAAACCAAAAATAAAGTCGAATTACAAAGCTAAAATTGTTTTTATCTCTCTTCAAAAGACGTAAAATAAATACCTAACAAGACGCTTCAAAGACAATAATTCTTATTCTTTCATAGTAATAAAACAGGGTAAAAAATAACTTACCATTTTCCCTATCCAAAAATATTCAAACCACATCCGAAACAGGCGCTGAAAGTGGATGCGTCGCCATATTTCATGGTCTCTCATCTCTAGTGCATATTGAATCTGAAATAAACCGCGGCGGAGGGGACGCACCACAATGGCGCGAATGACAGCCTCAGAAGGCTTTCACCTGCCTTAGAGAACGTTCACACTGAGACGGGGTTGAAAAAAATAGGATCCGTGTTACTGATCCGTTTCTCTGCAGTGAGGCTTCTTTTTTGACCATTCTGTATTTATAAATCTTGGATAAATCTTGAATGTTGGGTATATTTTAATCAGCATTTGATTCTGCTGCGATTTTACACGCATTTTATTAATTTTAATTTGTTAACGTTTTCTTTTGGTTTAATACTTTTCTTAAATAGTTCTGTATTATAATAAATAGCGATACGATTTCTGATATTGCTATTAAAGTACAGTTTGAACATACTAGTCTACGTGATTTTAAATGATGATTCTTGAAAATAACGTCTTAGAAAAAGTCCGACGACGTTCCTAGAGCCCGCTTTACGACTCAAGTCCTTTTGTGTCCATGTCATTATATCAATATGAATTAAAAAAATGTAGTACCTGGATTAATTTTCTGCGAGGCATGTTTGAAAATCAACTCCTATATCTACGGATAAATCGCAACGACAAGACGGATAGTATAAACTCAACATAACGCACCTCTACGTACGTTTGCGTACCTTTTTATTATTTACATCGCATTTTCAACGAGTGTTTGCTTTGAGTCTTACTTTGATTCGGAAAGTGGCGTGGGTGATGTGATCTGAATACAGGAGGGAGGTTCGCGCACTTGTGGGATAGTTGTGGACTTAGTTCCTGTAGACATTGGTGGTTTGAAGAAAAGTGGGGTGCAAAAATATTATTGTTAGTGTGTAAGGCCTTTGATTGTCATAGACAGGTATTTACACAAATATATTGGTTGTCATAAAATGTGAAAAGAGAAGAATTTGCGTAGACTCTGGATAAGAAGACTCATTTGATGGATAAAAAAAAGAAAATATTACCTATATTCATCGTCAAATCTAGAGTTTGACTTCGATTAAATTTAGAAAGTGGTGACACTTATGGTTAAAGTAACTGTGAACGTACTCGTAGTTTCTGTAGACATTCACAGTCTTGATGGAAGGTCCCTTAGTTGTTTTTTTTTTGCAGAAGTATTATTGATATTATGGAAAAAATTGACTGCCAAGGACATAAAAAAAAACCAAACGAGATAAATATTTTCTGAAGTTTGTGGAAAATTGAACAGTATTGTAAACTAGCTGTGGATACCAGAACTTTACTCAGTAGGTACATTATCCATTACAGTCAGTTGTCAAACATGATAAAATATTACTTTATAAATTAATGACATCTACACATTTTTGCTGTTTTAGTGCAATGGATATATCAATAAAAAACGCTCTTCTTCTCTCATAACCATATCCAAACTTTGCTGTGCCCGACAGGGTCCATAATTGTTTCTCTCTAATTGTATCTTTACCACCTGTATGTACATTATGGATTGCAATAAATCATTTGAATTGAATTGAATTGTCAACAATCCGGTTCGGGATTCAATACACTTAGTAAAAAATACTTACGCAAATACGGGTTTAAATATTCTCGTTAGAAATACTAGTAGAAACCTAGCTCCGTGTCAATACTTTGGCCACTAAATCCCCGAAACTAATTCTCTAAAAGACCTCAACCATCCCGTAACGGATCAAGTTATTCCCAAACACCGAAATTGAACAATCGGAAGAAGATTCACTGAACACACATATCGAATTAAATCACTTTAGAGCGGGCGCGTGAAATGATACAACACCCTGTTATTTGTAACAGTTACAACTTGGAACAGGTTCTGTTCCAAATTAACAGTTCCACGTAAGAGAGCATTTGCTCAACTCTGCGTAAAGTATGGACCACTCTACTGAGCGTAATCATTGTCAAAGATTAATTAGTTTGCTAGTGGGATTTAGATTATGCCTAAAATTCCAAGTGAATAATATATGCTATGTGCTTGTAGTCGGTTCATCAAAATACCCTAGCTTTTAATTCAATATCAGTATAATATATATTATACAACCCAGTAACTGGGTAATACGATACCCCATGGTAAGACTGGTTGTCAGAAAGAGCTTTTGACTGACAGTAACGACTGTCAAAGATCTACAAATAACAGCCAAGACCAACGGCTTTACGTGCTTTCTGAAGCACGGAGAAAAGTCGTTATGACAGATGGTCACCATCCACAGACCAACCCCGGCAAGCGCGGCTTAACTAGAATGATCGGCCGGTGCGGCTGTAATTTTTTAGCCGCGATTGTCACTCATTATGTCTTTGAATACACGCAGTCAGTTTTTAAACCAACAATGTTATTTATTTAAACTAAAGTTCAAAATGTCATCCAATCAGGAACCCATGTTACATGAAAAGCTACTACGTTTTTCCGCCATTCATTTGTCTCTGAAAAAACAGAGTTACAAAACAACTGGCGACACAGAGTAACGTTTTTGTGCGAGTGATGTAGGACTGAAATTAGTTTACAAAACTTTGTTGATAATGAAAATCTCATAGAGTGTTTATGGTTTTGGTATAATAAACTTTTATGTTTGTAGTTAGGCATAGCAATTTTATAAATTAATGTTAAAATTAAACACGTACCCGTAGAGAGTAAAACAAAAGTACTTCGGGTTCTGTAAAAGTTTAAATATTTAATACATTTCGCACTCAGAGCAGCAGCTTTGACAAATGAAAAATATTTTGTTTACTATAAAATCAAAAGACCGTGTAGAATTTTTATACATAAATTATTTATCGACCACTTATTTCTCTCCCACTCTACTCTCTCTTCCAGTTTTTAAAGTGAAGGTTAAAAATATAAAAATTGTTTATGAAAAGAAAAAAATCGATTGCTAGCAGGAGTTGAACTTATGACGTTACTGATTAAGTACACCAGATGCTTTAACCACCATAGCATAAAAAGAATGGAAAGAAAAATTCGAACTTGTTGAGCATGACTACGATGGCTTAGTTGGTTAAAGCTTTTGGTGTACTGAATCAAAAGATTCAAGTTTTTCTTTCTTCTAGGAAAAATCTTTACCTCTATAATAATAATTTATTTATTTATTTGTCTAAGACACAAGTATCCATAATTGTGTTAGTTTATGCCTTATGTTTTGTAAAATAAACACCATATCTAATACAAAATGCGTCATTTATTCTATTCTAACGTCACAGTAATTATAATCATCAAAAACTCATACCTAAAAGACCTGCCGCATCTACTCTTAACTGGTCTATGTATGAAAATCAACTCAGCCTGCTCTCAACGCTGTTCATTTGTCACGAGCAACACAAAAAGCTTGCGGTTACCGCCGCAAAGTATTCTACCTACTCTGTCGCCTACATTATGAGTTTAATTTCGTCAACTCTAAGCGTTATTCATTTTAATGTTTCCCAACAATTAATTAATTTTATAAAAGTATTTTGGGATTTTGTTAATTTGTTGCATTTTGCTGTTGGCAATTTTTTGTTTAATCGTATTTTTAGGTGCTCGGTAATTTATTTTTAAACGTTTATTTTTTGTATTTATAGGAAATATATTTTCGACATTATATTAGCAGATTACCAAACTTAACAAAATCAACAATAATTATGATATCAATGTTAGTAAATTCTGACATTTCTATTGTAATATTTAGCAGACTTGAGACAGGTTCTCGCCATGTTTTTCTGGACAAATCTCGACGAGGACACACATACAGACCAACTTAAAAAAAAATATATATAAGTATACGTAATTTGGCTTTTCACGTGTTAAAATTTTCGACTTTCCATGTGTATTTCCCAAAAAAAAAAAACAAAGAGTTTCGAATTTAAGAACGACTAATAAATTAATAAGAGAAAACACACTAGACTGAGGGAAGTGCATACACTTGCTTTAGTTTGTAATTAAACCAAAATCTGCATAAACAGGACGCTTTGCCTAGCCCGTCGTGTAACCAAGGCACACAAACTTAGTTCCCAGAATCGAGTTCTAGTTTCGCACTACTTATAAACGGCTTAACCCATAAGTTAGAAGGAGATTAAAGATCTTGAACCTGTCTCAAGAACAGTGCTATTTTAGTATAGAACTAGGGAAGTTGGCAAGTTACAAAGCCAATCTGATGATCTTTATCTTAGTTCTAGGACGGTATTAGTTTGTAACAGTAGTGTAGTGCTAAGAAAACAGATAAAGGTAAATGGACGCCTATGAATGTGTAATCATTCACCTGAGTCTTAATGCCAGAATTACATGACGATAAAACAAGTGGTGGGAAAAATATAACTGACCTGAAACACATATTGTTGACGTATTCTCGTTTGAGCAACGACTTTTCGAGCAATGATAGTATTAGTAACCATTAGAGTACCTACGGTAGCTGCAGATTGGGGATATGTGTTTGATGCGACGACCCTTCTACTTTGCACAGTAGCCTTTTGGAAAATAAAATACTTAGCCTTTGTAGTTATTAAAAGGAGAATACATTTAAAAAAAATACCGAGTTATTTAAGAGTTTATTCATCGAAGTATTGTTTTAGATAACAAACAAGAAAAAGAGCTATGAAAACGTTGATGCACGAGTATTTTAAAGTGTGTTCTATCTTTGAGTATAAAACACTTGTTTCCACCAATTATGAGAACCTTTAGCTAGTGACTATCCAATAACCACTGAACGTAACGGAAATCACCAATATCTAATTTTAATTTCCACGTCCCTAATAAATAAGTAGCTACAAAAATTCCGGAAATTACACATCGACGAATACGTACATATTTCCGAATTAGTTACGAAGCTAATAAATAAGTTCCCTACTTATCATAATTACCAATATTATCCGATTTCCTCTATAGCGAATTAAATGAGGACGAGAATCACTAAGCCCACGGGAATCTTCCCCTTCGAATTATCTGTTTCCGATTAGAAATAGGAATAAATTTTATTACAGGCACATCTAAGACAAAAGGGCAAAGTCGGAAAACTTTTGAAGATTAATTCTCTCGATAAAATTTCACGCTTGAAATCTTGTAACTAGGTACGAGGAGGGCCCGTGGACCGATATCGGTTGGTTTCTGCAGAGCTAGGACGGAATAGATAGGTATTGAGTTTGAGAATTTGGAAACACTTGAGAATTTTAGTAGAACAGTACCCTTAGCACGAATTTTCACTATTTGAGACGTAAAGTAAACTGGAACTTTGACAATTTTCAAGGTTAAAAATTAGCTTCTTCTTCGCACATCAGAGGCGCTGATCCATGTTTTCATACAAGAAACGAAATACTGGAAAGACGCTGTAAAGTAAAAGAGTGAAAAGTCGTGCTAAGGGTACTGGGATCGGGATCGCGGGATTATTCCCTAACCGTAACCCCGGAACGTAACAGGCTATGAAGGACACCGTGGATTTTAGTCAGTAGAAGTCTGACAGTCCCTCCCGCCCTGCCCGGGGTTGGAGGACTCATTTGATGATTTTACCACGCTAAAAAAAAAAAAAAAAAAAAAAAGGGTGCTGGGATTGTGTTACAAGCAAGTTTCCGCAATGCTGTTTTTTTTTTTAAACTGCTACACACTAAGAATTGCTCCTGTTCGTGGGTGCGTTTACAACCATAGAAACTTACATACATATACAAAACCCAGACTCAGCAGAACAACTACTTCCAGGTCATTCAAATATTTGTTCCGTTCGGGGATCGAACCCGCGACACGCTACACAGCAGTCTCAGTCAGTATTATTATTTTGAGTTATTGTTATTGTTATTTTGAGTATAAAATAAATAGTAAAGTAAATAGAAAAGGTTGTGGTAGCCAATCTGAACCTGTGTAATATTTTTATGTCAATTTTATATTGTGCGAAAAAGATAGAAAGAAATCGTGTGGAGTTTTAGTTGAAATTCCGAACTAGCTAAAATACCACTTGTTATTTAAACACATTCAAAATAAAATTTCAACAAATCTATATAATAAAATTCATGTAAAAATAAAACATCTAGAAGTACGTAATCAAAACTTACATTACAAAAAAAAATTTGCTAACCTTCACGACGCCCGCGCCGTCCTACGGTTGTCCACTCTATACTTTAATGCCGCTCGAAGGACCGTCTCATCTCCGTCCCCAAGGACTCGCGGGCTCCTGCCTTTTTATGGCCTCTTCCCAGTCCGACACTGCTTTAATGTACGCTAAGGAACATTTTATCTTTTTTAGTTTGTCTCTAAAGAAAAAGGGTTCATTTAGCCTGTGACACACTTCTGATAGTCGGATAAGATAAACCCATTTCAGTTTTATCAAGTATTTTCCGCTTCACCGGATTAAGGGTCGGGACCACAAGTTATAAACTGTATCTACTTTAGATTTGATATTGAAAGATATCGGCTGGAGTTTTTGGAAGGTTATTTATGGGTATGGACAAACTGGTATCTTTATTTGACTAACAATTTTACCATAAGTCTGTGTTATTCCACTTTTGGACGAGGTCTCTTCACGATTTCGAGTTCTTCCAATTCAATGCTTATCCCTCTATCGTCTTTGAGATTCTCCGCGATGCCTTCTGGCTTTTTCAGATCTCCACATAGTTATTATTCTGCTCACCGTTCAGTGGCTTATACGACTTATTAAATTACACTTATTAATTTATTTTAAATTATTAATCATATAATATTGTTCTGTCATATAAAATGAGTAGGTACATATTTTATAATACAACATGTAAAAACACAGTCATCTTTTATCCTTTTATTCCATGGATCACCCATTTTCATGTTCCCTTTTACTTTTAAACAACAGTAAAACAAAATTAAACGAATATTTTACCCTCTCCGACATAACGACATAACAAACAAAATAAAACCAGCAATCCAACAACTGGGCTCGCTACGATTGTCCTTTATAGCTTGGAGGGATGACCAGAGCTCTGGGGGTCTGGCGCCTGCCCAGCATGATATAACATTATATTCTATTGATACAAGTTATTCGTAATAAAGTACCGTATTGTAGGAAAATCTGTGCCATTTACATGGAAATTATGTTTTGCTTCGTACTGTGAGGACGAAAGTGGAATGGTAGCAGATTTTTTTGGGAAATGAAATCATGTTTAAAGTGATATCGTTTTGTGAGAATTTATTATGTTGTTTGCTGACAATAAAGTATCACTTTTTTTTTAAATCTTATTTACAATACTGTTCTTTCAGTATTTTATATTTCATTTCGCCCACACCATCGTAAGAAAGAAATAAGCTCAGGCCTTTTTCCATGAGGGCAGAGAGTAGGCAGAAACTAAAGATCCTGCTACGATTCGCTGGGGTACACTACTTACTCTTTTGAAAAAACTAACACTACTTCAAGGTAAATGAAGTTTTCATAATATTTTTATGAAATATCAGTGCTTTTGACGACTGTTCATCACTGTACGGTAAAAAAATAAACAAGTAAGGCAATCATCAATAAAAAAATAAATTGTCCTATTTACTTACCCTACCCATTCGTCAATCAATTAGATATTCACAAAACAGTTATATTATTCCTAAATACTTAGTTGCCAACCAACTCACAAACTAATTTAGAATTCTAAGTAAGTACCTACCTAGAGAATAACAAAAACAATCCTAAACAAATATAACAAATGTTATACCCGGGGCGATTGCTAACTTACTTTGAAATTATAATTTCGGTATTGACATAATTATATTAGTTAACTAGTTACGGTGAACTTTGTAACCGGGATAGGGCTACCATTTTGTAATTAGAAAATTGTTGATAAAAAGTGGATGACAATTTCCAATCGCAAATCTAGGACATAACTCTTATCGAGGACGGACGTTGAACGAGGCTATGAGTATTTCGGGCACCGTAGTAGGCGCAGGCATGTGGACGGCGAGTTAGGCCCGGCGCCCACTATCGGCATCGGCACGGCTGAGGATTTTAGGTGTTAAAAAGCATTATACTTTAACTTCATGGCAATAACGTAGATTTATCCATTATAATTATATATCATGGAAATTTCAACTTTATTACCATGATCGTAGTAACAAAAATACCGCTTCGGTATGCTTGAAGCTACTGCATTGGCAATTTCCTTTTAAAGTATAATGCTTTTTATCACCTAAAATCCTCAGCCGTGCCGATGCCGATAGTGGGCGCCGGGCCTAATGTTGTGTCGGATTGCATCGAACTATGAGATGAATTACCCTGGTGGGGTTCAAAACCAGGACCCGTAAATTCGTAAATCGGGACCGATACCACTGGGCCAACACTGCTCTCAGCAGGAGGACTTAGATTACATTTAAAACCTTTTTTTAAATACCACATAAATGATAGGGCCGCAACAAGTCCGAACGGGTAGTTAAAAAGCCTGGCATTATAAGTTAAATTCGGTTAGATGACAACCCTGCAAAAGCCTAACCTTGGCAGTTTTAGAGTTCTGCTTCGTAAGGTTGTTTGATCTATATTTTGGTTGTTTGATTATGTTAAAACTGTTTAGGTCAGGGCTGTATTGTTACTGTTGCTACAGTTTCAATGGTTCTTCTCCTTCCGTCAATTCTTGTAGTAAATACTAATAATTATGGTGAATATTATGTAAAATTAATTACTCAAGATTTTTTTTTTCTTATTCGGAAACGATTGATTTTATCAACGTTTCCCATTGTAACGATAGACTTATAGAATGAGCTTAGCATTGCTGTCACGATTAAAAAAAAACACTGCCCAACACTAGTGTCGCCTGTGTTGTAGTTGTGTTGACTAACATTTGGAATTATCAGAACCCAGACTCCTGCTTACTTGTTTGATAGGCTGTCATGGACTAGTAGACATAGAATTGGTGAGGGCAGAAAATGTTCGCAACAGCTTTCCATCCCACAGCATAAGTCGGCAGCTTTTAGAGGCAGTTTTCGGTACGCAGCTAGTAAGTGTTGGAACAATATCCCTCCTCCCATTAAATACAGTAAAAGTTCTTCGACATTTAGGTCAAAATTGAAGCGATTTTTACTAACACATCAAAAAGAGTTTGAAGACATTCGAGCCGACATGTCAGCTATTTGAGAAACCTGTAATGTATATTTACCTACTTATTTCTTATTTTTGTATGAATATATTGTATCATTATTAATATTGGGTCCATTTTTTGAGGTATGATCCGATAGCCACTCACTTAGTTTATCTCAGGCAGTTAATTGTAAGTACACTGTGCACTGAATATTTAGAATATGTTTGTAAGTACAAATGTGGTTAGTATTAGTATCTGTATGTAGTAACTGTTGTCCCAGCTATTTTTCACGTGGGTTTTTTTGTCCAAAAAATGTGCAAATTTCGTACTGTAAAACGTATTATTATAACACGTATTTGATTTCGAGCGTATGGCACTCATTGGGCTGCAGCTGAAAATCAGCGTCAGGTGGCAAACTGTGTGTTGCCGGCTGACATTATGCTGAGCTGAGGCCCTTTGGCATTAATTTTTATTAGTTTGTATTGTTATAGTTTTAAGTTTTAGCACAAGTGCCAATAAACGCAATTTTCTTTCTTACACAAACTCATATACTCAGATGAAGGAATAGGCAGATAGAACGTGCGCGAACAACAAAGCGACCACAGTTTTTATTTATGTGTGCGCGGCAGATAAGTGGCGCCGTGTACGGACACGTGCATCTGTGTGCGTTTACGGTTGCCAGATATTGAGAAATACTCCCACATTTTTGTTCAGTTACATTGCTCTCAAATACTGTACTACATTTTTTTTAAAATTGGGAACGCTATTTTGCTTTATGGTTATACCTAGAGAGCAAAAGCGTGTAGTATTTATTATTTAACAGAATAATAATAAGGAATAAAAGTTAATATGCGTAATTACCTACTACCTATTTAATTACTCCTTACCTATTTAATTCTCACAATAATGTACCATGTACCATCACAAGTTGAATTATGACCCACCATAAGCTTATTTTCCCAGAGACATTCAAATACAATTAGGTCCACATTCGCGTAAACATACATATCCATGGTAACAACTTTGATCTTTGTCAATTTGACAGATTCAAACGATTTATTGTCAAAATGGGTCATGATTCCACTTTGTCGACTGTACATGGATTCTTTACATAAAAATACTAGATACATGTTTCAGGTTTCGCATAACCAAAAACTAATGTTGTATAGGTACTATAGATTACGACTGTGCAGTTGTTTTGACGAATTTGATCGATATTTTTAATGCACAATACACATTCCTCTAATTCAGGGTAATTTACCCGTCATAAACTAGCAACACAGACGATTTACTGTTAAGGTTTTGTGTTTCAAGTGAGCCGAAAATATTTTATGGAAAATAAATACCAAAACAATAAAAATAACAAGAGTTACCTGTGGAAAGATATTCCATCTTGTTTTCTTTCTTTTTGTGAACAACTTTTGCAGTGTTTAAACACACAAGACGGCATGTTTTGACATAAAATGGCAAATCACTAGTGACGTGTGAGCGAGACGATGCGTAGCTTGGTACTGTCGCGAGTTCGTAGCAACTTTTGATTTTGTATTAACTTTGGTGGAACCACTCGCGTGTTCTGAGCGCTCTATCTGCCTATTTGTTTTATCTGAGCTCATATACATAAACATCGGGTCTGGACCCAGAACAAGTACTTTTGGATCAGTTTCTTTTAAGCAATCGTGACACCTTGGACCGCACTGAAATTAGGCAAGTCACAATCTAACAGAAGTATATCTGGTAAAAACTTAAAGTCAGTTTCTAAACTTAAAAGCAACTGTGAAGTCAGCTAAAAAATTATACTTACTTATTTTAAAACAACTCCCAACAAACTTAGTTAAACGGATCAACAAAAATACATTCTGTCTGGCATCTAGTCTGCAATTGTTTCTGTCTTTCTTTTTCTGTATTTCTGTTTGAAACAAAGAGCAGACTGCAAAGACCAGTAATGAGAAAATGACAATTGGATTTGCTTTGTCAGCCAGCCTGGGAACTTGGAACTATGCAAAAAGGGATGAAGATATAAAAGGATGAACACGAGTGGTTATACGTAATTATTGCTTTTAATTAGTTCTTGCAAAAGTACTTACGGTTCTGGTGGCCTTTGGTAACGTGGAATGAAATTGGTTTTTATTGAAGTTTTTGCATGCAAAGCGGATTTTGTTTAGTCTATAGATGTCTGGAAAATTATTAGTTTCTTTCGCATGAGGTTTTAAATTAGGCTATCCGTTTTCATTTCGTTCAGAAAATGTGGTTATGAAAAAAAAAAAATGGAGACAGGATTTTCTTTTTGTTTTTAGCTTTGTGTTCATCGTAAAATATTTTAGTAAATAAGAATGCTATAGGAATAACTTAATCGGCATGGTTATATGACCAGGTGTATGAATGTGAATGAAGCGAAAGGAGTAAGTATTTAGAGAATCGTAGCAGGTGGCGCTCAGTAGGTTCTGCCAACCCCCATTGGAAGAGGGCGTGAGTTATGTATGTTATTGTATGTATGTATCTATGGATACGTAAACCATATCCGTGTTTCCACAAAAAAGTTAAACATCTCTGTTGAGCACTTGTCTTGTCACTGCATTTGACGGTGATATAAGGGTGCTTGTACACGGCGCATGTAGCCCGCGCAAGTGTCTCAACATGCTCAAGCTACATGCGCCGTGTACAAGCACCCCGCGTGTAGCTTGATCAAGTAGCTTGCGCATGATAGGTACTCGCGCGGGTAACCCGCACGTTTACTTGCGCGGGTTACATGCCCCGTGTACAAGCACGCGTTTTTTTTGACTAAAATCCACGGTGTCTTTCAATAGCCCTTTATGTTCCGGAGTCACGGTAAGGAAATAATCCCCCGACCCCGGCAGGCTTTGGCCCTCTGAGAGGGGGCCCCGTCAGGTACAAGCACCCTAAGGGTCGTTTTGCAATTACATTTATTTAGACAAGTGTTTAACACCGACACCGGAAGTATCAATTAACGTAAGGGACATTTTGGGGAAAATGAGTTATATATATCATTGGATTCAGAATTTCGCGCTCTATCGATTGGTATTATTAAAAAAAATCTATCTTTAAAAAAATGTCCCTTACAGTACAAAAATTTTGACCGCGAAACACGATTTCGGGAAAAAAAAATTGATGTAACAGTCATTAATACTTTTTCTTCTCAAAAAATTGAAGTAAGTCACCGTACTAAATAATTTACTCCCTTACCTTAGTCAAAAATAAGTCGATTTAAATGACAATGTCCCTTACTTTAAATAAAATGCCTCTAACCTTAAAAACCATGTCCCTTACCGTAAATAAAATGTCTCACACTGTAAACAACATGTCCCTTACTTTAAAAAATTGTTTGACGATATCCGAAGTTTATATAAAATGTTAGGGATCGGTGACACTTACGACATAAAAAAATCTGAAGAATTACCTCGAAACAATTTAAATGCAACAGAAAAGGGTAAAGAAAGGAGGTGTTATTTTTTCGGCCCAACCATGTACCGAGGTACAAATTATTATTAAAATCCCTTCCAATAATTAGTATTTTTAGCAGTATTTAAAATCCTTCAATACTAGATAGAAAAAGAAATAAAAGTATATGAAAAAACACTACTTCGCAACGGAACTGCGTTCAAAGAAACGTTTATGACAGCGTTTACGCCTGTCAATCTGTTTCATCTGTCAAAATCACGTCAAAATATGACATCGATGTTTCGTTATTTGACAACTTTTTGACAGTAATGATTATCAACAACAATAGAAAAAAACTATCGAACTAGGTCGGGAACCCTGGCTTTTGGCCGGCAGATAACCAAACGCAAAAAATAATACGAAATGTGAAATAAATGCATTTTTTTAAATTATTGTTCCCATGATTATTCACAAAATATGTGTACTAGTAATTATAACTTATTTGAAATACATAAATAAATTCTATAAAGTACATTTTTGGGTTTTCACACGTTTATAAATGAAGTTACGAAACGCATCATGTCGGAGACGTACGACATTGCTAGATTGAAAATCAATTCTTGGGTTGCAAGTTTTAACATTTTGGATCGACAATTTCTTATGGTACAAATGCCCAAATAAATACAACATATTTTTTTTCAAAATCTTCGATTTTTTTCCTATAATTTCGTATTTTTGTCCTTGAGGTACACGGCTGGGCCTTAAATGTAGGGAAGAAATTAACACCTCCTTTGGAAAATTACGGCCGTTAGACATAAAAAACAAACTATAGCCAACAGAAATAAATCATCATTATAATTTCTAAATATACCTACATAGGCTTCACCCAAGGAACACCACAGTACCCGATTTCCATTCTTAGTCGGAATGAGCTGAAATTACTGCAGATGAAATACGTCAAACAGATATTTATTGCTTCATCTTTCACGCAACTCATGCACCTTTTATTCTGTCTTTTCCCCTTACGTCCGCTCTACTCGTCACTTCTACTTTCATTGCCATCATACTAATATCATGTTTCGCACAATTCCTATGCCTTAATTCATCGACCTTTCGTTTCCATTACATTCATTCTATATCGGCTCTGAAGAAGATAGGTATCCTCTTCAGAGCCGCTACCTACATCATCACTTCTTGCCAGGTGGAGAAAAAGTGGTAGTAAGCAATAAATTCCAAGAAAACTTAAATTAGGTAATCGATCGGTAACGATCAAAGCCGCGTTGACGCGGTCAGAGTGTGCTCGGACCAAGTGGGCTCAAACGAGTAAGTTGCATACAAAGTGTACACGGATAGTGGTTAATACCGTTAAATATTTTATAGTCAACAAAGAAAAAAAAACGAATTTTGTTTTATATAGTATCTGAATTGTCAGAGACATGTTAATCGAAGAGTTAAGACGGGAAAAACATAAGTCTTTTATAGCAAAAGGATAGTAATCTGTGAGAAGGAGAACAATTTGGACTATTCCTTTGATTCAGCGATCACGAAGAACATCGCACATCTAGCAATTTTAACAAGGAACACGTAAATCCTGCTTCATAAACATCTAAAACTATAAAGAACTGCTTTGAGCGTAGTAACCGAGCTAGTTCGGAGCAGTAGAACGAGGTCCGACTCGAATCAGACTTAAATCTGCGATAGCTTTTTTTTTTTTTTTTTACGTGGTAAAATCATCAAATGAGTCCTCCAACCCCGGGCAGGGCGGGAGGGACTGTCAGACTTGTACTGACTAAAATCCACGGTGTCCTTCGGTAGCCCTTTGTGTGCCGGAGTCGCGGTATACGTATGTCCCGCAACCCCGGCAGGACTGTGGCCCTCTATAGGGGGGCCCCGTCACTATGCTGACGCTCCTTGAGGCGCGCGTGGGACACAACGCGCCGTCGACCCGGGCATGGTCCTTGGTCGGGCAGCGAGTTAAATCTGCGATAGCTAGCAGTAAAACCTGAAACTGAACTCATTTACTCTTTAATCTCATTTCCATAGTGCTAAAATAGTATAAATTTTAGTAGATAATCTACTGTTACATTAAATCGCAACACTGACAAAGTTCTTTACAATAAAATTTCGTACAATTTTCTATTTCTCTTGCTGCTTACACTATGCTCGACGGATTACCTCTAAAATTTCAGTAACGTAACGGTCATCTAAACATTTTTTTCTAATGTAAAGGACATGCTATTTTTGAAACTACTGGGTATTTCTCAATCTTTCGTATAAAACAAGAAAGAAGGGGAAATTCTAAGAAACTTTGCTCTGAACACCATAAAAATTGGACCAGACAGTAAAAAGTTATGGACAAAATAAAAAAATAAAAATCGTTTTTTGGCTCTCCTGAAAAGTCGTATTTTGTCCCTTACGTTAATTGATACTTCCGGTATGTTTAACTATTTGTGGTACGACAAAAATATTCTATGTATTATATGTAAAATTAAACAAACGGTAAACCGATCTTCTACTATTGTTTTTGGCTGCAACTGAATAATTTAATTATTTTCGATAGGTTGATCTCGTTGGTGAAACGAATCGCAATTAAGCGTAATTAACATATTGAATACATTAACTTTTTTGGGAAAAAAGCCATCTGAATACACAAGATTGGATATTTTTTATGAATTTAATTAGAAGGAATGCCAGTGCATATTTGTGTTTTCCCCTTTTGTCCATTTTTTGCCTTTTTCGTTGCTGAATTTCGAGAGTACATACATTTTAGTATTTATGAAATGAAAACATGTGTTTGATTTGTTTGTAAGTATGATGATTTTATGTGTGTGCTACAATGTTTTTATCGACTATTTGTTATCATAAAAGTTTCTTTTTAATGCAGGTACATTCTCTTAGTTTATCTTGGACATTATTGACACCAAGTAATGGAAAACATAGAAAGGAAATTTTGACTTATAGGTTCAATCAATGGAAGTCTAAAGCCATGTTGTAGGCTGGTTTTATCTGGATAGTAATTCCCTCGAATGACATCTTGGAGGCCTGAGACAGCAGATGATGAAAAAGAAGGAAAGGCGATAATTTTTTTTTCTGACTACTGTAACCTATCACTGTTGAAAATGTTGGGGGAATATTCTCCGATATATTGTAAAATTCAGTACATAAACAGAAGCAACCTTAATAAATTATTTTATACTTGTACTTGAATTGGAGTTGAACCACTCTTTTTCTAATGTAATTTTCAGAGAAAAGTATAGGAGGCAACTATTAAAATGCTTTAAAATTACAGCAAAATTACCTCATTTTTAAAGTATCTACTTAAACCATAACTGCGCTCTAATTTGAGCACACAAAAATTAATCCTAATAAAGCCTTTTATCAAAACACTGTCATGGGGTGGGTTCTATTGTCATCAGGTCGCCATTTTGCCGAATACCCGATAATGGAAGCAATTAAAATGTATGGAGGCTTAACTGCAGTGCCCTATGCCGAAATTAATTTATAGTCGGCCAAAATAACCCCGGGGTTGCTAGCTACCCCTGTAAACGGCGAATTTAGGTTTACATGTGCGCATTGAAGACCATTCAATTATGTTCTTTTTTAGTGAACGTTATGTGTGTGAGTGAATGAATGAGTGGTCACTCGTGTGTGAGTGAATGTGTGCTTTGAAGGTTTTCGTGTTGTTTTTCTGAAATGATTTTCATTTGTTTTGTTAAATGAGTTTTGTTATCGTTTCGTAGTCGTCAGTACCTATGGGATATTGCATTAAAGTTGCGTCATGTTTTTGTAAGGGCGCTATCAGAAGGAACAGGTCATTTTTAATCTGCCATCATAGACTTATAGCATGAACTCAGCCTTTCCAAACCATATAAGACCATGTATTTTTTTCCTTTATGATGTCCACAGAAAACAGATGGTTCTATAGTTTTCTCTGGCTCATCCTGGGCTCATCCTAGATAGTATTGAAATTTAGGCAGAAAGTGCTTGGTCTATGGTCTAGGCATGTGGCTACCACGCTTAATTCTCTAACATTTCTTAAAATATACTTGAAACTAAAATACAACAAGTTTTATTTTTCAAAAAACGGCACCCTAGATTGTTTCTTTAAAATATTTCCTCTATTTATAGTGTATGCCAATTGCCGTACAATACAGACACAAACGGTGATGGATAAAATCTTCATTCCATTGTTTCCCCGGAGCGTTCGTAGAGTTCGATTGGTAAAAAAGAAAGTAGCTGTGCGTTCATTAGCAATAGGGTGACCAGTCAGTCCTAACAATATTTTATTTGTGGAGTTCTCAAATTTGTCTAGATGTAAGAAATTTTCTGACAAAATGAAATAACCTGCTTTCCTCTCGCGCTTCAAAATTTTGACTAACAAAATGATACCATAAATCTACAAGTATCACAAAATACCTATAAAGAGATATGAAGGCATTATGTTGGTATTTCATATTATAACATTGACAAATAACCAAAGAGCATAACAAACAAATACCTGCCTATCTATTAACGTGATTGTCTTTTTCAGTAGAAAATTTGAACGGTAGGGCGACAATTTCAGGGGTGCTAACAACTGGTAAGTATGGATTCATAACCAATAATTAAATTCCTTGCCCCTACGAATTCAAATAAACACTTAAACACCAGTTCTGCGGGTGGCGCGTCCTACAACAACAATTGTTAAGAAAACATAACCACGTAGGGTGAACGTACCCATTCTCAGCACTTGCCACCATCGGGCATCAGTAATTAAAGCAATTGTGAAATACGTTCGGGGTTGTATGGTAATTTCCCTCGGCCGGTATCAATTTATTGTCACCCTAAAACAGCAATTTGTCCCTTCACCTCCCAGTCCTTACCCAATTAGTGGTGCGTCAACGTTAAATGTCTCAATCGAGTGTTAGGGCCATCTAGACGACTTTATAGGGCTATTGATAGCAGCCATCAAATATAATTAGCCATACAGGTTTATTATTTCAGGCACGCTTCGAAATGATTGGGTGCCTAAAGAACCTTTGAGCTAGGTACAACTTATCTTGAGATATTTTTGAGTGTTTATTTGGTCTTCTTATATTATATTAATACAAAAATAATGTTTTCAGCCTCTTGCGTTCCACACAAGTCGGGAGAAGTTTTTCGATGATTTAAGCATCAAATAAAAAGAGTTCTTAACCTAGGTACATAAAAATATTGCAATTGATAAGCTGCTACCTACTCGATAATACCTGACTAGTATTTTCGATTTCAAAATCGAATTATAAAACTTTTACTTAGCGCAAACAAAACTTACGTAACCACGCCATCAAAATAGACAGCCGTACGCTTTACCTGATTAAATGTGGACTACTAATCCCGGCCCACTTATCGGCCTTAATGAATTATAACTGGCTGCAAATCTGTTGAATGCGATGCGCGTTGATTAAAGCCTCAAATGAGGCCTCCACTAGTACCTCGATTGATGAATGGCTGCTTTCCAACACTATTAAGCATTTGCTGGTATATAAATGAGTATTTCATGGGAATATTGCCGATTTCGTAATTGATTTCCATTCATTATGAATGTGGGGAAATGTAGTCGGAAAATCGGTCGCTGAATTATTATGGCGTTAGTTAAATAATAGTTTGAATTGAGAAGTTTTATGGAACTATTTCACATGAATGTTGTCATCAGTATACCACTACGAACTAAGGCCTCCTCGAAAATGACTCGCAACTCTCACAATATCGTCGGTCCACATAGTGGGAGGCCTGACTACACTGCGTCTTTTTCGTGGTCGCCACAATTTTTTACCCCATCGGTTGTTGGTTCTACGATATGACGTGCCTATTGCCACTTAAAGTAAAGTTAAACACAGTAACATAAATGCAAGATATTAATATGTCTTAAATCAGTGGGTTTATGTAACAGTCTTATTATTTGTAGTCATGAAAACCTTTGTTACTTTCAAACATCGCACAGTGTTTCAGGATTGCTTGGGAGCGGACATGTTTTAACTAATAGCATATATCGATGTAGTAAGACCTAACAACAAAAACTGCAAAAGAAACCCTATGTCAATTATTCATAGTTTTCGAGAAAAAAAATGCTAAAGTTGCTAGTTCAGAGTATGTGTCAAATAGGAAAATTGTGTTTTTTTCTTGAAGAGTCAAAACTAAAAGTAATATTTAATAACCTCGTTTTAACACATAAAATTATATGTTATTTAAGCTTTACAACAGTTAGGACATGTAATTAATTACGAAGAAATTAGCAAAAAAACGAATTTTCGTGTTTATTTTTTATTATGATAATGACATCGTTTCCGCGCAAAGTAAGGCAGAAAGTTCTATATTTGTTTGATCGTCTTAGCTTAATTGTAAGGTACGTTAGCTAAAATTCTCATTTATTCTATTTTAAAGATTAGGTATAATCATATTTGTTTGATCGTCTAAGTTAAATTGTAGGCCTGTCTTACTTTTAATAGCAAACTAAATCACACAGTACTTTTGCTATTTCTAAAAATATAGGCGTTAAGTGTTTTCATAAAAAAATTATAACTTCATCAGACTGCGGGTTATATGGCTAATTTTTTTTGTACAGCAAGAACAAAAGGTCAACTTACCCTTAAGGAGAAAATTTTGCGCGGAAACGATGTCATTATCATAATAAAAAATAAACACGAAAATTCGTTTTTTTGCTAATTTCTTCGTAATTACTTACATGTCCTAACTGTTGTAAAGCTTAAATAACATATAATTTTATGTGTTAAAACGAGGTTATTAAATATTACTTTTAGTTTTGACTCTTCAAGAAAAAAACACAATTTTCCTATTTGACACATACTCTGAACTAGCAACTTTAGCATTTTTTTTCTCGAAAACTATGAATAATTGACATAGGGTTTCTTTTGCAGTTTTTGTTGTTAGGTCTTACTACATCGATATATGCTATTAGTTAAAACATGTCCGCTCCCAAGCAATCCTGAAACACTGTGCATCGCAAAGACGCCTTCGTACCTAATGAAATTCAAAACCTTTCAATATCTTCCTACACAGTCTTAACAAAAATAGCTAGCTACGTAATTGGCTTCTTAGAGAAAACTCTACAAGAATCCCATTGCAATTTAATGAAAGTCTAACAAGATATTGCACTTTTCAAAGAAATCCTTACAGACACAGCCACAAAAAGTCAAAGATAAATATTTTCATAGCATGCCAATTAAGGGGAAGTTTGTATTGAGAAACAGATAGGGGATCGTGTTCTACAGTAATTCTATTAAACGATTAAATAATTCAGACGAGTTCAAAGGCGATGCGCTTTCAAGAGCAAAATGGAGAAAATCACATCGTAAATAGAGGGGGGTGAAAAAATGCGGACGCATCCGTTTACTGCGGTGGAGAGCAGAGATCACTTGCGTCGATAAGATTTATTTTAAATGAGAAATAGTAATTGCTAGATCGCGAGAAATGAAAAATGATTTGATAATTAATTTGCAAAGCAATGATTTTTTCGTGAAACACCATAACCTTGACTTTGTTATTTCTTTGAGTTTTTTGTCACCGACTTCCAATGTTATTTTGTTATTCAAAAGTTATTTACACTTCTTTGTGTCGGTTATTTTTTTTAAGTTTCTTATTTGCCTCTTTTAGTATAAATATTACGCCTGACTTTGACTTTGAATAGTTCCCTCGATTTCTCTAAGATCCCGTCATCAGATCCTAATCGGATTATGATTGTAAAGTAAAGGCTTTTCAAACAAAATCAGGGACATACATAAAAAAAAGATTTCATCGAATTTAGAACCTCCTCCTTTTTTCGTATTATATTTCATTTCATTATAAATATAACATCATTTATTTGCTTTAAGAACAGAAATAAGATTTTTAATATCTGTGACAAAATACAGATACAAAAAAGATGATTTACTATTCAAACAATTTAGTTAAATAATTACTTAAGTATTTCATAATTACAATTAGAAAGGTCAGGCTCTTATTAGTTCGCTAATTAATCATGAACTGACGTAACAACGAACAACTTAATTAATTTCTGAATAAAGAAACATCCTAACATTAGCATAAAAAATGCCTTTTGACCTTCCTATTGGCCTACAAAGAAAAGGTCAGGCGCGTTTTGTCTCGAAACATTATGTAATTCCATTGGGATAGCTTCTCGTTCGTATTCTAAGCCGCCAAGAAAATATTAAGGCGGTTCAATAATAATTTTGCTCTCTCCACGGACTTTTGTAAATAAACATTTAAATTTTGGGTTACCTATTTAGGTAGGTACTTATTTTTTAGGTTGAGTAAGAAGACGGTTCTATTATCAGATACTATAGTATAATGCGAAAAAAAAGGTAATGAGAAAGTATTTTTCTGTGTCCTCACTTGACTTCAACGAATAAAATACGACATACCACAATGTCGATAGCTTTCAATCGACTGGAAAACTATCGACATTTTTCATAATTGTATCGACAAACGCCCACCACTATTATAAATCCTACGCAGTGGCTTTGAAAAGGGGACTGCAATAAGGTGCACGGCGCAAATTAGAGCAATTTAACTTTAGAATGTGTCTCCCACGTCATACATAATGGTCGCTCTAAATGATACCTTTAATTGAAATCATGGAGAGGGAAAATTAAATGAGATTATGCCAACTTTACGGGTTGTTACCCTTTTAGGAGTACTACTTTAGTGTTAAGAGGCGTTTCGTAAGGAAAATATTTTTAGACGCAGTTTCAGTTACGATATTCTCTGTTGCACGATAAATTTTCATGGATTTTATTTTAATAACTCCTTACATATGCTAATATTGTGAAGGGTACCTAAAGTTTGTGTGTTAGGTAATCTTCGATTGTATTCCACCAATGCACTACCTACTGCCAAGCCGACTTTTAGGCGGATGTAAACGGACGCAAAAAATTGTATTTTTTTATGCGGGGGTCACACTAACGAGAAGTTCCATTAATTTTGCGATACTGTACTTTAAATGAGCGTCTGACCAATCTTCGCGATAATTTATCAGCATTTCCCAATAGTGTGGACTTGGAATTAGAAGTCATTACAGAAAATTAACTTAGGTAGATTTGAGTAATAGTATAATTTGGTTTGCAAAAAAAGGAACACCAATGTACAGCCTCGATCAATAAATAGTTGGAGATGTAATGTAAAGGGAGATTATTTGGTGAGACAGGCAACCCAGTGATGTGTCACTACATCTTGTCCACTTTAGTGGTGAACTAGTTGCATCATTTCGCATTACAGCATGCGTACGAGTGGGTAACGTTTTGATAGACTTTTAATACTATCACTGAGTTGACTATCTCATCAAATAATCTCCCTTTACCCTACAGCAATAACAATCAAATTAAATAATATCAAGATACACATGTATATTATCGCAAAAAATGTCTAAACTCAAAAGGAAATCTATTCCAAACATCGATACAAACTCACCTCCAATCTATTAAGCTTTATCAGGTCGCTTAATCACCCAGAAACCAGGGGTGCTAATTATCATTCAATCTGGGCGACGGACGACTGAATGGAACCCGTATCTTAGGCTGATTATATCGAACCTAGCTTCTTTGAACCTTGGGCCCCTGTCTACGGTCTTAAGGTAGTCAATTGTAGGGTAGTAAGGAGATTATATTTTATGAAAAGGGTTAATGGCTTCTGATTTTGAGAAGGATTTAGTTTTGCAGGGGAATAGCATCGTTGTTTATATGTAGAGTAAGAATCAATATTTTTATGACTTGGGTTAGAAAAATATTTTTTTTCAGCATGGTAAATCGTTAGTCCTCCCACCTAGGGCACGGCAGGAGGGACTGTCAGACTTGTACTGACTAAAATCCACGATATCCTTCATTAAACCTTTACGTCCCAGGGTCACGGTAATGGAATAAGTTCCGCGACCTAGAATTAGAAATATACTTAGATGACTCTTTTAAATGGGACAACATGAGTAAATACCGGCTTAAAAAATATTAGAACCTACTGATTTTTTATTTTTTCTTGTAAGATTGTATTTCATATAAGAAAGAGTTACTTCATTGAACGCGAAGAAAATATCAGACCAATCCGCATGTTGACCTATTTAAAAGAATCGTTCTGTACAGAATAACATCGTCATTAATAACTAATGGTAGAAGAGCTAGTTATTTATTGAAACACCCATTAATATTAAAAATATCATCATTTCCATGTATTTATAAACATTCAAGTTATCTATATATATAAAAGAACAGGGGTTTTTCTTTTGACACGACTACAGCCGAAACCGCTTAACGCAGAAACTTGAATTTTGGACAGCATTTGCAGTCTACCATATAGATTGGCAATAAGACGGGATTTTGCGAAAATCCTCCTCTAAGGGGGTGAAAAGGGGTGAAAACTTTTGTATGAAAAATCTTATTTCTTGGGTTTATAAACTTGAAACTTACCACGAATAAGAACATTAGTAAATAAATAAGATAGGCACCACTATTTTTTTAAAACTACCCTCCATACGTATTCTAGGGGTTGTTAAAGTTTGTATGGGAAAATCATAACGCGTGAGCTGATGAATTTAAAAATCAGTATTTATATACTAGATAATAATTAATCAAACACGTGTTTTTGGATTTTTCGAAAATCACCCCCCAAGTTGGTGAAAAGGGGTATTCAAGTTTTAAGGGGAGGATATTAAACCACTAAACGTAGAAACCTGAATTTTGGATGGTAGTTACAATTCATAATGTAGATGAGCATTATGAAAGGATTTTGTGAAAATCTCCCTCTAAGGGGGTGAAAAGGGGTGAAAACCTTTGTATGTAAAATCTTATTTCTTGGGTTTATAAACTAGAAACTTGGTATGAATGTGAGTATAAGTAATTAAAAAAGATGGACACTATTCTTTTTTCAAAACCACCCTCCAGTTTTGGGTTTTTTGAAAATCACCCCCTAAATTTTTGAAAAGGGTTGATTAAGTTTTAAGGCAAGGATTTACTGGTTGCTTCGATAAATTCTAAACTGGGCATAAATTATCTCTCAATCGATGAAGGATACGTATTTAATATTTTTTTTAAATGAACCCCTAACGGGGTGAACGTGGGAAAATCAGGACTAGACCATTTTTAGATTTTCCAAAAGTATCCTATAACGAGAGTGACCGGGCATTAAATTCACTGAGTTTGAAGTTAGAAACACGCGCAGACGCAGTCGCGGGCAAAGTGCTAGTTTTTAAATAAAATACTTATCTACCAACAGGCCTAAATCTCATTACATAATTACTCATCGTCGCCGCCGCTAGGCAAATTTTTACTCTCCAAACATTTAGGCGTAATTAAAATTTCGCTGTTCTAAACCGAGTTTAATTTTTAAATCATCCGCAAATCTTTAATAATCTTCAGAAAATTATTTGCATCGTTCCCTTTTAGAGTCGGTCCGAATCGCCCGAAGCTGGATACTGCAGTAATTAGGTGAAATTTTTCTTTGAGATCGTGCGGCACAAACATCCCATTGAGGCCAGATAAAAGATTGTTATCTTCCGCTCTCCGATCGTTGAAGTAAATAACAAACTCATTTCTCTTTGGTTTTTTTAAAAAAAGGGGAATCTTGTTATAATTTTCTTGCATTAATTTCGACAGACAAAATGTTGTCTTGTTTTGTAATACGATATTTGGGTATTCATTTGGTTCATGTCTCTTTTCTTTGTTCGTTTTTGAATGTTCCTTTTATTTTTAACAATATTTACACAAGTATTTATTTTGTTTGGGCTCGGTATTATTGTAAAAGTCGGAAGGAACTTGGTTTTTCTTGTGTTCATCTACTTACAACATTCGCGTAGATTCTCTTGTGTTAGTTTCGCTAAAATATGTGAAAAATCTTCATTCGGACATAACTTATTTGTACTTTTTCTTTTTAATTTGAAAGCTGTAACATAACTTAAATAACAATACCTCTTATAATCGGTTAAAAAGTAAAATGGTATGCTTAAAAATATTGTACGCAGTTCTTTAAATATAAATGTTGTTTGCTACGGCTTCGCTCGTCGTATATACCATTAACCATCTCCAGGGTTAAGTCTATCTGTGTAGGTACCAAAATACTTTAAAATCAGTCATTTTTATGTGAAAACGGAACATACAAACATACACTGTTTCGTATTTATAAGAAAAAGCAGGAATATTTGGATTTACCTTCAATTAAACGATTTAAACTATACCGACTTCTACACTACGGAGTTCAATTCAAAGGTTCAAATGTTAATGTTATCATTCGAAACTTGAACGGAACCAAGCGGAAAGTTCAATTTAGGTACACAATGGCAATTTTAAAGTTTCACGTTACGCAATTCAAATTCAAAGTGGATTTCTGAATTAATTCGATTTTTGTTCAACTTCACAGACAGCTTTGGTTTTTAAAGATTTAACTTCCAACTCTTACTTTGGCGTTTTATCTTTATTGAAGACTGGTTGGTAATTAATTGGCTTGAATGTTTCTTTCTTGATTGGGAAGCGGTCATTGATGAGTCTCTCGTATTGTGAGTTCATTTGTTTTTTTTTTACGTTTCTGAAAGGAGTTTTTATTTGTAGTCTGTTGCGTTGTAACTGAATAAAAGATTGATGGTGTTCTAAGTATAATAATTTTTATTCAAAAATGCATGTAATGTGGTCATTATTTTGACAACCTTGTTTGAGCAAAGTCGACTTTGCGGGTCTGTTTCAAGGAGCGGCCAGCAATGTTTTTGCTGGCCGCTCTAACAGGTCGGCAAAACATTGCCGGCCGCTATTCTGACGTTTCAACGTTTTAAAAAAACAAATGCAAAAAGATTTTATTTAAAACACAGCTGTTTGTATTTAAAGAGATAGGCACAAAAAGATTGCATTCCATATTAAAAAAAAAAATTCAAAGAAGGAACAAAAGCGCGGTTCAGCGATTTTTTTCTTTTTATTTAGTGACTTTTTTGCTTTATGTAAATGAAGTAATAAATGAAATGCAGTCAAACATCGCATTAAAATTATCGCAAACTATTAATAAGTAATATGAAACCGGGAAAGTCGGTGTTGAATTTTAGTAACTGTATTTTTCATAATTGTTATTTTAATTAAATTTCTAGTTAATTAATATATATTTTATTTAAATCACTTGCTGGTTTTATGTAGGTTAGGTACTTGCATTTTTGAGTAAAGCACTATACAAGCCTTGGCCCACTATGTCTGCTTCGCTGGTCACGCTATGATTGCCTCCAGCTAGCTTAGCTACGCTCTAGGCCTTCCAGCTTGGCCATCATGCAGCCCATGCTGTCCTCGCTGTAAAGGCCTCGGCCTACGGCCTCGGCCTTTATCTCAGCTCGTCCATCAAGTGGTGCATGCTGACCGCGCTGTGTCGGCCTGGAGCTGCGCTGTCGGCCATCATCAGTGCGACCAGCAAAGTAGCCATTATAGGCCGCGGCAGTAATGTACTAGTAATTGTTTTGTTAAGTATTTAGTTCAGGAGCAAATATTTTATCTGTTACATTTCTACTTATTTTTAATATTAATGTAAAATACTCATCAATGATTAGTCACTTTTAATCAATTATATCTTTATTTTTTTTATATATAATTTTTTTTTTTTGTTAGAATTTTTAAAATCTCTCGCTCATCTACGTTTGTTATGTTGTGTGTAAGAAAAAAAAACACATTTTTCTACCAAAACTTCATCACTCACCTCCACAATTAAGTCAGTAACTCGAAGAAACCAAAAGGGTTGACTTAAGGCACTAACACGAGGTAAGCGGTACGCAAGAACATCAGTCCCCTAGAAGGTCATAAATTGTCGCGTATTTAATGAGTTTCCTCTGTCGTTAAGCGTCCCCTGGCAATAATGCAACGCTATCATCGCTCGACATTATCTTGAGACAAAACATATGTGGTTTCGGCTGATGTATTTTTTGGGGTGACGGTGGTATGAAGTGGTGGCGCGAATTTGTAATCGGTGTAGGTAAAAAAAAAGTTGTCAGGCTTTATGAAATGGGGAGAGGTTTAATGTGTGAGGATTAGTGAGGTTTAAATTACTGAAGTTGAAAGATATGTAAAACTATTTCGTTATTGTTGTAATAAACTAAACATCTCATAACTATTAAATTGAAAGAAAATACCGTGTTATTAGGCGTAAGAAACCAGGAGATACCTACTTATTTAAAAAAAAAATACCATAAACATGAAATGCCCAGGATAAATGGCACAGCAGTGGTATATAAACAGCTTAAGAGAAACATAATTCCAGTAAAGTTTTACCACTGCACAGGCCACATCTTAGTGAAATGGAGTTCCTTGTACAATTTATCACTGCATACTATTAGTGTACAGAATAGGTACGAGTACGTAGTTATTAGAAAAGGCATCGATTTTTTTCTAAAAATAATAGGCTAGATGCCTAAAAAAATGTAATTAGTTATTCTTTTAGATTATTCAAAAATAAGGGACACGTATTTTTTTATTTGTAAATTAGACCAAAAATGTCAAAGATATAGCCTATTAAAGTTACGTGTGACGTCACGATGCGTGGCATTTTTCGCGCAGAGTGACGTCACAGGTAACTTAAATAGGCTTTTATCTTTGTTCTTTTTTGTTTAATCGAAAAAAGAAAAAATACGTGTCCAATATTTTTTATAATCTAAAATACGGACTAAATAGAATGTAATTATTTTGACCCTGGAAACTACCCTATTGAAACAGCGGTTGTAAACTATTTGCAAATTCAGTTGAAGTACTTTTCTATAGGCATTAAAAGCGTCGAAATATACTTTGAAGCAATTTTTACAAAAAAATGAAGTGTTCACTTAAAATATATTTTTTTTTATAGCAGTTAATCAGTTTCTCAGAAATCATGCACAACAACAGCAACTCGCAATTCCCACGAAGCAATCCCATCAATCGATCATAAATATTTTAATTATTCAAGCTCATTGCAGTCGAAGAAAGCTTGGCAACTTGACAAGTAATGACAGCTAATAATAGAGTTGTCAAGCCAACCGGGCTTATTGGATTAACTACTGAAATATTACCGCTGAAACAGGCTTGAATAATTTACTTGTCAACTGATTGGACGCTCGGCATGATGATGTTTTTATTCCAGAAATGAGTAGGAAGGTTTTCGAGATTTTCTCAATGTATTAAAATGTAGTTTCAGAACAGATAAAAGTATGTTTTATTAAGTTAATGTTGGAAAAATGTAAAATTATTAAGTCAAACCGAGAAAGATATTCAGAGTTGCAAACCGGGGTGCCCAGTAGTTCCTTTAAATTTTGTTTCAAAAAAACGTTCAATAGTTTTTTTGCGTGACAGAATTGTTAAAGCTTCATGCACAAACATTCGCATTTATAATATAATATGAGCAACAAGTTAAGATAAGATAATTATTACAAAAAATTGTTTCACTTACTGGGATATTTTCCGTGAGTATTTGTTTGTTTAAGTTCCCGATATACGCTGTTGCAAGCGCCATGATCGCGGATTGACTGGAGAATGCGGGTGGATGAAAATTAATTGTTAGGAGCAGAAAAATATGTCTACCCTCGCGCTAAGAGCGCATTCTCTGCAACCCGCGATCATGGCACTTGCAACAGCACCGAAATATATCCCGTAAGGTACGATTCAGACTAAACGGCCGGCATTTTACAATGTGGTAAAGAACATTGAAATCTATCAACAGTAAATACAGTTCATATTTGCATGCAACTTACGAGACACTTCGCTACGTCGCGGGATGAGCACGGAGATAACTTTGCAAGAAAATAATTATGAACTTAATTTACTGTTGATAGATTTCAATGTTCTTTACCGCATTGTAAAATGCCGCCTAGGCCAGCCGGTTGGTCTGAATCATACCTAAATAGACATTTTAAATGTAGTAACAAACCGTGACAGCTTAAAACTGTGTTTAACTAGTAATATTTGCAAAACCAACCAATTAATAATTCTCTGTACAATATTATTTCCTTTCTACCTTCAAAAGCTGCCAGTATTTTCTGTATTCAACTTATCAAGGAGTCTTATGGAGTCTCTCAGGTTGTTCAAAGGAGGTGTCTCGGCTTCATAGCCTTGCGTTGATTAATTTGAGAGGCTCATAAGTCAGATTAAAAGTTTCCCTGTCAAGGGAATGTATGAACTAAATAAATTTCTAACGTCTTAAACGTTATTATAGAAGAATTTGTTAATCTTGTTTTGAAGTAGGTAATTAGTTTGAGGAGTTAGTTTAACATTATTTCATTGAGTTTTTTTATCTAATTTATTGTATTAATGACTAATATTGATTCTTAACCAATACCGTTTAATAGCAAACGTTATTGGCTTACGAATAGTAAAAGTATGACCACGTAGATAGTTCTACTAAATGTCAATATAATTTCATGTTCAATTAAATATACGCCCAAAACATTTTCAACGGCTTATGACTGTAATAAATTCGCAATTACCTACCATCGTCTCTTTTACCAAAAACTTTTACCAATAATTCCCAAAAATATAAATATTCCCGAATATTTCCAATAAAAGTGGTTATTAAAAGCGCTGATTTATCTTTTTTAATAACGCTACAAAAACTTTTTAACCTATTAGCCGCTGAAGCGCTTTTTCGTAAACATACTGGCTACATGGTGGTTGCTGAATAAAATTAAAATTGACATTTTGTGTTGCCGTGTGCCGTCGCATCGTGTAGGGAAGTGAAGCGATTTATTTTATTACTTTATTAAAGAGCATACAAACGATTTTAAACGTAAAATGACGGTTTTAAACAGATATACTGACAGTGATATGAAATGGATGTGCTAAATCCTCTGTACTTCATTTATTTACGGAAGATCTAGTCGTGAGCTGTCAATGCTCAAAATGGAGGTATACGTCAAGTTTGACAAGTGTTATTGGGTTTTTCTGTTAGGAATTTATCTTAGTAGCAGTTCAAGATCTGTAGTTTTAGGTACTTCTTTATATAAACAGGCTTGCTTCTTACTACATGGGACTATGGCATGCAAACACAACTCACGAAATATGGATCGTTCCCTTTGAGCATTAGAGGCGTCATTTATGATGACCCTGTTCTGAACTAACTGCATGTTTACCTATTTTATTTTGCATAGAAATGTAGCCAAATAGTAATTCTGTTTTCTAAAGTATGGCAAATTCAATTTTAATGAAAATTCAACGAGATTTGCTGAAGAATTGCAAAGTAAATGAAGATAGTCGTAAATGTTTACCTAATGAGTGCCTTCCGAATACCTTATGCAATGGAAATCCTGGCAGCGGGCCCAGTAACCACCCGGTAGCTGTAGGAAATTTTTACGGAACCCATCAATTCAGCCAAAAGCTAGTAAAAGAGGTATTTATTTTAACAACTTAATTGGTAAAACGTTCCCATTTCTGGGACAAATTCCATCTCACTATGAGAAAAACTCGAGAAAGAGGTCGCCCGAAGAATCCAACTCGGATGGGCAGCGTTTGGGAAGCTACGTGATCTTATTGAGAATCTCACAGAGTCTCAAGGCAAGGGTGTTTAACCAGTGATGACATAGGGCTCTGAAACGTGGTCTTTGACTGCTGGCCTATTAGAGAGACTAAGATTCACCCAACGAGCAATGGAAAGAGCTATGCTCGGAGTTTCTTTGCTCGATAAAATCCGGAACATGGATATTCGGCGCAGAACCAGAGTCACCGACTTAGCTCATAAAATTTGCAAGTTGAAGTGGCAATGGGCCGACCACATCGCTCGTAGAACTGACAACCGATGAGGAAGAAAAGTTCTTGAAGGACGATCGTGGCGTGGCGGTCTAACGGGGAGGCCTATGTTCAGCAGTGGACGTCTTCCGGCTGATAATGATGATAATGATGATTAGAAAAACTTGGCCTTTATCCACCACATGGATCCACTACAGATTGGTACTACATGTTACGTAATTATGCAATTTATTTTTGGTTTTAGAAATACGGGATTCTAGGCGATGCTTCTGTAAATCGCAACGGCTTAATAACAGTGGTTATAAAATAACTAAATCCGATAAATTAAAGAGGTTGCAGTTTTTTCTCATAAGTTATTTCTCATTTCTCTTACACATCTAATGCCAGTAACTCGGACAAAATTATGCATTTTAGCAGTCATGACGCATGATACACCAACCAGAAGCTATTATAAATAGAATATAATGAACAAAGCGAGCTGCTACCAAGCGAGTAGGCTTGTCTTAGCATCAACACAATACAAAGTAGCTGCTGCACGGTATTGCGAGTTGCCGCGATGTCGAGTAAATAATTGAAAAAAAATTATAAATCTTCGTAGGTACAGCACGGACAAGGTACTGCTGAGCGCGTCCAAACGATGCGAGTGACGATCTTCTGCCATTATGCGAGTTGCTGCCGGGCGAAAGGGCGAGTGAAAACAAAAAAAAACCGGCCAAGTGCGTGTCGGGCCACGCACAGTGTAGGGTTCCGTAGTTGCCCATCAAAATACTTATGCGAACTAACTAAACTGATTCGCTGAATTTAGTTTTAAAAAGAAGAATTTTCAAAATCGGTCCAGGAGTCTGAGAAATCGGGGAAAATAATTAAGAAAAACCGGCCAAGTGCGTGTCGGGCCACGCACAGTGTAGGGTTCCATAGGGTAGTTGCCCATCAAAATACTATGCGAACTAACTAAACTGATTCGCTGAATTTAATTTTAAAAAGAAGAATTTTCAAAATTGGTCCAGGAGTCTTTGAGAAATCAGGGACAATACATAAGAAAAAAGATTACGACGAATTTAAAACCTCCTCCTATTTTTGAAGTTAGTTAAAATAGTTGACGATAAAAACCTACCTATCCCCAAAAAACATACCGTAAAAACATACTTATTAAAGCTGTAAAAATAAAGTTGACAAACTTACATTTGCAGTTGAAGAGCATGTTTTCCGATACATTTTGTTTAAGAAAACATACTTTTCAAGTACATTTTATAAGTTGGTCCACTATTACTCGTAAAGTTGTAAAGCCTGCTTGGTCATGATAATTTTCTTTTAAACTTCGTTATATATACTACTATAGTGAATTTTTTCACACCCCCAAACATAACCGTTTAGCTGGTAGAGGGGGGGGACACTCGAATCGAGCAAAATTTAGCACTTTAAAGCTTAATTTTTCACAAACGAATTTTTTAATCAAAAAACTGTTAATGGAAACTATCATTATTTTTAAAGGCCTATTTAATGATACCCCACACTAAGGGGTACGCGAGAAAAAAAAATCCTCACTTTACGTGTAAGTACAGGAGGTACCCTAAAAAAAAATTTTTTACGGGATTTTATTTTACCACTTTTTCGGCACAACAAATCCGTATATTTACACCAAATTACAGCTTTCTAGTACTGTGCGTCTCTGAGCTAAACTGCGGACAGACGGACGGACGGACGGACGGACGGACGGACGGACGGACGGACGGACGGACGGACGGACATGGCGAAACTATAAGGGTTCCTTGTTGACTACGGAACCCTAAAAACTTTGATGTAAATCGGAAGACTCGCACGTATGACTTACGTCTAAACACTACGTGTTATAGCAGTGCAACTATTTGACAGCCTAACTCGTATGCTAGCTCGCAGTGTGTAAACTAGCCATAATTTGGGTCTATTGCCTCTGGGCCACAACTGCTCAAGTAAACAAACTGTCATTGAATTGCATTATTAATGTCAATGTTTATCAACAATAATTGCGTAAATAATACCACGCTGGGACTGCATTACGCATCAATTAGCCAATTATGTAATTAATGAGCGAGAATAATAAATAACTGTGGACGTTTATTTATTACTGGCAACATAGTTGGCAACGATGTACGTAGTGCTGTGTGCATGATGCTTAAATAAGTGATTTATTAATTTTTAAGTACGTTAATTAATTGTATGGCCTAATTAATGCTGGTTTGAGGCGGCGGCGCGGCGCGGCGATGGGCCAGTAACGAAAAGATTTAAAGAAGTAGAATGTACTTAATCAAGTGCTTGGATAAAATCCTGAAACGTGGTAAGACCTTATGAAACCTGACGCTTTCGCTTTCCTAATTTTTAATAATTTTCAAAATTAAAGTATATAAAATATTTGAAAAGGTATTGGAGTTTTTGGTCAAAGAGGTACTTACATGTAATTATAAATATTTTATCTAACGTATATACATTATATAAATTACCTCAAACAAAAAAAAAACAAGACAACATTTATTCCCCCTTCGTTGCCGCTAACACCTTAAAAATATTTTACAACTTCGTTACTTAAAATTAATAAACGTTCCGCGAAACGTATAGTTACCCAAAATATTTATTTGAGCTAAGCTTCCGTCGCAGTACATTTAATTACCAGTGGTCCAACGAGCCGTATGATTGTCAAGTCAGGGCGTAGCTGCGTCACAAGCAGGGCTCATAACCCTGCTAATGCCAGTGTTACCAGCCATGAAGCCATCTCAACGTTTAATACAATTATTTAGTAAAATTATTTTAGGAATTCCATTTTTGAGGTGGTATTTTTAAATTGGATTCTTCGCTTTTTGCCGCTTGAAAGAAACTCTACTTAGTTTAATTTAGAAGATGCCGTCTAAGTATAACTTAATGGAGTTTGTTTACATTATGTAGGTACCTATAGGTTAAAATGTCAAACTTACTTGAATGAAAAAGTGTTTATGTTTCAACAAGATCCCGTCTTTAAATCCTGACTTTATTACCACGAGACCATCTGTGAATACTACCGTTCCAAACAAAAAGAGGAATTTTCCAAATTACAGGAGTCATCGAGAAACTGGGAAAAATACTTAAAAGACGGAATCTCCGTCGAATTCAGAACCTCCTCTTTTCGAAGTCGGTTTAAAAGAAATCATGTAGATTCAGACAAGTAGTTTTAGTAATGTACCGGCTCTATGATTTCAACAGTAACTAAATAAATAAAAGTTATACTGGGTATACCAGTATATACCCAGTATAACTTTTATTTATTTAGTTACTGTTCGCGCAATAAATAATATATGAATATTCATATTTATTGCGCGAACAGTAACAGAACCCGCGTTATTTCCGTGCCAGTCATATTGACGAAACATTATAATAGACTCCCAACAAAACTCAACAAAAAACCAACAAAAATATCAAGTTAATCAGAAATTCACGGGCAAATGTAGTCATTTTTGGTAACAGTTAATTGTCCTGTCAGAGCTAGGGCTACAGCCTGAGTAATTACAAAACCGGCTTGTTTCAGCTATGCAATAAATTGTTCAATGCAATTAAGCCCGGGATATGTGGTTTGTGAAAGATTGCCACCAACGGTACTGTCAAGGTGGACTGTATATATGTTTTTGATGTAATAAAACGCCTGACTTGTAGTAGAGTTGAGTGTATTCTTGATTCACAATAATAGTCTTGATTTACAATAATAGTCTTGATTCACAATTCTTCTCTTCAATTGCACTAGCTGGGACGGCTTGTTGCTTCGGTTTTCTTGAGAGCACTTGCTGCTGCGTTGACTGCGACTGAACTACCAATTCGCAACAAACCGTCCCGCTTATATCCTATTTTTGCAGGGTGCAAGTAGTGGGTGGAGGTGAGCACGGTACATCTGTCCCGGCCAATCACGACGCTCGGTCTGAGTTCGCGCGTGGTGGGGGGCCGGACAGGTTTCGACATGTTGAAACCTGTTCGAACGTGCTCGCGTCCACTTTACATCGTCATAATTTTGAAGTCTTATTCACTAAAGGATAATGAAACAGCCCTAATCGAATATTAATAAGTGTGTCCCTACTTTCAAATCATATTTATTTAATCAACTTAAAATCTACTTATATACAATCATTATTTACATCTTAATTATAAATCATTACGAAGTGACGACGTCCGTAACATCCTCCCCCCGGCGCAGGGCTACCGTAGCCTTATCTTCCACGCAGAGGACGGCGAGCTTCGTCGTGGGACGCCGAAGAATGCCCGCTGTTGTTCTGACGTCGGCCGATCGCACCTTGCCGTCCGGACCGTCGTACGTGGTCTCCACGACGCCTCGGGGCCACGTTCCTCGCGGCAATGTGGGGTCGACGACGACAACCAGGTCGCCAACTCGTAGAGGCCGCCGTTGGTCGTCGGATGCCCCCCTGGGCACCAGCGTCGGCAAGTATTCGGTTACCCAGCGCCGCCAGAAATGGTCGGCGAGCGCTTGGGCAGCTCTCCACTGTTTCCGGCTGGCCTCCTCGCAAGGCCCAGTCTGGGGAAGGCCTGAGGAGGTCCCGATGAGAAAATGATTCGGGGTTAACGCCTCCGGATCCTTAGGATCAACGGAAACGTGGGTGAGAGGCCGAGAGTTTATAGAGTGCTC
The DNA here is from genome assembly GCA_036375495.1 of Agrotis segetum. Lineage (NCBI taxonomy): Eukaryota > Metazoa > Arthropoda > Insecta > Lepidoptera > Noctuidae > Agrotis > Agrotis segetum. The sequence continues at coordinate 578,139 of JAQSVV010000090.1, read as the reverse complement.
GGCCTCTATCATCAGGGTCAGCAGCACTTCTTCCTTTAGTGCCCGCTGATGCAGTGTCGCCCCCAACGCCGTCTTGACAGAGCGTACTAGTCGTTCCCACGCTCCCCCCATATGCGGCGCCCCTGGTGGGATGAATTTCCACCTCATTCTATGCGAGAGTCCGAAGTGGACGAACTCCTTGGCCCATTCTTCATAGGCTGTCCTTAGTTCGACGTCTGCCCCTCGAAAGTTGGTACCGTTGTCGGAATACATTATTTGGGGCCAACCTCGTCGTGCGGCCATTCTTCTTATGGCCATTATTGCCGAGTCGGTAGATAAACTCGCTACCAGTTCCAGATGTACCGCCCTTGTCACTAGGCAGGTGAACAGCGCTCCCCAGCGCTTCTCATGTCTTCTTCCTATGACCACTGTCATAGGTCCAAAGTAGTCGACTCCGCAGTGAGTGAAGGGTCGCTGCGTCTCCCTCAGTCGTTCTATCGGTAGGTCCCCTGTGACTGGTTTTACCGGTGTCGCCCTTCTGATGCGACAAAGTTGGCATCGCTGCGCTATGGCTCTCACTGTAGGGCGTAGGTTGACGACCCAATATTTTTGTCTCAAATCGTTAACCACACGTTCGTTGTTGGCATGGCCGGCTCTTCGATGGGCGTCTTCAACTAACAGCCGGGAAAACGGGTGTTTGCCGTGCAGAATAATCGGCATTTTCCTCGTGTCCGAGACTGCAGCGTGTCCAATTCTCCCTCTCACCTTGAGGATTTGTTGTTCTAAATAAGGGTCCAGTTTATATATACTGCTGGACTTTGGCACTGGTCTTCCCTTCTCCAACAGTTTTATTTCTTCTTCGTAGTCGTCGAATTGTGCTCGTTTCACCCATGCCCTTTCAGCTTTTTCTATAAGGTCGACGGTTAGTTGCTGGCTTCGGTCTTTACATTTTTCCTTGAAGAGGAAGAGTATTGCCGTTGTTCGTATTAGCCTCTCATACGAGGAGAATCTGCTTATATCGGGCAGATGAGAAGCGCGTTCCTTTTCCATGACCATGTAAGTTACTTCTTCCTCTCGGTCTTCCTTCTTGGCCTTTTCTGTCGGCCAGTGTTCCTCGTCACAGTATAAGAATTCAGGCCCGACGAACCATCTGTCGTCGGGCTTCATCTTTAACTTGTAGTTAGGGCGCGTGGCGTCGTCTGCCACGTTCTGCTCCGTGGGCACCCATCTCCATTGATTGGCGTCAGTCAGCTCCGCTATTTCGCCCAAGCGGTGTGCCACAAAGGGTGTGTATTTGATGGCGTCTTTCTCGATCCAACGTAGAACGGTTTGTGAGTCCGTCCAATATGTTACTTTCTTGGGCTTGTCGCGATGCTCTTTGACAATTGTATCTGCCAATCGTGCGCCGACTACTGCCGCTTGGAGTTCAAGTCGAGGGACGGTTACCGGTTTCAATGGGGCGACCCTTGCTTTTGCCGCAACCAGGCTCACGGTCACTCTTCCGTTTGGCTTTCGGATCCTCCAATAGGCTGTTGCTGCGTATGCTTGCTCGCTTGCATCGCAGAAAACATGGAGCTCCATCTCGTCTTCCGTAATTCCCATAGCACCTTGGGATCCGTAGCTTTGTGGCCATGTCCAAACTTCGGAGCCATTCCTCGAAGTGTTGCGCGTCTTCTTCGGGGATTTCTTCGTCCCATCCCACTCCGTGTCTCCACAGGTTCTGTAATATGATTTTACCCGTAACGGTAAAATGGCTGATGAGACCGAGGGGATCGTAGACGGCCATCACTGCTCCGAGAGCTTCCCTTTTCGTTGGTGCCCTATTTCTCATCTTCACTTCGGGTGCTAGGCGGTTAAGACCTGTGTTAAAGCCTAGCTCGTCTTGTTTCGTGTGCCAGAGTAAACCGAGTGTCTTGTCGGAGTTCTCTGGCCTCTGGCCGAGCTTCACTTCAGCGTTGAGCACTAGTCTTTCTTTAGCCACATTGTCCACCACATTACGTCTGTTGGAGCACCATCCCCGGAGGTTGAAGTGTGCGTTTTCATGTATCTTCACGACCTCTTGTGCTGTTCTTATCGCCTCTTCTTCCGTGGCGAAGCTATCGACATAGTCGTCCATGTAGTGGCTCGATGTTATCGCTCGCACAGCGTCAGGGTATTTCTGTGCGTACAGCCTCGCGTTAGCATCTCTAACCGAGTGCGCGATGAACGGCGAGCACGAGGCCCCGAAGATCATTGAAACCATCTTGTACTTCTTCGGCGGCTTATCACGCTCTTGATCTCGCCATAAAAACATCTGAGCTGCTTGGTCTTGTGGTCTTATTTTCACCTGGAGGAACATCTCCTGAATGTCTGCTGTCACAGCTACCTGGCGTTCTCTGAATCTGAAGAGGATTCCTGGTAGCGATCTCAAGAGGTCAGGTCCTTCTAGTAGGTGATCATTGAGGCACACTCCGCTGTATCGGTGTGCCGCGTCAAAAACCAGCCGCATCTTCCCCGGCTTGTTAGGGTTCACGACCGGGAAGTGTGGCAGGTACCATATTTTCTTATTTCTTTCCTCTTGTCCATCGCACTCTTGAGCATAACCTTTGTCGAGGAGGTTTTTCACTTGAGCGCGATACTGTGCGGCGAAATCTGAGGAGGAGTCCATTTTCTTCTCTATCATCTTCAGTCTCTTCACGGCACAGTGATAATTATGAGGCATCGGAGCGTTTTCGTCTCTCCATGGCAGACCTACTTCGAAGTGTTCTCCAACCTTTTTCATTGTTTGTTGGACCACGTCGATTGCCTTTTGGTCTTCCGGTCTGACTTTCTTTGCCAGGGAGACTCCTAGGGCATCAATCCTGAAGTGCGCTTTCACTAATTCTTCTACGCGTCGTACATCTTCTGTCTGTTTGTTCGCAGACACGTCGTAGATGTGAAGCACTAGTTGACCCTCCTTTTGAGTCAACGTTGAGCGCGGCGCTGTCCCATGGATCACCCATCCCAGTTGGGTGTACGAGGCCGCAGGCTCATTCTTCTTGCCCATGCGTAGTTTTCGTGTCACGATTAGGTGCCAATTGTCCGCACCTATTAATACTTTTGGTGTGGCTTCACTAAAGAATGCGTCCTTTCGCATGTCTCGGAGGTGTGGATATTTCATTAAGTTTTCCCTATCCACTGTCTGACCATGAAGTCGCAGGTCCTTCATCGTTCGTGCGCGTAGTTCTTGATAGTCGCCGTTTTGGCCACGAATTTGCAGTTTGACCTCTTGACTGCGTTCTTCGTGTGGCTGAGAGGTCACTCCTTGTATTTTGAGTGTAGAAACTGGTCCTCTTACTTGAATACGGCGTGTTATGTCCTCGTCGATGAGTGAGGTCGTCGATCCTTCGTCCATTAGCGCGAACGTGCTCACTTGACCGCCTGGTCCTTTCAAAATGACGGGGCACATCTTCAAGAGTACGCGATGCGGTGCGTCGTTGCTTGCCGAGACAGTCATCACGGACTCTGCTGCCGGTTCGACATCTGTCGCCTTTTCTTTAATGTCTTGTTGCGACATCTCTTTGTGGAGCAGCGCGTGATGTGGGCGGGTGCACTTTTCTTTGCCACATCGCTTGGCTCGGCAATTCTCTCGTCGGTGGCGATTATTCACACATTTAAAGCACACTTTCTCCGTTCGTGCCCATTCCCATCTGTCGTCGACACTCATTTTTAAAAACTTGGCGCACTTAGGCACTTCATGGTCCCCGGCACAACACAGACATACGTGTTTCTTTTCTTCTTCTTTTTCTGTCGTGGCATAAATAACTTCTCTGCCCGCTTTCCTTTTTGCGCTCGCTTGCACCACGTTTTTCTGTTCTCTCTTTGGTGCAGGTGTGGGCGTCGGGTTTGTGAAGGCGTACCTCATGGCACGGTCAGCCTCCCGCATCAGGAACCGAGATAATAACATGATTTCAGGCTCACGTGACGTTTCCACTGCCTCAGAAGCGTAGTCGCACCATCTTGATTTCACGTGCGGGCTTAACTTGTCCACGACTTCACGCACTAACATTGGGTTCCACAGGTATCCACGATTGTCCATATTGGATAGCACACACACTATGTTCTGTAGCTTCACTGCGAACGAGTTTAGTTCACTTGCCACACTAGTGAGCCGAGGCAACTTCTTTATGTCCTCCATCACGTGGTCCATTAATATCTCCGGCCTTCCATAGTATTGTTCTAGCGTCTTCATAATTGTCCGTGGGTCAGACGCAGAGTACAGGAGCGCGGAGACTGCTTCCCTTGCTGGACCTCTGATGCAGTTCCTCAGTCTTGCTAGATTCTCCATCGCGGTGAATTTGTAGACACTCGACGAGTCTTCATAAGCTGCCTTGAATGGCAACCATTCCGTAGCCGCTCCGGTGAACAAGGGTAATTCAGTCACTTGTCGTGGCGGCGGGCGTACACGCATCATTTTGTCCAGCGTGTCGGCCAGTTGTTCGATGTCTCTTCCTACTCTGCGTTCCCCTCTTGTGGGTGAACGTGAGGTCGAACGTTGTCTTCTTCGTGGCATGGCAGGTGTTATAGCGTCGACACATGTGTTTGGCTCTGCGGCGGTTTGTTGGGCGGCGGGGTGCGGCGGCTGAGTTCTCTCTTCGGTGACCGGTGGGTGGCCTTGGTCAATACTTTGCAGCCACTCATCCACCCTGTCTTCACTCCTATGTCCGGAGCCCTCTTCACGAGCCTCTGCCTCTGCTTCAATTGCCGATACTTCGTATTCAAACCGTTTGTTCACAAGAGCCTTTTCAATTTCCAATTGCTCGTTCCTAATTGCAGCAATTCTTCTCTGTGCCTCGTATTCTGCTAGCTTCACTCTTGCCACGTCACTGCTGTAAGATCTCCTTGATCTTATCGTACTTGCAGTGTCTCTCACTGACATATTTGCCGTTATTGTTCTTGCAGAGTAATCCTGAATTCTTGGCTGGAACGACGTGCTTGGAGTGGTGAGTTGTTCTTCACGCACTACACTCGCGATCGCGGTTGCTCGACTCGCCGGTACGCGGCGTGGAGCGGGTGCGGTAAGCGCGGCGGACGCACCATCAGACGGCGGCACTACTCTCCCCGTCGCGGTGGCGGGGGGTGCGGTCACTGACACGGTGGCGATGGGCGTGGCACTGTCGATTCCACTTGCGGGCGCTTCATGTTGGGTGCGCGGTAACGCAGACGCAATGGTTGAAGGTGACCTCGGCGGCTCTTCAAATGTTCGGGGACGTCGACTGTCGTATCCCGATTCCGCCTCACTTTCTTTGGCCGCAATACTTCTGGTCTTCATTTTCAGGAACACTGCACTATTTTCTTTGTCTTCAACTCGTCAGGCGAGCGATGATCCGATTGTATTCAGGCGAACGTAGAAACGAAGTCTTCACCATCCGTCGCTCGATGGACCAAACTGTTAAGGTGGACTGTATATATGTTTTTGATGTAATAAAACGCCTGACTTGTAGTAGAGTTGAGTGTATTCTTGATTCACAATAATAGTCTTGATTTACAATAATAGTCTTGATTCACAATTCTTCTCTTCAATTGCACTAGCTGGGACGGCTTGTTGCTTCGGTTTTCTTGAGAGCACTTGCTGCTGCGTTGACTGCGACTGAACTACCAATTCGCAACAAACCGTCCCGCTTATATCCTATTTTTGCAGGGTGCAAGTAGTGGGTGGAGGTGAGCACGGTACATCTGTCCCGGCCAATCACGACGCTCGGTCTGAGTTCGCGCGTGGTGGGGGGCCGGACAGGTTTCGACATGTTGAAACCTGTTCGAACGTGCTCGCGTCCACTTTACATCGTCATAATTTTGAAGTCTTATTCACTAAAGGATAATGAAACAGCCCTAATCGAATATTAATAAGTGTGTCCCTACTTTCAAATCATATTTATTTAATCAACTTAAAATCTACTTATATACAATCATTATTTACATCTTAATTATAAATCATTACGAAGTGACGACGTCCGTAACAGGTACCTTCACACTACCTTTAATATGTCATCGTATAAATTTTAGCGTAGCCAAGTGTCTCAGAACGAACATTTAATCGCTTGCTTCCGGCGCAAATTACTAGATGGCGCTGGTCGTTAAGGAACGCCGGTGGCCGGGAAGACGAAGTAGTTTTCGCAGAAATAAAACGAGTTCTAGAGATTGTGGAAAATCGAGAGCTTTCCGTGATATTTTATATTAGTTACGATCTTCCTTTTCTCGTTTGGAATTGAGATCAATGTAATTTGTGAGCATATGCTCAATTGCTAGTATGCTCGATACGGAAAGGACTCCAATTTTAGGATCGCTCGTATAAAAGTCATCACTTTCAAACGGGAAATTTTGCTGAGAACGTTGCTGCATGGTTACTGCAGAAGGCGATTGGTATTCGGACAAGATGAACTTTACACTCTCAAATCTAAATTGTTCTGAGACACAAATCCAGGAAGTTACTTCCAATATTCTCATAAAATTCCGCTGCCCTAAAACACCTCCTTAACAATTCAACCTCGCTCTTTTCATTAAAGCTCACACCAAGATCAATGGCTAACTTTATTAGGGCTTAATGTCGACGAGCAACTATCAAATTAGCGAATTACACGAACAACTTGTTTCGTTCATTCGTTCTCTCGTACATTTGGAGTTAGTCCGTAATGTTTGTATTCAGTCACATATAGTAGGTTTTATCTTGTTCGGAAAGTTGTATAGTTAATTAAGTAGAAAAACCCTCAAGTTTCTTACCACGTTACGCCTTCGGGCACCTTGTTACTGCCTGTTATTTAACAGGCCGAAAAATACTCGTGACGTAGAGTTAGAAGTTGTGTGTGTTTATTTTTTCTTATATCAGTACATGTTGTAAAGTTACTGTGGAGTCTTTCAGTTGATGAGCTTGATATTTGAAGACAATTAACAAATTTTACCAGACTACTTCAGAAGGGTTAGATTTTAATTTTAATTGATACCGGTATCCGAAAGAACTTGTTTTTTTAAGTGGGTAAAATTATGCAATAAATCCTAATACACAGGGTAGGACGGCAGGGACTGTCAGACTTGTAATGATTAAAATCCACGGTTTCCTTCAATAGCCCTTTACGTTCCAAGACCACGGTTACTTGATAAGACAGTCCCGCGACCCCGGCAAGCTTTGGCCCTCTAAGAGAGGGTCCCGTCAGAAAAAACCATGCTGCTATACTTACTTTTACGTCAGATTCCTATTGACCGAATACCATACTGTTTCTACTTTTACTCTTTGTCTTATTATATTGTACCCAAGTCTTTCCCTTATCATAGGCATAGGAACGAAATCATTCTTACCCGACAGCCTTGAGGAGGGTAATGATGTGTTTAGCAGTCATATTATTATTATTCCTTTGTGGTTAAATGTTTGGGCCGATATTTCATTAAAATTGTTTTTCTTTTATGTTGATTGCTGGTAAATAGTGAAGTAGTTTTAGTGCATCGAAAAAAAAACTGCTCACAAATGGTTTTTGTACATTCAATTCAATAAGATTTAACTTTAGAAGGAAACCAAAATGTTTTCTGTTTTTGTTTGTACGTCAGAGTGTGAACCTTTTCGAAACCAATTTTAGTAAAAGCATATTTATTAGAGTATCGATATAATCTAAAAAAGGATGTTGGTCATGTTAACTGTTAGCCAATTCGTACACAAAGTGACGCAAGTCTTAGATACCTTATGACTTTGGTTTCCAGGCTACTATCACAACAAAAATCCATGAAGTTTCGTACACAGGCACGCGACAATAGATACCAAAGTTGTAAGGTATCGAAGACTTGCGTTGCATTCTGTACGAAGAGCCTTAGTGTGTCTACTGGGTGCGATGAAAAGAAAAATACGAACACTATGGTTTATAGAAAGAAAAGAAAGAGAAAGGGGTAACTTATGCCTAAAAATTAGACCAATGCAAAAAGAAAAATTCGAACACGGGCAGGATTCGAACCTGCGACCTTCGGATTCAGTACATCCAACGCTCATTTCCAACCGAGGATCTTACCTGCCGCGGCGAATTCTTCATTCCATATCTAAAGGTGACATTTATCGCCATCTATTAGAGTTTTCCAACACTAACATGTTAACATTACAGTTAAATCAAAATTATTCCAAACTTCGTCTTACGTACCAGTATTTAATGTCTATTTTTCCATATGTTTTTTCCACTTAAATCAACAAGAAACACTTCTCATTATCAAGAACAGCAACAAAACAAAAAATTCATGCCCATATCCGATCCATATCCCCTTTTCTCTCTCTGAACATTTTTTAACAAATGTCGTCGAAGTGACAACGCTGCAAGACAACCGTTCGGAAACATTGCAAGGTGTTACACATTTTTCAGTTACGCCTCAGTTCAGCTCGTTTCTGCTGCCAGTATTTCGATGTATGATGGTAATATTTTTTTGCTGACTGTCTCAATGGATACGTGTGCCTTTATTTAGACGTGTTTTTGTGGATTTGCAAAAAGTTATATAATGTGTTATTGATGGTACCTTTTTTTTATTTGATCCTATTTTGGGCAGCTTAAAAGTAAAAAATCATGAAATCGAACTGTACTTATAATGTATTGTGTACATTGTTTTAAATTAGCCGAATGTATGTGCACTTTCTATAATCATTTATTTTTTTTCCCTTTCTATAATCATTTAATTAGTATTTATTTTTGTAAGCATTTTATTTTAGAGCAATAATATAAGGTAGTCAAATAAAGTGACGGAATGACGCACCCATCTAGAAACCGACTCCATGGATTTAGGCAGAAACTACCGAACATCAGTATCATCTGTTTCGATTCTTGAACCATGCCTCATAAAAAGACTTAAAACTAAAATGGTATTCAAACTACCATCTTTTTAAACTCAAACAGATTCATAGCAAGGGTGACTTGCCGTCCGAGACCATGCCCGGGTCGATGGCGCCTCGTGACCACGCGCGTCTCAAAGAACTGTCATCAATCTGATGGTTCCCCTTAGAGGGCCAAGGCCTGTCGGGGTTGCGAGACTGTCTCATCAGGTAAGCGTGCCCGTGAAACTTAAAGAGCTATTGATATATCGCCGTAGATTATGGTCAGTACACGTCTGACAGTCGCTCTCGTCACGCCCTGGGCTGGACTCATTTGATGATTTTACCACGATAAAGATAATTGTTTTAATCAGATAATACCGAGCATCATCTGCTTCCATTATTGACGTATGCTTCATAAAAAGACTAACTATAAAGTAAAAACTATATGCAAACCAGCTCACGTACAAACCATTTTAAACTCAAACAGATTCTAACAAACAACAAAAAAAGCACATTAAACCTCAACAAACCTGTTTACAAACGGAAAAGAAAAAGAAAGAAAAAAATAACAACGAAAAGAATCCAATTAAACAAATTGATAGATCGTTGTCCAAGTTGAGATCGGTTCCATTCTCCATGTCTTTGTGATCGCGGTATCTTTGCTCATCAATCCGGAGTACAAAGGGTTTCTGCCAAGCTCTTTGATTGTATCTGCGAATTCGATTGTGTTACTTTCTTTTTGCTTTTTAAATTCTGTTAGCGTGATTCTGTGATGTTAATGAGTTTTGATCGGGTTTGGGATTGTGTATCGGTTTTTTGAGGATTGATCGAGTTTTGTGGTTGTAAATGTAAATGATTTGACAGCATGGTTTGCACAGTGGCTGAGCGATTAGACTGCTGCGCAGAGTGCCGTGGGTTCAATTCTCGCACGGCACAAATAAATATTTGTATAACCTGGGTGTTTGTGTATGTGAGTTTTTATGTTTGTAGACGCATCCACGACACAGGAGAAATTCTTCGTGTAAGGCAATTTAAAGAAAACAGTAATTTGTTTTCTTGTGCAGCTCAAATTACAGTCATTGAGTGTCATGGAGCAGTGGTGGCCCAGTGGTATCGGTCCCAACTTACGAGTTGTACGACGTGGGTTCGAACCCGGCTAGGCGCAGAAATTTTTGTAATTTATTTTATCACCACTGAGTCTGCTCTCAGAACGATGAAGGTAAACATCGTGAGGAACGGAGTCCTAGAACCAAAAATTTAAAGACATGTGACATCCACCAATCCGACTGGGCCCAGGTGGTGGATTAGGGCCCTCTCTCTCTCACAGAGAGGAGGCCTGTGTCCCAGCCGTGGGAACATTATAGGCTGATGATGATGAGTGGCATTAACTATTACTTCTTTTCCTGGACTGTGACCGATTAAAAACCACCCTGATCCTTCAAGTTGTCTTTTACTTTGCAGTGTCGTGCTGTATTTTTACAGACGATCCCGCAAACTGGATTAGTTAACCTGAGTTGGAACATAAAATTGGACACAGGTGAAGCCGTCTTTAGAACCTAGTTTTACATTCAAAAAATTGTATGCTGAATGTACATAGTTTGCGAAATATGTATATGTTTTATAAAATCTGTAAAATACCATATTTCAGGCAAATACATAATTCTATTCTATTCTATTCAGCGAGACTTATCCGCCCGTTTTTGTCAATGTAATAAGTTCTAAAAACATTAAGTAGGTAGTACCGCCCATCGCATAATACGATAAACTTCATTCCCCCTTTTTCAGCGACGAAATATTTGCTGCCAATATTGCTACGCTATTTCTATATCTCATTTCGGCCACGCAGGTCATTTATAAAGAGGCATGGCATAAATCGCCCCGGGCAGGGTGAGATTGAAAAATACACGCGAAAACATCTGTCGCCTAATATTATCGAATTACCCCCGTGGCTGGTCTACGTGAGGCGCTGAAGATGAAACAAGTTGGTGTGCTCGTAGAATGGAACGTTTTCAGATCGTGTTTTGTTTATTTATTGGGAATTTTCTTCACTGAGAAATGTTTTGTGGATTATTTTGAGGGATGTACCTACGTGAGTTATTCCAGTTCTAGCAAAGTTATTCTAAAAAGGAGGAACAAAAATGCGTCTGTTTTTTTTTTTTCAATAAATAAAACACCCTAACATTTTTCAACTGTAGGTACGCAAAAAAGTTTGGACACCGTAAAATTCCGGATGTTGCGCTTTGTCAAAAAAATTCGTGAAATATTTAAAAAAAGTAAGCATACCTTAATATCCATCGCCGTAAAACCCGCTAAGTCCAAAGTTTCATTCGTTTTTTTTCGCGAAAAGTAATTTTTTCTGCAAACATCAATCTTACTTGAAGGGAAAAGTTTTTGAAATGAGGTCACGGTTCCCCGCGAAATGCTGATGCCGACATTTTAAGCATTCTTTCTTACAAAACGCGAGGAATTTGTGAAAAACTTCAAAAAGTAGCTAAGCTTTTAGCTGTTTGCCGACCAACGTGACGGATGTTTTCAGCCACTTACCTAGTAGATAGATACTTATTTTGGTACAAAACAGAATTTATGTATTTTTAGATCCAAAGATCTTTTTTACCTTTGACTTTTAAGAAATGTTTATAAAACAAGTTCAGGAAAATAGCGACAAGATTTATTATTATAAAATTCGCCCTCAACCAAAAACCGACTCACTTAATAATAGGTATTCGTTCTTAATTTTTTTTTAAACTACGTAATGTTTGTTTAGTGAATAGACAGAGTAGAAAGTCATTTACCTGTCTGAGGTTAATGATAAGTGGGTTACTATATTTTTTTAACTAACGTAAAGGCAGATTTACATTGAGTCAGTAACTGGCTTCAGTCCACTGACGAGTCAGTGCTGAACTGGCACTGCCATAGAGTAAATTGATTTTAAGTCAGTACACTACTGTCGCGGCGCGTACTGAGTATCAATAGTGTGCGTCAGTTTTCGGCGCCAGCACTGACGACAGCCACTGACCCAATGTGAATCTGCCATAATGTTGATTTTACAAAAGGCAATGACTTTATGAGGAATTCAGTGTGAATATTAGGTATCACAGTAGCACTCTGCTCGGAAAAGCCCGATTTCATTTCATTTTATGCATAAAATAAGAAAGATTTTACTTTAATATTTCAAAAGTCCCCTTTGAGAGAAACCAACAGTTACTGTTTTATTTCACCGCGATTACAATTTTATGATTTATGAATGATTCATCCATCGAAAGAACCCAGAGGTGTGATTATATTTTATTATATCCACCGTTTTTCCTTTATCTTTGTAACAATGGACGATATCAGGTGAAAATAAAGGAAAAGGCGCGTTAAAGTATTGTTTGGTAAAATTAGCTGTCCAAACGATTGATGTATGAGTCTAGAAATACGTAATTAATGAAGAAAGGTAAGTGGTTTCTAATTGTTTATTTCATCGTAATACGCTGTGATTACTAGACGTATCATTACGGCAGATTCATATTTCATATGAAGCGATCTTAAAAGATTTTCTTATTAAAACCATAATAAATTCAGGTTTGTTTTCAATTTCAATCCAACCAGAGAAGCTTCTATGAAATAATTCGAGGTATGTACATTTTCTCTCTATTTTTATTTTCATTATTAGTTAAATGTTTAAAAAAAGCAACGATATCAGAATGTATTTGAATTTAGAAAGAAAAAACGAACAATTCAAAAATATAAAAGAGTAAGCCTGGCCACCAATAAAATCACTTCATACAGTGTAGCCGTGTGACAAAAGGCATCCATTAATATTTGTTACCTACCTTAATGAAGGCCCATTAGGGTTGCCACTCTGTCATTATACTATCATAAAGCGTTTGATGGCAACCCTGACAGGTAATAGACGATTGATTGATCGGGAAACGGTTTAGAATTTCAATTGCGATTCCAATTTCGATTTTTGATTGAATTAAAAATATATCGATTCCATTTTTGTGAGTGAATGAGTTTCCTTCGTTTGGGGACTTCTTTAATTGTACATGGCTATTGTTTGGAGCTATTCAGTTTTGTGTAAATCGATTTTCTTCTTCATCATCATCAGGCTATAATGTTCCCACTGCTGGGACACAGGCCTCCTCTCTGTAAGAGGGAGTGGGCCATAATCCACCACGCGGGCCCAGTGCGAGTTAGTATAAGTCACATGTCTTCGAATTTTTGGTTCTAGGACACGCCGGTTTCCTCACGATGTTTTCCTTCACCGTTTTGAGAGCAGTCAAGTGGTGAATTACACAAAATAATGCGCCTGGCGGGGTTCGAACCCACGACCTACAACTCGTAAGTCGGGACCGATACCACTGGGCCACTTATACTTGTTATAAAGACTGCCCACAAAATCGATCAGTACGACGGACCGGGCAACGTGCGTATTGCCTTTGGCCTTATATGACATCAAGTCTATTGGACTACATGTCGTAACTATGTAATAACAATAATAAAATTACTGTTGTAGAAACGTAGCAAAGTATGGATCTCCATAAAAAAAAACAAATAAAGATAACGATACACCCACGTTTGTTTTGTCCTCGTTACAGAAAAATATGTTTCATGTTTTAAAACAGCGAAAAGTCTAAATTACACCCAAGAGGCTTAAAAGAACAAAACTTAAAACATTACAGTGATGAAGCAAAAAAGTATTCAAAACTTTTTAATGTTCCCCGGGAACTCCGAGGTTTGTTTGTGTCAGCTAACACCATTTTTATTTCGACTGCTTTACTAGTATTTTTATCGGGATTTGCTTGTTCATTTACTCGATGTAAAATACTGGAAATTAACTGTATCAGGTTAGACTGGAAGCCTACTCAAGTAGTTGGGAAAATAAATATCTAACTAATATTATTATTTGAAAGATGGTTGGTCATTTATATGGTTTATGGTAATATTCGTCCAAGTGTTAATTTGTCCACATGTCATAATCACCTGATGTTATAACTCTATTTTGTTAGAATGAAGTTTTGCAAAAATCAACAGTTGTTAGAATGTCCAAATGTCATATTTCACGTGATTCAAATTGCTAGGTATTGTGATAAAACGACGCCTGAATTTTTTTGTCGGTTGATAATAGCACAAACTTACTTTTTTTTGTTTCCATAGTTATTCTGATAATACATGCCCTTGGGATAATTTCCATATACACGTGAGAGAAGCCGGGCGTGACTATTAGTTAAAATAAGAGAATAAGGTCCCGACTCGCGAGTTGTAGATCGTGGGTTCAATCCCAGCCATAGGCGAATTACTTTGTATAATTTATTTCATCACCACTGCTCTAAAAACGGTGAAGGAAAACATCGTGAGAAAACCAGCATGTCCTAGAACCAAAAATTCCAAGACATGTGACATCCACCAATCCGGAATGGGCCTGCGTGGTGGATTATGGTCCACTCCATCTCACAGAGAGGAGGCCTGTGTCCCAGCAGTGGGAACATTATAGGCTGATGATGATTAATACACAACTACACTTCAGTTTACTCCATACTAGAAAAATATTCATAAACACACTTGATAATAGGACGCTCGTTCGGGAACTGGCGAAAGGTCTAATGACCAAACTTATCCGCGGCTAATGTTTCTTTAAATACTCGCCTCCGACCCGAGACCGAGGAGGAGGCAAATGTCGCTGTGGAAATACTGAAGCTGAAATGTTTTTGTCTATATTAGAAAAATAACACGATACTATAAGTTTTTGCTTTGTAATAGAAAGAATTTCTAGACAGATAAAAATTGAGAGGAGAAAATATTACACAGGATATCTGTGTAATATTTTCGATTACGATTTAGTAAAACATTTGTAACTAGTGAATTATAGTAGTTTATGTAACTGGTACGTAATGAGGGGTATTATACACGAGTGTGAGTTTAAAAAACGAGCGAAGCGAGTTTTTTAATAGTATCACACGAGTGGTATAATACCTAGTTATGTACAGTTTCATACACTACTTTATCTTCTCTCATTGAACGAGAACATATCAAATAAAAGATAAAAATTAATAAAGACTAATAATCATCCACCATGTCATCCACCGAAACACAAACGTCAAAATCCCAACATTCCCTTAGAAAGCGCGCGCAGCCACAGATAAAAAAGTAAAAAGATGTAGGGTAAAACACCCAACTATTGACCCCTTAAGCGGTTTTCCTTGCTTCTTTCGCAAAATAAACTAATGTACGAGTTGCAAGTGGAAATGAATGTTTTTGGAAGATAAAATAAACATTGGAGAATGTAACTAAAGCATTATTTCCAGTCATACAAAGGTAAAAAGTGTTTTTTTTCTCGAGTTTAGCAAGAACAGGCCATTTGACCAGTTATTAACATGCTTGTACCAAATTTTCATCATGCATATGACCAATTTTTGACCTCCTGTAGTATAAGAATAAACTCAAATATTTTTTATTATGAATGTGATACGAGGTTTTATTTGACAAAAAAACAAACAAAGCTAGTCTTTAGCCCTTCTCATTTTCTTTTTTCACACTATTTAGGTCTTCAGTCTTCAAACGCCGTTAAAAATATTCTTGCACTTAATTTTGAAATTTTTTAGTTTTTATCACTTTTTGTTGTAGTTTTTATCACTTTTTGTCCAATTTTTCTTCTTTATTAGTAGTTATTAATTGCACTGTTCTGTATTATGCAGCAGATATAAAAATACTCGCCGGCAAAATATAAATTGAAAGAACACGGCTTTAGTTCTACAAAGTGAGTTTCAAAATCTTTGAATTAATATTTTCCTAATTACATAAGACGGTTTTAACTTTTTAAACTTATGTAAAAGACCTCACAAATGAAGAGAACATAGATACAAATAAAAAACTAGCTCACACTTTGCCTAAACATGCAGGTTAGGGTATATTTTGTCATTTTATCATTAAACCAACCTGTAGCTGAAGCATTGCTCGTGTTATATTCTGCAATTGTCCCACGGGACCATATACCGCCATAAAAAGTATCCTGCGTCCAGGTACACCCACTTAACCAGATTTTAAAATAATCTGCTTGCCAAATTGTGTCAAAATCCATTCAGCCGTTCACTTTTCCTATAATATTAGTAAGTCTAAAAGTCTAAAATATTCAGGAGGATCCAGAATGTGACGGTAGACTGAAAATGTAAGTACCTCACTCAAATTATGCTAGGTAGTCAGGTTACTACGTAAGGTATTTTTTATGTTTGTGATTATGCAGATACACACCTTTAGGGGTGCCAATGCCCATGGGCTTAATACAGATGCATTAAAGTTAAGCTACCTCACCATTAAAAATGAACCATACGTACACACCGTGGTGTCAGTAACTGGTATTCTCGTACATTTGGTAAATTACCAGCTATTGACATGTCATGTTAATAAAATGGTTATTCATACATTTGAGTGTACCAGATATTGACCTCATCATTTTAACAAGTTAACGCTCATTAAAACTTAAAAATCATGTGGAAAAGCATTGTGTCTGTCTTAAATAACCAAAAAATACCAAACTCAAAGGAATCTATCGTGTAAAACTGAAATAAAATGACATTGAAAACAACCGTCAGCTTAGCAAATTGTTAAATTTCTTGATGATTTTAGGAGGGTATTTTGTTATCATAGGTTTACGGACGCATTATTGCTTTATTTAAATTTTCTGTGACGCCAATATATTACAAAATAAATTATATTTCATTTTCTGTATTCTTTATGCAGCACTGCAAGAAGATTTATTATTATTTTTGATAAAAACTGTTATGCGGTCAATAGTTGGTGGGAGGTCAGCAGTTGGGTACTTTACCCTATCTATGATCAGTAATCTGGATCATAATGAAAAAAAATTAAATTATAACATTGTTTTGATAAAGAAACAGTGTTATAATTTAATTTTTTATTTCATTACGATACTCTATGTCATAAAGTATGTCATTATAAACTCGTTTTGAGTTTTGTATTTCGAAGTTTACGATATGAGAGTAGATAAAATAATAAATACTCTTTTTAAAATAAAAATATAATTATAACAGACATAGTTGTAATAAACTACTGCCAAAATGCTTCCTTCTCACACACTACATTGACGTATAAACAACTGAACTGTTGCGTAGTGTTTTTGGATTCTGAATGGCTGACTTAGGTTTCAAAACGTTTCTTCGTGTTCAATTATTAAAGTTCGGCCGTTCAGAGAATGCGTTCCTGACACCTGTCAGTTAGTACATGTATCTTCTAAATATATAAAACTCAAAGGTGACTGACTGACATAGTGATCTATCAACGCACAGCCCAAACTACTGGACTATTGGAAATTTGGCATGTGGGTAGATGTTATGACGTAGGCATCCGCTAAGAAAGGATTTTGATAAATTCTACCCCTAAGGGGATGAAATAGGGGATGAAAGTTTATATGAAACTTCGTCAATTTTAAACCGATCGGGCTGAAACTTTGCATGCAATAAGCTACTATAACGTAGGCATTTCTTAAGAAAGGATTTTGATAAATTCTATCCCTAAGGGGATGAAATAGGGGATGAAAGTTTGTATGGAACTTCGTCAATTTTAAACCGATCGGGCTGAAACTTTGCATGCATAAAGCTACTATGACGTAGGCATCCCTTAAGAAAGGATTTTGATAAATTCCACCCCTAAGGGGATGAAATAGGGGATGAAAGTTTATATGAAACTTCGTCAATTTAAAATCAATCGGGCTGAAAATTTGCATGCATAAAGCTACGAGTACTATGACGTAGGCATCTCTTAAGAAAGGATTTTGATAAATTCCACCCCTAAGGGGATGAAATAGGGGATGAAAGTTTGTATGAAACTTCGTCAATTTTAAACCGATCGGGCTGAAACTTTGCATGCATAAAGCTACTATGACGTAGGCACCCCTTAAGAAAGGATTTTGATAAATTCCATCCCTAAGGAGATAAAAGAGGGGATGAAAGTTTATAAGTCTTCTTTGATTTTCGACTGATTGACCTGATATCAAAGATTGGAAGACGTCCGCTTAAATAGGATTTTGATGAATTCAACCCCCATGGCGATATAATAAGGGATGATGGAGGATGTAAATGTATTAGTTAGAACCTATCAGTACCTAATGGAACGAATCAATTAAGACGAATGTTAAACCGCACGGCAATAAAATCATAACATTGCAATAAAATAGTTCATTGATTGTCGATAGATGGTGCTTTCACTGGACGGATCGGGCTGAAATTTGGCATGCAGGTAGATGTTATGACGTAGGCATCCGCTAAGAAAGGATTTTGATCCATTCTACCCCCAAGGGGATAAAATAGGGGATGGAAGTTTGTATGACACTTTGTCAATTTAAAAGAAAATACATTGTTAAGTTCCGACATCCACGCGAACGAAGTCGCGGGCACAGCTAGTTTGTCATAAAATTATAACATTAATTGATTATTGATATAATAATGTTGTTTTAATGCTCATCAATGGGGATGGCAACTCAAAGCTAATCGTAGATGGCGCTGCGATAGTTGGTCCCCACGTCTACCTTGTATAAAAAACAAACAAGATTATTTGTTATAAAAATTGAGTATAAATACAAAACAAATATGGAAAATTATTCGTCCATGCAAGTACATATACGAAAAGAAGAATTAAGACGCCGCGGTGCATCTACAAGAGGAAAATAGTGATTTAATTGAGTGGTAATACATTTGATTTTACCCTAATAAATCCACAATTACTTGTAGTTAAGGTTTCAATTTTTGAGTTTAGGTATGTTTTATCTGTCCTCTCCTATAACAAGAATATAATGCTGCTTCTGACTTTCTATTTTGATAAAATATCATAATGTTTTAAGTCAGTAATTTTAACCATTTTTTCTATTTAGATTCGAGAAATAACATAATATATTTAATTTCTTAACACCACAACTATTACAAAACTCGTTCCAGGTGATAATTCTTCCGCCAGACGAACCATTTCATGATTTATAGAGCGATGCAATACTGGTACTTAACCTCCAAAAGAAAAGTAGATATTATTTTGAAAAGTGTATTCGATTGTTTAGTTATGGTATAATCATGGAATTTCATTAATAAACTTAACTAACGGCTTGTCTCGGCTTCGCAAGGCTGGATATTTGTTTATTAAATAGCTTTTCCTTAGTGATAATACAATTTTTGTTCTCACAGCAGTCACAGCTGCTACCCATCATTTCTGGATAGCGTGAATTGTCGGAAATGTGTATGTTCCATCATTTTTACAGCTTATTACACAACATCGAGTCATTTTACATCAATAAATCGTTTTTTTTCTGAAAATTCCTTTGATTTGACAGTTCTTTGGGGACCAAACTGTCACTTGTCACTTTGACACTTGCCTTCCTCATTGTTAAAACGGTAAACAACCAGCAAAAATATTTTTATCGTAACTGCAACGCCATTACAAAGTTACGTCGTCAGTTCAAAATCGCGACCTGTCAGGAACGCATTCTCTGAACGGCCGAACTTTAGTAAGTGTATTAAGTTACGAATCAGACTTGAATACCATACTGACCATACACCACCGATACTCTAGAGTCTAGATTTCGCCAGCAACCTACATGAAAGTTTCTTTGCCTTTAGCATAGTAAATATTACCGTGCCTTTAGCGCTACCGGGATTGCGTGACCGGCGTATCAGCTTATCGTGACCCTGAAATGTAAGGGGCTATTGAAGGATTTTAGTAAGTACGAGTCATGACAGTCCCTCAACACCCAGGATAGAAGAACTCATTGGATGTCTTTTTAAATGGCCTAGTTTGTGTCCAACTGCTGGGCAAAAGCCTCCCCTTTTTCCTTCCAAACCTCTCTATTTTGGGCAATTTTACCACATGAAAAAGTTTATTTGCCATTTTATTGGTTGATGTTTGTTCTTAGTCCCCTTAGTGTCGACTAGACCTTTAAGAAGTGTTGACGCTAACAGCCTTACTACAAAAACTTAAACATCTGTTGAACACCCCGGTAATAGTTTAAAGAATGTATTAATTTTAAACTAAACAATAAAATATTGATAGAAGAAGTTCTATCTATATGTAAACAGCACAAGAAGAACTAAAGTAAAGGTAAATGCACTGACGTGTGGTGAACATAAGTTGCCTAGTCTTCGGAATCTAGAAGAAGTTATCTGTACCCTACACAATGCATGTTGTTTCCTACGTTTATGAGAAAACTAAGAATAGAAATAGATTAAGAAAGTTTGCGAGAGAATCGTAGTCTGTAATGAGGTTTGTCTGTTTAAATTAAACACAGACATCGAAGTATACGGTTAGTTTCTAATGAAACGCCGGATTAGGTAAACAAGACAATATTTTTGCTGGATTTCTCGTTTAAAAATAGTACTACGAAATAATAAATATATTACTTCTTTATTTACTAAGTAGGTAGTGACTGAATAAAACATTTAAAAAAAATCATTAAAAAAATTACAGCATTTTAAGTAATAATCATGTAGTTGAATTAACTACTAACAAAAAAAATGGCCATAGGTGTAACATCACATTTAATTGGTTGGTCATACTTATTACATGCATAGTGAGTCTAAGGTAGTGTTAGCTATTGCATTATTTCAACTTCAATTGGATTCTATCGTACTTAAGGACGGCTTCATTGCCTTGGCGACGGTAGTCACCACTGACTTTGAGGAGTTGCAGTGGTTTGAGAATATAACTGAATCCACGCGGAACAAAAATGGTGCGTACGCGTCTTATAACAAAGTAAGTAGCCATTTTCAACAGAGGTATGATCCCACCCATGATCTGAAAATTCGGATGAACTAATAAATAAGAAATCCAATTCATAAAATAAACAACTCGTTACAAGTAGGATACGTTTCTTAACCTTTCCCAAAAATAAATGTTACCATACCTTTTCGTAAAATATTAAAAACAAATATCGAAAAATATTGAATACACACAAACAGCAAGAGAATTCCAACAAACAAATATGGCGAATTCTATTTACTTTCATATCTGTGGAAAAAACAGTAACAGTACGCAATGTAGGCATCCAGATATTTACTTTAGTTTCCATAGTAAATATTTTTGGTCGATCGTAAACTTGGCCATTCAATTACAGGCACAAAAAACAGGCCACTGTAAAATAAACCTTTTGATGTCCCCTGCCGAGTAAAATGTATTGACATGTACAACGCTTCAGGCGGTTTCAGGCAAGTTATAAATATATAACAAAAGGTCCACAGTGCAGTGTTGTATCAAATTATAAGGATAAAATAAATAACATCGGGTGGTGAATGGGGCAGCCTCGCTCCAATTTTACAATGAGATACGTCTTTTTTTACAATGAGCTCCTGAAGCGACATTCGTAGTCAAATAGTAGAAGAACCAGCAAAAAACTTCACAGAAGAAATGTGTTAGATTACTCAATAATTTTTGTCGTTACTCGTTGTATATTATACTTACGTATATTGCTGTTTTATAAAAATATCGTTTCCTCAACATTTTCCACGTTGACGCACAGGTATTCAGCTTATTCTTACGTCTCACTTTTACCAGGTCATAACAGGTTCTGTGGACATTTGTGACAAACAGTAAACGCAAAATGCTCTGAAGTTTTTAAAATATTTCCAACTCAACTCAAACTCAACTCAACAAGTTAGTTGGAATTCGCGGATTGCCAGATGACTCGATTTGATTACGTTCTTCTAAATTTCTACTAAACTATAGCGAATTGGGTGGAGATGGAGTGTGTCGATTGTTGTCGCTTGACTTAAGAGAGAGAGAGAGTGAACGACTAAGAACAGTCTGTCACGTCAGCTTTTCTGCGATTTGAGCGGAGTGGACCTTTAAGCAGTGATTTTTCTGTACACGTTTTATCGGTTTTCAACCCGTCCAACTCTCCTCTGTTAAGGTTAATTTCATCATTGAAAAAGGTTCCAGTTTTATTTAAATTAAGCGTGCTTGCTCAGTTATTTTTTATTTTTATTGTGCTTTAATGGTTACGATGAAAAAAAATAAATGATAACGTGCGACAATTTGTTATCATTATGATTAATGCCTTTGTGTCGCTTAAATATATTTAGCTAAATCGGAAAATGTTTTTCTGACATAATTTTCAGATTGAACATAATTATTTTATTTTCCACAAAAGAATGAGTTCAAAAACTATTTCACATTTGATGAAATTGCCTTCATTCCAGGGTTCACACAATTATTGCATAACATTAACACAAAATATCTAATTCATAAGTGTAAAACGCTCATTATGACAACTAGGACACGTAAACACACAATAAAACTCTCGTTTCATTGAGTGCTTTCTCTCACAGAATTCTCATGTCCAAGTAAGAGCCCATAATCCTCAAACTAAAAATAGTTCCCACAAACATTTTCCTTCTAACACAAACCATTACATAGGAAAATACCTCTTAAATCGTACCACTAAAACAACACTGGCGGAACATTAACATTCGCCTGTTTCGTTAATTTTGCACAAAGCAAAGCATTAGAGTTCGTTTTCAACAGAATTTGGCCGCGGGCTAACGGTCTCTACCGACCACAACACTACGGCTTGTTTAGACCAAACAGCCAAAACTACAAATGGATATTTTGATGTAGCAACACTGAACACGTTTATTAGAACATTCTAGAAATTCGGAATGAAATGAGGATGGAATTGCAATGTTTGAATGGGTTATTTTGAAAGGAACTGTATTTATTCCAGGAAACATTTTCATGTGTATTCTGAAATTCAGTGATACAGTAATTTACTGATATTAAATGTTTCACTTCGTCGGTTTTCAGTGGGAATTCAAAGAGAAGTTACTGTGAAATTACATTTAATCAATATGTGGACTCTTTATGAAAATACGTGCTATTTGGAAAATATCATTAAAGAGATTTAATTTGAAATGGACTAAATTACAATCAAGTTGATGCAATGGAATTACTTTGAAAGAGCCAGTTTCTAGGTGAGTACCTACTAAACATTTCTTAGCTACTTTTTGATTAAATACGTATCTGATTCTACGCTGTTCAATCGCGTAACTAGCGACTGATTACAAAAAAAAAAGATAAATATTTATTGTTCTCTTTGTTAGTTTATGGATTCAACCGAGAGAGTTGGGAACCTTAATGACCGTTAGACAAAAAATTTGAAAATATTTTATAACCAAAACTAAGGTCCATAATATTATACTTCCTATGTTTCTCTGCAGTCAATTTCTCGACGAGAATTATGTCATTTTGTGCTGGGAAATCTCGACACACATACATAACCAGGTCTCAGCTGTTATAACAATAGTTTACGGAACAGTTTCAGTTGAAAATAAACCCCAAGTTGCGGTTGAATTGTGTTTCACATTGTTTATTCTATGTCTGCAGGCGTCGAACTCTTTACCTTTGTTCAAAACTTAACGCTACCTTCTTTCCGGACAATTTCAGTGGAATAATATCGAAAGTTAGAAAAATAGAGATATTTTTAAAGTGTGTAGTTATGTTTTCTATGTGATATTGCAACGATTGTTGTAATAAATGTGGTGCTTACGAAGTTGCATTGCTACGTTTCTGTTGAAAGTTGTATATTCCCCGCCAAATAAGTCTGGAATAAAGGTCATTGATCCTAATAATGCATCGTTCGAATTTCATAACACCATCGTTCGAATTTCAAAATAAAATATACATAACATAAATAGACATTATCTTTACATTTTTTCGAATGGTTTTGAAACATTGATACATGGGGGTCAACGTACTTTATTCCACACATAACTGCCGGAAACTGTAGTATATTACAAAAAGATATGGAATTCCTTTGATTCGCTCTAAGCCCTACTTTTATATAGTTTGTTCCGGACATTTAATTACCTGGGACAGCATAGTCTACCCTGATTTGACAAGTTAAAATAATTTTGACAAGAAGATTTTTTAACTCTTTTTTTGTTGAACCGTGTTTCATTCGTTTCACTATCCTAGAAGGGCACCGCTGCCCTGAAACATAGAAAATGATGGTTATCAATTTTGACTCAAGACAGACGACCCTTTCGCTTTACCTAGAGGGAAATCATTTGATGATTTTCCACCCAAAAGAAACCATTACACTAAAAAACTTTATTAAATATTTTTGGAACTAACTGGTATAAAAGGAATATTAATTTATCTCCCAACGAGTTTAATTTTGGTGTGTAGGTAGTTGAAAAAGAGTACCTATTCAACGAAACAGCTGTTGAAAGGAGATTAGATTATCCCACGCAACTGGATTTTATAGAATTTTGTTAATCCAATATGGCAATATTAATGTACGAAGATTTCATGGTCGCAATTTCAGGAAATAGAATAAATCTCAAAATCCTTTTTTTATTTCTCCTGTATTTTTTCTCTTCTGGGCAAGGGTCCATATACCTTTTCCTTGTGGAAACTCGAACAAACTTCCGTGCGTTCAAGCGTTTTTGCCATACATATTATTGGACCCATTATTAGTAGTCATTTTTACCCGTGGTGCTAGGCAATTGGGCTTCTCCTAGGTTTAATACCCCTTTGTGCTTGTTGGCCTTGTTTTGTTCTGTCTTCTGTTTGCATGGAAGGCAGTTGAAACAATTTTTTTAGCTTCATTGTCCCAGCGCTTTTCTGGTGGTTGCCACTGTTGATTCTGGCTTTCAGGAGATGCAGTTTTTTGGGAATAGTGTGGTGAGTTTGCCTCACTATAACTTTTCCTCTGTGCAGATATTTTTATTTTTAGAAAAAAAGCGCGAGTGAAAAAAACAAAATCAATTTATCCTGGGATTTATACAAAACATTTCGGCACAACGTAGGACAAAACATTGGTAGAATGTGGCGGACATTTCAATACAAGTTTTAGAAGACAGTCGCAGAAAGGTTACTCTTTAATTACAAAGAAATAAAGTCTCTGGATGTTGTTTATTCTTTATGACATTTTAATCAAAAGATTTAAAATGTTTTGGAGACTAACAAAATTGTTTAATTTATATAGTTTGTTGGGATTCTTGTGTTCAAAATGAAATAACAAACAAATATTCTTAAGCAAACTGTTTGTGACAGACATTATTTCAAGAGAATTCAAACGTGAACTACTTACGTTTGAAATATATTCCATACTTTTCGTCATAGTCGCTATTGACATTGTATAAGTCTCCTCGTTTATAACCATAATCATCTCTCAAACAGTCCATCCATTTCCTGTTTCAGTCTATTTAAATTAATTTAATTTTTAAATTGTTTATTTTATTTACTTTTACTGTGGACATGAAGGAATGTCTATGTCATTCTTCATCATTTTCAAATAATATAACTCAACAAAATTTTATTTGATTGAATTTCTATGAGTTAAATGACTATTGTTCTTCACTGAGATCTACTCTGTGGAATGGTCAACTGCAATAAATGCACAAATTATTTGTCCTGCTAAAAATCTTCTCTTATGTTTTGTTTTTTTGACAGTTATAAAGGGTCTGTATGGCTCAATTGAAAAGAAATATATTGAGTTTGCGTTTTCGTTTACAATTATATTAAACATTCAGTTACATTTTTTTTAATTGCCTTTAAAAAAAAAACATTTCTTTAATTGCGTTAAAACTACCTGAAAAACTTAGCTGAATAATTTGAAAAAAAAACATCACAACAATTAGAAAATCGTTCACAGACATTTCCAGTCCCCGTATATCTCTAATCTGCGGTGAAGGAAGGGTCAAGTCTGCATATGATATATGAATAGATGTGCCCTTTCTTTGTCCGGGTTAGATAACCGCCGAAGGATTCGCATTGTCGCTTAGCACATTAATCATTAAAATAGCTCTGAGGTTACCCTGCAAAGTTAAGGGGACGGTTCAAATGGATAACCTACTTGCAAATTCGGACTGTTGACATCATTTTGAGAATGACCATAGTCCTTTCTACAATTTTCTTATTATGTTACTTAAAATAGAATGATTTTGATTTTACTGTTGCTTTTTGTTGACGTAGTCGACAGTGATCGTGCATCACTGTCGACTACGTCAACAAAAAGCAACTTGCTTGTATTTATAATAAAAAATAATGTGTGCAGCTAGTGTTAGCCAAAATCTAAGTCCTATTCAAAACAACTATCATCTGCCTAGCCTTTTCCAAACTATATTAGGGTCGGCTTCCAGCCAAACCGGATGCAGCTGAATATCAGTATTTTACATGGAGCGACTGCCTATCGGACCTCCACAACCCAGTAACTGAGCAATACGATACCTCACGGTAAGACTAGTTGTCAGACTTTAGAGCTTCTGTCTAATAGTAAAGACTGTCAAAGATCTGCAAATGACAGCCGGGACTAACGGCTATACGTGCTTTCCGAGGCATGGAGGAAACTCGCTATGACAGATGTTCACCCATCCACAGACCAACCTCGGCAAGCGCGGCTTAACCCACAAGATTGGCCTGTGTGGATGTAATTATTTAGGCACGAGCTCCTTCTATTCAAAACAATCATTAGGTATTATTTATCAAAAAATCCTAATTACAACAAACTCACAATTCACCCCTTCAATATTCCCCATTTATTTACATCTCGATACGCACATGTTAATGAGAATATATGACACAGTATCGTATGTTCCAATTGACTGAAGATTTTTCTTGAGGGGATCAGTCGTTTACGGTTCATAAGGCAGTCAATTTGTTTCTCCCGAGATAAGTAATGCTGAGGGCGCTCATACGTTTCTGAATTGCTGTGAAATATTGCTTTAATCTTAATTGATATTTTGGTATCTGTGGCTAAATTATAACAGTTCATAGCAGTTGCTACGGGTTATCGTATTATCTGTAGAAGACACAATTAACATCCCAGACGACCCAGGACAGACCGTCCTGGCGAAGATTGACCAGAAGGGCTGACCCCAAATAAATAGGATTAAGACCAGGCAGAAGAAGAGCTGCATCTGTTTCGATTGGAAGCCGACCCCAATATAGTTGGGAAAAGGCCAGGCAGATGATGGTTGCTTTGAATAGGACTTAGATTTTGGCTAACACTAGCTGCACACATTATTGTCATTATATGCAAGCGTGTTTCACTATCGACGATAATCATTGCCTGCCATGAAACGAGATAGTGGCATACGGCGAGCATTCGCTTAGACAATATTAATAATTATTTTTAGGTTTCCAACAATAAAAAAGATTGCAAATTATGAAGAGCATAAAATAACTTAACCCCTAACAGATCATATTTGTGAAGAGAGTGGTCTAATCTAATCCACCACGCGGGTTCGGTACAAGTTGATAAATGTCACATAATTCATTTAACTTTTGGTTTGCAGAAGATATTAATAGAATTTTGTTCGTCATCTAAGTGTTTATTTACTAAATGACACAAAATATTAATTAATTAAAAATTGAGACTTTTTACAACAAAAACCGTTTTACTATAAAAAGTTAAGCTTCCATGAGTCTGTGGAACACTTGTCTAAAAAAAACTGTCAACGTTAAAATTGCATTTTACGTTGATGTAGGGTCGTTTTGTAGTTACACTTTTATTAGACACGCGTTCAACAGTTATTTATTGTTTTGTGGTAAGGTGGCTAGTTTTTGAAAATTTAACACAGTAAAATAAACTCTCACTATCACAACATAATGTTTAAAATGATAACTTATAAGCAGACACAGGTAAGCCACTAGCAGCCAGCACTTGCAGTTATAAACTTCCTAGACTGTGTACGTACATCATAAGTGATAAGTTTAATGAAAATTTCAAGCGTGGATTTCACAAGGGAATGTTTTACCTTTCCGATGTTTTGTTTGTCTTTGGCTTTATATCTCGTCAACAGGTGAATCTGTTTTGATGGAAAGTTTTGATGAGTCCTTTTAGTTAAAAAGTTTTTGGAATGGCAAAGTAGTTTTATCATTAAATTTTATTTAAAGTACCGTAATAAATTAAAAAATATAGACAATATTATTATAGTATAAAGTAGGTACCTACTTACTGAACAAATATGCAGGACAAAAGCTTAACCGTATAGTTCGGTAGCGCCCCCAAAAGGGGCGCGACAAGGAAACCTGCGCTGGCTCAATAGTGGGTCCAAAAGGGGCAGACGTTGTAGTCATACGACATCCTCATTATAAATTAAAAAAATATAATATTCTCTGCGTAAAATCCTATGAGTGCGCATTAATTAAGAATGTTAAATAAAAATCTGATTTATTCACGAAATTAAAACTTCTACATTTAGCGCCTATTTTCATAATTTACCGTAACAAAATCCAAAAGTGTAAATACGATCTTCGCCATTTTGATGGCGAGTGCTGGGTGGGGCTAAAAATCATAAAAAACGTGGTTTTCGGACATCCAACGGATCATTATAGGAGGAATGAATAACTCGTCATTTAGTATTGTAACGAATTCACACGTATTTCAACATAAATTAGCAGTGGTAATGAAAAAATTTATATCTGAACTCGAACTTTCGCGCCACTTTTGTTTGTTTACATTTTTATTTTGCACTTGGATCACACACGCGAGCTTTAACTCCATAATAATAAAGATAAATATCATGCCAAATATTATAAATAACGTAAAAAAGACCAGATCTTGGCGTAATTCTCTAATACAGGGCCAATAACACGTATTTTTCATTACCACTACTCAATTTGTATTCGTAATCGACAACCATGTTATTTTTTTTAATCGTAATGATGTGTGAAAGCGAGTATTCTAATCGATTCCATAATTGTTTTTTTTGTCAACTCGAGTGAAAAAAATTAGGAAATTAGGAAATCGATTAATAAAAATTTAAATTAATTTGTTTTATGCTTAGAATACAATTATTATCTAATAATATAGTTTAAAGCTTTTATAATAATATTACGTACATTGTCATTCCCAAAAAACAATAATAGACAAAGGAACAATGTCAGATAATAAATGTTTGAATGCGCGGCAATTATTTAATTCAAAAATTTTGAATTAGGAATGCACTCGCTGAGGTACTCGATAATCAAAATATGTAATAACTTTTAATTTATTAGCTAATTTTTACTGTACATATTATTTTGTACAATCATATAATTTTTAATGTTGAATGAATATATAATGCCTTGGATTTTGATAGGCTTATTATAAATGAGTTTGTTTCCTACCAAATAAAAGTTTTTTTTTTTATCGTGGTAAAATCATCAAATGAGTCCTTCCACCCCGGGCAGGGCGGGAGGGACTGTCAGACTTGTACTGACTAAAATCCACGGTGTCCTTCAATAGCCCTTTATGTTCCGGGGTCATGAAATAACTCCCGCGACCCCGGTAGGCTTTGGCCCTCTAAGTTCTCATTATGCTGACGCTCTTTGAGGCGCACGTGGAACACGACGCGCTGTCGACCCGGGCATGGTCCATGGTCGGACAGCGAGTTGCCCTTTACTCGCTGTCCGCATGCCCGTGCCTACGGTGGCCGGAGATCGTCTGCCGACTTCTGACGCTGCGGGCGCCTACCACTATGGTTGGGGCGGAGGGAGGACGCTGTCCTCTCCCTCTCGCGGCTCCAAATAAAAGATAGCCAAATTAATTATTTTATTGTACAAATTTGTTTCGTGAGATTGGTTTGGTCATGTAAGTATTACACGTCAGAAATCGAGCTTTTGAAATAGAAAAAGAAAATGCTAGGTATTATATTTTTTTACACTATTCGATGTCGCTGAGGATCAAATTCGGTGAAGTAATGATAACTTGGTAAAATATGAACTAATATACAAACAATAATTTAGTCATTGTACAGCAGAATAAAATCAAAATTCGCGCAAACACACTTAAAGTTCGAATTTCAAAAAAATCGTTAATGTATTTACACCACGAAGTGATAATAAAAATTTGAAATAAGAACACTATGTTGTGAACATGTAGCGAAACATTATTTAATGGAAAAAAAAACCTTATAGGGTAAAACACCCAACTATTGACCACTTAAGCGGTTTTCCTTGCTTCTTTCGCAAAATAAACTAATGTACGAGTTGCAAGTGGAAATGAATGTTTTTGGAAGATAAAATAAGCATTGGAGAATGTAACTAAAACATTATTTCCAGTCATAAAAAGGTAAAAAGTGTTTTTTTTCTCGAGTTTAGCAAGAACAGGCCATTTGACCAGTTATTAACATGCTTGTACCAAATTTTCATCATGCAGATAACCAATTTTTGACCTCCTGTAGTATAAGAATAAACTCAAATATTTTTTATTATGAATGTGATACGAGGTTTTATTTGACAAAAAAACAAACAAAGCTAGTCTTATAGCCCTTCTCATTTTCTTTTTTCACACTATTTAGGTCTTCAGTCTTCAAATGCCGTCAATAATATTCTTGCACTTAATTTTGAAATTTTGTAGTTTTTATCACTTTCTGATGTAGTTTTTATCACTTTTTGTCCATTTTTTTTTCTTTATTAGTAGTTATTAATTTCACTGTTCTGTATTATGCAGCAGATATAAAAATACTCGCCGCCAAAATATAAATTGAAAGAACACCGCTTTAGTTCTACAAAGTGAGTTTCAAAACCTTTGAATTAATATTTTACTAATTACATAAGACGGTTTTAACTTTTTAAACTTATGTAAAAGACCTCACAAATGAAGAGAACATAGATACAAATAAAAAACTAGCTCACACTTTGCCTAAACATGCAGGTTAGGGTATATTTTGTCATTTTATGCATTAAACCAGCCTGTGGCTGAAGCATTGCTCGTGTTATATTCTGCAATTGTCCCACGGGACCATATACCGACATAAAAAGTATCCTGCGTCCAGGTACACCCACTTAACCAGGTTTTAAAATAATCTGCTTGCCAAATTGTGTCAAAATCCATTCAGCCGTTCACTTTTCCTATAATATTAGTAAGTCTTAAAGTCTAAAATATTCAGGAGGATCCAGAATGTGTCAGTAGACCGAAAATTTAAGTACCTCACTCAAATTATGCTAGGTAGTCAGGTTACTACGTAAGGTATTTTTTTATGTTTGTGATTACGCAGATACACACCTTTAGGGGTGCCAACGCCCATGGGCTTAATACAGATGCATTAAAGTTAAGCTACCTCACCATTAAAAATGAACCATACGTACACACCGTGGTGTCAGTAACTGGTATTCTCGTACATTTGGTAAATTACCAGCTATTGACATGTCATGTTAATAAAATGGTTATTCATACATTTGAGTGTACCAGATATTGACCTCATCATTTTAACAAGTTAACGCTCATTAAAACTTGAAAATCATGTGGAAAAGCATTGTGTCTGTCTTAAATAACCAAAAAATACCAAACTCAAAGGAATCTATCGTGTAAAACTGAAATAAAATGACATTGAAAACAACCGTCAGCTTAGCAAATTGTTAAATTTCTTGATGATTTTAGGAGGGTATTTTGTTATCATAGGTTTACGGACGCATTATTGCTTTATTTAAATTTTCTGTGACGCCAATATATTACAAGATAAATTATATTTCATTTTCTGTATTCTATAAGCAGCACTGCAAGAAGATTTATTATTATTTTTGATAAAAACTGTTATGCGGTCAATAGTTGGTGGGAGGTCAGCAGTTGGGTACTTTACCCTACCTCAAGTTTGTCGCATGTTTCTACTTCACAGAATATTGATAGTTTGATTGCTGAATTTATATTTCAAAAATTTTATTTTTATGATGTTATTTGATTTTTTATCAAATCGGCCTCGAGACTTCCTTAAGGATTTTTCGCTATTCCTCATAGTTTAAAATTTAGCCAAATACGCCCCGTTGGAAATTCTAATTGTTTGTTACTGCAAGGAATCATTTAGAAGTACATACTCCCATCTCTCAGCATTAGAACCCGGTGTTTGTCTTTTCACGTTTTTTAGATCCGTTTTAAAAAGATAAATTGAAATTAATTAACGAAAACACAAAATATAAGTAAAACCATATGATTGAATTTAAGTTTAGAAGACACATAGGTATGTTTAGCCTCCAATGAAACACCGATAAATAAATTATTGCGTAAATGAAATAATACTTGAAAATTTGAAATATTATAAAATGATTCAGATTTAGTTTCATAGACTTATTGCATGGACTGAGCTTTCTATAGTCAAAAATCAGATAAATCAGTCCATGCTCTATGTCTTGTTTTACTTTTTTTTTCATGTTCGATTATTTTGCGAGTATCGATTAGGCTGAATGAAGGTTTTTAATCGTTTTGTGAATATTGGGTTTACGGTCAGCACTAAAAAGAGTCATGTTGCAACATAGTTTTTGCAAATTTTTATCCAGACTTTGATCGTTATTATTTATGAAATTATGTATGAACACAGGCAAATCTAGTAATGTATATAGTAAGTTATTTTATTTATTTCACTGTTTAACCATTATTATCATGTGATAAGCTTCTATAAGTACATATTTTTCAGCACATCTAAATTACCTAGTTTTTGGAATGATGTAGCATTTTGTATGTTACACACATTTTACAACAGAATGAGGCAGTTTTATTGACCTCAACATGTTCTTAGAGATATTGTTCACAAACTTATCGCATGAAATAGCTGTAGTAACATATTTTTGATCAAAAATTGGATGCTGAAAGTTGACAAAAAATATTGTGTAATAGCTCAAATTTCGAATCACCCGGTCGACTCAGCTGATGTGTCATGTGTCAAAATATTGTCGTGCAGAGTGGTTAAACAGACTATCGATAAAACAGTACAAAGTTTGATTACTTCGCTAAGAAATCCCTTACAGCTGACCCGAGATGAAAAAGAGACAAAAAGGGAGAGAGAGAGATTTTCCCATCTCTCTTTTTGTCTCTACCTTTACATAATGTACAAATATTATGTAGTTAGTAAAAGTAATTTTCAATAGTTATTAGTACCAACCAACTGTTTATTTTAATAAACACACTTTTTTCAACTATTTTACGGATAATCCACTGCAATCATCTACCGCGTAATGCTTGAGATTACAAACGTACAAGGTGGACTTTTAGTCAGTAACTAAGAGTCTAACAGTCCCTTACGATCCGCTAGAAGCGGAGATGATTTTAAAACCCCAAAAAAAGACAGCCTTACATGTTTCCTGCTATTACAAGCAACAGTCTTTAGAAAGCTATCAATGAAGTTGCAGATATTTATGATCCAGTTTTAAAGGCTAGCACATGACGAGAGCAGTTACTTGAGACATATAAATAGACATAATATCATTATTTTTCCTTGTTCTTAACTTTTTGAATAGGTACTGGCATAAAACGAAAAAAAAAAGATCATTTAAAAATTATAAAAACAATAGTTGCCTATCGGTATCGGGAACAGGGTCCAAGCTACCGTGGTCAGGGCTCCAGAGAAAGGAACAATAGTTTATTACGACTAATACCGCTGTTTTCTGTTTGGCTCTATTACGACTTGATCAGCACTATCTATTATCAAGACATCCTTTTTAAGAACTTGCTTCCAGTGTATGTTCCACTAACCAAAATCTCTTTAAAGAGTCATCTTTTCCCTTAAAGCGCTGTATACATACATAATGTAGTCGATTTTCTTGTGGTATAAACAGCCAGTACAAACATCTTTGTATAAAACCCATAAAATTGACTTTATTGCGTGCAAAAACATCGCAACATAAAGATAAAAAGTAAACAGCGAAATTGGGACATCATTCAAAAAATTACCCGTCGTCAACCTTGTGAAGAAGCCTTGCAATGATGGCAGTGGGTTTGGTACAAGTCAAGAGATTATAGCGTTCAGTTTACTTACTAAACAAAGAAAGAAAGAAAATGGATTTATTGACACACACAGGACATAACAAACAAACTATAAAGAAGAAAACTACTTTTGTCAATATCATGCGAACAAAAATGTACAGAATCATCATCATCATCATGTCAGCCGCACATAGGCCTCCCCTAATAGGCTTCCACAAGGGCCGGTTGGAAGTGGCTTGCATCCAGCGTGATCCAGTGGTCTTCATAAGATCGTCTGTCCACCTTGTGAGCGTGGTCTCCATTCGAGAACTTTACAGAATATCACTAAGAAATTAAATTCAAGGAGGCCAGTACAGTACCTATAGTACTGTTAAATTGTCAAAAGACGAAAAATAAAAATAAAATAGTTTTGTTACTGAAAAGTTCAATCACATTTGAAATTCTTCGTACAAAATTCAGCCAGGGATTTCTTTTCTATAGGGGTTGAACGGGGAACAAATACATTTAAGAAATAAAATTCCACTTTCAACCCTTAAGGGTCGAATGTGGAAACATTTAGGGGTCGAACGCGGAAAGGGTAGAAAATCTTAGGGGTTGAACGCGGAACCAACCTTAATAGCGGTCCTACACTAGTCACAAGACAAAACGCTGTGAACGTACTAAAAGTACCCATTTCAAAGCGTTGATCTGCAAGGAGAAGAACGGGCAAGAAACTCCAACAAAGGGAAAATAAATTCCGTTCCAAAACCCGCTCTGCACTCATCTCATGAACTCCAACTAAAACATTTCGGGTTATCCGGTATTCGGGTCACGAGTTCCGGCTATGGGCCGTGTCCGATGGATGGCTGCTCATCCCAGATCAATCGCCGAACGGAGGTGTTCTTAATGGAGATTTTACACGTGATTTCCGGAGACGTTGGCGTTTCTGCCAATACGTCTATGGCTGCCATTAAATTGAGAGAATTGGGCTTTTTATTCTGAGGTGCTGAAAGGTTCTGTTTGTGTTGAGTCATGGCGGTTTTTGGAGCAGCTTGTTAAAAAAAGGTCTTTAAATTAAAGTCTATTTTCGTACGTTACCGTACATTCTTGCGGTTGGGTAATACGCCATGTGGGGAGGCCATGAGTGATCGTGCGGTGTATATGTGTTAGACATCAATGGACTTCATACAAGCCAATCAAATGTGTTGAAATGAGCTAGTTTGAGACAAAGAACAACAAAAGCGTGACGCATTCATGGAATATGCCTTAGTACGTATATACTAGGGTGTCCCAAAAAAATCAAAGTGATATTTTTGTAACGCATACCCTCTTATTTTGTGTGAATGGTTTAAAAACACTAGGAAATAAAGTTTCACGTACCTAGGACCACGCTAACCCGTGCCGACTTGCATCGAAACATTTTGTATTTGCACAGTATGGCGCGAGAGAACTTGCGCACATATTAAGTGTTATTGCTTGTTTGTTTTATTAAAAACGTATTGTATTCGTGTTATCCAA
This sequence comes from Agrotis segetum, assembly GCA_036375495.1. Taxonomy (NCBI): domain Eukaryota; kingdom Metazoa; phylum Arthropoda; class Insecta; order Lepidoptera; family Noctuidae; genus Agrotis; species Agrotis segetum. Next base: position 543,214 of record JAQSVV010000090.1, on the reverse strand, counting down.
ACGTTAGTGGAGTTGCAAAGTTCCAAAAAAGAGTATTTTTTTAATAGGAGACGTAAAACATCAAATCACCTTCCCTCCTAATTTACCTCCAACGTACAAGTTCGGTCAGTTCCGTTCCAGAATATTCGTAGAGTTCATTTAAGTGTCAATGAGAGTGCAAAACTTAATATTCGTGAGTGCATTGACGAAATCATAACGTAACTGTGTTAAAAAACGTGTGCACCAAGCTCGGTGGAGGGCTCGATCTATTTATTCGTTAAAAATTTCATTATACAAGTAAAATGAGAGTTATGGCTCTCGATTCAGAATTTCAAACAGGAGAATGCAGCTCTGTTGGACGTCTGCCTCTTGACATTAATTATGTTACCTAAACCCCGGTTCCAATGCATTTTATCAGCAAAAGCAACTTATCAGGATTTGTAATTTTTGAAGTTCATGAAAGCTTTTGAAAGAAGAGACAATACCATTTCAAAAGCAGCTTTTCTTTTATAAATTTGTTATACTACTAACAACTGTCGCCTCTAATTTAAATTCGGTAAATGTCGAAGTGTCTTTGTCAAAAGCAAGTTCCTTTTTAATCGATAAAAATTGATGACACTTTTCTTAAAAAAAGTGCTCTTCTGTATGGTCAGATGATGATGCTTTTCTACAAGCTAAACAGAAGCTGCTGAAACTGAGATCACTGGTGATCCCCTGGTCACTGGTGAACAGGAACAAGACCAATTTTTATTACAAGAACACAGACACCTGTATCTTGACTAAAAAACAAACTTTGAAAAGAAAATTCAATGAATCAATCATTGGCTTTTCTTATAAAAGTTGGTTTATCTGTCCCTTTTATAATCAATAAATAATAAATATTTGATATAGTTTTATTTATCTAAACAAACATGTATTATAAATAAAGCTACATTCACCCTGAGGTGTCCTGAGTAACGTATGCCACCCGTGCGGCTTACGAGGAAAGATTTGTATTTCTGTGAGCATGTTTGTAATGAATTAACTTAAAAACTACTGAACCGATTTCAAAAAAAATTTCAACATTAGAAAGCTACATTCACCCTGAGTAACATAGGCCACCCGTGTGAAGCCGGGACGGGCCGCTAGTTTGTTATAAACTTAGAATTGTAGAATTTCTGTATAGCATCTATTCAAACTTTTTTACTTAAACTTTGACGTCAAGTCGGCACGGGTTAATGTTGTCCGATCGCAATAATATTTCATATTCAAGTTTCTATAGTCAAATGTCAAAAAAAGAGAGGGTATGCGTTTCGAAATTCCAAAAAAAAAATTTCGCCCTTATAAGCTGGGACACCCTAGTATATACCTCTAAATATATCCTGACCTGAAAATATAACTAGCAAGTCGATAGAACAGTTAAGCCGATAACGTAAATATAATAACAGATGTACTAAGTGTAACGTATACGTACCTAATATTGTTTATAATTTTATAACAAGAAGTCCAGCACCAGCACTTTACCAAAAAACATATTATTAAAAAAAAACTCCAAATATTTTAAACCCAAAAAATGATAAACGACGACCCTACAAGTACCGTCTTTCTCATCACGTAGCCAAAATAGGCTGAGTCATGCTAACCTGAATGACGTTTTGTGGAAGCTGGGAGCGGCCAACGCAGATTTCTCAGCTTTATTTTTTCAGGTGATGGATTGCCCGTGTTTTCTTGTGTAATTTCCGGGCACTAATTGCTCTGGGCATCCGTCACGGTTGCGGGCAAATGAGGAAAAGCGGAAGGCGGAAAAAAACCCGCTAATGCTAGCCACAGATGATAATAAATAGTTGTCCATGTTGCGGTGCAGGTAACGTTTGTCGGCTTGAGTTTTTGAGATCAATTAGTACACGGAAGTGGTGGATTTTTTACAAGGTAAAATGATTTAATCATCAAATGGGACTGTTAAACTCGTACTTACTAAAACCCATGTAGTTCTTTTAACAGTCCTTTACGTCCCAGTCCCGCGACGAAGAACGCAGGTCCTAAGTACCGTTGGTAAAAAAAAGCTCTTTGACACTGTCAAAATTTGCCGTGTAATATCAAACAATTTTTGACCTTTTTAGGGTTCCGTAGTCAACAAGGAACCCTTATATATTCGCCATGTCCGTCCGTCCGTCCGTCCGTCCGTCCGTCCGTCCGTCTGTCCGCAGTTTAGCTCAGAGACGCACAGTACTAGAGAGCTGTAATTTGGTGTAAATATACGGATTTGTTGTGCCAAAAAAGTGGTAAAATAAAATCTCGTAAAATATTTTTTTTTAGGGTACCTCCAGTACTTACACGTAAAGTGAGGATTTTTTTTTTCTCGCGTACCCCTTAGTGTGGGGTATCATTAAATAGGCCTTTAAAAAATAATGTTAGTTTCCATTAACAATTTTTTGATAAAAAAATTCGTTTGTGAAATATTAAGCTTTAAAGTGCTAAATTTTGCTCGATTCGAGTGTCCCCCCCTCTACCAGCTAAACGGTTATGTTTGGGGGTGTGAAAAAATTCACAATAGTAGTACATATAACGAAGTTTAAAAGAAAATTATCATGACTAAGAAGGCTTTACAACTTTACGAGTAATAGTCGACCAACTTATAAAATGTACTTGATATCATATTTTCTTAAACAAAATGTATCGGAGACAACTGCAAATGTAAGTTTGTCAACTTTATTTTTACAGCTTATAAAAGTATGTTTTTAGGGTATGTTTTTTGGGGATAGGTAGGTTTTTATCGTCAACAATTTTTAACTAAATTCAAAAAAAGGAGGAGGTTCTAAATTCGTTGTAATGTTTTTTCTTATGTATTTTCCCCGATTTTCAGAAAGACTCCTGGACAGATTTTGAAAATTATTCTTTTTAAAATTAAATTCAGCGAATCAGTTTAGTTAGTTCGCATAAGTATTTTGATGGGCAACTACGGAACCCTACACTGTGCGTGGCCCGACACGCACTTGGCCGGTTTTTTTTTTTGTATACTTTCACTGATCTTAATTACACCCAAAGGGTAATGAGTAGAGATTGCTTTGTATCATTTAGTTTGTTAATGGATCAATCAATACTTTTTTTAATTGTCAAAATAACAGTTATTTTGGTTTCTTTGAAGTATCAAAATAATTTCCATTTTATTTTACGTACGATGTATATGTAACTTATGAGTATACAGCACATATTTTATGTATAATACATAATATACGTTATTAGAGTACTTGTTAGCGGAGCACCATAATGACGCAAATTGGCATATTTCGTAGAATACGATGCCTAGATTTCCCAAGAGCGCTTAGGAATATATTGGGGGATGATGTGGGTATCGAATAGAATTATGTTGCTAAGCTGTCTTGTACTACATACTACATCAAAGATTTATTTTACGTGAGGAATGGAACTAAACTCATGATGAAAATTCATCATCAAAGTGTTCTCTACTACCACTAGCTTTCTAGGCCGCGTTGTTTGATGATTAGTTAAACCGACTAATAATCTGTTAACTCCTTTACTTTTTTGTTTAAAACTGTTAAAAAAATTGAATTTTGACAATGCTTAGTTTGACCATTGATCAAAAACTGCTTACCTAACCTACTTACGACCCATTCACTTTAGTCTAAGTGGTGTGCGGTGCGACGGGTGGAGCAACGGGTGTCGAGAAGTCTTAATTACTTTTTATTACGTATTTGCCACTGGCGTCGTCTCATGGTGTGTTTCAAACGTTCATACATTTGGTCTTACCACTCGCCACCCCGCGCGCTCACAGCAACAGGGTCGTGATAAAGACCATTACGGGTTTTAAGTTTTCTTGAATCTATTCAGTAATTTCTAAAAAAATAAATAGAAACGTATGTATAAAAAAGTTCGTTTGGTGTACTACACGCTCTTAAAACAAAAACCGACTCTGTTTTAACTCCACTAAGATAACAAATCAAGTGACAAGTACCGACAGTCCTCAGAATAATGTACTTTTGAGTAGATTCAGGGTCCAGTAATAAAACAGTCAACTCGTTTAAGGTCCAGCCAGACGTATTATTAAAAGATAACATCTCGGCCGGTTATAAAAATATTAGATTGGCTTAACGTTGTGAAAACGGGACAGTTCTTGTTTTGATTGTCGTCTGGGATTTATCTTGATGCTCTTTCCCCTCTTTTGGGGATAGGTGAACTGAGAATGTTGCTAGTGCGTTTGATTCAATAGAAAACTTTTCATTTGTTTGTAATGTATTCTTTCTTGGAATGTTGAGTCAGAACAACTTACAAGTGATGTAGTAGTAGTTCTACGAAAAATTGTTTAATTACTTAAATTGAGAGATAAGAAATCATTTACCGTTTTCAGTGTGCTTCAGACTTGTGAGTTGTGGGCGGTGGTGACGATGGCGAAAAGCGTGTTTTTTGTGTGGCGAAGTTTTTTGCATTAAATAAAAAAGATCCTGTGCTGCACAGAGCGAGCGGTGCAGCAGCGGGGCGGGTAAAACTCTACTAAGCTGGCGCCAATACCGCCACCTCGCAGAACGCAAACTTTGAGGCAGAGCCCTTATATTAAGAGTAGTAAGGTTTAACAAATGAAATTAGGATTAAACTCACATACACAGCTTGACCCTAAAAAACAACGACATAGAAAATGTGTATTAAGGGCAAGAATCGATTCCACGACACATAGAGCAGCAGCTCATTGTTCAGACACTGCAACAGCCATAGCGCGGCATGTACACCAGGCCGTCTTTGATTTCTATTAAAATACATTAAAAACAATATGTTATTGTCTTCCAAAAAATATAAATATTCATGCATGTACGAATGTTATTCATTCTTTGTACGTAACATATTTCTCTAACTCCATACTCGACAAGGAAAAACGCCAACAAAGCTCATTTTTCTCTCTTAAAACAATTACAATCAAATAAAATCCAGAGAACATTAATAACGTTTTTATAATTTAACAGCTACGCCATTCGAACAATGTTTAATCTCTTCCCGGAATAAGAAAAAGAGAGTTGTAAGCGGGAAAAAATCTTAGAATAAGAGAAAAGTATTTTCATTTAAATTGCCAGTAAACTTTGAATTGAGTTTCGTTGAAGCAAGTAATCTTATTCTTGAATAATTCATGTAATAACGATTACTTTATACCTTTTGTCATTTGAAAAATGACGATTTCATTGGTACTTTAGAACAGTGATGGTACGGTCATTATTAGTAGTTTTGAAGCCAATATAAAAATGGTAGAGGTAATCAAATCAGAAATAACCTTAAAAAAACATATTATTTTTGTATGTTTTTTTTATGGCAAAGATAAACTCAACAATTGCTTAACCGATTTAAATTCTAATTTTTTCTTCAAAAAGAAAGAAAGAAAAACCTTTATAAACACAATGACATGCCTTAAGTATACACAAGAAAAAGCTACATTAACAACAAGTAATATATTATGGTCTAATTTTATTTTAAAACTATATATTAGGACCAGTGTTAAAACACAAAGTGCCAGTTTGATTTGCTGTCATCACAGCCAAGAGTGCCACGAATTTGCGCAAACTGTAGTCAGTAATGGTGTTTTTTATTAAATCTTAGCTATGTAACTATTTTAATATCCACAAAAGTATATACCTATACTATGTAACAGTAAACCGTTATAAGTAAAAGTTTTCTTGCAGCATAACTCATAAATTACAATGAGAATTTAGCCAGTATTATTTTCTTTTCAATACATAATACTACAAACTGCCGCAGTGAACAAAAAATAAAATAAAAACAAAATCAATTGGAAAAGAACCTCGATACGCTCTACCTTCGAAAAACACCCATGTACAAAAACTCTTCATGTATTTTTATCAGAATACACAAGTTGAAATCCCGCCCTTCCTCTGTTAAATGCAAATAAAAGTGTTTTGTGAATCAATACCGCATCGTTCTACTTGGGATTCCGCTCTCAATACTTCAAAGACATCATTACGGAAAATCATTACCATACAAATATGACCTGGCTTTGAATCTTCCTTGGAAAATGTTAAACTCCTTTTTAATATTATTTGGTGAGAAATCTTAAATTCGAATGAGTATTTATAATACTTTGCAAAGGTGAGATATTTTTCAACGAATTATTCATTTTCGTTAAAAAGAATGATATAATCAAGTAAAAAAATAATTATCAAAAACAGTATTTTCATGTTAATATGCAGACCAAATATAGGTTAAGTTTCATCACTATTAACGCGAACCCATCTTTATTTTAAATACAAGCATATAATCAGAAAACAAGTGCATGCATAATTATGTAAAGTTCCACAGAATAAGCGATCCAATCACGTCACAGTTCCACCAAGGCTGCATAAAATCGAGTATGTATCAACGCAAAGTTTGAAGCAAACAGCCCGGAGTTGGTCAGGTTTAAAATATGAATATAAATTGAGAAACTTTAGGGTTGCTCAAATCCAGTACCAACTTTAAAAGAATTATTCCCGGTGGATCCCACTTTTGAATCCCACTTGAATATTTTTCCCGTTGGATCCCACAAAAAATTAAAATGTATTCCCGTTGAATCCCACAACAAAAGAAAAACGTTTTATTCCCGTTGAATCCCAAAAACTATTCCCGTTGGATCCCACATGCTTTAAAAAATCTGAATGCGAGTACTTTCAATCACAAAATTGCTATCATAAAACTAGCTTCTACTTGCGGTTTCGCCCTCGTCAAGTTAGGCATATGGCCTTATGGTCCAGTCTCCATCTGTTCTCTTGAGGTAAGCGTGAAACACGACGTGCCATGACTTGGACCTGTCCTTGGTCGGACGGCTCCCGGCTACCACCTTGAGCTTATGCTAGCCTAGTACTTTGGCAGGCCATTTAGAGTTACCCTACCCCCGCGCTGCGTGTCACGTGGCGCCAGAGCGCAAAACATACCACCTTGATCTTATGCTAGCCTAGTACTTTTGCTGGTTAGTGACATTCTATCAGTTTGTAAGTAAAGACTGAAACAATTTCTCAGAATTTGTCTCTGCCGTCTTTCTACACTCACTGGTGATCGGTCCATGGAAAGCCTATGGTGGCCGGATCTTGTGGAACTTTTTTTTTTTAGTAAAATTCTTAAATTAGTTACTCAGAATATATCAGTAAAATAACGGTAACAGTTTTCTTCTGATATGTACACATGTTGTCAAAAAGTGGGATTCAATGGGAATTAAAAATGGGATTCATCGGGACTACCTAAAAAATGGGATCCAAAAGTGGGATCCAACGGGAATAATTCCTTTAAAATTATTAACACGACAACCTTACAGATTTACGTGCTATAAATCTGTTTTGCTCTACACAAAATTATGTTTGCTGAATGTAATATTCCAGAATGTTCTGTAGTTATAACTTTTGGGAATAGTTTTTGGGTTAGTTTAATATTCTTGCAACAGGATTGGTTAGGAACCGTAAGACATCGCGAATCTAGAACGCAAAGTTACAGAATACATTTTACCTATAATCCGTTGATTTTCAGCACAAATTCCTTCCCACTTTATTAAAACCTTCAAAAAGGGCGTCTAAAGTTGCAAGGTGCAAGCGATTCCTCTTGAAGGCGTTTACAGGCAACGGTGACCACTACCCATCAGGTGGACTGTATGCCCATTAGGAGAGAAAAAGCTAAAGCTAAAGCCAAGACAATATTCCTTTGTTAGACTCCATGAATTCGCAACTTCCAACCACTGGAGTACCAAACTAAACTCACTTCAAGTTCCGAGACGCTACTAAATATTTGTCGCACATTTCAAATAAAAGTTTAGTTGGAAAATTCGGATCACGTGTGCTGTGCGCGAGTGAATGAGAGTATACGGAACCCACCGACGAATCGGTGGAGACTGGAATTTATTTGTGTCTCCAATCAGCCTCCAGACATTTTGAAGACAAAGCGTTTTCTAGAATGCATCGAATTACTCAGAGGTTTTTTTTCTTTAAATAAATGGTGGTTTAGTTTTGTTTGAATGGCTGTATTATTTAATTTGCATGTATGTCAATTCACGTTGGTTGGTGACTAACATAATTATATCCATAACATCACGATTTTAGTGTTCAGAGAGTTATACATATTTATACCATTTGTCGCCAGTTGTTTTTGATTTATGTGCCTGGGTCGAACCTATATATTGCCATCAACGGGGCACAGATTTAGACTTCGCAGCTTCTACTAAGACATTCCTGTAAATAAATATAATAGCAATTTATCCACCATTGGAATTGATCCCAGAACCTTACAACCACACCCACCTTGTGTCAATCAGGCGAACGAGAAAAAAAGAACTAACACAACAGCTCATAAGTGGTTACACAATTTTTTTCTGCAACAAATATAACTCAAAAAAGGTTTCCGGAACTCCGAAGATTGTTTTTCCAATAAGGCAATAATATAATAGACAGGCCAGGTTTATTATAACCAGCAAAAAACAATAGTCATCTATCAAAAGTATCATAACTGGGTCAAATACCGGGCAAAATATATATTTTTTGCAAAACGTTCATACATCATTTTCTCTGACGTCCAATTTTCTCTTCCTAATTTCATTTTGTACGTTCGACTCCTGTAGTTTACCTTAATTTATTATTGTAGTACATATTTTATTAAGATAAGGTAGGTATTCGAAGGGCAATAAATATTTGTTTTGCTTTAATATCCATTTCATATTAATTTAGTTACGTACCTATTACGAATGATTTCGTAAATAAAGAAAATCTCGACGACATTGATAAAGTATTAAGGTTCACTTTAGCTAAGCATTTCTTTGTATGAATTACAAATGACTATGGTGAGTCTAAAATTATAATTCTTAATTCAAAAACTATTTTTTTTTTTACTGCATCGCCGAATTCCAAAAAAAGGTTTTATGTTTTAACTTGTACATAAATTATGTAAGTAAGACTGGGTAGAAGTCATCATTCACCAGCAAAAAACCAGTTGTATAATTAGGGCACATGATACAGCCTGAATTTAACTTAAAGTAATTTGCATTTAGCAGTAAGCGAGCTTAAGTTACGGGCCTCTGCTTCCGTTGTAGGCTGCGGTAAGGTTGTATTATATGGCCCAGGAATATTCCCTGTAAAACATGCCAGTTACACCTGTACTTGACTGCCTATTAAATCTTGGAAGGTGGACTAAAAACTATTGTCTAAGGACATTTCCAAGGTGCGTTTTTTTCTGTAGGAAGCTCTTGCCAAGCCATTTTTCTTTTTTTTGAACCAACTTACCCGTTTCGTATCATAAAAATATCATCACCCAGAGCAGGACGAGGGACTGTCAGAGTAGCCCTTTATGTTCCGGGGCCACGGTTAACTGATAATGACAGTCCCGCGACTTCCATATTGTCGCATATTATAGACGCTAAAACATCAACATACCTCAAACTTTCAAATTTCTTTAACAGATTTTCAATCTTATCACAATGGTGGAAGGTTAACCTTTCCAGCCTTACCATATATTTTTTTAAAGTCCCGTCAATTTGCTGACAGCTACGAAAGACGCGCTCGAAAAATTTGGGGAGAATTTGGGGAGCCTAAAGTATGTATAGGCTTAAAATAAGCTTAGTAGGTAGACGAAATAGTGGTGGTAGACGAAATAAAAGTAGTAAAGGTAGTCGAAAAAAAAGTAGGTAGACGAAATAAAAGTAGTAAAGGTAGTCGAAAAAAAAGTAGGCAGACGAAATAGTGGTTGTTGTTTCATATTCAAAGTTTTTTAAACAAAAACGTTTAAAGAAACACTGATTTACAAAACTTGCAAACTGAAACTGATTGTTGAATCGAGTTGTTTTTCGCCACAAAAATAATTCCCCACGAAAAAAAGTATGTATAAATTAGCCAAAGATTTTCGTTTATTTGAATTTTGATTATTGTACATTCGACCCATTTTTTCCGCGCGGGGATAGCAGAACAATTAAATAATAAAATCCAGCACAAAACTACCGAAAACAAGGGCACAATGTGGAATCTAAACAGAAAGTACTAGGAGAACAGGATCAATTTTTTTTCGAGTGGAATAATTTTTGTGGCGAACTAACCTATTGAATCTGTATTCGTACCTACTTAAGGGATAATCTATATTACTACTGCATTGGCAGTGCTCAAAGCCGCATGCGTGTAATGGTAATAACCATAAGTAATGACTAGTTGGCAGCCCACTGGCCAAATGGTAAACAGAACATTCATTATACACTGGTTTGTGTCCCACATTGATTCGCGCTGTAGGTACGCAGATAGCAAAAGCATAAACAATGCATAATTTTCCCACTGTTGGGACACAGGCCTCGTCTCTATGAATGGAGTGGACGGTAGTCTAAATTTTTTCAAATTAATGGTTTGAAGATACCGATTTCCTCTCAGTGTTTTCCTTCATCGTTTTTAGTAGAAATAAATAAATAACAAACTTCAACAAACTGACGGATTCTCATAGAGCCAAAGGCAGTCTAAACACCGTAACGTGGACATCGCTCGCAGAGGGTTCCCGAAGGAATATGTTGGTTTTTAGTCTCAACAAGTCTGACAATCGTTTCAGCTGCACCCAGAGCGGGTTCTCGTTTTATTATATTTCAAGAACAAAAACAAGTATGATAGCTTTAATTGGGTAGTTTACTGTATTAATAAATTGAAAACGTGTTTAGTCCGACAAACAGGGCATTGAAAAAAAGTAATTTATTGTTTTCAAATCAATGAATATTGACAATCTAATGCTTTGAAATTCGGGATAGCACAAAATGACGTCACACGCCCCCACTGACTGGTGACGTCATGACGTCTGTAAATTTATACCGACCGACGATTTTAGAAGTTTTGTTTCTTCGTCAATGTTGGTTTTCAAATATTATGTTTTGATAATATTTCTTCCGGACTATTACATAATAATATCCTTTTACAAAAATAAAACGGAGACGACTGCCTGGATGACATTATTTCTGGAGCAATCAAATTTTCTTACAAATTGAATGACGTAAAACTGTCAGAACCCTCTGACTTATTGCCAATTCCAACCCTAATGAATAAAAAATCCAATTAAAATTTGGCCCGAGGTAAAATATGACCCTTTCCATATTCAGATGCCTTATACTGATGTGTTAACGATAACTAAACCTATTAGAAGGAAATACCTTGTATTTCTTTGAATAGTAGTCACTTCTTGGAAACGATGACAAAAAAATTATAAGCATAAAAACCACTTAGTCAATTTCCTTGTAGTTAATAAAGGTGTCAGGTCGTATTTATAGACAGCCTAGCCATTAATACAAACATTATTTTTCTCTTTATATAACTTCTAACTAACTTACTTCAACTCTTCTATCTTCAACAAAATCAAAGACTTGAACAATTTAAGTTTAGCTAGTTATTAAGAAACTGTACATATAATTGTGTCTCACTTTCCTTTCTTCTCGTTCCCAAATTACGTACGTTATTTAGGGTTTGACGCAAAATGTGCATTTCGCAAATTGTGCACTTCTCAAATTGAGCACTCCTCAAAATGAATCTGAAAATTATCATAATTATGACTTATAATATTTATGTCTATCTATTGTTTTGTTTATTTCTCGTGTCCTGTTTGTTTTTTCAAACTTATAAATAAATAAACATTATTTTTCTCTTTATCTAACTTCTGACTTCAACTTTTGTATCTTCATCAAAATCGCAATGCCAAATAAACTGTCATATACTTTTCAATACAGTCTACTCAACATAATGTGTTTCCGTAACATGCACGTATGGTGACATTGCAATATTCCTACGAGTACTAACCCAAAGTAAGTCCAACGCCAACGTCGTGACAGTATCGCTAGCCGAAGCGAACTCATTAAAAGCGCACGCTATTGGCCAATATTGCCTCCTTAACGATGTGGCCACTCAAACAAAGCCTTAATTTTATTAGCTTGACCCGCATTGCACATCGCTACGTAAGCTACACGAAGGACTGTCAACATTGTATACGATTAAACTGCTAAGTATATAGGACTATCGGGTAAATAACGTCAAGTTTGGGTCTTGATAAGGTCAGCAGAAATCCAGTCTGGTTTTACAGTGTCAGACGCTAGCAGAGGTTGACCCGAATCTGTCAAATTTTACCATTCAAACATTAACCGGAGCAGTGATAGCCCAGTGGTATCGGTCCCGGCTTACGAATTGTAGGTCGTGGACCCGAACCCCGCCCGGCAAATTACTTTGTGTAATTTATTTCATCACCACTGCTGACAAAACGGTGAAGGAAAACATTGTAAGAAAACCGGTACGTCCTAGAACCAAAAATTCGAAGACATGTGACATCTATCAACCCGCACTGGGCCCGCGTGGTGGATTATGGTTTACTCCCTCTCACAGAGAGGAAGCCTTGGTCCCAGCAGTGGGAACATTATAGGTTGATGATGATGATGATGAACATTAACTGCATTAATAGTTAAGTCTGATAGTCTCTTCCGCTCTAGCTTGGGTAGCAAGATTCATTTGATAATTTTTGACTTGAATTCAGTTGACACTACTAAACAAATAAAGTCACCCTTCTACTTCAAATAAACAATTGAAAAACTATAAAATATTGATCAATAACCACCGACTAAAACCAAACGAACGAAAAAGCTCGCTCGAAATAATTGCTTAGTTAAACGCTAACCAGAACAATTTGACGGGTCGCATGTAAACAAAAAACTATTAAACCTACAGTCACCGTAAAAACGTGAATTGGACTTTAAAATAAAATATTCATAAATCGTCCTACACATCGACGTTTAAAAGTAATATTTTTTTTCGTATTATGGCCGATATAATGTCCACGTGGGCCAAAACGATTTCACTCCGTAATAGGATTACGGATTTTATTACATGCAGCAGAAATATCGTTAGGAAGGCAATTTCGGCGGCAGATATTGGCTATTAGCGTTCGAGGTAATGCGTCCTCAATATCCATGTAGGTATAACGACCAAAACTTAAGCATATTTGTGGCTTACTTCAATGTAAATGTACGGTATACGGTTTTGTACGTGATTATGTGGAGTCCGGGACGGGATTCCGTATCCGCATAATACAGGATCCACGTTTGAGAGCGTGTATGCCGAATGGTATTTCATACAAACTTTCAAGTTTTTTTTTAATTTTTTTAAGAACTTCGTTCACTCACAATCAACAGAATAAATATCCGTATAGGTCTATTCACAGAATTTTGACAAAAAAAATTAACAGCTAAATTACACCCATTTTAAAACATATTGAAGATTTTTGTATGGTTCTAACGGTAGCCCACCTTTCTTTTTACAAAATCGCGGTGCACAACGAAGGTCATTGATAGAAGACACCTAAAGTAAAAAAATACTGAACATAATGTCCTGAAGCGTCAGGTTTCAGAATAATTTGTTGAAATGTTAGTCGAAAACTGAACTTTGGAGAAACAATGTCTTTTTTCTTCCTGTAAGTATGCATTTATTTTCTTTTTGAATCTATGTGCACTATGTGCAGGCGCCAGCATGACAATTTACAATGTGTCAAATTTTTGTAAAGGATAATGCAACCATAGCATAATACAGAAAGGTTTATGTTCAAATAGTAAAAGATAACCTGCTGGCGTCTGTACCTTGCTTATGCGTTTCAAGTTTAGTTGGTTTTTTATAGATAATTTTATGATCTACAATTTTTGTCTGAGGTACTTTTATGATAAAACTTACCGTTTTGCTGAAAATCGCGAAAAACTCATTTTTTTTTTTACCTTTGACCTTGAATTTTTTTTTTCCTTACAGGGGAATGATGGGGAACTTCTAGACATTGTTTATAATTATGTTTTGAACAACTTCACAGAAATTCAGCTTGCTGGGACTTTATGTAACTTCACTCTCATTTTTTGGTCTAAATTGACCGGACTATAGGTCATTTCGAAAAAAATTAAAACTGGTATGTTTGTATGAAATGGCTGAACACGTAGCGTACATGCTTATAAGGTACTAGTTTGATCGCATTGTGGTAAATAACACCAGTTTAATATTGTTCCTTGTTTATGAAGCGAGCGTTTAATGTGAATTTGGTGTAAGTTTCACGTGTATGATAGCTGTGAAATTGGATGAGGGACTGTTATATGAAAATTGTTGTAACTAGTATTATATTTCATCAGGAAATGAAAATGTACTGTTATGAAGTGGTTGAATACAGCTACAGTACTATAGAATAGAATACATTTTATTATACACAACATACAAATTGGTACTTATCGAGGAAGCCTATCGGCTAAAATAATCATCACATTACGACTATTAGGAACCGAGCAGCTGTGGTAAAACCAAGGGCAACTGCCTAGTAATCATTTCATGTCACTGTTCATGATGCAATTTTTGCCATGAACTTGTAGATGAAAAATAAAAGTGAAACCAACATTCTAATACTAATTATTTCTTCTAACCTTAGCATGTAGATTTCAGGTACAGATTTCGCACCTATTTTTGATTTGCTACGCGCAAGGCTACGGCGTAGCTCTCGTAGTGCTACGATCTTGTGATTATTGTGTAGGACGGGCTGTGGATCATATTCTTGAGTCTTTTATGGTCGAACTATAGGTCTTATTCTCGTTATGTGATGTATTTGTAAATGATATTATATTTAAATGTTACAAAACAAATAAATTCAATTCATTATTTTATAACACGCTTTTGAAAAAACTACACATAATTATGTACACTATACATTGGTAAAAACATGTTTCACCTTTTTATACTTTTAACTCTATCCTAAAAGTGTCCCTCTCTATCAAGATAAAACATCATCACAAGGTACCTGAATACCTGACTGCGACAACCTTAACATCACTAATTACAATTTAATGGACAAACAAACGTTCAACCGAAAACTCTCATTAGTACCAAGTGATATAGTGTATAATCGATCACCGTAAGGTCAGCTTCTCATTAACTTCTTAATTAAGGGCCAAGAACGTGATCCGAACGGTAATTTTTAACTTTAACAACCGGGAAGCGACTCTGATATAATTTGGAAACTTTTATTATTTCGTGTAAGTACTTAAAATTCTATTTGAGTACGAAATAAAAAGTGTAATGAAAATTTTGTTAAGGGCTCTCCGAATTTGCATTGTGATTGGAAATGGTAATGAAATAATGTTGTTAGTTGATTACAATACGGTTTTCGGTTGGTATAAGTATTTTTAGTGAATTTAAGAGGTGGTCATGATGTTTATCAGGCAATGAATTGTAGCATATTGCATTTATTTAATTAGAAAAAGATAATAAGATTTTGTCAATAAGTTGCAATTTTTTTTTATTTCGTCAATTCCTAAGTTAAGTAGATGTACGTAGTACGGAAGTACTTAGTCAAAATCAAAACTATCTGAATGAATACTAAAAACCTATGATTTATTTTTAAAACTTACGCTCCATACATTTCACACTAATGACTCACAAAATCAATACAAATCCAAATATCCGGGGAAAAAGCAATTTCAAATAGTCAATCGAGTGGTCACGACTGAGCTGGCCAATTAGTGAGGTGTGTCGAAATCTGTTGCCGTGGCTAGCACATGCCTAGTTTTATTTATTATAAAACTAGATTTTGCCTGTGGTTTGTCTCACTTAATTTTCTTCCTAAGAATTTTCAGGGACATAATGTATTGTTTCATTATCCATCTATTTGGATGCTTAATGCTCTGTATAAATATGGTTTGTAACCCATAGGAAAATAAAAACAATGTCGAATAGTAATTAATATAGGATAGTCAAAAAATCAATAAAAAGGTTTCAGTTGAATGGCCGATTCTAATTACTAGGTAACAGAAATTGCCGTTTTAAATGTCAGAGTTGGCCTTTTATAATCATTTTTTTGTCTGGAAAATCATCAATTGTGTGTTTCAGCTCAGTTTTCCTTTACATTCTAGTGCATGGTAACTTTTTAAGTTAGTCTCACACGGATTTAGTCATACTAAAGTGTTTTGGTCACAAATGATCACTATCTTTTTGACCTAAGCTTAGATCAATCGTTCATCAATGAAGCTCATTCGATTTATCATCACCATAAATTATCAATTAGCAATTACAAACTAAACCAAATTACAGTTCCATAGACTACCTTCAACAAACAAACAAACTTCTCAACTCATAGTTGTTTTAATTTGCCCAAACGTCCGTTTTATACAAAAGTTTTGGTCCCCGTACGATAATTGTACGGTAGTGGGTAGACCGGTGCGTTTTCGTAATTGCCACACGAATTTTCTGGACAGCACTACCCAATCAGTTATGGTAATGATGCGAACGATGCTATTGATTGGTCAATCAGTGTGCAAAACATCGTTTTTGAGTATGACGAGGATAGTTTGAAAACTAGTTTTGATGAATTGGTTCTTTGTCACATGATTAGTCACGTAAATAATAGGTATTGTATTTCTACGTATGTTGGAATAGCATTGATTTAAAGCTGATGTCTGCTTATAATATAATCAAAATTTTGGAATTTAAATATTGTATTGGCTGCGTATTGGAATCTTTGAATAGCTACTTACCTATTCTAATTTGACGATTATTTCACTAATTGGAAACAACAGTTTCTTTGAGTTTGAAAAACTATTTATAACGTCTAATAACATAAATGAAGCCGCGAGCATGAACGTGTGTTGCGTAAAGACTTATCTTGTGTTTATCATTCTGTGTATTATTCAAGTTAGACTTCCCTCTCTGTTAGCTGTGCTGGGCAGTCGTAAATTTTACTGCCATTAAATAAATCAAAACCACAAAAACTTTCAATAATTAAAATGTTCAAACTAATTTGTTTCCCTCCTGTTTTCCAACCCATAAAACCCTAACACACTAAAACCAGCAACATTTCCCAAACGTTCACAAAATTTAAACGCTACGGAACAAAACGTACGTCACACCACCAACCAATCCCAAGGGCGCTGCCGAATAACATCACTAAAGTTATCACACGATTCGTTGCGCCCGTGCTAATGAAATTAACCCCCATTTCGGACGGAATGGAATACCCGGAGTAAACAATGTCAGAGTCCTCATACAGTTACATCGCAAAAATATTAAAATAAAAAAATATATTACAATGTCTATAAATAATAATATTGATGGATTTGTTTTAGATTACCTATTTATTCTTAGTATAAGTACTAAATTACAATTGAATAAAAAATGACAACATCACTTTGATTTAAGATCTATCTAAACAACTCGTATAATCATAAAACAACATCGTCGAAATAGTAAAATAATCACAAGGCTCTGAACTGAAGGATATTGCATACGGTTATGGCAGGTAATGCTTCCTATATACTGTTCGGTTTTTGACCTACAACTTTTTTATATTTTTTTTATATTCAGTAATGTTGAAAGTAGAGTATTTGTGGGAGGAAATCGTTTGTTCCTACTGTCTCCAAAAAGGCAATTGAACACCACCTACCTTGTCTCAGCTCCCAGGTCAGCATAAGAGCAGCAGCATGCACGGCACGTCACAGTGAGGCAGTCTAGATGTATTCTGGGTTCAAAGTTCTTTTAGATAACACACCACACTGTAGTGAGTCCACAAACACGATAGAAGATGCTAGAACGTCTAGCTTGAAGACACGATCACAAGGGGAGGAAGAAACGTTCATCCAGCTCAGGGCGTAAAATCGTACTGATCGTCACGAATATATTTGGCCGTGACGAAGGTCGAGGGCAAGTTCGGTGAAAATGTACCAACTACCCTCAATTCGATAATAAGAATCGAACATAATTATACAAATAATAATAATTCATATTTGCATAAGTTCTTTTAATTTTTGTGTAGTTATAGGTATAGGTACAGACGTCATGGAATGACCATTATCTGGCAGTGAGACTACTTAAGCATAACTTTAAAACATATTCCTGATAATCAAGTGTTGCAATGAAAATGGATCACAAAGTCAGCGTCAATGTACGCAAACGTACGGGGGATCAAAGTTCGCACTCTGTTGTCTATCTACTCCTGTGTCGACACGCTGTAAGGCTGGTAATGAGTACGAAATACTGGTAATGAGATGTTCGTTACAACATACGTGTCGGCCTGACTGTTGTTATTAACGGAATGGAAGCACATAAATGTTGGCTTTGTTGCGTGGTAATGCCTTTATAAGGTAGCAAACTCTGTTTTCTTTTGTTTCTTACCGAATAACTACGTTTTTGGTGTAATTGGGGCAAATGTAAATCGTCTACGTGTCTTCTGTGAAAATATACCACACTGCCAGTTTGACTGCATGTCATCCGTTAAATTTTACTTATACGTAACAGATTCGGGTTCGCAGGACTTATCTCATTACCGTCCGCGTCATCCCGGAACATAAAGGGCTATTGAAGGACACCGTGTATTTTCTTCAGTACGAGTCTGAGAGTCCTGCCCGGGGCGGGAGGACTCATTTGATACCTAACAGATTGAGATAAAGATTTAAGACCACAACTGTCTATAGACATTTTTATTATATTATTAATTCTCGTGAACCAGTAACCAATAGATAAAAATTGTGTAATCATTATGAATTAATAAAATTATCAAACAATAAAGAAAGTTCTCCGCTACTTCCAGATTTTCGAGCCCTGACTAATGTGTAGCACTGGTCGTGAATTCTCGATTTCCTCTTTTGTCTATCTTTATTTTTTTAAACAGGTTCCTTTGAAAATAAAATGGCTACAGATTATCATTTCACTCTTGGAAAGACCAAAAGAAAACAAATAAAACGTGACACAAAAACCCAAATTGAAGACCTTTTTATAACCTAAAACATCATAACAATAACGAAGTAAAATTTATCTGTCATTCTTTTTCAAAAATGAATATTTTGAAAGCCGCCATTACTGGGTATTAACGTCGCACTTAATCGTGAACTGTTATTCTAAATTAAGTCAAGATGTTGATGAGTAGCTTAAGTATGAATAAAAGAGAATTAATTATTAAGTTGGATGCTGTGAGGAAAACAAATATTCACGGTTTGAATAACAAATTAGCTGGAGGCAAGAACGTGTGGAGGTAAAGCTGTATACATACTGCTTGTATTCATAATTATCATTTTAAATTCAACCAAAAATTTCTAAGTCAGACAGCAACGTTTTTTTTTTTCTTCAAACTAGCGGTTGCCACCAACTTCGTCGTGGTGTTAGTCATCAAATGAGTTCTTCCACCCATTACTATCAGACTTTGACCGACTAAAATAAATAGCCCTTTAGGTTCCAGGACCACCTGGATTACCTGATAATTCAGTCCTACGACCCCGGCAGGTAAGAGGGTTGGTTTTTTCTGAAGCTGACTGTACATACCAAATACTCAAATAGTATCGATAAGCATTTATTTCAGTAATAATCTTCAAGTCATCAAAACAACCTTAAACGTTCTTAAATTGACAACAAATGTATCAAAGCAGAATATCAGAGTCTATTTAACAAATAAACAACAATGGCGAATAGTGTGTAATCCACTTAATCGGATTTTTTGAGATTAATTAAGCTAAACCTTGTTTGGACGTGAACGTAATTCACGATCGTCCCAAAAGAAAAAAACTTTCTCTAAGGTAGAAATTTATTTTTCGCGGAATACAAGGTTTGTTTTTGAGTAACAATTGTAAAAATATATATTTTAATTACTTTCATTAAAATAGAATATACCAGCTTGTATTATGTTAACAACATCTACTACATAATTATGATTCACTATAAATAATCTTCTTTTTTTACCACTGTCTTAGATAATTCAGCTAAATTAGTCAACACTGGTTAGAAATGTTGCAAAGATACAATATGTGGTCTACTTTTTTTTGGTAGGAAAATCTTCAAAGGAGTTCTCCCTCTCTGGAAGGAGCAGATAGGACGTTCTAAAGCCGTGATAATCTTTTAATAACACGATCCACTTTAGTTGTATTGTACATGGAGCGTCATTGTTATGACTGCATAACGTAAAAGTATTATACCTAACTAAATTACGGAACGAACTAATTATGAGGAGAAGAAGTCTTTAGAACATTCTCACAAAGACATTCAGGTTTATAAAACTCAACAATTGCCCCATTTCCTCAAATCCAGTTCAACTTTACAAAATGCATTATTTTGTTGACGCCTTCATTCAAAAGTTGGGGTGCCAAATTAATTATGAATTTCCCTATTTTGATCCCGAAAAAAGTTTTTCTAATCTCTCTTTGAAAAAACTGATCCATTAGATCCCTTTCAATTTTGTTTGACGCCTTCATCGCTAAGATGTATTGTGTCCACTGGGGGAATAATGTAATGGATTTCAACAGAAAAATCCATTATTTTATTGGTATTGTATTTTTGATGTCTTTATAGATATTAAAATGGGAAAGTGGCTTTAATTTTGATCTGAGAGTAGGTATTTCTTTTTTTTCCATTTCGGTGAAATGTTGATAGATTTTCTTTTGTGTAAATGATGAATGGTATCTTTAAATTAATTTTACAAATTGACTTTAACTGAAAATCTAGTCTGCCAATTCAATTTAGCCATTCCACGAACTTGACATTTTTAGTTTAAGTATTTCGTTATTCACTTTCAGAATCTAAAACTGTAATTATGATTCTAATATTCAACATAAAACTTTAATATGTAATATTGAAAATGTGAAAGTTATTTTTTAATTTTCACACAAAAATTATAATTGAATTTTGTCCAGAAATAAGTTGTTTCCTGGATAGCGGAGACAGTATGACTTTCATCATCAGCCTATATTGTTCCCACTGCTGGGACACAAGCCTCCTCTCTGTGAGAGGGAGTGGGCCATAATCCACCACGCGGGCCCAGTGCGGATTGGTGGATGTCACATGTCTTCGAATTTTTGGTTCTCGGACATGCCGGTTTCCTCACGGTGTTTTCCTTCACCGTTTTGAGAGCAGTGGTGATGAAATAAATTACACAAAGTAATGCGCCTGGCGGGGTTCGAACCCACGACCTACAATTTGTAAGTCGGGACCGATACCACTGAGCCACCACTGCTCTAGTATGACTTTAAGTAGTGCACACTGCTCTAGTACGGAAACTTATTGCCTTATTTATCGAGGTTAAAGTATGACTTTAACCTCGATAAATAAGGCAATAAGTTTCCGTGGGACATTTTAGAGTTATACTCAGCCAAAGCTAGTGAAAACCACTAATTAGCAATTATAGTAGTTTTAAATACTCATATTATTCGAAAAGATTTAACACATCACCACAACTTTATTCAAATGAACATATTTCATCAAACAACCTCTGAAACCAAATTTCCTCTCGAACTAAAGTCTCCTAGTACCTAAAGGATAGTTTTACCTTACTTATCGACGTCACTCCTTCAACAGTCCAAGACAAAGACCCTGAGAGTTCCCTAAGTCTTCCGAGAGAGTATTAAAGTCAAACAATCGGGCCAGTGGCGTAGCTACGCCAGAAGGCTCCCGTATCGAAACTTGTTTGGGGCCGTTCTTATCTAAGTGTTTTGTTTTGCAAAATAAAGACAATAGCATTGATGCTGAATATGACATGAAGGATATTGGAACTACTGGGACTTTTGAGAGCATAAATAAATACAGACTTCACTGTTTAGCGTATAATCGAGAACTGGCGCGACATGAAACGTACAGCGATCATAATACTAAAATACCCACTATTTACTAATATATCACAGATACGACTCGTACAACTAATGCTATAACACATGTTGTTAAGAGAAATTTGGGAAGGGAGCTGGAAAATTGAGAATGCTGACTAATCGTATCTAATTTATGTCAAATAGATATAGCCTTTTTGAAAATTGACCTATGTTAGAATCTCGGTAATATGAGCTCAGCAAATTTTCAATTAAGAGTAACATTTTATGTTTTTATTTTTATTCCAATCACCTTGGGCCCTTGACACTTGGGGGCCCCGTATAATTGATACGGCTGATACGGTACTACGCCACTGCATCGGGCTGAAAGCTAAAATGTTAATGCTAAGTTATAATGACTGCTGTACTAAAAGTTAAGTTATTCTTTCAATTGCAAGTCTGATGTTTTTATTCAATAAACTTTGTAGACATAACAATATCAATCGGGTTTGAGTTTTCTCTTTTTAGTTTATTTCTAAGAACTGTTTTTGTTTTTGTCTGGATAATATTGATTTTATTTTCGTTTGAAGCTTTTAGATGTTAATGTTTGTTTTCGTTTATTTTTTGTCTGAATATGTAGGTATGTGTTATGTCTAATAACTTCAAATCTTCAATGAAAATATAAAGTTATAAGAACTTCAAATAATTATGTGATTGTTATCTCTTTATTTATACCACCACGCGGGCCCAGTGCAGGTTGGTAGATGCCACATTTTTTCGAATTTTTTGGTTCTGGGACATGTCCCATTCCTCAAGATGTATTTATTCCGTCACCGTTTTGAGAGCAGTCATGATGAAATAAATTGCACAAAAAATGCGCCTGGCTAGGTTTGAACCCACGACCTACATTTATAAGTCGGGGTGGGGCTGATACCACTGGGCCACCACTGCTGCGTCACATACTACGAAAGAATCATATTACTTTTGCCTTATACACGTTCATACAATAAAGTCCCACATGCACAATTGTGACGATTACTACACTTCTGGCACAAGAATTGTAGAGCAAATTAATAAAAGCACTTATACAGGTACAAACCTACCCAGAATACGCCTCAAGGCTTCGAGAACAAACAGATCCAGTGTCAACTTTCCTACTGAACTACTACAATATAACTAGATACACCTTAATTTAACCCGTATTCACCTGAACATCAGGCACACGCAGTACCTTGCTCAAGACTTAGCTGATCAAAGGGTGCGTAAAAAGAAACATTCGTTAAGACCAGCGAGGCGGAAGTGAGGCCCTTTGAGAGTAGATAATAATGTTTCAGACACAGACGTCGACGAGACTGTGGCTAGGATTTGGTGAGGGGCGTATTATGGAAGCTGTGCGATAAGGGATGGACGAGTGGTTGTGACTGGTCAGAAATAGCAAATTCAGGTTGAAGCTATGTGAAAATGTGCAGGCCATAGATTCTATTGTTTTTTTTTGAAAACTGTCGTCCTTTTATATAAAAAAAACAACAATTATTTTAAAATATTACAATTAATTAAATGTAAAAAAATTGTAAAACAAAAAAAACAATTAATAATAAACTAAGTAAAGTAAATACCTTCCGCAACTAGCGGCATATACTCGTAAAACGAATATGCGCAATACGCGCAATCGTGTGCGACGGCAACGTGTTGGTGGACAGTACCATCGAATCTGGACGGCAATATGTCGAATAACTTAAAATTAAATTGTAGCTAAAACTAATTTCGAAAGAGGCCCACCTATGTCATTAACCGCCTGCTGAAGTCACGTACTCTCTAAGCAGGATACCGTGCCTTTGGAATGTAAAATGTAACCGAAGGTTCAGTGTGAATTTTTTGTCAGTCTCTTCCGCTCCTTGCAGGACGGGAAGACTCATTTGATGATCTTATTCATCATCATCATCATCAGCCTACAATGATCCCACTGCTAGGACACAGGCCTCCTCTATGTGGGAGAGCTACAATCCACCACGCGGGCCCAGTGCGGGTTGGTGGATTTCACATGTCTTCGAATTTCGATCGACATGCCGGTTTCCTCACGATGTTTTCCTTCAGTGTTTTGAGACCAGTGATGATGAAATAAGTTAAACAAAGTAATGCACCAGCCGGGGGCCGATACCACTGGGCCACCACTGCTCATGATTTTGTTATCTATGAATGATTTTATTATCATCAAAAAAAAACACAAACCAACAAGGTCTGAAGACACTACGTATATTCTCTCGTGGATCGGTGATGAAATGCAACAAATATTATCTAACATTCTTATCAAAGTCGCGTATTACTCAAACTTCAAGAATAACCACAAAGGGCTGAAATCGCGCCACTGCCCCGGGACAGACGCCTTTGTTCTTGCGGATTAACTACGTCTTATCTATCCGGGACTTATCGCGTACCCCTGACCGTGATCGTTTTAGTTTTAACTGGATGATATAGTTACTGTTTAGTTAGTGGCTTTGAGTAATTATGTATTTCGCTTGTGATTAGTAAATTCATATGGCAGTTTTGGAATTAAGGCTGTTGATCATTTGACTCGTAGTACATAGAGATTTCTTTGTTATCTAGCCGATGCATCATCATCAGCCGGAAAACGTCCACTGCTGAACATAGGCCTCCCCCTTAGACCGTCACGCCGAACGACAATTCGCCACTTGCATCCATCGGTTGCCCGCGACCCTCACGATGTCGTCGGTCCACCTAGTGGGAGGCCTGCCTACGCTGCGTCTTCCGGTCCGTGGTCGCCATTCGAGAACTTTTCTTCCTCATCGGTTGTCAGTTCTACGAGCGATGTGGCCTGCCCATTGTCACTTCAATTTGCAAATTTTAAATCTAGTCGATTAGGACCAGGTTATTTACTAAAAGAAGAAATAAATCAATCAGATTATTATTGTAGCGGCTCTTATGAGATCGAATAATGCTGGCTTGGTCAGAAGCTATCAGTGTTTTCAAGTGGCGCGTGACTAGAAATGCGCCATCAGTACCCTTAGCACGAATTTTCACTCTTTTACTTTACAGTATTTAAAGCGTTTCTTGAGGTTTCTTGTATGAAAAAATGGCACAGCTCCTCTGGTGTGCGAAGAAGGAACTAATTTTTCCCTTGAAAATTGTCAATTTGAAATTGTCAAAGTTTCAGTTTACGTCTCAAATACTGAAAATTCGTACTAAGGGTACTGTTTTCACCATTTACAGTGAAACTGAACTAAAATATTGTTTTATTTACCTTACAAACTTCAGTTTAACTACCAACATTAAGTCATGTTTTAGCACAAATTAAACGTGGGAATTGGTTCGAATAAATACAAACAAAGTTGGCTATTCAAAGCCAATGAAGCGCAATGCTTATTTGACTTAGTTATTTATATTTATACAGACCATTTGGTGTATAAGTATTTAGAGAGGTACTGAACTAAATTATGTGGATGGAATAATCAATATTTCAATTGTTAGCACTTACCATAAAATGTTTTGTTTGTATGTCTGTTTAAAATGGTTTCCACTTGTAAATTAAATGAAAGTTTGTTAACTTTTACTTTTATAATGCGGACAGCAATGATATTATAAATAAAAAGAGGTAGATATCGCACTAGCACGCACAAATTGTTGAGGACAAAGTAAGACAAATTGTTGCTCTTTACTATCCCCTATCTCTTTCTATCTTAATACGTTCCGCATTATCTATCGCTGTCGTAGTTTTAAATTACTATACTAACAAAGCAACAATTCTGAACGCCATTCAGTATGAACATGGCGTATCTTTGTTTATAATATCATTGGCGGACAGCGAAGGAGTGGAACTCTCTGCCTGCGTCTGTGTTTCCGAACGCATACAACCCAAAATTTTTCAAAGCTCGCTCCACAGTCGACCTTGTCTTAGTCTTTCCTGACCTAGACTAAGGTCAAGAGCAAACCCATCACACATAAAAAAAAAACAAAAAAATACTTTAAAAACAATCCAGTATTTCCAGAAACCAATCAGCAGTTTTTTTTTCTATATCTTCATTAATTTTTATACCAAATTTGAGTGTAGGCCTCACTTCCAGTCTGACGGGGCCGGAATTAGAGGTCCTATAGCCTGCTGGGATCGCAGGACTGTCTCATCAGGTAACCGCGGTCCTAGAACGTAAAGGGCTATTGAAGAATCAGCGTGGATTTTAGTTAGTATAAGCCTGACAGTCCCTCCCGTCCCACCCTGAATAGGAGCACTCATTTGATGATTATACTAAGATAAAAAAGGCCTCTAAAAATCCACTTTAGGCGGTTTTTCCAGGTTTTTAAAAAAATTGTCTGTCTATCTAATTAATTCGTTTCTCACATACCTACAACTCAGTCATATCCTGTAGTCAAGTGTAGTCTTTACTGCAATAATATTTTTTTATTAAAACTAACACATTTAAAGGGGTTTGCAACTTTTTGGCATTAATCTTTTTTTTTCTTTCGCCAGTAATGAAATTTTGGTCATTAGTAGACCATAATCTAAGAAGTTCGTAAAAATAATAAAAAAATTCTAAACCATAATACGCGAGAGATACGACGGTCTTTATTTTGTTCTAATCTGGAGTTATTTTTAGTAGGTAGTACAAAATACAAACCACCATATCTCTGGTTGGTTACGGTTTAGAAACTTAATTTATTTTTCTATGGACTTCTTAGGTAGTAATCACTGGCGAAAGAAAAAAAATGATGCCAAGGTCCGAACTAAAAGTTCCAAACTCTTTTGTCTCATAAAATTCTGCCTACCCTTTTGTATACCGTTGCGTTTATATTTGATCAGATAAAGAAGAAATGCAGAAGTATGCACACAATATACCTATAATGCCACGACACCCACAGTATGCTAGGTGTGGCACTTGTGATACTTTCTCTTTTTATCATTCCTTGGAAGGCAATAAGCTTTAATGATCTAGCTTAATCATTGTGGTGAGACACCTACATAAAAGACGCCACTGCAATTAACAGAACAGACACCTGAACCTTGATTACTTCGTTACTTAAGCACATAACCTCTTACGACCAAAACTTTAAAGGGTTATGACTAGACGCGTACAGTACAATTCTAACCTCAAATCCCTTAAGATGCGGTTCCACCGGTGTGCGGCAATGTGCGGTGCAGTGTGCGGCACACATGTTCACTCTGGTCGACTTACTCAAGTTAACACGAATAAATTGTGCACTGTATAGTACAGCACATTTTTGCGAGCTCAAGTAAGTAGTAGACTCTAATTAATTTCATTGGTAACCTGAGTTCAGCGAAAATGTTCGCGCACAAATGTGCTACATTGTGCGCCAACAAAAGTTTGCGAGTTAGAACTAAAGTTCCCGCACAGCAGCGGTTAATGATAGTTTGGCGGGGTCGCGGGACTAACGAGTAACCGTGGACCGGGAACATTAAAGGCTATTGAAGGACACCGTTAATTTTAATCAGTACAAGTCTGACAGTCTTCCCTGCCCTGCCCTTGGTCGAAGAACACATTTAATGATTTGACCACGTTAAAAAAAACGGCCTTTTCGTTGCACACATTGGAGAAAAGTGATACCAGTTTATTACGCGCACTGCTGAAGTGAGTGAATAAATGTGCCCATATTTTGGTGGAATCGTACCTTTAGGTGGCGGTGTACAATACGCTCAATTACATACATATGTACAGTCAGAACATAACGTATTCACATGCGGCTAATAAATCATGTGAGTGTGGTTCGCCTACCAGTTTCAATTTAACTTTCGGCCCAACAGTTGTGCTGTAACGTGACGTCATAAAATTGGAAGTTTGATACTAAATTCGTTGTACGTCAATGTGTTAGACGCGGTTTGGGTTTGAATATGTAAACTGTGTTGTGTTTTGGGACTCGTGTGAGATTTCAAATGTGACTATGAATATGACCATGGGTATGACTATGAGGTACACTACGTAGCAAAAATTAACCAATTCTTAGAGAAAATTCCACAAGGCATAAAGATTCTTCAGAAGCATTTACTTTTTTACATTTTTTTTGGCGTGTTAAAATCGTCCTACGAGTCCTCCCACACCGGACCTTTATGTTCTGGGGTCACGGTAATGAGATAAGTCCCGCGACCCCGGCAGGCTTTGGCTCTCTAGCGAGGAGCATTAATCGATGGGATATTATCATTAGTTTTAAAGTTAAAGAGTTTCATTTATTTAATAATTAATACGAGTATCAGCTGTGGTTGGCCATCACAGCAATAAAGCGGTTATGACTTTTGAATGAAAATAGCACCGATACAATTATAAGTAAAATGATTGGAAATGATCTCTCCCGTACCCCTATTCCATTCAGCATCAAATTATTTAAACTGATAATTTCATCTGGTTTCATTATCACTCTAAGCGTAAAAGTGCTATACTGTAACTGTAAGTTCAAATTATCTATAGACATTTTAGATAATAGATTGATAGAAATATCTATGTTTGTTACTCGATTACGATCGAATGGCGGAATGGATCTTGATAAAACTTGGCTCGTACGTAGGTTTTAGTCTTAAATAATATTTAGAATAACAATATTTATCCTTGTATTACGTAACCGTGGAAATAAATTTGAGCTGCACGTGAGTCACTGCCAAAAACTAGTATAAAATAGTTAGGTATTACAAAAACACGATCATACGTGTAATAACATTGTGCCTCTGTTCCTAAAAAGGCAGTTGTTTTTCGGTTGCTATCAGGAATTTTATATTTTTATCCTTTTTTACAAACATTGAAGCCTAAAACAATACGGGCGCACGTACAGTCATTGACAAAACCGTTCGGTTCTAACTAGCTTTGAATATTTTTGTTATTCATACTTTTTATTGCAAAGCTACCTCTGTATATTCATTTCTCAAATCATGTTGGTTATGACGGGGCCCCCTCTAGAGCGCCAAAGCCTGCCGGGGTCGCGGGACTTATCTAATTACCCCGGAACATTAAGGGCTATTGAAGAACCCCGTGGATTTTAGTCAGTACGAGTCTGACAGTCCCTCCCGCCCTGCTCGGGGTGGTAGGACCCATTTGATGATTTTACCACGCTCAAAAAACCATGTTGATTTATAAAAAAAGGACCAATTTTACATAAATTGATCTAGAAGCAAACTGACAAAATTAGTCTTTTCTTTTGCTTTAACCTTGCCCTACGCTAGTAGTTTCTCCGATGTTGTTCGTTCATGCATTTATAAACATTTGAACTCACATACACCGGATCCGGAACTCACAAACACCGGATAAATAAAGATAAGAAAAATAATTGACTTTTAAGAATGGGCAGCGAATCAAACTATTTGATCAGGTTAATTTAAATTGTTATCAACCGGGCCATAATAAATTAAATAACCCCAGTAAATTAATAAAATATAATACAAAACCCAATGACATAATTAAACCAAACTGGTTGTCATACCAACATATTTTGATGCAGCGAAAATTACCACAAGCTTTTACAGCACTACATTTTCAATATCCGCTTTTCTCTGTGCGCCCAAAACCGAAGTACACACCAAAAAACAACCACGTTGCGTACAGCCGCGCACAAAAACGTTACCTATACAAATTCAGATTTATGTTTGCTCCGGTGTATCGTGCGCAGGTAAACAATGGCTAAAAGCCGAAAGCCGCATCAGAATTAAGCCCATTACGGCGGGACCACAACAATCGGACAATGTTTCCGGTGTAATGCACCGGCCGGCCGCACCGTTGTCGCACCGCAGCCGCACCGCACCGCCGCCGTGCCGCTGCAACGATGCTTGCTGATTTTGCGACTTCTGCTAACCGATATTTGAATTAGATTGGTTAGCAGTGCTGTCTGTAGTTGTACTGTTTTAGTTTGTCAGGCGAACTAGTGTATTTTGCAAGTTTTCTTTATTTATTTTGAAAAAACATTCTTAGATTTTAAGGACCCTGAAATTAACCAAAAAAATATTACTTTTTATATTATAATTTTTCGGGTTAAAGATTTGAAAATTAAATATCTAGCACGCAGATTTATTTACTCGCACCTAGCCTGATATCATCCCTCAGGGGACCCATCTTTGGACCAGAAGTTATCAAAATCTGTTCAAAACTTTCGAATTTAATATAAATAATATATATACGGTAGGTACCAAAAAAAAGGTTGGGCATCCAGGCTAAATTACAGCGTTTGTACTTAATTTAAAGTCAATTCAAGTCAAGTCTTTTCTTGCTCAGAAAAGGAACTGAGCAGACTCGTTAAAAACATTCAATTAGCACCCAATAATTTAGTCAATTTTTAAAATCTGTATTTTTTTTTAAATTCAAAAATAACTCGCTACAGAAATCAACTATTAAATAAACGATATTTTCCAAATAAAATAACCAAAACTCATCAAATCATAGACAAGCGTAGTGCTACGGCGTAGCACAGCTACGACATCGCTACGACAGCGCTACGCCCCGGCTGGTCGTGACAAATTGGTCGCGTCTCTTGTGTGTAGCCTCGTTAATTACATGCTGTAAATAGCCAACTACAATTATTGTTAAGCTGTACCCTGGCGTACGCTTTACCGGGCTATTTTGTTAGGCTATGCTGTTGGTAAATTAATTTTATGTTTAAAGCTATTAGGATGTTCCACGTTACAAGTTGCCTTTCTTGGTATATTTATTATATATTATAATGTGATATATATTCGGTACAGTAGGCGTTATCTAAAATTGATTACAAATATTTTTACTCATTTTCACTCGTGAGTATTTTCAGTACCTACTAATTTTACGATTTATAAATCCTGGAATCTTTTGTTTCAAGATTAAGTATTACTACAAGATTGACTAAAAATAAAAGATAATTTCAACTAGCGACAAAAACGGTACAGTCAATAATATTGGTATTATAAGGGCCAATCTTAGCTCTTGTCAGCAATACAAGAACAAAATGAACTCTCTCTCAAACGGGCCGAAAAAACGTAAAGTGAAGACAATAGGACATCGTTGCATCAAACTTACGTCCATCTATTGATCCAATGGGTGTGGACTAAATATAAAGTTCAATAAAAGTCCCCCATGCTACCAAGTCCCGGGATTTATCGGCTAACCCCATGTAAATAAATAAAGCGGAAGAGCATGCATTTCTTATGAGCAAAGCGGGTTAGAAAAACTATCGATTTGTAATTTCAAAAGTTGATTGTTATGATTGACAGTCAGTTTTATATTTGAGCGCGATATTTCATAAGCCGACTTTCATTTGTTTATTTTTCTTGCGATTTGACGTTTTTCGTTTTTATTTGTGAAAATATAAATAATTCTTTAGATTTTCACAAGCTAACAAATAACATGACATGCTTGGTATCAACGGAAAGTAACACAGAAGTGTACCTGTATGTCCAACATTTCGTCAGATAAGTGTAATGTGTGTATTTCTTTAAGCTGGATGTAATATCAAGCGACTTTCCTCTCATAATCGGGAAAATATTTAACTCTAGCCTGCCACTGAATTTTTAATGTAAAAAAATACTCAGAAATTTTAAAATTTAGGTATAATGAAGAAGTTCGGGGTAGTGGGACTATCTTAAAAGAGTACCGAGACCCTGCCTCTGCTGCCCTCCTTTTATTGAAGTCGGTCAAAAAGAGAGGTAGTTGAAGTATAATTTTACGTCACATAGATAGCTATAGAAATTAATTCCTCTCCCCTCCTCCGAATTTAAATGTTGCTAAAGGTTTAAAGGTTGCTAATACCTCACATTAATCTCAAACACACTTCAGAAGAATCATTATAAGTGCCGAAAAGTAACATTTTTTATCAGAAAAACACGATACATCACAACACAATACTTGCTTCTTACAACTTCCGACATTTTAAAACCAATGTCGTTTACTTCAAGTGATTTATCTAAGTCGCAAGTTCAATCAGATTAAAGTACATTTAACTGTAGGTAAAAGTTCAATTTGGGGAAAACCGGAAAAAGAAATATGGCGTCGGTGTAGGGGATTCAATTCAATCAGTTCCCTTGGTACCTTAGAGTTGTGATTTGATGGGATTGTTAAAAACGAAACAGCGATGTGTGGAGTATTTGCTTAAGTAGGGTAGGTGATTTGATGCAGTTGATGAAATTGCATTGGTAAGTTGCTTCCGTCAACGAAAGCTGCCAATTGTGGCCGCCTACTTTTTCGCGTCTCTGCTTTTTAGTGGTTTTTGTGGAATGTTCTTCTTCATTAGAGTGAATAAGGAGTGAATAGGCTTCTTCTGAGTAAACTCACTACATCGTCGACTTTTTCCTTGTCACTTCTGCCGTATACTATGAGACATTTTTCAGTCATAGCCACGGAGTCTGATTTTGAGTCCAGCTAGTGACTATAAGGGACTTTAAGGGACGCGATTCGAACGAATTCCAACTACAAGTAAAAATCAACCTTACCACTATGACATAAGACATAAAACACGTTGTTATCTATGGGTAGATGAAAAACAAAACACGATGACCACGTCAACGTCAAGTCAATCGAATTGCATCTTTAATTCTCAGTGGCAAGGTTGATTTTCACTTGTAGTTGGAATTCGTTCAAATCGCGCCATAAGTAAAGTTGCAAGTCCGACTGCTGAAAAAATTGTCTTTGGTATTCAGTTTATCAGTAGCAATCACGTAATCTGGAGTTGCACGGAGCCCGCTTGATGGCCATAGGCCCGCTACCACATGGAACTCAAAACATAACTGGTAAAATGTTGATAAATGTACAGAGGCCAACAGGTCAACCTATTAAAATCTGTCAAATTTTACCAATCGAAACTTTACCTTCCACTATTGTGATAAGGTTGAAAACCTATTAGTGAAATTTGAAAGATTGAGGTAGGTTGATGTGCTAGGATCTGTACTATTAGGTACATGTCTCCCTCACCCCTTAGAGTTTACAAGTTTGATTTCATGTTTGTATAAAATACACCAACATATTTATTTATTTTTCTTATATTTCATTTTCAACACAAAATGACGCTGCACCCTAAATGACGATGCATAACAGTGCAGTTTAAGAAAACTTACGTCCCATTGGCTAATGGAAATCCTGTGTTGTTCGGGACTAAGAACCGCTTACATACAAGTAAAGTACTTATGCAGATACTAAACTAGCTTCCGCTTTATGACATAAAATGTGGTGATATGAAATATAGTGCATAAATATAATGGAGTTATGAGGATGTCACTATGTGAAGCAGTTAAGTAGGTACTTAGAGTGGAATAATTTATAAGTTTCAATGGGAACTGTTGTATCGAATAAAGTGGTAGACGCTTAATAATAAAACTCGCGCAGAGTCATATACGATACTTGAAGAAAAAAGGCAAAACATATAATTATAATAATCACAATATTCCACAACAATCACACAACGCCATCTAGTCCCATACTAAGCAGAGCTTGTGTTATGGATACTAGATAACTGACAACTGATAAACATACTTATATATTTCTAAATATATACGTAATAGATAAATTACACCCAGACACAGAACAAAATTTAATGATCGTACAAATTTAATCATCACACAAACATTTGTCCTGGAATCGAAACCACGTCCTCCGGCATGGCAGTCAGAGTCACTAACCACTAGACCAACAGGCCAGTCAATGTAATTCCTAATCTGGTAGATTAGAAAAATGAAACTAGATGTCGCCCTTTCTAAAGGTATGTAGACTGGGTTTGAAAAAAAAGAATAGACATTCGACAAAAAACTTCACTCTCATTTTGTAATCAAAATAATAACTTACAAACAAAAGCACTTTTTTTAGATTTTGGGGCGCTGTTGAGGCTAGATTAGGTCATTTTGCCATGCACTTTGTGTATAGGACTCAAAAATTCAATACTGCATTTTAAAGTGCTGGTCTCTTGAGGCTAAAAATATTCAGTGAATAAATTAAAACATCATTGAGGTTATACTTACCCACTGCATTCAAAATTAACAGTTCAAAGGTTAGGCTAAAAGCCGGTAAGCCAAACCACTGAATTATTAAAATACCAAAACCCGTTTAAATTCATAATTATCGCTAAGGACCTAATCTGTAATTTGCTTCATCTTAATTTTCATGAAGAGCTAATCAAACTTTGAGTTTACATAATTATTATGTTTACGTAAACAGAGAGTAATTACCTATGATTAAATTTAAATTAACAATACATAATTAATTTTTGGATTGTTGGCAATGTTGGGGTATCTAAATTTTCTTAGGAAGATGAAAATATTGTTTTTAAAAAGTACTTGATCTTTACTTATCCGCTTATAGTTTTGAAATTATGTTTGTATATAATTTAACAAAATTACTTGCGACTATTATAAAATGCAAATAGTAATTAATTATGCATAATACAACTGACCCAACAGTCGTTGAAACTTTGGTCTGTTCTTCCTAAATGCTAATACTAATCTCCAAATAGGTACTCATAAACACATTTTCTTCTAGTCTAAGTTTAAAAAAAAAACGATCTAACCGTTTAGGAGTAGACACAGAAGAATAAAATGTATAAAATAAAAAGCATTAATAAACGTTGAACTTTCATTAAATACCCACATCAAAACATCCAAAGTTCATCTAAAACTCGAACCATTCGAGTTTATCAAAAACTCGCATCATTCGAGTTCAAACTCGAATCGTTCGATAACTGTGGCTAAAAGATCGGACATCAAAAAGGCGGAACAGTATGGCTGCACGATTTGTCAACATCATTGTGGTTATACGGATGTCGTCCCAATAAATTGGATGGGGTTTAAAGGTGACTAGATGTACTGTATAATAAATGAATCCTGGTTTATTTTGTTGCATATTTTTTTCGTAATGGTTTTTGTGTATGTTAATTTTTTTTTAAATAATCGGCATTGAAGACCCTTAATTTAGTACCTTTGTTACAGATCTTTTACATTAAGATATTTTTTTTGTAAACAGCTTCGTGTAAAGAGAATTATATCTATTTTGAATTATTGGTACCTAATGAATCAAAATGTACTCAGTGAAAGCGTTTTTTACTGAAAATGGGTGTTAGCCGACGACATCTTCTTTGGCAGAGGTGACCAGACATCTGCACTGCACTGTGGCTTATTTGAGGTGGCGTTCGAAAAAGTGCTAGGAAGGATATCGGGGTAGCCTTTGCACATCAATGGCTACCTATTAAAAAAGGTATTTTTTAATAAATAATTATTATAAAGTCTTTGTCCATGCTGTTCTGATCTTTAACCATGTCTTTTACATATGTGTGTGTGAACTGAGGGACATTACCAAAAGAATCACACATCATCATAAAACCAAGCACATCTTCACATAAATCAACAAGATATAAATAAAAAACAAAAGCAGTCCGATACAACCCAGTATCGCATTCCAAACGCATCGCGACCAAAGGGTTCCGCGTCCCCAACCGAGGGTTACTACGTGGTCTAAATGTTTCAGGCCTGAATTTACATTGCACATAACATGATAGCAGTAGCTTGGTGAATATTTATTCGTCTGCTGGCCAGTTTTAGGGTTGTTTTGATAGGCAAAGGAGTTTCTATGATAGGATATATGTGGCTGAATAATTTTGGGTATTGTTTTGTTTCTACACATTGTAGATGAGCCCTATGGCGTAAAGGATAACTAAATATTGCAAGCGGTTTATTGTAATATCGAGTTCGAAAATTAATTCAGGTTGTTCTAGCTACTTGTAACGCCTTCTTATATGGCGTTGCACAATATAGATAACGTTATAATAAGAACGTTATTTTTGACTTTGTTGTTAATTTCCTCCGGCACAGCATTTTTTTTTTCGGGACATAACGGTTCCTTATTCCAAACTACGAATATCAAAGTCAATAAATTAGAATTGTAGGATCACTGTGTGTTTTAGTCAGTATATGGTAGCCATACACCATACTGCCTATTTGTCAATTCGGCATAAAACTGCCAATTTGCTCAAATAGAATTGAACGTGTATGGGGGTGGAATGCCAATTTGATGGCATGACATGCCAATTTTGATAGGTCATCAAATCGTTTTTAACACAACGTCAAATCGGCAGCAGTGATGCCATCTTAGCAACTTCATAGATAGTTAGCAAACTTTTAAAGCAGAACATTCCAAAAACAATTGACAGTCACAACGTCTACGTCTTTACACAATCGATGGCCATTATGATCACAAACTGCGTTTCATTTCAGTATAATTTGCGCATTATTTCCGCTCAGACGGACGCTGTGTAAGGATTATCTGTAGGAGACGTCCCGACGGTATCGTCAGCGACTGTAGGCTTAAATTTTCATTATGTTTATTGGATAATTCGCTTCTGAAGCGGCGTGAGGCAAGGAGATAGAGGGGATTGTCAATGCAACACTGAGCATTCCTTAATGGTAGCCATACACCATACTGCCTATTTGTCAATTCGGCATAAAACTGCCAATTTGCTCAAATAGAATTGAACGTGTATGGGGGTGGAATGCCAATTTGATGGCATGACATGCCAATTTTGATAGGTCATCAAATCGTTTTTGACACAACGTCAAATCGGCAGCAGTGATGCCATCTTAGCAACTTCATAGATAGTTAGCTAATTTTATAAAGGTGCTAGAAAAAAAGCTAAGTGTAACTTGTGGCTAAACTTTTTAGCTACTTTTCTACAGGGACGGTTAGGCCACGTTCACACGGCGATTATTTTCCCGTATACCGTACACGAGATTTTATCGAATAGAGTTGACCAGTTTTAGGACAACTTTGCACGGTACACGGTAAAATATTATATTTCTCAAACACGGGATTTTCCCGTATGAACGCCGTTTAAACTATTTTTAAGTTTTCATTTGTGAACTGTTATTACTGCTCTATTCGATAAAATCTTGTATACAGTATACGGGAAAATAATCGCCATGTGAACGTGGCCTTACCAGGAAAACTGAGGCTTTTCGCACATGGATCGCATGTACACTCGTAAAAAAAGAGTTATTCATTTTATTTTAAACCAAAATACGATTGAAAACTTGAGAGGTGTCAAGGGACCACGAAAGCAAGTTAAAAAAAGGTTCATGCTATTTTCGACCTTATTGACATTTATGCAAACACCTGATTTTAATGAAGGAGCAATGTTAACGAATGAGAATGTGAGAAAAACAAACTAAATTTTTAATGTCGATAAGGTCGAAAATCGCTTGCACCACTTTTTTTAACTTGCTATCCTTAAGCAAGTATTTTCCGACCTTCAAGCGATTTTCGACCTTATTGACAATGATGCAAACACCGGATTTTAATGAAGGAGCAATGTTAACGAATAAGAATGTGAGAAAAACAAACTAAATTTTTAATGTCGATAAGGTCGAAAATCGCTTGCACCACTTTTTTTAATCTAATTCGATAGTCTCATGATGAAATGAAAAGGTGCTAGAAATTGTAGCTGTCGTCACCGAATAATAGCCAGATCTAGTTGCTGAGTTGGCATCACTGGTGCAGATTTGAAGTTGTGACAAATCTATCGTATCGATAGGCAGGATGGTGTATGGTGTATATGGACGAACAGCCGATTTGAAACAATTGCAAGCGTGAAATCTATCGTATCGATAGGCAGGATGGTGTATGCCTACTATAATTAAGTCTGACAGTATCTTCTGCCCTGCACTGGGTAGGCGGAATCATTCGATGATTTTACCACGATAAAATAAATGAATTGGACCAAATAACTTTTGGTAACAAAAATGACATTAGTGACCGTACAAATTCTGTAGAGTGCAAACGAATTTATAATACCAAATCGATTATCCATTTCCGAGATGCAGTTACAAAGTTTTTCCTTGAGTAAAATTCTATAAATCTGGGTTCCGCTTCTTAACGTTCCGTTCCACGTAGGTACCAGCTGCAGCAACTTACATACCACGTTTCTTTGTGCATTAAGGCGGCCATACTTCACTTTGTTTCCTTCATTCGCTTCTAATGGTCCAAAACGAAGGCTCGTACACCAGCGGGGTCCATTTGCTCCACGTAGCGAAGTAGTCCCGGCGGGGAGTTGCATTCAAAGGCATCAGGTGTCACTTTGAATAGCGTAAGGATTTGTATGTTGTGAGTAGGTTGTGTGTGTCTGTGTTTGTGTTTAGTTAAGACTAGAAATAATCTATAATGTAAAAATGGATCGCAAAATGTGCTGCTAAGCTCATAGCTCAAAAACGGCTCGACCGATTCGGCTATTATACTTCTTTTTTTGTTGTGTGTCGTATCAGCGCCGGGCTTTAGAGGACGAAAATCATCATATCCACATGGTCCACCCGTGCGAAGCCGGGACGGGCCGCTAGTTATTAATCGTTTTTTTTCCTACAACGTCTTCAAAAAAAAGTAATTAAGGAATCTCCCATAAGTTGGGACAGTGGCTGAGCGATCGACGGTTGTGCTGATTCGATTCCCGAACGCAACAAATAATTGAACGATCTGCAAGTATTTGTTACAAATCTGGGTGTATGTGTAAGTTTCTATGTTTGTAAACGCACCCACGATACTAGAGAAATTCCAAGGTGGCAACTTTAAAAAAAAATATATGTGAAATATTAAATGGTTCGTTATTACTTTAGTGGCGATTTTATTTTTAAACTACTGATGTCTCTGAAAGTCTCAAAAGAGGTAAGTCACTACACTTTTCGGTTTCAAAAGACATCAGAAAAGTCAACACGCAATTCTTAAAAGTTAGACAAGAGTTGTAACTAATGGTACAGTCACGAGCAATAACATGTATACACTTAATAAAATTCAAACGCAAATTACTCGTGAAGTACCGGTTTCCACTTTGAAATAACACCTATTTCGTAATAGTATGGCTTTCAAAATAGAGGTCTTATGAAAAAGCAAAAGTTTAATAAATATGGCAGTTGAAAATCGCTTTTGAATACTGCTTAGTGTATACATACTATTGCTCGTGAATGTACACCCACCATATCTGTTACGTTTTTAAATCTCATTTTATAAGGGCGAGAAAATCCAAAAGGTACAATATGCCAAAACATAAATATGTAGGTACATTCAATGCTATAGATATCCATGTGGCAGCACTTAAGAAGTACTTCGACCATTTACGAAGTTCAAAGTTGACAGAATTAAAATGGCGAATTCTTCGTAAAACAGCCCAGTATGGAGCAGATATCACGGTAGTAGGCACCGGGGTGCAATGAAACGAATACTATTGCCCATTCGTAAAGTTCTCCGCGTAAAGCCCCAAGATATGACTGCCACGGGGTATGAATATGACAAGGTATGACTGTTGATGTGTGATTCTAAACGTAGAAAAATGGTGGATACAACATGGTGATGATTCTATGTTAAATTGATACTGACTTAAGATTTTACGGTTTTTTTTTTTCATATTATTTTTGCATTTCAAGATTGAAGTGCTAAGTGTAGATTTAGATAGGTCTCTTCATCTTTTCCGTTTTCCCCCCATAGTCGAGCATATCAAGCACATTCGATGGCCTTAAGAAACTGATACGAAAATGGGTTTCTTACAAAAATTCCTTACTGATAAATTCCCACCAAGGGGGACTGTTACTTTTTTTTCCACAAAAGAGAACTCTTAAGTACATTCAGCCTAGCGGGGATTGTTGGGAAAATAAGTAGTGATCTTCCTTCAGGTGTTGATAAACTAAAACATTAAGAAATATCATAACTCATACACGTTTGCCCAACCCGTCTCTATCATCATCGTCACCCTATAATGTTCCCACTGCTGGGACACAGGCCTCCTTTCTGTGAGAGGGAGTGGGCCATAATCCAACACTCGGGCCCAATGCGGGTTGGTAGATGTCATAATATGTCTACGAATTTATGGTTCTAGGACATGCAGGTTTCCTCACGATGTTTTCCTTCACCGTTTTGAGAGCGGTGCTGATGAAATAAATTACACAAAGTAATGCGCCTGGCGGGGTTCGAACTCACGACCTACAATTCGTAAGTCAAGACAGATACCACTGGGCCACCATTGCTCGTGATAAAGTTCTCTATATCTTATTGATACTCCTGCATCATAGGCAGTAGACACGGGGTTACGGTCCTTTTGGGAACGGTGATGAAGCTCAGCTTATGGGGGCGTCAGTGTCAAACTGCCGCTTTGAGGACCAAAATCTGTAAGAATACGATGTTAGGATTCTTTTGTGGGTCAAAGTTTAGGTTTTGTGTTCTGGATTGCCTTGTCTGAAAAATTTGAGATTGCAAAGAAATTGAATTACTGATGCAATAATACAGAGTACCGGTACAAAATGATGAAAACCTATATTACCTGCTGGCTAGTTTAGACTTACAGACTATTTTTTTTTAAATTTGATGACACTAGGAATTTCTTATTTATATCTGGGTGCGTTTATAAATTAACACAACACTCAGACCCTGAAAAACAACTTGTACGAGTAGGTCATACAACTATTGTTCAGTGAGCGGATCGAACGACCACCGGGCCCAGCAGTCGATTGCTCAGAAAATCGTGTAGTTAAATTACAAATTAATCCAATAATTAAGGCATGTTACTAAAGGTACAAAAATACTAACCTTAAATAAATATTTACATAAGACGAATAGATCATCCTATGTTAAAACACATTGATAGCTTCGAGGTCGATACCACTGGGCCACCACTGTTCCTGAGTAAGTATACTACTTACACATATACTTTCCTTCCCTCATCTGGCCATAGCATGAAGCAAATCCGATGCCTATCAGAGCCTCTCCACCAAGTTGGCCGTTAGGGAAAACTTATATTAGGTACGTCCCCCTTTATACACCGTCACATTTATGTACTTTTTATTACTGCCTAATATGAATAAGTTATACCTCGTAGACGTCATAAAATCTTATATTTTCTGGGACCAGTGAAATTCACTTCCCAAGATTAATTCGCGAAAATGAATTAAATGACTTTATTTATTTATGCTTTGTTTAAAATACTAGAAAAAAGCACGTCTTATAGACAAGAGTATTTCGTAGTTTTCTTGCATTTTCAGATTTTGATGAAAAATAAAGCTAGCAACACATTATAAGTAATTGCATTACTTTGTGTAATCTATTTCATTACCACTGCTCTCTTAACGGTGAAAGAGAAAATCGTGCGTAAACCGACATGTCCTAGAACCAAAAATTCTAAGACATGTGACATCTACCAACCCGCACTGGGCCCGCGTGGTGAATAATTATGGCGCAGTCCTTCTCACAAAGAGAAGGCCTGTGTCCGAACAGTTAGAACATTTGTTTGATGATGATGAAAAGCACTAAATGTTTCAAGTACGCTATAAGTAAAATACAGAAGTCCCGTGTTAAAGTCATTTTTTTTTTTTCAGCGTGGTAAAATCATCAAATAAGTCCTCCAACCCCGGGCAGGGCGGGAGGGACTGTCAGCCTTCTACTGACTAAAATCTACGGTATCCTTCAATAGCCCTTTATGTTCCGAGGTCACGGTAATGAGATAAGTCCCGCAGGCTTTGGCCCTCTAGAGGATCCCCGTCATCATGCCGACGCTCTTTGAGGCGCGCGTTGTGTTAAAGCCTTAGATATATTTTGAATTTTATCCCGGTATAAACGTGTTTTCATTGAATAATAACCGAACTTCAAGCAGGCATAAAAATTACAAATATGCGATATTTAAAGCGACAAATGATTAAAGCCTCATTATTACGATGCAAGCGTTCGCACACTAGTTGCGCTACATTGCGGACTTTATTGGTACAACGAACTCAGTTGATCAAACAAATTTTAATACCGTAGTATAGTATGTAGTGAAACTCGCTGTCGTGTTCTTGCTTCGTCTAAATGAAGCTTCAGTACGCTATATACAGATCAGCGCTGCGTGCGGCGGGTCACCCGTCGATGAGATTACAAATGAAAGCACGCCACGCGGGCGCCCGCGCCGCCGCCGTGCGCTCGCCTAACGCAGGGCACGGCCTTAGTCCTTTTAGAATTACAATATTCAATGTAACTGGGGTATCCCCCAATATTCTATCAACGGAGTTATCATAAGTTCGTCCTTCATAAGCCAGTCACATTAGTGGCTTACAAGTGAAAGCTTTCCGTTCCTAAGGCGACCCGTAATCGGCTTTCTGACCCTACCCCATATAAATAGTTTTGTGATATCTGTTGCAGTGACAATATGAAAGTGGAATCTTTGGATAGATTCTAGGCGTATACTTTGTTGATGGCTTCGTTGTTGTAATTGTCACAAGCGGGAATGCTGGAGGTTCAGAATCTAATTTCCCGGTCGAGCAAAGTATTACTTGGGTTTTTGCATTAGGAATTTTTCAACAGTTTTAGATATTTATACGCAATAGATTTTTCAGGAAAGAAAAAGTCAGCTCCGAGTAGGACTCGAACTCTTACCAACTAGGTTACTCGGTTTTGATGCTGAATCTTTCATTCCCTTGTTTTTAAACGTAGGTACACGTTGCGATGTTAAAAAAGGTACCCATTAGGTCGATCTCGTTTTGATATGTATGTTAGTGTTTTGAAGATAAAGTAAAGACAAGTGGCCGAAG
Source organism: Agrotis segetum (assembly GCA_036375495.1). Taxonomy (NCBI): domain Eukaryota; kingdom Metazoa; phylum Arthropoda; class Insecta; order Lepidoptera; family Noctuidae; genus Agrotis; species Agrotis segetum. The sequence goes on along the minus strand of JAQSVV010000090.1, from coordinate 501,236 downwards.
TATAAAATCATAGTAGTAGATATTTAAGAAAAATATAAAATACTAGCTTTTCCCAGCGGCTTCGCTCGCCCCCCTCTCCCCCTTATTGCCTGAGTTACTCAGGACCAAAGCAGCTTTCAACTGGTGAAAGAATTTTTGAAATCGGGCTAGTAGTTTTTGAGCCTATTCCTGCAAACAAACAAAGTTTTCCTCTTTATAAATTTAGTATAGATTAAGTTTATTATAAAGCAAATTGAACATCCTTATTTCTCTCACAAGTTAATCAGATACGTGGAAACAGTCCCACAATTTCATAAGCGGTTAAATTAAATCACCTTGTAAAGAATACAACAGTTTCCCAGCGGGAAACGTACTTAATTGTACGACAATTATCACGGTGTACGCTTGATGGAGTCACGCAAAATTAACGTAATTAGTACACGAATTACGTGACTGATGTGGGAAATGGTTATTGGCCATTTTTTGTTGGATAATAATTATTATGTCATATTGAGTGCTGTTTTCACAATATTTCGTTGTAATAAAAGAAAAAAATAATGATAGAAAACAAGTGCGGGTAAAAATAACCGTTGAAAAGGGTATTTAACAAAAAAGGCGTTTTTTTGGTGGCCAGTGGAGCATACAAACATAAATATAGTGCTGACGAATAATAATAATAATAATAATATAATAATATTCCACAACTATCACACAACGCCATCTAGTCCCAAGCTAAGCAGAGCTTGTGTTATGGGTACTAAACAACTGATAAACATACTTATATATTTCTAAATACATACATATTATAGATAAATTACACCCAGACACAGAACAAATGATCGTGCTCATCACACAAACATTTGTCCTGGGTGGGAATCGAACCCACGACCTCCGGCATAGCAGTCAGGGTCACTAACCACTAGACCAACAGGCCGGCTACAATAATGAGTAAATAGACAAGACACTTCGTAAGAAGCAATAATAAATAATTAATTGATTAATACTCATTATTTTACTGGTTTATGCAATTGTGTAAAAAAATGATGAATGTTAGTACAGGAATGTTTATAATAAAAAATTATAAACATTCCTGGACTAAAGTTGTAACTAAATTAAAAAAAAAATACGATAATACAATAGCAACGAAATTATTTTATTTATTCACCTAGTCATTTATCAAAACTAAAGAAATCACTTATGACTGCGACAATATTTCTCAAAAGATTTCGATGCACTATGCACTTGTGAATAACGGGTTAAGTGCATGCTACGAATTTTAAATCAGGTTTTACAGTGCGATGAATTTTACATGTAGATACGAGTATTTTCAGCTTCAGTAAAATTGATACTGGTTAATAGATTAGTTATGGATTTTAGCGAGTGTACTTTGCAATTTGTTTCTGAGTATGAATTATTTTTCGCTAAATTTTCTTCAGTTTTCAGGGATTGCCGATTGTGCATAGACTCTATATTATAGAGTGTTAAGAATATTTTCAATTACTGCAATTTTTTTTTTCTGAAAGTCACAAAGTAAAAAAATAATAAAATACTTACGCTAGTACCTACGTAAAATATAGTTTTGAATCTATCTAGTAGAACAACATAGCTAAGAAGATTACCTTAAACATAGATAAGCCGAAATGACGATTTGAAGCTAAAAATCAAATATAGAAGACCAAATACCTCTGCACCCTATTCTATCTTACTGATCGTGACTGTAGGCGAAACCTCCTAGTCCTCCTACATACTTCTCTTTTCAACTTATTTATTTTTAATTCAACTCAAATGGGTACACCAAAAAGGTCTAAACAAACAAGAAACTTTATTTAAAGTTACAAAAAAGTAAAAAAAAAGAAAAAAGAAACTTTACAAAACTTCTTAGCTTCGAGTATCATATGACACGTTTCCACAAAGTTAAGTAACGTTCACTTTACGTTAGAATCAGAGCGACGCTCGGAGGTAGTTGCCGGAAAATTACTTGTAAATAATAAAGAGAATTCGGGCCCCACACTGAAACCTTTTTCTTCGTAATGTTATCTCTTTCGACGCGTTGCGTGCCTTGCTTTTAAAGTTGTTTATCTATTGTGTTTTTGTAGGTGATGATTTTATTTAATTTGAGTTTTCAGCAGTTGAGACATAAATTGGAATCGCAATAGTGGAAGGTATCTCAGTCGATTGGTAAAATTTTAGAGATTCGGGTAGGTTTACCTTTTGGCGTCTGTACATTCTTACAATTAAATAAATAATAAGAATATTTGATTACTTAATAGGTATAAACTATCTTCAAAACAGGTTTAGACTGAAATTGTGTCAAACAATAATATTACTTATATTTTATTTAAAAAAAAATACCAAAACAAATCCTTCCTATTCCACCAATTTCCAATAGTTTCCCATACCTACTACTTACAATAAAACTATAACTAGACCTACTCCCAACGTCTCCATCCCGAAATCATGTTTGCATCCTTCTCCAGTGTAATCTTGTAGTGAACGTGAACTTTCCAGTTTATTTTCTCTTCCAATTTTGCAGGAGTGCCTGCCAAGGTGTTGTCTGATGTCGGCTTACGTCTCACAATATACGGGCTGATATTACAGCTAGCAATATGCGACGAGCTATAAACTAAAACTGTTGTTTGTATTGATATTGTGATCGATGTTGGTGTCTTGTTCGGTATGTTGTTGGCGATGGTTAAGAATCTCTGTTGCTTGTGGAAATCTGATTATAGTTTTTTTAAACGTGTTGCCTCACATTAAGAGTTTTTAATAATAATATTCCACAACTATCATACAATGCCATCTTGCCCCATTCTAAGCAGTGCTTGTGTTATGTGTACTAGACAACTGATAAACATACTTATATTATTTCTAAATACATAACACCCAGACACAGAACAAATGATCGTGCTCATCACACAAACATTTGTCCTGGATGGGAATCGAACCCAAGACCTCCGGCATAGCAGTCAGAGTCACAAACCAATAGACCAACAGGCCAGTCAATTCTCAGGCATCATAGGTGCGTTTACAAACATTTAAAGGCACATACACAAACACTTAGACCCAAAACAAGTGCTTGTAGATCGTACAAAAATATTTTTCCGTCAAGAATCAAAAACGTGATACACAGAGCAGCATTCGATCTGTTAGTTAATGTGACAGCCATGTCTTCGAGTTGAGTAGATCACATAGTTTTGGATATGATGTTTATTTATATGTTGCCGCCGGAGAAAAATCTCCATAAAATGGGTAGCAAGACATAACCAGTGCTACCCAGCCTGGCCCTATAAAGGTGGTGATATCTAGATGAGGCCTTTGCCCAGCAGTGGGACGGTACAGGCTAAAGTATCATAGCTCAACAAGCTAAATTACAACCCCGTACGTACACTACCTTAACCAGCTTTTAAGTTTTCTGGCAGTTTCACGCCAGCGCACAACTTTGTTTTTTAAAATCTACAAACTTAGCGGCTAGTTTTGTTTACCTTTGTTGTAGTTTGAATAATCAAGTTAAATTGAAAAGAAATGTTCATCTTCTTAATTAGTTTGTATTGAGCATCGTGCTTTGGAAGTATACATACAATATTATACCAAAAGAAAAAAAACAATTATTCTGCATTAAATAATTCAACATCACATGTTCTTTAAAAATAACATAATTAAAACTGTCACGTTGAAGCCTCTGCGCCAAAGTGTCGCTAAGAAGGGCATTCGCGGTCGATTGCTGTGCGTGTCGCAAGTTTGATTCCCGCATTAACAAAAATATTTTGTATGATCTCTAAGTAGTTGTTACTGATCTTGATGTTTGTGTGGATGAGTTAAAATGTTTGTAAACGAAACTGAAGAATTCTTAGTGTGGGGCAATATTTTTTTACCCCTAAATAAAAACGCATTTATGGGATTGTGTTATTTATGCCACATGTATGCAAAATTGGCATGCCTCTTGTACAGAACTTGTTTTAAAACTCTCTACTTCACTGTACAAACAACAGACATCAAGAAATAAAATAAGTATAGTCTACGTCTACGTATCTATTGTCATAAGGCAAAACAACTCAGTGTATTTAATATTACCGTACCAGAACGAAACTGCTTCATATTAATGAAAGTAAGACAAACATCATATCGTTTCTCGGTCATAAATAAAGCGAACTATATCATAATATTATGACGACCTTTCCTCGTAAATAATGTTATTGTACTATCGACTAACCTCTCTAATGGACATTTTTGTAGAGAATCGTGAACTGTGAACTGCCTCTTTTTTAAAGGACGTCAAAAAAAGGAGATTCTCAATTCGAATGCGTTTGTTTTAGTTGCAATTTTGTTTTAAAAAAACTTCAAGCTCTATTTATGATCACGGGTTTCGTCTGACCTGACCGAAATGCAAAATATATTTGTTGTGAAATTTGATTTCATTTTGCTAAAAAATGTTAAATCGGGATTCAAATAATTATCACCTCTTTTCAATGAAATAATAAAGGAGTAAAAGCTAAACCGCTGCTAGCAGGAACAGTTTCTAGGTGCTCAAATGTTATTGCTGTCCTGTTATTAATTTGCTGCCCTGGGTGGGAGGACTCATTTGATGATTGATGGTGTAATAATAATTTTAGCGATCTAAAAAGAGTGTCCATGGAGTTTCTTGCCCGTTCTTCTCCATAGATATCTACTTTCTTGCAATGGGCATCTACGGTACTTTCACAGTTTTTATGTCTTATGACTGGGACTGTAGCACCATAACTTTTTAGTGTTTAATTTAATTTTTATTTGTCTATGACAAACAGTGCCTGTAACTGGCCTAATTGAAATAAATGCTTTGATTTTGATGTGATGATTGATTTTCATTGATTCTCTCAAGAAAAAAAAGGGGCTCAACCGTTGAGTTGTTGTATAGTACTTCTTATGAAAGTTCGTAAGTCAATGTTATTTCGTAGATCTATCTATTTTGTGCGTATTGTCTGTCTGGGTCTAGTCAAGAGAGTCATTATGTCAAAAAGGTCAAGAATGTTCGTTGTGGACATATGAGACGTATGACTCTATATGTTGTACAGGGCAGCCGCGTAAGTTTTGATTACCGCCTTTTTTACCCGACTGCGCCAGAAGGAGGGTTATGTTTCTGTAGTTGTGTATTTTAGCAAACAGTTAGTATCCTAAATATATGTATAAATAACTCGCTACTGTGCCCGGTTTCGTTCGCGTGAGGTTTTAACTCCGTTTTTGCTTAGCATTCTTTGTGACTTTTGTTTTTGCGTTGCTCGTAGGTGACGTGGTGTTATTTTAAATAGTTTTCCTCAAGAAATGACCTATCTACTAGTTTTTCTATTTAAATGAAGTCTTTAGTACAGAGAAAAATATAGTATTATGGGAAAAGGGCGTGACTTTATGTAGGTATGGTATATTAACAAAAAAATAACTCATTACATACCTACGGGTATGTAATGAGTTATTTTTTTGTTTTGTTTTTCACGTTACAGCATCCATTCAATATCCAATATCCATCCCAAACAGCAAGATTTTCTTTCGATGTTTTCAAAAACTTATTATGAATTTCTCATGTATTTGTGGGTGCATTTTCCGCGCAGCTCATCAGCAAATAGCTCAGCTACTGCACCTACCGTACCCTCACAAATGACTAGAGGCATACAGATATATCAAAGTCCTCATCCGTACTTCAACTTCCTACAAAGCAGAGACGTCCACACACAATCCGTGACACTTATCCAGCAACATTGTTCATGTTAAATAAAAGCCACAGAGTTCCAAGAGTTGGGTGCGACAGCGTCAGGTCAGTTGCCCGGGGGATGATGAAGGCGAGTAATTTACTGCGTCCCGGTTACACTGTGACAGATGGGCAGTCGTGTCGCATACGGACGAGTTGGAGGTGCGAAGGGAGGTGTGTGTTTGGATGTGGCAAGACGGTGGTCAAGAAATATAATATAATGTTCCACAACCATCACAAAACGCCATCTAGTCCCAAGCTAAGCAGAGCTTGTGTTATGGATGTACTAGACAACTGATAAACATACTTATATATTTCTAAACACATACATAAAATTATAGAAAAATAACACCCAGACATAGAACGAATGATCGTGCTCATCACACAAACATTTTGTTCTGGGTGAGAATCGAACCCACGACCTCCGGCATAGCAGCCAGGGTCACCAACTACTAGACCAACAAGCCAATCGAAGAACGACCGAACCCACGACCTCCAGCATAGCAGTCAGGGTCACTAACCACTAGACCAACAGGTCAGAAAGACTTAGTTGTTAAGTAAACATAAACACAAAACGAAAATTGGCAGCACGGTTAACACAGTGGCTAAGCGATCGACTGCTGCGCAGCGTGTCGACGGTTCGATCCCCGCACGGAACAAATTGTTATTTGAATATATATTACAATTAAAAGTAAAAAACTAATGTGTATTATTCTAGTCACTTGTAGCAAGTGCTTATTTTACTTAAAATGTGCATTATGCTTATATTACTTAAAATGTGGATAACGTAGTGAGATACAAACTTATAATAAGTATTAAGTCTACCTTCTGTTATGTTTATTTCTAGTGTGTAACTGTTTGTTTTCCCAAACTAATAAATAAATATCCCTCACACTGTACTTTTCTCCCGCAATGCCTTCTCCATATCAACTAGTGTCCAAACATCTACATCTGATTTCGTAGCTCCATCACAAACGTAGGCCTCATTTACTAAAATATCCGGACCATCTGCGACCTCGTGACTGTTTAAGGATATTTGTCATTTGTGCCGAGCCGTTTCAGGATATTATATTCTTAAATTGCAATTTGTTTGAGTGGTTTATAATAATATGAATTTAAATATGAAATGATTTGTCAATGTTTTTTTAATTATCAAGGTCTCAAGTAGGAAATCGTACTGAGCATGAGTTTCAGACTTTCAGCGTTCAATTCTCAGATTAAGAATTCTTGGCAGTAACAACAAATTTTCGACCAAAATGACACTATATTATTATTACCTTAACCGTTGTTATCGTACCTAATTGAGTTTTTGCCTTTTAGATCTAGAGCTGAAAATCTGCACTACAAATGTACAATTGATTGACTATACACCTGTACCTTTTTGAATATAAAAGAAGGCTATACAAAACAAGATTTCTTCGCGATTTCTAAAAATAACAGGCTAAGGAAAACGGGTCAGTTGTTGCTTACTCGGCTAGACCCAAATTCGTTATTAATATGTGACCCAAGCGCCACCATAATGTTGCCTCCTTCAATATTCTTAGGTCAGTATTATCGGGTCGTCTTTTATGAGGTTTTAATGAAGACCAGCATTATTGATTGGGTTATGTTAATCATTTTCGTAGTTTTGGCGTGATAATCTTTGGACCACTTTCTCACAATTTGATCTATGTATTTGTTTAAAGAAGAAAATATCAATAATAAAAATCAAAATTGAAGCATTTATTTCAAGTAGGCCAGTTACAGGCTTTGCATTGTCATAGACAAATAAAAATGTAAAACTAAAAAGTAATGGTGCTAAAGTCCCAGTTACATGACGTAACATCAAATTCAAACTTTATCTGCCGGGGTGGCGTGATTGTCTAAAAGTGGTCTCGTGACACTGAAACGCAAAAGGCATCTGGAGTAATAGGGTGTTTTTTAGATAGAACAAGCATGGTAGTCCTTTCAGATCCGACGTGGGCGGGACGAATCATTTGATGATATACAAGTCTTAAAACAAACTATTAGGGTGATCACATACATCAGTTTTTCTGGTAAGGAATCCTGATCCATTTTCAATCCGAACACAGTTAATTATACAAATATGTGTGCATGTTTTGTATCATTTCGAATTCCGAACGGAAAAAAGACTGATGTATGTGGCCGCCCTTAGAGTACCCAGTTACCCCGTTGTGGAGGTCAGATAGGCCGTCACTCTTTGTAAAAGCTGATTATTCAGCTGCATCTGTCTGGAAGCTCACCCTAAAATGGTTAGGAATAGGCGAGGCAAATGATGATAACATCACTAATTGTACCCAGGACATAACAGAAAATCCTAACCTATTTTTTACAAAACAGCTACACAATTACTGCAATCTTTATTTTCTAACAAAGTAAAATATAAATAAATAGACACACGAAGTTCCAATTCTCTTATTTCCGCCATTCAATAAAGAGGATTTGGATATACAAAACGGAATAATTTCCTGCTTGCAACGACAGCGTAGCGTGAAACTGCTCGTTATTAAAACGCTATTTCGGATGGCTGACGTAATTCCTTGTTCCTCTCAAAGCCTTTGTTTTTACAAATAACAATTTTCTTTAAAAATAACAATTTCTTTCATAAATAACATTTTCTTTTGTTAAAAGATATAAAAGACTGTGATTCTTGATTACTGTCTTCTGAGTCAAAGAATTAAGGTCATTGTTGAACTTGGTTTATTAAGAACTGCTGTTTCTTTACTGAGACGATTTTAACTATAATAACCTTTTAGGGGGATAAAGTTTAAAATGGTTCATTAAAAATCGAAAGTAAAGCTTGTATTTTACTTTCTTTAATGTCTTTTTTTAGGAAAAGCTTTGCCCTACCCTAGGAATTTCTTCGTTTACGACCATAGAAAGTGACGTACACAAAGACCTATCAGGAACAACTATTTTTTGATCATAATATAAATGTTTCGTGCGGGGATCGAACCCGCGAGCTGTGCAGTCAATCGCTCAGCCAATGAACTGAATCCAGCCTTCTTGGTAAGACTAACATAATCAAGCCTTTTATAGACCACTAATGAAATCAGTCAATATCGTTCCTTATTAACATTGTTTAAAGTTATCCTACTAATATTATAAATGCGAAAGTTTGTGAAGATGTGTGTGTATGTAGGTATGTTTGTTACTCTTTCACGCAAAAACCACTCAACGGATTTGGCTAAAATTTGGTACATAGATAGTTTATAACCTGAATTAACATAATTATAAGAGTTTTTATCCCGATTTTATGTTCCCGTGGGATAATTTTCGAGTTTTAGCGGGTGAAGCCGCTGGAAACAGCTAGTAAATACATAAATCAAACACCAACCCAGTCACTCACCTGCAGAAACCATGCTAGAACTTGCTAGACAGATCGATCTACTCTAAAACTTAAGGCTTAAGCCCCTTTTACCAACAAATTGCACATACTACATATTTATTGGTTCAGCACACTCTGTGTAATTGGTAGGTACGCAGGTAGCGGCAAACAGCCAGACGCCAACATAAACTAGTGAAAGTTAACCAAAAACATGCGAATATAGTCGTTATATGTAATGTGGTTGGGACTCTGTTTGCCTGCTATTTTAGTAATGTTTAAGGGACGTAATTGGTTAGGCATTTAAGATTGTTTATGGCTTTAAAAACACTCACCAACTGTGCAGTCTAGACAAAACTGGAGTCGTGGAATTGTTTAAAAAGTAATCGCGATTCGCGAACGTAAAGGGCTAAATTGAAGGCCCATCGTGAATTTCTGTCAGTAAGAATCTGAGAATCCTTTCCAGTCCTCCATGGGTGGGAGGACTCATCATCATCCTCAGGGCGTTAACCCTGGTGTTTCCACCTCGGTGCCCGGGGTCCGCCTTCCTACGTAAACCTCTACTACGCACGGTCTTATGCATCTCCTGCCGTGATCCCGTTAGCACGCATATCGTCCCTTACGATGTCAAGCCATGGATGGGAGGACTCATCTGATCTTTTTAACGCGCTAAAAACGGGCTTGAGACGATCATAGAGACATTCTATCAGTAAAATTAAAAAAAAAGACATAGGACCAAACCCTGTAGATAAGTGACAAGCGGTAAAGGTAAACGTTGAGTAGTCTTATTTCCATTTTTAACATTATAGCAAAGGGCATAAAGTTGAAAAATCCATTCACCACCACCGAGCATTCATGATTATCGCTTTCTACTTGTCCAGAGGCTCAGAAGCGCTAGGAAGAGTGCGCGACCTTTATGTAAAGTAAAACTTAGATTTTTATAATAATTTATTTCTATAGGTACTCTTTTCCCATTTTAATGATAACTTGATATTTGGTTTTTATACAAATAGTGTGTTTTTCTAAAAAGTTAAAATGTGGGTCTATTTTTAGCAAAATACACTTAAAAAATAATAGTACTCAGTATTTATTGAAATATTTCTAGTGACACAACAGAAAATTCTATTGAAAACCTTTGCCAACAAGAGACTTTTTAACAAAACGTAATGATAATTGTTTTTATAGTGTAGGTACTATTTCCCAAATGTTTTTAGTGCCTATTCTAAATAAATCCAAGACTCAGTTTAAAAATAACGTAACATCATAATAACAACCTCGTAAGTTCTACGGTCCTACTAAAAAGGCGTTTCATGAATTGAAACAATAACCTCCTACCATGAAAACTCATTACAAAAGATCTTTCCGTCTACTTCGCCATACATTGCTTACTTTTATCCATCACTTTTTCAAACTTGCTTCACAGTTGCTTACAAAACCGGTAATGGACAGTAAAGTAAAGTTATGAATGTTAATTTAAAATTTTCTGAATACCAACGTCTGATAGTGATGCGTTAAGGAATGCTCAGTGTTGCATTGACAATCCCCTCTATCTCCTTGCCTCACGCCGCTTCAGAAGCGAATTATCCAATAAACATAATGAAAATTTAAGCCTACAGTCGCTGACGATACCGTCGGGACGTCTCCTACAGATAATCCTTACACAGCGTCCGTCTGAGCGGAAATAATGCGCAAATTATACTGAAATGAAACGCAGTTTGTGATCATAATGGCCATCGATTGTGTAAAGACGTAGACGTTGTGACTGTCAATTGTTTTTGGAATGTTCTGCTTTAAGAGGAAAGAATAGCTGCTGCCATTTCAAGAAATAGGTATTTAGAAAAACTCGTACTGTCCCTCTCACGCGTTGAAAAAACCCCGATCGTGCGATAGAGAGCGTTGCAAATCGCGACTGAATGTAAGTATTTTTTATATGAAATTTGTCTCTCGGGAGAAAACGTTTTTTACATACTAAATCACGACCAATCTCTTAGATTCTCGTGTCAATCGTTTCAGCATATTATATTCTAGGTTTGTAGGTTTTGTTTTTTTTCTTAAACTTCTTTGTTTTTTAAATACAAAGGTTTTACTTCAATGAAGATTTTGTCATAAAAATAGTAACTTTTAGGCGCCTGTAACTTTCAAACTATTATAAATTTTGAAAAAAAGGAAACCTATAAACCTAGTTTTTTACTGTGTCAGATGCATTGTAAAAAAGCATTGAGATAGGATAACATTTAGGGGGAGGAAAACGTTTTCTCTTTTTGTATGGACGAAAGCTCGGTAGACGATAGTCTTAAGAGTTTGGATAAATAATTCTTAAGGTTTTTGTCTTTCTTGACTACTTGGTTTCAGTAAATATCTTTTTGAAAACGTTCTTGTAAGAACGGAGTTGTTTTAAGGTAAACGTTGCATCATACTAGGAATTTCTCCTGTACCGTCGTTACAAACATTTTATCCAATAATCCACGAAGTTCCTTCCATAGTTCTTTACGTTCCAGATTTACGGTTACCTATTTATTAGAAAGTCCCGGAACTCCATAAACAACGATTCCTTACTTTTTTTTAAGTAGTAAAATCATCATGAGTCCTCCCAACCAGGGCAGGGCGGGAGAGACTGTTACTGTACTGACTCAAATCAACGGTGACCTTCAATAGCCCTTTACGTTCCAGGGTCACGGTAACTTGATAAGTCCCGCGACCATCAATTATTAATTTAATATTACTATTTTAGAACAAAAAAGCACAAGAACACTCAACTCAAAAACAAAACTTATTAAAAGTATCAACAAAACACGACAACAACGCGACATAATAACTAAAACATAATTGATTGCTCCAAATTAATTGCAAGTCCGTAACACGACACGTGACATGATTGCCCTAATCCGTACTCTCGTTAACGAATAAAACATTTACCAGGGTCTCAGGGACGTAACATGAATATTAATACTTTACTTTCTCCCGAATACCTGTTCCCTGAAAGTTTATTTCATTAGTGAAACTCTATGGTATGGCCGGTATGCCGTATCGTGAAGTTTCGCGTGTTATTAATATCAGTTTGGTTCGTTTTTAGTTTTGAATAACTGGAATGGAGGGTTGGGTTTTGTAGTGAACGTTTTTGTGTTATTTTTAGATTTTATTTTGATGTGGGTTTGTGTTTAGCGATAATCCTGTTCCTTTTTTGAAATTAAGGCACCATTCAGTTCATAATTTTCCAATAAAGTAAAAATTAAAAACAATATGACTGTTTGATTTCCAAAGTTTAAACGCATAATGACTAAAAATAAATTAGATTCCATTGTTTTATTTAACTACTAGCTGACCAGGCGAACTCCGTACCGCCTGAAAAACGATTAAAAAAAAAAACCTTTTAAACCTTCCCTGGACTTTCCAAAATAATTCAAAACCAAAATCAGCCAAATCGGCCCAGCCGTTCTCGAGTTTTAATCAGACTAACGAACAACAATTCATTTCTATTTATATAGATTAATGTACCACAACTGTTGGGCAACCGGGGTTGTGGAACTGACGAGCTACCGTCACCTCGGAACATAAAGGGCTATTGAAGGACACCGTGGATTTTAGTCAGTATAAGTCTGTCAATCTCTCCTGCCCTGCCCTGTGTTGGAGGACACATTTGATGATTTTACCACTCTAAAAAAAACACTGCTGGGCAAAGGCATCAATAACTCTTCAAGTGTCCTTTTAGAGCGCCACTTTTGATTTGCCATAACGTACAGCTCCTTTTGTCACCTCATTTTGGGCCGATCACCTCTTTCCAACGGAAAACGTTGTCGTGTGGTTCCAAGCTGTAAGTTTGAATGCCAAAAGGACCGGGCGTTTTATCAACTAGGGCGTATTAACTAGTTTACCCTACATCTTATTGATTTATTGGCTGTAGTACAAGAACAGTCTTGTGAAACACTATCTTCAACATATTTCATTTCACGCCAAACATTAATATGACAGTCTCCTAAATCTCAATGTATCTCATTATATCATACATGTCACGAGTAGGTACAGTGTATTACTTACCTTCACAACAAACCACATACTTAGCCAACATAAGCTCACAAACGACGAGGTGTCGGTCTAAGTACTTACAAACTCGAGTATCGTGCCGTTGTTAACACCAAACAGGCCTCAGCCTATTTAATTATGCCTTATTAGCGTAATGGCTATGGCTGACTTACTTGATAATTTATTAGCATGCTGTTAGGTACTAGGATTAAAGAAATATGGTGGAAGTAAGTACGAATTTGTGAAATGAAGTTTTAGTACGGATTGAAGAGGTGTAAAGTGAATCTGAATGTTAATATTTTGCATTCATCATCATCAGGAGTGGGCTATATCCACCACGCGGGCCCAGTGCGGATTGGTGGCACATGTCTTCGAATTTTTGGTTCTAGGACATGCCGGTTTACTCACGATGTTATCCTTCACCGTTTTGAGAGCAGTGGTGTTGAAATAAATTACACAAAGTAATGCGCCTGCCGGGGTTCGAACTCACGACCTGCAACTCGTAGGTAAGTTGGGACCGATACCACTGGGCCACCACTGCTCGCTGCAATATTTTGCATTAGATTTATATAAACTACTCACTAACTTGAGCAGCATTCTATTGTAATTATTATCTTGCGAATGTTACATTGCATAAAAACAAACAAGAGCGTTCTAAGGAGAATATTCTAACGAACGTTTTGGCGAGCTTTTTGCCGAGCTGACTGTCATGTCAAAAGCAGAGAGTAGAAGTCTAAGGCTGCTTTTCCACCAGAGATGCGCTATGCTACGTTGCTATCATGGCGTCCTTACCTTCCGCCTGACGCAGGTCCTCACCGGGCACGGGTGCTTCGGGAGGTACCTGTGTCTAATGCGGAAGGAGGAAACGTCTGGGTGTCATCACTGCGAAGATCGCCCGGAGGACACGGTGGAGCATACGGTGCAGGACTGCCCAGCTTGGGCAGTGCACCGACGTGTCCTCACGGCTGCGATAGGCGGAGACCTCTCGCGCCCGGCATTGGTTTCGGCCATGCTGCGGGGCGAGACGGAGTGGGAAGCGGTCGCCTCCTTCTGCGAAGCAGTAATGCTCGCGAAGGAGGAGGCGCACCGCGAGCGAGAGAGGACAGAGTCCTCCCTCCGCCCCAACCGCGGTGTAGGACGCCCACGGCGACGGACGTCGCGAGACGATCTCCGGCCACCGTAGGCGCGGGCATGCGGGCAGCGAGTAAAGGGCAACTCGCTGCCCGACCAAGGACCATGCCCGGGTCGACGGCGCGTTGTGTCCCACGGCCTCAAAGAGCGTCAGCATAATGACGGGGCCCCCCTCTCAGAGGGCCAAAGCCTGCCGGGGTCGCGGGATTATTCCCTTACCGTAACCCCGGAACATAACAGGCTATGAAGGACACCGTGGATTTTAGTCAGTAGAAGTCTGACAGTCCCTCCCGCCCTGCCCGGGGTTGGAGGACTCATTTGATGATTTTACCACGCTAAAAAAAAAAAAAAAAAAAAATGCTACGTTGCTAAGGATGCGTATGATATCCACCAATCATACTCATTATGTGTGTGTGCGATATGAAAATAAATGAGTATGATTGGTGGATATCAAACGCATCCTTAGCAACGTAGCATAGCGCATCTCTGGTGGAAAAGCAGCCTAAGACTGACATCTTCATAAAGAAAAAAGTTTTAACGACCACCGACTAGACCATTCGCTAGAAAGATCGTGAAAATGTTTATAGCAATATTCAGCTCTATGCGCGGCATTGTTCGATGTTCAGTTTGGCATAATGAAATATGACGAATGCTCGTTTTTTGTCAAAAGTCACACATCTTCATTTTCTGCTCACATCTTCATTTTCCACCAGGCTGCTATAAAAGTGTTATTGTTTATTCAGACTACTGATAGATTTTAACAAAAACTGAAGCGGATAGCATAATTGGCTTCCGAAAAAGGTACTGAATAAGTGAATGTGGTGGGTGTATAAATGGTCTCATGTAAGACCCACTTAAGTAAATTTCTGTACATTTATCTCACATAAAAAATATACATAGATCTTAGTAAACTTTAAAGCGTACTATTCAGTAAAACTGTACTATTCAGTTTAAAATACTAAACAGGAAATTTTAACCTACCGCCTGTGAACTACACCTGCAGATCAGGAAACATGGCCATTATTTCACTTGCTATCTACTAGATAAATATCTTTTGATAAAATACGCTTTGGTGTACACTAAGCTTTGCTGGATGAAACAGAAATGTACCTAGAATATAAGGAAAATAGAAATAGGTACTAAAACTCACTGAAATATTTCTCTTGGAATTTCTCTTTGAGTGCGTGAACTGACGATTCTGAAAGTTGCTTTTATTATTATCAATGGGTTTATTCTGAAACGTGATCCTGAAGGTATGAAAGAACTTCGCAGGTTATGAAATTTCTTTCGAGAAAATGTATAACAAGAAATGACCGTTCTGAAAAATATAATTTCTTAGGTTATACTGTGTAAAATTATATTTTTTGTTGCCTGTGATCACTTCCATAGGCGTCAAAAATACTACTAGAAAATTAGATTGAAATCGAGGTATGCAAATACCATTTATTGAACAACGAGTAATCTTCATCAAGATCATAAATATCATATCAAATTCTTTGGTGTGTGTTTTCTTTAAATAGAAGAAGAGAAAATAATAATGTAATCTAACGTTACAAAATCAGATTTTTCAAAGTGCTCACAAACATACAAAAAAAACACACATCGAAATCGATCGAGTAGTTTCCGAGGAATACAAACAAAAACCTCGTGATAGCGGATTTTATAAATCAAGAGTTATTTGTAGTGACAAGACGCCACTAAGTGCTCCCAATCTATGTTCGAGACGGTTAGTTTTTGTGAATTGTATTACATAACAAGAGATGGAACGTGACATAATACGAGGGGGAACGAAAATCCACACAACTACCTAGAAAAAGGAGAACTACAAAAGCTTAGTAAAAAATACACGTTAATTCGTTCCTACACTTGTTTACCGTTCTTTAAACTGTCGGCCATTTTGAAATTATGCACAGTTCCTTACTCAGCGTGACGTTATCTAAAATTAAAAACAATCTTAGTATCGTGCGAGTCCATTATTGTGTAGATAGAACAGGAGATGAGATTCCTACATTTATAGAACATGTGTGTTTATTAAAGCTTTGAGAGTTTCAAAGTACACTCGTGTTTGTTGTTATTGTGTTCATTTTAGTAGTGTAATTGAATTTGTATGTTCTTACCCAGGGTAGGAGTACCCATTTGATGATTTTGACACCTAAAAAAATCTGTACCTGGACCTGTAACCTTCTTATTTTTCCAAGTAAAGATTTTATAAATGACTGACTTACCTGTTGTTTATTTATGGTATGTTATGCCAAAAGATAATGACCCCCAATATTTTAAGTGTTTGTGTTCCTAGGTATGATGTATTTAGTTAGTTGTGTATTTAGTAACCTTGGACAGATTGTTCAGTTAGGTAGGTCCAACTTCGAGAAAGAGGTCGCCCGAAGAATCCAACTCGGATGGGCAGCGTTTGGGAAGCTACGTGATATCTTCTCATCGAGAATCCCACAGTGTCTCAAGACAAGGGTGTTTGACCAGTGTGTGTTGCCAGTGATGATATATGGCTCCGAAACGTGGTCCTTGACTGCTGGCCTCTTAGAGAGACTAAGAGTCACTCAACGAGCAATGGAAAGAGCTATGCTCGGAGTTTCTTTGCGGGATAAAATCCGGAACATGGATATTCGGCGAAGAACCAAAGTCACCGACATAGCTCATAAAATTTGCAAGTTGAAGTGGCAATGGGCAGGCCACATCGCTCGTAGAACTGACAACCGATGGGGAAGAAAAGTTCTCGAGTGGCGACCACGGAGCGGAAAACGCAGCGTAGGCAGGCCTCCCACTAGGTGGACCGACGACATCGTGAGGGTCGCGGGCAGCCGATGGATGCAAGTGGCGAATTGTCGTTCGGCGTGGCGGTCTAAGGGGGAGGCCTATGTTCAGCAGTGGACGTCCTCCGGCTGTTGATGATGATGATGATGTATTTAGTAAGCTTAAATTTAGTAGTTTTTTTAGTAGTACCTATGTGTATTTAGTAAGTTTAAATTTTAATTGTTTAATACGTACTTTATCTAAATACATCATTCTCACAGACACGGTGCAATGGCACGATTGGTTCGGAATACAAGTATTTAATGATCAGGCTGTTTTTGTATGTGAGTTTAAATGTTTGTTTGTTTGTTTAAAATTGGCCGTAATATTAATTGCTTCTTAATACTCGGGAACAGTTCAGAAACTGCTCGTTTTCAAAAAAGATGACTAGCTTACTCGTAAAAAAACTGTTGTAGATCAATTTTAAACTTTTTTCCTAAAATAAACAACGATAAATCCGTTCCCCGTCAACTGAAACAAAGCACAAAATAAAATAAGCGCAACAAAGGTAAACTAACCGCTATCTAAAATTAAAAACAAACTCCACAACACATAGTAAGGAGAACTTATTGTCTAGATACTGTAGACGGGTACATCCACAATAAGGCTATAAAAACTTGAAATTACGCCCGGCCTATTGTAGTCGACTCGAGTGCTCTTAAGGACTCCTCGTCCCAGACAATATGCATATTCACAGAACTCCCTGTTACGTACGCGTACGTAGGTACTACTGGGTATGGTTAGGGTTGCCATCTCTAGAAATTGGAAACCAGGAACGCGTGAAAACCCCGGATTTTAGAGTCATGAGTCGAACTGCGTCCGTGGCAACTGCGTCGGGAGGGGTCGAGACGGTGAATTTTGCGTTTGTAGCGGGCGGTCCAAGACTTCAAATTTTTAAGCACGGACTAAAAATGAAGCCCCCAGGATGCTTCCCGGATGCCCTCTAAACTAAGAAAAATCCGGGGAATCCGGATGGCAACCCTAGGTATCGTAGACCTGGCTTGTATGGTGCGTGCTACGCGTTGTTGTCTTGGAAGAATATTTTTTTAATAAAACATTTTTTTTCTGAGATGATGATGTTGTGGCGGATAATTTATGTGACTTGGTTATGATATTGCATAAGATAATCGAGGAAGATGCGTTATATTGCTTTGTGAAGACCCAGTTGGTGCTCTGAGCCATCGTCTTCTATGCTGTGTGTCGTGGGCTCAATTCCCACTCGAAATAAATGTTTGTATCGCGAGTAGTTCTGGGATTTTTTATGTGAGTTTTAATGTTTTTTAAGCACTTACGATAATGTAAAAAATTCTAGTGTGGGGAAAGGCAGAGAGGTATTCCTCCTCTTCTGTTGCCTCAACCGCTTCACTTTAAGATCTATTTATTGTTTTTTAAATTTAAATATTTATAAATTAGATATTTCAAATTTTCATTCTGTCATTGCGTCACTTTCAATTCTTTTTTTCTTACAATTTGGACCACGGCATAGCGTTTAGCAGCATCATGGTGTACGGCCTCTTACCTATGCCGTACTAGAAGGTGGCTCAACGCCACAAGGTTATTAAACAAATTGTGTGTCATCAAAGTAGTTACATTTTGATTACACATACTACCATCATCATTTCAGCCTGTTGCAGTCCACCCAGGGAGCGCCACAGCGCACGATCTCCCGTTTTTTTCATCCAGCTACTGCCAGCTTCTTCAGCATCTTGCCGGGTGCGTTCCACCCTACGTTCACCACAGACACTATACTCACATTTATTTACTTGATCTCTACTTACTTAGTTTTATTCTGCTTTCTATCAAGTTTTATGTGCCTGACAAGGTCTCTTACTACAAAAGAGCAAATGTTAATGAACAATCAGAGCCATAATTTTTATCGAGCGATATTATGATTTTTATCTATGTGTACTTTTTATAGAGATCAGTAAACAAACATAAATATACATACTTTCTGTTTAAGTATGCTAACAGCAAGACATTCTCAAGAATTTTCCATGACGTCGGTAGTAAGTGCATCAACCTGCTGCACAATTCATTAAGTATAATCGTTAATATACTTACATAACACGTTAGCACATACGGTAGTTACTGCATAATTATTGTGGCAAAGCCTGCTGTGGCCGGCTCGGGCAATATTTTCTAATAAAAGAGCCTACAGGCTGGGCCAAACGGGGCAATTATGAATTATATATGGTCGATTTTATGGTACGTGAAAAGCAATATTTCGTTAATGTATAAAAGCGATCGTTAATATTTTGAAGGTTTGGTTAGTAGATTAGACAGTGCCTAGTTTGGATGTTGAGTTAGAAAATTGAAGCGTTTTCTAACTGTATTTCGGCTTTCAGTACGTAAAATCCCTAGAAATGACTATCAATATTTTACTTGGCTTTACCTTACGAATGCCAAATATTTGTTGATTATTGTCTTTTTTGCCCCGTCACATATACTGGCAACATCTTGTGGAACTAAATGAGGCGTTATGTCCAATCTGGTCTCTGTCGGACGGTGAGCTCCTCCTAAATATTTCAGATCATTGGAAAAAAATAAACCTATAAACACAACAGACGACACCGAAACTTTATTGCATACAATCAGTACTAAAATTCCTTAAAACCATATCAAAACTGCATCGAATACAAACCACCATCCCCAAAAAATCTCCAATAAACAAACAAACCAAACGAAATCTTAATACCCCGTCTATATTCCAACTTTGCACCGTTAATATCGTCCCTTAGACTTTTATTTGTAACATGGCGTGCCATGGCGCACGTACCAAGAAGCACCAATAACATAAGGTAACGACATAAGCCCACCACGTATGGTATCTACTTAAAACACATTTACATTCATACAACCATATTTACATAGGATCCCGGTAACACTGGGAGGTTCCATTTCTAAGGGTTTTTGTAAAATAAGCTGGGAGGGTAAACCGTTGTCGATAAAGATCCGAAGAAATCAGTTAGATTTGTGTGTGTTGCTTTTTTTTTGTTTTGCTTATGGAATTGTAGTTTAGATAAGAAGAATAAAGAATCGTGTAGTCTATTTTGAATTTGGGTAGTTAAATAAATTGTCTGTGATAAACCCAAGGGACAGGGTTTATCCAGTATAATATAATAAATATCCCAGATTTTATTGCTATAGATAGAGCAATACATTAAAATTGAGAAATGAAACACAAATATAGAGCCAATAATTATTCAAATTACAGCGAGACTGAGTAGTTTTTAATCGGTTCTGAGACTGTCTGAGAAGGCCTTCCTAAGCAAGATACCGCAAACCTGGAACGCAAAGGACATGTGAACAGCGTGGGTTATTTATTCCGTAAGAGTCTTTACTTCTTTCTGTCTTACTCAGGACGGAAGGACTAATTTGGTGATGTTTACATCTATAAAAAACTGCAGTCTTTGAAAGTCAAAATTACTTAAAACAGTCCTCCAAAAATACCTTACTTTATAGTGTTTTTGAGAGTATAATTTTAGTTTAGCAAAACACACACACTTGCTTACACTTCTTGTGTTTATAATTACAAACAAAGTTATTCTCGATGTCATAGTTACAAAATTCAATAATTTGATTCAAATAGAGGTAAAGGGGAAATGAGTCTATTCAAATTTCTCCTACACCCCTTGATTTCTCAATAATACCATGACTGACTCAAACGTATTAGTGATGACAATCATCATCATCATCAGCCTATAATGTTCCCACTGCTGAGACACAGGCCTCCTTTCTGTGAAAGGGAGTGGGCCATAATTCAAAACGCGGGCCCAGTACAGATTGATGGATGTCACACGTCTTCGAATTTTTGGTTCTAGGACTACCGGTTTCCTCACAATGTTTTCCTTCACCGTTTTGAGAGCAGTGGTGATGAAATTAATTAGGTACACAAAGTAATGCGCCTGGCGTGGGGTTCGAACCCACGACTTGGAACTCGTAAGCCGGGACCGATACCACTGCGCCTTACTGCTCCACGACAATGCAATAGTGAAAATCCTCAATAAAACCTGCAGAGATATTATATTTCATCAGGCCGTGTAACTCTTGAAATACCAATCATATCAATCGAGTAGCAATAAAAATCACTGTTTCCAATACGTGCGGTTGAATTATAGATGGTAGAGAAATGTAGAAAACGCAATAAGAATGTAATATTAAACGTAAGGACTTGAAATATTTTACTCGAGAATTTTATATACTAGGTATTCGTACTGCGCTGATAAGGAGAGTGTGTTTTTGCAGAGCAAGAACATATTTGGTTATTGAATGCTTTATTTTGTGTAAATACAAAAGGGAAATAGTAAACCGAGCCACAAAATTACTAACTCAGCCACGAATATTACGTTACATTTTTGTATACCATACCATATATAGATTTCTGTTCGATTAGGTTCCTTTAAACCCTGCATACAGAAATAGGAGCCCCGCTCTAAAGAGTATCCAATGCGTATCCAATATCGCAGACAAATTATTTGCTTTCGTATAAACTGAAAATTTAAGTTAAAAGTCGTTTTTTTCCATAGCTGGTCATATTTTTAACTTTTCATATCGTTGCATTAGTTTGTCGTAGGTTTATGAAAAAGTGGAAACCACACTGAGCCTGTAGAATTAAAAAAAACTGTTGCACAGGGAACAACTATGAGATATTTTTATTTCAGAGGCCTTACCGCGAGCTCTTAACATGATCCAGTATAGGCTGCGGGAAAGAGACCGAGCTCTACAGGTCATCTATTGCCATCTCTTTACTACAGCCTAAAGACTCTCGCTTTAACAGTTCATGGTGGGCCACCTGGTTATCTAAGACAATGAAAAGGTCAAAATTCTACACAAAATATCCTTTGATAGAGTTGTACGAAAAATTTTACCAAATGCTTTGGAAATAAAAATACCTGTATGGATCCAAACGACAAAGTCTTTAAAACGTTTTAACCAGATAAAAATGTAAGGCGACGTGAGCAGGACAAATTGATTTGTCAAAAAGCAGATCCAATTCTGTGTAGTTGTACCATTAGTGAAACGAGAAGTCGTCTGGACGCCATGAACGTGCACTAAAAATAACTGAGCTAGAAAATGTACACTGCGACAAGTTACAAGAATTCTGTAGTAAAGTCACTTTTAAGTGATAGTGGGTACTATGTAAAATTTGTTTTATTTCAATCATTTTCCAATGAATATAATAAGCTATTAATGTTACTGATAGAACACCAAATAGGTCAATAGGTCTGGGACCGGAACTGGTTAATTCTAAAAATCAACTTTCTGAAAATGCTGAAAAGCTAAAGGCATTTTTCCTCTCCCTTACGCGTCCCACCTTCCCTTTCGCTAAAGCAGTAAAGTTAGGTTTAATAAAAAAGAACCCGAACGTAAAGAACTTATTACTCAGAAACAAAATATATTCATAATATAGGATTCTACAAACACAGTTTTGTAGATTACAGTACTAATAGACCACAATACACTATCAATAACAAAAACTTTACTGCTAATTACTTTCTAGATAAAAATCCCGTATTCAAATAAAATACCCTTCATAAATCGTGAGCTGCAAAAACAGAATACCACTTTTAATTAAATACAGAACAAAAGCAAAGGGTATCACGTATAGGAAAACGGATAACAAAAAGCTATTAGAATGTTTAATAAAAAAAAAGGTTGCACTCCAGGAGTGCCGGTAGAAGTGAAAACTTTTTTGTTACTATGTTTTATTTTTAATTTGAATGACGTCTTACTCATTTTCGATCAGGGTCACGTGACCCTGACGCGAGTTTTGGTCACGTGACCCTGACGCGAGTTTTAAATTTTTTACCCATTACAGAAAAAGTGTACAACGCCGCTAAAGAAGTTTTCACTTCAAAAACACGAGAAGAAGAGAAGAGAAATAGTCAAAGAAAAAGAGAAAGCAAAGCATGTAAGCTGAAGCTGATAATACTATTACAATATTAGTTACGGAAACAACGTTAGGAAAGCAATTTTGGCATCGCATATTGGCTATTATCAAGTACTGGATGCTTTGTTTGTTTATTATTTTCGATGTTGCCCTGAATTGATAGGGTTTTGATGGGATATGTTTTCTAAATTTTGAAAAAAAGAAATAATGTGACGTAAAAACAAAACAGTACTTACCGATTTTTTTTAATGGATGAAATCTTAAAGTAATTTTTTGTATTGATGATGATCTTTGTAGTTTGAAATAGTGATTGAATATTAGACCCAGCGTATTCATTAAGGTACTGATAAGTATTTGTTTTTGCATACCTTTACCAAAATAATAATTTCGGGCATTTCGCCCGTAACTTCATCAGCTCAAAATAGTTTTAAAAAACTATCTATATAACAATCGTTAACTAACTATATAACAATCGTTAAAAATATTACTTCATATTGGTGAAGGAATTAGTAGGTATAGTTTCGGGTTTATCCAAATAAAAACAAAAAATCAAATCTTTCGTAGTTGTAATTAATCCGTGACACTAATGCTATAGTCAAAACAACATGACAGCATATTTGATTTACTGTTACAATGTATTTATTTTCTTCCAAAAAGTAGACTTTTAGCTACACAAAGTAATATTAGGCATACGTTTAGAGTGGAGTGAGTGTTAAATTATAACGCAATAAACGTGCCACATTGGTGAATAGGCGCTCACAGTAAATAATGGCCCCGAGATATAAGATTCTGAACAATACCTTACGACGTGCTATCTGCGAAATGCTCCAACTCAATTCTCTTACAAAAATATGGCAACTTAGCAAATCGTCAGCACACCTGCGCTTGAATAACGCTTTCCCATTTCCCTGTAATATCCTTAATAAATCTGAGTAAAGTTGAGAATATATTCATATTTCTTTTATGGTTATCAATCGTGACAAAGTTTGAGCTTTTAAATAATATATCCTGTGTCACACTCCGTTACGTTCAAACCAATTTTGTGCACGAACATTTTGTGTTCCGAACATTTTGTGCCGTATAACTTTGTTGCCATTCAAACAGGAGTTGATTCTCAGTGAATAATTAAAATAGTTGTTTTAAACGAATGCATGGTTGTTGACCGCATATTTTCAACACATACCGCTTGATTAAAAACCACAGACGGAATTAATTACAAAATACATCATTTTGTTGGACTTTACCCACCTTTGTGTGTTCAGGTAATTATATAAAGACAAATTGATATTCGATAATAATGAAGCATGTATTTTTAAATGAAAATGGTTAAATCGAATTACGTTACTTTGACATGCAGTTGTAATAATTATATTTATTCACAACAACACATTTTCAGTCAGTACTTTCGTAAAGTACATAAAGAAAAATACTCTTGGCCAATATAGTGATGGATGAATGGACACTAAAACCTCCACAGTAAAAGGTTTCACGTGTTAGCTTTTTTAGTCGGCTTTACAAGCAAAAGAATAAATAGGTCCACCAAAAATCAACTAATCAATAACGTGTGTACGATATATTAATCAAAAGATATCCCGTTTTTTGCAAGCAAAGGGTGCGTTTGAATGGCACCCCTTCCAAATATTGGTTTTTGTCGGCTATACCCGTCGTCCAGTAAGAGCAAAGCCATGTTTTTCCATTTACAGCGATACGCACGTTCGCGATATCTTACGCATTGGATAAAGGCTTTCACTATGTTTTATAGTGCTACGTCATTAAGCTGTGAATATAAAGTGGGGGTATGACAAAACATGAATTAATTTGAGATATGTCGCACGGTACGATGCACACCCTAATATGTGATACACACGGGCTTGAATAATTTTAGCAACAATTTTGAGTTTTTTTTTTGTTTTGTATTTATGATGTTCTACGCACCTTGTCACTTTTTTTTTGTTGGAACATCTTCAAAAGCGTCGTCACGGCCTGGCTGTTTTGGAAGGACTGAGTGGGGTTTCACTGACTAAAAATCAATTCCTTTATTTGCGTTGCATTTCGGGTTTCAGGGCCGTGGTGTACTTTTAAGATAATCCAATGTCTGTGACTATCCAGTTTGTCTCAAGTGCATTCTGGGTGACAACAGTAAGTGTCAGCAGGGGTTGACCATAAAATTAAATATCTGTCTCATAGTCAACAATTAATGTTTTATTAATGATAACTATATTATTTTATAGAAAAAAAACGTGTTTATTAAAGTTTTGTTATTGTACTTTTGACACTGAACTTTCCACACTGCTTTAAAATAGTCCTAGGACTATTTTTTAAGCAGTTTAACAAACATAGCATACAGCTACAGTATTGCAAATTAGAGTAGGAAACCGGAAGTCGCCACTGTGCTCTCGCTATCAGCATTTTGAATGCTTTTTTTTTCACTTATTACGTTAGTTTTATGGCACAATATTAAATCTAACAAACCTGCGTTCTTTGTCTACATCAAATGTCAAAGATTTAAAAACATTGTCAGCAAAAAAAGATTAGCTTCGTTTCAAGACGTTCTGGCCAAGCTGTATAATTATGTTATGTTTGTCAAACTTCTGATCAGTATGTCACAATCGTTGGTATGCACGATAACACTACCCCATGAGGGAAAGTGAGGAAATTCGCTCAATTATATCACCCCGCTACAGCTTTTTAGCTTATTTATCAATCAATCTCCGATCTAGGGTTGATAAACAACACCTCAATGTCAACAGTGAGTAGTGTCGATTCACTAGAACTAATGGATTTTCATTATATTATTGTAATGCATAATGTATTATAGGTGCAGCCCTATTACGTCTTATTTTGAGTGATTGTATTCTTATTTGCGTGGCAATGTTTAAGTGGTATGGTTTTGGAGAGGTGAGTGAAGTTGAAACATGTTTTGATAGGTAACAACGTAACTATAAAAAATTATAATAAACTCGTATAATACGATTGAATTGTGTTTGTATTTATGTTAATACTAATTTTGTAATTCCCTAAACTAGGTCTTTATCAATTTTGAACCATTTTACCTAAATAAATAAAATTGAGCAACTTTCGGGATCAATTTAATTTCATTTTTTACGTTTTATTATTTAATTTACATGGGTCAAAGACCTGAAATAAAGGAATTATTATTATTATATTAAGCCATATTTGAGCATTATTGAATATTTTTGCATGAAACTCGAATGTCAATTTTACTTTATTTCTAAAATAGTGGTTGAATCATGAAAATTTTGATATCCTTGCTCCCGTCTTTCATAAGCGCTATAAAAATCAACAACGAAGACACTTCAATGGCTAAAAACCTTTACACTTCGATCGTCAAACTAACAAATTCGTCTTGCCAATTTGCCGAGCACTCTATGTACGCTATTACACATTAGAGGTTATGTCGGCGCGTGCAAGACACGTGTCCCGACGAGAACACGTCATTAGCTTCACGACTCGTCTCCAGGGAGGGACTACGACAGTTTTTTGTTCATAACTGCGTGTGGTGCAAGGTAGGAGAAGACAGCGATGTGGTTCTAACAACGTCTGGGGTTATGTCCAAACATTGTCCAACCTCATTTCCCTGTCGAACCACAACAACGCAACCGTATGGTTATTATGACAGGAAAATGCGAATTGCAGAAATCGTAAAGGACTAACAGTGTTAAGGATGAAATTGTAATAGGCATGGTAACTGGTGAACTAATGGCGCTAGTATAGCTTGTTCCTTGCATCGTGTTTGGTTCAAATCAGTTCAAATCTTAAAGGTACTTCAAAATAGTACTACGTCATTGGTCGGATTAGGACTAGTCCATGGAGGCACCACCTACAATTAGCTTTGACTTGTCTTTCCCATTGTGCAAACACAACTTACAGCTTATTGAAATGTAGGCCAATTTACCCAATCCTAACTGGAACAAATTATATTTGACATAACGCAGCGTTCTTTTATTGGTATTATATTCGTACCAAAACGTCAAGAATAAAAAAAACAATGTTTTGTTCTAAGCTCACCATTACATAAGGTACCATAAAATATAAACAATATATTTTTCTGTCTGATCCAAACAATAATCTTTTTTTTTTGTGAGAAGGCCTTCACACTATATTATATTCGAGAATATAATTATTATTCTATCAACTTATTTTTGTATTCTTTTATACATCGAGTAGAAGTATAGGGAAGTTTCAGTACCATATTATGTTCCGTATTTCTCAGGTTTTTTAAACCCTCCCTTCTCTTATAACTCATAATTTTAAGCAAAAGTTGAGAGTAAAAGGGAGTTTCAGCTTTTTAAATTTCCACCGGGGCGATAGTTGGAGTGCTCTCATTACTTTGTAATTTTGTAATTAACACTAGCTAAAATGAGTTTCTAAGTATATTTTATTTACTAGTGGACCTATTAAGGCGGGCTTTCAGTAATTTTTAAGATTTTCAAACGTCTGAAAGTCTCATTAACAATGATATTTTAAATAAATAAAAATCATAATATTAAAGTTGAACATATCCTCGAGTGAATGGTAAAGATAGAAACACGAATTGGAATAATTGGCTCGATAGAAAAAAATCTCAAACATGACACTAAATCACAATTTTCAAACATCCACTGCTTAGAGATTTCACAATGAATTTATATGAAACTTATATAAATAAAAACAGCTCATTATTTAGAAGTGCATGGTAAAAGCAGATTTTAAAATTTCGTGATAATTTTTCTCCAAGAAATAAAATACCCAAAATATTGGCATTATTTCGCTCGCCGGGCGCTCGCCAGTACCCGCCGAGGCGTGATAGAGGATGGACGTACGTCGTTGCTGCGCAAAAATTCCCCCCGCGCGGTTTCGTAAGCAGGCATAGAACTGAACTACTACATGGAAACAAAGTCACACACACAAGCGATTACGTGTTAGTTGCGGGAATAGAATAAAATAGTCAAGTGATCTAATTTTGAAACGATGTAATTTTTTTTTATGGACCACTTATTTTTTAGCTAGGATGCGAACTTGATGGAGTGACCTGAAGGTCTACATCGGTCACTGCCACTGGAACTCGGCGACGGATTGAACTAGATGTGCCGAGTTTGGGCTCTTTTTGTTAGTTATGATGAGACCTTACCTCCGGACTTGATGGAGAGACCTGAAGGTCTACATCGGTAACTGCAACTGGAACTCGGCAACGGATTGAAATAGATGTGCCGAGTTTGGGCTCGTTTTGTTAGTTACGATGAGATCTTACCTCCGGACTTGAGGGAGTGACCTGAAGGTCTACATCGGTGTTTGCCACTGGAACTCGGCGACGGATCGAACTAGATGTGCCGAGTTTGGGCTCGTTTTGTTAGTTACGATGAGATCTTACCTCCGGACTTGAGGGAGTGACCTGAAGGTCTACATCGGTGACTGTCACTGGAACTCGGCGACGGATTGAAATAGATGTGCCGAGTTTGGGCTTGTTTTGTTAGTAATGATGAGATCTTCTTCGATCCGTCGCCGAGTTCCAGTGGCAGTCACCGATGTAGACCTTCAGGTCACTCCTTCAAGTCCGGAGGTAAGATTAAGTTACATAAAATTGTAAAGGCACAAGGCGAATCCACAAACCTACAATTTCTGTAAACTTGTAATTACAATATCAATAAAAAACAAGCTAAAAATAGATTTATCCTTTTATTAAATTTCTACAATCAATTTTAAAATACTTATAACAAACAAAAACATAGCATATATAGTAATATTTAGAAGATATTGAAATTTTTTAAAAATTAGAAACGGGTGTAACCACCGTTGGCCTCTATAACCTCTAAAAGACGAGACCTCATTGAACCAACAAGCCGTGAGCAAATTTCGGTTCCCCGCATTTCCTCCCAAATATAATTACAGTGACTAATAAGAGCTTGTTTGGTTCTTTCATTTTGATGCGACCATCGTTGGACCATAAGGCCCCAAAGATTTTCTATCGGGTTGAGGTCCGGCGATCTTGAGGGCCACTGAATTACCCTTACGTCAGTGTGTGAACGAAACCAGGCTCTTACGATCCTCGCATTATGAATTGAACAATTATCTTGAACAAAATCAAATTGTGGCACTTCGTTCTCCGGGTTAACATTACGGACTGTCGGTAGCATTGCATTCTGAAGCACGTCGATATAATTTACAGCCGTCGCTCGAGGAGGTAGAGAACACAATTCTCCTACACCATCCACACTCATCCAGCCCCAAATATTTACGGAAATTCGACCTGATTCTCTATTTGGAATTAAATGATCATCTTTATACCGTGTTGAATTATATCGCCAAAGGTGAAGACGTCCATGCTGACTGGATTTAAACGTTTTTTCATCACAAAACACTGTATTAGACCAATCAAACTCTAAGTGCTCTCTGGCGAAGTTCAGACGAGCAAGTCTGTGAGCATCCGTCAAATATATTTTCTTGGCGTAATGCCTGTGGTGCAACCCCATGTAATGTAGATGATTCCTTATTGTTTGGGCACTCACATCGAACATCTCCGCAAAATGTTTTGTGGGCTTAAAACCATTGATTTCATATTCCCGTCTCATCAATTCTCTATCGTTATTGGAGAGTGCAGGCCGGCGACCACTTCTTCTGTGATCCAACAAACTTCCCTCCTCTCCTTCACGACGAATCCACAAGCGGACAGAACGCCTCGATATATATTTAAATTCCGGGATATCGCACTGATACTGCTTCCCTCATTCAATTGGGCAATTATTTGTGCTCTTTCGGCAATGGTCAAGTTGGCAGGCATTGAGATGATTTTATATGCAGTTGATTGAAAAATAACACGGAAAATATATCGATTTTTTGCATATATTTGACAAAATGTCAATTGTCAGTTTTCTTTTTCAAATGGAATTCGGTTGTCTATTTAAATAGTTTTTATTACTTTTGTTTGGAAACATTTCAATTGCTTTGTAGAAACTAATGTCCTTTTCATTTATACTAAAGGTTAAAATGTCATGTACTTATATGTGACATATGACGTATGAATACTAAATACATAGGTTTACGTCATGATAATGTTGTCTCTTTCAGTAATATCTTTTTATAACGAACCTTGTTGTAATTTTCGATGACCGGGAAACTAAATCAAAACTGGTACACCACTTTCTTGGCTGACCGTACCATGGGTTTCACTTGGGTTTACGTTTACTGTCACCACAGAATATATAATAGTACCTATAGGCACAGAAGGCTTACTCCCAAAAAGAAAACAAACAAATGTAAAATCTATGCACGAAAGAATAGAGTCCATTTTTACTTGCACCCGCATCACCCACCTACTTTTATAATAGCCTAAACTTCCCGTGCGCAAGCAAAAATGAACTGAATAGTGACGCGCGAGAGTTCATTTTAGTTTATCTGACGCAATAAAATAGACGAATATCAAACCTGACATCACTCTCACTCACCTAAGCTGAATTGTGTGCACCTAAGAGTAGGATGAATTATGATCGGTAGAAAGTAGGAAGATGTTTACGTTATTGTTTAGACACGTTCAAACTCAGAAAATGGCTACACTACGCATTCAAGGTCAGCGATCGTAATTCTCTTCGCGACTTTTTTACCTACTTACCTACAAAGACACGCAACACGGGGCCTGTGACAATGAAGTGAATGAAATGATAAGGACTAGTTACCTATTTTGCCGTAAACGATAACAATCGATCTTTAAAGTGATGACTACAGCTTGCCCAGAACGGATTGAAACGGAACTACCCTTTTTGTTTCTGACAACGTTTTAAAATCTTTGATATTTGATGTAAACAAAGACCGCAGGATTTATTTTATTTTATTTTTAAATTTTGAAATCTCTTAATTACATATTTTATATTAGAAACGTGTTTTAGTCATTGGATACATGAACTGGGCTGCCGTTGTAAGGCGACTAAAAAGTCACTGTTTATATATTATTCCTCACGTAAAGTGCCGTAGGTACCTACTGTTAACATTCTGTGCTACCAATCGATATGAATATGAAGTAATCGATGACGAAACAGAAAAAGATATAGGCTGATGATAAAAACAAAATTCCTTGAGGAACATAAGGAGGTAATGAGGAGTGATATATATTTACGTTTAATAATGTAATTAAACAATGCATTAAATACGTATTCCTACCTAACTGTGCCCAAACTCGCGAGTCGCAACCCTATTGAGCTTGATCGACAGTAACCTTTTAATGTCGTTGGCGTCATATCAGATAAACTAAAATGAACTCTCGCGCGTCACTATTCTGTTCATTTTTGCTTGCGCACGGGAAGTTTAGGCTATTATAAAAGTAGGTAGGTGATACGGGTGCAAGTAAAAATGGACTCTATTCTCTCGTGTATAGATTCTACATTATTTGTCTGTTTTCTTTTTGGGAGTAATGCTTCTGTACCTTTAGGTACTATTATATATTCTGTGGCCGGACAAACGTCACCGGTTGTTTGAAAAGGGAAATTGTAAATAATTTAGAATTTCTTCAATAATTACGTAAGTTGAAAAGTGACTTTTTTGTTTATGGTTATTTTTCAATTAAATTATTTAAAAGGGGTGTGTTTTATTATAAAAGTGATTGCACAAGTTGTTTCATGTAAATCGGATCAGTAGTTTTTAAGTTATTGTACTTTTTGTATAATCAAACTTTTGTTCCTGTGTAATTTTTGTAGTTTATGTTCTAGGATTTTTTGTATTTAGACATAGGTACATTTTGTTTGTTTTATATACAAATAGACTTAATAAGGAATCTAGAAAGGTACAATACATAGTTTTAAGGTTTAAATTAATAAGAAAATAAAGGCTACGAAGGCCTCGGTCTTAGTAAAAATCACAAGGAAAAACGGGCTCAAAATACGTGTGTCTCTTCAAGGTAAGGACGGGCGGTATAAAAGGCGGTACGACACTACGACCGCCGGCACTGCGGTCAGTCGCAGCCGAGCCACCGAAGAAGAAACATCAATAAAAGAAGACCGAAGCCTTCAAAGTGAACTCTTCAAATTGGTGTTTTTTATTATTTCCGTTGTCCGTGGTATATTGTATTTCCGTAATTTTCCAAAAACGTACGCATTCAGGGGTGCGTGGATGCATGCGTCACCAGCGAAGGCAAGGCACGTGTGCACAACAATACGTCCCTGTAGTGGACGCGCTGTCGGAATCCCGGTCCGTCCATTACAACTTGCTTTTGCATATTCGGATCGTGTCCTTTATAAAATCTGTTTTCATCTGCCGCTTGGCCTTCGGCAAACATCCTCCAAGTGAAATATTGTCGCTCAGACATTTTTAATAAACGAAAAACAATAAAAAAATACTTCTCACAATAAAAATATCGGTGAGAGAAGTAACCACAGTAGGCACAGTAATTTACTGTGACATCTATCAAATCAGTGACTCATGGTACCGATTTGTATGCAAAACGCTACGTAAACTAAACTCTCTACGGTAAACTGAAACAAATGTGGTAAAGTTAGTTTTCAACTCATGGTACGGATTTTAGTTCCGCTACTACTCAATAGAGGCGCTGTACAGATTCTCATACAAATTGTTTTACGTTTACTGTACCGTAAACGTAAAAAAAAACTCATGGTTGAGGTACAGTACCTCTACTTCATCAAGTCCGGAGGTAAGATGTCATCATAACAAAACGAGCCCAAACTCGGCACATATCAAATATACTGCTGCCTAAGAAAGTACTCCATTGTATGCACTTTGTAAAATCAAAACTATCTCGACTATCATTTTACGAAAATCTAATCCAGACACACTCGAACGTAATTGACTAACTGCATTACGCTACGCTGTGGCATATATACACACACGGTCCCTCCCGCCCGCACCGCTGTCGACTTGCCCCGCCCCTTTGCGGGGGCTGAGGTAGTGCGCTCATAGCTGCGTACTGTACTGGAACCTGGCCTTCAAACTACGTTTTTAGTTTCACTTACAGGTTTTTATCAAAAAGTTATATATTCAGTTTATATTTAGTTATTATATTCAGTTTTTTTCTACGTTCGTTTTTCAGAGTTGCTAGTAAACTTTGGAAGATTTTTTCCTTTTGTAGGACTTTCAATATAATGATGGAGGATGTGGGTAGCTATAACACCAGGAAACATAATTATAATATTTGATAAGTTATTTGGTAGTGGGCAGTAGTGACTCTTTATATTTTTATTTACTGTTTTGTACTTCTTCAATTATTTGCTTAGTTTTCGAAAAATATTAATTTCATATCACCTTGAATCTGCCTTATAATATAAATATCTAAAAAAATACTTTTCTTTACCTAATATAACACATAGCTCTGCCTACAATCAATAACAAAGCCCAATAATGAACCATAACAATATATTTATCATCCTATTAATATCATAATAATTCATTACGAGTTACCTTATCGTTAGCCAGGATATCGCCAAAAATAATAAGAGCCATACACCGATGACGGAAGAACTCCTTTCCTGAATAATGGGTGTCGACTTCCGGCGATATATTTCCGCTATCTCGCCGCCAACATGGCGTCCGCACATCCGGTTGACCGTTATGGAGTGTTAATCGAGCATTATGTCTGGACAGATGAAAAACTATCTTTAGAGGCGGTCGACCGGATGATTCTTGTTGATAGGTGATTGTGATATTTATTAGCTCTCAGTTATGGAGGCTTTTCGTGTGTGAACCTTTTCATGTGTTCCTACAAAATATTAATGGGTAATTTATTAATACTAGGAGCATTCGGTGAATTTTTGCGAAAGTGCTTGTAGAACGCCGATAACTTGCTCAATACTTCTTCAATTACCTATCCCCAAACTACAGAAATGCAGACCTGACTGAGAGAAACTGGTTTTTAACGAAGCCAGACGTATATGAAAATGACATTGTTTTGGTCCAAAAAAAAATGTTTTAGGCAAAACTTTATAGGTACCTACTTTTCAAATTGAATATTTTAGGAGAGGAAAAATGAATGAGCCAGATAATTTAGTTGGTTTTTACACATCGCAAGGTGCAAAAATATGTAAAAAAAAAACAATTTTTGCATCATTATTTTCATGGCAACTGCTTGCGTCATTTTCACAAATAACAAGGTACGCAATGAGCTCGATGAATTTTAATTATTACATTTTTGTGGGATACATTAACTAATAAAAAATAAAACGGACACAATCTACCAGTCATATTATGCAAAACCTTTACTTGTCTGATAGATGACGCCCAAAGCACCTTCGACTCTTTCAAACGCGAAAATTATAAACAAAATAAAAACAAGAAACTTGACGTACAAACCCCACATCATATTCATAATTAGGCATTCTTATGCTTTTCATATCGCTATCGATTTTGGATGACATGAATGGGAAACACCATCGAGCTATGGTTTCATAGCAGACGTCTTTGTTTGCTTCCCTCACGAAGGCTTTTGTTCGTCAGCCTTCCCTTCAAACAAAAGAACTTCCTAGATGAACAAAAACGTAATTACAGGGAAGGGCTGAAAAGAAAGAAAAATCTTAAGATTATTATCTAATTTTTCACCGCTATCCTTTACATTAAATGTTTCTTTTGTAAACGTATTTGATAAAGGAAAGATCTAAAGGCGGTTTTTGCTTCAAATGCCATTGTTTGCTTTTTTGCAATTTTCGGTTTTGTTAACATTTTTGGGAGTACAGTGCGAATTAGCATAAGTAATTGAGATTTCAAAAAATACGAGTCGATATAATTCAATTTTTTTGGGATTAATTTTTATGTTACTAGGTCAACTCGGCGAAGATCGTCTGGCGGGTAGGACCGTACGATAAGCAATACAACAAGGTCTGAATAACCACAGCAAGACAACCCGAAAAACAAAAAATTAAGGTTTAACAGTTTAATTGAACCATTTAATTGCTGTGGTTATTCAGACATCGTTTATTGCATATTGTATGGTCCTCCCCGCCAGACGGTCTTCGCCGAGTTGAATTTACTAGTTATATAAATTGTCATACAGTTTCACCCAGAATGTATCAATCACGACTGTTATCGTCGAACAGCCAAGCAGAGGTTTACTTATTAATACATCCACACTTCGACACCTGCAAGCAAGAACATCGTATTATGTAACTCACTTTTTGGAGATTTTGAGTTACAATCGTATTCTTACTCTACAAAAAATTTAGGATTTTTGCACTCACTCCGGTGGTTCTAGTCCTTTTTTAATAAATATATTATTTTACAAATTGCCATACAGTTTCACACAATGTTTCGTCTAATTTTAGAGTTTTTGATGAGCAAAGCATGATATACCATCATCGTGACGACTTCGTTGGCGCAAAGGCTAAGTGACTGACTGAGCACCGTGCCCTGGGTTCACAGAAAAAAATATGTTCGTCGCTCCACAGACAGGTTGTTGTTCCGAGTCTGGCTGCTTGTGTATGTGAGTTTAAATGTTTTATATGCAGTAACAACACAGAAATTATTACAAAAATATTTTTGGTCGTTTATGTACCTAACAACTTTAAGGTTTTTATTAAAATTTTCCTAGGTAGTATAACTAACCATTTTTCAAACAAATTTTGTACCAAACTTCGAACAGTTCGAACGTATAAAAACTACGACTAGTTAGCAAAACGAATCGTTTGTTCCGTTCCATAGTAGTACTTTTTGCAGCAATAAAAAATCAATTGCAGTAGCAGAGGTGATCAACCTTTGACATCGTGGGTATGTTTTAGTCCAGCGCGGGTTGCTCAACAATTTTTCCAATTACGCCATCGTTCATAGTCTATAATTTTGCAATTTTATTCTTAGGACGGTTTCCTTTGAGCGATTACTTACTTCTTTATTATTACTTATGCGGCTTGTTAGTTGCATTCCGTAATTTAACGGTTCCTATTACAGTGAACAGTAACAGAAACGGAAATTAGCATGTTGGTTACGCCATCGTTCTTTGTCGTACTTAATTATTTTATTTTCTATTTTTAAACTAGACTTGTCTGTCTTGGTTATTTAACTTCTTGTTGTCACCACTAGTAGAGTTTTGAAGATGTTTTTGATAGAACACATAGGTATTTGACACGGTATGGTTGGCGCAGGGGCTGGCGATTGATTCTGTGCAGGGTTCAATTTTCACACCGAACAAAATAGTTAGTGTGATTTTCGTGTACCAAGTTTTTTTCGGGTTTGGGTGTTTGTGTATGTGTGTTTAAATGTTTGTAAACGTACCCACGACAAAGTAAAAATTCAGAGTGCGAGATTCCGTAAAAAAAGCAAATACAAACATTTTTAATTCCTTACAGAAAATATAACAGGCATTAATGAGTAACTACTGTTCATAAAAATGTATTGGGATACAATTTCGCAGTGAATATCTATTAAAGGTATTTAATTACGCCTGAAACCGATAAAATGCTTTAGGCGAAGCTTGTAGGTGAGTTGGAAGCGAGCTCAAATGTTTTTATTTCAATTCCTATCTGCAGCAGTCCCGGCCCCGCCCGGAATCCTGTTAGATATTTTATACGGAAAATTGAATGATATAAAAATTCCATACTGTTTCCGCTCTCAATGCTGCATTCATTCCAGAGTTTATTCTGAAATGAAATGTTTATGTTGAAGTTAACCTAGTGACTGAAAAATGTTATACTTACGTCACGACTGTTATAGACGAAGAGTCAAGCAGAGGTGTACTTATTGATATACTTATTTATTTTATTTATTTGGCCTACCTATAAATTAGTATAATAATACTTACAAATTCACGCACTCTTCTGGTCGATAACTTGAATAACTGTTGCATAAAATTAGAGTGTTTTTTTTAGAGATATGTTTGCTCTTGACTCTATTCAAGTCAGAAAAGACAGGAACAGTCGTTTAGGAGTGAGCTTCCCCAGAAGAAGTTCCACTCTTTTGTCGTGCGAATGGAAAGAGCTATGCTCGGAGTTTCTTTGCGGGATAAAGTCCGGAACATGGATATTCGGCGAAGAACCGAGTCACCGACATAGCTCATAAAATTTGCAAGTTGAAATGGCAATGGGCATGCCACATCGCTCGTAGACTGACAACCGATGGGGAAGAAAAGTTCTCGAGTGGCGATCACGGACCGGAAAATGCAGCGTAGGCAGGCCTCCCACTAGGTGGACCGACGACATCGTGAGGATCGCAGGCAGCCGATGGATGCAAGTGGCGAATTGTCGTTCGGCGTGGCGGTCTAAGGGGGAGGCCTATGTTCAGCAGTGGACGTCTTCCGGCTGATGATGATGATGATTTCGAAGGATGTTCAGAAGCGTTTAGTTCGTTCATACGCTGTGTATGAACCTCTATGGAATTGTATTAGTGTGTCGCATGGATATCAAAGTCGTGGTCGTGGAAACAGGCGTCAACTTGTGTTCGAAGGGGCTAACTATAGACGATAATTATTAGCAGTACGTCATGATATTCGATGGTAGAAGAGAGCTAGTGAGATGAGATCTTTGAGAGATTTCTTGCGCACACTCATAACACTATCATGATAATGATGACTACACAAAACAAGTCCAAACAGATATCACTTTAAAGACCTGTCAACAACATGGCAACCACAATCGGCCACTAAATCCTAGTCCAAAAACGCTGCCATAATCTATGTAAATATGACCTACTTTCAACTCTTAACATTACGAACCATACATTACTGTATGAATATTATATTAAACACTCAGGAGCCCGCGTTGTTGGATGATTTATAATTCCGTTTGACCCCAAGTCTCATGGCAGAGACCAGGGATACATAGAAGAGATTATCCTTACGTGTCCGGATGGATTGCTCAAAAGTACACATACGAACAAAGTTCATATGATATTTATAGAAGGCCGCTGGTTTTTGAGAGGCGGAATTAGGCTTTTACATGTTTGTGGAGTTTGCATAATAATTATGTGGGTGTATTGCGGTTTGCAGTTAAGTAATGGCTGTCTGTTAATCTTCTGTTGTTGTCGCTGTTATGAGCCGGTGAATGGTAAGGTAAACTTACTTACTTACTACTATTTTTCTACGTTCCTTCGTTGACAACGTAACACAAGCCCCTGATACTTCCTAAAGCTATCGTAATGCCTTTGTCAAACTGAAAAGCGTGCCGAAGCATTTTCGTTTGCAATGTGTAGAATTGTTTGAAGCCTGTCACATAGACAATCGGACCGCTTTCGCTTTTTTATATGACAGGATTCGGATCGCATTCTTTTCGCCCCGTCTGTTTGACAATGGCTTAAAACAGACAGGCGTGGCGAACGCGGAGCGAGGCGTTTTTCTTTGTAATGTATGGAATCGTTTGAAGCCAGTCACATGGACTAGCGGATGGCTTTCGCTTTTATATGTGACTGGATTCAAACAATTCCATACATTACAAAAAAAAACGCTTCGAATCGCATTCGCTTTGACTGTCTGTTTGACAATAGCTTTACGACTTTGGTATTCAGGCGAATATCGCAATACAAATCCATAACGGATCATACATGCATGTGTCAATGGATACCAAAGTAGTAATATATCGGAGACTTCGCGTCGCCGTCGCGTTGTGTACGAAGGGCCTAAGTCAGTACTTAATCTTTAAAGTCTAGAAATAACTTAATTACCTATGAGTATTAATATCGGTTTATTCAAAATAATGAAATCAGGCAGGCAGGCGTTACCTTTTTGAAACTATTTTTTTTAGATTATGAAAAAGGAATATGTAGATATAATAAGGAAAATTTTTAAACCTTAAGAATTTAGATTGATTCTATGTATTTAATCTTCATTGCGTAAGTTCTGCGACATAAGTAGTCTGTTTTATAGAGTGAAAGTTGGTAGGAAGATACCTGAAACCTGACATTTCATAACACTCATAGATTAACCCGGCGTCATTGTGGTAGGAAATAGGCACATGGGCGTTGAGGTGGGTCAACATTACCCGTATATTAAAATCGAGATATTTCCATAGTTATTGAGTGTAATGGTAAACTGTGTTGTTATACAATTATTAGGGTATTTATTTGTTGAAAATGAAAAAGAAAAACATAATTCAGAAAAAAATAATTAGGTTTAATAAAATTTTAAATAAACTTCTAAAAAAAGTAACAAAACAGGGATCTGTTGTGCTTTTAGGATATTGTTATTATAGTAATCAGTATATTTGCATACTTATGGCATTTTTCTAACCGGAAGGATTACATCTTTAAAAAAAAAATTAAAAACAATAATTAGAATCTTCGTTAGAGACGCAGTGACTACAAAAAGATATGAGGTGTTCAGGACAAATATATTTGGGGCCAGCTTGATATGAGTGCTTTGTTTTGCGG
This sequence comes from Agrotis segetum, assembly GCA_036375495.1. NCBI lineage: Eukaryota > Metazoa > Arthropoda > Insecta > Lepidoptera > Noctuidae > Agrotis > Agrotis segetum. The sequence goes on along the minus strand of JAQSVV010000090.1, from coordinate 462,089 downwards.
TCCCTTTTAGCAGGACACACTTGAAACTGTTTGCGGACATCGCGTAAATTTGCACGAGGCTTTTCTGATAATTCACCAACAAATCCTTCCCCAAATAGTATCCTCAGTCATGCTCGCTAAGGAGGAGTCGGGACGCGTGAGGGAGAGGACAGTGAACACCTATCACGCTAGCCGCAGTGGTAGACGCCCACGACGACAGACATCGCTAGATGAGCCCCGACCACCGTAGGTGCGGGTATGCGGACTGGGAGTAATAGGCGACTCGCTGTCCGACCATGGACCATGCCCGGGTCGACGGCGCGATGTGTTCCACGCGCGTCTCAAAGAGTATCAGCCTGTCAGCAAATGTCGGGGCTCCTTTAGAGGGCAAAATCTGCCGGGGACGCGGATCTTACGAATTACCGTGACCCCGGAACGTAAAGGGCTATTGAAGGACACCGTCAGTACGAGTCTGACAGTCCTTCTCAATCTGCCTTGGGTAGGAAGACTGAAGAGAAGCTTATTTGATGATTGACATTATAAAAAAAATGTGCGTAGGAGATTAGACAGAAAAAATGAAAATTTTAGAGGAATCTGTGTTCTCATAAATCAACGAAAGTGAGTAGAAAAAAAAACTAAAAGCGAAAAGAAAAAACCGTTAACATACACACCAAAAATCAATAAACAATGATAAAAATTGATTACTTGGTAGTGGCACAAAATGGTAACGTCAATTGTGAGGATGGGTCAAAAAGTACCTTTTTGAAAATTAAACGCGTGTAGCTTCCAGCTCGGTGGCTGTTACATTGATTTCTCGTCAGAAACGTTTAGAACACACTATTGGCTCCAGCTACTGTACAGAAGGGCAGCGACGTACGCACACTTTCAAAAATATTCCGAATTCAAAACCAGCCGGGTCATTTTGACCCAACCTCAATGACGCCGGGTTAACAAAAGTACAACCAACTAATCCATAGGATACACGTCTCTCTACACAACACTAAAACCTATAGGAGTCAGTAAGTGTAGCCTCTACCCACAACCCACTTATACAAGCACAAGACATATTGTTATAACATTATACTAATCCAAACACAACTTACTCGCCTAACAGACCAGCTTAGATCTTAAGGCTAGACTAACTTAACCTAATCTCATGTATACCTTAAGTTATGGCCCGATCACGACCTCAGGTATTGCGTTGCGACGTACAGCGTCAGACAAAACGCATGTGTTCCACTTGTATCCTATTTGTGAGTGCTGTCACGTTATGGTGAATTATGGCTTGCCACTAATACCATCGTTGACACGACACAAATCAATTGACACACTTTTTAATGATAAGTCAAAACGAGATTTTCTCATAGATTTTACAAAGCAATTTTTACTAAATTAAATCAACTCTCAACGTCACTAATTTGCACATTGAATGGCTCAATTATTATGTATTGGTTGATGATGCAACAAAAAAATACTATCAGTAGGAGTTTGAAGCATGAAATAAAATACATTATTTTTACGTCACCCTATTTCTATAAAATAATAACTTTTTTGGCTTTCACTTTTGTAGCACTTGTAATCGTGTAAATCGTGGCCAAGCAGATATATGCTAGGTTTAATGTATAAGTCCCTTTATATAGTTCTCTAAGCAAACGTAAGAATTCTTTGTTCGTCTATGAAGCTTAATTAAAAGCCTTAATAATGTCTAATTAGGCTAGCAAAGTAATGCTAGACTTGCTAAGAAAATAGCTTAAATAAGACAGTAAAGGGAAGTAATTAAAATAATACTGTACAAGTCTGATGTTTTCTGCCGCTTGTTACAAAGGTTCAACAAGTTGGACTTAATTTTGTGAAGGCGCCTTGTCTAGAATGTGAAAGGAAATTTTCAGTGAAGAATTTTTTTCGAGGTATTTTGAAATGGTTGTGTTTTGTAACAGGAATTTTGTTTAAGAATTAAGACTTTAAAGCCTATGAACTTTTGAAATTTTGGTTTAATAATTTTGATGGTACTAACTTCCTAAACATGAGGTAAATAACTATCAAGTACAATAACTAATAGTGTACCAGGTACCTGTACCTAGATATTTTTTGTCGTAAGTTTCGTACGGAGATCACAGAATTTTTCAGCATATCCTAACAAAAACAGCTCGGGCGACTAGGTTGTTTTCATATTCCGTGTAACGATGTTTTTTATTCATAGCTCGCCCCACAAAGCGGTAACCTATTTCGTCTGGTTAACCCACTAAGAATTTCTCTTTCATATCTAAAACAAAAACATGAGTAACATCAACAAGCCTTGTTTTTGCAATTCTGTATTTTTGTAACGTCACAATATTTTCCGGTGGCCGCGCGGTACAGGCGCGCACGGTTGTCTCTGTTTGCCCACGTGTGCGGTCCCACGGGCGCCAATGTTAGCATTATGCTAATTCTGTACATACACCCAGTATTATTGTTACAAACTTTTGTGCGTGACGATACTTTTTGCGCGTTTTAATTTTGTTATTTCGAGGCCTTTATGAACATGTTGGTTAATTGTTTTAGAGGTAACGGTCATTACCTTTTTATGTTCAAAAGGTTTTATTTTAAATAAAAAATATTTTTTTCTCTTTTTAATTAAAATTATCTGTCAAAAAAGTATGTGGGTGAACCTTTATTTGGTATTTTATTCAGTGTATATTGAACTCAAATTCGGTCAATTCAACCTATCACGTTATTGGAATCATGCCCAATGGATCAAATTGGTTGAATCTGGCACACGTTAAAATGATTCCGTTATTGGTTTTACATCGATCACAATGGTTACCTACTCCGATTTCGGTCATTACTGTGGCCGTGTTAAGTTTAACGATTTTATCTAGTGGAGTGAATCAGAAACAAATGGATTCAACCAGGTAACAAAGCCTGGCTAATGGCAGCTATACACCATTTCTATTTATATGATTTTCTTTATAAAGGTTACATCTGATTGATTATTGTATTATGTTCCGTGGTTTGTTTTGTAAACTGTCGATGCCACATAAACATAAGTTTTAGAAATACAATTCAACAAAAATTCACGTAAAATAAGGACTATAATGGCTTGACCATTAGTCGTTGGCCAATCAATGACGTTCAGTAACTATAATAAGTTCTTCAGACAATTATCGTCTACCGAGCGCTCGTCCATACTAAAAGAGAAAATATTTTCCTGCCCCTAAATGTTATCCTATCTTAATGACTTTTTAGAATGCTTCTGACACAGTAAAAAAACTAGGCTTACAGGTTTTCTTTTTTTCAAAAGTAACTCTAAGGCGCCTGTAACTTTCAAACTATTATAAATTTTGAAAAAAAGAAAACATATAACCTAGTTCTTTACTGTGTCAGAAAGATTCTAAAAATCATTGAGATAGAATAACATTTAGGGGCAGGAAAACGTTTTCTCTTTTAGTATGGACGAGCGCTCGGTAGAGGATTGTCTTAAAACAACGTTCCACCTCCAATCTTCTAAGTATAAAATATCTTATGGTTTGAAGCGCACGTAATCATATATCTGCATGATACAAGCCACATCGAGTAACAAACTAAATAATAAAGAGAGCAACCAACCGTTTTCCACAACCATCGCGAGACTACTTCTGCTTCTCCACATTTGAACGCTTCTCACTGTCGAATTAAACTTGTAAAGGAACCAAGTTTCCGCATAACCGTCAACCCACAATACAACTTCCTGAATAACTTTTATATCACGGATTAAGAACAAATGGAGTGAACATCAATTAAGACATAACGGGTTAAACATCACATGTGTGGATTGGCATTATTATTTTGCAGTGGCGGTTTTATGAGAATATTCTTGTGGTACGCGATAAATACGAAAACAATAAGCATTTCTTTTTCACCCATTTAGAAAGTATAAGAGGTCGCATAACAAAAGACAGGAACGTTTTAACGTGACTCTACAATTAAACGTCCATTTCATCTGACTCCAAGACAGGAATGTAAGGCATAGTTTAAAATTTTGTTTGTTGACACGTGGTCACGATTTTAAATCTGTGATTTGTTCCCAACTCCTTTCTAATCTTTAGTAGCCACTTAAAAATAATATTAGTATCTGCAAAAATGATCGTATATGTTGCGTTTAATATCAGTGATGCGTGTGATAGACTAATCTTTACATGCACGTATCCAATATTTAAGGCCCATTACATAGAGAAACGAGTCAAATTTTGAGTACTCCATGCGCTCTTTACTCCATGTAACAGGCGGACAAACTTCCACGTATATAAACAATCGATGTCTTTGTACGTGAAGGGATAGAAGTCGATCGGGAAATTGGTGTTCGTGTTTAGGTTTAAGCAGAGTTTTGATTAGTGTGTGCTGACTTGAGCTTTAGTTGCTGTTGATGGCATGCGTGTTTCATTAAGATTATCAATTGAAAAGGTAAACGGGAGCTTTGGCGTTCATTTCATGTAAAAATAAAGTTCCTCGCTTGTACAGAACCCAGCACATCAAGCTACCACAATCTGTCAGATTTCTTTAATAGAATTTCAACCTTATCACAAAGGTAGAAGGTTAATGTTTGATTGGTAAAATCTGACAGATTCGGGTAGGTTGACCTGCTGGCGTCTGTACACTAAAGACGCTTTTTCGTTTACTGTACAATAAACGCCGTAAATACTTCAAGGACCTACATTTACGTAAATTACGAAAATTTAATAAGGCCCTAGATGATTTATATCAAGCTTCACTTTTTGAACTTTTATATTTACATAATATCAATTGCACGGCTTACGTACAGGCTGTAAGTTTCTGACGCCTCGACGATTCTTTAATTCATTCTCTATAGGTTTTTAATACTAAACGTTAGTTGACTATTCGCTACCTTAGCGATACGACCACGGATTATCATCCAACATAACTTTGTTACTTTACATTAAACTACTTTAGATCGTGAAGTCTGTGGTTTTCGTCAACTCACCAACTCTACGACTTAACTACTCTGAGCTATTACAGCAATATTATGAATTATTTTAAGTACTGCCGGTGTAAAGCGATAGACATTGCGTAAGTGGGTGGGTAGTCGCCGGCATGCGGACAGCGAGTAAAGGGCAACTCGCTGTCCGACCATGGACCATGCCCGGGTCGACGGCGCGTTGTGTGCCACGCGCGCCTCAAAGAGCGTCAGAAAAAATGACGGGGCCAAAGGAGGCCTCTCAGAGGGCAAAAGCCTGCCTTACCGTGACCCCGGAACATAAAGGGCTATTGAACTACACGGATTTTAGTCAGTACAAGTATGACAGTCCCTCCCGCCCTGCTCGGGGTGGGATGACTCATTTTCTGATTTTACCACGCTTTAAAAAAAAAGTGGTAGGTAGTACTAAGATAGGATTATTTTTATCCAACATCACAAAAACGGGTGACTCAAGTACCTAACATTTTATACGATTTTTATAACAGGTAAAACCAGTGACTTAAGAGTTGAGATGGGGTGTATAAAATCCGCTAAAACGTGACTCGAATACGAGTTAAAGTTAGTCGTTCACAGGCATTAGCGCTTAGAACCAGGCTTACGTGGAAGTATTCAGGTATTATTTTCGAATAATAGAGGCACTTTAGATAAAGATAAGAATAAAATGCGCATTTTACAGTCAAAATCTTAGACTAATTTTTTTGGAGTTTGCAGAGATGAAAGCTTACTACTATCTAATTTTACTACGGATGGATAGATGGGTGAAGAATGTTTGTCATTATTTCACTCAAAATCTTGTTAAAGGGTTAAGATTTACACATACGATGCTTTTTTCATCCCAAATTATGACGATACTGTTGGATAATTACGGAATTTCACGTTGACAATGCAAAATATTCGTTATGACTCATGGATGTTTGGTCTTTCACGGAAAGTGTACTAAACAGATTTGGAAGAAAAGCACACAGTTTGTCTTAAATCAAAACAGAATTTTAAACAAATCTATCCCAGTACTATGGATACCAGGGGTTAATCCCTGAACACCGCACGTATATTTTATAAATTTTTCCTCTACACAGTAGTAAAGTAGAAAATCAGTTGCAGCAATGGAAAACTTTAATTTGGGGATCTACTTCTTGGTGTACCTATCTACAAACTGGTACTGAAGAAACTTGTAGCAATGCGTTTTTTCCCCTCGAGTGACTTCTAATGCTGGCAAAGTAACTGGTGCAATATTGCGTAGTGTTGAATCTCGCATAAACGGACTATTATTTGAATAGGTGTAAATTCACCCTCTTAGAAACGTTTAGGCCCAACCCACAAGCTGCAAGCGAAAACAAAAGACGTCTACATACTTGTAATTTGCCAAGTAAATGCAGTAGATTCTTCATGTTATTAAAAATGAATATACTTATTGTGAAATAAGGTTACAAAACCTTAGTCGATGGACTGTCTACAGATATTCATGGCCCCGGAACGTAAAGGGCTATTGAAGAGCACCGTCGATTTTAGTCAGTACAAGTCTGACAGTCCCTCTCGTCCTGTCTTGGGTGGGAGGATCTATATTTTGATGATTTTAACACTTAAAAAAAATGGTTTTGATGGCACCGCGTGTCGTGGAATCGATTGACAAAAAAGTGAATGCAAGTAAAACCGCAGGCAAAAGCTCTATCCCAATAAAAACACCCGCTTCAGTCTCAGAACTGGACCATTACCTAAAACTTACCGTCAGTGCAGGGGCGCATCAAACCGTCTCATTTACCACAGACAGCGAATAGGCGGCCCCGACCGACAGCCGTGCACCGACTGTTCACTTATTTACGATAATTGACGACCACCTCACACGGTAAACGATGTCGGGGAAGCGAATAATGACTGTTGTCAAAATTCGCACAGTTCGCGTTGTAGTCAAAGGAAATGTTGTGATTGCGTTTATTTTTAGACTACGGATTTTTTTTGTGAAATTTTCGTAGAGGTTTTCATTTGAAAATGAAAACCACGAAAACCGGTAATCGTAGAAAAAGGAGTAAATGACAATGTGAAGTCTGATCGGGGAGAATGGAAGTAAAATGTTTTGAGGGCAGGAAAATGATGATGAAATCATAGAGAAACGATGCTTATTTTTCTATTTTCAGGAATATTACTTCTACTGAACTATACTGCATTCCTGCTAGGTGGACCGACGACCCCGTAAGAGTCGCGAACAACCGATGGATACAAAATGGCGAATTGTCGTTCAGCGTGGTGGTCTAAGGGGAGGTCTGTGTTCAGCAGTAAACGTCTTCCAGCTGACGATGGCATCGATGATGACAATGAATTTCTACTGGTTCTTAGACAAAATAACAAGAAAATAGCCACATACCCGTCTGCAGCTACTTTAATTGGCCGTGCCGTAATAAATACATTGATTGGTTCGATTAACGCATCTTTAATATAATGTACTCACACTTTACTAGTGGAACTGTCTTAAAAACTTATATCTTTAAACGAGCAATTCTTCTATATTTATAATTATATAATCAGGATCTCGGAAACGGCTCCAAGGATTTTCATGAAAGTTAAGGATTAGGGGTTTTTTGGCTCAAGGAATCGATTTATCAGGTCCCAGGTTCGAGAAAAGCTCGGTTCCCAAGATATAGACATTTTAAAACAAAGCGAAGCTCGGTCAACCAGATATTTATTATTAATATCTGGTTGACCGAACTTCGCTCGGTCCGAAAAACCCCTAATCCTTAACTTTCATGAAAATCCTTGGAGCCGTTTCCGAGATCCTGATTATATATAAATATACAAGAATTGCTCGTTTAAAGATATTAGATAGATATCGCGACCTTGAAACGCAAAGCGAAATTGAAGGAACATGTCGGTTTCTTGTCAGTCAAGTCTGATAGTCCCTTCCGCTCCACACAAGGTTGGTATTTGACAACGACGATAATACTAGACTCCGCATGCACGATTTAAGGAACAAAAATTATTCTGCCAACTCGCTGAGGTACTACGTAAGCGAGGGGGGCGGGGTACTGCGTTGTGATTGGCTAACTCAAGGTCTGTTCTGTCTCAACGTATGTTTACGGCTCACAGGATTGGTCGAAATGAGACGAATATAAGACTTTTTTGCCTAATGTGTTGGCAGACATCGGTCGCCTGTTATTATATCGTCTAGTCTAGTATTACATCGTCGTTGGTATTTGATTATGTCTTCAAACGATCTTAAAAAAACTGAAACATGCTGTTTAACAAAATCTGCTTCACTAAATAATAACCATTAGGTTATCAACATAATCGCTTCTGGCAGAAACTACCACAACCAACTAAATAATTACAGCAGACTTTCTCAAAGACAAAGACACGTGCAAAGAAAAACGTGTTATCCCAAGTAACAGTCCGCAGATTGCGTATATTATTTATTACAGGACCCCCAGCAATAACGTCCCGAACGTTCCCTTCCGTCCTTTTATACCAATTTCGCGATGTTAGAAAAAAATATGACGATATTATTGGACGACTCGAGTTATGAGGACCCGCGGTCAAGCGGAAAGGACTTTTATTCAGATCCGTGACGAATTTTTTAGAAGAGGAATGTATGGATATGTTATTAATCTTATATTGGACAGATGGGATCGGGTTTATAGGTTTGGGTCAACCATGATGGTAAAAAGCTGATTAGATTAGGTAATTTTGATGTTGGGTTAGTATTTGGTAATAGTATTCAGATTTTTGTGTATTTCCATTAGATGTACATAATTCGAATACTTTGACAAATCATTACAAATCCTACTCATGTTAGAAATGTGAATGTAGGTCTTACCATAATCTTTCTTTCAAGAAAGATTTCTGTATTTTACACACAGCACACGCCTCTAGTGTACGAACAAGTAAGTAATTCATTTTAAATCAAATTAACGCCAAGTTCCCGTTTCACGTCACAAAACCGTGAAAAGTCAAACAAGTTCCTCTGCTTAGACAGTCCGTGACCCCGAAAAGTAACGACTAATGTAAATTCTACCACAAAACACTGAATTATTAGAACGCAACCTTTGTGTATCCACATTTCAGTGTCCCTCCAAACGAAGTCCTCCTTGTCCCCTTCAGCCTCGTCGCGTCTCCTCTTTTATTAAAGGCATCTAGTTAACCCTGCTCCCTTCCCTCGGTATCCAAATTATGTTTTAATATTTTTCAAGGCAGTCTCGACTCTGTTATTTTAAAATTAAACTACCTACTTATTTGATACCAGTAGCGATTCAAGACTAAATTAAATTCCAAGAAGACCTCTCTCATGCCATAAGCAATGGTATTTTTAACATAAATAAATGTAAAATTTTAAATATTCTTAGCTGCTTTAAGGGGTATGGAAAGAATTTAATAAATAAAGCCAAATCGACATTTTGCTGAGACGGATGGAATGCCTTTCTGACCTTTAAAAAGTCTTGGATGTTTTTAACTTGAATAAAATCTTCTGCACTTACTTTGAGGGCTTTCAGTGGCGTCTGTTTTTGAGATATTATTTTACAACTTCTTTTTTTACAAACATTCGATTTCGAAAAATCAATCCCTTTGTGACATATTTCAGACTTTATATGCTTGAGTTTATTTACTTATGTACGAGTTTCTTTAGAAAAATAAGTACTTCTTTTAAAAGAAATCCTCTGAACAGTGCATTATTTGGAAACTCTGATTGTGTATTTTTGGATAAGCCTGCATTTAGCTATGGTCTGTCTGTCTTATAGGGCACCGTCAAACTGGAATGCAAAGGGTTTGTAACTGAAAGAACAGGTTGATGTTTAGCTAATCAAGTCTCAGAGTTCTTACCGCTCAACCCAGGGCTGGATGACTCAGTGGTTACCCGGATTAGATTAGATTACACCGACACTTCGTGTGCACAAGTTTAAGTTTTTGTGTTATTTTTTTATGTATTAGTATATTGTTTATTTGTATTTCTTGTATTGTATTTTATATGGGCCACAGATGCCTGGAATAAGTGGATTAATAATAATTAGGTTTTGCGTGCTGAAAGATGAAAATCAGTTCAGAAAGAGTAACAAATAGTTCCATTTTTACGTATGTCCAATTGTCCATCCATCCTCACAAATTTCTACCAAAATCTCACTAAAATTAATAACAAAACGCTCTCACCACCTTTTAACCAACTTCTCACCAATTTCAATCATAATTTCCACTTAATCAACCACAGATATAAACCGACTCTAAATTCAAGTTGACCTGTTTACCAAAGGGAACCCAGGATACTTTGCATAGCTCGCAGAGCGCACCATTACATATTTATGAACTTCTTAAGCTAGCGTCTCACGGCGCGTGATATCAGGAGCGGCTTGCACCTGTATGAATGCGGTTGCGAAGCGCCTTGTAGTTATTCAAAATTTACAAATCGGACGCGCCCGACACGGTGTCTACTCTCTAAATCTGTCAACAAAGATCCATGCAAAAGTATAATTATATCGACATTTTGGAGTGAACACCTCATCTGATTATTTTTGTATTTATGAGTTATGACAACACATTGGGAATTAGCACAACAGACTGTACAATGCAAAAGCGTGTTGTCGTAAAAATATCGTCATACTTGAAAAAAAAAATCTAAAACTTTAGCTAAAACTGCGGCTGTGGTGCTTAGGGGATAGAGTTGTGACGAGTCCATCATTACCTTCAAACGGCGAGTTTCGCGAGTTTGCGTGTGATACGCGCCGTGTGAAGCCAGCTTAACCGAGATCGTAGGGAGAAAGTCAAACATTAATGAACGCTAAAATATTCCGTACCTACATGTATATAAAGAAATGAATTTTTACATCATAATAGAACAACGGAAGTATTGGAATGTAAATTGAGTTTAGTTCTGCTCTGCTTTGCTTTGGTTTTGTTTTTCGGATGTCCGATGTGGGGCAGTTTTAATAATAAGAATATTTTGATTTTTTTTTTATATTCTCAACCAGTTATTGAAATACTGCTTCGTGAGTATGTCTTGATTCAGTAGAACCAAGTGCTACTGACAAACTGGAAGTTGAAAATTTGATTCCCGGGCAATGTGTTATTGTGTTAAAGTGCGATCGATGAAATTATGCTGCCAGTGCTTCAAAACGTGATACGTGAACGTGAACGTGAATGCTAGGTCCGAGCCAGGCGTGATGTTACAATATGTTCATGCGTCAAATGAGTCCTCCCACCTATAACAGGACGGGACGGACTGTCACACTTGTACTAACTAAAATCCCCGTTGTCCTTCAACTGTGGCCCCAGAACGTGAAGAGCTTTCCCTTCACGTTTCGTGGCCACGGATATGGATGTTTATGTGCCATGGCGTGTCACATAATTTATTCACACAAATATATTATTTATCCAAGTATCGATGCATCAGTTAAAAGATAGTTCTTCACTAACATGCCAAGTCTTCTCTTCTAGTTACATGTTAGAAGTATGAGTTACTCTCAAGGGAAGTTTTCTACAGCTTAGAATTGAGTGGAATAGTTATTGAAGAATGTACTGTTTGCGAACACCCACATACTATCAATATAAACTGCTGTAATATGGAGCTACACCGCTGCATAGATCTTTTGCAGAATTAAAAAACAGAATTCCTATTCAATTTATTTATTAAAAATATTTGGTAGACACTATACGAAATGATCCTTTCCTTTTTTTATCGACTTCAAAAAAGGAGGAGGTTCTCAATTTGTCGGAATCTTTTTTTGTTATTTTAAAGATAGGTTCGCGTGTGATCACTATCTCGCCCGATGGTAAGCGAGGACGTGGTCGACGGTGAAGCACGCTTGCCCAGAAGTAACCTGTTCACTCTTGACTTGAAAACCCCAAGTTTATAAGTGTCGGAAAATACAGACTGATGTCGGTAGGGAACTCCACTCCTTATGCTGTGCGTACAATAAAGGTATTGGCAAAACGATTTGTACGTACCGGAGGGATGTCCACCATTATGTCGATGCGCATTGCCGTACGTCTAGTAGTCCGAAAATAGAAAGAGTTACTAATAATTATTTAGAGAATCGCTTATGTTTAAATACATCCTTCCTTGTTATTCTATATTTTCATTGACTAAATATCATTAACAGCAGCAGTTATCACCAAAAATATCGAATACGCAATAAATAAACCGAGCAATTTCCTTCAACATCCAAAGCGAGCTAAAAAGCTAACAAGACATTAGCCCAACCACTGATTAGCTATGATTCATTGAGCGGTCAACTGTCCGTAGCGATCGGGCACACACAACCGGAAATACATTCACCGGATGTGGTCCGCCATAACTCAAAGAGAGAACGTCCGGCTTGCAGCTGATAGCGCATCCTAGTTCGACCTGAGAACCTCCTTTTGTGGTTTTAAACGCTTTGTGAGGCTTTGATTTTGTGTTATCAATGGCTGGTCGGGCAATATATTTTTATCGGGAAGCGACTGGATTTATTTTCTGGTTTTGAAAAGTTGTTTTACGTTTTATAAGACAAATCGCACCTTTAAAGTAAAACCGTTACTAAACGAAATTATACAATTTTACAGGAGAGCCAAAATTAGAAAAATGTCACCATTTTTTGTCAATAAAATCTGAATGCAGGGTTCTATAAGACGTTTAATAAGGTGTTATTATAGATCTCTGTTTACTTTATAACACGTGATTTAGAAAAGTTTTAATTTTAATTTATTGTATTATTTATTTTAATTTATATTATTATAGTAACACTTTACCATTAATAATTTTGGTCATTAACACAGAAAACTGTGTTTAAGCAAATTGAAACACTTTTCCTGTAAAAAAAAATTAACATCTTCATTCATTTTTGTGACATTCAGCGCTGTGTTTATCCAAATAATAACAGTTTTGCTTTAAACTTCCGTTATCAGTCTTCCATGAACACGTTCTTATTGGTATAGACACAATATTGTATTTCTTGAGCCGATCATAATTCGGTTTAGTAACGCTTTGATTTACCGCTAGATGGCGTAAAATGCGATATTTTGAAAAAATGACAAGTTTATGTTGAAGTTTACGTATATTTTACATAGATGGCATTGATAACTCAATTCACGAAAATTTTCGTTTAGTAACGGTTTTACTTTAAAGGTGCGAAATACTTTGTGATTTGTGGGAACAGGAATAAATTGTTTATTTATTTCATTGATTTTTGTATTTCACAAACCACGTAGAAAATCATCAAATTAATTAATATTATCAAACGTGAGACTATCGCTAAAATAAAAAAGTCAAACAGGTAAGTGGGTTTTTCCTCATCATTCATGAATTCATAATCAGCCTTAATTAATATTCCCACTGAAACTGACTAACTTAACTACTTTCTTCCTTTATTTCCAATTATATAGAAACACATGGAAAAAAACAAAAAATAAATTACTCTTACAAAGAATGATAACCCATTCAACACACTATCTTGATCGTTTACAAAAATTACAAAAAAAAAAAACTTGAAAAATAAAAACATAAAACACTGTAAAGATAAGAATAAAAGTACTCCAAACATATTAACGCCATACCTAATTTAACTTAATCTTTAAGGAAAATCGCTTATTTTCCCCACGTTTATAGCTAAAAAAAACAAAAATGTTTTTGCAACGGGGACTTTTAAATAATTACCTACGTGTTGTTTGACCCCTCCTTGTGATCTGGAGAAGGAATGGCTTGAAAGTGTTGCCAGGTTTTTATGGTCTTCCCTGATTTAAAGGTACTTGGTTTAGACAAACGGCTGTCAAGAGTTTTTATAGCTTTATAGACTAGACTTTTCTAATTAAAGTTAAATATTTTACTTAAAAAAACTGTCACTTTTATGCAAAAAATAATTTCGAACTTTTTGTAAGACAGAATCAGAAAATTTTCCAACATACTCGCTTACTCGCAACATAACTTATTTAAGAATAAGAAAAAAGTAGTTTTGAAACCTTTCATTTTTCTCAAACATTTTAAGAAACATACCACATAGGCCAAAATTAAAATATGATAAATAAGTCAAACATGGCATATACCCACTTCAACACTGGCAACCCCGTAAGGCACCGGTCGTGCGTAACAGCTTGCTGTAACAGTTATTTATGAACGGACCCCGAGATTTGGGCAGTTAAAAAAAGTTTTTCCATTACCAAACTTAACCGAAATACGGTGCAAGATACTGAAACATGAATAATAATTAAACACGACTCCTTTTTAAAAGTTACTACTGCAAGATTCTTAACACTCTGAAATAAAACTTTTTTTTTTTAAATAAAATAAAACCTTTTTGGAGTGTTTTTTTGTTTTAACTTTTTATTTCTCCAGTATCCTGGGTGCGTTTCTAAAAATTAAAACTCACATACACAAGTACATACTTGCAGATCGCACAAAAAATTGTTCCGTGTGGGAGTTGAATACGCAACACGTCGCAACACAGCAGGCAATCTCTACTTTCCGTCAAAGTTGATTAGTGCCCGTGAAAATGTTACCTCCATAACCTTGCACCCATAATTTTCCAACATAATATAACATTACACATAGTATAATAATTAAAACATTGTAAGAATTTAACACTCATCAAATAACAACGCCTGATAATATTTTAATAGCAAACTCAACAGCAAGCAGATTGTGACTGCCCACATTATTTTCACAGTAGTAGTAGTAACATAAGTATCCAACCGTAACTACCTTATTTGAAGGCTTCTTTGGAATGGTAGTGGCTTGAATAAAACCAGATGTGCCCTGCGATGAACAGGCTTGACCCTAGCACATAAATTATGGCACGTTGGACCCCTGTTTTTGAGAGATGCCTATGTAATAACAACCTACTGAATTACAGTGATGACATACAGATAATTACGTGTAATTAAGACAAAATTTATAAATATTATCTTGAAATATTTTTTATTTTGCTCTTTATTTCCAGCCATGTTTTTCTTATGTCTTTTCCTTGAGTAATTTTTTATTGATTTGTTGGAAAATTAAGAGATAGAAAAAATATATTTTTGAAAGAATGTGTCTGGATTTTGTTCTTATTGAAAAGGGTTTCTCGAACTGATCTAACCAAAACTTAATGACTACATAAAAGGTATTTGGAAATCATTTAGCCATGTATAGACTGGCTTCCGAGACTTTGTCCGCATAAACTTAGATAATCATGCTACAGAAATGCCATACCGGATAAAAAGTTATCCCATAAGTTATAAGTTATAACTATTGGGTTATAAACCATCGGTACACCTAAGTTCATCTTAATTTAGTATTTCTTGTGTGAAAGAGTAACAAACATCCATCCGTCCATGCATTCATAAGGTCAAATAACAAACACGAAAGTATTTATTAACAACATACTATTCATCTATCTATTTTTTTATCTTATCAACTCACCTACATTAGTAAGCTCTTCAGTTGTTGACTTCCACAATCTTCTACAAGATTGTATTCTGAGAAACACTTCGAAAATCAAAAGTTACTCCTTAGAAAACTAACAACATCCAACTTCTGAATCTTCATACAAAACTGGAACGTTTTCCCAGAAAAACTGTATTAGTTTGTGTGCCAAAAAGCGTAACATTAAGTAAAAGTTTGTACTAACTTAGTAGAAGGCGTGTTGTCTGACTAATTGTGTAAAATAACATGGTGGGTGGTTGGCTCATAGCCTCCGGTGCCGTAGTGAAGTAGGAAGTTTCTTAGAACTTGCTCTAAGATAAGATGGAGGTGGGAAAGACTTTGTGTGCTGGTGGTAGGTGGGGAATAAATCTGTGGGGTTTGATAGATTTTATCTTTTGTTGTTTTTATGTGCTCGCAAGTTTACATCAAGAAAGTTACAAGACTGTGGGTGCATTTTTATCTGCTGTCATTTGTAAATTGTTAACGCTAATTATGTCAGCGATTGTTTTGATATTAGACTGTAATACCAGCTCTTTCTTTTCTTTTGTTTTATTTCTGCACACTAACACCAAGACCCGGAACAACTATTTGCAGATCATACAAATATTTGTTCTGGGTTCGAGCCCGCGACACGATGAGCAGAAGTCGATCGCTCAGCCACTGCACCAACCGTGTCGTCATATTTCTGTCCTAGGTTTGTATTGTTTAATATTTATAATTTAATGTATGCTTTCTTTTTAGCTCTAGCAGATTTTTTTTGGGTGGAAAATCATGAAATCCCGCTTTGTGAAGAGTGGAAGAGAGTGTAGTCTCGTACTGTCTAAAACCTACCGCCTTTGTTCAATTGCTTTTGCTGAAAAACGCGGTAATACTTTCGAACATTCCTGGAACCCCAACTGTAAGGCCGCATCGTTGCAGTACTTTCAGATTACAGTTATGTAGAACACAACGTGTCGTCAACCTAGGCTCATATGCCTGCCAGTAACCACCAAAACAGCAACCGGAAAAATACCATGTTCTATGTTAGGGGTTTTGGTTTCCGCACTTAGTACTTCATGTGGACCATTGTGCGTGGGCCTTAGTGGCCTTGGTGGCTTATTCCAACCAGCCCACCTCCCTCCAGAAGTTGATCAGGTTCTTTGGTCTATGAAGAACATCTTATCTGTGTAAGTCTTGGGTATCCCGAGGGACTCTGTCCTGATCTGTGTGACACCTGTGCACTCGAAGAGCACATGCGCGACGGATTCCTCAGTCTCCATGCAAGCCCTGCACAGGGGGCTGTCCGTTATGCCTATTGTCCGGAAACCGGAAAAATACCATTATTTGATATTATTTTTTATCTCAAACATGTTTATCTCATCCATATTTGTCACGAACTACACGCAACAGGATAAACATTCACAAACTTATAACAGTTTAAACCAGAAGCAACAACAAAACAGTAGTTTTCAATTTGTGGCACCATTAAGCTCTTAATTCGATTGTTTATCTACGAGAACGCATAACAGAAGTTGTTTAAACGACTTAGAATTACCGATGCACAGTTTAATTCGCTTTGCTTAGTGTTAATGGGTGTTTTGTGGGTCCAATTTACTATTAATTTGTGTTTTCGAGGTCAGTCTTTGTTTGTGTTATGGATATTTTAAAGTAAGACTCAATAAAAAGGTTTGTGTTTTTTTATGATCTTTAAATTCGTTCTTTGAGGTTTTATTTAGGAAAAACTACAGTTTCAATTTATCTATCGGTAGTTTTGAAAATAAATGAGTGTAACCTTAATCGGCTAACGGGCTAGTGATAAAAAAAAAATCGGCGCTGTATGTTTTAAGTTTATTTATTACAAACATACATACACAAAAATACATATCTATCCTCTTTATGATATAGCGCAGACTAAATGGCAAACAATCTGCTTTTGAGTTGTCGGTTTTGGGATCAAACCCAGCATTACTTTGTATTTTTTATTTCATCACTATTGCTCACAAAATAGTGACGGAAAACATCGTGAAACCGGTATGCCCTGGAACTAAAAAATCGTAGATATGTGACATCTACCAACCCGCAATGGGAACATGTGGTAGATAATGGCACACTCCCTCTTGCAGAAAGATGTCTTTGTTCCTGCAGTGGAAACATAATAATACAATCATGATGATGGTGAATGAAGAAAGAGAAAAAATCAAAAGAATCCACAATATGTATTAAGGCGTACAAAAAGGTAGCAAATCTTCCTCAAAGACGGTTTTTCCTAAAAATAATTTTTTCCTTCCTAAATAGACATACATTTATGTAAAAAGCTTTTGAAAATGATCTAGAAAATAATAAGACGGCAGCTTAGCTCTAAGCGAAGGCAGAACGTAGTAAGGTTACGAAGGCCTTCTATCTCTTGGGACTCGTAGCGCCAGCTACGATTCGTAGCACAGACGTAGCGCTACGGCTACGAAAATAGACTGAGTGAAATGGTAGAAATGGAATAAGAAAACGCTTATTTTCCGTGTAGTTAAAAGATATCTTCAATTGAATCTGAAATTTTGGTTTGTAATACCTTTATTTAAATCTGATATTATTGCCGTTAATGTTATATTTGACAGTTACAGCAAAATATTGTTGATTTTCTATGAGGTTCAGTATTTTATCAACCTATTTAAATTAATTTGACCCTGGAATGAAAAAGGCATTTAAAGCAACAGGGTGAATTTTTAGTAAGTTTGAGTCTGACAGTCCATTCCGTACCACTCAAGGCAGGAAGACTCAAAAAAACGGTTAAATATAATTCTCACGAATGCGTATAAAATTTTAGAGTCTTCAAACTTTTGAAGATAAACTTTTCCAAGCTTTTTCAATTTGTTTAAAATAAACAGTCAAGTCTAACCCAGTCGTAAGTCTTCACCGAGACGAACGTAATCAGTATCGTTCATCGCCCCACGCAACCGGTAGTTGGATTTCTTGAACCGTGAAATTTTATCAAGAGAATTAATCTCGGGAAACTTTCCCCTTGGACATCTACCTCTTTTATTTTTTAATTCAAACGAAATTGATTTCTGTATTTTAGAAAATTGACCTTAAATTTCAGGATACAAAGGTCAGCCTTTGAAGTTTCGTGAAGATTAAAGTATTAGGACGGGTTTTCTCGGGATTAATTTTCAGGCTTGTTTTGAGTGGCTGATGAAAAATATTAATCCCCAATTTTTCTTGAATACTTATTTTTTTTCTCTCGTCTTTTACTCAATTTATCACGACCAGTTTTTGATGTGAAATATTGATAACCTTAAAAAATCTCATGTAATCTGACTCCTAACTTCATTGGAATTAATCAAAGACTTTGGTATCCCTTAAACAGATTCCGCTATATCAAACCAAAGACTTTCAAAATCTTTAAAACATGAGTACCAAAGACTTTGATTTCAAACCATTTAAGTTACAAATCAGTTTTCTTACGTTGTTTGATATCCAAGTAAAGTTCATTGCCTACTTGCACACATGATATCGTGTTTTCCTTGGTTCATGCAGGCACATGAATTTACAACACCCGTGAGACTAGAAACAGCTGACATAAACTTGTTTTTCTCTTCAATTTCTGTATATTTTCATACAATTGAACTGCAATAATGTATGAAGAATAGTAGAGTTGGATTTTTATTGGTTTCTTTCTATGTGAAGTTATATAATGGAAGCCAATTTAAATACTACAACTATTTAAAGTAGATATTCATCATCATCATCAGCCTATAATATTCCCACTGCTGGGACACAGGCCTCCACTCTGTGAGAAGAAGTGGGCCATAATCCACCATGCGGGCCCAGTGCGTGTTGGTAGATGTCACATGTCTTCGAATTTTTGGTTCTAGGACATGCCGGTTTCCTCATGATGTTTTCCTTCACCGTTCTAAGAGCAGTGGTGATGAACTAAATTACACAAAGTAATGCGCCTGGCGGGAATCGAGCACACGACCTACAACTCGTAAGTCAGGACCGATACCACTGGGCCACCACTGCTCTCAAGTAGAGATATTAATTGTTAAAAATCTTTTACCTATTCCTGCATAATTTATTTTCAACTTTTTCCGGTTTTTAGGGTTCCGTAGTCAACAAGGAACCCTTATAGTTTCGCCATGTCCGTCCGTCCGTCCGTCCGCAGTTTAGCTCAGAGACGCACAGTACTAGAGAGCTGTAATTTGGTACAAATATACGGATTTGTTGTGCCGAAAAAGTGGTAAAATAAAATCTCGTAAAATATTTTTTTTTAGGGTACCTCCAGCACTTACACGTCAAGTGAGGATTTTTTTTTCTCGCGTAACCCTTAGTGTGGGGTATCATTAAATAGGTCTTTAAAAAATAATGTGAGTTTCCATTAACAATTTTTTGATAAAAAAATTCGTTTGTGAAATATTAAGCTTTAAAGTGCTAAATTTTGCTCGACTCGCGTGTCCCCCCCCTCTACCAGCTAAACGGTTATGTTTGGGGGTGTGAAAAAATTCACAATAGTAGTATATATAATGAAATTTAAAAGAAAATTATCATGAGTAAGTAGGCTTTACAAATTTACGAGTAATAGTCGACCAACTTATAAAATGTACTTGGATCTCATATTTTCTTATACAAAATGTATCGGAGACAACTGCAAATGTAAGTTTGTCAACTTTATTTTTACAGCTTTTGTAGGTATGTTTTTTGGGGATAGGTAGGTTTTAATCGTCAACTATTTTAAACTAACTTCAAAAAAAGGAGGAGGTTCTAAATTCGTCGTAATCTTTTTTTTATGTATTATCCCCGATTTCTCAGACTTCTGGACCGATTTTGCAAATTCTTGACAATGACACGCACTTGGCCGGTTTTTTATTTTTATTTTCTTAAATATTGATATTTCTTAACTTGCTTGTAATATTTCTTCTAATATAAATATCACCTCAAATTAATGCTGTAACATTAATAAGTAAGTGATACTAAGTACTGTATACTCGTACTTTTCAAAACATAAATTACATTATAGATTTCACTTAGACTTTTCCATATTTATCACGTAACACCGTGAATCAAACACTCATATTTGATGCGACTGCCTACTAGTTATAAACTTAGACGTGTTGGTAATTATTATTTGCGACATGCAAAAGGCGTTGCTGTTTCCTCAGTGTAATGCAGTGAAAAGTTCCGTGTATACTGTCGTAATGTTGATACGGTTTAAATTATAATTGATTAACTTCATGGCGAAATGTAAATTGGTTTTTATAAAAATAGGTTTGTGTGTAATGCTAGCTAGGGTCATATATTTATGTAATGTAATGTACTAGCTTTTGCCCGCGGCTTTGCTCGTGATAATTATAATTTTATTTATTAATTCTGATCGTTTATGTGGTGCCATTTAATACCATTTAAACGTTGTTTTGTTTTTGTAGGAATTACTTTATTTCGGTATGAAAGATCCGGCTTTATAACCCTGAAAAAGGATAACGCATTTCAGAATTATCGGTTTAATGGTTTGCCCTCCCGCTCTGGGTCGTGCAGGAGGGATCAACGTGTTCCTTCAACAGCCCTTTACGTTCCAGGGTCAGGGTTTCCCGTTTGGACATTTCCGCAAGCAGTTGAACAGTTCTGCTACTCCTTTTTCACCTCTTAAACCAAATCTAATGCAACCTTCTTAATTCAAATCTGTTGTGAAGATAATTAGAATGTGGCAAAAAACCACCTCGCACTTATCACGGGGTCTAATATCGTTAACCCTTCCTCGCTTTTCCCGAAAAGGGTTAAAAAATTGAGTTGTTATAATAAAGTTTTACAGCCAGTGTGTCGGGCCCGTAAGTGTAGGGGCGTGAACTAATCGCCCCGTGTGAATACGCATCAAACATGTAATTATCTGTCCGTCCTACTCTTCAATCATATGTCTTTATCGTGCGTTTTGGACTTCAGTTGCTTATTATAAGTTCTATGTAAGGGTGGGATTTTTTCATTGGAATTTTAGTCGGGGTAGTTCAAGGTTTAATTTAGTTGAAAGCTTTCAAATTGGGTGGAATATTATTTTCTGTTCTTTTGTTAAAATTCCCAACGTGATTTAACTAATGCTATCTTTAGAGGTAGGAATATGTATAATTACAGTGCGAATCTATAAAGATTCATAATACGAATTTCTATTAAATTCGTAAAATTGAAAATTGAAAACTCATAAAAAAAATGAAAATTTCACTGGGTAGGTAACATAAAACCTAATTGTAAACTTTAAATCAAAAGTTATAATAAATAATGTTGAGGTACATAATTATCTACACATAATACTCATTCGATTGTCACAGTATCTTAAGTTTCTTACATGTTGAAAAAAATTAAATCTATGGAATTTCTTTTCGTGTAATAAATAACCAACTCGTTACATTTATAGAGGAAACATCACAAAAATAAAAACTGCCTGTATAACTTTATTCTCACGTAAATCACAAAATGACTGACACAAAAATAACAAAGCCAAAGGCAAAACATTTCTATTTACCGAACATTATTCGGTAACTTGTTTTTATTTTCACATTAACAAACCTTAGGAGACTAACGTAAAGCTTTTGTTCCAGCATGAAGGGCTCATAAATAACGCTGAAGACGTTGAATATTTTATAAATCTCCGCCATTATCGGATAGGGTAAGGACGTCCGGGTCTGCTTCGATCCGGGAAATCTGCCGTACGTGTGCTTCGATTGTTTCGTGTGTTTATGCCTTTATTTTGGGCGTGCTGGAAATGTGATGAATTATTTTCGTATTTTTGTTGCTGACGGTTTTCTGACTATGCTGCATGTTTTCGAGTGATCTCGATAATTATGTTTTTTTTTACAGTGCAATAAAAACTAATCTGCACTTGCATGACTTTTCCCGTCTCCGTGACGTAAAGTAAACCGGATGCTTTATTAAATGTAATTGTAATAAATTGAAGGAAAAAATCTACACTTTAGAGGCGCTATTTCAATTTCTAATACAATGATCGAAGTAAATACATCAACTACGCTAATACCTAAAATATACAAATCTCGTGCTAAGCCCTACGTTAGTTTTATCAAAGATTATAAAAAATATATACAGCTGATAGAGAAATAGACTGTGGTGCATACTAACTTGTTTTAAAAGTTTTTTGTAGCCTTCCTAACAAATTAAATCAAAGGATAATCAAATCAAATCATACTAGATTTTTAAACTTTCGCCAGCTTTGATTCTTAATTGGATATTTGACTTTATTTAGTATTTTTTTTTGTTACTTTTGCAAAATGTACGAAAATACAGCGCTTTTTAAATTGACAATACGTCTCAATTTAATAAAAAATATTATATTGAATTCTGATAACCTGAAACCTGCAGCCCGCTGGCGAGGCTCTCAAGTTTTGATGCGTTATATCTTGGTAAATATTCATTGATTTCATAGAGGAAACATAGGTGTCCATTATTTTTCAAAACCTTAAACGGACTAATTACATTTTTATTTTGTTGATACTGTCAAATAGCTTAAAGAAACAATAACAGAAACAACGGTCAAAAAAGAAACAAAACTAACAATCAAAGAAAAATCCAGACACCCGAAAAACAACCCTCAAACGGCCACGTTATAATAATATCTCCCACCGTATCCCGTGTCCTTGGCGATAGAGGTGTGATCGACCCGGGTATCACCGAGCGACTTATAAAACATTCATGACCTCTAGCGTTACTCATTCATGATACCGTAGCCGTCGAATCCCGATCACAAAGCGTCCGGGATAACGCGACGGTTATCCTAGCTGTATTTAAAGTTTGGGAAGTTTTGTACCATTTTTTTCGACGCGGCTTTTGACGGGTTAAGTTTGGATGATCGTTTGGAAGTTTTGAGGACGAATAAGTTTTAAGGGTGGCTAGACTTTGGCTAGAAAAGTTACATTGTGATAAAAGTTATTCCGTTTTCTAGGAATTCAACCACAAATCTTACTGCTACGCAAATGTTTCCTATTATTTTGTTATAAGCAATCGGCCAGAATTTGCTTAATTCAATAAAAATAAAGCGAAATATTTGCTAAAACTTCTAATAGTACTGTTTCAACGCGTACCTAATTACAAAATAAAACATTTTTCATTGCCACTGTCTTAAAGGCAACATCGCTTAAAGTTTTCTGTCTTCAAAGCCATTTATTGTGAGTTAACTGGAGGGCTAATATTCGCCTAATTTATTGAATAAGGCGTTTCTTTGCGGAAATGCATCGTCACAATAATGGTTTGGGGGAAACATTTCACCCCTGGAATTTCCCCACTTTAGCGATTAACAAATCATATCAAATAAGTTGCCAAATCTGGTATGCGGGACATTTTCTATTGTTCAATAAGTGGAAAGTTTATTCGAAAGGGTTCAGTGATTTTTTTTTAATAAGTTAAATAAGAATAAGTATATAACGAAACGGTGGTACCTTTTGAGAACCTTATAAAACTCTATTTTAGATAAAACATATTTTTGTTGGTAGCTATACAAGTCATTTGTCTAGAGGGGTTGGGAGTTGGGACTGATATCCCACCTTCGTTTAAGACGTCATTATTTGTAAACTGTCACGTTCACTTATTTGATTCTATATTACTTTGTAACAGACACTCTTTAACTAAAAAAAATATGATTGCTTTGTTCAGTCAACATATCAGGCAAACATAATATAAAGACAGATCTATTAATGTCCTTAATAATCCGTCTGTTGGTTAACCAAGCTACGGGCAGCCAGTTACTTAACAATGCTCTTGGGTTAATATATTATTAAGCACAGCTGATGGACTAACGGACAGGTAACAGTTAGCCAGATGTGTCTATAGATGTTTTAATCCCTCGTTAAGTACTGGTCACCTTGTTGTTAGGTACCTGAGAAAGTGACAAAGATGCCTGCATAAATTAACTGGCATTCTTCAGCCAAAAAAATTTTTTTGGCTGAAGAATGCAAGTTCAGTTTTTATGATTAGGCCATAATGAACAGAATTTTAAGCTATTGCATAGCTTTTATCGCGGGCTTTGAGTGCGGCGACCGAATCAAGAAATTCCGCAACGATACCTAACACACCGCATCGTCCTACGTCGTTTCAATTCGGAAGACTTTGGCAATCATAAAAACATCCATCATAACGACAATTTACTTTTTCTGACTGATTAAAAAACGGCCAGCTACAAAAGGAGGTTTTCAAAATGGAACCTACTTATAAAATTTTCCTGTAACAAAGCAAAGTGGCTCAGTGGAAGCGCGCTGGGCCTATAACCTGTTAAAATTTTTGACATAGTTGGGAATCGAGTTTCGTTTCGTTTTCTTTATTATAGTATAGTGCACCACAAACATTTTAAATACATATTCTCGCTAAATATTCGCGATAGGCGATAATTTTTCTTGTTTTTTTTTTTTTAAACTGCTATGCAATATCTTTACCTCGGCAGTCTACGAGTGCCACACGTATTTTTTAATATCCCTTTTCTTATCAACTCTAAATAAAGTTTTTAAAAACTAAGTCCAGAAATAAAGTAAAGTAACAAAAGTTTCTTCAGAATTTTTCCAATCCTTCTTTCATTCAAAGGAATCGGATTCCCCAAACAAGAGTAAAATCCGCGGCGAGACGTCTCGAATTTTCATTACCAATA
The DNA here is from genome assembly GCA_036375495.1 of Agrotis segetum. Taxonomy (NCBI): domain Eukaryota; kingdom Metazoa; phylum Arthropoda; class Insecta; order Lepidoptera; family Noctuidae; genus Agrotis; species Agrotis segetum. The sequence goes on along the minus strand of JAQSVV010000090.1, from coordinate 437,207 downwards.
CGAACGGATCTCAACGGGGTTGGAAGTGGGAGAGGGGATTATAAATGCAAGACCAGCTTTATTGCCGACTTATTACCAAAACAGAATGAAATGGAGTGTCTGGCGCATCTGTCTGTCTATTGTCTTTGGTTTTGCTTGGTGAGCGGAAGGCGAAATTAACACTCACGTTGGATTATGAAATGGTGGATGTATTGAAGGATTTTTTTGTAGGAGTATAAGGTACAGAGTAAATAATCCTTTTGTAACTGGATTTTCAGATGGATCATTATCATTTTGCATATTCCTAATTAAGGTTGAGTCTATTTCAAGTCTGTTTCATAGAAAATCTTTAAAATATATTAGTTCAATATTTGAAGCAAAAACGCCTTTTTACGAAATTACGCAGACGGAGGAGTAGGTATATTTTGACACAGGATAATTATTATTGTTTGGTGAAGTCATTAAATGTGTTCTCCCACCCAGGGCAGGACAGCAGGGACTGTCAGACTTGTTGATAAACATCCACAGTATCCTTCAATAGCTCTTTACGTTCTGAGGCCATCTAAGGGGCCTCATATTGCTGATGGTTACCCCTATTAGTCGCCGAAAGTTGTTATATTGGAGTGCAGAAAAGTACTTTTGATTTTTGGCGACTTGGCGACCACCGTTTGTCATGCTCGAAATGTGTTGTTATCGTTGTGACTATAGCTGCAAAATTTAAAAAATATAAACAAACAGATGTTAATCTTCATATTTCATCACAAAATATCGCCATCGTCGTTCGCTATTCACAAATATTTAAGGCACTTGAGAATGTTCAATTATATCGGCATGTGAAGCTAATAGACGCTGTTGTGAAGAATGCTGCTTCCAGCGAGATTGGCGTCTTCCATCCTAATATTGCATAACAGAATCTTAAATGAATATTTCGTTTTTTGGTTCGTGGAATGAAGCTTTATTTGTTTTGTGTTGGAGTAAAGGAAGGGACTTGTTATTTTGAAATGAAAAATAATAAAAAGTAACAAAAATCAAAAGTCGATATCACTGAGACATTACCGCGGCCCTGGCACTCAAAGAGCATGTGAATAAACAGGTTGTTTGATGATTATTACATGCCAAAAAATAGCTAGTTCTCTGAGACAGGTATAATAATATATTGGTGTCATCAAACACCCTGTTTAATCACATGCTCTTTGCGTACCAGGGCCGCGGTATCCAGCTAAGAAAACCTCGCGTCACTGACAGGCATAATATGGCTCGGGTAGTTGTAGACAGCTCTATTTTTCAACGTACTATATTTAAACACAGTACAATTGTAGGCGTATTAAAAAGGTTGAAAATCGAAAAAGACAAAATCTGAAACAGCTGAGTGAATGACTCTTGGGTAAAAATTCTATCGAAAAAACCGAAAACCTCTCAACATATTAATCTTTAAAATTCATAAAATACATCGGTGTCTTTTCACAGACTTCCATAAGAAGTCTACTTACTTAAAAGCCCTCAGACACCAACTAAAAGGAAGCCAGCGAAACTAAATTAAAATCTAAATAAAAGCAAAAGTCAAAGAAGAAAATTACTGGAATATTTTTGCCAACTACCAGTTAGTAAAGTAGCCAAAGTGTAGGAAAATTTTAATTAATTAGCCACACTTAGAGGAAGGGTGGTCTTTGAGGTGCACTGAGTATTTATTTGCACCTCAAAAAGGCAACTCCATTACTAGAATGAGCTGGGATGAATAGGTCATTCAGGGATGTCGTCTGTCGTCTCTCCCGTAGACAGGGGGTGTAGGGAAGTATGCCTTTCGTTCGGTAGTGAAACGGTTTGATGTCTCGACGGTTTTGTATGGGGCTGAATGTATTGGCAGGTGGGAGAAATAAGTAATTAGGAACTGTAATGGACTGAATGATTCGGTTGCTGGTCTGATGTAATAATTATGCTTTGGTTCAGTAGTTATTTTTTTTGTGAATATGAGTTGTTTAGTTTGTTCGTTTATATGTTGTCAATTATTACTACTGTAAGTAGAAATAATTATCAACATACCAAAGATTGTTTTGTTGAAAGCTAATGCAGCGGTGTGGGTAAAAAGCTAATTTACGAGGTTTTTTTTAATAATTATGAATTCATCCATGAATCCTACATAAGTTTTAAAACTGACAAACTTAGATTAAAACTTTTATCGTCATATTTGTGTACTTATTTACTATGTATTAATTTTGTGTTTGCGACACTTTGACACTGTTGCAAACGCCATGATGATGAAGTTTAGCCAAACGATATAAATAATAAAAGCAACATCAAAAAATTCAACCAGCTTAATTTATTTTTTTGGGTTTTCCTTCAAGATTTCTGTTAGTAATAATTATCACAATCTATAATTATCATGTTTTATGGTTTTTCTGACCCTTGGCAATTATTTTTTTTTTCAGAATAATACCTCGAATGTCGTCCAGCCTCATTTCACGTCCATTTTTGACCCAAAAATAATGGCACCCATCATGATGGGACATCACAGTAGATTGGAGTCGTGATCGGCAATAAATCAATTTGTGTCAGACATTTATTTACCGAGATCGGCTGACATTTGTTACTCACTGTCCGTACAGTGGACTGGCGGCATTGCTAGTTGAGGGACATAACATGGATATGACTGCGGGTTCTGTGGTTTGTCTGTTCGGGTTTATTATTTAGATGTAGTTTGTTTTTGTGAATGAAATGTAGCTTTTTTGATACTCTCTATTTCGAGACAACAGCAGTTTCGAAATGGAGCAGAAGTAGTTTTTTTTTCTGTAACTGTAAAACTCACTACAAAACTCTTTCATAATCTCAAGATACGACAGGTAGCTCTTAAATGAACAATTGATGTTTCAGTAACAGTGAATTGGTATTGGTATAGTAATTAATGATACCAGTCAATTAGGTAGGTATATTTCCGCTACTGGAAAAATATCAGATACGCCACGATCAGTGCATGGCGTATCTGACACTATGCCTGCTCAAGATTATTTTTCGATTCCATTCTATTAACAGTAAGCCTAAATATTTCCATGCAGGTTTTACTTTCATAAGGGCTGATTTTTCAATATTATAGCCAGATAACCTCTAACTGAGGAATAAAAATGGCGGTTCGACAGCTTATCTATAGAAAATGTGTCAAACCGTTATTTTAATTCCTCAGTTAAAGGTTATCTGGCTATTGAAAAATCAGCCCTAAATCAATCCATCACATAATTGACGGTATTTTTTTGTATAAATGTAGTTGCAAATTAACATCTCAATATAGATTCCCAACTGCAATACCACATTTATAATTTCAACGCCACTCCAACACAACATCTTAACAATTCCTCCCCTTCTTTTCCGTTGTATCTCCCCTAAAACAATGCTAGAATGCAAGCAGGCAGTCCGGATACGGATATGCGATAACGAATGCAATTTTCCAACTCCGTGAGCAGAGTTTAGGCGGGCCCGTACTGATCCTGCCTCTTACGGGTTGCTACCTGAATGTAGGGAATGCAATGGAGGGAGCACTGTTTTCATTGTTTCAGTACGACATTCTATTTGTATGGCATTGATTTAGTTAGATGTTTGGAGGTTATAAATTGAATAAATTGGGTGTAAAATAATTACACAACAGTTTGGCAAAAAACAGTAGAAAACCTGAAGTCGCCACTGTGCTCGTGCTACCAGCACTTTGAATGATTTTATTTAATTTTTTTTTACTTATTATGTTTGTTTTATGGCACAATAATAAATCTAACAAACCTGCGTTCTTTGTTTACATCAAAGGTTTTAAAACGTTGTCAGCAAACAAAAAGATTAGTTCCGTTTCTATCCGTTCTGGCCAAGCTGTATGTTTCATATAATTTTACGGGACTGCGACAGAAGAAGGGTTATGTCTAAGTTTTTTTCTTTCTAATTTCAATTTTTTTTTAAATGGTGTGTGGGTGATTCTAAGCCTATGTAGAACTAAAACTACTTTCATTTGCACCAACAGTTACTCATACACAATTATGTTACAAAATACCTTTTAATATAACACGATAAATTAATAAAAAATGTGTAGATACGACTTTTTTCATTCAGACATAAATACATTGAGTTAAATATTATTTCTTTTCGTGTAAGATATAAAAGAGCTTCATAATATGTTGTAAACGTTAATATTTTTTTGAGATTCTCAACGGTTGTAACTGTATTTTTATTTTCTATAGCTGACCGAAGTACACTAAAGTACAACAATAACCTAACCGCATTTAACCAACGGAAAAGAAACTCCAAATTCCAATTCCAACTGCCCATTCATTTAATTTTCATAATTCAATAAATCCGGGGAACGTATGGGGACATACAGCATATAACAATACACTTAATGCCCCGGGGATCACTATTCCATATAGATAATCCCCTTTTACAGAAAAATGAATAGCCGATACTTTCATGTAAATTAAATGACGGGATCGCATGTGTCTAATGTACTAGATAAGTGAAGGGAGATCGATTATTTCATATAGAATTAGTTGTAAGCTTCTCTAATGCCGGCCAACTGGACTGTATTTTGATTGATTTAATTCGTTCTTCTTGTGTCGTGGTTTCGTGAATTATTGGAGTGTATTCGAAGCTTATGACTAGCCAAAAGTGCATTTAATTGTCTACTGATTTTTATTGTACTCTTAAACTGTTACACATAAGCTTTCTTTGCTTTTCTTAATCTTGATAGAGATGATTGGTAAAATTGACTCAATAACATCATCGACATGAATAAATGTCTCGAAATAGATAAAGGGGATTGTTCAATATCCATGTCAATGTATATTAGTGCTATTATACCAGAATTCACTAAAATTACAACAATACTTTTATAATCCTAATTTTTATAAACCTTGCTATTACAGACAATTTGTCTCTGCTTTGAATTTTTCAAAATCACATAATTATCATTTCAATACTTAGACATCAATTAATTACTTTACTAGTGATCGATAATAAGAAGATGCCCATTTAATTAGATTACTTTCAAATGAAAAATAACTGTGAAAGAACCATACATTTTGTCTAAATCATAGGTGAAGCAAAAAGGTAAAGGGGGATTAATTGGTGAGACAGATAAGTCAGTGATAGAGTCTTAAAAGTCTCTCAAAACGTTACCTATGCACGCAGTAATGCGAAATCATGCAACTAGTTTACCACTAAAGTGGACAAGACGTAGTGACACATCATTTCGTATTACAGTATGCAAAGCTAACGTTTTGAGAGACTTAGTCTATCACTGAGTTACCTGTCTCACCAAATAATCTCCTTTTACCCTACCCGAAAATAAGCCAAGATTAAATGATAACAAACACCATTGCTTCAGCCAATATATTAGTCTCTTCAACATCAAGCTCAGTATTATTCCCACCACACGCGTACTCCTCCTTAAGCCCGAAAATCGATGTCGACGGTGGCCCGAAGAAACTTTCTAACGACATAACCGCGTGCAATTGATATGCCCCCAGAGTAGGACCCATTGTAAAGAAAGGAAAATCCCGATCCGAAAATCTTTGGAGAGTTAGGTGCATCAGTATTCCGGGGTCGTACAACACCCCGGTGTCGGTTGCTCGTTGCTCCCCCTCCTACCCTGGTTGCGGTAAACTCCTTCAGTAATTTGACTTTGTTGTTATAACTCAGTTTTAGTTGTTTGTCGTCGTCGGCAGATTTATTGCGTCAGTGAAATCCGTTGAACAGTGACAAGTATTGTTGAGTTTGAATGTGTTTTGTAATTGTTTAAATGTAAGCGCTGGTTTTGAAGCCTTGGAGAGTTGAGTATTAAGTTATATTAGTTCTTTTTTTTTCATTTTTCATGTCAAATAAGTTTTTTTAGTTTAACGATTTTAATCACTGTTTAATCAAAGTTTAACAGCATAGAAGTCTGTAGTGAGGGGAAAAGCGAATGAGCATTAAAATGTTTAAATCGATAAAGACCGCACTCCAGGGATTACTTGGCAGACGCCGTTTAAAATATAGTTCGATCAATAACCTTGTTTCACATCAACCATTTTGACGAACCGCAACCAAATTTTGTCACTCAAAATAGATGCCAATAAAGCCAAATTGATTATATTATGGTAACATCGTCCCACACCTTTGTGTAAGAATGCCTATCAACCCATCCTTTGATCATATCTTAAATTCCCTAAAATATTAACTCAATTACTGTATGACAAATACGCAGGGAACAACACTATGTCATGTAAACCGGTATTTCGGTATTGAGGTTCTATTAAATCACGGTATTGTCGTGGCTAGTCCTATTCAGTTTGAATAGCGCTCACCGCGTTGGCTTCATCAAATTGCATTGAATGGACGTTAGAGCACTCATCGAGCATGCCTACCGTTCTGAGGGTAAAAATTTGAATGGAATATACGTATAGGGCACCATGAAAGGCACTGGTGACTCCCACCTCGGCTCATCGTGCTTACTTCGGAACACTCGGACGTATTTCACAATAGATCGGCACGGACTCGATCTGATATTGAAATTGGAACTGAACTAACGTCGATTTTCTTTTATGCGTTCCATGGTTTTGTACGGAATCCAATCAGTGGGTATGTAATAGAGAGAAAAAGAATTTAACTAAGGGCTGGGTTTGTATTGTTATATTCGGTGGAAAAAATGGTACATGTTTCACTTTTTTTTTGTTCCGAGTAAAAGTTCAAAAATAGAACTCTGTGGAAGCTTTGGAACTGAACTTATCCGTGATGTTATTCCGAATATACTGGTCAGTTGCGCAGTACTCGCAAATGACGTACTTATATGACCAGATTAATTTATCATCGTGGATAAGGCGATATGAGTATGTAAGTATCGTACTTTATTAAAGACTCCCAAGACAAAAGTAGGATTTCATGAATAAAAAACTGTTAATCATCATTTAACCATGCCCTCCACCAAACTGTAACAAACCAATCCAAACAAATTTTTGACACTTCCAAAATTCAAAATGGCCGCGAAATCTTATAAGCAAACCGTTTGGAATGACGCTCAATGCATTCAAAGTCACGAAGGGTCCCCCGATCAAGTCCCTATCATTAATGATGCCATCCCTCATGGTATAAGCAGTAATGTAGGTTACTGTGTAAACAGACCGGGGTGGTTGCCCTTTGGATAGGGTTTAAGACGAGCGGCTTGCAAGGATAAAGTTTATTGTCTATTTTAATTATGGGCTTACGAAGTTTGTTTGGAATTTTAGTTTTGGTGACGAGTAGTGTCGTTGGTTTATGTCAGGTGTGTCTTGTTTTAGGGAAGATATTTGTCGTTGGAAAGTCATTTATGTGAAATTTGTTTGTGTTTGTACATGTTGCAGAATCGAGTAAAACCCATTGTCGTCGGCTGTCTATAGTATCAATTTATTAATCAGTGTGCATGACTGGCATAGGTGCTGTCTCAAATACATTCTAGAAATAATGCTCTACAGACAGACCAGCTGGCATAGACAAGTCCAAAGTTATGTCATGATCTCCAGCCTTTTCATTATTCTCAAATCTTTACTTAACCAGCATCGAAAACAGAATAAGAATTCTTCTTATTTGATGACTATGAAAACGGATAAACTTGACAAAGTGAATATACTGCTCGAAACAAATAATTTTTCTTCTTTCTTCTAATAGGTAATAGTAGTTATTAGTGACCATGTCAGTTGAATAACCAATTTAACTGTGAGTATTTTGGGTCCGGTAAAACATATTTTTTCTAATGATTTTTGGAACAAAGTTCCTTATCGCGCGTTATGAAGGCTGGACGGAAAAAAATCTTATAAGTTGTCACGACACTTTTCCGACTGCGCGACGCAAAAGGAGGGTAATGTGTTTATTACCATGGAATGGAATGGAATGGAATGGAGTGGACTGGAGTGGACTGGAGTGGACTGGACCGGACCGGACCGGACTGGACTAGACCGGACCGGACCGGACTGGACTAGACTGGACTGGACTGGAGTCGCGACGATTATTTTTGTTGAGTGTATACAGTAACTTCGTTCCATCCGGGTGTCCCTTGATACCTCTCAAGTTTTTTTTTTCTAATTAATCTTAGCAATAAGAGTTGTTTTTATAGATAATGAAAACGCAACATGGAGTTCGTCAATCAACTGCTTTGTGTTTATTTAAGACTAATTTATATGATATGAAATATTGTTAAATGAATATTTCCATTTCCGGCACCAACTAAAAGTTACTCAAACTGTCAGAGGAAACATGATACACAACAGAAAATGGGTCGAAGAAAAAACATTAGAGAATCATAATATTATTACATATCATCATCTGCCTAGCCTTTTCCCAACTATATTGGGGTCGGCTTCCAGTCGAACCAGATTCAGCTGGATATCAGTATTTTACATGGAGCGACTGCCTGTCGGACCTCCACAACCCAGTAAATGGGTTATACGATACCCCATGGTAAGACTGGTTGTCAGACTTTAGAGCTTCTGACTAACATTAACGACTGTCAAAGATCTACAAATGACAACCGGGACCAACGGCTTTACGTGCTTTCCGAGGCACGGAGGAAACTCGCTATGATAGATGGTCACCCATCCACAGACCAACCTCGGCAAGCGCGGCTTAACCCGGAACATCGGCCTGTGCGGCTGTGATTATATTAATATTATTACATATGCAAGATAAATATTTATCCAGAGTAATATATTACAGAAACAACGAGAACGAAGGGTTAGTGTACTTATACGGACCCCGAAAACCATATCTTGTGTTGCGGCGAAATTTATAGCTGTATAAAATAAAAACGGACATAATTGAACATAAAATATTTAAGATAATGTTGACAATAGATAATCCCACGTTCTTGGTTCGACCATAAATTAAATGCACTCGTGTTTTCAACTTCTGAACGAACGCAGAAACCATTAGACGCCCCACGCAATAGATGCGTGCACAAATCAGTAGTTACCCTAGTGCATAATTTTTTGTTGAGTGTGCTACGGTCATTGAAAAATCAACCTTGAAGTTTTGATTCAAAGTTGAGTTTTCGTTGACCCTGGATATGAAAATTAGGAAAGATGGAAATGGAACTTTAGTTTAATCAGATAAGGTAGTGTTTTGTGTGGTATCAGAAAATCATAGATAACATAGTGACCTACATCTCTGGAGAGACTAAATGGCATTAGTAGTGTCTACTGGGAATAATATTTATTGGGTGCATAATGCACATGACAGTTTTATGTTTTCGGCGTTGCGTTCGATATAGAACTATTGTTGCAAGATTCCGTTTCATTTGTGCGACTTCGTTTGCAGTTTGTATCATCAATCATTTCTATTGTGTGTTCTAGAGTTTATAGATTATTTATTATTGATTAACGAATATTGAAATGTTGTTTTTGTTATCGGTGTTTATTAAGTACTCATTTAATTTTATAAGCCGTGTTTGCTTTTCATATCTCTTATGGCGTTTTAATTTCACTGCTATTATAAATTCAAAACTTTGGGAGATTGAGATTCACACAAAAACTACTGAACGTAATCGGATAAAATTAGATCACAATCATGTAGGTTATAACTTGGTTATAACCCGGAAAACATAAATAGAAAACTTTTAGACCGGTGACACGAGGTCGAGAACGCAGTCCTAAGCTAGTTTTTGAACAATTTATTTAATAACTTAAATAATATACTTATTATACATAATATAATAATAGTTATTTTGCAGTAAAAGTTACAGTTCCACAGTATATTAGCTATAGCCGATTAATTTCAACAAAGGCTCACTGCTACCCTTTGTGTGCCTACAACTTCCTCAAAATTAACTCGAATTCCGGATTCAGACCCCTTCGAGAGCATTTTCACGAATCAGGTGCTCTAACAAGAAGACAATGAAGCTCTTGACAGTAGTTCTTGACGGAGAAGCAAGAAATTATTGTTTAATTCTTGTCCCCGAATTTAGAAGGGACGTCGCAGCTGGTCCCCAATTGTCTCTCAAATTGCTGTTTGGATTTCACTACAATGTTATTTGCACATGCAAATCAGCATTTTGTTTTCATCTTGCGAGATGACGTCGGAGGGATGGAAGGTTTACACAGGGACCGTTTGACACAGATTTGCATAAACTATTAAGAATTAACAGCTGAGCTTACTAATATATTCCCGTGTGCTTAGCAGGCACACAATTTTAGTCCAATTTGAGTGAACCGAGCATGTGCGGACCGAAATAGCTTTAGCCTTTCCAAACGCAATATTTTACCGAATTAATTAAGTAAAACAGACTTTTCAAAGGAAACAGTTAAGCGGTGGTAATAAACAAGCCTATTTACGGTGATGAAAGCCACGAAATTAATTTACAATTGCCAATTTAAATGACGTATTAAAGTAACAAAGTTTTGGAGTTCAAATTATCTGTTACAAACTGTGTTTACTTATTCAAATATCCATTTAGTAAGTTACGAACATACGTGGTCGTATTTAAGACGAACTTTGCTATCAAACTCATTATGGTTTGGTTGGGAAGGTAGTAACTTACCGACAGTTATTATAGGAGATTAAACGTTTGATAGGATTATAGTGTTTCGATAACGCACTAATTGGGATGATTCTGTATTTATTTGACCACGCGATTATCGTGTGTCGGTTAATTTAGGAGATAATGCGGACTATAAATAGAATTGGTAAGCTATTATTGGCTGAACTAAATAGTAAACAAGATTATTAAATCGAATTATCGGTCCAAAATACACCGAAAACAGGATTGACAAAGCTCTTGAGCCTTCTTGAGCTCGTAACAATCCAGAATTTCTAGTAGTATTGTTTTGATTACAAAGCATAGCATTGAAGATGTAAAAAGATGTCAAAGTACCTTCACTCTTTATTCCAAATCGTTTTGAGAGTGAGATCACTCTGCATGAAAATTAATAACATAAATACAAATAACTTAATTGGATGTTTGTATGGATGGATGTTTGAATTATATTATCAGAAACGGCGGAAAAGATGTTGAAATTCGGCTCAGAGAAATATTATAGTCAGAAATAATACATAGAATACCGTTTATAAAAGTATTACGTACATTAGTATAATTTGCGAGAGCTATATAATTAGCTAGAGTCTATCATAAATTCCAAAGGGGAAAGTTGTTGCAAAAATATGTACACGAAAAATCAATAGAATATTGTGTCCCCCTAACGCAATGATGGATAGCGCACCACTTATCTATACGCGACATCACTGTCCGACGTAAACCCAATGTCCTACAAGGAGAGCTAAAGAGTGCCGATGCAAAGCTATAAAACAAAATGCAGGTTATCATAGAAATCCGAAGCTTTCAAACGACATGATATACTGTTATAGAAATAGAAGCATTCCATAAACACTATAAACAGCGCACAATCTTTCCACTGCTGAGCACAACCTGCAGGTTTTGTCTCTATGAGAAGGTTAAATTATAGATCCCACTAGACAGACCTTATGGTGTTATATAAATAAGCCTTCAGGTAATCTAAAAATATTAATCCTTCAGCCCAAACTTTTAGATTTCGTTCAACTGTTAATATCATGTATCAGTATCTCAGTCTTCATGCTTTCGAGCTACTGCAACACCACCAAAAATTATGCCAATGGGTATTTCGATAATTATAAACAAACATCGCATAGCATCGCCTCGCATTTTCTACTCAGATAGACCGTAAAGCCAAGTTGTTGTTTTTATCGTGGCCAGCTCATGTTTGGGTTCTGTTAATCAATCAGGTGAAGGGGTTTCATTGAGTCGTCTATCAAAGATGATAAAATAAAAAGAATGCGCCGTATGCTGTACCGTATGGTGCAGTGAGGGGTGAAAATGAGAGGGAATTTGGCCAGGGTTGATATAGATACACCAGCTGGTCAAGAGTTATGAGAGTTGATTACTGAGCATCTAACTCATTTTTTTTTTTAGTTTCATTATCAGTTTCTCTTTTTGGTAGGTTTACGTACTTAGATGAGACATCACCTGTTCATTCTTTTTTTATTCAGACTTCTCATTAACAGTCCATCACACGCACCCCTGGACGCGATTTCTCGCGCGCTCTACATAAATATTACGTGGAATTTTATTTTGGCGTGACATTACTAACAAATGCGGTCGCGCAGGTCGTTGCAGGTGTGCTAATATCCCTAGTTAGTAATAGAAGAATACTATAAGTGGGTACAATACTATGAAATGCATGTGTGTTCTACAATTATAGTAGAACGCGCGACTAATGGAGTGTTTATTAAAAGGCTTTCTACAAACTTCTTTATTCAATGCAAATGTCTACAAGTATATCATTGACTTTCATAAAAACACAAGCAAAATCACGTACAAAACAATAACCAAAAACCTCAAATTAAAAACAATTGCAACTCGCTAAAATCCATCTGGCAGACACCGCGCTGAGCTAAAACGAATTAAACACAACTCGTTATACAAAATGAGGAGTTCTACCGCCATTCAAAGTTTTGTACAATGAATAATTACAGTCAGCTACAAATGTATGCCATATTTACGTGTCTAGACGTAGTCAAAGCGACAAAGTTGTGCAACAGCTAAGAATATTGTTCTATTTATTGGTGACGTTCACGCGATATTTTTCGTACGATGACACAATAGTTCTGCGAGGAATGTCTTTTGTACTTTGATGGCTTCTGTTTACCGCTGACTGTACTATAAAAGAGGGCAATGGGGAAGAATGGCGTTTAGTTATGCAATATATCATTTGATTATTTATAGTATTCGTTGACATAATTTTATCTGTCATGAAATCTTTGTGCAGATTAGACACCTATGTAGTTTCATAAAAGTAATTAAAATCCTGGACATGTACAATAGGGTGTCCCAAAAAAATCAAAGTGATATTTTTGTTACGCATACCCTCTTATTTTGTGTGAATGGTTTAAAAACCATCGGTTGTTGTTGGGAGCGATACTCTCGAAGTTGTAGACCATTATACTTACCTTGGACAGATTGTTCAGTTAGGTAGGTCCAACTTCGAGAAAGAGGTCGCCCGAAGAATCCAACTCGGATGGGCAGCGTTTGGGAAGCTACGTGATATCTTCTCATCGAGAACCCCACAGTGTCTCAAGACAAGGGTGTTTGACCAGTGTGTGTTGCCAGTGATGATATATGGCTTCGAAACGTGGTCCTTGACTGCTGGCCTCTTAGAGAGACTAAGAGTCACTCAACGAGCAATGGAGAGAGCTATGCTCGGAGTTTCTTTGCGGGATAAAATCCGGAACATGGATATTCGGCGAAGAACCAAAGTCACCGACATAGCTCATAAAATTTGCAAGTTGAAGTGGCAATGGGCAGGCCACATCGCTCGTAGAACTGACAACCGATGGGGAAGAAAAGTTCTCGAGTGGCGACCACGGACCGGAAAACGCAGCGTAGGCAGGCCTCCCACTAGGTGGACCGACGACATCGTGAGGGTCGCGGGCAGCCGATGGATGCAAGTGGCGAATTGTCGTTCGGCGTGGCGGTCTAAGGGGGAGGCCTATGTTCAGCAGTGGACTTCCTCCGGCTGTTGATGATGATGATGATGATGGTTTAAAAACACTATGAGATAAAGTTTCATGTACCTAGGACCACGCTAACCCGTGCCGACTTGCATCGAAACATTTTGTACTTGCACAGTATGGCGCGAGAGAACTTGCGCACATATTAAGTGTTATTGCTTGTTTGTTTTATTAAAAACGCATTGTATTCGTGTTTTCAATACGTTAGTAGAGTTGCAAAGTTCCAAAAAGGAGTATTTTTTTAATAGGAGACGTAAAACTTCAAATCACCTTTCCTCCTTAATTCCCTCCAATGAACAAGTTCGGGCAGTTCCGTTCCAGAATATTCGTAAAGTCCATTTAAGTGTCAATGAGAGTGCAAACCTTAATATTCGTGAGTGCATTGACGAAATCATAACGTAACTATGTTAAAAAACATGTATGCACAGGCCAATGCAGCTCTGTTGGACGTCTGCCTCTTGACATTAATTATGTTACCTAAGCCCCGGTTCCAATGCATTTTATCAGCAAAAGCAACTTATCAGGATTTGTACTTTTTGAAGTTCATGAAAGCTTTTGAAACAATAGACAATACCATTTCAAAAGAAGCTTTTCTTTTATAAATGTATGTAATGAACTAATAACAACTGTCTTCTCTAATTTAAATTCAAAGGTCAGGTAAAAATGTCGAAGTGTCTTTGTCAATAGCAAGTTCCTTTTCAATCAACAAAAATTGATGACACTTTTCTAAACAAAGTGCCCTTCTGTATGGTCAGACGATGATGCTTTTCTCCAAGCTAAACAGAAGTTGCTGAAACTGAGATCAGTTAATAATACGGTAAAAAGAGCAGTTAAGCTAATGCAAGACTTAAAAAAAGTAGGAATCTGAACACTGGTCTAAAAGAACTGACAACTTCAAAACAGCATTTGGCTTTGATTTATTTAAGGGTCGTTTTGCAGTAACACTTTTTTTTTTTTTTTTTTTTTTTTTTTTTTTTTTTTTTTAGGCAAGTGTTCAATATACATCTGCCTCGCGAAGTCGAGGCGCGGCGCGAAGACCTCCGGCGCGATCTCAGGGCAGTATGGAAGGAACGACTGTCGCGACCGACGGCCGGGCACGCCGCAATTGCGGCGGTAAGACCCCTCTTTGAGGAGTGGCTGGAGAGAAGTCATGGCGTCCTGACCTACCGCTTGACGCAGGTCCTCACCGGACACGGAAGTTTCGGGAGGTACCTGTGTCTGATGCGAAAGGAGGAGACGCCTGGGTGCCACCACTGCGAAGATCGCCCGGAGGACACGGTAGAGCATACGGTGCAAGACTGCCCGGCTTGGGCGGAGCACCGACGTGTCCTCACGGCTGCGATAGACGGAGACCTCTCGCGCCCGGCATTGGTTGCGGCCATGCTGCGGGGCGAGACGGAGTGGGAAGCGGTCAGCTCCTTCTGCGAGGCAGTAATGCTCGTAAAGGAGGAGGCAGGCCGCGAGCGAGAGAGGACAGCGTCCTCCCTCCGCCCCAGCCGCAGTGGTAGGCGCCCACGGCGACGGACGTCGCTTGATGATCTCCGGCCACCGTAGGCGCGGGCATGCGGGCAGCGAGTAAAGGGCAACTCGCTGCCCGACCAAGGACCATGCCCGGGTCGACGGCGCGTTGTGTCCCACGCGCGCCTCAAAGAGCGTCAGCATAATGACGGGGCCCCCCTCTCAGAGGGCCAAAGCCTGCCGGGGTCGCGGGATTATTCCCTTACCGCGACCCCGGAACTAAACAGGCTATGAAGGACACCGTGGATTTTAGTCAGTAGAAGTCTGACAGTCCCTCCCGCCCTGCCCGGGGTTGGAGGACTCATTTGATGATTTTACCACGCTAAAAAAAAAAAAAAAAAAAAAAAAAGTGTTCAATATACATTACTTTTTTATAGTAAGACGGTAATGGTCACTGGTGAACAGGAACAAAAGCAATTTTTATTACGTTCCGTACAAGAACACAGACACCTGCATCTTGACTAAAAAACAAACTTTGAAAAGAAAATTCAATGAATCAATCATTGACTTTTCTTATCAAAGTTTGTTTTTCTGTCCCTGTTATAATTAATTTGTTTACGACAATTTATAATTAATTTCTTTACGACATCTTATAGTTATAATTAATTTCTTTACGACATCTCCGAAACATTAGACAGACTGATGTGTGTTAACAGTACACACACATTTCTTTAGATATGTGGAGATCCAGACGTGTGATTTCACCGCAGGAAAAAGATGATGTTTTATTCCTAAAGATTCAGTTTTATATCATTAATATTAATTAAACTATATAAATTAATATAATAATACTAAATTAAAATAAAACTATTAAAGAGCATCGAAAAATTCATCCTCAACGCTGTCAGCTGGTAATGTGCCCAAGAGACTGGCGGCGTTGCCTCTTTGAATGGCAATACTTAGCCTCTGGCCAAAGTAAAAGCCAGCTCTTGGGTCACGGGAAGCGTCAACAAGTCTTTTTGCGATTTCTCTGTAGAGACTGTGACGCAGGAAATCATCATCATCATCAGCCTAATAATGTTCCCACTGCTGGGACTCAGGCCTTCTCTCTGTGAGAGGGACTGGGCCATAATCCACCACGCGGGCCCAGTACGGATTGGTGGATGTCACATGTTTTCAAATTTTTGGTTCTAGGACATGCCGGTTTCCTTACGATGTTTTCCTTCACCGTTTTGAGAGCAGTGGTGATGAAATAAATTACACAAAGTAATGCGCCTGGCGGGGTTCGAGCCCACGACCTACAACTCGTAAGTCGGGACCGATACCACTGGGCCACCACTGCTCCCGCAGGAAATCGAAATGTCAAAACTCAATAGCACGGCTCGGCTTCTAATTCAACCTCAGATCTCATGCTTATCAGTCGTACTTTCGCACCACAACAACAACAACAACCTGTCATTTTAAAAATCAGAAAGCAGTATTTACTAATAAAAACTCAAGCCTTAGACTTATTTACTTTACACATCGTATAAAAAGATAAAAACGTAACTAAGGAAGCGTCTGAAAAATTGAGCTTTCAAAGCTCACGAAAATTACACAATGCAAAGTTGAAAACAATAGAATGCAGACAACAATGTACACGTGGAATCGGTTTAGGTAACCAGATTCACTGCAGGGAATGAAAAGGGGTTTCAAAGGGAAAATTTAAATATGACAATGAATGGAATTTGTCTGACTAATGGTGTTTAATAAATCGTGTTGATTTCTTTAAAATTTTAGAATCAAGACTTGTTGTTATTTTTTCGTTCGTTTCCTTTAGTAACTTGTATATTTCTATTATTTTTTCTTGTGAAGGTATGGCCTGGTGGCCTATTTCCAAAGCCTATAACTATTTCAGTCACGAGTCAGACTATAATCGATGAGCTTTTGTTTGTGCATATTTCTCAACAATATCTAATCTATTTCAGTAAAAAACTTGATTCAAATAGATAAGCTTTTTTTTACGATATTTTAGGATTAGGATTACTGAGATATAATTTAGGTATTATTGAGAAATATGCACAAACAAAACTTCATTGATTAGAGTCCGACTCGTAACTGAAATAGTATAGGCTTTGGAAATACTCGGCCTGGTGGTGCTAGAATTAATTAAGCGGCTTCAAGGTACTTTTTCATTGATTATAATAATTGTAGAAGTTCAGGGTTTCCTCAGTCTGCTTTCTTTCTAAGCCGCAACGTGTAAACTCCTGAAAGTAATGCAACACCATCAGGTCCTAAAATACAATATCGTACATTTTAAACAAGATGTAATATTTTCCAATCTTGTCAGTCAGTAATTTCTAGTTATAAACACATGCAGTCATTAAAAAGTACTTAGTTTAATGTCTTGCTTGCGATTTCAACTCGTACCTATAATACATAACTGCACACGCAAACGCCATCCATTCAACACCCACTTTTAATACCAAATAACACATAGATTTCATAGATAATCCCCAATTCAACCCTCCGATATTAACCCGTCCGAGCTAACGACTCCACTATCGCTCATGGGCACACACATGCGTTTGACAGAGCTGTTATTACGTCATTAATAAAATTACAAAAGTACGGGCCCGAGTCCCATGTGCGGGGTTGCGGGGTGAGAGTGACTATCGCCACATCGCCATATCGCTATTAAAGTTTAGAGTCGCATCGTAAGGGTTGACATATAGTGATGTAATGAAATTTGGACGATTGTCGCAGAATGGCAAGATAGAAGACACTGTTTTGTAGATATTAACTAGCCGACGGATAAGTACAATTTTATACAGAGTTAGGTACCTCAAAGATTAGAGCAGTGTGGCCCCAGTGGTATCGGTCCCGAGTTACGAATTGTAGTTCGCGGGTTCGAACCCCGCCAGGCTAATTACTTAGTGTAGTTTTTTCATCAGCACTGCTATAAAAACGGTGAAGGAAAACATCGTGAGGAAACCAGCATGTCCTAAAACCAAAACTTCGAAGACATGTGTCATCTACCAACCCGCACTGGGCCCACATAGTCCTGGTCCCAGCAGTGGGAACATTATAGGCTGATGATGATGATGACCTCAAAGATTCGACACTAAGTTTTAAAAAGAGTAGCAAAAGATGGAGGTTTTTTGCCCATTCTTATTCTTACAGAATCTTCTGATACTATCTACAAAAACTAAGTTTCAACATCGATAGCCTTATTATGTTTATGAATCAAGCTTAGCATTATTAAAGTAACAAAATATGAAGACTAAAAAGATAAGAAACAAATAAAAATGAACTGGACGTCACATCGCCATCGCTATAAAAGTTTCCAGTCGCATCGAAAGGGTTAGCATGCAGTGACGTAATTAAATTTGGACGATTGTCGCAGTGTTTGTTAGAACGTTACTTTGACAATGACCCCAAGTGAGAATTAAGTGAATTAAGTTGAGACACGTTCGTGGCGAGCTTTTATTGTTATGCAGGCGTGACTTGCGCTTATTTAGTGCGTAAAGTGAGTCGTCAGTTTGTTTTAATGTAGGCAGTTTTAATGATAGAAGTGTGACAGCATTAATATGTGACCCCTTTTAGGTTTTTGTTAAGTTCAGTTTTTGTTTTTTTCTATCGTTTTAAAATCATCAAATGAGTCCTCCCACCCCGGGCAGGCGTGAGGGACTGTCAGACTTGTACTGACTAAAATCCACGGTGTCCTTCAATAGCCCTTTATGTTCCGGGGTCACGGTAAAGGAATACCAAAGTCCCGCGACCCCGGCAGGCCCTCTGAGAGGGGGCCCCGTCATTTTGCTGACGCTCTTTGAGGCGCGCGTGAAACACGACGTGCCTTCGACCCGGGCATGGTCCATGGTCGGACAGCGAGTTGCCATTTACTCGCATGCCCGTTTGTAAAGTTCACTTACAGTTTTTTTTATTCTTTATGTTTTTGGGAAAAACATAATGAACATAATTGGATATGCGAAGATATCCATAGCCAACCTTAAGAAGGTGGCTGGCAGACTGGATGCCGAAGGTAGAGGACAGTTGAGCGCAGTCTTCTATGTTTAGTTGTGAACTGCGATAATTCTGAATTGATTGTTGAAAATAATAAACAGGGTTTTAACATTTCATCTACAGAACACGGATAAGAAAGTCCAGTAGTCGAATACATGGCTAACGAATCGAAATAATTTCACAAAATTCAATGACAACCTTCGAACGCAATTTCGTTTCGCTTTAAAGCCGTAACCACACACAGCCGTCTTCGATTCCCCATGCAAGTATTTAAAAAAAGAACACCTGATTTAACTGCAAACGCCATTAAAAACGGCAACAGTTAAGAGATCCGATAGGCACGCGTCTAGGGGTGCGATATTAAAAGGCTTAGGAGTGTTGCCCTGAAAAGCCGCTGAACATTTTCTGAAGCTTGCCCACTTAAGCACTGTATTAAGGGCACTTTTGGCTTAAGGGCCACCGTATATTATAGCTGCGTTTTCCTATATGTGAGATTTTATACTTATAAATGCATTATGTTTTTTTTTTCTTTCATGTCAAAAGGAATGTGTCAAGAAAGAGGCGTGAAGTTGTATGATTAGTGGTTGATGGTTTTGATGTTGTGTTTTGTTAAAATATCTTGTGGATGAAACTTTTGACGTGATAGAATGTTAACTTCAGTTTCTAAGGTATCGATGTTTTCCTATATAAAAGGCATTACAAATGAAAATATGCGTAGTTTACACTTAAATATCCTAGTGTGAAATAGTACTCAAAAAGTTTGACAAAAAATAATGTGGATTTTATTGTCGTGGTTTTCTTCAGACTTTACTGATAAATTATCAAAGGGTCTAAATAAAAATGTTATCCAATGACAAAACTGTATGTTTGAAGACACGTTTGGCGCAGTGGCTGAGCGATCGGCTGCTATGCAAAGTGTCGCGGTTTCGATCCCCGCACGGAACAAATATGTTTATGATCTACAAGCAGTTTTTCCGGGTCTGGGTTAGTATGTGGCACTGGCACACTCGGAGATAGCCCAGCGACAAAACTATCGGAACTACACACTTGGTGCTCACTGCTTGCAAACTCATTACTCGATTATAACCGGCTGTGGAATAACTGCCATAAGTTTACACCACAAAGTTGATTTGTGAATAGTTAATTTATTTGTGTATGAAAAGCAAGAGCCTAAATCACCGCATGGCCATAAACCTACGTTGCCATCTGACCTTGAAAACCTAAACTCCAAACAAAATGGACTTTAACAATAGACTCTAAAATGCTTGAATGAATAATTGCATTTCCTGGTCCAAACAACGCTAAATAATGCGACACAAAATAAGCATCATTGTTTAAAAACGACTGAGATTTTAGTACTGTAATCAAAATGCGAAACAAATGCTTTTCTATGCATTTCATTTCACACACTAGGAATTTAACTTTGACAGCACATTGTGAACGTCGCTTTTGTAATGCATCTCGGCCCTTATGGAAAAAACACAATGACACTTAGCACGATACGAAAATCGAATCTGATACCTCATGCTCAGACTCACAAGGTGAGAAGTGAAGTGTTCAAAATGTTGTATCATTAAATATTTTGATTCAAAAGAGTGTCTATGGATGTTAGGTAGGTACTGTCAATTTTTTCCATGGGCAACTAGAGTAATTTTACAAGTTATATTGCGTCCAAATCCATTTTTTTACAAAAAATGACAAATATTTATAAAATTGCATGTAATAGCCAAATTGAAATCAATTCTAAAAATGAAATAACAGCAAAAAATCATCAAATTTAAATCTCCACACTTACCACTAATTGATTGAAAACAATTCATCAGATCACTTTTACAACCGTCCACTTACGACCAAATTGGGTGGCTACTGCCCAGTTTTCCATTACCTTAATTGACGGAACACACGCCTTCCTGACAAAATCATATATCAAGCAAAAGGACAAAGTGCGATGACACTTAATTTAGCAATTAACCCCTAATTTGATTACATACGTCATTGGTTCTGACGTGAATGGCCGATTTGAGGTCTACCGATACGACTGCATGAGTGGCAGTTGATTTATTTTTCGGGATTGTGTAATTGATTGTTTTCGGTCACGGTTTTGCGTGATTTTAGTCACTTTCATTTTTTTTTGCGATTCATTACGCAACTGACGAAAAATCATCAATAAAGATGATGTAGTTGGCACAGTCAGTAGCCAGAGCAACGTTTGATTGAGGGTTGCCCTGGAAGATGCCCTTCGTAAGTTTCAATCTATTCCTATCTAAGTGAGGCCCTACATACCAGGCGTTGCGAGACTGCCTAAGCATATTACCACGGTCTTGGAACAGGGTTTATTTTTGGGCAGTAAGAGTCTGATCGTCTGATAGTACTAGTAGTCTTTTGATGATTTTATCATAACAAATAAAAGGCTCTGTACACCATACTTAAAATATTGGAAGATTTTTTCGCCAAACTCAAAACACAGCTTGCAGGTTACATAATGTCGGCTGCACCAGAGAAATTCCAATCTCAATACAAAACTGAACTTCCACCCACAAAATATAGAACCAACCATCCCACAAATCATTCCAACTGACATAGAGATTCCACAAAAATATGGAACAGTTGCACAATAGAAAAATGCGGAATAGTGAAGTCATATATTCTCGAGCTTTCTCGAGCCCTACCACGATCAGTTAACTTTAAAGCTCATTAAAATAGATGGTTCATTCGTTTCGTGTAAATTTTCAGGCTGGCGGAAAATTAAAATGGCACCCGGGGCGCAGCACACACCGGCGGGGTACCTATTGTACTGCGGGGTATGAAAGTAGAACGAAAGAGAAAAACTTCGCGTGTTTTCATACGTTTACTTTACTGTAAAAAGTTTATCGGTTCGAGTTGGACGGATTTCGCTCCGTTGTTTGAATGTTTGCGAACTGCAGTATGTTCGAATGTACATACTAGGTATGTCTTTTGGGAATGGTGATGTGTGTTTTGTGTAGTTCTGTGTTTTGTTCTACAATTCATCACTCAATGCTGTAACCTATTTACTTGAATCGGGAGTTTTCGGAAATGTTTATTGAATTGTTTTTAACATTTTTTTTCCTAGTTTTCGTGACTTTGAGTCTTGATTTGATAAAGTTTTACCTATAATTTATATGAAAACTATAAAATAAAAGTATAAATAAATAGAGCGTTCAACCGATTCTTCGGGTGACCAGAGTTCTATCTGTTTTGGTCAAAGAATCAACATTGCTACGAAATGTGATAGTAATTCCAAGGTATAACTATCCTGTGCAGTTTACTTACACTACAACATGGAATCCAGTAGTCATGTGAAGTTATCTGCAGTCTATAGACAAGCCGGCAACCGACAAGCCGAGCTAAATACCTTGAAACCGTGACGGGAATCTGTTACTGTACTACCTACCAACAGATAGGTACATACAGTTCCACAGATAAGGTCCATACTAGCTGAAAGGTATTCTCTAACAGTGTTTTTGTCAAAGATGTATGAAGTTTGCTGCATCCACAGACGGAGAGGTCCAAGGTAAGACTTTTATATGGGAATGCACTGATTATGATGACAAATTATAGTTCCTAGCGACGGGCTTATCTTCATAGTATTTGTCAACTGGGTTTGTGACTTTGATATAATCAGCGCACTCCAATATAATTTCAATAGTAAGTATTTAACTAGTGCATCTACTGGACTATGAATCAAACATTCATCGCGTCAAAAAGTCACCACCAGTGGGCGGCAGGCCTAATATAGCAAGATGTAACTTCTACGTTTTGCATTTATTTTGGTAATTTTTCTCATAAGTCTGATAGAAAAAGTATACCTACATGATGATTTTGTAAGCGAAGCAACCAAAAACTTTGAACATTTTAATACACATAAAATTTTACATAATTTTACATTAAAAATAGAAATCTAAAAATCAAAAATCATTCCGTGGGTACATAAAATTGGGATAAAAACTATCTTATGTGTTAATCCAGGTTATAAACTATCTGTGTATCGAATTTCAACCAAATCCTTTCAGTGATTTTTGCGTGAAAGAGGAACAAACATTCATCCATACAAACAATTATTCACGTTTTTAATATTAGTAGGACAGGATAATTATCATCAGACTATTTTATTTAGGATTACAAAATTCTCTTGATTGTAGCTTGATAACATGATCCACAATACATCATTGAACTTCAATATTTTCATATCCATCGTGTATTAAACCAAATTCTACAGATAATTAAAAGTACTATACCTACACGTAATTAAAACGAACATTTCCGAAATCCACACACATAAAATTTACAATTCCGCCGCTCCACATTAGAAGACAAAGCGGAATCCAATCGGCACGTGTATGAATGTATGTTAGCTATCTACGGTTTACAGACGAGCTGTCCGCGAGCCTGCTAAATACCAATAATATACTTACGAAGAGTGTACGACAGAGATTTGCAGCCATAAATTGAATGAGGGATTGTTCCATACTGCTCTGGCTAGTCGTCCCAACAGGTCGACGAAGAGAAAGCTTTATAATTTTGCTGTAATTTTTAAACAAATTACATATATTATTACTATTTGTTTTTTTTTTTAATTTTAAATGGTGGTGTTAAATTAGAATATTTATCATAACTATGTGATTAAAAACAACTGTGTCTTGCGCAAAGACTGCGTCACGGTGTGTTTGTAATTAAGTGGAGTAGGTTGGAAAGCATCCTGCCGGGGTCGCGGGACTATCTCAATAGGAAACCATGACCCACTGGAACGTAAAAGGCCGCCCAGGGCAGGAGGACTCATTTGATTTACTACGCTGTAAAAAACATGAAAGCGTTGGTGCTTTCAAGGGAGCCAATCACATCGTGACGCTGTCTGCACATACCTATAAATAAGCTGTCTACTTTTACTGCAAAAACTAGAGAAATAGAACAGAAGAAATAGCCTTAGACTTGTGTCAATATTGAGAAAAGGCCGTTGTTACTTGCAATGTAATTTCTTTACCAGTCTGAAGGATAGAAATTATTATTATCCACCAAAATCGATTTTTGTAAGACATAATGGCCATCATTAAACATTCCAATTTTATCATACCATCTAGTGGGGCAACCTCGTGGAACATAGTGGAATAACTCTGAATAAGCCATCAAACAAAGCGAGCTCATGTTTGGCCCGATTTAAATTCTCATTCATACGTAATGCTTTTGTTGGTGGCTACCATTGAATTTAATTAATGGCTGTTAGATAAGGACGCCTGTGATGGCTTTTGACCGCAGGTCTGCTTGCACAGAAGTGATATTTTTAATCGTGTTATGAGTGTCAAATGGAGTCATGCGGAAGTGGTGATGAGTGAGTGAGTTTGCAAAAAAGACAAATGTGGTTTTAAGTTTAATTTATGGGGTTTATCCATGATTTATTTGAGGGTTAAAGGACTCATTCTAAATATTTTTAATGCTTTATTCAATAGTACATTCTGCACGCTGCTTCAATCGCCCATTCCTCAGTTCTTTCACTTCATGTTTCATGCAATAAAAAGTATTTAAGAGTATTACACACGATATAAACAATATTTAGGTATTTAGGAGTGTTACACACGTTTAAATTCTTGACCAAACAAATACACGCTTACGTATTATAATTATGTTAGGATTATTAAAATTGTCATTTACGCATTATACGTTAGGATTACTAAAATTGACATAAAGTCATACCTATTCGACTCCCATCGCCAAACCAACTTATTGATACACTACAAAATCTGAAAATGTCAATAAAATAACGGCTCAACAATGAAATAAAGAAAGCTGATTCGATTAATTTGATACAATTGAAGCGATATTTAAAAATGTATTGAAACACAATAGACTCAATGAAATTGTCGTTTTGTCTGCGCCTGACAGTTGGGCCATTACCGCAACCGAATAGTTTTGTCGTACAACTACGTTGACCATCGTCACCAACGCCAACGATCTAAAATAGCATTGAATTTCACCCCTAGGGGTTTAACTTTGTTCTTTTAAATGCTAAGGACCTATTTTACTGGTTTATATTCTTTTTTTTATTTTAATTACTAATAATTATACTAATATTCCCTTTTGTTGTGGACATGCTCAGCAAAATTCTTATTGTATTTTTTTTAATTTTATGTCTGTGTGTGTGTCCATTATCAAATAAATGTTTTCTATTCTATTAATAATTTCGTACCTACCTAGTTGTAATTATTCAATTATTAAATAATTTTAGTTTGATCAAACTGTCGTCAAAATTGTTCCTATAGTTTTGTCATACTACAGTTTGCACGAACTAAATAATTATGTCACGTACTGCGCGTACACGGCCGATCTTATACATTGGCCCAAATTTAGGTTTGCAAACATTCGTAGCGTGGACATTTTATACGCGATGGTGCCTGCAAAAATATCTCTTCGATAAGTTTATCAAGAGAGCGCTATTGTTTTGAGATTGTTCTGAACTATCATTTTAAAATATGGTTGCATTCTGATTTTAACTATGCAGCATAAGATCGTTATCCATAAGACCACAATGCATTACCACAAAATACAATTCTCTATAGCTGCTAGCTCTTCTTACGAATGTTCGTTGTGTAACGAAAAGTGTATGCTCGTGCTTCTACTACGCACCAAACTAACCTAAGAAAGAACTACTGAAATTAAATGATGAAATGATATTTATTTTTTGCAAGTAGGTTAAAATCAACATTTTTAGACGTCCTCTTTTATAAACTAAATGAAGCCGGTGTTTCGTACCTGACTACTCTGAGAAGAAACAGCCGAAACAAACTCAGAGGTCACAGTATCTTTTAAAGTCCAGACATTAAATTGGTAGTCACACGAGGGCCGTGTAGGTTAATGTCTTAGATGGATGTTTTGAAAAAAGAACCACACAGATTTGAGTGGACCTGTCCAGTCAGTGCAAGCATGTGTCAGTTATCGATACGGTATACTGTGATAGTAATCGAAGTAAGTGGCTTTTTTTTTTTTTTTTTTTTTTTAGCGTGGTAAAATCATCAAATGAGTCCTCCCACCACGGGCAGGGCGGGAGGGACTGTCAGACTTGTACTGACTAAAATCCACGGTGTCCTTCAGTAGCCCTTTATGTACCGGGGTCACGGTGAGGAAATAATCCCGCAACCCCGGCAGGCCGCAACCCCGGCAGGGAAGTAAGTGGCTTATTAGTGGTTGAACAATCGAACCATCGATATCGTGTGACAGAACACAATTATTATTGTGTCAATTACGATACACGACATGTTATTTT
This sequence comes from Agrotis segetum, assembly GCA_036375495.1. NCBI lineage: Eukaryota > Metazoa > Arthropoda > Insecta > Lepidoptera > Noctuidae > Agrotis > Agrotis segetum. The sequence goes on along the minus strand of JAQSVV010000090.1, from coordinate 410,980 downwards.
ATGTATTACACCTTAAGGATTATCACATTGTAATAATTATGTTGTTCAATTCTGATTTCTTAAATCGCTAACTTATAATCCAAGTTTATCATCAGAAAGTGATGACAACATCATTATAATTTTGTTCGTTAAAAATGTGTTAATCAATGCTCTCGTTAGAATGAATTTAAAGAGTATTATATTCACCAAGATCTTCATTAGCTGGGAGATCATTACTGAACAAAGGTCGCGCGAGCATTCAGCTGTAATGTAACGTTACAGGTTCGAACATTCGAAATCAATAGAGCATCAAATTGCGCACTTTTATGTTACATTACAGGTGAATTCTCGCGGTGAGGGAGCGTCCTTAGGCAAACACGCAGAATGACAATCCGCCATCGTGCCTCCAACGGTTGCCCACATCGCGTCTGTCCACCTAATGGGAGGCCTGCCTGTGTCTACGCTGCTTATTCTGATACATGGTCGCCACTCGAGAACTTTTCTTCCCCATCGGTCATTAGTTTTACGAACGATGACTAAAGCCTGCCGATTGCTACTTCAACTTTACAAACAAAACAAAAGCTACATGTCTGTGACTCTGGTTCTTCGGCGAATATGCAGTTCTTCACGGTTTTTATCGGACAAAGAAACTTCGACTTAACGATTATAAATTGGCACATTTCTTTTGATGACTGCGAAGAGAGTTGCATGAACTGATGGAAGATTGATTATTCATACCTACTCATAAGTCATACTTATCACTTGATCGTGACCGTTATCCTTAAGCGCCCATATTAATAAAACGAGAAGTAAAGTTACGCCAAGGTTAATGCTTAAAAATGTATGGTTAGTCCGAAGATTATCCTGGTTGTAACTTTAGTCCACGTTTATTAATAAGGGGGTAGGGGTTTATTTAGCAGTACTTATCTTTGCTATTTGACTTCTTGAAGGTAACGGTAATCGGGTAAAGGTTACATTAAAATGCAATATTATTAGTATTTAAATTATTTTTATTAAAAAATAGGTATCCAAAGACTAATACAAAAATTAAAATCCATCAAGTTTTATAATTATTGTTGTCTATTTCAATGTATGGTCGTGGCATATCGCACATAAAAATAGGCCTTTTGGCTTGTTACAATGTTTTTTGATTATTTGTTACAATTTTCATAAATAGACACCTTGCTATTTAATGAAATATTTTCTTTGAATTGATAAATAATTGTATTAAAAGTCTCCATTCACATCTTCGTTTGTAAACTAATTTGTAATTGAAAATGGCTGAATTAAAAAAAAAAACTTAACTAATTTCTTAGATTTTTTGTTTTTAGTGAGGTATATAACTCTTTTATATAAAATACATTGCAGTAAAAGATATCTTTATCTGTATTTATGTATCCAATCAAATCAGAGAAAGAAGAGTATATTTATTTTTAAATCCAAGAAATGAATACCTGTGTTCGTGAAATTCCTTTAAATTGTGTTTTGTTCGTCAAAGATCTATCTAAATAAAGTTTGCATAAAATAATAACTCTGATCTGATAAGTAACTAAAATAGAAGTAAAACGGCGATGTGTAGAAAGACTTTTAAAATGAAACATAAATTGAGATTTTATGATCTGGAACACTATGATTCTAGATCTCTGTGATCCATAAACAAACTCGTTTAATTTCAATTCATTTGCAATAAACAAAATGGCGTTAATAAACACGTATCGAGCCTCATTGAAATTCATAAATTTAAGTAATAATAATAAACAATATTTAATTTTAGTATTATTACGTGAATTGCCTATTGCTTTTATTATTTTTGAACAGAGTGCGAAAATAGGAACTACGAAGACTTTTTGAATCTGCAGTCTAAACTCTACTTTATATGGATTTGCTGTACATAGCAAAGCAAGGTATCTAATAAGGGCAGGGATACAAGAACGCATGTGGCGAAGCGAGCGACCAGTCGGTCAGTAATAACATCAGTTTAAAGGTAAGTGTCCACAGGTCGGCATCGTACGTATCGGACGCATCGCATGAAACGGATTCCAGGACCTGTATCGGCAGCGATCGGATTGTCGACGCGAGTATCAGCAATCGGATTGCCGATGCCACCTTCATCGCGTCCACTGATCGGCATTCCGTATGACGTCAACGGTTCGCATCGCATGTAGGCATTGCCGATGAGCCGTCCGTACGATGCGGATCAGTGGACGCTGTATGAGTTTTAATACAAGGCAAACTAAAATCCGTTACGTACAATACGTCCGATACGTGCGATGCGGACCTGTGGACGCTTACCATAAATAACAACACGCAGAATTTCTTGACTAAAGTGCTTTGAAGAATTCCGAGAGCGTTCTTCATTTAGATTAATGTCTCCACCGTTTGTCCTGTCACCACAACTCGCGATCTTGTGATCTCAGCCTAAAATAGTTCGTTTAACAGTCGACAGAATAAAAGAAATACAGTTGATACATTCAATTTGAAGTATAAAAGGCGAGTCAACTCCATTTTACATTATTTACAAAATGAAGGACGAATACACGTTTATACATAATAATTTTGTTTCTCAGATATGGAAGCGACCTAATTAATAACATTTTTTTTAACTATTACATGACTAATACATATGATATGCAATACAAGTCGTGCTATTTAATATTATAACAAGTGGCTATATAAACTCATATCACATGATCTTACGTAGATTATAATTTTAGTTTTGTAAAAGCTTCATTTGAATTTTATCTCACAACTCCAATGTTACTTTATTATTATTTTTAGCTATGTTACCTACTTATGGCACGTGAAATGAACTAAATAATAATACTAATTAGATACACTTAATGAAACTTATATAATATTTTATTATTGTTTTCTAAATGCAGTACCAAACAAAATACTATTATTCGAGTCTGAAGTCGATTATTATTTACAATGCTATGAATCATTTTAATAAGGTTATGTTATTTCAAATTATTGCCAAGCGTTAATTTGTTCTTTCTATTTTTATTTGTTACACTTACACTAATGATATAGGATTACAAATTCGTTTATTGATATTCAGACGGACATATCAATTGAATTTACAATTCCAATAATAACATTGTAAACATTTATCAGAATTGATATTTTAACTTCACCAAGTTTAGTTATTTCAAGAACGTTATTCGTATTTGTTAAATTAATAATTGTTATTTACATAATTTACAATAATTAATCTATAATTACAAAGACTAGGAATATTTTCAAAATATATTATTAGAAATTTCAGATAATTCACTGTCAGTTATTGTGCGCTGTAACGTAATAGGCCAGTCACTTTTCAAATCACAAATTAGGCCTTTGCAGTCCGCAGTGCAATCAAAACCAAAAATCACTCACTGTCACTTTTATTTTCATTAATAAACTAATCACTCCTTACACGAGTACAACAACTACTACGTGAGGAAGAACTGCGATCTTAGTGACGTCACTACACTACTAGGAAAGATTATCGGTCTATACGTCCGTTTGGCACAGGTCGCCGAAAACCGGCAAGGCGTGATACTACCGAGTCACCGAGTCGACGCGGGGGTGAGGCGCTGGGGGTGGGTGCGTGGGAGGGAGGGAAGATTTGGCACCACCAGTCAGCCCCTGCCCTTGCCTGAAGGACGTCAGCCTGGCCAACGTTCGCGTCGCATCGTTGTCAAAATTAGGCCTTTCGTACTGATGTTGCGGTCTCTGCCGCTGCGGTTGCATCGCTTGCAACTCATCGTAACCTCCATCCTCTGGATAGTTCTCTTCATCTGTCTCTTCTTCGCCAAATGCTCTGTATGTCGATTCCGTTTCGGAGTTTTTCCTAGAACTAATTCCATAGGTGCGACCTATTAGCGATTGTGTTACATCAGTCTTTGAGTTTTTGTCACCTTTTCTGTCCTCTAAGCTTTGATTGTATCGTATCTGAGCCTTTTGAGTTTTCTCTAATGAAGGCAAGTCGTAAAACTTCAGTACATTGGGATGGCCTTGGAAGTATTTCTCACTGTACACGTTTCGGTTGTAGTAGCCTCCGTTACTGGCCGGATACATTTCTTCTTCCGGGGCATATCGATTGTCGAAAGATTCAACGTTCTTTCCAGTTGGAGGAAACCAGCCCTGTAGAAAAAAAAAATATTATCAGCTACTAACAACTTTTTGCCCTTTACTTCGCTTGACTCTGAAGCCATTTTTTTTTAAGTTTTGAGCACACTAGGTTTTTGCTGTGTCGTGGGTGCGTTTACAAGCAATACACAATAACTTGTAGAACATACAATATTTCTTCCGTACGGGAATCAAACTGTGCGTGTTATGGCCGTCTCAGTGTCTTAAGTGTGAAAACGTGAAAACTGCTTTGTTTGTCACAAAGCAGTTTCACAGATTCAAATTAATGTAATGGCTCGCTATTCAGCCAAGTTCTGGCAATCTACAGGCATCAATTACATCCCAAACAAGTGATACTTCACAACTACTTGAGGCTTCGACAGTCGAGTGAATAAATTAAATGGCACAAACTCTGAGTTGGCAGAGCTTCAAAATTTTGAAATCGAGAACATTATATAATTGGACACTTACCAATGAACTCACACATTGCCTGGTATTGGCAACTAAAGTAACCGAGGCATACGCCGCCGGGGAAGTTGCAGTTTTACTTGTGTTCCATTCATTTGCATTCGCTCGTGAAGACGTCACTTCAGCATATTCAGGTAATTGGTGAGCAACTTTGTCGTACTCAGAGTTAGTTTTCTCTTTGCTCTGATTAGTTTGAGTGCCGGACATACATAATCCCGGCTGATTCTCCATCCACAACAATGACTCAGTTTTCGTCACAGTGTTCTTATTGTAACAACTACTGAGAGGATGTGACAAAGACACTGCGGCTTTTATATTCATTTGAGTCACTAAGCTCGTTCCGTTGGAATCTAAAACAACAGCTTCAATTAGGCATACTAGGGATTTCCTGCATTACAATAACGTTTGACAACCATTTCATAAGCCGAATGCAAATGATCTCGTTTACTGAATACTTAAAAGATGTAAAACGCAATATAAAACAAACAAAGCGAGGGAAATTGGCTTAAAGGTAACTGGGTGAGTCAACAAACGAATCGCCCGGAGAAAACAAAATAGAAAACATTTACATTTACTGGGTCTTTATTTCTCGGATTTGTATCATTCCTTTGTGCCCCGAACGTGAATGCAAAGTGAAAGAGATCCACTGCGCTCACGAGAGGGCTCGCGCTACCTTTCAACTCGAAAGTAATCTAGCTCCCCTCCCTTACCGTCGCATGGCAAAGCCTCCATCAAACAAACGCTCGGCGCCCTGCACCACCCCACGACACCCGAGGAATGTTTTTAATTTTGAAATTCTGATGCTGATTCCTCGGAAAAAAAATAGCGTTTCGAGATAAGCTGAATAACTGTTTATTTTCGAGTTAGCGTCGTCGGGTTGTTTTATGTGAACGCGATCCGCTCCGAACAATCAAAGATATACGTGTAGCATTTATTATTATGTTTGTTGTAGGGTGGCGCAGTCACAATGTCTACTAGCACTTACCATAAATGTTAGGGAGCGCAGACTTTTTGGCGAAAATGTTGTGCTTCCGCACATAAATAATACCGCCAATTACAATTATTTTGAACAGAACAATCGCTCCAATCAAAAAGTAAAACCATGTTTCCATAACAAAGTCCCCCGCCACTATAGACACCTCGCCGTTTATCGGGTATCTGAAATAAATAAATACGTCAGAACGTCCGTCCGATGTTACATGTAATGACATTTCATTTGCGATTATATTGTGTGGATTTTATTTGGGAAATGAAATTACCTGGATAAAGGATCGAGTCCGACGGAGCGAGAGTCGATATTCAAATACACTTTTTGGCTGAATGGGCCGAACCCAACGATAGTTGCGGCGGCAATTTGTACCGAATAACTGACACCAGACGTCAAATTAGTCATAATTAGGCTGGTGGCTTGATGAACGGTCGTGTTGATAGCCACCATGGATTTGTTCGCAGGTATGTCCAACCAATTAACCAGCACGTTGTAGCCAGTAATAACACCGTTTTGTAAATGGGCCTCCGGAGGGGACCATTTCAAATGAACTGTGGTGGTATTTAAAATGAACATTTCTATGTTAATTGGAGGACCGTCAGGAACTGTAAAAGAAAATAAAATGTAAGCAAAAATGTAAAAGGCACAGTGAAGATATAAAATGCAAAATATAATCCAGGTATTTACCATCATCCAAAGTTTGAGCGACTCTGGAATTTGACGGCTTCCCCTCGAATTTCTTGTAGAATGGTATGAGGAAAAACTCATATTTTGTGTATTTTCTCAAAGACGTTATTTCATATCCTGAGACATCGTTGGAATGCAAAATAGTTTTCATTTCATACTCCGTCGTTATGTTGTCTAGGGGTCTAAAGTATATGAATAAGCCCTCTAGATAGTAGAAGTTCAGTATTTCCCACATGAGCTTTATAGTTTTAGAGTCTATCGGTGTTGCTTCAATCAGTTCCACAATATTGTCGGTTAGAATGTTATTTCTGAATTCCGTATTATTTGAGAACACTCCGGTTTCCCACAGAGAATTTGAATCGTCACCAATAGTAACAGCATCGGAGACCGGACTCGGACCAGATAGCCCATGGGAGTTTTCTGTCCGTACTATAAACATATAGGTGACCCCAGGTACTAAAGATTTTGCTACGAATTGTGTATGATGGACCCGCCTCGCCAATACTACCCAACCTCTTGAATTCCTTGGAGTGCTATTGCCCGATAATGTTTCTCTAGAAAATACTTCAACTTGATATCCAAGTATTGATGACGATCCTATTTTATTGTTCTGATTCCATGATATAGTAACGCTTGTTTCTGTTATATTGTGTATCAGCGGTTTTGTCGGCGGTCCCGGTAGCGAAGATACATCGGCAGCTCGAAAAAAATGAATGTTCGGATTGATCGGACTATCTACAAGCAACACGCCGCTCCACACATATTTCCCGTGATGTGAGGACGCAACACACGTATAAGTACCGCTGTCTATTTTGTCCAAATCCTTCAATATGAGAGTACCGTCATTAGTAACATTCCGTCTATGATTTTGTATTAATGCTTCCCCTTCGAAATACCAGGCGATGATTGGTTCAGGTGCGCCGACGGCTGTACAGGGGAAAACTGCCATCGATTTTATAGGTAACGTTTGGTTAGAGGGCCCGTTTGTTATGATTGGCGGTGGGCGGTCATCGTCTGACGTCACGGTTAGTTTCCCTCTGACAAACGAACTGCCAGCGAAGTTTACCGCCGAACAAACTATCGTGTTTCCACTATCGTTTTTATTTGTGTCGTTGATTGTTAGTATAGTCACCCCATCTAGTACTGTCGTTGCGTGGTATTTGCCTCTGGATGTTCCGGGGAATATGATTGTTCTATTGCCTTCTACACTCCAGAACATGGTTGGTTCTGGTCTACCGGTGGCAGAACATGTAAATGTTGCCATAGTTCCGGTTTCTACGTTCACTGAACTCGGTCTTAATGTAATCGACGGTGGATCTACAAAACCAAAACAACACATTAATGAAATTGAAAGTAATTCATACAAACACAAAATTAAACTTCATTTCAAGTAGAGCTTAAAGAAAGAAGTAAACGTATCGATATAAAAACGTACCGTATACAGTCAAGTATCCACTAGCGCTCACAGCGCCGACGGAATTGTCAGCTTCACAAGCGTACTCTCCCTCGTCCCCTAGAATAACGTTGTCGAGTCGCAGGCTCCTGTCGTCAAGAACTTTGACGCGGCCGAGTGGCATGTTTCCACCTCCAGCGGTCCTTCGCCACAGCACGTCGGGTAGGGGATCCCCTCCCACTCGGCATTGGAATGTGACGCTGCCCCCAGTCTGCGCCACAACGTCCTCCGGGCCCGTGATTAAGTACGGCTTAACTGCGCAGTGAGAAATGTCTCTCTGAATTACATGACAAAAGAGGTGTTCGCGAGAAATGGCTCACAAATGTCGAGTCGCGAGCAGAAATTACAGAGTTATGAATTGAATTCAACAAATCTTTCCTAGTTGGAAATTCGAGGTACGAAATGAATTGTTACTCACTGTGTATTCTGAGCATGGCAACGGCCGATTCCCTGGTTCCCGCTGCATTCCTGGCGATACATTGATATCTTCCGGCGTCGGTTTGCCTGGCGTCTTGTATTACGAGATTGCCACCGTCGACTAAATGCATCCTGTAACAATAAAGCATAGTTTAGCATTGAAAGTAAACAATTGTTCCAATATTAATAATGAAGCTTTTTATTCCTTCGAACAAAGTGCATAGTAACAAAGTCATTCAAATGTGGGGCGGAATATTTGAATGGGAAATTAACATTTAATAAAGGGTCCGGTGAGTCAGAACTATTGAGATTTTTACTTGATTGCTTGTCGAGCTCTTCAAATATCCCCTTCTTTTATAACTTTGATGTACCTCCCTCTCTGCGTACGGCTGTTAATTATTTTTATGCTCCACCATACGTAACTGCGCGCCCTCAAGATGTGAAGCTCATAAAAATTCATAGAGAGCAAAGTGAAAATTGGCAATAAAACTTTTGAGCGAGATTCAATTCACCGCGTTAAGATTTATCTCATTTTTGAACAATGTTGAGCTAGTTAGTTTTACTTTATCATGTTAAGCGTTTTGGTAGACAGAAAACGTCGATAAATGACTTGGTGAAGTTGGATGCTATGATTAAAATGTCCGGTATAAAACTTTCAATGCAAAATGAAAGCAAAACCATTGTCACATCTTAATCAGGTCTACAAAGGCTCTATAAATACTCTCAGTCACTTAATTACGCCCATTACAAAGTCGCGCTCGTAAAAGAATGTTCGCTCCCGCGGCTAAGATCGCATAAATTACTACCAAGTTTGATTGCCCGTAAACACTGAATAATCAGAATGGAGTGCTAATAGGTACTTATTGTCTTACTTTTGCCGAAAATCCAATGTGGTTTATTAAAGTGACAGGTTTTTTTTTGGAAAAACTTTAACCACGTTATTTTTCACTTGCTCGTTAGATCATCACAGCTTATCAACTCTTTTATTGTTATACACAGCTGTACTTACCATCGAGACACAAACACACCTATAGTATCCTCTTTAGCCCTGATAGTATTTCAATCATTTTAAAGAGCTTCTAAACATTTTCCAAAATAAAGTCCATGTAAAGTTAAAACTAAGTGCTGAGAAGACAATATTCGTTGAAATAAATATTTGAAACTATGCAATTAGTTTTAATCATCTCAAAAACTTTTACATTTGCACTCCATTTGTTCTTACTCCTAGCCTGAACACTTCGGTAGAATGTATGAAGATATCCGATATCAAACGCCGGTTCGAGTAGCTATTCAAGACTATCATGTTTCCAGCATCCCACTTTGCTACCATGAGCACTTACTACCCTCAAATTTGCTTCAAACTACCCTTTATCTCAGGCGGTGTAACTTTGGATAACTTCATGCTCTTTTAAGTTGTAAGTTTGGGATTTGCATGTAATTTTAGATTTGTTGAAATTAGAGTTGAAGCTGAGGTTTTGTTTGAACTTTAATTTGATTCCGTGTTCTTTACTTTTGTTTTCAGTCGTAAAGGAATTTTAGGATAAGATTTACGGTACATGAACCTACGATCCGCAAAGTTAGTAACTTCTTCTTGCGTGTTGACTCTGTCATAATTTTTCGTGTTTCGCCCTTTTTACGTTGGAAAATCATGAAATATCTCCTCTTGAGTAGAGCGGAAGGTCTGTCAGATTCGTACTGACTAAAATTCACGGTATTTCTTCAATAGCTCTTTATATTCCACTGCCACAAGTTACTAGTTTAGATTCGTGTATGAACCTAACTTTCATAAATATTTACAGAGACATATTTTTATGGTTATGCAATATGCTAATAACAAAAATAAGTACTAACCTGGAATCACCATCGAAATGCAGCATCTGTCCGTTTTTCTTCCAGTAGACGGTTGGTTCTGGAGAGCCTCGCGGTGGAGAACACTCCAGTATCACAGTCTCACCCTGGGCCGACTGCGTTGACACCGGTTCCAGTCTGAACTCCTCACGAAGGACTAGAGGAAAATAAGAAAAATTTAAGTATGCAATCCATCCAGAATTCAATACACTATATACAACGATTCGATACACAACGCCCAAAGATTTTTTCGTACTGATGGGCTCCATCAATTTCTCATTTTGTATGAATAATCTTTTTTTTTTCCAAGAATTTTAGAATAAACATTGATCAGTAACATGGGCTGAGGCCCCACGAGAGGTTTTGCGCACTTAACGTTACACGTTGTATAAAATGTAAAAAAAATACAAGTGAAAATGGGTCAGTTAGATTACAACAAACTATAAGGTAGAACCAATCCACTATCTATGACAGAAACGACAAAAAAAGATCATGACAACCCCCATCTACAATTTTCATAGTCAGGCGACTGTGCAATCACGTAAACGGCTAAGCTAATCACACGAACAACTGACCATCTACCCCGAGGTTAAAAGTTCACGTCCCTACATTTTTAAACCGTTTGCCCCACTTACAAATCAAGATAAATCCTGACCCGTGCAAAAAGAAAGCAAGAACCGGTACAATTACAAAATTACTGAATAATTAAGCCTTACCTGCAACATGCAACGTTGCGTTTCTACTCCTGGCTGTTCCATATGGATTGGTGGCTTCACACCAGTATACTCCAGCGTCTGAATGTGCTCTACCATGGGTGGTTCTTAGGAAGAAGAGTCCTCCTGCTGGAAGGAGGCTTCTGTGCGTGTCGGAGACGACGAGTACCCCTCCTTTGTACCATCGAATGGTGGGAGGAGGGGATCCTCCTGCACGGCAGTTGAGGGTTGCTGGTTGGTGGCGCGCTACTGTGACGTCTATGGGTTGTTCTATGATGTAAGGTGCTTCTCCGGTGCTGACGTAGTCATCGCTCATGCCACCGTTTACTGGACCTGTTGAGAACACAATTGTTAGAAAACTCCGAATGTATGGACACGATGGTTAAAGTTATTGAATCAATTTAATTATCGTGTTGCGTTTGTTGGTTTTTGCAAAAGAATCCGGATTCTTTGTCTTTCTTTCGAACATTAGCACAGCTACTTCTCGTCACATCGACCCTAACAATATAAATTACTGTGTAAACACTTATATTCAAGTGTTTATGCAGTAGCGTGTTGGGCAAGCTCGTGAAAGGCGACGTTCGATCCCACCCACTGCAATTTCTCACCAACACACACAAGCTTTATTTTAAAATTTTCCTTAACAAAAGCCCTTTCTAACCTACGGTTTATTTTAATAATAGGTGGAGTATGTCATTTGCAGTTACTCTAAAGCGTCGCACAATAATAATGAGCTATAAACACAGGCTTGCCCAGAGTCTAAGGGTCCCCTTTCGGATGCTGGGGTACCCAAGACCCCACTATTTTACTCTGTTTACAACGAACGCGCAGATGTTAGTTTTTGACACTCGAATTGATGTATGTCTATTGTTACTGCGCGATATTGTAGAGTAGAAAAAATCAACGAAAAAAAATATTCGATACGGTGTCCGATTTTAGCAAAATGAACCTTCATAATCGATATGCGAGTCGATTTCAGAGACGAACTTGTATTTTGCGAACGAAATCAATAGGGATTTACTCTTTTGTGTGTGGTAATTGTGTTTATTTATTCACGTGTCCCACAGTTGTGAATGTGGTACGTTGCAAGGGCTAATCTATAATTGAATCTCCATTCGATTTGCTATCTTTTCGAATTTTGCGTTTACAGCCCTATTTTTATAACGTATTTTTGGAAAGTATATTGGGTGACCTTATTGCGTAAAAGTAATAATATTTATTAGAAAAGAATAAAATGAGATCGAAAGAGGATAATTAACTACGAGTCTTTTGTTATATTTTGTTATTGAACGTTGATACAACAATAAAATAGAGGATTATTTGTGTTTACTTCAATTTTCAATAAAAATCTTGTCGTTTTTTGTCAGCCTTACATTGAATAAAACAATTATTAAAAAATATATAAGACCTGTCAAAAACTCTTAAAAAGTTGAAAAAAAAACTGTCGTCGCGAATGGCGATGGTGACAAAAATAATGGCTGTTTCGCGTGTTTGCATTCTTGTAAAAAGTTTCTTTTATTTTCCATTGTTACGAAAGACGATTTTCTATAACTAAGAAAATAAAAATTGCATGGAAGTCGTATTTACTAATATTTAATTGCTAAAGTTAAACTTTCAGAGTCATAGCACAGAATGAAAATTATACTTTCAACTTTTTTTTTGTATTATGGAAAGCTTTTTTTCTTGCCCTGTTGAACTGCTGAAAAGCTTCATTATTACTATTTAAACTGACAATGTACTTAATTATGTAAATTTTTTTACACTTACAGTTGAAGTAAAACTTACAAAAAAAAAACTGTTGTGCTTCAACGTACCATAAACTGTCACTGCTTGCGACTGTACAACTTTCATTTTTAGCAATACCAAACAAAAATAAGTACTCATAAAAAAATTCTTATTCTTTGAGCGTTCCGGTACTTCTCAAAAAGTCTCTAATTGACTATCACGATACGGAAGCAGGTAAACATTTCTCATCTCCAAATCAGCGAACAAAAATCTCTTTCACAAAAGTCTTTATAAAAAAAAATAACCCATGATAGCAAGTCGCCATAGTTATGAATGGATATAGAGCAAAAAATATTGACCATACCGGCAGTGTGACAGCTATAAATTAAGTGTCGCCATCGTAAAGAACACACCGATATGATACTGTAGATACTAGTGTGGGGCTTTAGAATCAGCGGGTAAGTATGAGCGATTTTGTGGAAGATGGCTTCAGATTTATTGTTGCATTTAGAAGCAGGAAGATTTGGTGGTCAGTGCGTCTTAAATTATAGGTCATGTTAAGGTCAAATTAATCGACCCAGACTGCATGGCTATACTGATATTATCTGTCAAAGCCCAGTGTCAAGATTCCTTTAAGGAAGCCAGTCCAGTAGTGTCAATATGCCTGAAATTTTAATTAGAAGGAAGATAATTTATAATGGCATGAGGTTAAACTTACATTTTTTACCTCAACATAGTTACAAAAGCGTGTTGAGTTGGCAGTTGGCTTAGGAGAAGAGTGCTTTTTGCCTGTGAAACGCTAATAATTATATGTCATCAATGACATTTCTTACGAATTTGGAAAGACTGTATTAGTTCCCTAAGAACTAATACATTCCAAAAGCATGATGACATAATGACAAATAATAATAATCTGAATAATGGTAATATCTAATGGAATTTCAAAGGTTTACTAAATAATAAAAAAGTGTTCGTCTTACAAGCATATCGATACCGGAAATTTCAACTGTCGTAAAGGAAATTTTGCCGAAAATGAGTTATATATTATGCCATATTAGCAACCGCTTCTTTCACAGCCCCACATTCTTAGACGTGCAGAGATAAAAATAAGATTTAGCAGATTGCGACTAACATAAAATATTGTTTATGTTTATCTCGATACGTTACTTTATCGCGCATAAAACTAACTTTATCGCATAGTTGTGCGTTAGAACTCTATGTATCGATTATTACATATTTACTCAATATATCCTTCCTTGGTTTTATGTGTTTGACATAAAGTTTTATTATCGGGCCATATAAACATTAACGTAATTTAAAAATATGATGTGACCTATTTTTAAGATTTATATTGGTTCTGGCTCTTAATTCCCTAAGTCATTTGAAAGATTTGATCTAGTGAATGATAGTAAAATTAGTAATTTACAAGTTTGACTAAAAAAGTTGTTTATAAAAGTTAGGGATCTAAATTACCGGTTTTTAGCATCTTGGAGGAATCGGTCAGTAAAAAAGAAACTCGTATTACTATTTATTAAATGCCATATCATAAAAAAAAATCGTCTGTTCAGCAATGCAAAAAAAAGAATGTAGTAGAATTGACAAAATTATAACCATTTCGAATTCATGTCAGTAAATTACCCCACTGATTTCGTCTGTAGGTACATTCGGAAAAATACTGCCTTACTTACAAGCATGCAACCAAGCACTACATCTTAGTTAGTAACTCTGATAAAATTAATTTAAGTACCTAGTGAAATTGCTACAGCTCGTAAATATCAAGTGTTGCAACTCAAAATATGATATTTATGTCCTACCCACCCACGGAACATGCAAACGCCGCCGGGAGTGACTTTACAACTCACACGCCAGTAGTTATGGCTATTGTTCAAAAATCTTTGTTAAAAAAAGTTCGCGAGGGTGATTCGTGTCCCCTACTAATTTACTACAGGCACATGTCGACACGCGTTGCAAGAGGAAAGTAAATAAAAAAAAATCGGTTATAGAGACATGGCTTTCGCATTTAAGGAGACCGACACGTGGCCAACCAACTCCAAACTATTGCAAGACCGTTTGAACTAATCCGTTAATGTTTTTTGTCGGTCTGAAATTGATAGCTCTCGTATAGACGTGAACTATTAAACTTTTTAGAACATACGATTGCACTCGGTTCAATCGATTTGGGTTTATGGCAATTTAAACTAACGCAACTTTCGATTTTGGTACTTCGATATTGCAATAAAGCTGTCAGTGGGTTCGTTATTCATCAAAGCGAAATTCTCTTTGATCGTTCATAATAAAACTTATTTACGCAGAAAAAATCACATTGCTCCATGTAATTACGTAATTACAGACCGAGTGAACATTTTCAAATGCCCATAACTGTCAGAACTGTCACCCCAAGTAACTTGATAGCCGTTTGAATTTCGAATATCTAATTCTAATGGCAGTGATTGGCTCCCTTAGGAGGTAATCATGATTTTTCGAACGAACACGTGTTCAATTTTGGAACCCTTTGCAATATGATGCGTTTGAAGTTATTAGTTGCCAGTGCATTCGCAATGTTTCAACTGGCTGCACGTAGGTAATTAGTGAGAAATTAAAACATATTTTTCGAACTCGTTTTCGCCTTTGTTCTATCGCCTCTAGGGCGATATTGTGTGAACTTGTTATTGCGAATATTGTACGTCCAATTAATTAATGTAGAGTTTTTTTTTACTTTTAAAAGATAAATGTTAAATATTTATGTAGGAGTACGTTGAGTACGCCATCAAAAAGATTACATTCAAAAGCCATTGAATATATCTCTCAAATAAATCTCGTCCGAAGTGCCCAAAATAAAAACGATAACAATAAAATCCATTATCCAACTTTAGGGTTTTATTAGGAGCGTTTTCACACATCAGACGTAACAGAACACGTGGAACTAACGCCACGTCGGCTCGTACTAAATGAACAACGAACGACACGCTTAATGAAATAACACTTATATTTTACGGTGCAAAAAACACGCACCATGTGCTAAGAATTAGCCCGAACGGATGGACGGATTACTGAAATGTGTTTTTCGTGAGTTACCATGTTTGTCTTGTAAGGCGTTCTTCTAATGTACGAAGGGACAAATTGTTGACACAGTGTCATCTTTCTTAGGGACCGATACCTGGCTAACTGGGGCAGCTATCCATGCAATAAATGACAACGAATTTTGTTGTTGAAGCGCTGCTCTACGAATTTCAACTTTGTTCAGTTGTGCTACACTCTGAATTTGTTTGAAAGTTTCTGGTAAGTTGTAAAGTTTATTTGGTTTCGCTAGGTGTAGCCATTTGACAGGCGTGTTTACGGAAATGCGTCGGCGACAGTCGCGCCGTCTCTAAAGGACGGTTTGTTGTTGTGTTAGATCGCCGCGTGGGCAGATGGAATAACAGATTTTGATACTACACAAAAAGTTGTTAGATTTTAGATATGGCGTTTGTAATGTTGAATCTTTCATGTAGTATTGTGTTAAAACTCCCACATTTATTGTATTTGGAAAGTTACAATACTATATTTTTTAGAAGCTTAGATATGTATCCAAAACGATACAAGACAATAATTTACAAAACATAAAATCCATTCCAGTAAAATCCATAATAGACTAAAAAAACGTAAAGAAAAAAAGGAAAGTTTCAAATAAATAAATCTTCCGTAAAAATCTTCCAATCCTGTTACGAATTGAGTCTCGGAACTCGGTACTAACCTACTTTTATAAAGTCTAAGAAATCTTGAAAAAACAAAATCCAGCGTCCAAAGCGGTCCAAATAGAAGCAAAATAAAAGTAAAAAAACAAAATCGGAAGCCATTATTTAGAACCAGGTACTTCATCCAAAAAAATACAAAAAGGTAGTTTGCAAACTCAAAGTTATCTGATCTTCGAAACAAAAAAGTTGTTGAAAGCAGCTCCTTGCTTACTGATTAGTTAGCGACGACTATATTTAGAAGCAAGATAAAAATCTTGTTGCGATTTTTATAAAACTCTTTAAGACCTTCTGTTTTTCTATTTTATATCTATCTCTAAGCTTAGTTATAATGATATAGATAAAGTGATGATACTGATTTACGCATAAAAATCCTAGGTTTTATGAGAATTTAATAAACAATCTCGATGGGATGAATCTTTTATCTCCCATTTACAACCTCTTGGGGAAGACTTTTTTAATACTTACTTGTGCTCACTCTCATTAATGTACAATCAACAAAGTGGAATTATGACCTACCATAAGCTTATTTTCCTACAGACATTCAAATACAATTAGGTCCACGTTCGCGTAAATATATATATCAATGGTAACGAGTTTGATCTTTGTCAATTTGACGGATTTAAACGATTTGTTGTCAAAATGGGTCATGAGTCATGATTCCACTTTGTCGATTGTATATTGTATATCTTGTATGTTTGTTGCGAAACGTTATGCTTCTGTACGGAATGCTTACAGCTGTGCGTTGTCTGTCAAAGATTTATAAAACTACCAAAGAGAAGAAATCAACATGAAATAATAAATGATTTCATGTTGAAATCTTCTTTTCAAAAAAACTTTTGCTTTCAGTGGGATTTAGGCATAATGGCTGTTTAGTTTAACCCGTAGTTTAATATGCAGAATTGCACAGTTCGTTACACAATAAGTGTCCCATTAATAAAACGGAGATTTCAGTGACTAAGGCAATGAAGACAATGGATAGAATAGGTTATACCTGCAAAGATAAATAGATCAGTTGAGTTTAACCAAAAAGGTACCTATTTTTTATTATTTGTAAAATACAGGGGTTATATTTAAAAGAACGATAAAACTTACTCAAATCAAAAATTTCATTAGTAGCTTTATGCACCAAGGAACTCTTTTAAGTTTACTAAGAAAATGGCGGCTCTAAAATCGAAACATGAATGCAGTTTTTCGGTCATAACTTCACGAACAAAGCTCAATTTACACTGATTTACATCAGGCCCATAAACAACAGGATTTTAAAACTAGAGTTTATTTTTCTAGCTACAAAAAGGACTTGTTTTTTTTTCGATTTATTAAGGGTCACACACACGTGTCAACGTTCATAAATGTCATAGCTTTTAGACCAGCGTTTGAGATACGAACGGTTTTTCAAATGTCGAACAATGACGTTCACTAAACGAACAAGCCCTTTGTATCCACGCAACTTCTTTTTTTGTGTATTTTTGTATGTTGCCAGAATCAATTCTCATGCGGTCTGGATTTCAAATTAGTCTGTTCGAAATTCGAATCTATCGAACTAATTTGGAATTGATGGTTTTATAATGGTAGCCATACACCATAATGCCTATTTGTCAATTCGGCATAAAACTGCCAATTTGCTCAAATAGAATTGAACGTGTATGGGGGTGGAATGCCAATTTGATGGCATGACATGCCAATTTTGATAGGTCATCAAATCGTTTTTGACACAACGTAAAATCGGCAGCAGTGATGCCATCTTAGCAACTTCATAGATAGTTAGCTAATTTTATAAAGGTGCTAGAAAAAAAGCTAAAAAGTGTAACTTGTGGCTAAACTTTTTAGCTACTTTTCTAACACCATTTCAATTCATCATGACATTGAGACTTTCAAAATTAGTCAAGTAGTGTCCCGAGTCAAAAGACAAGATAATGCAACAGTGGCTCATTCTACATATAAATAAGTGGCATTCTGAAGAAATAGTTTAGTTTCGGGTGGAAATAAAAAAAGAAATGAAATTCTTCCGGTGGCAAAATATATTTAAATAAACAAGATACCCTGAATATGAATTTTCAATCTTAAGTAAACTGGGAAAGTAAAGCAGACTCTGTAGAGTAAAATACTGCAAAATCTCTGTAACAAATACAGGGATTATTGTCAGCCGACATCACTGAGAAGTCACTAAAATCCGACCACTCATGACTTTCGGAAATTTCTAGGTACTAATTTTTTAATGCATTTGATGTAATGAAATAGACACTAGCGCCATGTCTAAAGGTCAAGGAGTGGTGGCCAGGGCTGGGGTGCGTTTAAATCTTCAGGCGGTATTTCGCCGGAAAAAATTAAACTAGCGAAGGTTCGCTGAACGGAGTCATAAGTTTCTGTCAATGTTAGTTGTCAAATTCAATTGACAGCTCAGTTTATTGAACAAATAATCAATTTGCCGGTTTAATACAAATCCATAATCCACAAATAATATTTACTCTCTAAAATAAAAATAATATTCGTTTTTACTGCGGATATCGAGCAAAACAACAAAACGTAATGTCAGTCTGACAGCAGGATAAAATATTGCGAGGTAAAAAGGTCGCAATATTTTATCAGTAAATTCCATTTAGTAAAAACTTATCCCAGCGAATGACCGTAAACGGGGCAGATTAAATTTTAGTTAGCTTCATTTTTCACGTCGCGGTGTACTTAAACGGGGTGTTTGACATTTAGGCAGTATAAATTTAAACTGGATAAAGGATATAAACGCAGCCCAGAGTCCTGCATATGGGATCGTTCTGAAACTCGACTTTTTGACAAATATTTATTTTTATTTAAAAATAACCAGTACTAATCCAAATTCAGTGACTAAATAAGAAAATAATTGTACAAAAACGTTAATAATATATAATAGAATTGACTAAAAAAAAAAAACAAATATTCTCCGCATTTCATTTTACATTTAATTTACTAGACAAACGTTTTCGAACGCACCACGTCTAGCATGCGTACTTACCTATCTAGTCTGCGATGCGTACGCAATATAAGACAGTGTTCCCACTTTATAAATATTTTCCCTTTATTTAGGGTAGGGGGGTCCTTTCAAATGTTGGTCATTATTTAAGCGAAAAAATTGTAAAATAAATAAATATATGAAGGTCTTTATGAAATTAACTACCCAAAAACCAACCTTCATGCTTTGTGCTCGTGTAACCCTCTAGGAGGCTAATAGCTAAATAATAAAAAGCAACACTTCTCTGCATTATTATAATTTTTATTTTCGACTTCAATTAAAAAAAAGGCAAAATTTTTCAATGTCAAAATAATCGTGTATTGAAAAGGTGATAATAAAAAAAACTTTTTCAAGAAAAATGTAACCGCCTTCTAAAACAACCACAAAAAATTGTAAAATAATCTACAACTTTTCTTTCGGTTGTCGGTGCCTTTGTTTTTTTTTTCTTTTCATTGTCTTTTAGCCACCGACTTCCGAATGAAAAGTAATTTTGTAGATTGTGGTTGTTTTTGAAGGCGGTTACAGTTTTTTGAAAAAAAAATTTTTTAACTCTTTTTAGTTTAAATATTCAACCCGAATTCTTGTCAAGAACATCATTCTCTTACTTGTGCACTAGAATTTTGTAATCCTTCGCACCGGTAATTACATCGCTCATGTACACAATAAGCTAATAAAATTCCATATCTCAAAAATTACTGACCGATTTCTACCGATTCTGATGAAACTTGCAGTGTTCCCTAAGTTAAATGATACCTCGCACACCAAAAAAAAGCATTACTTAAATCGGACTCAAATTCCGGAGATATGCGAACACAAACTAAATCAATCGATGCCTACTCCTTACTGTTAAGGAGTTGTACCTTCCATCATCAGCTCATCCACCTGAAATGATGATTATCAGATGCAAATACTCGAACAGCTTTAGAAAATATATATAATTGGTACTATCTGCCTATAAAATTTGAAGGAACCCTCGCTTTCCCTGGGATCCTATCACCAGAACCTGACCTGAGATTTTTTTTCCAAATCAGTCCAGGCGTCTTCGAGAAATCGGGGAACATACATAAAAATAAAAAATATTCCGAACTGAGAACCTCCTCCTTTTTTTGAAGTAGGTTAAAAAAAGGTGTCGGAACAGGTAGGTAAGTTAAAACTAAGTATTTATTATACTTACGGGTAAGCCCCGACTCAAACGAGCGTTTTCTTTTGCTGGCACTTTAAAAGCGCTGACGTGTGAACAGATTTTGACTGGCCTGTTGGTCTAGTAGTTAGTGACCCTGACTGATATGCCGGGGGTCGTGGGTTCGATTCCCACTCAGGACAAATCTTTGTGTGATGAGCATGATCATTTGTTCTGTGTCTGGGTGTAATTTATCTATAGTAAGTATGTATTTAAAAATATATAAGTATGTTTTCAGTTTTCTAGTACCCATAACACAAGCCCTGCTTAGCTTGGGACTAAATGGCGTTGTGTGATAGTTGTGGAATATTATTATTATTATACAAGGGAATGCATTTGTTCTATATCGGCGGTTTATTAACGCCCGCAGAAAAAAAAAATTTCGCGCGAATGGCGTCTTAAAAAGTCTAGGTAGGATTAAAAAAACCAGCAACTGCCTGCAGGCACTATTACTACGATTAATGAGTAGTCATTATGACTTTTTTTTCAGATGGGTCTACGAACCAATATCATCAAAATAGTTCAGCGGTTTAGGCGTGAAAGCATAACGAACAAGTGCATTTATACTACACGAATAAGTTAGGATAAAATTGTAAAATCATTTTATTTTTAATTTTAATACCTTTTTAGTAATATTAAAATACGGGCAAAACTGAAATCAGAGGCTGACAATATGGTTACTATGACAACGAATATTCAAATAAAACAATCGATGTGTATCTAAGTAACAAACATCAAACAAAAATACGTTAGGAAATTCAATAAATTAAATTTTTTGGTTCGTTTCAATAAAATCGAGAAGCGTTTAAAATACCTACCTACCTAAGGGAGATCATCATCATCATCGACGACTTTGCTCTGGAAAAATTATATGGAAAACGCGTGGTCCAATTCTGACCCGACTCAATTTAGATTGCCATCGACATGCTAAGAGGATCAGCACAAAATAATCGCAGAACCTGCCATTCTTCAGACATGAATAAGGTGGAAGATAAAACCAGCTGACACAGTGATATACCTAGTGTGAAACCGCTAGGTATTGTACGAGTATGATCAAAATGTTTCCTAATTATTTCATGCAAACAATTTGATACAGAAAGTTGAGAGCCATTGGATCAATGTGTAATTCTTTATCATGGATTTAGGTACTTCGATTAACAAAAAATGTACAATGGATTTACATCTCAGTGAAGTGAAATATCATATTCCTTATTGTTGTTAGTAATAGTTATTTAGTGATTGTGTTTAAATTACAATAATTGTATTTTTCCTATGCTGTTATAACTTACAGAATGTTAATAATATAGGTAAAAGTAAAGTAAGTAAAGTAAAACCAACGACTTTCATTTTGATATGATTTTAATTAAAGCATTTCAAGCAAAGCTAAGCAGCTCTGCCAGAGCAAATATATAAAATATAATTATTTTTGCATGATTTTACTAAAAAGGTGAGTACTGACATAATGAGTAGAGAAAAATAGAAGATTTGATGAATTAGAATAAGGGCAAGAGAACGATGAGACGACGAATCATAAGATTTGTAAATAAAATATAACTATTAATATTTCCCTAAGTATTTATTTTAATAATAAAAGGTTAAAACACTATATATACCTATAATATTAGGTAAACTACCACATATTTTATCATATAATTCAGTGTGTTTTTCTTGCATGATTCACAGAGCAGCAGCGAAATTGAGAATAGGCAATCCTTGCTCTCAGTAGAGTTACTGTCCAAAGATAAAATAATCTGTAAACATGAAGAAATTACCATTAAATTAACCCATTTTTCTAGTGTAAAAAACTTGTAACTAAAATGATACAGCGAAGATGCTGGCTCAGTGATGGCCCTTGCTCGTGAATATTGTAGTTCAGTTAATTTATATTAGTGTGACAGATTCGGACAAAAGTGCACACTATATAGGTATGTTTTTAATCTACCAGTACCTATTAAGGGGTAGAAATGGGTTGTGAGACAGTTTAAACCAATAAACGTAATCAAATTGTTGATTACATTATATGAATTTGTTAGTGATGGTTTTGCATTTAATAGTTGATGTACGTATGTATCATCACATCCTGCATAAACTTATTATAGTAGTAGTAGGTATGGTTAATAATCTTTGGTCATTCCTACCTTATAACTATAGCAAGTCCAAGCTGATAACAGACTGTAGTAGTTTGCTTCTTGGCATACATAAAGTTGGTGGTTTTCTGTTAGTAGAAATCCTGTTTTAAATTCAGTTTTGCACAGATTCAACACATTGAAAGTACTTGGTTGCGTTTATAAAATGATTCGTGCTAAGGGTAAAGGTGTTAAAAAATGAACCGCAGGCATTTCGTGGGCGTACTCGGTATCAAAAACGAAGTCGATTCCAATTTTTTTATTATTCCACCGGAAGAATTTCATTTTTTTTACTTCAACCCAAAACTGAACTATTGCTTCAGAATTCCACTTATTTATTTATGTAGAATTAGCCACTGTTGCGTTATGAGTAGGCATCACTGATGCAGATTTGACGTTGTGTCAAATCAATCTTTACGATAGGCAGTGTGGTGTATGGTGTCTATGGACGAAATGCCGATTTGAAACAATTGCAAGCGTCACATCTATCGTTCACATAGGCAGGATGGTGTATGCCTACTATAAAGTTAATTTAGAATGTTATTCAATCATAAGTATTTTACCTACATGGTTACGGGTGTAAAACTTTCGTATTACTTTTTGGACAAAAATGATTGTTTGATAGTTTTTATGCTTCTAATCGATCATTCACAGATTGGTAATCGTATTGCAGATAAACTTTTATAAAACTTTTTATAAAATGTATGAAACAAAATCGTGTCTCTATCCCTTTGTACTCGGATAGAGCTCCATCGTATATTTTTACTCCAAAATCTAATTTTCCCCTAAAGCCTAAGCCTATCGATGGAAGCTATTGTCGAACAGAGGAAAGTTCATTAAAACTCTGACAAAACATTCAAGGTGATGCGTAAACAATAAACGCAACGTTAAAAAGCAAAGCTATAGTTGTTATATACTTATTTGTAAAATAGCAATTAAAAATGGTCCTGTAAAAATGTAAGCTGTTTGTAATTTCACACTCGATGTCAGGAGCAATGGATAATGTACTTTCTCTCAAAAATAGAAACAACAAACATAAAGTTCAAGGTAAAAGGCCCCTTAAAGCGCAAAATTATTTTTTATGTATCAATTCTATTGGTTGAACAATAGAATATTATATTTTGCGAATATTTTCACGATATTGATAAAGTATGCTATTTATCCTGAACTTTATTACAATTTTCCACTCGCTATTTCACATAATTCATTTCTGAACATAGACCACTTTGGCTATAGATACCTTACCAATGAAATACCACAGAATTTGAAATCAGAACATCTGCTGTATTCACTTCAGACCAATGTCTATTCCAGTGGTTTTCGGTTCAACGGGTAATGCGGCCAGGCCATTGAGATTCCACTTTGGGGGTTATTCCGATACCATCGGTCAACGATTTTATGGGCAATTTGGCTAGCTATTCAGCTTACTTTTCAACAATAGAATCACTTAGTAATATTTTTAAGAAAATTTAGTCGCTTTTACAATCTGTGTAAACTATTAAAGTGCTTCTATGGATTTTGATGTGGTTTTCACATAATGGGGTTTGTAATTTCCAAATTACTGGATCAATAATTATTTTAATTTTATAACAAATAGAGAAACACATAGAAGTTCAAATACTTTCACAAAAACAAGTCATGTCAGAGCTTAAATACAAACCAGTGCGTAAATTGGACCGGGTGGCTAGTCAATAATAATTTTGCCATAAATCTATCACAAAAACTTTCAATAGCACGTCATTTTGATACGCTTCCATTGTATGAATAACTTTTTTACAGTGTATCCGAGTATAAAGCGTTAGTTATAAAAGATAGGCGTCGTTTGACATTAGCTTAACTTCTTTACGCTTTGATGGGTGACACGGGCGAGTTCTATGGGGGTCCGCAAGGGATAGCGGAGCCTTGTTATGATTTAACTGATAATTCAGTCAATTCATAAAACTAGTTATTAGTAACTTGTGTAGTAAGCAATTTCTTAATTTATGCCAGCCTTAAATGATACAGTTTACCGTCAAGTGCCGTAGTCGGTGTATGACCAGTGTGTCATGCACACTCACAACTTGACGACTTGTAAACAAACATAAACTGGATTGTCTATGGCTATATAGCCATTAGGTTTTTCAGTAGTATGTAAAATCACAACATTGTAGTACTATTAGGCAAACAACTACGTGTGTGTTAACATTTATTTGTCGAAATATAAAATTAGAAGACTTTTTCTTAATTATTTGTTAGACTGAAAATTGCACTTCTGTCATCCAATAACTCTATTAAACTGATGTGAACACAAAACGTCTCTTAACATAAAATGCAAAGTGATTTTATTGATCCACTAATTCTATCATTCACTAGCCACAACCTAAATAACTTCCAAAGAGCGGCATTTATCCCTAAAAGTCCGACAATGACCAGACACGGTATTTATATACGGTGTTGATTGTAAAATATGCGATAGACAGATGCGGGATACACATGTGTTTTGTTAACCTAATGAGATTTGTCAATAAGTTACGCTTCCCGCTTTGCATTAGTCCCCGGAGTATCATTTACTGTGTTTATTTGTAAAACACGATTTTTAACGCTTAGAACTAAACTGTGGCTGTGTTTTTTATTGAGTGTGAAGCGGCCCTTACTTTTTTACGTTATTAGGTAACATTTATGAAGTAGAACTTCTGGGGTTGTCGCTTGAAAGAAAACATACGTCGTCGATATAAAAAATAATGAGCAATCTCTTTTTTATTCTTGTTATATTTATGATAGTTATTTCGATACTATGGCAAGTTACAGTGAGTTTTTGAACGGAGTTCAGACTTTTGAAGTTTAAAAAAAAATAAACTTACTAACATAAATGTGAAAGATTTAGATGACATATTATTATGGTATACCGATAGTCTTTTATCCAAGTTTTATGTTTTCATGAGATTCTTTCGAGTATTTCAACACCATTTCGAGTTCGTCTAGCAAACCAAATACAAATTATTCTGTTATGCTGGTTTTGCTAAGGGTTAAGAAGTAATAAAATAAACTAAAACAATTTTTATCGTGTTTCTAAATCAAAGAAAAAAAAAGTTACATTCCTGATTCGATTGTTTGATAAAACCATCGTAACCCCAACCAAGAATAAACCAATTACAAGAACATACAGCTAAATTATCCAAAAGAATCAGTAATGTCAAGGTTCACCTCTATTAGCCTTGGTCCCACGGGGTTGCCATCCCCCACGGATATTTAGTGCCTTGCCGTACCATCTTAGATTTGTGGCAACATTGCCCCGAAAATAACCGTGTCACTCTCTATTGCGTTTATTTATCACAGTTCCGAAAAATGGGGCTGCTTCAAAACGAATTAGAATACGTAAATAGTTTGAATAGAAATTGAATGCTTGCTCTTATTGCCATTTTTATGTTGTGGTGTTGAATATTTTTAAATATCCATCATAATTTTCAAACACAAACAGCTGAAAAAAAGTTATGAAATTTTATGATCCATACCTTTGTTTTTGGTCAATTGAAAACGAGTACCTAAATAATAATAGCACCCTTTTGCTTAATTTGCCGCAGATAGTCCAAATCAAAAGTACAGAACTGTGAGCTGTGTTATAACAATTGAACATGATTTTTTAAGGTTATATTAGTGTAGACGAAATTATATCCTTCTGACGTCAACATATCAATCTTCCCCAACCTGTCAAACTACTTTTGTAATAAATAGTAGCGTCTGTACATGATATAATTTTAGTAGATTCTAGGCAATGGAAAAGAAGAAAGTTTTACCGGCTGAATCATCGTGTAATACGATGAATCATTGGGTTCTCAAAAGACCATTTAATAAAAGCTGCTACATTATATAGAGCCAGCTTTTGCGTAAGATCCAATACCTACTACGGGTGTAAATAGTTCAGGTCCCGCCTACACGTCGGTATTTATGTTATTATGCAAAGTATCACTTCCATCAAGAGGACAAATTGCTTTTGTAGATAGTCCTTCTTGTCTTAAATATTATATTTGATACTATCAATCAAGTAGGTATTATCATAAATAGCCTCCACTAGAAAATGTACGTATACAAATGGTAATTACGTACGAGTATTACATTTAAAAACTTATCACAATAATGTAAAGCTTAAGTATTTTCTTAAATGTAATTTTAATAGTTTGCGGTCAAGAGTATAAACTCAATTCAGTGGTTGAAAATATTCTAGGGGTCTACTTTTTTAGTCTTTTACCGAAGACACGAATACAAATACGGATGAAAGGATGTAACTAAATTCAACCGCCACGACTGAAGTCTTTTTGACACGGGGCGCTAGTGTCTTTGCCATTACAGAAAATTGTAGTACCACTATAGTTTTCCGCTGCTCATGATTGGTGGCGTGGACTCCAAGGAGATATCTATCATTCTTAGTTCGAGCTCGATGTCAAAACGTCTGTAACTTATCCTGAATCCACAGGTTCCGTGCTTAGAGATTAGACTTCCTGCTATTATACATAACAATACTAGAAAAACCCCGTGGCCTATCTGAATAATAGAGAAGTAAAATCAAGTCTTACCTGAGCCGAAGCATATCAGTCCAAGTAAGGATGTCACCACGGTCAGAGTATCCATCGTGGCAGTCTACCACATCTTCAGCTCGACGAGTGATGTTCCTTGATGACGGGCCTCTTCAGCATTTTCTTGCTTTTTTATCATCTGTAACAAAAGAAAATATCATGAGTATTTAGAATATAATTTCAGTTAGCAACACTGTTACATTTTTTGTGTCCGAGTTGCATAATTTCAGTTAGCAAAATTTCTCAGTCTTTGAATCAGTAAAACAGCAGATAGATTAAGGCAATATTTTTAGGTACTCAGCTCAAGTCAAGCTCGACACGCCCTAAATCTCGCTACTGACTGCAGCTGCTGAGCTGGAGTTTGTTTAAAAAGATTTTAGAATTTTCGTAGCGACAAAGTCTACCTGAGCTGATTTGACTTAAGACGAGTGTTGGAATACGGGTATTAGTAGCTAATTAAAATTCGGTACCGAAGCAAGTAGTTACAGCTTGGCAAAAAACTATAGAAAACCGGAAGTCGCCACTGTCTTCTCGGTACCAGCACTTTGAATGTTTTTTTTTTCACTTATTACGTTAGTTTTATGGCACAATAATAAATCTAACAAACCTGCGGTCTTTGTTTACATCAAATATCAAAGATTTTAAAACGTTGTCAGACACAAAAAGATTAGTTCCGTTTCAATCCGTTCTGGCTAAGCTGTAGCTAGATTTTTTTTTTCATATTATTATACAGTATATTTTTTGCTATACAAAGAGTTGAGTTTTAGAAAAATTTCCAGTCACACAGTTCACGTATCCACGTGTAAGCTCCAACAAAGCCATAATTAACTGAACTCCACCTTTTAACGACCCCTAACAAATAACTCCATTTTTCGACCCAAAATAAACACCTTGAACATTTTATTCTAATAGCCGCTCTAACTTTATTAAGTTCATCAGTTTAGGGCCTTTTCCTAATTTACTTTAGTTACACGTTGGATTTCGTAAAACCCCTTACCTACCCCTTTTATTCAATAATGTAACGAGATAACAGGACCCATGGGCTTGGCCCTTGTAAATTTGAGGAGAGGTTCCGGCTGTATTTATTATGAGTTCTTTGGTTGAAAATATTCATCTAGGATTTATTTCTTTCACTGGTGTTAGTGATATCCCAGATAAGCAGGTAAGGGTTATAGTTCGCCAAGATTTGAGTTCAATGTTCATTGTGTAAACGTGATAATATTTTTTTTTTGCGTTGAGATGACCAAGTTAAGGGCTTATTTCTCGTCATTCGGCTCCGAGTGGAGCCTAAAGTACTATACAAACTTGACAGTTATCAAAATCTTACCGGTTCTTTCATTTGTCCTTTAGCGGAAGGTAAAGGACTGCTCAAGAAAAGGGACTTTCTAACTGGTAAAGGTAAAGGACTGGCTGGTAAAGTACTATCTAATAAGTTTACCGCAATGCCCTTGCCTTTTAATGTTTCAATATAAGCGGAAACATTAACCCTTAACTAAGACAATCAAATAATTATGTTTCTGAATTTCTTTATCATCCCAGAGATCTGTAAGTTTCATCTTATCTCACAGGTATGTTTGCATATGAACGTTGTACTGGCATGTTGCCAGCTATACTCGTAAAACGTATGCAACAAAAACTCTTCGCGACAGACGGTCTAAGTGGTGGTGAATACGGTATCAAAAGCCACTTCGTTTTGTAGATTAGTCTGGATATGCAGATAGTCTCCAGTAGTTGTTTTTCTTTAATATACAACATGGGGCAACACTAACGGGAAATGTCGTTGATTTTCGCCATAATAGGTAGTCTTTGTTCGTTTAAACGTCCATCATCGCCATAATTAACGCAATTTCCCGATAAGTGTGTGTTATGTGGTCATAACAATGTGTGTGTTTCCTTCGAAGTTTTAAACAAAAACAAATGCCAGTCAAATGTCATGAACTCTTTCATAATTTCAGTCTGAAATAACCTACTGCAGTGTATGACACCTCCTCTTACTTCTGCCACAATTCCAAGTTCTTACGCCAATCTTATTGAATTATACTTTGAGGTAGTCTTCACAACTAGTATTTGAACGGATCCGTCAACATTCGCTCAAACTTTTATTTTCTTTACAATCATTCAGTGTTTTAGTCAAGTACACCAAACTACAAATCAAACTAAAACCAATAATTCAGACTGAATTGACACATCTGAAATTCTAAGCCACTCAATCATAAAACTTTAAAGGACCGTGGCCACATCTGTGCCAAGTACCACTGGGCCTCCATAATCAAATAACACAAACAAAATATCAAGCTTACTAACGACACTTCTCTTTACATAAAATGTAAACAACTTCATAATATTTATTTGGATTATCAAGAACAGTAAACAGCTGTCACGAAAGATTTGAAACTCTTAAATCTGTCTCAGATGACTCGTTGAAAGTATTTTGTAAGTCAAATATAAACTGAAATATGGGATTCAGCTCGAGTGTTTAGTGTTTTCTGAGCTTGGATTTAGCATATTTATTGCTGTACAGGTCAAGGATTATTTTATACATCAGGACAAAATACTGTCAACATAATGGCCCAAATGCAGAGCAGTGGTGGCCCAGACTTACGAGTTGTAGGTCGTGGGTTCGAATCCCGGCAGGCGCATTACTTTGTGTAATTTATTTCATCACCACTGCTCTCAAAACGGTGAAGGAAAACATCGTGAGGAAACCGGCATGTCCTAGAACCAAAAATTCGAAGACATGTGACATCCACCAATCCGCACTGGGCCCGCGTGGTGGTTTATGGCCCACCCCCTCTCACAGAGAGGAGGCCTGTGTCCCAGCAGTGGGAACATTAATAGGCTGATGATGATGATGATGATGAATGGCCCAAATGTAATTGAGTACGTTCTTAATAAGTGCGTTTTACACTTTACATTATTTTTATGTTATAATTTTGGTTTACATTATATAGGTATAGGTATTTACATTTATAGGTTTCAAAGGAAAACCTGAAGTGTGTCTGGCACATAATTCGTAATTAATTCATACTGAAATCAACTGAAAAATTATTGAAACCACAAACATAAACATGACATTAATTCAACAAACTTGCAGCAACTTTATTTCATCTTAAACATGTTTTAATAGCATGTTTATAAACATTTGAACACCGATCATTGGACATTTACAACATGCAGTTTATTCAATAAATGTCTAAAATTTCAGGAGACGTTTCTGAAATATGTGATGTTTACGAAATCTCACGAAAAGGGGCTACGTGTCGGAAGACATTAAAAACGATGATTATTATTAATTCTGTTTCACGGAGTTTCACCTAATTTTGAAACATATTGGGCAACATTTGGCAATGTTTTATTTATACTAAACGGTTATTTATTGCACATGGAATCTATAACATGTTGTATCTGATGTGAAAAATAACATTGAATTTGGAGTAACACTAAAAGTTATTTGAATTGCTGGAAGAAAATATTTTGAAAGGAAAAACGTGTTCTGGAAAAATACCTTGTTTTATTTACTGTTTGTATTTCCCAGAATTCTATTTCAATAAACAAGGTCTTAAGAAATACTTTGAAGACAAAACTCAGAAACATTTTTCCTCACGATTTCAGAAGAGCTCAAGCTGATTTGTCATGTGTCATTAAATTGTGTATACCAGAAATATCGGTACACTACTGACAAAAAGTAAAGTACATGTTGTTACTTCACAATTTTCACACACACCTTGTGTGTAAGCCGTTAGAAAACTAGAACGAGTGATAAATACATTTTGTATTTAAGTTAGATTGTGTCATATTGTGTCAATTTTGTCCACTGAAATCGCTTTTATAAAAAAGATTCATCCAAAAGAGTTTGAATTTAGTTCTTTTGAAGTCTACAACAGACTTACAGCATTGACCCAGCCCTTCGAGTATTGCAAGCGTAATGATATTATTATAATTTAAAATCTCTCTCTATTTTCAACACAAAAAAAAATCATTTACAAAGTCTTTCAAAAAATGTTATACTCAGACGAATCACCGGTAAGCTATCTGGCAACCGGTCACTAGCCCGGTGTTAAATTAATTAATTTCACTACTTTTCAACGCAAAAAATAAATAACGTATCTACAAAATCTTTCAAACGACAAACAAATCACCAGTACTTCAAGTAAATGAAGCAACTTCATCAACCTGCCCACATAATCCTCCATGAGGCTCTTACTTAGTTAAAACATAATAATCTAGAGTAAGTAAACACTCCGAACCACTTCGAAATTTCGTCGAACTTCAAAATCAATCCGATGATTGACAAGGATGTTTCAATTAAAACTGACAGTCTCTCCATTGATCCAATAATATTGATATGTCTGATTGGTAACAAATATTCAATACAAGTGAAAAGCGTTCGGCTGATCCTTTTATGTCGCAAAGGATTTTGTACTTTAGGGTTTGGGTGATAGGGTTGGATTTTGCTTTGGAAGAGATAAGTGTTAATTTATATTCTGCGGGTATATAATAATATAGTATCAGTGAAAGGATTTGGCGAGTTTACTTGAAATACAAAATGGATGCAGTAGTTATTTATGTGGAGTGACAAAAATAGTTGTTCTTTTAAATAAATTGGTCCCTCAATTTTAAATGTTTTTTTTTTTAACTTATGATAACTCGATATTGGACCTTCTGGCTTCTGGGCACGTTTTGTTTAAAAGTTCAAAAAAAATCTAAATAAGAAACTTTCCACTCCATTAAATTAAAATAAACACATAAAACTTTCATACCTTTCACGAAACAAGAATGATATCACCTAATTTACTGTCTGTTTATTGCCCATACTCCTTTACAATGGACCTATCGAATATATGACCCTGATTTAACTTTTGACTGGTTCAAATTAGTTTATCTGAACTCAAGTGCTCTTGACAACTTCCGTGGTGGGTACCGACCGCTTATTGGCTACATGATTCGATATAATATCGTATCAAATTGTGAATATATTGTTTGATTATATTCAGATTGAGAATTGGGTGTTGGGATGTATTTATCTTGGTTGAAATTTGTTGAACGTATTGAATTTGTAAGTAATAAAGGTTTGCTTATAAAGATAGTGTGTAACGTTTTCATTATTTCTAGTATAGTTTCTAGTAACCCATTGATACAGTATCATCATCATCAGCCTATAATGTTCCCACTACTGGGACACAGCCCTCCTCTCTATGAGAGGGAGTGAGCCATAGACCACAACGCTGGCCCAGTGCAAGTTGGTAGATGTCACGTCTTCGAATTTTTGTTACAGTGTATCAAACTGTATTCGACACTTTCATTTAGAAATGCTCAACAAAGTCTATCCGGACATCGGTAACTGAATACAGTATACAGTTACTCAGTACGTAATACGTTTTATAAGCATTTATGTTGTACGATCGCTTTCGTATTATATTTAGCAGATAATTATGTTGCCAAAACATGAGAAAAAAACGCACTAATTAAGAAGCTATACCCTTTTGAAGTCGGTTAACGATTGGCTTAAGCACATCCTGATATACCCGTGGGATAATTTCTAACCATCACTTGAATGAAAATACGAGCAATATCTATCAAAATATCAACTCATCAAGAAAATTATTTTCTAACTGCAATCATTACCGCATTCACAAAGTCGTACAAAAACCTTCTTCATCTTGTATGTTCATAAAGACGAGCGACTAATGTCTCCGCTATGCAATGCAATTTATTTGTTTCTCGCATATTGTATGCCAGCAACAAAATAAAAACTTGGCTAAAAGACAGTGGAAGTTAGCGTCATTTCGGATTTGAATAAGAGCGCGTTTTGCAATTTTAATTTGTCGGAACTTGGTGTAATTAATGTCGTACATTTTGTGTTTTTCCTTTAGTAATGGGTTTTGCTTGATGAAAATGCGCTGTTTTACTGGTTTTTATGTTTTAGGAAAATGGATGTAAAGGATTTATGCCTAATGATAGCTGAATATAAGTACCTCAGCTGTCCTGTCTCATTATCATCAGAAATTGTATGAGAAATAAGTGTACCTCATACAATTTCTGTTCCATCTTAAACTTATTCTGAAAAAGCGATATAATTGAGTAACATAGTTTCTCGACAATTTGAAGTATTTAAAGATTTTCTAGTCCAATTTTTATTAAACTTGAAAAAATTACTTATATCGAAAGGGGTTTGAAGATTTGTGGCTGGCCGCGATTTCGAAAAAAAACCAAAATGGCGGCAGTGGCATACCTATGCCACGCGCCATAGTAAAATCTTCAAACCCCTTTTATGAAATGAAATTACATAATATATTTTACC
This sequence comes from Agrotis segetum, assembly GCA_036375495.1. Taxonomy (NCBI): domain Eukaryota; kingdom Metazoa; phylum Arthropoda; class Insecta; order Lepidoptera; family Noctuidae; genus Agrotis; species Agrotis segetum. The sequence continues at coordinate 377,715 of JAQSVV010000090.1, read as the reverse complement.
AATTTCTTGATATCATTTATTTTAAACTTCAACAACATCCTCGTATAAAAACAATCAAAATTTTATAACTGGATGTTCCATTTTTTATGTAACATCCGATGTGGAGCACTATGATTGGGGCCATAAGTTATTCTTTCGAAAATGTTATGATATCAAAATCTCCTATAAAAAGATGTTGCGCCCAAGATATGAGATACCGACGACTGGTTGTAAATACAAGGATTAAGGATTTTTATTGGGTTGTGTAACCGTTTTAATTGGTAAGAGCATAAGCATACTTAAAAGTTATAAAAAAAACGTAAGATTAAAAACCGGCCAAGTGCGTGTCGGGCCACGCACAGTGTAGGGTTCCGTAGTTGCCCATCAAAATACTTCTGCGAACTAACAAAACTGATTCGCTGAGTTTAATTTTAAAAAGAACAATTTTCAAAATCGGTCCAGGAGTCTTTGAGAAATCGGGGAAAATACATTAAAAAAAAATTACGACGAATTTAGAACCTCCTCCTTTTTGAAGTTAGTTAAAAATAGTTGACGATAAAAACCTATCTATCTCCAAAAAACATACCGTAAAAACATACCTATAAGGCCCATACCTCACCGGGATGCCATGGCGACGTAGCTAGCAACGTCGCCAACTAGTTCTGATAGAGATGTATGACGGTTAACTCACTTGGCGACCAACTGGCGACTCTGGCGGCCCATAGAAAATAGTTGGCGACGTCGCTGGCTACGTCGCCATGGCATCTTGGTGAGGTTTGTCCAATAAAGTTGAAAAACTGACATTTGCAGTTGTCTCCAATACATTTTGTTTAAGAAAATATGATAATCAAGTACATTTTATAAGTTGGTCGAATATTACTCGTAAAGTTGTAAAGCCCACTTAGTCATGATAATTTTCTTTTAAACTTCGTTATATATACTACTATTGTGAATTTTTTCACACCCCCAAACATAACCGCTTAGCTGGTAGAGGGGGGGACACTCGAGTCGAGCAAAATTTAGCACTTTAAAGCTAAATATTTTTTAAAACGAATTTTTTATAAAAAAATTGTTAATCGAAACTCACTTTATTTTTTAAAGATCTATTTAATGATACCCCACACTAAGGGGTACGCGAGAAAAAAAAAATCTTACTTTACGTGTAAGTACTGGAGGTACCCTAAAAAAAAAAATTTTACGAGATTTAATTTTACCACTTTTTTGGCACAGCAAATCCGTATATTTACACCAAATTACAGCTCTCTAGGACAGTGCGTCTCTGAGCTAAACTGCGGACAGACGGACGGACGGACGGACGGACGGACGGACGGACGGACGGACGGACGGACGGACATGGCGAAACTATAAGGGTTCCTTGTTGACTACGGAACCCTAAAAATGTATGAACGATGAGAAGTGTTAGCCAGATTTTGTGACGAAAGTATGAGAAATTAAAGGCTTTGAGGCATACGTAGCTGAGTGATTCACAGCGCAGTCTCTCAAAGAGATGAGGCATGTCTCAACAGAAGCAATTGTAACATTATAACCTAAATAGTTCGGAGCTTGTAGGTTGAGCAAGTAAAGGCCACGACAGAAGCTCGAATAAATTGATTCATTAAGAGGATCGTCTACCGAGCGCTCGACCATACTAAAAGAGAAAACGTTTTCCTACCCCTAAATGATATCCTATCTCTATGATGTTTTAGAATGCTTCTGACACGATCGTCATAATGGCTGCTACACACCACATTACGAAAAATCGTTACGATTGGACCGTGCAGTCCAAACTACAACAATAAATTTACAAATGTGTTTATGAGAACTAGATCACTAGTGTGGGCACTACGAAACTGTGCAGTTTAAACTGTACCTTCTAATCGTCACGTGTGTAGCAACTAGCAGCAATAAGAACAACGCTTGTGCAAAATAAATATATTTAACAACTGCCTTTAATTAAGACAGAGATACACAATCATCATAAAATATTTAATAATTATTTTTGACGCTAATTTCTCTTGTGCCTTTCCTACTTCTACAAACTATCTATAATTTTTAAACTAGACAGAGTTCGTCATATGCGATAGGTAAATAAAAAAAAAAAAACTTTGCATGACTTACGTAAGCAACATGCTAAAAATACCAAAAAAACGTCGCATAACTTATAGGAAGCCCCAATAAAGCCAGAAACACACTATAACGGATGCAATCCAGTTTAACGATACATTACCCAGCTATGGGAAACGGTTAACTTCCAATAAACCTGATTGTATCAAAATAGACGCAACACTATGCCCAGTAATCACGTACATTAGTTCATTATCGTGATGGATAATCCAACTGTTTGGAATACAATCAGGAATCGGTTACTGTGTAGTATCGACTGGCCATCATTTAGAAGTAATTTTGTATGTTTCAGTAGACTTATATTTAGGTTATTCTTTTGTGAAAGATGATTTTGTTTTTCTTTATTTTATTTATTTATTTATATTACCTAGTGTGCTCTTGATGGCTAGTCAAATAATCGCTTTTCTCTTTTTTCTTCCCTTCTTTTTTTCTTAGAGAAAAATTTGTCCATTGCTTTATTGGTTTTAAGAAAATTGAGGTTGTGGTCAGTTAGTTGATATTAGTGGCATCTAATAAATTAATGGACTCTATGTTTACCAATTATCCTTTTAAGAGTCACGCAATCCTAATGAACATGGACCTTTTGAAAAAAACTTGGGTAAGAAATAATGTTTTTGAGTTTCAGCATAATTTGTTTATTTATCATTCTTAACTTTACTGTAGAATGATTTAGCTTTAGCATATCACTTAAACATGACAATATTTTGTAATTATTAGAATACTGAAATCATTTCGATGTTTTATTGCATTTCAGGGTTACATTTTGGATCAAATCACAAGGTGAAACTAACTCTAAAACAAATATTTTTTTAATTCTCTAAAAGCACCCCGCGATAAATTACCAAACCCCCATTAAATATATACACAGTGGGTTCTAAAAACAATCAAAAGCCCAAAAATATATAAAAATACCCACTCTATAAGATTCTCACGAAACTCAACATATGTATGCTTCTACGCATATGCCATGCTCATGCTCATGCGTCTAGACATTGAACGAAAACAAACGCTCCAAGGTTAAGTTTATAATTTATGGCCACTTAAGTGATGACGGGTCACTGGTTGAAAATCATTATCAGCTAAATAAACAATGGTCTCTTTGGTGGCTACCATTCAGAAACTGTATCGTAAAAGGAATTAAGATATTTATTTTACGATACTTAATTTTATGTATTGTAGTTGAACTTTCAAACGGTTTCTTTTACAGAGACCCTTTTATTTCAGTGTGGCTATAAATAAATTAATAATGCGTTGTGTGTTTCGATAAGAGACCTTCATAAAAGAATGCTGGTTTTTCAAAGTGATAATTTCTCAAAACATATTTTTTCTAGCAGTTTGGTATTTGAGAAGTTTCACACAATGCGTGGGTGTTCGATAATGCGATCTCGAAAATTACTTAGAAAAACATTCCATCATAGTGCCACAATATTTTCGTTCCACGTAGATGTGACAACATCCATAGTTACTTGTGACGACACTTAAAGACATAATGACACTGTTGACATTTCTACTTTCCAGGCGCGACCCAGAGATAGCTTTAGCAAACGTACTAAATGGTTGGACTTCAGAAATTCTGTTTACTCTTCACATAGTTACTTCGAAAACATTGTATGCAGAACCCGTTTATGTAGCGCACCTCGACATCGAATCCCTAAAATATCACCAGAATTTGCCCGCGCTTTCGAAGCGTAATATTTACTGAACACGGCCTTATAAGTCATGTCGTAACAACATAACATAATATGAAAATATTTTGACTGCAACCTTTAAGTTTATAGGTAAGTCTCACGAAACCTGCGCGCTCGCACGATCACACGCGGTTGCCGTAACGTGGTGGGTGTTATTATAAAAATAAATGAAAACATCCACTGAATAATATTTGTTTTGGAGGGCTCAACGGCGGGCGGAGGCGTGGACCCACACAAAGAGGGATTGATCGCTCCAAACTTGTAAAATATTAACCGCTCCACTTTCGGAATTGATTAATTGTCAGTTGTGCGTACAAAACGCGAGTGCCTGTTCCAATTTAAGAACAGTCCCAAATGTCTGTTTGTCGACGGCGCAGCTAGTTTTTTAATTGCTGGTACCATCAATCGCTCAGCCGACGTTGATTTACAAGCTAACGATCCGTCTTAATGGACAATTGGAATTCAAAATAGACGTTTCGTGTGAAAAGAGTTTGACAAGGGACGATTAGTTTTTTGGGCATTTGCGACATGGTAAGTAGAGTATTGTCAATGCGTCGGTGCTCGGTGCGTACAGTCGAAATTGCACAAGTTTTTACGAAACTTTTGTACAATGCGCGTCTCGTCGTTCACAATGGTATATTTTTGTTCGTGCGGTCGGTACTGACAGTTCGCGTGATGTATTGGGCTCGGGCAGAGGATTATTTTTACCCATTTCACGAAGTTTGCATGCATCTATTGTGAACGGCGGAAGCGGCTTTACAAAGCGCCCGAAAGATTATTGTTAAGAGGGAATTTGGGATGCTCGTGAATGATTGGGGGATTTGAAATATAATATTTTGCAACGGATAATCAGCTTTGGTTGTTTGTTTTGGTAAATTGCCGGAGTTAGGTTCAAATAAATTCTAAGGCAGGTTTTTCGAAGTTCGGAATTAAGTGACCGCCCATCGAATCTTTACCTATATTATTTATGATACGCGTGATTATCTGCGGGTAATAACAATCTAATGTAAAAAAATGATTAATTACACTTAGATAGGTGAAAATGTCGGCACAATACCAGCAATAAATAAAGCTTATCCCTGTATTACAGGCAACAATTCCCAAAAAAACCCTAGAGCATCCCGTCAAACTTGGTAAGTAAATAAAAGGAGATTATTAGCGGAGGCGTCAAAGAAAACTTGTCGACTAACAAAAAATCAACAATAGGGGACAAACTTAACACCCTCAACTTTAGTTAGAGCTAAAGTTTTGTCATGTTGGTACAAAAATGGCGTCGATGACGCACCTGGGACAATGTTCATTTTTTTATTCTTTAGTCCTTTGGGTTTGTTTTGTAGTTTTTGTAAAAAATAAATCGCCCATGAAAATGTCGTGACTGTTGTGTCATACACGACTTTTTTGCAAGGCCCGGGTAATGCATTCTTTGAGAGAAATGTCATATTTTTTGCAGATACTTTATAGGTAAAAATATTATTGTTAACATGATAATTATTATCTGAGTATTATTATTATGCAATACATTTACATTATTATTTTTTTAGTTTTTCTCATATTTATGAAACACTTCAAACACGAGCAATCATCGCTTTGAATTTTTATTAATTTTATAATCTGTAAACTGTGTTTAATCGCATTGCGAATCACCAAACATAAAATTTAATTGTCACAGAAAATAAATAACTTCTCCACATATTAAAACATGAAAGACACGCATAACCACCAATCCTAGCGCCATAGTGTCTCGAGACATAAATATTATAAATAAAGTTTGCCAACTTTGAAGTCGCCATGACCTGTCAAAATGTCTAAAGGAGCCAAAGTTTATGTTATTATGTTGGTACCGATCAAAGTTCTGGATTCCTTTGCGGTAGCTTGTGAAACTGCACCGTGATAAATGTATATGAAGAATTTTACGATATAGTTTTATTTTTATTAGGTTGCGACACCTTGATTGACGACTCAACGGCTTTAAAGTTTATAATTTGTATTTTATTATCGTAGAGCTTTTCTCGATGTTGTGTGAAAGCTTTACTTGTGATTTATACTTTACTTTTATATTTATACTTACAATTAGTAGATATCTATTCATATACCTAATGAGCTACTAAACTTTATCTTTGTGAATTCAGAATGCCAATCAATGTTAAGAAATTAAGAAAAAATGAGCAGTATTTTTAAATTATTTTTTCATTAAAATATAAACTATGAGTATGGTATTTTTGGGTAGTAATTAATTTAATTGATACAGGCACTTACAATACTATCAATACAATTTAAAAGGCGTTCCAAAATTCAAATATATATATTTGAAAAAATATAAGAGCATATTTTCAAAGATGACTAAAAATAATAAGTACTAAAAGGTAAACAACAAACTTCCATATCAGGAGTTTCCAATTTTACCACAGAATGCAATTCAATTAGCATTTAATTAGCGCAGTAAGTACTCAAATTAATACATTACATATTATTAATAACATGTTTATTGATTTCACAAAATGGCACTCATTGAGTCATTTCACGGCTCAACAGACCTCTAGTGATATGGGAATGTGACGCAGAATTAATATAAAGATAAACTTTAGTAAATTAATAGGTTATGATAACCTACAGGAGTCAGACAGGATTATCTATTCTATGGTTATCGTGACATTCTTGATCCGTTTTGTTACGAAATTGTTGTCGATGGTAATGTAAATAATTGCTTTGTTTAAATAGATAAAGATATAGACGATGTGGGATACCTAGTTTTTAATATTATATAACTGAGCATCACGATTGTGATCCCCGAAGAACTATTCAGCTATACTTACATATAATTTAATTATATACCTTACATTGCTCTCACATATTTCCAGTAGTGTTTTAAGTCTTACGTATTATTGAGGAGCTCGTGACTAAATAATTACAGGCGTAAGAACCATTCTTCCGGGTTAAGCCGAGCTTGCTGAGGTTGGTCTGTGAATGGGTGACCATCTGTCATAGCGAGTTTGCTCCGTGCCTCGGAAAGCACGCATCATATTTTGTAGATCTTCGACAGTTGTTACTGTTACTCAGAAGCTCTAAAGTCTGACAACCAGTCTTACCATGGGGTATCGTATTTCCCAGTTACTGGGTTGTGGAGGTCCGATAAGCAGTCGCTCCATGTAAAATACTGATATTAAGCTGAGTCTGGTTCGACTGGAAGCCGACCCCAATATAGTTGGGAAAAGGCTAGGCAGATGATGTTTAAGTCTTACGTATTATGAAGCTAAGCTATTGTAATCAACCGGGAACTAATCCAGACTCAATGGCAGCTACTGATAAATTCGTCATGGAAAAATCTTTACACGATGATAATCAAACCTGGGATTTCATGCTCAGCAGTCATCATCACATGTATGTAAAAAAGTCGTTCAAGTACAGCCAGGGCAATAAGTTTGATTGAAAGCTGAGGCTCTTAATCAATTCATCATTTTATTGTCGTTTCTCACAACTAAAGTATTAGCACAAGATTTGAAATACACATACAGCGTACTTGAATTACGGACGTTATTGTAAAGAACATGAACAAGAAACCCCGCTAAAAATCCCTTAAACTATAACTAGATATAAATAAACAAATGTCATTTAAAAGCTAATAAACTAAAATTAATAGCACCCAAAATTCACTTAAAAAGGTGTCTACGTCCAAAAGATAGAATGCAAGCTCCTAGCCCATTCTTTATCTACTAAACCTTTTAATGGTTTAAAAATTCACCAACTGCACCTGCTATTGTTTTAAATTCCCATGGGAACTTTAATTTTTCCCGGACGTTTTAGTGTATGATAATGGTCATCTGGAAGTTATAATGTTGTATTGGGATCTATGAAAGTGTGTTTATGATTCTATCACGTAGATAAAGTTTTTCAATTATTTTATGAGATTAAAAAATCTACACTATTTTTTTTTTAAAAATGGTGTAGGTTTTTTAAAGTTATGTTTAATAAAATGCAAAATAGTATCTCATAATTTGGAAAATAAATTAAATAAACGATTTGTAGTTATGTATTTATAATTAAAAATTCATTTATCGCTGCCAAAATCTTGAAGTAAAGTAAATTAAAACATTAACTTTACTACCCAAAACATTTTGAAGCAAGAAATTAAGAATTTTCATTTCAAATCGTTAAACAAGTGTAGGTGAAATAAAACCATTTCTTTACGACACGTCTGTGAGTTCAGCCAAGTGAAACCGGCATATAAATAAATGAAAATATTTCTCAGTTTCGGACTTAGTCATAAGGTGTAAAAGTTAAGACCAATTGTGTGAGACAATGGTTTGGTCTTGTTCCAACGTTGAGGAATTTGTTCAAATGGTTTAATCGTAGGTTTAATTAAAAGCATAGCTAAGAAGAACATTAGTTTGCTAACAAAAAACTTTAAAAAATCTGTTAGAAACTTTACTGTTCTAAATTTTACATACGTTACGTATGTACGTAAGTACTTATATTACCTACGTATTTTTAAAGTATTTTATATATTTTAGTTTATATATTTACGTATTTTATAAGTAACAAGAAGCAAACATCTAAAATTGGTAGGTAAGTTAAATTATTTAAAAGGCTTAACGTTACCTGTTTTATAAACAATTTTTGTTTTTTTGTTAGAACAGAAAATCACTTTAAATTCATTTTTATTTCAATTTTATTGCCGCTTTGTGGTATTTACGATAACCCTTTAGACCAGCAACTGCGGTTTACCACAACACGGTGAGCCATAATAAATTAACGACAAACAAGTCTTGAAAGCAAAGCAAACAAAAATTAGGTTACTATAATAAATTGCACACTTCGCGTGCACCATTTATGGCTTTTTAATTTTAATAACCATGTAGAACTATATCGGAGCTATTCACACAATTTACATGAGAACATGTAATATGCAAAATACTCGATATAAAATGTAAGGTGGTGTGTTCACCGGCGCGCGGCGTTGCACGAGGCAAGCGGGCAAGGCACCAAGGCAGCTGTGTGTGTAAATCTCTCGGGCCGTCAATAAAATTCTGAATAATTTGACTCTCGAGTCTCGCCCAACGCCCTCGGCCAAGTGTCAAATTTTCCACGTCATTAAACCGTGCCTTTTAACTTTAAAATTAGAGTTTTAAAAATTTACAAGCGTTTTTGATTCGCTCCGGTCTCGTAATCAATCTAAATCGTGTAACGATGGCTTGCGAAATTGGATGTTTATTATTAATTGGGGATTCAATTTTGATGGAGGTAAATTTATTTTATACATAAAATGTAGACAAAAAAAACTTTTGTGAATCAACTGCTTATAACCATAATCATTATTGACGCGCACATCATCCAAAATTGACGTAATTTCTAACATGATTTACAGCCGGTAATTATGAACGACGTACAAATTCTCTCCAATCAGAATGTCTGACATTCCCAGCGATAGGGTACAAAATATAAAATCGAGTTCCGCGAAACTCCCGCCTTTGATGTACAGGAATTTCTCGAGTTAGCGGTTGATTCATCGCAGTGTATATTTTTGGCGCCTGAACCCATGACTTTACGTGTGCGCGTGGCGAAAGCGCGGTTACATTTGTTTTGCCAAGACGAGCAGTTATACACGCCGCAACGATTAAACAGCCATGAAGCATTGCTCAATGTTTGACCACATGTTTCTACCATCATCGCACCACGCGCGCTATCAAAATATTGACCCTCTTATCCGCAGCGCGCTGTACGCACTTTATACAAGTGTGTCCACCTCCTTATTTGCTTACCCTATTAGCAGGCACTTAATGTCCAGGCATGCGGCATTAAAAATATTGATTTAAGTGGCGTCTATACGGCAACAATGAAAAGAATTTCCTCTTATCACACGAATTATGACCAATTACGGCTACCTACTAGTTTTTTGTTCTGTCGAAGCTCCAAATCGGCTCGTTAGGGTCATTTATTTAGGATCATTTTTTGTTAAAAAGGGACATGCTTAACCCTAAAGGGTGGGCTGTAACAATTAAGGAGCCGTTAGAGTTAAAAAATGTCACCCTTTCAAAGGCTCTTCGCGTTTGCAGTGTCCAAAAAAGTGGACACTTTTTTATCACCTGGGTTGGAAGTCACAAAATGTTTATCGCCACTCGACGGCATGTTGATTTATGTTTCCACCCTAAACGGGGACCCGACCGAAATGAATTAGATTGTTTAATTGGTCATTTATTTTCGATGATAACGTTGGTCGCGGCGCTGAGTGATTTGAGGTCACTGGAGTGGTGCTCCAACGAAAATCAAATATGATTTAATATTTTTTCTGAACCGATTTTTAAAGTATAAAAGCTTAATGCACGGAGATAATAAAATAAATTTAGGCATCAGCTGTTGATCTAACATGAGATTTATTACACATAATTGCTATGAGGAGCACGGTATCTCATGTATTATGGATTATGCCGGAGAAATATGGTGTGTAAGACAAAAGGTAAAAGCGCTTACATAAAAACTGGCTAATGACCGCCCCACACTTTCCTTAGCCCACCCGTGACGTAAAAATTAAAGGCTTATCTTAAAATTATGCTTAATTGAAGGGTCTAAAATACGGATTGAATTTCAAAGGGTTTGATTGATAGCTTTTTACCTTAGCGTAGTGTTTCCGATAATGGTGCATGTTTAAATTCTGGAATTTATTAGCCTAATTATCATAAGATAAGTTACAGAGCACGGTCTGTGGACCAATAAAAATGAAGGTGTTTAAATTAGAGAAACAATAAAATTTTAAACAAAATTTTGTTTTGAAAAGTATGACCATGACCAGCTCAAAATATGAAACTAGTCTAAATAAAAAAATATTGCAACATAATTATATATATGCACGCTAAAACCAGACCAATCTAAATTCTCTTTATCGATGAAACTGATGGAACATAAACCAAATTAATAATTTAATGCAAAAGCCTCGTTACACATAATTATATTATTCTATCCAAATGAAAATTGAAATCTAAATGAAAGCACACATTCAAAATTCATGCGGAATTTCACAAACGCAATACGGTGTACAATATCACAGAGTAGCTATGTAACAGAGACTTAACTCCACACAACAACGTTGTGACTGTGAGAACACTCGGCTACAACCACGTAAGTAGCGCAAAAGTATCGCTATCACAAAAGTATGAAGCTGGCACTCTGTTAGATATCTTACTCAGGGGTTATAATATGAGGCATTCGCGATATATTTACAGAACTCTACACCACATCACATGAAAACAAATCCTACTCAAGTACTTCTTTAGACCATTAAATGACAAACGTTCAAACATTACACTTGCTTTAAGGCGGAGGCTACATTAGGAACCGATTTGCGAAGTGACTGAAGTGAAATGAGTTGCTCATGGTTTCGATGTACTGTGTAGCCTAGAGCGGGTACATATTGGGCGTTTTGAAACACGCGCTTTGTTAACGCGCGTTTTATGAACCCCGAATTTCAAGCGCGCGTCAATCGCGCTTTCACATTTTTTTGATAGAACTCGCGGTGCTTGGGCGTCAGCTGCGCGTTTTAAGATACATGGGCCATTTTGTTGTACTATTACAACGCGTGCTTTTGTGTAGAGAAGACGCATTTTTCGAAAATGAAGGCCTAGCATTTCAATACTGATTTCTTTAAGCGCGCGAGCTGAACGCCGTGCTAAGCGCGGTGTGTTAAGACATTAGCTACTTTTTAAGAACGCGATTTCGTCACTGGCGGTGCCTCGTGGCGTGTTTCAAACACCGTTGATCGCACCGCTCACTGCCCTGCGCTAAGACACCGCACACAGCGGCAAGGCATTTATGTGAGCATTCATTTATTTGTTTTAATCGCTCACGTGTCGCAAATCGCGGCCTAATGTATTAGTCTCGCCTATGAAATACAACTCAAGTTTTTATTTATATGAAGCCGACTATTTTTGCTTTGAGTAAAAGCTTTGCTCTACATGAGACATTATTATGTTACTGAGTATTTGTACAAGTTATTAAATTTTTAATGTCGGACTTTCTATTGTTTCTGACTTAGAACTAATCACTTTTGAAACACTAGACACGCAACGTTAGTATTGCAAAAGCAACATGCTATAAAACCTGGGTTGTAAAGTTTAGTGCGGTAGCTAGTGTGTGGGTCACTCTTTTTGTCAGCTCTACGATATTAAAACTTATCACAAAGTATTACAGTAAAATATACAATTTTTTTTTGAGAATTTGTAGATACATGCATTACTCTTTCACGCAAAAACTACTCAACGGATATGGATGTTTGGAACAGAGATTGTCTTTTAATAAAACTATTTTAGCAGATTATATACTTTTTTATTCCAGTATTACGTACCCATTTTAGAAAAACACGGGTGAAGCCGCTGGCAAGAGTTACTAGTGTGTACGTAATCAAAATATCACTTATCTCAAGCTTTTATCTTTTTTTATACGACAGCCAAGTAACAATAAAAAGCAAAAGAATCATTCTCGCACAGTTGGTTCGAATATTATTTGATAGATCATTAACATTATCAAGCATAATGCTACAAGTTACACACACAGTCGTCCCTTGCATATTTCAACTATGAAAATACCTACTTATCGGAATTATGGATAAACTACAGTGTAAAAAGAAAAGATCAGATTTTGATCAAATTCCAACTAAAATTGTATCATACCAAAAATTCAAAAAAGTACACAATGCAGCAAAAAAATAAAATTACACGCAAATGTTTCCTCCTATCTTCTAACCCTACTATAAGCAGCATCTGTATGCGAGAACTAAACTAAAAAAAAACAGACAACATTTTTTCTCTACGCCCAAAAAGGTTTCAGAGCCGTAATCAAATCCTGTTAATATTCAGGGCTCCGGTTTCAAGCAATGCTTTATGAATTCGGTTTAGAGATTCCATTATGTTATTTATGGCTCGAATCGACCGGTATTTATGGCACAACTAATTAGGAACATTTGCATTTTAGTGTTTGTTTTCCCACAGTGCGTTTATTTCCTGTTTTTGTCTGTGTGTGTGTTTTTTTCCTTGCGGATTAAGCTTAAATAATGGCGGTAATCTGATTTAGATTTTGTTTGGTTAGGTGTGAAATGGATTTGTTATCGAAAATAAATTGTGTTGTGATAAATCACAAGTCATTAATGGGGAACGTATTTTGCAAGCACAACTGAAAACATTTCAACCTGTCGTAGAGTCAATAAAATATATTGTTCTAAGTTTCAATGTCTACGTATCAATTTCTTTGGCAATTAACATACTGCCAAAGAGTGCTTACAGGCAGCATTTAGCACGCATAAACCATACAAAAACAAAAAAGTTTAAAACAGCCAGAATGCATACCTATGTTGTCGACTGACTGTAAAATGAACAACAAAAAACATACACCTATTGGTACATGCTGCTAGCGACCTGTACCATTATGTACCATAGTCAGATATTTTGGGTAAACGCAACAGAATATTAAATAACTCGACGCTACCAAAACACTACATAAAGTGCTCTCCAGCTGAAAACAACAATACCACGTGAAATAAGCCCTGAATGAAACAGTTTATTAACACAAAACCTCCACATTTAAGTCGGAAACAATGGAGCACATTGTTCGTACAATACTCGCACTATTCTCCCTCCTAATTCCTTAAATCTCCTAAATGAGGGCCGCTTGAGTGATCCGTGAATTTCAATACAAACAAGAAACTATCGTTTTAATTGGTTCAACAAAAACTGCCACTCAGAAGTATAAAGGTTTACAACAACAGATGTTCGAACAAAGAGCGCTCTTTTACGATGTTTTGCTACAAGACGTTTAAGAAAACGCATGTGTTTTTCTTGAAAGGTTTTTTGTGAAATTCTGTTAGCAAAATGGTCTTGTTGAGTTTGAAGTAGCCTACTTTAGTCTCGTACTTTTAGCAAGCGAGACTGTTTTTGTAGCTGTGTTTGTTTTTATATGTGGAGCTAGGTACAACGATATTACCTATCTTATTAAAACGGTGGAAATTTGCCCTTCGCTAAAGTTGTAAGTTGTTCCTCCATGAAAGTGCCGACGCACAAATTAATAGAGGTAAGGAAAATAATAGGATAAATTAATGTGATAGTGAATTGAGTAAAAAGATTTAAAATTTCAAAATGGAAAAGAGCTTTTGTTAGTTTTTACTTTAAAAGTTTCTGGAACCACACATTTAAGCTTAGTCGGTTAGTACTTTTGAGCGACAAACGGTTTCGATATAATGTGTTAAACATGAATACAGCTTACTTGTTTTGGTACAATTTTGCAGCAAAAAGTGACTGCTGAAACGACGAATAATAAAATGCATGTAGAGGAAGGAAATATAGTGTGCCGCAACACACTACATATTAAATTTTGGACAAATTTAAAGAGTATAATGATGATTGTTAAAGCACAACGTTTAAAATGTTAACGTGACAAAAGCAACAGCAAAATTAAAGTAGCCATCACACTGTTCAGTGTTCAATTCCACTCACAGAAGCCCACTTCATAAAGGTTCACTCATTATCACAACCCAGGATCAGCAGCCGAGACAAATTCAATAGAGCCCCATAATTCTCGCGAAATAGCCGAGAAAACTCTGCCCAACATCAATGGGGCGAATGGACAAAATGGAGATGGCCATCGGATGTGGGTGGGAATGAGACAGTTAATTCTAATTATGACCGTATTGTGTGGCGAAATTTTATTGCTATCTCATTCTCGCTCATTACGTTCGTCGGTCGGTAATTGTGTTCTATTGTCCTGTTCGGCAGACGAAAGTTTTTTTCTGTGAACCGTGTGAATCTGGGACAGGGGTCGTAATTTGCGTGGAGAATCGCTGACTCTGGATTTAATGGTTTTGGATTTGAAGTGGCACTGATTTTAGTTTCCATTGATTTCTGTTTGGTCATGGAGCTGGGAAATTGGGGTGCAGCTTGGCTAGATTTTAATTAAATAATTTTAGAATACTTTATTATTACATGAATGTTTTTACAGAAGATGCAAGAATATTGGAAACTTTATATTCACGGAAAAAAACTAGTCCTAAATAAACCGGCTCTAACCTCAAAACGAATTCCGAACGAAAAAAAAAATAACTGAACATTTTTAACACTAATCGCCAAATAATCCTATAAATCGATTTTACAAAACCGAATTCATAAATCGGCATCTTCCAAAATCCTTAAACAAACAGTTACATTCTACACGTTAAAAGTAACGACCTCAGAGCTTTCGCTAAAAGGATAACAATATAAATAACTGCGTTTATTGTGTATCTATTTTCGAACATGTTGGCCTTTGAAAAGACCACTGATGGATTCTAAAGTTTCATCGCGGCCTGTCGGAACGATTAGCGCCCTGACAGCTAATTTATATACTCAACTTACTGTTCTATTCCTGTACAGGTTGTAGACCTCTTTACGCGTAGACACGGCAAATAAGTAGACGTACGCGATTTTGTAGTTGTATTTCTGAATGTTTGTGTATTGGTATTTCGTGTGTTAGTTTGTTTTGCGAAATCGCAGCTGTGAAGAAATGTAAGTGTTGAAGTCGGATGAAAAGACAGCCGTGTGATGTCTACGATTTTTTGTTAGTGTGGTTACTCTACCTCAATTAGTTAGGACTTTAGCATTTAAGGACTTTAAAGCCCATTTTTTCCACCTTTAAAATATATTGAATTTTGGATATGATTATGTTGTGTGCAACTGTGCACTCGTAGTGTATGGTAAATTAAAAACAGTATTTTCATCGTTTCTTTTTCCTTTCAATTAAATTTTTCTACTATCCCGGCTTATAATGCCCCACTGCTGCTGAGAAAACTCCTTCTACAATTTTCTTATTTTGTTACTCCACAAAAATCAAACAGCTTTAAACCAATAGGAAACAACATCATAACTTCAGATCCACTAAACCTAATGGCTGAAAACAAAATCAAATTTCCAAACCCCACTCCATTAATCCAAAACCACTAACTGCCTGTTTAATAAACATACATAAATACGATGACCATATTAATTTTCACGACAGCCAATTGCCGTCAGTATCGTAAATTCGGCTAAAACCCTCGCGGACTGTGTCCCAGTAGTGGGAAAATTATAGGCTGATTATGCTAAAAGTTATGCAGCGCGTTGTATGCAACAAATGATCATTATCGAGCACAATACTGGCAGATGCACGAAGCTCACACCTCATTGCTTTTTCCGTGACATTGCGCGATCCCATAAAAGATATGGAGTTTTGTAATAATATTAAAGTATCTCTTTGATTTATGGTCGTTTTGAGAGTTTGTGCCGCATCTTTTCGACCCTTACTAAATTACTCTATTTATCTATTGATTCTAAAGAACATGTTTCAATATTATTAGTATTTGGAGCACTACTTCTAGAAAAGAGAGAGGTTTAGAGGCCTTTTTTTAACGTGGTAAAATCGTCAATTGAGTCCTCCCACCCCGGGCAGGGCGGGAGGGACTGTCAGTCTCGCACTGACTAAAATCCAAGGTGCCCGTTTTGTTCCGGGTTCAAGGTAATGATATAAGTCCCGCGGCCCCGGCAGGCTTTGGCCCTCTAGAGAGGGGCCCGTCATCATGCTAACGCTCTTTGAGGCGCGCGTGGAACACAACGCACCGTCGACTCGGGGAGATTCAGAGGCCTTCTCATAAGTTTTCTGTATTTAATTTACAGCATACTTGAAGTATTTATTGCGTTTATTGTATGAAAAAATGAAAAGCGCTTCTAGTATACGAACGAACAACTATTTTTTCCATGAAATTAACGTCAAAGTTCCCGCTTACTTTTTGTCACAAAATCGGCAAAAGTCATGCTAGGAATAAGGAACGGGATATCTTACTTTGTCACTTTTCTCTAAGAAACTTTGTAAATCGATTGGAATTTCTCTAAGGTGGTCTTCAAGTCAAGGTTATCAAGGCTTCATTAATTAATTACGATAGTTAATTACTCACATCAACGTTTACTGTATTTATAATAAATATATAGTCATCGTTATCTGTCTTATTTACGACTGCGTCTGTTTGTCTGATCCTTTGTAATCTTTGATGTTAAAAAAAAAAACATTTTATTTGTAGAATTTATTTTACCTACTCTCTCTCTCTAATTTTCTTCACCCACCAATTAATGCTGAGTGTATCTTTTCCGAATTGCTTAATTTTTGACAGTTTTGTGTGAAAACTATCAAGTGTTTTTCCGGTGACTTTAAAAGATCACCTGTCCGTCTAATCAACTCTGACGTATTCTACTTTTTAGAAAAGATCAAAGAGCTTAAAATTTCCACGTAACTGTTCTACGAGATTATCGTAGCTTTGGCAAGAGACATTGTCACAAATCCGAACACCGGTACTTCGCATCCGAACCCCTTTAGCTCTAAATCTGGAACAATTTTCGGAATGGATCGCCTCCACAAATAATTTGAGGACAAATTGGTCCAACAGTTCAACTATTAAATGGATTTGTTTTTGTAGTTAAATATTTCACGCGCCACATATGGAGAAATAGAGCTTTCACTTTTATTCCCTTTTGTATTCATGGAATGAGTGTGTTGAACATGTTAACTACATTAACGATATATTGAGGACTAATCATAGATAAGTAGTTGACTTTCTACAACGTACTGGTAATAATGAATGGAATTATGATGCCAGTCTTATCATTCGTTTTAACAAAAATACAACTGTCTGACGTTTTATTAGCGCAATAAGTTTATTTATATTCTTCATTTAATAAAAGCATCTTTTCTCTACTATGGACAGTCGAAAGTCTTTTGTGATAAATATCCTTGTGGTCTAGCATGATCGGACAAAAACACAAAGTTAAAAAGTTCAAAGGCACACCGCTCAACAAAACCAAAACTTAATTCAATTAAGAGTCCAGTAATAAGTTAACTACTGACATATTAGTTTACTGCCTCAAGCGTTACCACCTACCTCGACTAAACACCGTAATTTCATTTAATTTTAGATCACTATCAAAATGGTTCCGGCAATTTATAAACGGGCCAAACAGCTAATTTTGTCCCGTACATATTACAAAGTGTACTCCGCAACGCGTGTGTGAATATCAGAGTGCCATCACTTATCATCTTTACTGAGACATAAATTCACGAAAAATCGTTATTCCAAGCCATCACCCTAAAAGCAGGGCTGCTTGTGTGCATTGCATGCTCGTAAATTACCCTACGACGACGCACTAAAATAGCGTAACACCCCAATGCCATGGGAACGAAGGACCCACCCTACGACCTCACGCTAAATGCCTACAAATCTGTCGTACGGGCACGAATCAAAAAGACATCGAGATAGACGTAGCAACGCGATTAGAAACGCCCGTTCAATAAACAATTTATAGGGAATAAAGAAATTTCTCAAACACGAATGATAAATGCATCAGTCACGCGATGAAAGAGCTGCGTAAATTGGAATGAGGCGGAAGGTTGAACAATGAAGGAGCAGGGACGCAGCCGGAAGCATCGCGGATTTTTCCCTGTTATCCCAACAACAATGGAAGTCAGTTTCAATACTCACCTAGCTTGCATACCATCTTTTGTTTAATTAATTATCCGACGGACGGAATAATTAAGCTCGAATTCGAGGCCGTGATTAAAGCCGCTCTATTCTAAAATATTAATAATATCAGGTGCACATTGTTTGGTTGTTAAATGGAGGTAATTATCTGCGTGCTTTGGTAAATTTATTGCACAAAATTTTACCAAAGACCACCCGAGAGGTGAGTAATTCGAACGGATTTGTTTAATAAAATGTATATTTTCGTGTTTATTCAGCGCTTATGTGAGCTGTAAATCAATTAGGGTCGGTGTCGATAAGTATGAATGGAGTAGTAGCGGAATCGGTGATCGGTCACCGAGTGACAGTGGTCTCGATAGACTAGCGTCCAATGGTGCGGGAAGCATCTATGGTTTCATGGCACCAGCCGCCATCAATCAGAACGTTCGCAATACGGCCGATAATGTATCGCCAACAACCCAACATTTAATTGTTGATGGATCGCTACGAATCCCCGACAGGCGAATTACACGGCCGAATATTATATTTTCGTGCGAAGAATTTTTTCATTCGCTCCAGCCGTGCATATTCGATACGGATTTATTATTTTCATCTTTACATCTTACCCTCTTTTGGGCTCGGAAGCGATACGTGAAATGAAGGAAGATATGAAGGGCGGTAATGGAGGAAAATTGTACTTTATTCGATTTTGATAGACTTGGATGGTGGATTTAGGTCCCGATGTCACTGAAGGGTTTCGATGAGCTGTGATACGTTTTTGATAAGACGTAATTTTATGCCAGGGAACAGACTGAACGGTACTAAACACGAAAATAATATAGTTATATTCTATATAAGCCAATGAGTTTCTATTAATCTAATCAATCTTTAAATAAGTAATTAATCCGTTCTAAGTATTATTTTTGGATGGATGGATAGACGTCTGTTTTTTTACTTCATCACATTAGAAGACCTGAGTGGATCTGAGTGAAATTAGCCACAGAAAGAGAAGATTTAGAGTCTGGTTAAGGCCCGTATTATAGAACGTCATTCAATACCTAACTTAAAACTAGATGCAAGGCATTTGATTGGTTAAAATCTAGATTTAAATAGAAACAACGCGGCGTCGACCCGGGCATGGTCCATGGTCGGACAGCGAGTTGCCAGTTAAATATTACGTTTTATTGAGATAGTTATATCGTTGATAACTGATTATCATATCTTTGAAAAACAACACAAATCTCACGTTGGGTGTCCTCCACCACTTAAGTATAATATTTTTTTAGACAACACTATCTTAGTTCAACAAAGACAACTTCTGAAGAAGCATTTTGATATATTTGTCCTTCTTAGATAAGATTTGGGCTCAAATGTCACAGCCTACATTTTGAAAGTGGGTAAATAGTGTTTGGAGTAACTTTTTTTATGTGTAACAGGTTTACACAATAATATCTAGACTGTCTTGTCATCTTAGTGTTTGAAAAGACAGCTGTCTAAAGTAACACTGTGCTTGCGATTTCTAGGGCTCAAAACGTTGCTTAGTATCTTTTCTGTACTGTAAATGACAGCTGAACTAGGGCTTTTATGTTGGATGTCAATCTTCAAATTTTATCTTTTATTTTTTTAATGGTCATTTACGATTTAAGCCCTAAATTGAAATTGAAGGTCTAGGTAAAGCTAGCAGTTATCAATGAAACCATAATATTACTTAAGAAAACCCGTTAAGATATCATTGAGGGATTTCGCATAAAGCAACATTTTTTGTGGTCTATTATTTTATCGATACAAAAGAAATGTCTAAATATTTACTTATGAATACCTAATTAAACTTTGAACTGGTTAAAGATTTTTAAAATCGATTCAATAGTTCCAGCGATCATTTCCTACACACACACTTATAAACTAACAAACTTTGCCTCTGTAGAATATCACTATAGAGAGAACACTAACCTCCATTTAACAGCTAAATTAAAATGTAGGTCTTCGTTGTAGATAATATACAGTAAGTTTCTCTGACAAGTGCAATAAACTATCAATCATTCATACTATCGTCAATGTCAAGTTTGTCATCTCACAAAGCTAAACAACTGAATTTAATAAAATTAATGTTCAAATAATTTGTAGACTTTATCTCAAACGTAATAAAATTTAATTCTGTTGAAGTCACGATTGTGATAAGAGTAGGAAACACGGTGTACAACTGTACATTATCATTTGTTTAAATTTTCTATTTGATTTTCTAAGGACAACAAAAATAAAATACAGACATTCATAAAATGAATAGGAAGATCGTGAAAAATAATGACTAAAGGCAGTCATCTAAACTAAATTGTAGTAAGACGAAAAATACCTGCGAATTCTGTTGGAGTAAAAGTAACATGAAAATATAAATTCAACCCTCAAGGTCACAACTAATGGATGAAAGGGACAGATTTGTATCATTTTGTCGAAACCATCATGCAGTTTAGATAGTATAATTTAATTTATATCCCCCGCCCGATCCCCAACGGCACGTTTTTGTGCCACCAAAACAAAAACCGATATTAATCCTTTTTTTTGGAAAAATAAGTCATAAAATCGATTAGTATTTAGTGGAAAAACATTTTCCTCGGGGGCTCGAGAGGTCGATAACCCATGCGGCAGAGGAGCGGTCGCCCGCACTCCCAATTACCTACATGATAAGCGTCTTATTTACGAGCCGACAGTCACTCATGGAATTAAAATTCATTGTTTCTTATCCTGAAAATACATACCTAAAGATACACAAAGGTCAGAAGATATCTCCGGTTTATCTGTAACAAGAATAGGCTTTTAAAACGAGAGGCGCTTGATACCAAGTGGAATAATTACGTGACCTCCTCGAATTGGAAGTTCTCGAGCGGACAGGACTCCCAGCCATCCATTTGTTTCAAAGTTAAGGTGATATCGGATTTCGTGAATGAATTCAAAGTTTTCGATTATCGGGTGTTAGATAACAATAGACGATAAGGGTCGCTTTTATAGCACCGAAATTCTCGTAAAACGACGATAAAAGTTTCATTTCATAGAGTGAAATGTTTATCGCGACTGATTCTTTGTATTGCTTTTTTATTTTTGTGATAACGTTAATATTGTTTGGCTACTCTGAAATTTTATTTATCCGGGCGTTCGGTAATCCTGTCAGCGCTTTATTCATTAGTGTTAGAGTGAAAGGCCAAAGGTGCACTATATTTCGAAGCGCGGCAGAGTGCTCTAAGCGCTTTGCCGCGTACAATTGCACGCAAAAACGCGTACTGTAGTGCTTGCAAAGCCGTGGGCAACGATTTTTTTGCAACAGTAACGATGAAAATAAAAGTTCGACAACCTGCCAATCGAACGAATTGCATCTGTGAATTCTTTCGACTTCCTGCGATCCTGGTATAGGTTTACTTTATTGCGTACAGCTAGCATCAGCAAGTTTCCTCTATTTGAATAACCGTTATACAGAAATTTATTTTTTCCAAAATTAACATAACCAAACGAAAACAATGATGAATACTAAATTAGAAATCGCACGTGCATGAAAGTGTACCAAAAATATTTTCTTAATTTCCCCCTTCATTTTGCAAACAGCACGGAGTTTTAAGCAGTTAAGTGGGCCGATGGTGATGTACCTAAAATATGCGCATATTGCTCATGTTGCAGTATTGTATGTTAAGTGATATTCTGATGACCTCAGAGGCTGAGCCACGGGTGCATTGGGGACGGATTCAACCCATTAGTAGTCCAATATAGCTGTCTCGAGACTGGAATAAATCATTGATGTTCTTAGACTGTGCACGACCGTTCGAGATTTAAATTGTTTTTATTTGAACTTTGGTTCATAACCAAAATTTTTAGCTGTTTTATTTTTCACCGTAAGGCTGCTTATATAAGTTGTGTATAGCCTCAGGAGTGCCAAAATCAAATAAAGTTTCAACCCTTTTTTTGTACCAAAATAATGTATTCAAAATGAGCTCTAGTCTATGTTTTTGTTACTTGAAATGTTTTGACAACTGTTGACAAGGGACTCATGTAACTTCCTTTATTGGAACAGGTAATAAGTACTCGTACAATATTTCGGTATATTACGAAGTGCGTAAATAAATTGATCAAAATACTTAATATCAAATTGGACTTGTCTCAAATAATACACCTATCCTTATAAAAAAAAACTTTTCATTAATAAATCATAAAAATTGCTAGATAAAGCAAAAGACTATTTAGTATTTGGGAACCAATTGTATATGATTGTTCGCAGTAACTCAAGACCAAATAAAAAAATCAGTGTAAACAAGAAAGCTACAGGAAGGGTTTTCAATATTTTATTTTTTATTTCCGTCGCAGTAAGTGAACACGAAATGAATGTATCAGATGTTACTGTTACAAGAACTAATGTAATCTATTTGTAACTTTGTGTTTCCGGCTTTTTACTACCTTGGCTCGGCAATTACAAGGATTTCTGAATAGATCCAATAGTGTTTTTATACGCCTTTGTGATTTACCGATATCTTTAATGTTTCTCTTTTTAGTCTCTCATTATTTCTTTTTATTTACGATTTATCGTAATCCACTGTTATTTTTATAAGTAAACAAGAAATAATAAGATAGAAGAATAGAAGGATTTTTAGAGTAAAAGGTTTTTTTATCCCTTTTTCTATTGACTGTTGGTCAAAGCCCACATCTATTTCCGAGTACTTTTTCCAACACTAAAATTAAACAGTTTTGTTTTCAGACAGCTTACTTGTTTTTTTATATAAGTCAGCTGCCAGAAACTCAATCAACAACCACCAGTTCAAGCCTAAACGTAATGTTTATATCACCAAAGCTTACGTGCCAAATGACTAAATTATTATAAACTAAAACAAACAACCACAACCTTTTTTATTTTAAAATCATGGTTATTTCAGGCATCAAGTTTCCCCACTACACACTTTCAGTACGTTTTCGCTAATTCATCGCGTCTTCTCGGCGTCGATAAGTGGTCGGCGACGACCGGAACTCGGTTTTTTCATCCCGCCATCCCGCAAACTCTCAAGAGCCCCGCAAAATGTCTTCGAAATGACTTTTTCTCCTTTTAAGTACATTTCAACATTTTTTTTTACAATGGTAGCACTTAAGGCTGGTAGTGTTGGGCACCAATGTTTGTAGAACTCATTGGCGATGAATGAAAAGAATTTTATCTCTTTGCGGCCGGTGTCTTTGGTTTGGAATTAGTGGGTCCTTGAAGGATAAGTACTTTTTGGATTTGTATTTAGTATGTGTATTACTGTGTGCTGAGCAGGTCCTTTTCACAAGACAGGTTAATGTTTAGTTAGACATGGATACAAACTAGTTTTTAAATTTACAAAAATTAAGTGTAATAATTAAGTGGATATTTTGTTTTAACAATTTGTGGTTAAAATGGTTGAGCGAATGAATACAACAAAAGCTTAAAATTAAAATATCTGTGAACAAATTAATAAAAACAAAGATTATGTCGCTGAAAAACATGACCAACGAATAAGTAAATAAATATACTGACTTACATTAATAATAAATCCATTACAAGAACAAAAGTCTACAGTCAATCACTAAATCACTCAACGATCCACTAGAATTGCAAATTCAAAAAAGTCACGTAGAAACTCACTGACGTTCAAAATTCGCGCCAAACGCATAGAGAGCGCGACACCCTTCCCGTACGAACGTTGGGACCGAACTGAATTGGACTCAGAGGCAGTCTAGACAAGGGCGGCAGGGGGGAACGGAAGGGAGCGGGGCATAGGGCGAATCAACCCCGGCCAACATTTGCCCAGAAAACTGCCCAAACGGCCAAACATCAATAAGGAAGTATCTTATTAAGTATTAATAACGTCGACTTTGTACTTCAATTAGATAAAATCATTTGACGTGATATCCCAAACAGAGATTTGCTGCAGGCGATTTCGAAGCAAGATAATTAAAGCACCTTTCGTATCGGAAACTTTGTCTGTGAGCAGAGTTTGAAGTTGAAACTTTATTTATTCTTCGGTTAGGGCGGTTTGTGTTCTTTGTTTTTCGGTTTTCAGGTACATTTTGCTACGTTAGGGACTGGACATGGTTGAAAAGTTATGGAAATCTTTGAACCGAGGTAATCATTGGGAAAATAATTTGGTTCGAAAAATTGTTAGGTTACAAAACATGCCAAGATTATGTTTATTCTAAAAAGAAACTACAGGCGATACACTCAATCAAAAAAAAAAAAACTGGTTTCCTAAAATATAATATAAACGAACTACCGAAAAACTAATGACTATTTATGTGAATAGAACTTTAATCTAGAATACTAGAAATGAACTTTTAATGTAAATAGTCTAGAAGTCGATGACTCTTAACAATAACATTAACGAAAACATGTCTGTGTTGTTAGTTTATTCTTTGCTACATATTTACGCAAACAAATTGGCAGTTTATTTATTTTTAAACTTCATTGAAAAATTTCTTTCAAATCAGAATCAGACTGGACGAAAATAGTTCGCTAAAAAATAATAACAAATAAAAGTAAAAGTATTTTTCCTCTTATTTTCTAACGATAACATACCAGTAGTATCGGCTTCGACTTACGAGTTGAAGGCCATGGGTTCGAAACCCAGCTATGGTCATTACTGTGGGGTGTTATGACAGGAAACCTACACGTGCGCCCGTGAACTGGAGTTCCCTCTCGGATACGTCCGGGGGGAAGACCAGTTTTTCGGGCCGGTGCACCCTGGGATGCGGGCAAAAACTCTTCCTTAGGCACTGTGTGTCTAAGTGGTCTCTTTGCCCGTATGCGAATAGCCTGTCGTGTGGATGCTCCAACGCGTGTCCCTCTGATTATCAGAGGGCACAGCGGCGGAGCGGGCTTGCGGACGGTGAGTGATGGGTAGCTCGCCGTCTGACCAAGGACCAAGCCCGGGTCGGTGGCGCGGGGGTCGCGGGTTTTTTCTTAACCCAGGATACCGTGGCCCCGGAACGTAAAGGGTATAGGAAGGCGCGCCCTTCCGCCCCACCCAGGGCGGGAGGACTCATTTGATGATTTTACCACCTAAAAAAAAGGTCATTACTGTCTTTGTCTAGTGATGTTAACACCACTTCTCTCAAAACGGCGAAGAAAAACAGCGTGAGGAAACCGACATAATAATATGTCTAAAGGCAAGCGATGATGTGGTCGACTGTGAAGCACGCTTACCTCACCGCTTACCGACCCTAAAGTAGTCTATTCACTCTTGACTAAACACCATACGGCTATAGTTATATCAGGAAATAAAGGGATTCCATTTCTTAGCAACACTCATTTTCAGCAAATCGACCACAATTCAGATAGCATGAAAGCTTCAACTTTAAATTACTAACAGACCAGTAAACTCAGTCATAACAATTTTAAGCAGACCAATTTACGATGGAAATTCAAAAAACTATCATTAAAAAATTCTTAAAAGAGACATTTCTAAAGTGGATAAAAAAGAAAATTCTCTCCCACAGAAAAGAAAAAACGTACCTAAACCAATTTTATAAAAAGCCCGTGGCCACGATCTCATCAGTTAGAAATAGCTAATAGATAGATATTCTATTAATAAAATGTCTGCCTCGCCATTGCACTGAGAATAATCCGTATTGATCTGGTTTAAATTTAGTTCCGTACTGCAAAAGGAAGTGCTCTGAACGCAGAATCACGTAGAACTCGACGTGAAAATCGTTTGGAGTCTGTAATGTTTTAGTTAATTGCTTATTGGACTTATCTGCTGTGTCCTGCGTCCTTAAATAGAACCTTGTTTAAGTAAAAGGACGGATAAGTAGGTGCTTTGTAGTTAAAAAGAACATTTTCGCTAATAATAAAAGTTAATTGACTTGAAATGGATAAAGTTTTGTGCTGTTTTATTTTGAATTCGTTGTTTTTTAAAGTCACATTAAAAAGGACTTTGAAACGTAGAAAACGACTTCTTTTTTTCTTTTTATGGGCTTTAGAAAGTGTCGTCTTTTTATTGTCTAGACATCAAAGCTGTTCGCAGTTCTTTTTTCAGACGTGATGATAGTTAGGTACCTACTTAAAATAACATCGCATCTCATATCTTAAAAGGGTTAAGCAGAAGTATACCTACTCATTATTACTCATAGATTTTTGGAATTTTATGAAATTGACCCTTCCCTAGCCAAATGTCAAGTTAAACTGCCGTACTCTAGAAAGGGAGAAAAACTATTATATGGTATCATCATCATCAGCAATTACATCACCATACACAATGTTCTATGTCATAAGAAAGAGAAATCAGTCCTCTAATTGATTTTGTCTTTTCAGGAAATGGCAATTTTATGGAAGTAATGATCAGTCCATGCTCTGTGTCTATGGGTATACCCGCATTTCGCAAGAGATGAAATAATATTCTCTTCTAAAGTGTGAGAATCCAAGAAGAATAAGATAAAGACAAATGACAGTAGCGCATATACAACCCTACTTTATTCAAACAGTACTTATTCCACATTTATAAAACAAAACACAAAATTAAGACCAAATCCCACGTGATCCGTCTCAAACAGAAGATGCGGGTGTAATGACAAATTGATGCACTTATGACGCGTGGTTTTGATACAACTCGTGTACTGGCACTGAATAATAGACTCGTGGTGACGGAGCACAATTCTGTGTATGAAGCTATGCGCCGTTCAAGGTGAAAGAATAAGGCGAAACCAAAAAGTATTGAGCGTGTTTTGTTTAGAGAATCTTACAATGAAGCAAGATGTTTTAATGCTGGCCTGTAAGTACGACGTACATCAAGCAATTTAATGAAACGATTTTTTTTCCGGGGATATAACCAATATTCACACAATAATTGTTCGACGAGGTAGTGCAAACTTTATAAATGTTTCATTTATGATAACAGAGGCCTTACCACGAGCTCTTTAGGGTGCTCCCACATCTATCGACGCGGAATCGGCTTTTTCCGTCGCCCTTTCTCTTTCTGTCGCTTAGAACTGCCATTTGCTAGACCAAGACAATGCGATAGCACGCGGCCGGCTCGAGAATTCCGCCGCGTGCTATCGCATTAATCTTTCTGTCTCGGTCTAGCAAATGGCAGTTCTAAGCGACAGAAAGAGAAAGGGCGACGATCCCGTTAATGGCTCGTGGTAAAACTGGGAGTCAAATTTCACCAGAATCCGGTCAATAGCGTTTTCGTTAAAGTTACAAACACCTATCCATCTATCCTCACAAACTTGCGTTTCTAATTAAATAATAGTAAGATAAATAAAGACGAGGGATTTATTGTCGAACTAAACACAGGCAAATCCGATGGCGTAAGCTAGTGCAACAATAGCCTTCCGTGTTTAATTCTCCTAGCAACAATTATAATAAAACTGACATCTTCCATGTTTTGTAGTTTATAAATAATTGATTGATTGATTGAACAGTCGTCATATTGTTATGGTAGTGACCAACCACTGTATTATCAAAACATTCAAATCAATGTTTGTTTACAGACCAACAAAAACATATTCTACTGAGCTACATAAACACCATCAGTAACTAGCTATGGTTAGTGCTTCGATCAATAATTAGCTCTAGATTAAGGATCAGGAACAAAAATGGGTCGCATAAGTCACCACATTTGCACACACGTAAAAATCTACATTTCATAAAAAAAAAATTCAATTGTATTAACAACTTCAGTTTATTATAATGAACCTTAACACTCAAACATACAGGTTAATTACCATTGCAAAATGTACGAGTATTTATTTAAGTTCTTTCATCCGAGAAAGATTTAACGTTCACAATTTAAAAATGTTTCATAAAGATAAAATGTCATCAGTACAAAAGTAGTCATTCTAAAATGATACTTAAAGTCTAAGCAATGTGGATTCTAAATACCGTCACAAAACCGTTTGTGGCGTTATTTTTCGGGCCGGTTTTGAAGCAGTCATCGGGAATCTAGTACTATATTGATCGACAGGTTAGGGATCTCTAAGACAAGAGTGAATAGATTACTTCTAGTCAAGCGCAAAATTATTTTAGTAGACATGTGCTTAGAGCCAAAACAAGGCACGAAATTACCACTTCCATATCAAAACCGTCGATACGACAGTTCACTATAAAACGTTGCATCTATTCCTAGAAAAAGACAAGAGATGTTTACGTAAACCTACAGTGACGAGTAGACGTTTTAATACGAAGTTTGCTTAAAGTACTGCGGTACTAGTTAATCGGTTAATCTCTCACGTCGAGGTAAGCTCACAGTATCTAAAGATAAAGAAAGATGGAGCCGGCCTTACAGGCGCCTGGGTGAACACAGCATTATCTTTTGTAAGGCTTTTGTCCTGCCGCTGGCGATTAGCGAGAAGTGAAATAACCAGAACGAGTTATTTTGTAGGTGTTCTCACTGGTATCAGGATCAGTCAATTCAGTTATGAAACCGGCAAATGTCTCGGTGAAGATGATTGGACAGTAGAAAAAGTTTTCCAAATGCACTGAATTGACAATAATCCATAAACACGTAGCTCTTGCAAGGAGAAGATGGTTTAGAGGCAATCGCTTTATCTTAATCTCTTTAAACTGCCACAGAACCTGTAGTCTTTTACTTTTTTTTTAAAGATGCCTAGGCTATTTTCTAAGTCCAAACAATAATGCCGGTCGGTCCATAAGTAACTCAGAATGAATTACCCTATTTCTTTGATCTGAGAGGCTACTACTAAAAGTTAGGTAAGACCAGGGGCCAAGCTTTTGAACATATTTAGTCGCGTCGTTAGCGGTAGCACCGATGCCTTATAGTAATCATACATCTCTATTAACATAGGATATGTTAAGTTTATTAATTATTGAAATTAATAATATGTGCCTAATTAAATCCGCTGATTTGTGAAATAGAATTGTTTATGATTTCAATTAATTATGAAAGCGTTGGTTAGTGTTTGTGTTCGGATTATTTTAGTTTTTTAGTTTGAAAGCGTATTAGCGCACGTTTACGGACTAATAGGTTGAAAGTGTATGTAAATTTTACAATTACCTAACTGTTTTTTGTTTAGGTAGGTATCTATTTAGAAAACATTTTGAACAAGTGACAATCGTTTTTACAAACTTTCACTTTTACATCGACTTTAAACTTAGGTCAACGGTTTTGCATTGTTTAGTCAACCAGTACATTGATAATTTTCTTTTATTAAAAGACAAGCATTCTTCCCGCGACTTCTTTCGCGATTTCAGTAAATTAACATAAACTATAATACTATTTACCTAAACCTTCCTCATTATTTGCAATATATTTTAATAAATACAAAAATATTTTCAGTAGTTTTTGAGACAATAAATTTAATAAAATATACAGAGAGCTTTTGGGGGCGTTTGTTCTATAATTTTTAATAGATCCACCTAATTTCTTGTTTAATGTCACTACTTTTTGTTAATTTAACTTCCTATTCATAAACACTTCAACTTCATACTTAATTCAGTTGTATATTTATATCAGCTACTGTCTCAAAAGAAAAAAAATGACGTCAATGCCACTTAACCACCAGCCAGAAGTCGGTAGCAATGACAATAAAACAATGGACCGAGTCTCGGTCGGAAACACTTCCTTCCTTAAACCATTAATTTAAACAGCTGTAGACAGATTTAAGATAAATCATAAACTGATTTGGAGATATCCTTTGACTTTCTAGCTTTTATGTGAAGATGTGTCCATTGTAGAGTTAATTATAAAGCAGAATTTGAAATCAAAGATTGTTTTTCACGTGGTGATTTACTAATTAGCAACGATTTCAGTTATAATACTTACATAAAAAGTATAATAACATTTTTCGCACGTCTACCTCATAGTAACACTTGTACAGGACATGTCACGAGCAATAGTATTTATACACTAAAAATATTCAAAAGCGATATTCTGCTACCATATTGATTAAATTGCGTTTTCATTAGACTGCTATTTTGGAAACCATACTATTACGAAATAGTTTTATTTCAAATTGGAAACCAATACTTTACAAGTAAATTGCGTTTGAATTTTGTTAAGTGTATATATTATACATATTAATGCTCATGACTGTACGTGTTTGTTAAAAAACGTAGTTATATAAAATCATCATCATCATACAGCCGTAAGACGTCCACAGCTGAACATAGGCATCCCCTAATAGACATCCAATAGGCCCGGTTGGAAGCGGCTAGCATCCAGCGTGATCCTGTGGACTTCATAAGATCGTCGTCGTATTGGTGGACGTCCTACGCTGCGCTTGCAAGTGCATGGTCTCCATTCGAGATCCTTACGGCCTCATCGGCCATCTGGTAAAATAAAGTCAGCAAAATTCTGATCCTGCGTTATTTATAGGGCGTGTCGATATCGTTGTAATATAAAATATCGTGGTAATATTTTGTAGTCGTATGAGAGTTGAGTAACTTTTTTAGACTTTTCTAAAGCACTCCATCATTAAGGTCTGCGTAGGTCTTCCTATGGCGTCCCTCTCTGCGTTACCACTCATCTTTGCCTTTTATATTTCTTTTATTAGTCGCTTTTCATTCGTCTTTACAACATGACCGAACCAACTACTTAAGTATACTGTTTCAAATTATCACTACGTCCTGTTTTAACCCGCAATGTTCTTATCAAATGTTCTCTGTTCAAAATAATATTTGACTACAAACTAAAATACAAGCCCAAAGTTTTAATAACCTGCGTTTTAGTTTATTCAGTTACCTAATTATGAACAAAGGCCTGTCCAACGTCCCGCGGAATTAAGTAAACTTTGTTCAATCAGACATCAGACAGGTGAATTTTCTGTAAAATTTAACAGTATCTTAAGTAGCTCGGATAATTTAATTAATGTTCCCTGAAAAGTTAATTAAAACTTAATTCGACAAAAGTTTCTAATCTGAAAGCGGTAACGATTTATTTTGAAAGATAAGCAACAATTAAAACTTTTGATGTCTTCATGAATACCATTATTTTTGTAGGTAACTAAAAGGTAATGGAGGAAGTGTGTGGGTGTTATACGTTTTGAAAGAAAAGAAAGAAATAACATTTATTTGTGTTTTGCTTACACAAAGATAAATTATTTATAACACTTTTTTTGTTTAAACAAGGATTGCCCCACACTAGGAATTTCTTTATGAACTAGGAACTCTAGAAACTCACATATAGTACACAAATACCCAGACCCGAAAGAACTACTGTTTATCTTTCTTTTTTTTATATTTTATGTTTGCACATGGTTTGCACCTACTGTTTGTTTCTCTGCATCACTCTAAGGTAGACTGGTAAAAAATGCCCATGGCATTAAGTCCGCCTTTGTACTTCCATGTGCAAGAAGTTTTAAATAAACAATAAATAAATAAAACTACTTGCATGTCGTACATACATTTGTTCCGTGCGTGGAGCGAACCCACGACACGCTGCGCAACAGTCCATCACTCAGCTTCTGCTTCTGGGTCTAATACGAAACAGACCCAGTAAAACATTTTCAATTTGTGTACCTATTTACTACTAACCTATTTCTACTTTAGTAGAGGTTGCCAGAGGCTTTGCTGCGAAGGTACCTACGTCGAGAATTATATCACGGGGTCGTAATATTTTCAACACCCAAAAACAAATGGACGACTCAGTCTTTGCCAAAATACAGTAGGTCTGGGTTATATGCATTGGAAATAAATGACAGATGGATCATGATATTAAACGAATTTTCAACAAGGTACCAAATTGGAAAATGAAAATGATCCAGTCTAGTTCGATAGATTATATCTACCGATACATACAAAATTGGTTAGGAATTTAGAATTGTATTTTTCTGACGAAACCCACTGTTTTTTTTAGCGTGGTAAAATCATCAAATGAGTCCGCCCACCCCGGGCAGGGCAAGAGGGACTGTCAGACTCGTACTGACTAAAACCCACGGTGTCCTTCACTAGCCCGTTATATTCCGGGGTCACCGTAATGAGATAAATCCCGCGAACCCGGCAGGCTTTGGGCCTCTGAGAGGGGGCCCCACGATACCCGCATTTTAGCATCAATTATAAATATAACAATTAGCGCTTAACCTTCCTATACCCGCGCGTTGGTCTGTGAGACCGACGGAATGATTTTTCGAATTTATTATTCGAAATTATTTCTCTAGCGAGTCGAATCTCTTGCTAGCTGCCGGATTTGTAGTCAACTTCATGCCAGTGCTAGCCACACGTTTGTGGAGAACGTCCATGTACGCGTATTTGACGCCAATCGGTCCGTGAGACCGACGCGGGTATATGTGTAATTTTTTGTGTAAGTATAAAATTATTATTTATAGTGTTTTTCTGTTTATTTTTGTACTGGCTAATTGTGCATGTAATTGTGTATGTATTTTGATATCAATTTTATTATTTTACCGATTGTATGCTGCGCTAGAATGGATAAAGAGCGAATCCTAGAATCCGACCACTGTTGGAAGAAGACAGTTCTGACACTGATGACGAAGACGAAAATGACAGTGAGGTGGAAGACGCGATTGAGACACCTGGAGAAACATATCACACAGGGCAAGAAGACGATGAAAAAGACGAGATCGAAATTTTGGCTGAGAGGAAGATCCAGAGATTTAGGTATGTCCTGATTGTTATGGTGAAACTGAAAACTATGTCAACCTGTGTTTTTTATTAGTATGTTAAGCCGTCTTTAAAATGTAAAAGATATTTTATGTTGATAATAAGAAAAAAAATTTTTTTTGTTCTGTTTTTGTGGTACCTGAGAAAAAACTCTGTACTTTGAAGGCTGTTTTGTATAAGTCTGATAGTCTGTTAAATAATTAACAATAAAGTGGTTGCACGATATATTTTGTTTCATTATATTCTTTACTTTTTAGGTCAAACCTTATTCACATAGGTTTTCTTAGGAAAATAATGAGAAACGGGGTTCCAAACTTTCGGTCTGTGAGACCGTACGCGGGTATAGGTGTCACAAAAATTGGCGCGGGTATAGGAAGGTTAACCATATTATTCATATTATAAAGAGACTAATGACCAGTTCAAAGCTCTCTAATTGTAGTTAATTAGTTATCGAGCTAATTATTGAATGCAATTTCACGCTCCGATACTGAAAACTAAGCGGCTTATTTCAGTAGCGACTCAATAAGCGAACGAGCAACTTGTTAATGCTCAACTATGCTCAACTGCTCAAAGTCGAGTCGTCGAGTATCGAATACTTCGCGACTCAACTTGACGCATGCGGAATTCCCACCTTGGGTAGTCAATTTTACGAGCGAGATGAATTTTATGAAAATTTAGTTTGAAAGTGTGACGTTTTCATTGATATTAATTAATATCGGACTTTTGTTCAAAGTAATTTCTTGTTTAGACGTATTTATCAAATCACAACTAAGTTAAAATTATTATAATTATACTTCATTGGTACGACCTCTGTAGACTTTTTATTTCAGTCAAACTTTCAACAAGGTTTTTAAGGATGTGTGTACGTTATGACTTAAAATGTTTAATATTAATTTAATTTAGATAGACCTCAGCAAAATTTACAAATGCTTTTCAGAAACTTATGTCAATCTGAGACATTTTAAACTTTTATGTTTTTTGGAATTGTCTATAAAAACAATTTTTTAAGTACCTCGAAGGCTAGATTTTATCAGAAACTATATCATGATGTAGTTGTAAAAACTTTCAATTTACTTTAGTGCAGTCTTCAAGCAAGGCAACTGAAAGTAATCTGCCTGAAGAAAATTCACTTTCTTTGAATATCTGACAAAGGCACGAAGCAACAAAGACATCTAACAATTTGACAACATTACAGGATTCCTGAAAATCAGTCCACTACACTAAGTAATAATTCTCCTTGATGAATTCACAAGGCAACATTTCATAATTAAAATAATAATTGGTACTTTGCCAACGTTTGTTGTAAACACAATTTCCTCGCAGTGGTCAAGTCATACTGTTTACAAGACAGCCTGGAAGCCTTCCAAAGTTTCACTACCAACTCATTAAGGGACAGTGTTAACTGCGAATGCCCGTGAAATCTTTTAGTGGGCACTTCACTTGCCCGTTTTAATTCTGCCTCTACATTCACTTGCCCGCTTTAATTCTACATTGCGTGCTTCGTTAAATTCAAGAGGCTATTTGGCTCATATTTTTGGGATAGAGGGGCTGGTCATTATTTTTCGTCGTATGAACGAATTATGGGGGTTTGAGGGTTGACGGCAGAAGTCTCTGGCTTGCGCTTCGTCTCATTTACAGCGAAAAATTCACAGTTAATTCAATGCTGTGAATTTTCCGTGTTCTTGGAAGTGTCATGTTGTGGGTGTGTGTGGGCTGGCTGGAACACATTTCGATATTTTATATTTTTAAATAAAGGTGCCTTTGTCGATATTTTTCTACATAATATACGAATAAGTAAATTTTTATGCACACCATAAAAAGGCAGACACAATGGAAAAATCGACATCTCAAAACTTTAAAATACAGCGAACATCAATTTTAGTTTTATTATCAGAGTCACTATTCAATACTTTCTATCAAAGCACATACCTCATTTCGGTCCGATAGACATCCTCTATAAAAACACAGCTGCCATCGACAAAGAGTCTATTCTCGATGGTCACTTATTGTTCAACACCGACCACGGACAATAGACGACATCACAGATCACCCGTCTCCGGGCAACAATACTACTTCGGTTTTGTAATAAGCTTTAGGATCGATCACAACTATATATTTCTAACAATAATATAGTTTTTTGGGGTTCTGAACAAATGGGAACTCTTTTGCTAAATCTCCGCTGTGTCTACGGGCTGTAGCTTTAATTATCATAGGAATACTTGTAGACACTTGATTTTTTTGCAAAGTGTGCATTACTATAAAAACAATTCAGCAGTACCTATTTCTAACTAACGATTTATCGGCGTTTTTTTTTTGAACGGAACCCATGTTGTATAAGTCCATCTCTCGCTTGGCAGGTTTTATCTACGATACTTTTTTGAATGCAGAGTAAAATAGTTATTTCTAAACATACTAGTGATTTATTTTGCCCATGTATGGGGTTTTTTGATGTGTGATGTCCCCATGTTACGCGTAGGTCGATGTCGTTTTATTTTGACAAACGGACGTGAATTCCCTTTGTTGTCTTTGGTGTGATATATCAACGTTGACACTTAATTCTCAACGAAAAAATAGTCAATGAAACCTTTTTCGAACGTGAATCGATAAAGTTTAAAAGCGTTCGATTAAAGAATGGAACTATTTCAATTTTTTATCGTTTTGAAAAGTTTCTTTCGATATGCTGCCAGTATTCATAATTCAATTTTGGAAGCGCTTTAAAAGCATAAAGCGTACGTTACCGTTTAAGAGTAGAGTAGTAAGAAATGTTTCGATTACCATAAAAATGTCACCTGTTGTAATTGAAATAATTATACGAATCGTTTCTAATAATAACAGATGATTTATCATCACGCCAATAGAATTTCAATGGACACGACCACCCGCCGTAGTCCTTAACGATGTCGTTTTGGAGACAATAGTGTTGCTACAATGCAAGAATAACGACCTTCCGAGACTCAACCATTGATACTGATGCCTAGCTAAACAGCCAAAAACAAAAGACGAATATAAATCACAAGAGTCCCGTACACGCGTCTGAATGCAAATACATCTGTCTACCATCAATCAACATTACACTCTAAAGCGGACACAATAAGGTATCTTATCCCGAAATCAAGTTGACGCATACAGAAAATTTTAAATAATGATGGCAGACTGTAACCGCTTCTGTGTAAACAATGGACGTTTACAATGTAACATTATTATGTTGGTAACATAATTATTGACCCATTGTTGGGCCATACGATTCCCAAAAATGCTTCATGGGTGTTAAATGGGTTTACAATGGTTTCCTAGCGGACTAAAGTGGACAAAATATTTTTACTCAAAAATGCATGTAATGTCGTCATTATTTTGACAACCTTGTTTGAGCAAAGTCGCCTTTGCCGGAGTGTTTCAAGGAGCGGCCAG
Source organism: Agrotis segetum (assembly GCA_036375495.1). Lineage (NCBI taxonomy): Eukaryota > Metazoa > Arthropoda > Insecta > Lepidoptera > Noctuidae > Agrotis > Agrotis segetum. Next base: position 341,468 of record JAQSVV010000090.1, on the reverse strand, counting down.
TAATGTTTTTGCTGGCCGCTCTACAGGTCGGCAATACATTGCCGGCCGCTATTTTGACGTTTCAACGTTTTAAAAAAACAAATGCAAAAAGATTTTATTTAAAACGCAGCTGTTTGTATATAAAGAGGTAGGCACAAAAAGATTGTATTCCATATTTAAAAAAAAAAACAAAGAAGTAACAAAAGCGCGGTTCAGCGAAATTTTAATTTTTATTTAGTGACTTTTTTTTTGCTTTAAGTAAGTGAAGAAAATATACCTAACAGTCAAGCACCGCATTAAAATTATCGCAAACTATTAGTAAGTAATATGAAACCCGGAAACCCGGTGTTGAATTTTAGTAACTGTACTTTTCATATTGTTATTTTAATTAATTTTCTAGTTAATACCTATATGTATTTTATTTAAATCACTTGCTGGTTTTATTTAGGTTAGGTACTTGCATTTTTGAGTAAAGCACTATACAAGCCTTGGCCCATTATGACTCTTCGCTGGTCACGCTATGATTGCCTCCAGCTAGCTTAGCTACGCTCTAGGCCTTCCAGCTTGGCCATCATGCAGCCCTTGCTGTCCTCGCTGTAAAGGCCTCGGCCTACGGCCTCGGCCTTTATCTCAGCTCGTCCATCAAGTGCTGCATGCTGACCGCGCTGTGTCGGCCTGGAGCTGCGCTAGGCTGCGCTGTCGGCCATCATCAGTGCGACCAGCAAAGTAGCCATTATAGGCCGCGGCAGTAATGTACTATTACCGCGAGACGGAACGAATCATTTGTGAAGGTTACAATTGTTCTCCTTTTTGCAAAGGTTTTAGAGCAGTAAAGAGATTTTGGAATACATTGAACGTGATTTACGCACATTAGTATTAAAAAGGAGACAAAGGATTTAAATAAAGACTTTTTAGACAATCATTGATGGATTTATGGCCAATTTTATTAGGCTTTAGTACAAATAAAATGTCTCTATTGTAACCTTTTTCGTTTTTTCTTCCAATACTGTTGCGTGTTAAAATAAAACTGAGCTTATTTGAAATCGCAAAGATATATTTTTTTTACGTGGTAAAATCTTCAAATGAGTCTTCCCAGACATACTGTCAGACTAGAACTTACCACAGTGTCCTTAAATAGCCCCTTTACCTACGTTCCGGGGCCACGATTACTCGTTAGCCCCGCGACCCCGGCAGGCTTTGGCAAAGGTAATGATGGACGCAAAAATGATGCTTATCATTAAAAAATGAAAGTAACAAAACACCAACCTCCTTAGGCCCGCTTGCACGAACCCGAGTTATCTTTTAACTCAGAGTTAGTTGCTAACACGAGGTTAAATTGACAGTTTGTCATACAATATTGTCAATTTAACCTCGTGTTAGCAACTAACTCTGAGTTTAAAAAATAACTCGGGTTCGTGCAAGTGGGCCTTAAAGTAATTAAAAGCAATTAAGGATAATTTACGTAAATATTTTCAGAAATAGAGGCGAGCGACTGTGTAAACTCGTAAACCTGACCACAGCCCTAGCTTAATTACCCTAGCTGCGTCCCTCTCAATGTCTGGGGAAAAGACAGGGACAGACAATTCGATAGACACCCTTTCTCAACAATTTATGGGCGTCGAGCGTTCAGGCTAATCTAATTGGCGCGTTCACGTTTAGTATCCCGTTGCCTTGACCTTCTGTAAATGCATTTTGTATGTTTTATGTTGTTGGCTTTTGACAATTAAGCCATTTTACGGCAGGGCATTTTACGGGTTAAATGTTTAATTTTGCACATTGATTTGTTGGGTGAAGGGTTAACGGCTTGGATTAATTTCGGAGGGTTAGTTTGATAGTTTTGGAAAACGGCTTCTTATGGTTTTGAAATAATATAACTATCAAGGGTATGTTCTACCGGAATAAATAAAAAAAAACTAGTAACTGAGTCAAAAAAATCCAAATCCAAAATCCATTCCGCTGCGTAGTTGTAAATATATGAGGGAGAGACAAACAAACATTTTTTCACATTTCATGAATTAGGAGTATTTAATTTGAAGAATCCATTTTTAGGCATAGGTAATATACAAACAAACTGGCATGACAAACTATGTTACTGTAACTTTTAAGAAACCCATTAACATACAATATCATATTGTTGCAAATAGCAATCAAAAATAACTCATATCAAAATCCTGAAAACAAACAAAAAACACTAGCCAAATCCCCGATTAAGTAATTAAACCATCCCCTCGTGCAAAAGAAACACTCCATCAATCAGACTTTTCCAAAAGAAATACATCCAAAAGTGATTAGAAGACCACTTTTTTCTCTCTTACACGCAAAACGTAATTGCGTGCGTACCTTTTGTGAGGACTGGCGTACCTCTATGAGGACCGACGACCCTCACAATCTGTACATTGTTGTTAGTCATCGCATGACAGACCAAATTAACACATCGTCCAATCTATGACCCCTCCGAGTCCGTGTATGTACACAAGAAAAGTTTTGTAATAAACTATTTGATGTACGGTTCAATTAGGTACCAGGTAATTTTGGTAAATGTTAGGGATTTGTAAAAGGTACGTTCTGTAATTTGAGATATCCATTGTGATTTTAGGTGTAGATCTTAGTTGGTTTTACCGTCGAGCAGTTTTAAATAAAACCAGTGTTTTTCTGTAATCCTGCTACGCACTCCATGGGAATGCGGACGGCGAGGGACGGGCGACTCGCTGTCCGATCATGGACTATGCCCGGGTTGACGCTGCGTCGTGTTCCACGCGTGCCGCAAAGAGTTTACAGAACAATGACGGGACACCCTTAGAGGGCTAAAGCCTGCCGGGGTCGAGAGACTAACCAGCTACCCTGACCCCGGAACGTAAAAGGCTATTGAAGGACACCGTGGATAAAGTCTGACAGTTCTGCCATGCTTTGGATGGCTGGAAACATTTGTTGATTTTACCACCCTAAAAAACTAGGCCCTCCATTTATACATGAACTGCTTAAAAAGCAGTCAGAATCGAATTAAACTCATTTGATGATTTTATCAACCTAAAAAAAGCTAGGCCTACCATGCATGGACTGCATAAAAAGCAGTCAGAATCGAATGCTTCCAGCTGCGACTTCATAGCAGACTACAGTCTTCTACATACACGGAACCGCTCGACCACAAATGCTGCTTCAGCACTGCTCGATCAGTCCGTGTACAAGCCTTACAGCAATGAATACCACCGTAAAAGCTGTACGCTTTTAGACATTCACCCAATTAAAAATCTATAAAACTAAAAGAATAACATAGTATGTACCCGATTATTGTTTCATCATAATAATTATCTAAAATATTTTACACGCAATTCACTAGTTCACCAATTCCGACGTGTATTTTTTATCCAATTATATTAATCAACCATAGTGCAAACAAGTGGTCAATTCCAAACTCAAATTAACCACAGACAAGAAAACAATCATCAAAAACCAACAACTGGAACTTCAACAGAACTTTCCTAACAACGAAGATGACCACCCAATTAATTACGAAACTTTTTCTAACAAATACGCTATATTTCAACCTCATCATACGTACCACACCGTGAGAAAACTTGCCACGTAATGTAGAAGAAAATTTTGGTATCGCGTGCAATGTGGAAAGACCAAGGGGTGTCTCACGCGATTCAGCTTTCTTTACCAAAGCAACGGTGCTCATGATTTAGTACCACGCTTCCAATGGATATTTTACTTATCTAAGAAAAGGATTTCGAAGATAGATTTTTGCGTGGGATAGTAATTTGTTTTGTGTTTCCCTGAGTTATTTATTTTTGCTGTGATAAAGGAATGTTTTTGCTGAAAGAATATTTACTGAAGATTTATGTTCGGTATTTAATAATGAAATTTCGGCTTAGAACCCTTTACTTTGTGCCATAAATGTGACGCAGCTTAATATTGACGATGACTAGTGCATGGCACAATATAAAAAAGGGTCTTTGTATTGTAGGCAATAAGTACGGGAGACATCCTACTACTATTATAAAGGCGAAAGTTTGTAAGTATGGATGTATGGATGTTTGTTACTCTTTCACGCAAAAACCACCAAACGGATTTGGCTAAAATTTGGTACACAGATAGTTTATAACCTGGATTAACATATAGGATAGTTTTTATCCCGATTTTATGTTCCCGTGGGATAATTTTCGAGTTGTAGCGGGTGAAGCCGCTGGCAACAGCTAGTTATCAATATATTGCTCTCTAAATACGCAAATGAGCCACATTGAATGGATAATCGTCCCGTATTTCAGAACGGGGCGCTCAATACTCAAGCATTACTTAAAACTTTAGATTCAAGCCATTTTATTGGTTAAAGTTTCAAGTAATGCGTGAGCCTGAGAGATGTTCTGTAAGGCAATAGTGTTCCAACACTGCTAGAAAGATTCATTAGTATAAAGAAAGAATGGTCGCGGGATTATTTCTTTACCGTGACCCCGGAACAAAAAGGGCTATTGAAGGACACCGTTGATTTTAGACAGAAAAAGTCTGACAGTCCCTCCCGCCCTGCCCGGGGCCGGAGGACTCATTTTGATGATATTACGACGCTAAAAAAAAAGGAAGAATGAAATGAACGGAAAAAAAATTGCATTGAGGACTTTACCTCTTTCTAAACAAGCATAATTACTGGACTCATTTTTTTGTCTTCGTTTAACACAAACTAAACCATTTCGAATAATTCTGGAATAAATGTAAACTACGCGACTTAAAAAACGCGACACGCATATTATTTCCGTTTGTTTTGTTTTTACCAGTCTCAATGAATGTTTCAGGATCAGATAATACAATAACCGTCAAGGCGACTGTCACCAAATATAATTTACCAGCTTTTTCTGAAATTGTAATTTTGTAACGTAATGAATCAAGACAGGATGAATTTATTGAGCGTGGTTTCCAAGAAAAATATCTCTTACAATCAGGGAAAGTAAAAAAGAAATAGAAACTAAGATAAGGAAACGGCTCCTTTTATCTAGAAGTTAATTTAACACAACAGACCGTTTACCTTTCAACGTAGCACTTACGTAAAAGAAAGGCCGAAAGCCGTACAGATTACGCAAAGGTTTCCAAAAACAATTTTATAAAAATAGCTGTGAGTCCGCTACCTAAATCAATGTTTTGTTAAAATTATATTTGGCCCACAAACTTTTACATAAAAGGTAAGAAAGACGTCCAGAACTTTGACCTTCTTACGCAAAGTAAAATTCATTGTATATTTTAACGCTATATTTAAAAGGCTGAATATAGAAAAACTTTATCGTATTTCTCTACAACGCGTAAGAGCCGTTTCCTCGTATTCAACCTCCAGTCAATTTATTAAAGGGACCCGCTTTCATCACAGTATCCGTAGCATTATGTTTTCCTATTACTTTCATAATATTTATTTTACATGGCCCAACTACCTTTAGCTGAAACTGGACTTTACTTTGAAAGTAATAAAGTACCTTTTTGGGTGAAATGTATAGGGATATTCAGGACTGTTTCAAGTTGAGCGAGTCCATTTCTTTCGCCGCCCATAATAATGTTTGGCGATTTATCAAATCGCAATTTCGTAATAGATACCCGCTTGATGTTGAAGATGATAAAAAGTTATATATTGTCCCTTCATTTAAGGTAAATTGAAACGGTCATTTGGTCAAATAAGTGTTTAATAGTCTTTGGGGAGTAAAATTCACGGAATGCGTAATTTATTTGTATTGTTTCGTAACAATGTGCCCTTATTTTGTGAGTATGACATTAATTTTAGGTTAATTTTCTATTTACACACAATGTGAATTTATTTAAAAAAAACTACAGTGTTTATATAAGTACGCAAGTTATCATGTCGACAGAAGGATCAAATCATAAAGGGAGTCAAAGAAATAAAAAGTAAAAATACAAAGGAGAAAAATACCTGAAACTTATTACTTCGCTTTAATTGGTATTGCCCATCAGTAACAGGACTATAATAACCAATGAATGCGTTATTGTATATTACACAATATATAAACGTTGTCTATATTTATACGCAATAATATCTTTTGTTATAGCCTTTTGTGCCCCGCTATCTGTTTTATCGCTACCTCTTTGTGCTATAACAACTATCATGATACGTTCAATTTTTATCCAGTATCCCAAAGGTGGAAGTCATAAGGTTCATATTTAAACAACGGAGAGTTTTTAAAGCTACATTTCGTTGTTGTTTTCTTCAGTGATACACCAAAGATGACAATAGGTTTAAATGACTTTATTCCTGATGGTCTGTGTCCGGTACTGTCGCGTTCAAAAGCGTCCCAGTAATTTATGTTACTCTTTTTAAAATTCGTGTTAGACAGTTGTTGGTACAAGTGAAACAGATATCGTCTAAGAATAATATTTGAATAATCGTGAGTCGGATCTTCAAGGGTTATTTTTGTTTGGCGATGACCTTACCTTTTGTGTTCACGAAAAGAGTTTGAATACTGGGTTGTGCTGCGTGAGGTGGTGTTTTTTACCCTTTTTTCTTTTAATTTTAGTTTTTTTTTTTTAAAGTACATTTAAATTTACAAAAGGCATTTATGTGTTACTCTTGGTGTGGTCGTTGCCATGTTTATAGAACACGCTTGATTTATTATCCGTGTAAAACAGAGTAAAATAAAATAAATAAAGTTTATTTTTCTTTTATCTACTTACACCAGATCTAATACATTCGCTTTAATTGAATAGTTGTACCCTTTCGAATTAAATTCAGTGAATCGTCTGCTAATTCTATTTTCATTGTAAAATAAAATAAAAAATACTAAGGATTATAACAGCTTTATTTAACCCCAAAATACTTATAATAGCTATTTTATTTTTACAGCAATTTAATAACGATGTAATTTGCTTTTATATCAGGCACCTGTCTATCCTAGCCTCAGTATTTAAAATTGTAATAAGAAAGAAGTTTCACAAATTGCGTACTTTGTTTTCTGTTTTTTTTTTGTTTCACGGATCTCTGCAAATTAGCGACTATTACTAGTATTTTTTTATTTCCAATTAAGTAATTTCAACTAAATAAAGTAGTTAATAAAAATAATGATGTCAATAGCATTTTCATTGAATATCATGTGATTATTTTAGCTATTTACTTACATAAAAATACACATGTTTAACTTATCAAAGTAACAATTAAAGTAGTGGCCTATAAATTATATTTTACTATCCATTCTTAAATAATATCACGCTACGCTTTACGCCTTTATTCGTCGTAACCACGCGAAACTTTATAATTATTGTTTGTACAAGCAATAAAATGCAGTTTCATTTATTTGTATTCGTTAACGAGGTTTCGTTTATGGGACAGAGTAATTAGTTTTTAACATGCTGAATAATATTTTTTGTTTGTTATTCCGTCTTATTTGAATTTTAAATTTCGTCACAATGCTGTTTTTTTAAATCTGTTTGGATGCACTGGTATACCCTTAACAGCTTATCAGAAAGTATGCTTGAATCCAATAATACAATCAATAAAAAAAACTAATTGAAATCCTTTTACAAATTGCATAATTATTCAATTTATCGAAATTTCATTCCACGAAAAATGTAATTTCTGAAAAAGAAAATGTTTAATTCTTCAAGAACATATAAATCCAATTAGAAAACTATAATACTTACACCAATCCAACAGATCCAAGTAAATCACAACAAGTCTAATCACAAATTCGTCCCACAACACAGCACTAACAAGAAAATACCGGCTTACGAATTTTCCGTGGGCGGATTTTCCGCCCAAACGCGTGCACCCTCCCCGGCAGTGAAAACGGTACTGAGGGGAGGGATACCTTCGGGACAGGTCGGGACTTCGGGAAGCTACAGACGCGCGCATCTGTACCTTAAGCTGTGTACATGTTAAGGGAGCCTTCATATGTTAGGTATCAGGTTACCAGGATTTGAAAATGGAACAGCTGTTTCTTTAGTTTGTAGCGGTTCAGAAGTGCCTTGGCTTGAATTAAGTTGAGGATTTCGCGATGTAAGACCTTTGTAAGAGGCTTTCTTTGATTAATAAGATTTGCTTTTCAGAATATTAGGTATGGTATCATGACAGAATTGCAAAAACTTGCTTTTAAATCTCATGATAACCGAAAAGAACCAGTAAAACATAAATGAAACAGAAAATCTATCCAACACTACGACTACTCACTCCATTACACATTTTATGAATCGAGAAAACTATTACAAAACAAATAAAACTAACAAGCTTCTCCTATTGCTCAATAAAAGAAAAACAAGAAAAACGTAACAAAAGTGAAACTAAGTTCAAGTACTATCGCTTAAGCACTTAATTAATTGCCCAGAGAAAATCAACGGAGCATAATTTTTATTGCTCTCGCAAAGATAAATTCGTACATTGTGTCACATGTCGGCGGTTCGAGCAATATATTTCCCGGGCAAGGAAAAATTACGCACAATAAAAACTGGAGTTCCCCAGAAATTAACGATGTTACCAGTTGACAGCAACTCAGCTTATCTGCGGCTTTTAATGGCCGGGGAAAGTAACCGAATAAGTGTAGGTGTAGGTTACGCCACGGGAAGTAGCGTTGGTATGAAATAGTAGAAAGTGTTTGTTTTATTTTGCAGTGTCATATTGGGTAGTAAGCTTCAGTGTCGAATTTTCTATTTACTGTTTCATAGATTACATTCATCATCATCATATTATGCCGTCTACTGCTGAACATAGGCCTCCCCCATAGATTTCTAATAGAACCTGTTGGAAGCGGCTTGCGCCCAGCGGGATCATTAGGTTGCATAATGTAACATTATAAACTCCATCATAATAAGAGACTAGGTATGTTGCTGATTTTTATGTCTGTTGATGCCATTTCGATTCAAATTCTAAAATTGCAAAGGTTTAAGGTGCCGAATTCAAATTCTCAAAATAAAGTAAAATGTTTTTGTGTTCCATTTGCCATAATTTCCGCAATATGAAATTGGGGTAGGTAGTGAAAAATCAAAGAATTTGGAATAACCGTTGGTTTGATAGCATTTTGCTCTATTTTTAGTGGCGTAACCTGAATCTGTTTCAGGTTATAATATCTCAACATTTTCACATCACACCATTAACTGTTTTTCTTTTCTCTTAATGAAATGTTTTCCACCATTATAATTCTTTTATTTTTCCGTTTGTTTTTTCTTTGGACCATTAGTCTTATATATTTTTAGCGACCACAATAAGAGGATTGTGCCCTTATGATAAAAGCTTGGGAATCTTTTTATCAAGACAGGAAGTACAGTCTGAAAACAACGTTTTGAATGAAAAAGGCAAAACATTTGTATTACGTATAATGTTAATGGAAAACAGAAATAATTTCGTTCAGTAGCGGAAAACTCGCTTCATTTGTTGTCTTGTAAGTAAGTAATTACAGTTTCGAGATCTACCTCGAACATGGACAAAGTAACAATCCTACCTATCCTACGAATATTAACAATGCGAATGTGTGTGTGTATGTAGGTATGTTTGTTACTCGCTCACGCAAAAACCACTGAACGGATTTCCCTAAAATTTGGTACACAAATAGTTTAAAACCTGTATTAACACATAGGATAGTTTTTATCCCGATTTTATGTTCCCGTGGGATAAATTTTGAGTTGTAGCGGGTGAAGCCGCTGGCAACAGCTAGTCTACATTATTTTAGAAATAAGATTAAAACTAACTTTTAACCGTGGTTACGCGTTAGTATAAAATTTTAGCAATCAAGACACGTGGCGACATCTATCAGAACGGTTGTTTTCTTCGGGAACTGTAACATTTTTCACAACGATTACGAAATATTTTTGGATAATCGTTTCTGTGGTTTAGGCACGAAAAGGTGTCAAAAAACATACTATTACATGTTTAGTATGTATTAGCTAAGAAAATGTACATTGATATAAAACCTCGACTGTTTAGTTACGAAACACGGAATAAGTCATGAAAGACCTTTGGTTAAAAATATGTAATACCAAAGAGTGGTCTCAATATTACGTTACATTTATAGTTTTTATTCAGAAAAAGACCTCTGTACCTCTTGTACATATTTTATAATGTAGACCTTTAATTCTCATCTCACATAAAGAGCTTCAGTACAAAAAATGAAATAAATATAAACCACACACCGCGCTATCTACCAAAAGCCTTTAATACTAATAATGTGGCAATGACACAAGCGATTTCCTTTAGAGCTCTCCTACTGAACAGAACGCACTTTTGAAAACACCTTACCAACCGTGTAAACCAGACCTGTGATCATACTTCATAAAACCCCTGATCTGTAGAAAATTTAACGATAAAGAGGGGTGAGGGAGATCAGCTTTAACTGGTTGTGAAATAAAAAGTGAGATACATGTGCCTCTTCGGACAATTAATCAATGTCCCCCTAAAAGCCTCTGTGCTACACAAAAAATTAACGCAGTACAATTGTGTGAGAGAGACAGAACACTCTCATGTGGTTCTACCATTGTTATACAGAGCTTTTGTCATTCTATAGTTATGTATATTAGCCGTTTTGCTGGCCCTAATGGTCAGTCGTAGAAATGTGGAAACGGACAAGTGGTTACTTGCTTTATTATCCATTTGAGAACCGCTTCAGAATTTTTGAAATTGTATTTATTGGTTGTCATTTGTTTTGGACTGGTTGGACTTCATTCTGCTTGTCTATGGACATTTTCTTGCTAGGTCCTGGTTAACAAGGACTTATAGATTCCGGTTTAATTATAATTAGTAATTTTCGTTTTTCAGTGACGAGAAACTTTTGCGTATTACGTTTTATAAGATCCCATGTTTTGAAATTTGAAATTCATGCTTTTAACAGAATTCTTTCAGTTCAATTAGAATTGCTCTCATTGTCCAGTTAGAAATAAACGTACAGTGAAACTGATGATTAGTGCTCGACGGTATTAATTATCAAAACGTTTTTATTTGTTTAATTTGCCTTAGATGAGTGAAAATACAGTAACATAAGTATGGTTACAAGCTTACTAAGTACTAGTGAAGAAATAACCTTTCTATTCGAAATAAAGAGAACCTCCATTTCCAATAATGTTAAAACGATGAGGGTGGATTACGTTTCGGCATCACAATGACATTTAATCCATTTACTTAGTCGCAATTCGTTCTAGACTGCAATGTAGACTGTATGGGCAAAATGCTCAATATTAGGGTATTACAGGTACCGAAGTCTACGGTAATAATTATAATAGCGTACATAAAGGTTAGAAGTACAATAATTATTGACTTAAATTACAGGGGTATTACACCTTCCTAAATTCAGGATCCGATAATTAGGATAAGAAATTTAGTCGCCGAAGCTCGCTATTACACGAAAGTACTAAATCGTGTCTTAATTTAGGATGCTACACATACTAAGTGCGATTACACTTTTCTGAATTCAGGACGTTTAAATATCGGTTCCTAAATTTAGGAAGGTGTTATAGAACCCCCCCCCCTCCTTTAGTATTCTCTAAATGTGGCTAAGGGCGGCCACATACATTAGTTTTCCTGATCACGATTTCTGATCCGTTTTTTTGAAATCTGTAGGGAAAGTTATAGAATGTGAACAACACACACAAAACATACACACACATTTGTATGAATTCACTGCGTTCGGATGGAAAACGGATCAGGATTCCTGATCAGAAAAACTGATGTACCTATGTGGCCGATCAAGCGTTTTTCTTTCAAGAATTGCTTTCAAAGTTTACTGTCACTTTGGCAGTGATGACCATAAGTCAAAAAATGTGGAAAAAACAGTAGAGTTCTCGCAACCCCTCATGACTTTTAGACGTGGCACCAGTGTCTATCTCATCAAATCGCATTTAAAAAATGTAGTACCTCGACTTTTCCGCAAGTCATGAGTGGTAGCGCAGGTCTTAGTTTTTTTTTTTGTTTTTTAATTGTCAAGTCGCTATTTGCGCAATGCCAAAGTTCTTAGTTTTTAAGTACAAATATAACACGATGTTGCCAGTTCTATCATAAAATCACTGTCACGAAAATAGTTACATTGCTAGGTAACCTTTTTTCAGAAGATTGTTTCAGTGACCTTTATACCAGTTGGGATCAATAGGTTCAGGTATTTTCGATTAAGGTTCATGTTTGAACATTGTGAAAATACTAGAAACGTGAGCGTTTTAGTTTTTACGTAAAAGAATTTCAGGAACAAAAGTATTCTATTTGAAAGATGAAATATTCAGTGTTATTTACACTTTCTTAAAATTGGATCCAGTTTTTGGAACGAAGTTCCTTATTGCGCGTTGTGAAAGGGGGCTAGACGGAAAAAAATCTCACGAAAAGTTGTCACGACACTTTTTAGAACGAAGTTCCTTATCCCGCGTTGCGAAAGGGTGCTAGAGCTCAAAGAGTGAAGTGGAATGGAGTGGAGCGGAGTGGAGTGGAGTGGAGTCGCGACGATTATTTTCGTTCCATCCGGGTGTCCCTTGACACCTTTCAAGTTTTTTTTTTATTATTCACCATAGATCAGTCATGTTTTATTGCAGCTATAGAAGCCAGCACCTAAAACCTGGTATCTTATCCTGTTGAAGCTCTTCACTATGTCATGCCACACCAGATCAAGATCATAGTGATACCACTTTTTTTGGATAGATAATCATATAGTACAAAGGATATAGTAAATTCTCCCACCATCTGTGGATTGGGGAACTGTCAGACTAATACGAACTAAAAATCACTCTCTTGCTTCGGTTACCATTTGAGTTACAGGGCCACGGTGTCCTGTTTAGACGGTTCCGCGGACCAAAGTGTTACCACTGCACTGGTTAGTGGACCACTGTAACCAAATATATGTAGTTTCTTTGAATGAGTAAAAATTTATCCTTTTAGTATTTCTTTATAAAAAGAACAAACAAACATCCATCCGTCCTTATGAACTTGCACATTTCATCATCATCATCAGCCGGAAGACGTCCACTACTGAACATAGGCCTCCCCCTTGCACATTTACAATGCTACTATTTGTCAAGCAGAATTTCCGAGGCTGATTAAATTTACCTTTCATATAAGAATACTCGTAACCCTAATAATACCGCTGCCATTAAAATTACAACCCTCCAAAACTCAAGTTAAAATGCACAAAATATTCCGCACAGCAAATACTATGTAAACGGTGCTTCATTTTGGATATAAAGTGAGGTGGAGTAAGCCCCACTCAGCGGTCGCAAGCCTATCCCCATTACGATGTCTGGCGGGACAACGCTGCCAGAAAACCGCCGCTTTAGACGATTCTAATGTAAACGAATATATTTTAGGGTAAAGTATTTAGAAAAGCATTATTATTTGGGCAAAATGTGTAATGAGGTAACAGGATTCATTATGGAGCTCGTTACTAAATAATGTGAGACTAACAGGTAGATTTCCAAGGTTAAACCAAGCTTGCCAAGGTTAGTCTGTGGATAGGTGACTATCTTGTACCGAACAGCAACAACTTTGACAGTTGGTACAGATTAGTAGGCCCAATGTTATCAAGGGTATCGTAGTCTAAAGGTGTGCGTCCACAGGTCGGCATCGCACGTATCGGACGTATCGTACGTAATGGATTTTAGTTTGCCTTGTATGAAAACTCATACAACTGCGTCCACTGATCCGCATGGTACGGACTCATCGGCAATACCTTAATGCGATGCGTACCGATGACGTCATACGGAACGCCGACCAGTGGAAGCGATGAAGGTGGCATCGGGAATCCGATTGCTGTTACTGCGTCGGCAATCCGATCGCTGCCGACACAGAAATCCGTTTGAAGCGATGCGTCCGATACGTACTATGCGGACCTGTGGACGCCTACCATAAAACTCCAGTCGTACCAATGGATATCGTAGTTTATAACCCTTAAGGGTAGTTCCAAGGGTTATCATCATCCAAATCTGATGCTAAGGGTTACCATATTATTCAGCATTAACTAGGTCCTGAAAGTCGGATCAGCATGCAGTAGCTCCATGTATTTTTTAAATTGTTATTCAGCTTTGTCTAATAGTGCCTTGGTGATTACTACTAGGCACTGTACGTGACGTCGCTATGCAGTTCCTTGATCAATATTATTGTTTTAAAGGTAAAAAAGTAAAACAAATGAAAACAGTTTTACAATTCTACATAATATACAAATCATTTTAATTTTTCTAAAGTTATGGTTACAGAATAACAAAATTCAACGGCTGAAAAACGAATTTACAATCCGAAAAAGTAATCGAAGCAAAACATTAACGCAACGCGAACGTTAATATAAAATTCCGAATAAAAATGTTAATGGAAAACGTTCGTAAAGATAACAAAAGATTTATGATAACCAAACAGGCCAAATAAGAATAAATTGAGTTTGGATAAAGACTTGTGGAATGTAATGTTGTTTAGATATAGTTAAGTCGTTTCGGTAATCTGGGTGGTGGCTAGTGAACTATCCAACGATCTGTAATGGCTTTATTATTTTTCGAGTGTATGTATGTATGTTTGTACTATGTTTCTGTGTGTTGCTCTGCAGCCTAAACGGCTTGATGGATTTGAACTTGACAGGTGTTGTTAGATTCGTCTTAAACGTGAGAGTGTCACTGACATAAAACTGGCCAAGTGCGAGTCGAACTCGTGTGCAAAGGGTTCCGAACTAAAAATATTTTTTTTTAATCTCTCACATTCTATCAATTGGGGTATCAAATTAAAGGATTTTTAAAATGGTTTATCAAAATATTTAAAGCTTGAATGTTTCAATTTAATTTGGACTGATAAATGCTAACAAAAACTAAAAATAGTAAAATAAAATAAATATTAAATAAAAACAAAAAACCCGACTGCGTAAAAAAACTTTTTACGCAGTTTTTGTGGGTTTTTTTTAGTGTCCGACCGAAACTGATTTTTCAGCCGAAACCGAAACCGAAACCGAACCTTCGGCCTTGCTCTCAGTTTCGGCCGAAACCGAAACCGAAACTTTTTAAAACTTTTAACATTTCAATTTTTTCTGTTATTTTTTTTTGTTTTTTTTTTTTACATTTGAACAAAAAGTGTAAAATACGCAGAGCGAATTTTTCAACTGGGCGTGGACGGCTATATTTTTAACTATGAGGAATATCGAAAAACGTTGAATAGAGTCTCGAGACCGATTTTGCTGAAAACTAAAACTGAATCATTGGAGTTTAGAAAAATCAATAATCGTGGCCAAAAATCGAACCCGCTAATTTTGAAAAAATAATCACAACCTGTATTATTACAACATTTTATAGTGTTAATAGTAAGGATCAAATTCTGGGTAATAATGAAATACGGCAAACTTATAATAGATAGATAAATAGATAGACGATCTTAAGAATTGTTATTTTTCTATGTTATTTAACTTCTACTGAGTCCATAATCTTTTCGAAATTATAAATAAAAAAATAAATCATTGTTTCCAATGTTTCACTAGATTTGAAGTCTCAACAATCGCACTATTAATTTAGCAATACGAAATAACTGAGACATTAGACTAAAAAAATTGCATTATTTCAAAAAAGAAACCGTTAACTTAATTATGTTTCGAATACCGCCTAATCCTAATTTTAATCGCCTTGACGATTGATAAGTTTTTAATCATTAACATACGTAACAAATATTTTTTATTATGACATGAATGTACAAGACTTAGGTACTCTTGGCAGTAAACTCAAAAACATAACCTCGTCTCACGAATAAATGGACGGTGGCAAACTGAGCCGGGGCCCCGCCAGCGAGCAAGTATGTGTTACCTACGAATTTTACCGAACAACGCACGAAAATGCAGGAACACTTGAGTTTCGGCGGGGCCGAAAGTTTCGGCTATATTTTGGCCGAAACCGAAACTAAGGCCGAAACTAGATATTTTGGCCGAAACCGGCCGAAATCGAAACCGAAACCGAAATTTCGGTCGGTCACTAGTTTTTTTGTAAATGTTGTACTTTCTCTAAGTAAAGCGCAAAACTCAAAAGTTACAATGTAATGACGGCACTGATCACATTGTGATAAAAAATATTTCACTTCAACATCGAGTAGTATTTAACCGAATAATTTATGGTCAACTGAAATATCTTATGGTAGCCATACACCATACTGCCTATTTGTCAATTCGGCATAAAACTGCCAATTTGCTCAAATAGAATTGAACGTGTATGGGGGTGGAATGCCAATTTGATGGCATGACATGCCAATTTTGATAGGTCATCAAATCGTTTTTGACACAACGTCAAATCGGCAGCAGTGATGCCATCTTAGCAACTTCATAGATAGTTAGCTAATTTTATAAAGGTGCTAGAAAAAAAGCTAAAAAGTGTAACTTGTGGCTAAACTTTTTAGCTACTTTTCTACAGGGACGGTTAGGCCACGTTCACACGGCGATTATTTTCCCGTATACCGTACACGAGATTTTATCGAATAGAGTTGACCGGTTTTAGGACAACTTTGCACGGTACACGGTAAAATATTATATTTCTCAAACACGGGATTTTCCCGTATGAACGCCGTTTAAACTATTTTTAAGTTTTCATTTGTGAACTGTTATTACTGCTCTATTCGATAAAATCTTGTATACAGTATACGGGAAAATAATCGCCATGTGAACGTGGCCTTACCAGGAAAACTGAGGCTTTTCGCACATGGATCGCATGTACACTCGTAAAAAAAAGAGTTATTCATTTTATTTTAAACCAAAATACGATTGAAAACTTGAGAGGTGTCAAGGGACCACGAAAGCAAGTTAAAAAAAGGTTCATGCTATTTTCGACCTTATTGACATTTATGCAAACACCTGATTTTAATGAAGGAGCAATGTTAACGAATGAGAATGTGAGAAAAACAAACTAAATTTTAAATGTCGATAAGGTCGAAAATCGCTTGCACCACTTTTTTTAACTTGCAATCCTTAAGCAAATGTTTTCCGACCTTCAAGCGATTTTCGACCTTATTGACAACGATGCAAACACCGGATTTTAATGAAGAAGCAATGTTAACGAATGAGAATGTGAGAAAAACAAACTAAATTTTTAATGTCGATAAGGTCGAAAATCGCTTGCACCACTTTTTTTAACTTGCTATCATTAAGCAAGTATTTTCCGACCTTCAAGCGATTTTCGACCTTATTGACAATGATGCAAACACCGGATTTTAATGAAGGAGCAATGTTAACGAATAAGAATGTGAGAAAAACAAACTAAATTTCTAATGTCGATAAGGTCGAAAATCGCTTGCACCACTTTTTTTAATCTAATTCGATAGTCTCATGATGAAATGAAAAGGTGCTAGAAATTGTAGCTGTCGTCACCGAATAATAGCCAGATCTAGTTGCTGAGTTGGCATCACTGGTGCAGATTTGAAGTTGTGACAAATCTATCGTATCGATAGGCAGGATGGTGTATGGTGTATATGGACGAACTGCCGATTTGAAACAATTGCAAGCGTCAAATCTATCGTATCGATAGGCAGGATGGTGTATGCCTACTATTAGAAATATAATACAGAACTTGAAGGTAAATTTTTGATAGAATTGTCAGGGTTAAGCTCACTCTGTCTTAGATTTTCTCTTTATTACCTCTGATCTACATTAGAGTCACGATCAAATCCATTAAAAAATTACAGAAATAACAAGCCAGCTTAAAGCAAAAATAAACTAGCATAGTTTTTAGCTTAAATAATAATAGAAGTTCTAAAAACTATTAAGATTTTAACACGTTGTCTATACTTTAAAATTTAACCTTCACAAAACAACAAAAGCACATCAGACGCCCTCTAAAACTTTGAACACAAAACGAAGGGTTTAACTAATTAATAAGGTGTACACTTAAAAACAGAATTCCGTCTAAAAGGGCCAAAGTTTGGCAACACCCGCCTTTAATCCGGCCGTCGAAGCCCGAAAAAGTGTTGCCAACCGTTGAAAATTGGGATTACAGCAGTAAGCTGGGAATAATGCAGGCGAATATACTGCGTTCTGTCAAAGTATCGACACGAGGATTTTCATTGTTAAATCGCTTTTAAATGATGTATGAGATGCGATAAACGAAGTATGAAATATGTGCTTTAGGTTTGTAACAGATGTATTGGTAGTATTATTGTAGGCACAAGACTGAAGACTCTTTTTTTTTCTTGTGATATTCTTCATAGATTCTTCCGCCTGAAAGCTTGTCAACTTTTCTCGTATTATGGGGTACCTACTATGAGAAGTTTGTTTTGGAGCTTTTTTTTTTGTAGCGTGGTAAAATCATCAAATGAGTCCTCCCACCTCAGCAGGCTTTGGCTCTCTGAGAGGGGGCCTTGTCATTTTTGCTGACGCTCTTTGAGACGCGCCGTAGACCCAGGCATAGTTGCCCTTTACTTGCTGTCCGCA
The DNA here is from genome assembly GCA_036375495.1 of Agrotis segetum. Classification (NCBI taxonomy): domain Eukaryota; kingdom Metazoa; phylum Arthropoda; class Insecta; order Lepidoptera; family Noctuidae; genus Agrotis; species Agrotis segetum. The sequence goes on along the minus strand of JAQSVV010000090.1, from coordinate 323,175 downwards.
TGGATTTTCATTGTTAAATCGCTTTTAAATGATGTATGAGATGCGATAAACGGAGTATGAAATATGTGCTTCAGATTTGTAACGGATGTATTGGTAGTATTTTTGTAGGCACAAAACTGAAGAATCCTTTTTTTTTTCTTGTGAAAATCTTCATAGATTTGCTCCGCCTGGAAGCTTGTCAACTCGACTGGCAAAAATGAGTTAAAAATAACTAAAACCCGACTACGACAAAAATGTGCACTGAAAAGTATAAAACAAGAACAATATTAATTTGACCGATATTGTGCTAGCCGTGGCCGTGTGCCACCTACCTAATGAAGATAGTGTGGAACAACCGCAGGTGGCACACGACCACGGCTAGGTCGGACAGTCGACAAACAAACATTAGTGACCGACCGAAATTTCGGTTTCGGTTTCGGTTTCGGCCGGTTTCGGCCAAAATATCTAGTTTCGGCCTTAGTTTCGGTTTCGGCCAAAATATAGCCGAAACTTTCGGCCCCGCCGAAACTCAAGTGTTCCTGCATTTTCGTGCGTTGTTCGGTAAAATTCGTAGGTAACACATACTTGCTCGCTGGCGGGGCCCCGGCTCAGTTTGCCACCGTCCATTTATTCGTGAGACGAGGTTATGTTTTTGAGTTTACTGCCAAGAGTACCTAAGTCTTGTACATTCATGTCATAATAAAAAATATTTGTTACGTATGTTAATGATTAAAAACTTATCAATCGTCAAGGCGATTAAAATTAGGATTAGGCGGTATTCGAAACATAATTAAGTTAACGGTTTCTTTTTTGAAATAATGCAATTTTTTTAGTCTAATGTCTCAGTTATTTCGTATTGCTAAATTAATAGTGCGATTGTTGAGACTTCAAATCTAGTGAAACATTGGAAACAATGATTTATTTTTTTATTTATAATTTCGAAAAGATTATGGACTCAGTAGAAGTTAAATAACATAGAAAAATAACAATTCTTAAGATCGTCTATCTATTTATCTATCTATTATAAGTTTGCCGTATTTCATTATTACCCAGAATTTGATCCTTACTATTAACACTATAAAATGTTGTAATAATACAGGTTGTGATTATTTTTTCAAAATTAGCGGGTTCGATTTTTGGCCACGATTATTGATTTTTCTAAACTCCAATGATTCAGTTTTAGTTTTCAGCAAAATCGGTCTCGAGACTCTATTCAACGTTTTTCGATATTCTTCATAGTTAAAAATATAGCCGTCCACGCCCAGTTGAAAAATTCGCTCTGTGTATTTTACACTTTTTGTTCAAATGTAAAAAAAAAAACAAAAAAAAATAACAGAAAAAATTGAAATGTTAAAAGTTTTAAAAAGTTTCGGTTTCGGTTTCGGCCGAAACTGAGAGCAAGGCCGAAGGTTCGGTTTCGGTTTCGGTTTCGGCTGAAAAATCAGTTTCGGTCGGACACTAACAAACATACATACATACATCCTCCTTTTGGCATTGCCGTAGTCGGGTAAAAACACATAATCCTCCTTCTATCTAAGTCGATTAAAAACACACGCTCTGTCTTTAGTTCCACGTGCAATTCTCGCTTCCCAGCACGACAGACCCTAAAAGTTAAGGGTGAACATCTTCTTACATCATTAGTGAACTCAAATTCAAAACAGGTCTTATTAATAGACGTCCAACTTACAATGCACATAAAAAAAGAAAAAAAATGTAATCAATGCAACGCATCGATTTTGGCGAATGGCATAATTTATGAATCTTGGAAAAATCTGGATTTTGGAATATAAAGACCACAAAACCAATCCCTATTTTCCTCAGAAATATAAGAAATACAACCAAAAACATTTCAGTCGAATAATTTTCCAACCAAAACTCTTTCATGTACATAAAATTAATACATCATAACTGTACAATTTATCACGTATTAAAACTCGCTCATCTCACGTCTGCAATTAAATTTTGAAACCCTCTGTTTATAAGTTTGAAGTACAACCTACACGCTTGAAGGTGAAAACTCGATACAAATTGCGTTAAAATGTAATAGAACTCGTTTCCCGTAAAAGTTTCCATCAGATTACGACGCAAATTCAATATTTAAGATTGATTTGGGCAGATGGCTGAGGGCATCGTCTTTCGAAAAGGGCAAAAATGTTTATATGTGTGTGTTGTTTCACGTGTCTGTTTCTCTCGGTTTTTGAGAATTTTGGTCCGAAACTTTTTGAAAATAAGGACCAAAATTGTGCTACCTTTAAAAGTTTAAAGTATGTAAAACATAACTTGATTCTTTACATATATTTTCTACCTCAGTCACGTTTTACGACTCACTAGAACTTTGCATCCTACTTTGTATGAGAGACATTTGTTAGTTTGTTGCCAAAAGATTTTCTGTTTACGAAGAAAAATGGAGGGTAGGAGTCCCCAACATTCCAAGTACACGATAATCGCCATTACGGAAAGAAAAACGTCTTTTCATACGGCCTCCACAAAAGATAACTGCTTAAAAATAACACAGTATCAGTCTCATATTCTATTACAGGCTGTTTGGGGCCATTACGGTCCTCATTTTAAAAGTATAATGTACCAAAATTCTCAGTCAATTAAGCATTCTGCTTGGAAAATAGTCGAGCCTTTGTTAACATTGTAAGCGAGACGAATGTAAAAGCATTTTTACGACATGACCCAAAACCCTAAGAAAATGAAAGGAAAAAATAAAACGAATTTCATACTTAAACTTAGTGAAGAGAATCGTATAAATACGGGTTTCGGAATCGAGCCAACTCGAATGCTAATTTCAAATCTGGAATTGGAAATCTAGGCAGCTCTTACGTTTAAACGAATGGCTAAGATCTCGGACCTAAAGTTTTTTTTTAATTTACATATTATTTTGTGTCTGGCCTGTATCATGGTTCAGAAACTTCATTTGTCTTATCGTTTTTAGGCTTACCAAAAGACCATCTCACTAAAATTCCACCATCTGTTCGTCTGTGATAGACGGACATAGTTACACAGTTGAAATTTTTACAGATGATGCATTTCTGGTTCTGCCACTACAAAATGTGCTAAAAAACAGAATAAAATAAACATATAAGGGGACTCCTATACAACCACGTTTTATTTTTGCTTTTTTAATTTTTCTGCGAACGCGTGTTCGACTTTCACTTGGCTTTTTACATACAAGAACAATTTTTTCTTTGCAATTCCTGATTCCAAATAATTACACTTACAAATAACGATTATATTATCGTGAATCAACTCGATCCTTCTTCGTCTTCACATCCCTACTTGAACTCGCAGAAATTTGCATGATATTACAGCTCATCTGCCTCGCGAGCCTTGTGTACAGCGGTAAACGATCCGCAACAGAAATTTGAATTTTTTCCTTTGAATTACTGAAGAATTGCTAATTAGATCGGCGGTATTTCTGTACGGGAATCTTTTTTAAACTGATTTGGACTTAATGGTATCCCGCTCGGTATTTCGTATTCAAAATTATTCGTGGTTTTGTTTTTTGGATTATTGTTAAATTTAGCTTGAAGGTTTCTTTGGCTTCTAGAACTTGGATAAACTTCTGAGGGTTATTACTTTTGTCGTAACCCTTAAAACTTATGAAATCAATTCTTCGAACAAGTTTTTGAACAGGAAAAGATCCTCCAATCCTTTTCGTTTAACCCGTGCACGCACACAGCCGTAACTGTCCCTGTATAGTTCTTGCAACGACGATATAATACTAGACTCCGCATGCACGATCTAATGGTAGCCATACACGTACATGCCTATTTGTCAATTCGGCATAAAATGCCAATTTGCTCAAATAGAATTGAACGTGTATGGGGGTGGAATGCCAATTTGATGGCATGACATGCCAATTTTGATAGGTCATCAAATCGTTTTTGACACAACGTAAAATCGGCAGCAGTGATGCCATCTTAGCAACTTCATAGATAGTTAGCTAATTTTATAAAGGTGCTAGAAAAAAAGCTAAAAAGTGTAACTTATGGCTAAACTTTTTAGCTACTTTTCTAACACCATTTCAATTCATCATGACATTGAGACTTTCAAAATTAGTCAAGTAGTGTCCCGAGTCAAAAGACAAGATAATGCAACAGTGGCTCATTCTACATATAAATAAGTGGCATTCTGAAGAAATAGTTCAGTTTCGGGTGGAAATAAAAAAAGAAATGAAATTCTTCCGGTGGCAAAATATATTTAAATATACAAGATACCCTGAACATGAATTTTCACTCTTAAGTAAACTGGGACTTTGCTGTAAACTTAATGGCAGACTCTGTAGAGTAAAATACTGCAAAATCTCTGTAACAAATACAGGGATTATTGTCAGCCGACATCACTGAGAAGTCACTAAAATCCGACCCACCACTCATGACTTTCGGAAAGGACATGGTCCACAATGTATGGACCAAAAACCCAGAATCAAAGTGTAGTCGATACGGTCAAACTGTATGCAGATGGATTCCCTATAACTATCTTAATAATCGTACCAAGTTACAATATCCTAATCCACGGCATAATTATCGGAGTTATGGGCTGTCAAAGTTTGCCAAAAAAGTTCCACTTGCTACTGAGATTTCACGTTTGTGTTGCCAAAATAGTCATGCTGCCGATAATAATGCGTACCAACGACGCCATAGCTGTTATTAACAAAAAAAAAAATGCCAGCATTACAGTAACCCCGGGTCGACGGCGCGTTGTGTTCCACCCGCGCCTCAAAGAGTGTCAGCACGATGACGGGGTACTCTAGGGGGCCAAAGCCTGCCGGCGTCGCGGGACTTATCAATTTACCGTCACCCTGTAACGCAAAGGGCATTTGAAGGACACCGTGGATTTTAGTCAGTACGAATTTGACAGTCCCTCCCGGTCTCCCTGAGTTTCCGGAATCATTTGATGATTTCACCATGATTAAAAAAAAATGAAAACCATTCAATGAATGATCCTATGGAGAGATGCCGCTGCAAAACTGCTATATGGACGCCTGCCAGCAGCACTCGTGTCTTCTGCCCTTGTTTAGTTTTAATGTTGTTGTTCTGTTCTGTGTGTGACTAACACTATACTTTTCTTTCTTTCTGTCTTTCTTTCTTTCCAAAGTACGTCTTTTGATGGATGGCCCAAGTAAAACAACACTTGCTGAGAACAATCTGAGGATGAGTTGCCAAAGTTAAGCAACATTCACCGAGGTCTGTCTTTGAATGGGTGACCACTGTAAAGTAACATTTCCCAAAGTGTTTTGTTTCTTAACGTTGGGTGGATGACCCAAGGCATACGGTGTGATATCATATGTTATACATCAATTGCGACTACTGTTATGTAATGCAGGCACTTTTTAGTGTTCCGTAGCCTAATGGCAAAAAACGGAACCATTATAGATTCGTCATGTCTGTCTGTCTGTCCGTCCGTATGTCACAGCCTTTTTTCTTCGAAAGTATAACAGCTATCCTGTTAAAACTTGGTAGGTAGATATATTGACTGAACAGCATTAGGATTTTCACACGAAATTAAAAATAAAACTAATTTTGGGGGTTGCCCCCATATATAGAATTGAAACTCAAAATTTTTTTTTCACCTGACCCTTACGTGTGGGGTATCTATGAATAGGTCTTGAAAAATGATATTGAGCTTACTAACATCATTTTTTTCTAAAGTGAACAGTTTGCGCGAGAGACTTCCAAAGTGGTAAAATGTGTGTGTCCCCTCCTGCTACTTCTAAAACAAGTGAATTATAAAGCTAAAAAAAATATATGATGTACATACATTACCATGCAAACTTCAATTGAAAATTGGTTTGAACAAGATTAAGTAATTAGTTTTTTTTTAATACGTCATAAACCGTAATCCGCAATTAACTTTTCAAAGTTAAAACCAACTACAAGAACGTTTATATTATGTTACTTGCTGTACTTCTCTGTATGCCGACGATATAACCATCACGAAAATACCCAAGCAATGCAATGCGCCAAGCATTGAAAATAGTGGAGGACTGGTGCAATAAAAACAAACTATCAGTAAATCCTTCAAAAACTGAGCTGATCCTCTTCACAAAAAAGAGGAAGCTGACGACTTCCACGTTTCTTTGGAACCACCCTAAGCCTATCAACTGAAACCAAATACCTGGGCATCTTTTTGGATAAACAGCTGAATTGGGCAAAACACATCAACAAGGTACATCACTACAAAAGCCAGCATATCCCTGTGGCAGTTGCAAGCGAATGCTTGGCAGGAATTGGGGGATCAAGACCAGTCACTGGCTATATACCACTGTCATACTGACCGACAGTCACGTACGGCTCATTGGTCTGGTGGCCCAGAACAAACCTGAGCACAACCCACACTCTTCTCACACGACCTTAACATAAATATTATATCCAGCCCGCTGGGAATGTACAACACCGTCTACCAGGCGGAATGCATGGGCAATATACAAGCAGCATATGCGATAGAGGCCAGAAGAGTTACGGACACCCATATACGTATATTCTCTGATAGCGCCTCAGTCCTTCAATCGTTGGAGAAACAATATACCACTTTAAGCTTAATACTAGAATGTCACAATGAACTAGAACGTCTAACAGTATCTAAACGGAACAAAGTGACACTACAATGGATTAAAGGACACAGCAGATCATTGGGCAACGACGCGGCTGATGAACTAGCTAGTAGAGCATCCAGCGCATCAGTTTGCAGACCAGAACCCATTATACCCATCCCCTTCAACCAGATACGTTGGCTGCAGGAGCGCATCCTCACACAAGCAGAGAGATGGTGGGCCTCGACACCAGGCTGCAGGCAATCCAGGGAAGCTCTACCATCCTTAGATGGCAGGCTAACCACACGTCTTTTACGCCGGGACAGGACCGGCATGCGTCTGCTGACAGGGACCATAACGGGACACTGCTCCCTAAACAAACACTTCCACACAATAGGCATAACGGACAGCCCCCTGTGCAGGGCTTGCATGGAGACTGAGGAAACCGTTGCGCATGTGCTCTTCGAGTGCACAGGTGTCATCCAGATCAGGACAGAGACCCTCGGGACACCCAGAACTTACACAGATGTTCTCCACAGACCAAAGAACCTTATCAACTTCTGGAGAGAGGTGGGCTGGTTGGAATAAGCCACCAAAGGCCACTATGGCCCACGCACAATGGTCCACATGAAGGACTAAGTGCGGAAACCAAACCCCTAACAAAGAACATAGAACATGTTACTTGCTGCTACGGAACCCTTCATGGGCGAGTCCGACTCGCACTTGGCCAGTTTTTTTTTGTAATACCGTTTAATAACATCTGAGGCGTCGTTGGTACGCAATATAATCTGCAGCATGAGTACTTTGGCAGCACAAACGTGAAATCTCAAGGAAAAAGATGGATATTTTTTGCACACTTTGACAGCTCATAACTCCGATATCCCATGGATTAGGATGTTGAAACTTGGTACGATTATTAAGATAGTTCTAGAGAATCTATCGGCATACAGTTTGACCGTATCGATCACATCTTTGATTTTGGGTGAATTTTGATACCATCTCCTTTCTAGGTACTAATTTTTTAATGCATTTGATGTAATGAAATAGACACTAGCGCCATGTCTAAAGGTCAAGGAGTGGTGGCCAGGGCTGGGGTGCGTTTAAATCTTCTGGCGGTATTTCGCCGGAAAAAATTAAACTAGCGAAGGTTCGCTGAACGGAGTCATAAGTTTCTGTCAATGTTAGTTGTCAAATTCAATTGACAGCTCAGTTTATTGAACAAATAATCAATTTGCCGGTTTAATGCAAATCCATAATCCACAAATAATATTTACTCTCTAAAATAAAAATAATATTCGTTTTTACTGCGGGTATCGAGCAAAACAACAAAACGTAATGTCAGTCTGACAGCAGGATAAAATATTGCGAGGTAAAAAGGTCGCAATATTTTATCAGTAAATTCCATTTAGTAAAAACTTATCCCAGCGAATGACCGTAAACGGGGCAGATTAAATTTTAGTTAGCTTCATTTTTCACCTCGCGGTGTACTTAAACGGGGTGTTTGACATCTATGCAGTATAAATTTAAACTGGATAAAGGATATAAACGCAGCCCAGAGTCCTGCATATGGGATCGTTCTGAAACTCGACTTTTTGACAAATATTTATTTTTATTTAAAAATAACCAGTACTAATCCAAATTCAGTGACTAAATAAGAAAATAATTGTACAAAAACGTTAATAATATATAACAGATTTGACTAAAAAAAAAAAACAAATATTCTCCGCATTTCATTTTACATTTAATTTACTATACAAACGTTTTCGAACGCACCACGTCTAGCATGCGTACCTATCTAGTCTGTGATGCGTACGCAATTTAAGACAGTGTTCCCACTTTATAAATATTTTCCCTTTATTTAGGGTAGGGGGGTCCTTTCAAATGTTGGTCAATATTTAAGCGAAAAAATTGTAAAATAAATAAATATGAAGGTCTTTATGAAATTAACTACCCAAAAACCAACCTTCATGCTTTGTGCTCGTGTAACCCTCTAGGAGGCTAATAGCTAAATAATAAAAAGCAGCACTTCTCTGCATTATTATAATTTTTATTTTCGACTTCAATTAAAAAAAAGGCAAAATTGTTCAATGTCAAAATAATCGTATATTGAAAAGGTGATAATAAAAAAAACTTTTTCAAGAAAAATGTAACCGCCTTCTAAAACAACCACAAAAAATTGTAAAATAATCTACAAAATAACTTTTCTTTCGGTTGTCGGTGCCTTTGTTTTTTTTTTTCCTTTTCATTGTCTTTTAGCCACCGACTTCCGAATGAAAAGTAATTTTGTAGATTGTGGTTGTTTTTGAAGGTGGTTACAGTTTTTTGAAAAAAAAAAATTTTTAACTCTTTTTAGTTTAAATAATTATTCAACCCGAATTCTTGTCAAGAACATCATTCTCTTACATGTGCACTAGAATTTTGTAATCCTTCGCACCGGTAATTACATCGCTCATGTACACAATAAGCTAATAAAATTCCATATCTCAAAAATTACTGACCGATTTCTACCGATTCTGATGAAACTTGCAGTGTTCCCTAAGTTAATTGATACCTCGCACACCAAAAAAAGCATTACTTAAATCGGACTCAAATTCCGGAGATATGCGAACACAAACTAAATCAATCGATGCTTACTCCTTACTGTTAAGGAGTTGTACCTTCCATCATCAGCTCATCCACCTGAAATGATGATTATCAGATGCAAATACTCGAACAGCTTTAGAAAATATATATAATTGGTACTATCTGCCTATAAAATTTGAAGGTTACCCTCGCTTTCCCTGGGATCCTATCACCAGAATCTGACCTGAGAATTTTTTTCCAAATCAGTCCAGGCGTCTTCGAGAAATCGGGGAACATACATAAAAATAAAAAAATATTCCGAACTGAGAACCTCCTCCTTTTTTTGAAGTAGGTTAAAAAAAGGTGTCGGAACAGGTAGGTAAGTTAAAACTAAGTATTTATTATACTTACGGGTAAGCCCCGACTCAAACGAGCGTTTTCTTTTGCTGGCACTTTAAAAGCGCTGACGTGTGAACAGATTTTGACTGGCCTGTTGGTCTAGTAGTTAGTGACCCTGACTGCTATGCCGGGGGTCGTGGGTTCGATTCCCACCCAGGACAAATCTTTGTGTGATGAGCATGATCATTTGTTCTGTGTCTGGGTGTAATTTATCTATAGTAAGTATGTATTTAAAAATATATAAGTATGTTTTCAGTTGTCTAGTACCCATAACACAAGCCCTGCTTAGCTTGGGACTAAATGGCGTTGTGTGATAGTTGTGGAATATTATTATTATTATACAAGGGAATTGCATGGTCTACGAACCAATATCATCAAAATAGTTCAGCGGTTTAGGCGTGAAAGCATAACGAACAAGTGCATTTATACTACACGAATAAGTTAGGATAAAATTGTAAAATCATTTTATTTTTAATTTTAATACCTTTTTAGTAATATTAAAATACGGGCAAAACTGAAATCAGAGGCTGACAATATGGTTACTATGACAACGAATATTCAAATAAAACAATCGATGTGTATCTAAGTAACAAACATCAAACAAAAATACGTTAGGAAATTCAATAAATTAAATTTTGTGGTTCGTTTCAGTAAAATCGAGAAGCGTTTAAAATACCTACCTACCTAAGGGAGATCATCATCATCATCGACGACTTTGCTCTGGAAAAATTATATGGAAAACGCGTGGTCCAATTCTGACCCGACTCAATTTAGATTGCCATCGACATGCTAAGAGGATCAGCACAAAATAATCTCAGAACCTGCCATTCTTCAGACATGAATAAGGTGGAAGATAAAACCAGCTGACACAGTGATATACCTAGTGTGAAACCGCTAGGTATTGTACGAGTATGATCAAAATGTTTCCTAATTATTTCATGCAAACAATTTGATACAGAAAGTTGAGAGCCATTGGATCAATGTGTAATTCTTTATCATGGATTTAGGTACTTCGATTAACAAAAAATGTACAATGGATTTACATCTCAGTGAAGTGAAATATCATATTCCTTATTGTTGTTAGTAATAGTTATTTAGTGATTGTGTTTAAATTACAATAATTGTATTTTTCCTATGCTGTTATAACTTACAGAATGTTAATAATATAGGTAAAAGTAAAGTAAGTAAAGTAAAACCAACGACTTTCATTTTGATATGATTTTTATTAAAGCATTTCAAGCAAAGCTAAGCAGCTCTGCCAGAGCAAATATATAAAATATAATTATTTTTGCATGATGTTAGTAAAAAGGTGAGTACTGACTTAATGAGTAGAGAAAAATAGAAGATTTGATGAATTAGAATACGGGCAGGAGAACGATGAGACGACGAATCATATGATTTCTAAATAAAATATAACTATTAATATTTCCCTAAGTATTTATTTTAATAATAAAAGGTTGAAACACTATATATACCTATAATATTAGGTAAACTACCACATATTTTATCATATAATTCAGTGTGTTTTTCTTGCATGATTCACAGAGCAGCAGCGAAATTGAGAATAGGCAATCCTTGCTCTCAGTAGAGTTACTGTCCAAAGATAAAATAATCTGTAAACATGAAGAAATTACCATTAAATTAACCCATTTTTCTAGTGTAAAAAACTTGTAACTAAAATGATACAGCGAAGATGCTGGCTCAGTGATGGCCCTTGCTTGTGAATATTGTAGTTCAGTTAATTTATATTAGTGTGACAGATTCGGACAAAAGTGCACACTATATAGGTATGTTTTTAATCTACCAGTACCTATTAAGGGGTAGAAATGGGTTGTGAGACAGTTTAAACCAATAAACGTAATCAAATTGTTGATTACATTATATGAATTTGTTAGTGATGGTTTTGCATTTAATAGTTGATGTACGTATGTATCATCACATCCTGCATAAACTTATTATAGTAGTAGTAGGTATGGTTAATAATCTTTGGTCATTCCTACCTTATAACTATAGCAAGTCCAAGCTGATAACTGTAGTAGCTTGCTTCTTGGCATACATAAAGTTGGTGGTTTTCAGTTAGTAGAAATCCTGTTTTAAATTCAGTTTTGCACAGATTCAACACATTGAAAGTACTTGGTTGCGTTTATAAAATAATTCGTGCTAAGGGTAAAGGTGTTAAAAAATGAACCACAGGCATTTCGTGGGCGTACTCGGTATCAAAAACGAAGTCGATTCCAATTTTTTTATTATTCCACCGGAAGAATTTCATTTTTTTTACTTCAACCCAAAACTGAACTATTGCTTCAGAATTCCACTTATTTATATATGTAGAATTAGCCACTGTTGCGTTATGAGTAGGCATCACTGATGCAGATTTGACGTTGTGTCAAATCTGCATCATGCATGCATGGTGTATGCCTACTATAATAGTAGGCATACACCATCCTGCCTATGTGAACGATAGATGTGACGCTTGCAATTGTTTCAAATCGGCAGTTCGTCCATAGACACCATACACCATACTGCCTATCGTAAAGATTGATTTGACACAACGTCAAATCTGCATCAGTGATGCCTACTCATAACGCAACAGTGGCTAATTCTACATATATAAATAAGTGGAATTCTGAAGCAATAGTTCAGTTTTGGGTTGAAGTAAAAAAAATGAAATTCTTCCGGTGGAATAATAAAAAAATTGGAATCGACTTCGTTTTTGATACCGAGTACGCCCACGAAATGCCTGCGGTTCATTTTTTAACACCTTTACCCTAAGCACGAATTATTTTATAAACGCAACCAAGTACTTTCAATGTGTTGAATCTGTGCAAAACTGAATTTAAAACAGGATTTCTACTAACAGAAAACCACCAACTTTATGTATGCCAAGAAGCAAACTACTACAGTTATCAGCTTGGACTTGCTATAGTTATAAGGTAGGAATGACCAAAGATTATTAACCATACCTACTACTACTATAATAAGTTTATGCAGGATGTGATGATACATACGTACATCAACTATTAAATGCAAAACCATCACTAACAAATTCATATAATGTAATCAACAATTTGATTACGTTTATTGGTTTAAACTGTCTCACAACCCATTTCTACCCCTTAATAGGTACTGGTAGATTAAAAACATACTTAAATAGTGTGCACTTTTGTCCGAATCTGTCACACTAATATAAATTAACTGAACTACAATATTCACAAGCAAGGGCCATCACTGAGCCAGCATCTTCGCTGTATCATTTTAGTTACAAGTTTTTTACACTAGAAAAATGGGTTAATTTAATGGTAATTTCTTCATGTTTACAGATTATTTTATCTTTGGACAGTAACTCTACTGAGAGCAAGGATTGCCTATTCTCAATTTCGCTGCTGCTCTGTGAATCATGCAAGAAAAACACACTGAATTACATGATAAAATATGTGGTAGTTTACCTAATATTATAGGTATATATAGTGTTTTAACCTTTTATTATTAAAATAAATACTTAGGGAAATATTAATAGTTATATTTTATTTACAAATCTTATGATTCGTCGTCTCATCGTTCTCCTGCCCTTATTCTAATTCATCAAATCTTCTATTTTTCTCTACTCATTATGTCAGTACTCACCTTTTTAGTAAAATCATGCAAAAATAATTATATTTTATATATTTGCTCTGTCAGAGCTGCTTAGCTTTGCTTGAAATGCTTTAATTAAAATCATATCAAAATGAAAGTCGTTGGTTTTACTTTACTTACTTTACTTTTACCTATATTATTAACATTCTGTAAGTTATAACAGCATAGGAAAAATACAATTATTGTAATTTAAACACAATCACTAAATACATAACTATTACTAACAACAATAAGGAATATGATATTTCACTTCACTGAGATGTAAATCCATTGTACATTTTTTGTTAATCGAAGTACCTAAATCCATGATAAAGAATTACACATTGATCCAATGGCTCTCAACTTTCTGTATCAAATTGTTTGCATGAAATAATTAGGAAACATTTTGATCATACTCGTACAATACCTAGCGGTTTCACACTAGGTATATCACTGTGTCAGCTGGTTTTATCTTCCACCTTATTCATGTCTGAAGAATGGCAGGTTCTGCGATTATTTTGTGCTGATCCTCTTAGCATGTCGATGGCAATCAAAATTGAGTCGGGTCAGAATTGGACCACGCGTTTTCCATATAATTTTTCCAGAGCAAAGTCATCGATGATGATGATGATCTCCCTTAGGTAGGTAGGTATTTTAAACGCTTCTCGATTTTATTGAAACGAACCACAAAATTTAATTTATTGAATTTCCTAACGTATTTTTGTTTGATGTTTGTTACTTAGATACACATCGATTGTTTTATTTGAATATTCGTTGTCATAGTAACCATATTGTCAGCCTCTGATTTCAGTTTTGCCCGTATTTTAATATTACTAAAAAGGTATTAAAATTAAAAATAAAATGATTTTACAATTTTATCCTAACTTATTCCTGTAGTATAAATGCACTTGTTCGTTATGCTTTCACGCCTAAACCGCTGAACTATTTTGATGATATTGGTTCGTAGACCCATCTGAAAAAAAAGTCATAATGACTACTCATTAATCGTAGTAATAGTGCCTGCAGGCAGTTGCTGGTTTTTTTAATCCTACCTAGACTTTTTAAGACGCCATTCGCGCGAAAAATTTTTTTTTTCTGCTGGCGTTAAAAAACCGCCGATATAGAACAAATGCATTCCCTTGTATAATAATAATAATATTCCACAACTATCACACAACGCCATTTAGTCCCAAGCTAAGCAGGGCTTGTGTTATGGGTACTAGAAAACTGAAAACATACTTATATATTTTTAAATACATACTTACTATAGATAAATTACACCCAGACACAGAACAAATGATCATGCTCATCACACAAAGATTTGTCCTGGGTGGGAATCGAACCCACGACCCCCGGCATAGCAGTCAGGGTCACTAACTACTAGACCAACAGGCCAGTCAAAATCTGTTCACACGTCAGCGCTTTTAAAGTGTCAGCAAAAGAAAACGCTCGTTTGAGTCGGGGCTTACCCGTAAGTATAATAAATACTTAGTTTTAACTTACCTACCTGTTACGACACCTTTTTTAAACCTACTTCAAAAAAAGGAGGAGGTTCTCAGTTCGGAATATTTTTTATTTTTATGTATGTTCCCCGATTTCTCGAAGACGCCTGGACTGATTTGGAAAAAAAATCTCAGGTCAGGTTCTGGTGATAGGATCCCAGGGAAAGCGAGGGTAACCTTCAAATTTTATAGGCAGATAGTACCAATTATATATATTTTCTAAAGCTGTTCGAGTATTTGCATCTGATAATCATCATTTCAGGTGGATGAGCTGATGATGGAAGGTACAACTCCTTAACAGTAAGGAGTAGGCATCGATTGATTTAGTTTGTGTTCGCATATCTCCGGAATTTGAGTCCGATTTAAGTAATGCTTTTTTTTGGTGTGCGAGGTATCATTTAACTTAGGGAACACTGCAAGTTTCATCAGAATCGGTAGAAATCGGTCAGTAATTTTTGAGATATGGAATTTTATTAGCTTATTGTGTACATGAGCGATGTAATTACCGGTGCGAAGGATTACAAAATTCTAGTGCACATGTAAGAGAATGATGTTCTTGACAAGAATTCGGGTTGAATATTTAAACTAAAAAGAGTTAAAAAAATTTTTTTTTCAAAAAACTGTAACCGCCTTCAAAAACAACCACAATCTACAAAATTACTTTTCATTCGGAAGTCGGTGGCTAAAAGACAATGAAAAGAAAAAAAAAAAAACAAAGGCACCGACAACCGAAAGAAAAGTTATTTTGTAGATTATTTTACAATTTTTTGTGATTGTTTTAGAAGGCGGTTACATTTTTCTTGAAAAAGTTTTTTTTATTATCACCTTTTCAATACACGATTATTTTGACATTGAAAAATTTTGCCTTTTTTTTAATTGAAGTCGAAAATAAAAATTATACTAGTGCAGAGAAGTGTTGCTTTTTATTATTTAGCTATTAGCCTCCTAGAGGGTTACACGAGCACAAAGCATGAAGGTTGGTTTTTGGGTAGTTAATTTCATAAAGACCTTCATATATTTATTTATTTTACAATTTTTTCGCTTAAATAATGACCAACATTTGAAAGGACCCGAAGGAGGGTAGGGGTACCCTAAATAAAGGGAAAATATTTATAAAGTGGGAACACTGTCTTATATTGCGTACGCATCACAGACTAGATAGGTACGCATGCTAGACGTGGTGCGTTCGAAAACGTTTGTCTAGTAAATTAAATGTAAAATGAAATGCGGAGAATATTTGTTTTTTTTTTTAGTCAATTCTATTATATATTATTAACGTTTTTGTACAATTATTTTCTTATTTAGTCACTGAATTTGGATTAGTACTGGTTATTTTTAAATAAAAATAAATATTTGTCAAAAAGTCGAGTTTCAGAACGATCCCATATGCAGGACTCAGGGGTGCGTTTAAATCCTTCTGCGGTATTTCGCCGGAAAAAAATTAAACTAGCAAAGGTTCGCTGAACGGAGTCATAAGTTTCTGTCAATGTTAGCTGTCAAATTCAATTGACAGCTCAGTTTTTGAAACAAATAATCAATTTGCCGGTGTAATATTAATTAAATCCATAATCCACAAATAACATTCACTCTCTAAAATAAAAATATTCGTTATACGGCGCGAATGCAGCAAAACAACAAAACTTAATGTCAATCTGACAGCAGGATAAAATTTTGCGTGGTAAAAAGGTCGCAAATATTTATTCCTTTCAGTAAAAACTTATGCCAGCGGACGACCTTAAACGGGGCAGATTAAGGCTGCGTTTATATCCTCTAGCCAGTTTAAATTTATACTGCCTAAATGTCAAACACCCCGTTTAAGTACACCGCGACGTGAAAAATGAAGCTAACTAAAATTTAATCTGCCCCGTTTACGGTCATTCGCTGGGATAAGTTTTTACTAAATGGAATTTACTGATAAAATATTGCGACCTTTTTACCTCGCAATATTTTATCCTGCTGTCAGACTGACATTACGTTTTGTTGTTTTGCTCGATATCCGCAGTAAAAACGAATATTATTTTTATTTTAGAGAGTAAATATTATTTGTGGATTATGGATTTGTATTAAACCGGCAAATTGATTATTTGTTCAATAAACTGAGCTGTCAATTGAATTTGACAACTAACATTGACAGAAACTTATGACTCCGTTCAGCGAACCTTCGCTAGTTTAATTTTTTCCGGCGAAATACCGCCGGAAGATTTAAACGCACCCCAGCCCTGGCCACCACTCCTTGACCTTTAGACATGGCGCTAGTGTCTATTTCATTACATCAAATGCATTAAAAAATTAGTACCTAGAAATTTCCGAAAGTCATGAGTGGTCGGATTTTAGTGACTTCTCAGTGATGTCGGCTGACAATAATCCCTGTATTTGTTACAGAGATTTTGCAGTATTTTACTCTACAGAGTCTGCTTTACTTTCCCAGTTTACTTAAGATTGAAAATTCATATTCAGGGTATCTTGTATATTTAAATATATTTTGCCACCGGAAGAATTTCATTTCTTTTTTTATTTCCACCCGAAACTAAACTATTTCTTCAGAATGCCACTTATTTATATGTAGAATGAGCCACTGTTGCATTATCTTGTCTTTTGACTCGGGACACTACTTGACTAATTTTGAAAGTCTCAATGTCATGATGAATTGAAATGGTGTTAGAAAAGTAGCTAAAAAGTTTAGCCACAAGTTACACTTTTTAGCTTTTTTTCTAGCACCTTTATAAAATTAGCTAACTATCTATGAAGTTGCTAAGATGGCATCACTGCTGCCGATTTGACGTTGTGTCAAAAACGATTTGATGACCTATCAAAATTGGCATGTCATGCCATCAAATTGGCATTCCACCCCCATACACGTTCAATTCTATTTGAGCAAATTGGCAGTTTTATGCCGAATTGACAAATAGGCATTATGGTGTATGGCTACCATAAGGAACGAAAATTATTCTGTCAACTCGCTGAGGTACTACGTAAGCGAGGGGGACGGGGTACTGCGTTGTGATTGGCTAACTCAAGGTCTGTCGCAACGTATGTTTACGGCTCACAGGATTGGTCGAAATGAGACGGATATTAGACTTTTTTGCCTAATGTGTTGACAGACATCGGTCGCCTGTTATTACGAGTCTAGTATTATATCGTCGTTGGTTTCTGGCCACAAGCTTGCCAACTCCCTAGCCAAATGAAGCGTGTCATCGCCGTTTGTAGGTCCATCCCGCCACCCACACATACACACACACTGTAATTCCCCATTCTTTTTGTGTGTAAACGCCCCGAAGCGTCCAATTTACAGAAAAAGAATCCCACAAACACTGTGTTTCCCGCTTCAGATCACACCATGCACTATTTGAATTTTCTCCCAAGGGAGGGTGGAATCAATTTAAATTTTAACTCACACTTAATACACCCTTGTTTGGTGTCTAAGTGGTGTGTTTGAGGCACCCTCTGTTTGGAACGAATAATAAGTTGGGAAGACAACACCAGTGAAATAGTCTAAACGAAAATTCTTTTTCGTACTGGTGGCATTTGTTTTGTTGAGAAGAACCTAGTAAGGGTGATGTGAATATACGTGAAGTGTTAAATTTCATAACTGCAGTGACAAACGATTTAGTTATCTATTACTATCGAGCTAGAATTTAAATCATAATAACGTTTATCTTTTATCATGCTATTAATCCTCTATAAAAGAACCTATAACAGTTAGCTTGCTGCCAACATTAAACACTCAATGATATTATAATTATGATCATTTTATGTCATCCAAACGCGTCATATTATGAATTTCAAAAAAAGAACATTCTCATGCAATGACATTTTCACCACCATCGATAAAATTTTGAAAAAATAACAATATTTCTTTTGTTTATTTTACATGCTTCGCAATTAGACTTTTCTTGAATTTACATAGTTTTTACAACACTGTGCAACAGCCTATGGTGTGAGAATCTTTTATAGATGATTCACATCATGATTGTAGATTGTAGATCTTGTATGCAACTGTTATAATTAGGTATTAAAACACTCATGTGACACAATATCATACGAGGCGTACATTCGTGTTTTAATACCCCTGATTTTACAACAGTTGCATAAATAACTATTAGAATGCATGAACTAGACATCAGACAGTACATAAATCCTACACTACACTATCAGTGGCTATCAGTTTATACATTTTAACTACTCTATACACTACTAACACAAACCCTGCAGACCCATTCATTAGACAGACATCCGCCATTTTGAATGCATATAAACATCAACCCATTTTACGGTTAAAAGATTGCTGAATATCAACGGTCTAAATGTATTCACTAAACTGTTATGTTGCCATGCATTGCAATCAACGAGCGAATGAGCACATCCAAATAGAAACTAGTACATTTCGCGAACATTCCGTGAACACTGCTTGCTATTCTCATGTTCTTAGATGACCGTGTATGTAAATAAATCTAGGACATGCAATGAAATAAAATGTCCGGTTCAGTTTTAGTGTGAGCCCGGAATTAATTATTTTTTTTCTTATGATATTGTTAATGGGGCTAAATGTAAGTGATCTCGTAAACTAGAAAGAAAGTAATACGATATTGTGCTAATTAGATGACAATTTAATCACCTCCTTGTAATACACTGGTATTCTAATTCATTCGATTAGGCTAGTAGGCCAGTTAGATACTTCCCCCATAATTTCTTGTTATGTAGAGGTTTTAAAACACTGAGCTTTTACTTGAAATCGTAGCACGTTTTATTGTTATTCAATGCTTAAAGATGTTATTTAGGTCTATTGAAGTGGTGGCAGTTTCTCTGTTTTTAATAGCCTTAAAGCTATTGTCAAACAGACAGACGTGGCGAATGCGAAGCGAAGTGTTTATGTTTGTAATGTATGGAATTGTTTGAAGCCAGTCACATAGAATAACGGATTGCTTTCGCTGTTCTATGTGACTGGATTCAAACAATTCCATACATTACAAATCATAACGGATCGCATTCGCTTCGCCTGTTTGTTTGACAATAGCTTAATTGTTTTTGTTAGAAATTAAGTACTCGTATATACCTATTCATGAACATATTTGAATCTTTAATTTTTAAATCATTTACTTCATCAGTGACCATTCCATTACACTCTCTACGAAAGCGAAGTGATAACGTTCTTCTAAGACACATAAATACCTTATCTTAATTATTTTCCAGCCATTTATTAACTTACCATTAAGTGTTTAATTGCTCGTTAATTGAGACGATATAAAAACTTCACTCAACGCCACGCATTCTGATAAATACAATTAGTTTATGGAAGTTAAATTAATGTGGTTTCTTCAGACGAGTTCATAATGTGAACAAGGAGATAATTGTTTGTGTGACATTTAGTTGAAATGTCTCTTTTTGATAGACTGGATTCATTGTGGTTGATGGCTGGCACTAATTTTTAGTGCTCTTTAAGTGGTGTTCTCAAATAATTATGTATCTCTGCTGATTTAATAGCATTATTTGGTGCCATTGGCTAATAGGAATTAAATATATTTGTTCTTGTCTCAAGCTCAGAACCAATTTTTTTTAAAGTTGTGAGTTAATTAAGCTTTGATCCTCTGAGGGGGTCTCGTCAAGAAGTCAATGTGCCGTCGACCCGGGCATGGACCATGTTTGGTCAGCGAGTTGCCCACTACTCGCCGCCCGCATGCCCGCATGCCCGCGCCTATGGTGGCCGAAGATCGTCTTGCGACGTCTGTCGCCGTGGGCGTCCACCACTGCAGCTGGGGTGGAGGGAGGACACTATCTCTCTCTTCTTGCTTCGCAGCTTGGTCTTGACCAATGCCGGACGCGAGAGGTCTCCGCCTATCGCTGAAGTGAGGACACGGCGATGCTCTGCCCAAGCAGGGCAGAACTGCACCGTATGCTCTATCCGTGTCCTCAGGGTGATCCTCGCAGTGGTGACATTTTGATGAAAATACGAGTTAATTAATAAATTATAATCTCAATCGCTGACTATTTTTTCCCCTAGTTAAACATAGAAACTTTTCCCAAAATATTCTGCAATCCACAACTCATTTTCTTCCGTATCATCTAGACACATTCATCAAATTTCCTTGCAAAGGCGGGTAGGCACATAATTCGCTCGTTCAATTTACCATGGTAATTCGCCATTGAAGTGAGAATGGCCCATGAATGCAGGCGGAGGCGCTCTGCAATTGCCTCGAGTTGTTTAGCATAATACGGTCATACTGTTGTATACAAAAGGCTGGGATCGAGAGGTGACTCAAATTACTACTGGAGAAAAACGTTGGAGTAAAATTTGAGGAAATGTTCTGGATTAAGATGAATGTTAGAAGTAAGTTAAAATTGACATAGCTGACTGGCTGGGTAAGGTTTTTGCTGACGAATAGCGAAATAAGTTTGTAATAACTAATATTATAAGTTGGAATATTTGGAAGTCGTACACGGATGGATGAAAGTTTGTTGCTCAATCACGTCAGAACAAATGAACGGACCATTATGAAATTTGGTTCAAAAGCAGGATATAGTCTATAAAACCACAAAAGGTAGTGTTTCTCGCTCTACTACGATTCTGAAGCCACTGGAAATAACTAGTAAGACAATAAATAAGACATTTAAAAGTAGTCGTTATTGTTGACTAGGTCTTAAATACAAACTTAACCACGTTTCGAGCATCTTCTGTTATTTTTTTAATCATAAGTTCCATTTCAATCCATTTAAAAAAAAAAAACATCGTTTTTTTACAATACATCCCTGAGTACAAAAAGGCTTCTAAAAATCTGCTATCAGACTCCACTTCACCTAAGCACCTCATTACAAAATTCCATCATAACCTTTCCAATTTCAGCCCCAAAATAAATGAAGGCAGAAAAACCAACAACTCTCCCACAAGCCATAAGAATACAATTATAATAACAATGATAGCATTTTGAGAAGCTAATGGCCACTTAAATGCCGTATGCAGGTGCTCGACTATTTATTTATTCAGAATTTAACCCGTTAGTCTGTGTGTGCAGTCGCAAGTAATGTCGTGGGAGGAGCCTTGTTTTCATTATAGTCAAGTTCTCGTGTTTTCTTTTGCGTCATTATTAAAATTTACGCCCCCGCCTTTTATGGTGGAGACCGTTTTGAAGTTTGGTGTGAGTTGTGTTAGGTTTGTTACAGACGGTACGACTCATGACTAATATAATGAACAATGCTACTTTTTCCCAAAAAAAAAAATTGTTAACCAGCAGGGTTCCAAAGGTAATCTGTCTCTTTCCCAGACTGTAGTATGAGAAAGAGACAGAACTATACAAGTCGTCTAACACCAACTCATTTAAACAGTGGATTTACTACCGTTTTATGACGTCAAGGTTGACCACTAGTTCATCTAATGTAATTTTATAAAGCTTAGAGCCTATGCAACCATGTTAAATAAACGGTGCAGCGCGTTTCTAAAACGCGCGTCGACGGCGCGTTTTGGGTTTGTCTCCACGGATCCCGGTATCAGATTGAAGTCGCCACGGATCACGGCGAGTTGTTTCCACCGATACCGTGATCCGTTTCCAACACAAAAAATAAAAAAAAATGTAGCCACCGATCACGGTATCCGTGGCTACAAGATATAAATTAGGGTTTGTCTCCACGGATCCCGGTATCAGATTGAAGTCTCCACGGATCACGGCGAGTTGTTTCCACCGATACCGTGATCCGTTTCCAACACAAAAAATAAAAAAAAATGTAGCCACCGATCACGGTATCCGTGGCTACAAGATATAAATTATATTATTTTTGGAAACTGATCTCGGTGTGCAGATACAAGAAATAGAGTTAAATATTTTTTGTATTTGATCACAGTATCCATTCAGTTATTGGGTCATAGCACACTAGCTGACCCGTGCCCACTTCGTTGTGCGGTAAACATTTTAACTTGTGATGAAAATATGAGTGTCGTTCGGTTAGTACTGAGTGCTATAATTTATTTCCTGAATGCTAAAAGGAGGGTTTTGTTTTTATTGATATTCCGATTACGTGCTCTGACTGTAACTGCCCGCTGTCTTTCTGTTGCTAGGCGCTGTGCACGTTCAGTGCTAGATTCCCGAGCACGGGCCTACGATGTTCTCGCTCTTTGGTTGGCAAGCCGCTGCGAGCGCTCGGAGCTAGATTCCCCAGCGCGTGCTTGTGAAATATTTTCTCTATTCCTCGAGAACTCGAGAGCCGCTGATGATTTTCAAAGAATATTTTCATTTTCATGGCTCCCGCTTTGCTCGGGGTCAGCTGGCTGGGGTCAGAGGGACCCGAGCGAGGCATTAACTGCATGAGCACTAGGCGATAGTCGGAGTTAAACTCATGTAACTTTTATTTTAGAAAAATTCCTTTATTTTAATGAAAAATACATCGTTGAGTTCCGACATCCACGCCAACGAAGTCGCGAGCTTTGCTAGTGTATAATAATATTTGTGATATGTTTTCTGTGATGATATAAAACGTGTTAATAATTTTAATACTACAATTAAACATTGGTGAGAACTCTTCCACAGACACCAATTAAGTTTATTTCTTGATCAATATAAGACTTAAAAAATACAATTGATTTGGGAAATTAAATTAGTAAAACTAAATTGAAATGGAAAAATATTGAATTCTATTTCTTGTATCTGCACACCGAGATCAGTTTCCAAAAATAATATAATTTATATCTTGTAGCCACGGATACCGTGATCGGTGGCTACATTTTTTTTTATTTTTTGTGTTGGAAACGGATCACGGTATCGGTGGAAACAACTCGCCGTGATCCGTGGAGACTTCAATCTGATACCGGGATCCGTGGAGACAAACCCTAATTTATATCTTGTAGCCACGGATACCGTGATCGGTGGCTACATTTTTTTTTATTTTTTGTGTTGGAAACGGATCACGGTATCGGTGGAAACAACTCGCCGTGATCCGTGGCGACTTCAATCTGATACCGGGATCCGTGGAGACAAACCCTTACTATCAGAAAATACTGAATCGAATTGAAAAAATCTTCTTTTGCAGGAAAGTCTATTTAACGAGGGCTATAGGATATAATTATAACATCACGCTACAAAGAATGGGAGGCGACTAGCAGTGGTGAAACCGTTGGAAAAAACAGCTAGTTTTACATAAAACTCAATACCTTTGTGCTGTTACTGTCAATTTTGAAAGAGAATAAAATTAAAGTAAATCCCGGTTTTTAGGAGAAATTACACAAGGTTTCATTAGTGACTGTATCGGGCGTTCCTAAGTAAACAAAGAGATGCTGCAATTTCTCAAGTAAGGCGTAAGCTTTTTAATCTATCTTTAAACAATACGTTTTCCAGCTAAAAACTCTACCCCGATAAGTATTGGAATTCCAGCATTCTAGAAACAACGATTCTATCGTAAAAATCTCTTCTACAATTCGAAACATCGAACCGATACAAAGACTTACAGAAAAAAAAAAACAACAGATATTCAAACGAATTTACGAGCTACGCTATAAGTTAGCTGGAAGCGATTCTGCCTCGTTCACACTGTCTTGTATTCTGATCATTCCATTTATCAGTTAGATCCGGTACACGAAACACTACTTTACAGGTAAGTGTGAGAATTGCCTTAGGACACATTGGAGTCCTGTCTTCTGTATACGGGCGGGAAAAAACCCGATGCAATTTTGTTTTGGAACTCTCTGAGGACGGTTTCAAAAGTGGGGTTTTAAAACTGTCAAATACTAATGCTGTTTGCACTGTAATTGGTTAAGACAGGTGACATAATATTTTGTAGTAGGAAGGCGTATTTCTTATTAGGAATATTTAACACAAGTTCAACTTCAATTTTCCATCGTCTTCTTTTCATAAAACGCATGTTGGCAATAAAAATGCGTTTTGTTTAATCATGACGTCGCCGTTGTTGATACAACAATATTTTATGTTCTAAAATATATTTTCGAGGTACGCAAATAAATTAGTACAATTAAAGTTTTAAAGAAGCCACGTTTTTCAATTTTTAATATTACATTTTGTTTGCAAATATTACAATATCTTGTGAAATATGATTGCATGTTCATGACTGTAACATTTGTATGAGCGCAACACTATTACCATTTATTACGTAATTGTATCGCCCGTCTACATCTTTATCACAATCAACTTTATTTCGATAAGAGAAGCGTTCATTGAAAGCTGTTAAAAGATAAAAGATCACGAAAAAGATAAATTTAAACTACTTGATTGTATAATATAAAAGATAAGATAGGAAACAGAACAACTTAGAAAGATTATTTCTACGTTCGGAATTAAGTTATTATTTGTGTGTTTTGAATACCTAAGTTATAACTAAAATTGTAAAGTTCCTGACTGAAGTTTTTAATCAGTTAGTGACAAGCTTGACCTCAACGGTGTTGTTTTGATTAGATTAAAGTGGTCCATGGTCCATGGTCGGGCTGCAAGTTGCCCTTTACTCGCTGCCCGCAAGTCGCAAAGAAACTCCATAGACACTCTTTTACCATCAGGTATTTATAACAATACCTTTGGTTACATCTCAACATCAAAGTATCGATCTACGGAGTAAAACCCTTTTCACATAGTTAGGTCAAGGTCCCACATAATGTACGCTGTCGTATACATGTCGTGCCTCCAGGGAATCTGTCTAAGTGTCTAGGATTACATGATTACTGGGGTAAGTAGATATTTTGAGGATCATATTATGTTAACATTATGTGGCTTATGAGTTTGTGTTGTGTATTTTGTGGGAGACATTTTACTTTTGTTGAAAATAGAGTGGGTTTGCAGGTACAGTTATGTAGCATGTTGCTTATAACTTTCAGTATTTGTTTCATTATTTTGGAGTTAAATGAATGGATGCTTTTAACAAAAAATCACATGGTCAACCACTTGGTCACCTATTCCAGGGTTAATGCCTTGAAAGGACACCGTGATACTGATACTACCTTCCGCCAGGATGGGAGGACTTATGTTACCTACAGCAGGATGAATGCCTTAGGTACCTGAAAGGCTAAAATTACCACTTCATTGGTGATGAAATGTTGAGAGAAAATGTGCGTAAAGAGCAAGTTATGAATACAGGATTATTTTATACTTGTATTTGCATGAGTCAGCGCTTGCAAAAAATTTTTTGCCTGTATGTAGTGTAATTTCTTAACATAAAAAAGTACATTTAAGTATATCTATGAATGTACTTCTAAAGAAAAAAAAAAGTAATTGTAGTATAACACACCAATCATAAACTTATTCAACTATGGTAGAAGAGGTTTGGATGAAAGTTTTCGAAAAGTCAAATAAAAGCAAAACTATGCAGTGACACTTGCCAGTTTGTCAGCGTGCCAGCGCATACTTTATCTTTCAGTACAACAACAATCTTGTTCCAGTACTTATTGTTTTCTTTCATCCCTGAGCTCAGAATGAAGTAATACCAAGCCATTTTTATTTGCTGCTTTTTTGTTTCTTTTTTTTTTGTTTTTTGGAGCGGATGGAAAGTATTTTTTTTTTTGTAACATTTCCCTCACTCATTTTCTACCTGTATCGTGGGTGCGCTTGCAAACATAGAAACTCACATACACAAAAATTCAGACACGAAATTTTTATTTGCTTCCTGGATCCATGTCTGCTCATCCATCCCGCGACACGCTGTGCTCAGCAGTCGATTGCTAAACCACTGCGTCAACCGTGCCAAACCAACTATAAAACAACCTGTTCATCGCTTGCTTTTTCCGTTCCAGACAGACTTATTAAGACAACCCTGCGACCGACAGGCGTTTGGCCCTATCGGGGCCTGGTCAGTTTGCTGATAAATCCTTGAGGGGCTCATCATACAAGATGCACGAGCTACTAATTACTTGCACTTTGTCTTGAATATGCAATAGCTGGAAATCGCCCGATATTCAATTTACAGATTCCTAGTGTACTTCACAAGTTCATCAACTTAAGAGGATCGTCTACCGAGCGCTCGTCCATCTATAAGAGAAAACGTTTTCCTACCCCTAAATGTTATCCTATCTCAATGATTTCTTATAATGCATCCTACACAGTAAAAAACTAGGTTACAGTATAAGTTTAGTTTTTTCAAAATTTATAATAGCTTAAAAGTTACTTTTAAAAAAAAGAAAACCTATGTACGTAGTTTTTTACTGTGTCAGAAAAATTCTAAAAAATCATTGAGATAGGATAACATTTAGGGGTAGGAAAACGTTTTCTCTTTCAGTATTTACGAGCGATCGGTAGACGATCCTCTTAATGCTAAAACATTATTGTAAAACTTTAATACCAAATATTCCAAATTTTCTCTAAAACGGAGATTAATACATCAGTTACTGAAGGCTCTCGGTTAACGTCTGAAAGTCGATTCATTATTCTGACGAAGACGTATGGCTTCTGAATAATCCGAATTATTAGATGAGAAAATATATTAAAAGCTTTTATTAAGACCTTTCGTTGAAATGGAATGGACACTTGTAAGCACTGAGAAGTTGCAATTTGTATACGTACAAATAATATTGTCTAAATCTTCAAATAAATTAAAATATTAGTAGAATGGTCAAATTCAAACAAACGAAAACCAACATCCTTATCCTTATCACCTTTATAAGACAGTTATTAAACAATTTCACTAAAAGCAAAAACGATACATGCAGGCGTAAATAAAATATTCTGAATACCTGCGTAGGAATTTATGATGTTTTATTTTTTTGCTGTTGTGTTTGGCTTAATATTTAGGGTGCTCATAAAATAAAAATAAAATCTTGTAAAGATCAAAGTTACATCAACTTTTACACCTTTCATTCAAATCATCCGAAACATTTACATCGAACAAAGAAAAATTCTTTACTCCACCGTCAAAATATGGCTCCATTAAAAAAGAGTAAAAAAACAGCAAGGTTTCTCGTAAAAACTAAGATAAATATGGAACAAGTAAATAATATTCACGCCAAAGCATTTCTTTTTATCATAAGCTATTCAATATTACGACTAAAATAAACCACAGTACTGTGAAGGTTTTACTTCATAAGTCAAACCTGGAGGAGGCTGGAGTTTATTTAATACTGGCCGTTCACACCGCTTTTCAAATATTTTTTTTGCAATATTTAAAAAAACATTTTTTAGCTTAAGTTAATTTTTTTCAATATTTGAATACATTTTTGGTAAGTTGTTTTTGGTAAAATTGATCTGGAAATTCTATAATTTAAATATTCATCTGCATGCCTGCCTTTTCCCAACTATATTGGGGTCGGCTTCCAGTCGAACCAGATTCAGCTGGATATCAGTATTTGTTGAATTTTAACAAAATAAGACTTGTTTGATATAAACCTTTTTAGCTACTTCGTGTGTTCGGCTCTATTTAATAAAAGAAATATACGTCTGTCTGTGTCAAGCATCCCGTTGTTTTACTATAGGTTATGGTCCGCGCACGAAATTAATTGTTTTTTTAGAGTAAATTGATACAAAAAACAGTGAAAATGTCCAATAACTTAATTTCAAGTATTCCCAAGTTGAAAGGTCGTGAAAATTACGAAGATTGGGCATTCGCCGTAGAAAATTTTCTCGTCTTAGAAGGAATGGAACAATGTGTCACAAAGGAAAAAGATCCAAATGATTCAAAAGCAAAAGCTAAAATTATTTTGACTATCGATCCAAGTTTGTATGTGCACATTAAAGGCGAAGTGACTGCCATGGGATTATGGACAAAATTGAAGAAGTTATTTGACGACAATGGCTTTACGCGTCGCATAAGTTTGTTGCGTAACCTCATATCTATCCGTCGAGATACCTGTGAATCAATGTCTCAGTATGTAACATCTATATTGGAAACGAGTCAACGTTTAAATAATACAGGTTTCAAGATAAGTGATGAGTGGATCGGGTCGTTATTATTGGCGGGATTGCCACAGAAATTCGAACCCATGATAATGGCGGTGGAGCACTCGGGCATAGAGTTGACGGCGGACGCCATTAAATCCAAACTTCTAGATATGGAGGACGGAAGTGAAGTTTGTTCCGGTTCTGGGAGCGCTTTTGCGTCAAAGAGAAAACCAGAAAAAAAAACTAAATTCACAAACGCCAATGTCAGAGTCAAAGGACAGATCAAATGTCAGATGCTATAAATGTAAAAAAATGGGTCATTTTATGAACAAATGTACTGAAACTATTTCCAAGAAGGAATCCAATGCATTTAGTGCAGTATTTTTAAGTGGACATTTCAGTCAATCTGACTGGTACGTGGATAGTGGCGCAAGTTGTCATTTGACGTCAAGGGAAGACTGGTTACTGAATACCACAAAACAACAAGTTGGTGAAATTATCATAGTGGACAAATCGGTGGTTCCTGTCCAAGGTTGCGGAGATATACAAATAACCACAGTTGTTGGAAATACAGAGTACATGATTCCAGTTCTGAAAGTATTATTTGTACCTAAATTGGCTACAAACTTACTGTCAGTTAGCCAATTGATAAAAAAAGGAAACAAAGTGACATTTGAAGATAATCACTGTTATATTTACAATCTAAAGAACGAATTAGTTGCGACTGCAGATTTAGTTGGAGGTGTGTACAAACTGAAAATTAAGCAATTTAATTGTTTGTTTACATCAGTTCCAGCATCTGGAGCTGTTTGGCATAGAAGGTTTGGCCATATAAACAGCAAAGACTTAAATGTGATGAGGGATGGTGCAGTTCATGGTCTGTTGTACAAGGATAAAGCTCAGGTCAGTAAAACAAATTGCATTACATGTTGTGAAGGTAAACAAGCTAGATTGCCATTTCATAGTACTGGTAATAGAAGCAAAGACCTACTTGATATAGTTCATGCAGACATTTGTGGGCCTATGGAGACTAGATCCATTGGAGGTAAGAAATACCTGTTGTTGTTTGTGGACGACTGTAGCCGGATGGCTTTCGTTTACTTTCTCAGAACAAAGGATGAAGTATTTTCTTATTTTAAGACTTTTATGAACCTTGCGGAAAATCAGACATGTAAAAAACTGAAGGTGCTCAGGACAGATAACGGGACGGAGTTCTGTAACAAAGTTTTTGAGAAATACTTGCAGGATGCAGGAGTTATTCACCAAAAAACTTATCCTTATACACAAGAACAAAATGGTTTATGTGAACGTCTTAACCGATCATTAGTGGAAAAGGCTCGTTGTTTATTGTATGATGCTAGATTATCAAAACGGTTTTGGGCAGAAGCAGTGAACACTGCAGTTTATTTGCGAAACCGCTCGATTGCATCAGGATTGAACAATAAAACACCTTATGAACTTTGGACCGGTGCTAAGCCAAATAATAATAATATAATAATAATAATAAATAGCCTTTATTTGCCTTAAAATAACAATTGATAACATTTTAGATTTTTAAACACTCGACATACCATTTTACATTTCATTCAACTTAAATTACAATTCAAAATTATTTTTTTGGAATAAATAAATAATAAAATAATAATAAATTTTTATTCATAAAACTTGTTACAAATGTATAGATTAGCCACAGATAGTTACTATAGTAAAGTCTTACATAGTGGTTTAATTAGTGCCTAAAATAAAATTAGTGAATAACTAAAGTATATTAATTACAGGTACACGATATTTAACTAGGGATTTCAATTATATGTAGCGACCTGCCTGAACTAAGTTTATTTAAACCTGTGTTTCAGGCCATCATCACTTCATCGCAGTTTAAATGGGACAATTATTTAAATTAACTAGATCAATTTACAGATATTATGTCTTTATCGACTATAAAAATAATAAACATAGCAAATACTTTTTAAAAACTATTCTAAGCAATTATGCAAACAACAAAACTTGCGTCGTATGCATTACAAACTGGGTCAAAATTAGTAGCGCGAATGTCAATTTCAAGCAACACTTGCAGTTTTAACTAGGTGATAATATTAAAATGTTAGAAAAATAGATTAATAACAACGATTATTATTAACAATGGTTTGATTTTATAATGAAATGATCAGCTGATCAGCCATTCTTATTATAAATTCTATTCTAGTTACAAATTAACAACTATATTATATTAAAGGTAAACCACGGGTTAAGTGTCCAAGTCCACCAATTATTTAAAAAATAGATCATTGTCTGCGGTCTTAGTCGCTTTCATAATCTATTGAATTTATGTAGTTGACTTCTGCATATTTTCTTGCCGGGCAACTTGCATCACCAGTTGGATGGTCACATTGTCTTTTGACACGTTTACAGGTCGCACATTGGGAGGGAGAAGATTTACTGTTGCATTCCTTGAAAGTATGACCAGTTTCTCCACAGTGGTTGCATATAGGACTAGCTTCCCGGCAAAACTTGGCTGTGTGTCCAAACTGCTGACAATTAAAGCACCTGGTGACTATCGTGAAATCTCTCACAGGGCACGACGTCCAGTTAATAAAGATTCGGCCTTGATTTATCAGAATTTTTCTCATGCTAGCTGGTACTTCCAATACGTAGTTACAGGTAGGAAGATTTTTCTTACCCGATTTGTGGCTCAATCTTATAGATTCCTGAAAAGACTCACGAGTAGTGTTCGGCATTTTATCACAAATATTTTGTTCATATAAACAATCAAAGACTTCCTTATCGGTGAGAGCTACGGGGACACCAATGAGAGTGATTCTAGGACGGCGTTTGGATGGTTCTTCGATCGTAAGGCCTGAAGACACTAATTTCTCCGATTTTTTCAGCTTATCGATGTCACCTTTGCTATCCGTGCTAATAATGACGCCCCCATTTTTGGCTTTCCTCAGGCCACGGACATGTAGTTTAAGTTCTTCGGGCGAGATGATTTTTTGTAAAAGGCTCTTGGTGTCGTCACTTGTTTTCGTCTTGTCACTTGGATATATGGCAACAGAGCTTAGATTTGCTGGGCGAATAAAGTTATCCGAACCTTTCTTAACCATATTAGCATATGAACAAGTTTCAGGTTTGAGTTTAGTTTCGACCTCTATATATGTAAATGTAAATGTAAGTCATTTAAAAATTTTTGGTAGTAAGACTATGGTTCATATTCCCAAAGAAAAAATATTAAAATGGGATAAAAAGGCATTTCAATGTATTTTTGTGGGTTACTCTGAAAATGTTAAAGGTTATCGAGTGTACAATCCCAATAATGACACAGTTACAATTGCGAGAGATGTTATTGTGATTGAGGAGGGGATTGAGCAGACATGTTCGAACCAAGATTCAAAACAAGATGAAATATACATTGATATATGTGAAAATATAAAAGATACCCAAGAAGTGGGGGAAACAAGTAGTACAATAAAACTAGATTATCAGGAGCAGAACGTAGGCACATCAGGAACTAGAGAAGAGCAGAACGTAGGTACGCTAAGTACTGGAGAAGAAAGTTTAAGCTCTGAGGAGGACTTTCATGATTCTTCATCTGCGTTAGAGCCTACTGAGATAGTTCTTCCGAACAATTTGCCGTCAAAACGTTTTCGTAAACCTCCTGATCGCTATGGTTTCAGTAATGCGTGTGTGACAAGTGAATTAAGTGCTAATGGTGCTAATGAATTATCTCTTCATGAGGCAATGAACGGACCTGAGTGTGAACAGTGGAAACTTGCAATGCAAAGTGAGCTTAAATCATTTAAAGATATTGATGCTTGGGAATTGGTGAGCGTTCCTCCTAGTGGCACCATTGTTCAATGTAAATAGGTTTTCAAAAAGAAATTTGATAATAATAATAAAGTTATATACAGAGCTCGACTGGTAGCTAAGGGGTTCATGCAAAGACCAGGCATCGATTATAATGAAACTTTTTCTCCTGTTCTAAGACATTCAACGTTAAGATTGTTATTTGCCTTAGCTGTTCAGCTTAATTTAGACATCTGTCATTTAGATATAAAAACAGCTTTTTTAAATGGTTATTTAAATGAAACTGTTTATATGATGAAACCAATAGGTTTAGAGTGTACTAAAGATGATGAGAACAAGGTTTTGAGGCTAAAACGTGCTATCTATGGCTTGAAACAGTCATCGAGAGCTTGGTATCAACGTGTTGATGAATTATTACAATCTTTGGACTATAAAAAATCTAATTTAGAACCATGCTTATTTATGAAAGTCAAGAAAGATATTAAAATAATTGTAGCTTGATTTATTATTATATGTTGATGATTTTTTTGTTTTTTCCAATAATGAAGAAGAAACAGAAAAATTAAAGAAAGCCTTGTCATCAAAGTTTGAACTTAAAGATTTAGGTTCTATTAAGAATTGCTTAGGAATGAGAGTTATTGTTGATAAACAAAAGGGAATAATTACTATAGATCAGGAGAAATATATTGAGGAATTGATATGTAAATTTAATATTTCTGAATCCAAATCTGTAGATACACCTATAGAACCTAAATTAAATGTATTGAAGAGTGAGAAATGTAATGCCAAACTACCTTATCAGCAATTGATTGGCTGTTTAATGTATTTAGCAGTACTTACCCGCCCTGACATTGTATTCTCTGTTAATTTTTTGAGTCAGTTTAATAACTGCTACAATGATGAACACTGGTCCTATGCTAAGAGGGTTCTTAAATATCTAAAGAAGACCAAATCATATTGCTTACAATTTTCCTCTAATGGTAATAATAAGTTAGAAGCATTTGTAGATGCGGACTGGGCCAGCAATGTTATTGATCGCAGATCTTATACTGGATATTTCTTTAGGCTTTCGGGCTGTGCTATATGTTGGGAAACAAAAAAACAGACAACTGTGGCATTATCAAGCACAGAAGCTGAATATATGGGCATATCAGACTGTTGCAATGAAGCGGTATATTTGCGTAATTTATTGTTGGAAATTACTAATGAGTCATATACTATACCAATTTTTAATGATAATCAGTCTGCCCAGAAATTAGCTGTTAATCCTGTGTTTCACAAAAGAAGTAAGCATATTGCAGTTCGTTTTCATTCTTGCAGAGAAAAAGTTGCTGATGGAATTGTTAAAATTTCATATTTATCTAGTGCAGAATTGCCAGCAGACTTGTTAACTAAAGGGTTGTGTAAATCTAAACATTATAATTTTTTGCAGATGTTTGGTTTGTTTAATAACGTTAATGTAAAAGGTAGTTAAGTCTTTATTTTGATTAAGTGGGGCTGTTGAATTTTGACAAAATAAGACTTGTTTGATATAAACCTTTTTAGCTACTTTGTGTGTTCGGCTCTATTTAATAAAAGAAATATACGTCTGTCTGTGTCAAGCATCCCGTTGTTTTACTATAGTATTTTACATGGAGCGACTGCCTGTCGGACCTCCACAACCCAGTAATTGGGTAATACGATACCCCATGGTAAGACTGGTTGTCAGATTTTTAGAGCTTCTGACTATTAGTAGGTAACGAATGTCAAAGGTCTACAAATGACAACCGGGACCGATAGGCTTTACGTGCTTTCCGAGGCACGGAGGAAACTCGCTATGACAGATGGTCACCCATCCACATTCTATAATTTAAATATTATGACTAATAATACTCGTATGTTTCATTCTTAAAACCACAAGGTTTTTGTTTCACAAATGCGAACCGCGCGCAGGAAAACCTAGCATGAGACGCTTTCTGCAAGATGAACCAATGACTTAAAGAAGGCAGGTGCTGGATGAAAAAAGCGCTGCTATTGCGCTGTAGCTCTCTTTGAGTCCAATAGTGGACTACAATAGGTTGAAATGATGACTCCTAAAACTTTTTGAGTTTCGTACTAAAATCTGACAGCCGTGAGAAACCTTTTTCATAAGTCAACGAGAAAAATCTCCTTTTTTAATTCAAAACGACAAAAGTTTTCAGCCCTTACAGTTCTCGCCTATAAATCACTTTAATTTATATAGACGAAAGCGAGGAACACTTTAAGTTTCGGAATTACGAGGTTGCTATTAAGGTTGACAAATGTTACTTTGAAACGACATACGGAACCCTGGAAGTTGTTATATTAATTGGTTACTTTTAAAATTGACGCGGATTTGTTGAGCGACAAAGTTTCGACATAAATTTTGGGTAATAAATAGGTGTCGCCGTAATTATGGTCGTTTTTGTAATTGGAGTTTTGTACTTTGGTGGGTAAAAGGACGGTAGTATTCTTCTTTAGATAGCAGAAGAAAAAAATGCCTGTTTTATGTGTAAATCATCAAATGAGTTTTCACGGCCTGGGTGGAACGAAAGGAACTGACAAGTTCGTACAAGATTAATTAAAACCCACCTGTTACTACACATTTTCCCTAACGTTCCAAGACTGCCGCGCCTTTTAAGTCAGCAGGTAAAAATAATATATTTACAAGCAAAGCAAAAATAAAAACTTATGTATACGTAACGGTTATACTCATTTGTTATTTCTTCATTTACAAAAATAATATTATAAGCAAGAATGCTGCAGAAAGTTTAATGTTCACAATGGAAACTTTCAGTGAAAAGATTTCATGATCACTCCACGTTATTAAAGTAATTTGAGAGGTTTGGGCGCTACAGCGATAAAACTTAGTGACTGTGTATTATGGAAAAATCTTCAATAGACAACATTTTTCACAGCTCTTTTACAATATTTATAAACACAGTGACGGTCTTACTATCAACGATACTCGTACCTTTCGTTTATTTTTTTTAAATGAACTGAAAGAAGTTGAAATAAACTGGACTGGACTGGGCTACAGTAGATTAGGTTAATGGATACGGAAAAAAAACTTTGACTTGTTCAAACTCAAAGTAATTACAAGAATCTTTCCATCAAAAACAAAAATCATTTACTCTCGGTTAATCGAAAAGTTGCAATTCATGTTTTTTCCTCTCGAAAATGTCGTGAAACTCAAACAAATCAGCCGAAGCACTTAGAGCGGGCTTCGGCTTTTTACTTCGTAGACGTCAAACTTTAATTGTTCGCCGGTCTTGTTACGTTAACCTGATTCCAAGTTTCTTTTGTAAGAGCTCCGGGATGTGTAATTTAAAAGTAACAGCGTAGAGTACTTGTGCGTTCTTTTTCAGCAAATTATTTAGTTCAGTGGGGATGTAGACTGAAGAGTTTCCATAACCATACTGGGTATAATATCGTGTTTTTTTTTGTAAATCATAAAAAATCATCACCCAGAGCAGAACGGGAGGAACTGTCAGATGTATACTAAAAGCCACGAAACCCTTCAAGAGCCTTTTACGTTCCAGGGCCACGGTTGCGCGATAGTCCCGCGATGGCGGCAGGCTTTGGCCCTCTAAGAGCCTATTCACACCACGTTTTTTAAACGCGCCGATGGAGAACGTTTGACGCGATACGCGTCGAAAAATAAGATAGTGTAGGTAACATTAATAGAGACTTATGTATAATTAATCTGAGGGCCAAAGCCTGCCGGGGTCGCGGGATTATTCCCTTACCGTAACCCCGGAACTTAACAGGCTATGAAGGACACCGTGGATTTTAGTCAGTAGAAGTCTGACAGTCCCTCCCGCCCTGCCCGGGGTTGGAGGACTCATTTGATGATTTTACCACGCTAAAAAAAAAATGTATTATTAATCTACATTATAAAGTAAAAGAGTACTCTATAATACGGGGCGTGACAGACAGAGAGAAGACTTTTAACAAAATAATCCTTACATCTACACTCGGTTCCAAAAATAACGGGTCAGTCACACAAACCCGAATATCTCCCGAACTACGTATGCCATCCTAATGAAACGAAGACTGTTTAATTGAGAATTTAATTATACAGATAAAAAATAAAATAAAACTTAATTGCACCCACAATATCAATCTCTAATTAAATTAAAAAAAAACGAAAGTAGTCATATTTTTCTTAAGATTACATTTTTT
This sequence comes from Agrotis segetum, assembly GCA_036375495.1. Lineage (NCBI taxonomy): Eukaryota > Metazoa > Arthropoda > Insecta > Lepidoptera > Noctuidae > Agrotis > Agrotis segetum. The sequence goes on along the minus strand of JAQSVV010000090.1, from coordinate 286,804 downwards.
TAATGATTGTTTTTTTGCTTGTTTTCATCACTTTCTTCATTAAATACTTTGCATTGCCTCCACGAGCTCTTCTGACAGCTTCCAGGCGATTAGGCGTGCTGTAGGGAAGATAGACAACTGGTGGCTACAATGCTCCGAAATCGTTTTCAAACTGCTGTTGGTCTAAAAACTCACTTTATTCGCTTTAGAGGTGGCAATTTAAGCGCTGAAACAGTGAGAAGACGTCTTGCTGAAGCAAATTTGAAACCATTGAGGCCCGCAAATGGCCTCAAACTGGAACGGGGACATCGAATTGCAAGACAGAGATACGTGCGCGAGCACCTAAACTGGACACTAGACGATTGGTAGGGTAATGTTCACGGACGAGTCTAAATTCATGCTTTATAAGCATGATGGTAAGCAGTTGGTGTACAGAAGACCTGGGGAGCGCTTCCATCAAGCGTGTGTGGAGGAAAAAGTGGCGTACGGTGGGGGCTCTGTACAAGTTTGGGCTGGGATTTCTGCTGAGGCCCGCACCGAGCTGGTACTCATTCAAAATGGAACTCTAAATGCAGAGAGGTACGTGGAAGAGATCCTCAATGAACATGTAGGTCCTTTCATGGCCAGGATGGACCGGCTTGGCATATTAATGCATGATAATGCGCGTCCCCATACCGCCAGAATTGTACATGACTACCTTGAAGAGGTCGGTATAGAACTCATGCAGTGGCCAGCGCGAAGCCCGGACTTAAACCCCATCGAGCACGCCTGGGACGAGCTTCAGAGATGCGTGAAAGGTCGAAACCCCCCACCAATCACGCTTCCCGAGCTCAAACAAGGAATGGGAAGGTATTCCTCAGCACCGGCTCCGAAATTTGGTGTACAGCATGCCTAATCGCCTGGAAGCTGTCAGAAGAGCTCGTGGAAGCAATACAAAGTATTAAAATATGAAGAAAGTGATGAAAAACACCAAAAAACAATCATAAAAAAATGTTATCTGAAGAAAAATATGACTATTTTCGTTTTTTTTTAATTTAGAGATTGATATTGTGGGTGCAACTAAGTTTTATTTTATTTTTTTCTGTATAATTAAATTCTCAATCGAACAGTCTTCGTTTCATTAGGATGGCATACGTAGTTCAGGAGATATTCGGGTTTATGTGACTGACCCGTTATTTTTGGAACCGAGTGTAGTTTTCAGTTTTTAATTATCGTCATAATTACATTAGTTACGTAACATTACATAGTGCAGTGCGCTAATTATGACCACGTTAGCCGGACCAGACCGTGGGATGTTTCAATTTAACTTTTTGCCTCACCCTCACCCTTGTACGGCTTGTGGGTTTTTACTCTCTAGTTTTGTTAGGGACCCGTTACACGCCACCGGACTTGACTAGTTCGAGTTAGGAAAAGTTGTGAGAGAGGTTACGTGTCACGGTTTTGTATTTGTTCTTTTGATCGGAAAGCGTTTTGTTTCGATTTGTTTCTTTTTTTCATTTTTTAGGATAGTGTAGGTATTTTATCACCATCCACCAAATCATTCATTATAGCTACATAAGGCCTGGTTTCCATCAAAGCAGATAGGAGTGGAGACAAAAGAAGATTTGTGGTATAAATAACCAATCAGATTGCTATAGGCTATAAATTATAAAGATATCATGTATATTTTACCGCCCAACGAAGTGGGCACGGGTCAACTAAGTGGGACTAAACAGGTTATCATAAAGAAAATCTAACTGTGACTTCAAAGTATACAATCAATTTTTCAAAGATTTTTCTAATAGAATTTATGAGTAGAAGTTCCTTGACATCTACATAATAATACAACAGAAAGAGACAAAGAAAATATATATTATTATTTACATAGATGCGGTCGCAGTCATCAGTGGTGGCCCAGTGGTATCGGCCTTGACTTACGAGTTGTAGGTTGTGGTTTCGAACCCAGCCTGGCGCATTACTTTGTGTAATTTATTTCATCACGACTTCTCTCAAAACAGTGAAGAAACCGGCATGTCTTAGAACCATCAAATTCGAAGCCATGTGACATCTACCAACCCGCAACGAGCCGACGTGGTAGATTAAGGCCCACTACCTCTCACAGAGAGGAGGCCTGTGTCCCAGCAGTGGGAACATTATAAGCTGATTATGTTGATGATAAGATGCGGTCGAGACTCCATTCCTCCTTATCGCGCGTGTGCCATTGTAACGAAGCGTCCAAATCTAACTAGTCCCTAATCCTTTAACGAAGTAGGTAACCTTTTTGTTAGTACCCATGATATGAATTTTGTAAAGGCAAATATAATAGAAAGTCACATCACGCGTTGACACTTTTTTGCGATATATTCGCAGCTTTGTGCCTGTTAATTTTTTGTCTTTTCTGTGATAATGTAAACCCGTCAACCGTCGTAAAGGGTTGTTTGCTTACTTTACGTATTGAATAATGCTGTGTAGAGGCTAATACTGTTACAAAACAAGTGAAGGTATGATCATGTATAAATGTACGTTCCAAGAAACAAAATGTATGCATACTGCAACTGTTAAGAGGAAACAGCACGGCCGTTTTTCCATACAAACGTAGTCCCCTGTTTTCTCCCTGGATAATGCCAGTAGAGCAATAATTTTTTTACAAAAAAATCTATGACCACTATTAGCATGTCTCTATGTTTTCCTTTTTCCCATAAATTAATTATGAAAAGAGATATGAACATTCAAAATCCTAAAAAAATGGCCAGATTTTCCACTGTGTTCAAATAATCAGTAAACAAATTTGACGAGATTGTATAAAAAAAGGAAAACATAGGAACACGGCCAATGCCTTTCTTTATTTTTTAAAGGAAAAAGTAATGAAATCGGTTAAGTTTTGGAAGAGTAATCAGGGGACTACGAATCGTTGATTTTGTGCCATTTTTAAGGTATTTTCGGTCCAAGCTGCAGTTGTCTCCTTCGCGCTCTGTAACTCTGTTTGGGCACTGTGCGACAGCAATAGATTTTACAAATACCTATTTTTCAATTCTCCAGCCCTTGCTGTTTCCTCTTAAAAGTGATTTTCTCCAACTATACTGATTAAGAGGAAACACCAAGGGCTGGAGAATTGAAAAATAGGTATTTGTAAAATCTATTGCTGTCGCGCAGTGCCCACAACAGAGTTACAGAGCGCGAAGGAGACAACTGCAGCTTGGACTGAAAATACCTTAAAAATGGCACAAAATCAACGATTCGTAGTCCCCTGATTACTCCTCCAAAACTTAACAGATTTCACTACTTTTTCCTTTAAAAAATAAAGAAAAGCATTGGCCGTGTTCCTATGTTTTCCTTTTTTTATATAATCTCGTCAAATTTGTTTACTGATTATTTGAACACAGCGGAAAATCTGGCCATTTTTTTAGGATTTTGAATGTTCATATCTCTTTTCATAATTAATTTATGGGAAAAAGGAAAACATAGAGACATGCCAATAGTGGTCATAGATTTATTGTAAAAAAATTATTGCTCTACTGGCATTACCCAGGGAGACAACAGGGGACTACGTTTGTATGGAAAAACGGCCGTGCTGTTTCCTCTTAACATTTCAAGGTTTTAGAAGCATTTGAGTTGATAAACACGATCACTCTGCTAACAGTACAGCGACTAAGAAGAAGAAAACCATCAAAAGAGTCCTCCAAAGGTGGAATGAATAGGACTGGCAAACTCTTATACTGGCTAAAAATTCACCCTGTTCGTGGTAAAACCATCAAATGAGTCCTCCCACCCAGGGCAGGGCGGAAAGGACTGTCAGACTCGTACTTACTAAAATCCACGATGTCCTTCAATAACCCTTTACGTTCCGAAGTCACGGTAATTCGTGAGTCCCGCGACCCCGGCAATCTCGCCCTCTAATGGCCCCGACATTATGCTGACACTTTTTTAGGCGCGCTTGACAACGCACCGTCATTGACCCGGGCATGGTCCATGGTCGGACAGCGAGTCGCCCACTACTCGCTGCCTGCATGACCCGCAGGGGCAAGATTTTCTTTTAAGACAGTTTTGAAACCTTGTCAGAATTTCAGGAGCTTAGTAGATATTTTTGAAAGAGATCTGATCATAAAATAGAGGTTTCCAGCTTAAGAAAAAATATCTTAAAATAAAGACTCTTGATGAAAAAATCTTTTGAATTTTTCTTTATTTGCTTGTACTTGTACATTGTTTTGCTTCAATGTTTATTTGCATTGTGTGAAGGGTCTTGACGAAACATAGATATGGTGTGTAGTCATGTGTAATGTAAGCAAGGGTGTGTCAAACGTTATGATTATTCATAAGTTGCAGCTCAGCACGTGGTAACATAGGGATGTTGTGGTGACATAACCCAACGAATTAAGGGTCTATAGTACCTCAGCATAATCTTACTCGCTCGCACTTGCACGTACCACGCACTATTGCTTGCTCTTTCTTTTAGCTGTCTACACACAAATCTATTTATTTTACGGCGAAAAAAAAGGAAATTCAAAAAAGTAAATAACATAAGACCTGCTTTATAGTTAGTTCAGTTAGTATAAAAAGTTTCATGATCTAATTTTAAGTATTATCTGATTGCCAGCGTTTTATTGTTCAATTTAGAGGTAACTTTGGGATTTTTTTCTATCGAGAAATTTTTATGGAATCATGTTTTCGCCAAACATAAGACCTAACATTAATCCTCAACTTTACCATATATTTATTTCAAAATTAATGTTGTAGTATTTTCGACGTATCACAGGTTTCTGCTAAGCCATTTGAGGTAGTATAGGCTCTTAATGTGGTGACATAATTCAACCAGCTGTACAGTCACGAGCAATAACATGTAAACACTTAACAAAATTCAAACGCAAATTGCTCGTAAAATACTGATTTCCACTTTGAAATAAGACCTAGTTTGTAATAGTATGGCTTCCGAAATAGAAGTCTAATAAAAAGCCAAAAGTTTAATCAATATGGTAGCAGAACATCGCTTTTGAATACTGCTTAGTGTATATATACTATTGCTCGTGCCTGTACTACATGGAGAAATAAATGAATGAATTTTTATTCTTGGGAAAAAGTAGGTGATAATTCTATCAATATATATTTGAATATAGATTTTTTGATAGTCTATTGTTTTTTGATATAAGACAACGGGATGCCAGGTTAATAAAAACCTATAATAATATGTGTTTTTAAGATAATTATGTTTTAACTATTATTTATGTTTTTTTTTTAATATTGAAAAGCTTCTCGTTTCATTACATTTTTAAATGCCGCAGGATTCATGTCAATTATTAAAACTCACATTCACAAAAACATCGAAACAACTACCTTTCAATCATAGAAACATTTGTTCCGTGGGAGAATCAAACCTACGATACGCATCCCTGGAGCAAATCGTTCAACTTTTGTACCTAACGTGCTGTACCAACTGCAATAGATACCAAATCAAGAATTCGGTAAAATAACCAGTAAAAGAGATTAAAAGAGAAATCTCCTTTTCCTTTATATAAATAGCATCATTAGAAGAATATCGCCAGTTACTTTTAATTGAGACCGGAGTCAATTAGGTTCGTTTGATTCAGAGTTAAAAGATATTATTTGTATCGTTATCTGCTACGGATGTAATTTGTAGCAAAGGTCTACGGCTGCTACGGCGTAGCAAAGCGTAAACTTCGTAGACGATGGGTTTATTTTATTTCCAGTATAAATTCAGTCACTTTATTGCGTATATTTGCTTCAAGAATTCAATTAATGAGAAATTAATACTACATGGTGCAATTGAAGTCGTGGGCATTATTTCAAACTAAGGCACTACTCATGATACTAATTGCATTAGGCCTAATAAAAAGTAAATCAAAAATCTCGAGTGCAATACAGCGCGTTACGAAAAGTAAACAAACATCAAATAATACTAACTTGCATATTTATAACATTTTTGATTTGCGTAATGCAATTAGTATCATGAGTAGTGTCTTGGTTTAAAATAATGCCCATGAGTTCAATTGCACCCTGTATTATGAGTCCTCCCACCAAAGGCTGGACGGGAGGGGCTATCAGACTTGTACTGAATAAAATCCGCGGTGTCTTTCAAATTCAATAATCCTTTACGTTTTGGGGTCACGGTAGCTCATTAATCCCGCGACCCCGGCAGGCTTTGGCCTGGCTGCGCCAACACCATCTTCATGATCCTATTCTCCAAGCACTTTCTGTTCAGATTGAACATCGTGTTCTCATTTACTGTCATTTTACACTGATGTTTGTACTTAATGAGCCTATCAGGCCTATCTAGCTAAGCGATGACTCCTCCGAACTCGCAGATGAGTCGACCCCATCATTTTTAGAAGGGTATCCATTCATCCTCGCAAATATTTTTGGATGAGTTGACACATAAGTCAAACAGATTTTTAACCAAATCCTTTTTGTAAATTTTTCATAAAAATAATTTTATGCTCTTCCCATTACAAACAGATTTTAAGGGTGTGCATCGACGCACCTGATGTCATAATCCCTTGGATTCTACACACCCCATTATGAAAAGACGTTTCTACGTGAAAATAAATAGGTAGGTAAGTCATGTGACTTATTTTTTGATATTCTACTAGAGTTAAGGCGTAGTACCTTTTACGAAGGTGCGAAAATTGTATTAATTTAAGCTATTGTCAAACAAACAGGCGATCTAAGGCGTTTTTATTTGTAATGTATGTTTGAATCTTGTTGTTTGAAAAGCGAAAGCGATCCGATAGTCTATGTGCCTCGCTTCATACAACTTCAAGCCTGTCTGTTTGACAATAGCTTTAAACAGGATTTAAATGTTTTGTGTTCTTTTTCGTTATACATATACATGCACTTAACTGTAAGGGCATGGACTCATGTCTACGGTGCGGCACCGTTTGCCGTGCAACGATACGGCACCGCGGCCGGCGGACGGCGCGGCACCCCGTGCTGCGCTACGGCCGGCGGCGTCGTGTACGCACGTGCTCAGCAAGTTTATCCAAACATAAAAATAACAGATTTCGCGATGCTTCTATACATTTTTTATGAAAAAGACGCCGAAGATGTCTGCGACCCGTCTGCGTCTTACGTCTTTTCTATGTGGTCCACGCCTTAAGGGGGCCCCGTCATTATGATGACACTCTTTGAGGCTGAATACTGGGGTTTTTGGGAGAGAGAGTAAAGAGGAGCTTTAACTTATAAACTCATGAATTACATAGGTTATAAAATACTTTTTTTTTTTTAGCGTGGTAAAATCATCAAATGAGTCCTCCAACCCCGGGCAGGGCGGGAGGGACTGTCAGACTTCTACTGACTAAAATCCACGGTGTCCTTCATAGCCTGTTACGTTCCGGGGTTACGGTAAGGGAATAATCCCGCGACCCCGGCAGGCTTTGGCCCTCTGAGAGGGGGGCCCCGTCATTATGCTGACGCTCTTTGAGGCGCGCGTGGGACACAACGCGCCGTCGACCCGGGCATGGTCCTTGGTCGGGCAGCGAGTTGCCCTTTACTCGCTGCCCGCATGCCCGCGCCTACGGTGGCCGGAGATCATCTAGCGACGTCCGTCGCCGTGGGCGCCTACCACTGCGGCTGGGGCGGAGGGAGGACGCTGTCCTCTCTCGCTCGCGGCCTGCCTCCTCCTTTACGAGCATTACTGCCTCGTGAATACTGGGTTTAGCAAAAAATAATAATATCTTCCCTTAAATTATTGACGACAACAACAACGGTTTAGCACCAACACAAGGACCGTGTACCACAAGCTTATAAATAAGGCTAAAACACATTTTATTTTCATAAATACAAGCTTCGCTCTCATATATACGCAGCCTTTTCAACGTAAAACTTACATAAGACGCATCCCCCTAATGAAATGAAGACGTACATTGTTTACATGGCGTTTGCAGCACAAGGGTGGTTACTCGGCTAATTTGAGTGATGCTGACATTACTTCACATAGTGGGGTTGTAAAGCTGCTTATTATTTTCCAGGATTATAATTTCTTTTGAAGTTATAGTACATTACTGCCGAGGCCTTTACAGTGAGGACAGCAAGGGCTGCATGATGGCCAAGCTGGAAGGCCTAGAGCGTAGCTAGGCTAGCTCGAGGCAATCATAGCGTGACCAGCGAAGAGTCATAATGGGCCAAGGCTTGTATAGTGCTTTACTCAAAAATGCAAGTACCTAACCTAAATAAAACCAGCAAGTGATTTAAATAAAATACATATAGGTATTAACTAGAAAATTAATTAAAATAACAATATGAAAAGTACAGTTACTAAAATTCAACACCGGGTTTCCGGGTTTCATATTACTTACTAATAGTTTGCGATAATTTTAATGCGGTGTTTGACTGTTAGGTATATTTTCTTCACTTACTTAAAGCAAAAAAAAAGTCACTTAATAAAAATTAAAATTTCGCTGAACCGCGCTTTTGTTACTTCTTTGTATTTTTTTTTTTAAATATGGAATACAATCTTTTTGTGCCTACCTCTTTATATACAAACAGCTGTGTTTTAAATAAAATCTTTTTGCATTTGTTTTTTTAAAACGTTGAAACGTCAAAATAGCGGCCGGCAATGTATTGCCGACCTGTAGAGCGGCCAGCAAAAACATTACTGGCCGCTCCTTGAAACACTCCGGCAAAGGCGACTTTGCTCAAACAAGGTTGTCAAAATAATGACCACATTACATGCATTTTTGAGTAAAAGGATTTAAATGTGGCAGTCAATGATATTATAAAGTCACTTTTTTACTTATAATATCATTGGTGGCAGTATAAAAGGGAGTGTTAAAAGTGTGTTTAAGAATTTTTAGGTAAGGGAGATTATTTGGTGAGACAGGTAACTCTGTGATAAAGTCTTAAAAGTCTCTCAAAACGTTACCTATGCATGCAGGAATGCGTAATGATAGTTCACCACTAAAGTGGACAAGTCGTAGAGACACAAAATTTCACATTACAGCATGCGTAGGTAACGTTTAGAGAGACTTTTAAGACTCTATCATTGAGTAACCTGCCTCACCAAATAATCTCCTTTTACCCTACCTACTTGTAATGCATTGCTTCACATTTTTTTTAATAATTGTTGTTTTAAATTTAATTGGAATGCAGGCTCTTAAATGCAAAGGCGACAGATAAAAATTATGATTGCGAAATATCAAACGCAAGTGCGTTAAATAAAGACCATCCTGTCTTTATTTCCAATACGTTAAATTTTAAACTACAAAATAATTGAATTCAAACAACTGCTTAAAACGGTTATTCAAAAGACTTTGTATAAGCGCAATTTTATCCCTCGTTTTCTCACGTCTTATAAAGGTTGTTCTTGCAAGAAGCACCGGCTGATTTCCTTGGCATAATTTTTCTCCCGGCTGCATATTGTCGAGGGCAGGTAATTCTATTTGCCAGCGAAAATCTTTAGTAAATATCTTTTCGGTTGGAGAAATTTTGAACCTTGTCGTCGTTTATTATTAGAACATTTTTCTGAAAATTTTCTTGGGTTTCGATATTATTTAAGCGGAAATTCAGTAATTTGTTTGACTTTGTGACTCCATAGTTTAGTTAGATTTTTTTATTGATATCTGACTCGAAGGACATCAAATCCTACTTAATATTATAAATGGGAAAGTTTGTGAGAATGTACAACTTGGCCAGAACGGATTGACACGGAACAAAAATTTTTATTTCTGACAGCGTTTTAAAATCTTTGATATTTGATGTAAACAAAGACCGCAGGTTCGTTAGATTTATTATTGTGCCATAAAACTAATGTAATAAGTTAAAAAAAAAAAAAAAACAACATTAAATTATTCAAAGGTCTGGTAGCGCGAAGACAATGGCGACTTCCGGTTTTCTACATTTTTATGTCAAGCTGTATGTGGGTATGTTTGTTACTCTTTCACGCAAAAAACCACTGAACGGAGTTTTTATCGCGATTTTATGTTCCCTTGAAATAATTTTCGAGTTGGTAGCGGGTGAAGTCGCTGGCAACAGCTAGTATGTTTTATAAAAGTAAAACATTTATGATGTCCTTCGAGCCGTTTCCAATGTTTGTTTTTATTTAATGTTCTAGATTAGTTTATTCTAATAAGGCAATGAAATTATTAAGAAAGATACGCCATGTTCATACTGAATGGCGTTCAGAATTGTTGCGTTGTTATTATAGTAATTTAAAACTACGACAGCGATAGATAATGCGAAACGTATTAAGATAGAAAGAGATAGCAGATAGCAAAGAGCAACAATTGTCTTACTTTGTCCTCAACAATTTGTGCGGGCTAGTGCGATATCTACCTCTTTTTATTTATAATATCATTGTAATAAGGTGATAGATTTCACTTAAAGCCCAGCATTAACAGAGCAGTGGCCGTGTCGAAGGTTGTTGTGATTAGAATACCTATGTTTTATTTGTCGTAACTATGGTGTATTCCCCAAGGTAAAGGTAGACAGATAATCAATCATGTTTGACATGTTGACTCATGTCTGACAAATATGGCCTATACCTATATATAAATACAGGTATGTGGTATGATTATTATGCCTGCTTCAAAATGTTTGTAAAGCATATTGTAGCCTATTTATTATAGAGATATCTAATGTATTGTAGAGAGCCAAAGTCTGCTGGGGTCGCGGGACTTATCCAATTACCGTGTAAAAAATGTACAATATAATATAGACTGCTACAATATGCTTTTTTTACGTGGTAAAGTCATGAAATGAGTCCTCCCACCCATTACTGTCAGACTCGTACTGACTAAAATCCTCGGTGTCCTTCAATAGCCTTTTATGTGCCGGGGCCACGGTAATGAGGTAAATCCCGCGACGCCGACAGCCTTGGCCCTCTAGAGAGCCCCGTCATCATGCTAACTAGTAAGATACTTAAACTAAGCGAATTTTGAAACCAACATCTCCCATATTTAAATTATCTTCTAATTAACACATCCGCCAATCTGCTCACGTCATAATCTCCATAATAAATCATATTCGATTATAAGCCTTTGTATATTACCCCAACCATTGGAACTCTATCGAAAATCACGTGCGCAGTCTTAATACTGTTAGGTAGGGAAATTGTCGTCGGGTATTAGGAAATAATGTCATTAAAACATTGCGTACTACAGGCTTGATTGATGCGAGTTCGTTTGTTCTTCATTACCGGTTTGAGATGACGGTAATGACGTTTCTGGGGAGTTCGATTTTGGTTTATTATAGCGAGAAAATGTGACAAAGGGGCATACAGTTTTAAATAGAGAAATTGAGATGAATAAGCGTGATTAATAAAAGAATCAACCCGCACTGGATGAGCGTGGTGGATAATGGCATACATTCTCTCGTAGAAAAGAGGCCTGTGTCTCAGCAGTGAGAATATTATATGCTGATGGTGATGAATAAAAGAAATACGTCAGGAAAAAAGACGCTGAGGTGGACCTAACAGTATGCCCAGTTATAGAGACTATTAAGTTTCAATTAATATAAGCGACCCTACTGCCATCAACCAGGCACAACTCCTGACTAAATAGCTACTGATTGCTGATGGAAAAAAACCCAATAACACTTTGCTCTACCCGGAAATTGCACTTAGGACCTCATGCTTTGCAGTCGAGCATGCGACCACTACACCAACGAAATAAATAAATTACTTACCTAAGTAACGTAAGTATAAGTATTAACCCTTAGTTACTTTCATTCAACATCATCTCTCTGCTTGGGGCCAATGAAACACGTTTTCCTCTCCTATTCTTCCCTATCAGACGTCATAGCATCATTTTCTCCTTTTTCTTTCATATTACCATCCCTCACACAATACATCCATTTCGTCTTTGACCGTCCTCTTCATCAAATAAACCCTTATTAGTTCGATGACAGATAAAAAACCCGGATAACTATCAACTTTACCATTTTCTCATCTTATCAATAGAAAAAAAGAAAAAAAAACAGGAAAGTCGATTCTCCCAAAGAGCTATTACATTATGTAAAGAAAACATATCAGTCACCGCTGTACCTACACTTTCTTACCCTTTCAGCAATATTAAATTGAAGAGAAAGAAACTTGCAACTCAAATGTATTAGTTCCCTTTTATGAAAGAAGTTTGGATCGGTTTGTTGTTTTTTCGCTTTTTTTTTCTATTTAACATTTTGTTTCGTACTTTGCTTGTCTTTATTGAGATTATTCTTTCTTCTAAAAAAATATAGGATACGACAATCTTGTTTATTATCTGGGAAAACTGAACATTAAAAAAAAATTACCTTAAAGAGCGCATTTTCTAAAAGTTGGCAACGTCGCTTAAGGCTGTCAAATATTTACAAGTGTTAATTAATTTAACAAATTTACTGTATGAATATAAGCAATATGGCTCTGTAGTGCACATAAAATTTGATGGAGGGAATGCAATAATTAATATTGTAACACAGAATATATAGTGTAAGACATAAAAAAATCATTTGGAAACATTCGAAATGCCTTTTATACCTATACCTGAAACGGTTAAAACATTAAATTCAGTGTTTTAATTGCATTCCTATATCAGTTTTCTAGTGCACTACAGAGCCATATTTCTTATTTTTAACCGACTTCAAAAAAAGGAGGAGGTTATCAATTCGACTGTATTTTTTTTATTTTATTTTTTTATGTTTGTTACCTCATAACTTGCGACTGGGTGAACCGATTTTCATAATTCTTTTTTCAATCGAAAGCTGGTGCTTCCGGTGTGGTCCCATTGTCACCATTTTAGGATCTGATGATTGGATCTTGGGGAAATCGAGGGCAACCCTCAAATTTTATTAGCTGACACATAGTTTTTCGCAAATCTTATGAAGTAATTCAAGTACTTGCGTATAGAAATCATCATCTTATGTAGCTGAGCTGATGATGGAAGGTACAACTCCTCAAGTAAGAAAATTATGTTCGTGTTCGCATATCTCCGGAACTACAAGTCCGATTTAAGTAATTCTTTTTTTGTTGTACTAGGTATCGTTCAACTTAGGGAATACTGCAAATTTCATCAAAATCGGTTCAGTAGTTTTTGAGATAGAATGAATGCAAGAGATGTTAACGATGTTATTACCGGTGCTACGGATTACGAAATTCTAGTGTACATGTAAGAAAATTATGTATTTGACAAGAATGTTGGTTGAATATTTAAACTAAAAAGAGTAAAATAAAAACTTTTTCTAAAAAAAATGTGACCGCCTTCAAAAACAACCACAAAAAAGGGTAAAATAACCTACAAAACTTTTCTTTCGGAAGTCGGTGGCAAAAAAGACAATGAAATTAATAAAAAAAGTCACCGACTTCCGAAAGAAAAGTTTTGTAGGTTATTTTACCCTTTTTTGTGGTTGTTTTTGAAGGCGGTCACATTTTTTTTCATACAGTAACATTGCCAAATTAATTAAAACTTGCAAATATTTGACACTAGTTATTTTAGTGATGTTGCCAACTTTCTGGTTATGCGCCCTTAAACATTGTTGCAATAAACAAAGACTTCCTTTTAGTATTCTAAGTATTTTAAGCCTTAGTAATCGAAGAACAGACTGAGAACTTGTTTTACAAGAGAAAATACTAAGAATTAGATGAAAATTTATTTTCACTTTTGAAAGTAGATTGGAGTAAATGCATAATTACTTTATACCAGGGAAACTTGTAGTATAGTTAGTGCTTTGGTTGTTCTTTTCTAGTTTAAGAGGCAAAAGTAGGGATTAGGGAAAGCTAGATTTTCTAAAAAAAATGCTATTAGCAGCTTTGTTCTACTCATTTCTGAGGAGATACCGTTTTGTGTAATGTTTTCTTGGTCTTTCCGTGTTCTTTCAGTTTTTTTTTTGTTTTTCAAACCTCCACTTCTTCAATTTCTTGGGGCGACTTGCAACCAAGGTCCAATTGTTTTGGGCCAGTTCATCTATACATCTTCGTTTAGCCCCGCCACCACGTCAAATTTTCTCTTTTGACACATTAGTGTCTAAGGAGAAAATCATGAAATTGCAATTGCCTGCCAGTATTTTTTTGTTGTCTTTAAATATTATCTTCAGATCTCGCATCCTCATTTTACATCAATAACGATTAAGTTTTACATCAATAAGGACTATATTAACAGGTTTATTTTAATAATTTATATGTTGATCCATGCGTTCATTCTTGTACCCTTTTTTTTTTTTAGGTGGTAAAATCATCAAATGAGTCCTCCCGCCCTGGGTGGGGTGGAAGGGACTGTCAGACTCTTACTGACTAAAATCCACCCGTGTCTTCCTATGCCCTTTACGTTCCGGGGCCACGGTAACCTGGGTTAAGAAAAAACCCGCGACCCCAGCAGGCATTTGGCGCGAAACACGACGCGCCACCGACCCGGGCTTGGTCCTTGGTCGGACGGCGAGCTACCCATTACTCACCGCAAGCCCGCTCCGCCGCTGTGCCCTCTGCTGATCAGAGGGACACGCGTTGGAGCATCCACACGACAGGCTATTCGCATACGGGCAAAGAGACCACTTAGGCACACAGTGCCTAAGGAAGAGTTTTTGCCCGCATCCCAGGGTGCACCGGCCCGGAAAACTGATCTTCCCCCTGGACGTATCCAAGAGGGAACTCCAGTCCACGGGCGCACGTGGAGGTTTCCTGTCATAGCACCCCCATTCTTGTACCCTTAGCACGAATTTTCAGTATTTGAGACGTAAAGTAAACTGGAACTTTGACAAGTTCAAATTGACAATTTTCAAGGAAAAAATTAGTTCTTTCTTGGCACACCAGAGGCGCTGTTCCATTTTTTCATACAAAAACGCTGTAAATACTGGAAAGACGCTGTAAAGTAAAAGAGTGAGAATTCGTGCTAATGGTAAAGGTTTACCAAGCATAACGTGATAATGACTTCTATACAATATCTTCTTTACCATTTTTCTTTTTACATTCTCTCAGTTTTGAGAGTCGTAACTAAAATGATCACGTTATTTACATTGACCTTCAAACCACGGTCACAACAAATTACGAGACCCGACTAACACTTATTTCCCATTTATACATTTACAGGCCAACTTAGCGTTTGAGCGATGTAATTAGTAAACTTTTTACATCATAATTTCGAATGGCTGCGTCAGAAATTTTGGTAAAATTCCCTAATAACTTTAAAGGAGAAGTTTGTGGTTTTAAATTGCAACATTTACCGAGCTGTTGGTCATTTGTAAGTTGTTTTGGGTTTGAAGTACTCGTTATACTAGATTTTGTTTGTAATTGATTTGATATTTTGTTGTTTCTAAATTCAAAATTGAAATCCAACCTGGAAAAGCATAAAACGTTTAAACAATAAACGAGTTAAAACTCTAATACTTGAGTTTTAGAGTTTTAACTCGTTCATTTAATATAATAGAACATGTAAACGTAGCGTGCTAGTATTTAACATTGAGTTCAAACTACTTGCTATTTTGCGAGTAATTCTGCTGTTTTTCTGAACCGACACCATTCTAAACATAGACATGAAATGCCGCGCTATAGAAAGCGCTAGAACATTGATTTACAACGCAGACCTATAACTCCATCTGTTTGTCTTTCGGTCGACACATTGCATTATTTAGCCTATGCTGACTAAATTATCGGCTGAAACCATGCTGAGTTCAGACGAGATAAAGTATTTTGACACCTGTCTTAAGCTACTCAGCATTCGCCATTTTTCTTTTAGTGCTGCTCAGATATTGTATCAGCTAACCGTACCCAATATCTTACGTCCTTATCTTATGGCTCATCTCCGTTGAGAGAGGCAGCAGTGCTTGGCCAAAATCGGTCAAAAAAAAAGGTAACAGTCCCTTTATGTCCACCTTGCAATATGGGCACGCTTTACAAACTAAAATGTCGTGCTTAACAATTTGTACGTGAAACAAAATTGATATTGTAACTAGCTGGGTAGGGGATAATACAGAGATAAAGAAAAACCAAATAATCTTTATTGACACACGAGTCACTAATTACAACAAGCACTTTAATACTACTCAACACTTATACACACACATAATCACACGTAAAAGTCACTTAAGCGCTTCATGTTCACTTTGAATTGTCGTTGTCAAAACCAGACTGACTCAGGTCGCCAATCGGCACCCTATTTATATCCCAGCCGGACCCACTAGATGTTTCTAGAAGATGGTCGAATGTTCTGGAAACATCCATAGACTTCGACATAGTCTCATACCTTCTGGAACATTTCAGAACCAACTCGAAACACTAGAACAGGGCAGAATTTTCTAGAAACTTCCAGACCAATCTTCAGTAGGACCTTATGGAACCTTCAAGAAGCTTATAGGTTGGTCTCGCAAACCGATCGACGTAACAATATCAGTCTGCCTTATAAATTTCAATTTATGTTTACAATTTGGTAAATTGCACAGCAAGCTATTAATATCAAGCAGGGTCTTCAATGCAAGGAGTAATCGGTAATATGATAAATCTCTCCCCTCCTAACTTGCGCGTACTAGAAGCAATTTCCCCAAAAAAATTGAATTAATTTTTGCAAACAATCGAAGGCATCAATATTAATGAGCGGAGGGATTTTTGCTCATTTATCCGTATGTGGTATTAAATAACAGTGTATTAAAAATTGTTACATTTTTTGTGTTTTTGAAGATTGAATAGAAATGTTTTTATGTTGTCACAAACGAATGAAGCGTTACATTTAGAATTTTTCCTGTACCGTGGCTGCGTTTCATCATCATCAGCCTATAATGTTCTCACTGCTGGGACACAGGCCTCCTCTCTGTGAGAGGGAGTGGGCCATAATCCACCACGCGGTCCCAGTGCGGGTTGGCAGATATCACATGTGTTCGAATTATTGGTTCTAGAACATGCCGGTTTCCTCACGATGTTTTCCTTCACCGTTTTGAAAGAAGTGGTGATGAAATAAACTACACAAAGTAATGTGCCTGACGGGGTTCTAATCCACGACCTACAACTCATAAGTACTGATACCGTTGGGCCATACACCACTGCTCCGCTATGCTGCGTTTACAAACATTTAATCTCACATACACAAACAAGCAAATCAAAATTTAACAAATAAGGAATTAATTTCACGTAAGTTTACATGTTTACATTAAATTTTCTGCAAAATCTTTGTTCTACTAGTGGCAAGTACTGATTTTGAGCATGGATTTCCTGATAAGGGAAAGGTTTTCTTTCAGGAATATCTCAGAAGTAAGCCTGAGTCTGAATTTTCAACCATTAAATGACAGTAAATAACCAGCCCATCAGTATAGAACTTAAATGAGTGAGTAATTAAGTCGTTTATTTTTCAAACGAATATGTAGAGTTATGGCTATTATTTTACCAAAAGCATGCCAAAATAAAAATAAATTCAAGAAGTGATAATAGGTTAATAACAAACTGACTATTCTATAACATTTCACAAGGAACAAAAATTCGCACGCCAAATGCAGTGCAGATAAAAACTGGTAATTAAGTTGCATAATCCCACATATCAACCATTGGAAATCTGCAACATTACAATCAGGGTAAACTCCCTCACTACAACGTTTAGTATTACATCTCTTATCTCTCGCGGACACGTGCCGTGAACGTCGATACAAGCTTAATCCATCACCCCAAACTCTTTGATGGTATAACACAATAGGGGATATTTTTAGTTTCCCCAACGAGATAAAAGTTTGCGTCCCGCCGACACAGACGGATAGAGATTGGCAGACTCAGTGTTGAACAAATAATGATGGTGGTTGGAGAATATGTTGGTGTATTACTACACAACAGCATTTTGAACTATGCGTTACATTGATCCTGTCCCCTTTAAAACAAAAATAAAAAGAGTGAAATTTTTCTGCCTTATAAAATTAAATGAAAATTATTTGTTGGACAGGATGATTTTAAGATAAAATAAAAAAAATCGAGATTAAGATTAAAATGATAATTGTTTTTTGTAAATAATGATCCAATTCATGATTTTGGTTTCACCTGTACATTTAATGTTTTTGAAAAAAAAATGCATTCATTAATTCGGCAAATTATGAAAAGAGACGGTGAAATCTGTCTACACTTTTCAATAAATAAATCTTCTGTACAACGTTTCTTCCTTATACTCGTGACAAATTACGAAACCAACCGTGATAATATTTCGAACCCCTAGCTGTTCAACCCCAAGTACATATTCAAACTTGCTAATTTTAGATGCATCGAAAAGTCATTTTAATACTGCCTAAGGCCCTATTCACCCTAGCCATGTAAAAAACCTTGAGTAATAAAGTTAGCAAGAGCATAAAAAAGTGCAATTTATCGGATGCTCGATAATTAAGATCAAAAATCAAAATGACAAAAAAAAATAGAGTTGGGGAAATAAAAATGGGATATTTAAAATCGGGAGCATTAAAAATCGGAACTCAAGAAATCTAGTAGGTACATGTTAAATTATTATTGTCATAATTGACTTTTCCTGTTTGTCATGTAAAACCATTACTTTTCACTTTTATTTAGTCATAGAATTAATACGAAAACATTTTATTTGTCATAGTGCAATATTTAAATTCAGCGTTGCCAGTATCATTTTCCAAAAAGGTACGGTTGGCTTTCTGAAAAGGTACGGTTTTTAACTTCAAGGTACGGTTGGGTCAGGATACTTCTGCAAGAACTAGATCAGTTTTTTTTCTTCTTCGAGTTGGCTGTCTGTGATCATAGGTTGAAAAAAAAGCGATATGGAATCGAATATTCAAAGGGACATGGTGAAGTGGAACATTATTACCGATTGCCAATATTGAACAAAATTCATTTGTAAGTCAATTATAGAATGGACTCGAAGAAAACAACAATGATCTAGTTCTTGCAGAAGAATTCCGACCCGTACGGTTTCGCTAGAATTTTGAAAAATGCTATAGTCTACTCATATTCTACAGAAAAAAAAGGTGTTTGTCAAAACAAATGAAATACAGGGTGTTTGGTCCATCGTGTGCCAAATTGAAATGGTCGATAGAAGGGGTCATCTGCTATCCTTTCAGACCTCTTAACACTCCTCATGCCCTGTGGATTTTTTTTTAATCGACTTTTTATTGTTTTACTAAAATAGACCCAAATTTTACATTCCAATGCAATTTTCTTTTTAAATATCGGTCGTAGACTCTGGATTTTAATTTTATTTTTATGGCATGTGGCACATCATTAGCAAGGGGATAGACTGGAGAATTAATGAAGGAGTTGGAAGATCCCGGTCGCTTCTGGTTTTTTTTCTGTAGCCATATAAACAGCTGTAACATGTACAGCTTTAATTTATGTTTTACCTTTGCGAGTGAATTAAAACAAAACTAGGTGACTAATGTCACTAATTTTGTATTTAAAAGTACTCTTCAACAACACACATCTATTTAAAATTAAAATCCAGAGTCTGCAACCGATATTTAAAAATAAAATTGCATTTGAATGTAAAATTTGGGCCTTTTTAATTTAAGTAAAACAATAAAAAGTCTATTAAAAAAAATCCACAGGGCATGAGGGGTGTTAAGAGGTCTGAAAGGATACCAGATGACCTCTTCTATCGACCATTTCAATTTGGCACACGATGGACCAAACACCCTGTATAATGTTTTAGGAACTAAGAAAATTCCATTTATCTAATTTGGGCCCATTATTTTAGTATCAAATCAGTCAGAAAGTTGAAAAAATACGAGTCTCATTATTTTCCTATAGTTTTAGTTACTAGTTTAGTTTTTTACCTTTGTAGTGAAAAATAAATCACAAGTAGCTATAGAAAAGGTACGAAAAAGGTACGGTCTAGCCAAGGTACGGTTGTGGTACGATTGTATGACGAATAGTACGGAAAACCGTACTTTTTGGTACGGTCTGGCAACGCTGTTTAAATTAAATATAATCATTACAAAGCAGCGGGCAGCCGATGGATGCAAGTGGCGAATTGTCGTTCGGCGTGGCGGTCTAAGGGGGAGGCCTATGTTCAGCAGTGGACGTCCTCCGGCTGATGATGATGATTTCAAAGCAAAATAGAATAATTATTTACCATGGTCACGGATAAACTGGCACTTGCAAAAAAACAAAAAATCTAAATAAATATTACATTTCAACATTTTTTACTGATAGTCTTAGTGAACATGTTACCTTTAAAAACTAATAATTTTCAGAAAAATAAAGAAAGAGATCGAAAATGTTACCAAAAAAAATATTGCAAAGACAGCGGCGAGTCACCAGTGAAAAATAAGAACATTATACTTGATTACTCATATCTTGTGATCCCCATTGAGCTAAACGTTACAGATACCACGGATAACTGTCGTAAAGCAATGTTTTTATTTGATTCCATTGGGGTGGAAACAGAGGGTGTCCAATGTCACATTGACCGTCTCATGTCTGTCTATTAGGGCACATAAATGCCAATGGTTATCATAATGGGTTCTTTGAAAGACGTGCATGTGAATATTTTAGGGTTATTTAGTTATTAATGTTACTTTGATTGTGTTATTGGGGTATAATCTGATGTAGAAGATGTAACCTCACTGTAGAATAAATGCCAAGAAGAAAGCCGGAAGTTTTTTGTCATCTCACACCAGTCCGTGTAAACATATTTAACAAAACTATTGTTCCTCTAAAACCTTAAAGTGGACGTTAAAAAGTTGCAAGATTGACAACGCGCCTAGAACCTTACTTTTTTTAGCGTGGTAAAATCATCAAATGAGTCCTCGGGTCCAGGGCAAGGCAGGAGGGACTGTCAGACTTGTACTGACTGACGCATTGTGTTCCACGCGCAAGAGAGTCAGCATGATGACGGGATTCCCCTTTAGAGGGCCAAAGCCTGGCGAGGTCGCGGGATTTATCCTATTACCCTGGAACGTAAAGGGCTATTGAAGGACACCGTGGATTTTAGTCAGTACAAGTCTGACAGTGTGGGGTGGGAGGACTCATTTGATGATGTTACAATACTAAAAAAAAAAAAACAGAATACCGTATCGTATCGTACCGTATCAGCCTTACTTCCAGCTATTAACACATACATCCTACCCACCTACATAAAAATTTGGTCTTACCGCCTTATCAATTATTGTGTTCAACTTGCCTATTTTATTGTCAAAAATAAATATTTTGTATACACCAACTTTTGTCACTTAAATATAGTTTAACAGAACAGAAACAAAACAAAGCCTACCTATTTTGTATTCCATAAGTTGTCTGTAAAACATGTTTTGCTTCAAGCCTAGTCCCGTATTTACAATCTTTCCACAAAATATTGTCTTGTCACCTGATAAGGTTTGCTTAAGGCGATTGTCCCAAACAAAAGTGGATATTTGGGCCAAACTGACAGCTCAGTTTGTTCTCGACTACTAATGTCGCTCTTGAGACGTCTCAGACGTTTATATCTGTGGCTGACTACGTAACGAAGGGGTTAAGGTTTAACGCGCAGTTGGAGGCTGGGAAGTAAAATTTTGGGTCAAACAAAACAAGGATACAATTAACGAGCGAAGACTCCACATTAAAAAATTGAAACAAATTAAATTTAGATGTTTTATTTGGCTAAAATAAAAAGACCACTTTGTCGTAGACAGTACTGCACTTCAGCTACGAGTAAATATTTTTAGATTACAGGTTTGATTTTTTTAAATTACTTGACTTTTTGTATAAACAATACCTTCATTGTATACAGTACATTTAGAAGGATAACTAATTGAACTATGTAATTTAATTACATTGGAAACTAGTGTCAGCATTTTTTATAAAAAAATGTCGTAGGTATTATAAAAATGTGATATTGGGTGGGCAACAAACTACGTAAATGTTGACTTTAAAGTTAAACAATGCTTGTTGTTTGTGTAGAATCGTCCATAATTATTCTCGATCGTCCAAAAAGATACATTTAGCCCAATAATAACCATTTAATCGCGTTTACACACAACTTCAAATTCATTCAAAAGTGCATAAACATTTTCGGGCCCAAAAGTGCCCAGTATCCGGGGCACTTAAGAGAGCGTATCAAACCACGACCGGGGGCTGCGCGCGTATAACTCAACGGGTCCACGTGACCGGCCTCCCAACACCAAGGGAAATGGTTGGAACTAGTGCCGCCATCATTCTATTGCTGTGTGCAAGTTTTTGTATGAACCTGGTGGTAGATTTATTGGATTTCTGTTGTTGTTAATGGTGTGCAGCTGTTGTTAAGTTGTTTATTGTGAATGGGTGAATGTCGTTGGAAAGTTCTAATAAATTCATTTTTTTGAAATATAGCAAACATCTTTAACTATATTTAGCCTTCCAAAATTTTTTGTAAATACATCCAAAGAATGTCTAAAAGATATTACCATCAAAGTTATGACCGCCGATGTACTTGTACCCTGTGATGATTTGATGTGCAATAAAGACAATAATTTATATATAAGTTTATTCTAATCTATTAATCGCGGATAATATTCAAGAATGTGTGTTTAAATTATTTATTAAAATACAAAATGAGAACTAGGTATAGAAACGACATTTAGATCCAAATATAAAACTCATAACTTGATGTAGTTAATTCTATAGAAATACACAAAATGAGGATTGCAAATGGCCATTACTTCTAGCTAGGCAGAATTACCTAAATTTTAAAAACATGACCGCTTGTAAAGATAACCACAACCCTGAAACGCAAAGGGCTACTGATGGGACGGAGAGGATTTTTAATCAATAATAGTCTGTCAGGGCAACCCATGACATGATGATTTTACTACCCAAAAAAACAAAGGTTTATAAAAACATAGTTACGCCGCCCAAACACCAACGATAATTCTAATCCAAACTCGATAATCTCCGAACTTCAGCAACCTTTTTAAGCAACAAACCAGCCACCTGTACCAATATTTTTTAACTAAACTTGGCACGGGCTGGCATAATCCTAAGTAAGATTAACGGGCGAGGCGGCGAGGGCAGTAATTACAGACATTATTGGCAATCGATGGGATCCGTAGATTTAGTACGTCGACTTACGACCGCCAGATTTGGTGGAATGCTGCTAGTAGGTATTGAACGCTGGTTTTGGTAGTGTTTGTCTTTGTTAGGAAGTTTTTGAATGTATATGTAAGATACTAGCTGTTGCCAGTGGCTTCACATGGGAACAAAAAATCGGGATAAAAACTATCCTATGTGTTAAACCAGGTTAAACTATCTGTGTACTAAATAGCCAAATCCATTCAGTGGTTTTTCGTGAAGGAGTAACAAACATATCTACATACACATATACAAACATACATCCTCACAAACTTTCGCATTTATAATATTAGTAGGAATATCGTATCGTTAAAATTTGTGTTTCTTTAATGTGATGTAACATCACTAATTCGTAAAGCATTTTTGTAAATTAAAATCTAAGTAGGTATGAAGGGTGGTCGCGGGAGTTGTCAAATTACCATGACCCTGGAACGTAAAGGCTATAATATTGAAAGACAACGTGGATTTCAGTCAGTACGAGTCTGACAGTCCCTTCCGCCCTGCCCTGGGTGGGAGGACTCTTTTGATGATTTTACCACGTAAAAAAAAAGTAGGTATTAAGTGCCGTTCTCTAAAAATGGCTTGTAGACCCACATTATGACATTTCTTCAGAGGACCACGCAAATAAAATGATGACTGATATTGCAATTTCAGGAACTTTTCCTTACTGAGAGATTTGTGGACACTTCAAAAAATTACAAAAAATCTGTACAGTAATGCTCTTTACGGCTTAGCTTGCCATCGTTTTGTATTGTAATGCTTTGGCAATTTAGCGGTGTAGGACTTGAAGTTCCTTCAAAAAAGTCCTTACATTTATCTAAAAAAATAATACCTACACTTTTGTCTTGCTCGTTTCTGAAGCTAATATACAGGCTGCTTCATTTTGAAACCCAACAAAACCACAACACCTCATAACGCAAAAACATTTGATCCTTACAGGCGACTACAGTACCGAAAACACACAATTTCCTGTGAATCCGCCATAATACGAATGCAGATCCATAAATCATTAGGCCGTCACATTATTCTTGACCAGCATTCGTGACCACGTTTGGTCCGACACTTTATCTTCCCACAAAAGCGGGTGGGAATTATTCTACCCGCATCCCCGCCTGACGACAACCTTCACGGGCAAGTGGACAGAGACTGGAACCAAGTCTTGTGTGAGGAAATCTGGGATTTAGGCCGTTTGGGTAGAATTATTATGTAAGGGATGAAATATGAGCGCTTTTAATATGTATAGAAGTGGAACAGGATTATAAATATGACGATCAAAAACAGAAACTTATTTCAAACTAAAGACCCCTTGCTTTGCTCAGGTGCAAATAAAATACATCCTACATGTACGTCACTCAAAAATCAAATTTATTTTCGCATAAGCTTTCATTTTTGTGCTAAAATTTCAGAATCTTTTCGTAGTTCCTGAAAGATCTACCAATAAACTCAGAATCTTAAAAACTGTACCTCTTTATAATTAAAAGTATGGATGAACCAGGAAGGAATCTATCAATCATTAAAAAAAGATACGTACATTATTATTTTGTCAGTAATTTTAGCACAACATGACAGTTTATAAAAGGGCCGTTCATTTAAAAAATTATTAAAACTATGACCAAAATATTAGCAACTCTTCAAACAAGTCTAAGTTGTAAAATTCTGAGACAACATACAATCTAAAACGAGCACTAAATTCTGCCTCAACAAGATTGGTAGCTTGGGTCAAGGAAATAACACACAGTTGACAGAGACATCTTATCTTTGTCGACTATTAACTTGGGTCCGTAGATCGACGTTATCCTTTGACAAATTAACCCCAGTTACCTACACACAAAAGCTTTACTTGCTATGTCTAAACAATAATTTTTCCACAGTTGGGATACACTCTGTGAGAGCAAGTGGGCCCGTTGTCCAACACGCGGCCCATTGGGGGTTGGTAGATCATGCCACACTTCGATTTTTTGGTACGATATTTTTCATTTTGAGAGCATTGATAATGAAATAAATTACACCAAGTAATGCGCCTGGATGTCGTAAATCAAGCCCGATAGGTACCTCTGGGCTTCCACTGATCCACTAGTTAACTAAAAATAATTCTCTTCAGAATAAAAGTCTTAAGAAAAACACTGAAATAAGGTAGTTCAGAGTAAATAAAAAACACGTAAGTAGCTGAAACATAAAAGCTTCAGGAGCGGCAAGTGTTACTAAATAGAAGCTCAGTAAAAAAGGGAAGGTTACTACTTTCCTTGCAGTAAAGAAAAATCTTTTCTGAACGTTATAGCATTTAAATGTTTTCATGGTAAGAATTAAGATGTCTTCATTTTTATATTGTGAAAATACAAAAGTCAGTTCATTTCATCTTTTCACGCCTAAAGTAATAAACCGATCGTCCTGATTTTTCCAGGTGTACTGATATGATCACAAGATAAATTTTTAGAATAAAAGTGTAACGCCAGATATCGCCAGCGATGCCAGCCAAAGCCAGGCAAGCCTGCCAGCGCCAGCCAGCCAGCCATCTGTCCAGCTCGCCACGTCACTGCCCTACCACGTGAGCCATCCCCGCCAAATTCTGAGCGGAGCGGGTGAAATAGCCGCCAGCCGGCGAGCTATATAAAAGCGAGGAGCAGTGATTTTGGTGTGTCTGTTTATAACGATAATTGTAAGGGAAAGCTCTGCCCAAATAAAAAGCGTAAATTAAGTATTTTCTATTTATTTTCAACTTTGTCGTTTCAACTCAGAAGTGTGATAAAAAAACCTACGTTAAAACGACGCTCTGCTACACATTAATCTCGACGGTCGTCTTATCTGGAGGACGAAGATTTTGCTTTGGTAAGCCAGACTTCTGAAAATAAAAACGAAGAAAGGCGATGCACACCACCCGCAAAGAAAATATTGAAGTCTCCTTGCACAAGAAGTTGAAAAATCATCAACAATGATCTGGATCACGAAGTGTCTACCCTCACGTCGGAAAGAACACCATGCTGCATCGTTTATTCCGTTAATGATCGAGTTTCAAGAAGCATTCTTCTCGCTACCAGCAACGCTTCTCTGTGGAAATGAAAGCTACCTCAAAGTCGTCAATAGCGGATCCAAGGACATCGCAGGCAGGAGGGATTCGTCATACTTCACGCCGAGAGCTGCCAGGAATCATGCTTAAACAACCAGGTCAGTCATGCCATGCCAATGTTTGCAAAATGCCATTAGCCAAATGTGTTTTATATTTGAGTGCCTCGTGTGTCGATAAATAATCATAAAATGCCATTGGTGACCTTGACAAAACTAGGGTAAGCCTGATAAGAAAATCTGATTGTAATCAATTTATTAGTTTACTAGCTGTTGCCCGCGACATTGCACGCGCATATCCCGTTTTATTCCCGTTCCCGTGGGAACATCTCGTTACCGTATAGCCTATAGCCTCTCTCGATAAATGAGCTATCTAACACTGAAAGAATTTTTCAAATCGGACCAGTAGGTCCTGAGATTAGTGCGTTCAAACAAACAAACTCTTCAGCTTTATAATGTACCTACTATAGTAAATAGTAATATGGTATATAGTATAGATATAATATTAGTATAGATTATCTCGGTATAAAACTGCTTTGCTAGCTATACTAGGGAGCTGGGAAGTTGGAATATACAGATTTAGTCCAAATGCGCATTAAGTACACGTAGGCCTTAGGAATAGATAAGCACATCACAAACAAGAGATTGTTAGAGTCAAAATTAATGAGCCATTTAGCCAGCAGGTATTATAAAAAAACCCGAATTGATGTATGCCTCTCCTATTGTTTAGTTATGAGAAAGAACGGAGATAGTTGCCTATGTGTCGATAACAGAGCCTTAAATGCATTAATTGTCCGCGATAGATAACCATTTTAATATAATATCGATAAGCAAACTAAATTATCTGGTAAGAAGTACCTACTTCACCAGTCTGAATGTAGTCCAAGGGTACCCATAAACTCAGCATCCATCCTAAAGATACATTTAGCGCTCCCTCAGTTTTTATGCGCTGAATCAACAAGTTCGTAGATAGTTTAGTAATTTCAAAGTAAATTATCAAATAAAAGTAACTCCAATAATGTCGTCAAATGGTCGGGGTCAAACGCAGAATTTTTATTTAATTATGTACATGTGGGTAAATGTAAATTTTTACAAAACAGGATTTCTTATTTAGCTGAGTTATTCAGTGATGAATTATTATGTTCATGGCATTGAACCGGGTGAATTTAAGTTTGCAGCTGTGTCTCAATTTCCCGTTCTGAGTAACATACACAAAGTGCGTCAGTTCATTGGACTATGTAGCTACTTTAGGAAGTTCATCCATAATTTTGCAATAATGGCTCGTCCACTAACGGAACTATAAAAAAAAAAAATGAGATGTGGGTATGGTATAAAATCTTAGTTTTGCCAATAGAAATTCACACGGATGCATGCAAGTTACCCATAGCAAGTATTCTTTTACTAATACGGATAGGCGGTAGTTTGAGCTCTGTCTTGTATTTTAGTTGCGCTACAAGTCGAAAAAAAAAAGTGTTTTTCACAGCGTTATTACGAAGTTTTAGAATCTGTGTTGTGTAAAAATGTCCGTGTAATTACGGATTGTAGTGCAGTTCGCGATACAATGACTAACGTGATCTTATTGCACGCATTGCCTACTGGTGACTTTCAATTCGAGACTTTACAATTGCCGTTGACTATTTTATAGACCAGGTAAGCGCTTAGAGCATATCAACGCCTTGAGCAGGAATCCGATAGATGCCGTTAATGTGTTCCTTTTAAAAGTAAACTGTTGGTTTCGAAGAGTGCAACGTATATTGATCTATTGTAAAGTGGGTGCACAGATAGTGATACTGTAAATAATTATGGGCTGTCTCGTAAAACGCTTTACGATAACCGATCAGTTGTGCCAAATTTCGCGCGTAGAAAATATTTCAAATGCATCAAAACGATGGCCATTACATATAGGAAATATGTGACGTCGTGTTTACATTGTGCGTACGATAAAAGAGAATACGGATGAAAAGAAGGCAAATTACATCGAATCCCTAAACCTATTAAACCAATGAAAATGGTAGACATCGATAATTTGAGCCTTTTTGAGCAAAATTAAAAAGGGGTGCCAATAAGTGTTAGTTTTGACAAATTCTTTCTCTAAATTCGTTGTTTTTGAGCCTACCCGTATTGTCAATTCTGTAAAGACAATTACCGTCTTATTACAAAATAAAAGCGCGTAAAAAAAAGGGTTTAACTAAAAACCCAGGATTGAATCTCGTAAAACGGTTTGCACAAACGTTATTACATGTCGTGGTTTTGTGATAAACCATGGTCTAACAGTAGTAGCTGTCAAATGTGTGTGAAAGTTTCTGATAATAACTTTTTCATTGTGCTGTTGTTTTTATGATAATTTCAGCCAAAATGTATTTAAAAATTGTAGATTTAATTGTTTAGACAATGGTTCAAAAAAAAACGGCACTAGGTCAGGTCAAGGTTTAATCTATGTTTTGTATACGGAGAAATTTAAACCGCGGTTCCGCAGATAAGCCTGAACTTGGTAGTCCAGGTTTAAACTAAGGTTTATTCAGTTTTTGTGATTATTAGAGTTTAAACGCATTTCTAGTTTACTTAGTTTCCCAGATCACGTAGTTTTTGTCCATGGTAAGGCCTTTACCAGTAGATACTTTAAGAAGTTCGCAACAGAAAAACAGTTAAAGATAAAGATATTTTATTTGTTCAAAACATGCGTTTACACACAAATTAAGCATGCAAGTTCTTATAATTTAGTTTGTCCGTACATGTTTTACCTGGTGAGGTTCACAAATTTTGCTTTTTTACAATTTACTAGATAAATTACAGGTGTGTCTATTGTTGTACGTGTGTAGTTAAATACATGTTAACAGCTATTGCGTGGCCTAGGTGTAATGGGCAGGTAGAACGCTCTAATTGCACAATTCTCGATGCGTTGGGAGCCACGGAACCTAGCGAGGCCTCTTTTATTTGGGACAATAGTTTACCAAAGTCATATGGAGTATTAATAATACTGTTAATGATTTAGCAGGCTATAATTTATACGAGTTAATGTTTGCTCGTGTAGGTAGATCTGAATGTGATGTTTCCATCCCTGGTTGGTTTATGAGACAGTGCGATCTAGACGCAACAGGGCTATATTATAATCGAATTTGAACAGCTAGCAAGAAAATGAAACGTAACTGCGATAAAAGGCGTAAAAATAGTACAATTTACAAAAAAAGCGATTAGGTACAGTTAGTAAGTACGTACTTTGTTGCCAGGCTCAAACTCCTTGCTGCAATAAGGTTAATTCCAGTCCGTGGTTAATTCTAAGTTAGATGATCTATATTCTGGCCCATGTGTTATTGCCTAAGGATTTAGGCAATATATAATAGCTGTAATATATAGGTAAATGTCTTAGAGGATACAAGAAGTTCACAGGCCCAATATGCGCTGATTTATTACGACCATATCGTAGCATTGCTTTTATACCCGATAGCGCCAGTAGTGTGAATCAACAGTAGGAAAACGAAGATCTCGTAGATCTCCTAGACAGCTAAATTATAGTCCATGTTATCGATATGCCATTTGCTCTGAGCTGACTTGTAATCACTGTTTTGTTGTTCCCATTGCGGGAGCAATTGTTCCAGGATGGCCGATTGTAACGCCAGATATCGCCAGCGATGCCAGCCAAAGCCAGGCAAGCCTGCCAGCGCCAGCCAGCCAGCCATCTGTCCAGCTCGCCACGTCACTGCCCTACCACGTGAGCCATCCCCGCCAAATTCTGAGCGGAGCGGGTGAAATAGCCGCCAGCCGGCGAGCTATATAAAAGCGAGGAGCAGTGATTTTGGTGTGTCTGTTTATAACGATAATTGTAAGGGAAAGCTCTGCCCAAATAAAAAGCGTAAATTAAGTATTTTCTATTTATTTTCAACTTTGTCGTTTCAAAAGGCAAATTCTAAATTAACGCGAGAAAAACCATTTACAATCGCTAGTCAAAGACAGATGACAATATATTAACAATACTTTTAATTTAGCTAATATTTAGGGTAGGTAATCGCAGCATTTGCTTGCATATTATAGTTACACCGGCTTTGTCTTACAAAAATAAAACATACAAACTTACGCACATACTTATGTCCCAAGTAAGAAATCAGAAAAAACTCAAACAAAAACATCTCTACGAAGTATGGAAGTTAAAAGTCTCAACACGTCAAAAACTATTCACAATGATAAGAAGAATTTCAGGAAAAACGCAGGAAGGCACTATGTAGATATGAGCGCCGCGCCGGCGCGCCGCCGCCGCCGTGATTTTCCCCGCGCCGCCGCCGCCGTCGACAGGCGTCGGCGCGCCGAACCCGAGCGGGCGGCGTTCAGTTTAATCTAACACGCTGATCAAACCGAACGCACGATAATAAATGCTGGCAAAACGGCGGCACTAGACGTAGACGTTTATAAAACGATACTCTTTGACATAACAATTTCTGTGTTGTCCAAGTTATCAGCAAACAAACACAGTTTTTGTAGGACCTATTTTGGTCAGTTGGTTGTTAATATAAGGGAAAGAAACGAACAGATGATGAGCACTCATCAAGGCTTCTTTTTTTTTGCGTGGTAAAATCATCAAATGAGTCTTCCCACCCCAGGTAGGGTGGGAGGGACTGTCAGAGTCATACTGACTTCCACGGTGTCCTTCAATAGCTCTTTATATCCCGGCAGGCTTTGTCCTTCTAGAGGGGGGCCCCGTCATCATACTGATGCTCTTTGAGACGCGCGTGGAACACAACGCGCCGACGACCCGGGCATGGTCCGTGGTTGGACAGCGAGTTGCCCTGTACTCGCCGCCCTCGCCTACGGTGGCCGAAGATCGTCTTGCGATGTCCGTTGCCGTGGGCGTCCACCACTGCGGCGGGGACGAGAGGACGCTGTCTTCTCCCTCACGCGGCCCGCCTCTGCTTTCGCGAGCATGACTGCCTCGCAGATGCAGCATGGCCGCGACCAATGCCGGGGTGTGAGAGGACTCCGCCTATCGCCGTCGTGAGGACACGTCGGTGCTCTGCCCAAGCGAGGTAGTTTTGCACCGTATGCAGTGTCCTCCGGGCAATCGTCGCAGCGGTGACACCCAGCCGTTTCCTCCTTCCTCACCAGACACAGGTTCCTCCCGAAACTTCCGTTTCCGGTGAGGACCTGCGTTTGCGGTAGGTCAGGACCCCGTGACGCCTATCCAGCCACTCCCCCAACAGGGGTCTTACTGCAACGATTGCGGCGTGCCCGGACATCGGTTCCGACAGTCGTCCCTCCATACTGCCCTGAGATCGCGCCGGATCTCTTCCTTCCGCGCCTCAACTTCTCGAGGCAGCGGGGATACGACCCGGCGCTGCGCCACCAGGCGCCATTCTAAACGCGCTGGAAGGTAGTCGCCTCCAGATCCCAGGGCAGCAATCGGGCAGATCCGGAGATTGACCGATTCGCCGGCGATCGTGCGGTATCCCCGAATCATACGGACAGTCATGACCCTCTGGCATACTCATCAAGGCTTACAGTAAAATTATAGCGACCAGCAATTTTTAATGTTAATTTGGTTTTCTTTTTTTTAATTTATCTTGCCAATTCAATTTGTCTCGTCAAAATTATAATAAATCTTCAATTATACGTAAAGCATTGTTCTATTTCTTCTCTTAAATTAATTAATTATAGTAGTTAAATAAAAGTCACGCCGCGCCGCCGACGCCGCCGCCGCCGGCTCCAAAAAGTCGGCGCGCCGCCGCCGACTGATTGACCATCGGCGCTCATATCTAGCACTATGTAACGACTTTTCCACCCCATTGGCACCCCACACCAAGGCATCGTGAAGCGTGAAGAATGGAACCCCTCAACTATTAGGTATTAGCTCTGAGATGAGATTTGAAAGCTTGTAACATTCATACATGTCAAGTGATGAAAAGTTTTGGAAGCGTAGGGTTGGTCCTTTCCATGCAAAGTTATAGGGGAATCAGATTCTTAGGTCAAATAAAAGTGAGTACTCTAATAAAAAATAATAATATTCCACAACTATCACACAACGCCATCTAGTCCCAAGCTAAGCAGAGCTTGTGTTATGGGTACTAGACAACTGAGAAACATACTTATTATTTGTAAATACATAAATAATAATTATTATAGATCAATTACACCCAGACACAGAAAAAATGATCGAGCTCATCACACAAACATTAATTTGTCCTGGGTGGGAATCGAACCCACTAGGTACTTCTGGCGTAGCAGTCAGGGTCACTAACCACTAGACCAACATGCCTGTTTAAGCACTTAAGATACAGGCTTCTTGATTTTTTGCATGCGAATATGACAACTTTTAGAATTAATTAAGCTGCTCTGGTTAGTCTCAGACGTCGTACTGCTAATTTCACAATTTCATTTCTAATTTTGAAAATGTTGTTGGTAAAACCGATTCCAATACGAAGCTGTCGACGTTTCTGGAAAGTGTAATCTGTTAAATAAAGTTTCCAAGCATTTTTAATGGACAGCCATCTTCAATCTGGTCACAATTTACGCGGAATATACTTGTCTTTTTGTATACCAAGTCGTTTATCATATTTTATTTACATTAAAAAGCTTTTTTGTATCTTAGTCTTTAAGTAGGGCATGAATTTATCACGCTGTTACCCAAATTACTTATCCTAAGTAAATTCCATTACTATTTTTCACAAAATGTTTTAGCCTGAATTACTTTGCCTGTCCATTAGCTGCTTACACTCCGAAACTAAGTAGTATTTCTATTGTGTTTATTTTGAAGTAAACGAATAATTTATTCTTCTGTGGAGTTATCCCTAAAAAGCTTAACCATAAGTTTATGTATTTTGGATTTACGAAGATTTATAAAGGTGTTTCTCTAGCCTGCTCTGTCCCACACCTGAACAAAGGCTTCACTCCTTCCACATTTTACGACACTGTGTGTACTCCTTAATAACAGATCCAGTTCTTCATACCGTCTCCTACGTGACTTACTGGTTTTGTGTACACAGCTTGTCCAGCATGGGCCAGACATGTCCCGCGCCATCCCATTTGAGTTGGTAAAGAAGTAAAATAAATGCCTTAAAAAATTGTTCTTTCAAGACGGAAGTCTCGAACCAATTCATCCTTTTCTCGGTATCTACGTGAATAATACTAAGAAATTGTTCTAAAAGAGGTTCAAATACTTAGCATAAATCACGGCTGTAATCACAGAATCCCATTAGTTCCATGTCCGAATGTCCTTTCTAGCTCGCAGCTCGAACAAGAGGTTTTTCCTATCTAAAGCGTTGCTGGCAGACTGCCAGATATCGAGGTTCGAACCCTTATTTATTGCCAGTTAATAATTTGTTTCAATTTTTATGTTCAGAGAGCGATGCAATACTCGTAAGTCTCGTTTGCTTCTGATACAACTGTTTCTTCAGCTTATTATTTTTTGCTTAGTTGATATTGCTTGGATATTTTTATCGGATATTTTGCTTTGTTTAAAAAAAAAAACATTGCCGTATTTTATTTTTAAACTCATCATCTCACGTCGTGATTATCTTTAAGTAACAATGGGTTTTTTTTGTTCGTTAGTTTAATACTGGATTCCTGTGATGAAATAAAACCAAATACCAAATAGGTCACATAGTCATAACAAAAAATTAGCCTGTAAAATTCCCACTGTTGCGTTGTTGGGACTGAGCTGTAATCTACCACGATGGGAAGATGACATAATAATATCATAATGGCAAAATAATGACTTTGAATTCTTAAATGCCAAGATAATTATATGGTAACTTACTCATGAAGATTCCTTGACGTTCCGAATTTAGCACAGAGTGATGCTGAGAGACCTAAATTATACAAAGTTGCCTACCTAGGTCTGAACCCACAGTGACCAACTGCTCCTCAGACTAAACCTATTGAAACTTTAGTCTTTGTCTAACTAGCCAACAGAAAGACCTGTCAATAATTGACAATTACGATTAATAAACCTCTTAGAGCTCAAACGAGCTAAATCCCGCAGTCATTATGAACACAGCACACAGCTATCGCATTCAAATTACTCCTGTAGAACGTTCGCTACGTGCCCAGTATTTCAGAATTCGTCCGATAAATCAAATTCTTGTAATGAAACGTCCGAATTTAACCGTTTCGGTGCTCACTAACGTGGTTTAACAAGTTTCGGTGTATTTTATTCAGGTATTTCGAGCTAGAAATTAGAATAGTTGGATTGGGTGTTCGGATTGTGTTGTGTGCACGTGTTTTAATTGGAAAGTGGATGAATGAAAGGAACACAGTAGTATATGAGAATGAAGATATTTATTTAGAAATTGAGACAGGTATAAGACCGGATGTTTAGATGTGTGTGTGTTTGTTACTCAAACAAGTCGAAACGGCTGAACGTATCCCGATGACTCAGACATAGGGGACCTTCGAATACTGTGAATTATAAAATTCTAACGTATTCATCTTATTTTTGTTCTGTTGATTCAGGTCATCACAAACATTCTCGATTTAAATCCCGTAAAATAATAATATTATAAACTATTAAAATACTGCACAAAATGTGTGTAGATATGCAGTAATTTTGAAATCTACGAATAGTATGCCTGAAGCGAATTAAAGTTGATCTTCCACTGCTATGAACGTGTTTATAGCTGTACCCTAATCACAAGCTTTAACTATTTTGCCTTACAGCGTTTTTCCAGTGTTTACAGCGTATCAGCGGAAAAATGGAACAGCGCCTCTGGTGTGCGAAGAAGGAAAAAAAAATCTTTGAAAGTCAACTTGAAAACGTCCAATTTCCAGTTTACTTTACGTTACAATAACTAAAAACTCGGCCTTCTCATGAGAGTCTGTACTACTCATTTTTTTTCCCTCTAAATACTTGTGTTTTCTTCGTTCACTGCTTGCGCATCTTATAGGTCTGGATACAGTAGGTATATGATTTCTTTTACATTTTCATCTGTGTAGCCTTTTCGCAATTATGTAGCGGTCGGCTTCCAGTGTCACAGAATGTAGCTTCAAACCAGTATTTCACATTTCACAGTATTTCGGACCTATGGAATTCATTTGTATACTTTGGCCGACATTACTTCAACAATATTCACAAAAAAAAAACAACTTCATCTACAGCAAAAACTACGCGTATGTAACTATTTAATAGGCAAATATAATTCATATACTACTTAGTACTTCAAAGAGGGCCTCACATAACCGATGTTTTTAGCAACTACGAGGCCTTATACTTGCGTAGCTTAGCCGTCATTCACAGTGGAGAAACACCTTAACACTGGTATGTACCTAGCCGGATTGTGTACCGTTAATGGAAAACAGTTGTGTGCCAATCAATATTCCTGTTTTGTGCAGATTACAGCGATGTACTGTACAGGGGGAGTATTACAACGTCTAAAAACCAGGCTTATTCCGGCGAGAGAAAGTGACAGGGCTGTACAAGTCGTCTAGCGCCTTCTCGTTAACTCCCTGGAACAAGCCCAGTTTTAAGACGTTGTAATACGCCCTCAGGTCCCTATTGAGATATTTTCATATAAGATGTTTGTGTGACATGTGATTTATGTTTAAACTGGTTTAGATTCAACTACTCAATAACTGAGGTTAACATAATTATATGTCAGACTTAACAGTTCGCTCGGCAAGATGTTCGGCGAAACGCTCGTTAGAATGCTCGCTAAAACGCTTTCGTTTGTTTTTCTGTTATGTAACATTCGCTAGAATGATAATAGTTTAACTGCACCTTCATCATCATCAGCCTATAATGTTCCCGCTGCTGGAACACAGGCCTCCTCTCTGTAAGAGGGAGTGGGCCATAATCCACCACGCGAGCCCAGTGCGGCTTGATGGATGTCTATGTTTTCGAATTTTTAGTTTTAGGCTAGGACATGCCGGTTTCCTCACGATGTTTTCCTTCACCGTTTTGAAAGAAGTGGTGATTAAATAAATTACACCTGGCGGTGTTCGAACCCAGGTCCCGACTTACAACTCGTAAGTCGGGACCGATACCACAGGGCCACCACTGCACCTTAAGACTTCACAAATCACAGTCGATTTTTATTATGCTAAAAGTTTATTTTTTAAATAATATTATAGTGTAATATCTGGTTGACCGAGCTTCGCTCGAGGTTTTTAAAATGTCTATATCTTGGGAATCGAGCTTTTCTCAAACCCGGGACCTTGATAAATCGATTCCTTGAGCCAAAAATCTGTAACTTTCATGCAAATCCTTGGAGCCGTTTCCGAGATCCTGATTATATTAAAATAAATATACAAGAATTGCTCGTTAAAAGATGTTAGATTTGGCACCTTTTCACCTCTTATTCCTAAACATTGATTCCATCTTTTCTCTTCAGAACCTCTTAATCTATCTCTATGGATATAAAAGAACCGCCACAATAAATCTACTAAAATAAACCATTAAAGTAATGCAAACCTTTGTGTAGTAGTTGGCTCGTATCAATTAGGTTCATTTACTGGGCGGACTAGGGCGCGCCTGCGTCTACATAGTTAATTAGTTGTCTAGGAACGTGCGTGGGCACTTTGACACAATATGTGTTCCTTTGATAAATCTGGTTTATACTTGTGCAAAATTGGTACTTGCATTATCGGTATTGATTATCAAAAGAAATGTTATAAAATAAAAAAATACGTTAAAAATCTTGGCTCCAAAATGGTACTTTTTGTTTTACTCTTTAATAATGTTTTATTAATCGCCCCTCAACGAAACCACTGAAATGTCAAATAATTTTTGAAACCATGCATCTCCTCGAAAATTAACCATTAATTTGTTTTTTTGGACTTACAGTAATGGATAGGCAATTTAATTATGAACATTATAGTAGAAATATTTTTTTCAAAAGACCAAAATTAGATTTTTTAAAGATTTTATTCAAAAATCTGAGCATGTTCGTTTATCTCTGTCTCTCTCTGATTGCACTGGGTGAAGAGGGAACGAATTGCTCAAAGGTTATTTGGTCAGGGTACGGCCTTAAGGCGTCATGATAGGCTACCTGCTCCGATATAAGCCTTCATAAAAGCAATTCTAACTACTTCCAATTACACCAGAAAACCATTCAACTCCGCACATTAGAGATGTTATTCATAAAACATAATACAAACTTTTTCGTTACGACATTGTACACGTTTCTTATTACGTTCCACTATAGTCTGTCCCACGGAAGTTGGCCGTTGTTTTATTGGCCACTCGACAGGCGCTCATCCGCGGAACTGGGTACGAATAACTCATATACTGACGTAAGTACGTAAATGCGGAAATAAACTGGTTTTAGGAGATTTTTTTAAGATAAATTATATTTCAGGGGATGATTAGGCTTAGACAGAATACTTTTGTCAGCTAAAACATTGATCGGCAAATATCAAAGATGCTATAAATAAATTACAAACTACCACAAAACATAAAATATTGATTAAAATATGATGTGTACTGTCGACACAGTAATAATTATGAATAAACAAAACGCTTTGAAATTGGCTGCTACTTTAGTAGGACTTAAAAATGCCTTAGAATCTTATATCTTTAAAGAGGGCAGGCAATATATTTTATAAAAAAAGCTGTGAATTAAGAGAGAGATAAGCTAAAAGAACTACTCAAACTAAAAAACGTTGATCCACTCCATCTTCTACAAACCTTTACAAGAAATGTTCAATTTTCATTCAAAATTATAATAATAGTTTTAATTATCTAAAACGGATTTCAAAAACAGCTGATGAAAATCAATATGACCTCATTAACACGAACTCTGTTTACCTAAATAACACCCCTTTTTGGCCCCACCTGCATCTATTTACTACCCTTTTCATCCCCTGAGCTTGCACGTTCAACCACTACAATTTATAAAGCAATTTTAAACATAGTCGATCCTCAATAAATCAATGCTTTACCAAACTAACCGTACATTTATTTTGGTTAAAGGATGAAAAACGCCAATACATTTGCGTAACCAGTTTATTTAGACCTGTTGGATTGTACTACTTAATGATTTTACGACTATATTTTTGATTGTATTCGAATGTAGAGGGTCTAGCTAAGTGGCTATTTTGCGCGTAACATAGCTAAGGATGCTACGTATAAAATGTTATATAAATGAAAATGCTCTTACATAGATTACTTTTTTGTTTAGTGTCTTCCATTTTCTAAGAGTTTGGATTTCATTTCGATAAAAAAACTTACTAGACTTTAGGTCTCATTGTTATGACAGCGTTAAGTACAATCGACAAAGTTGAATTATGACCTATCATAAGCTTATTTTCCTACAAACATTCACATACAATTAGGTCCACATTCGCGTAACACATTCGCGTATTCCATGGTAACGACGTTGTTCTTTGTCAATTTGACGGATTCAAAAGAGTTATTGACAGAATGGGTCATGATTCAAATTTGTCGATTGTGCATTTACCAATCTAATGAATATTCTAAATTCTAAAAAGGAAATTAAGGGGATATCGTTTAGGAGATGCTCTATCGTTTTATGAAAAAGATCCTTGTGCAAGATACAGGGATCTACTGGAAAGCATTTTAAATCTTCAAATACATATTTGCTTAGACCGCCTTAAGCATAAAGTGGTAAAGAAATATAGTCCAGTGAAGCACACGCAGTTACAAGATATCATCATTTTATTCGCAGTTCGCACTAATAACAACAGTTATTATTATCTTCTATAACGAATAATAAATAAAAATATAACAACTGTAATAAACTGTTATCAATTTAGACCAGAAATAAAACTGTGCCTTGTGATAATAACTAAAGGCGCCTTCATTAAAGTATTCAACCCTAATCCAAGTTCTTAACATAAATAACACCAATAAGGTAGGTACACCTCTACTATTATTACGTACACACGTGTTACCAATATTCCCTAACACAACGCTTCGAGCAGTGATTTCTTCGCAAAGAAACAAAAACAAAGAAAAAAAAACATTGTGAAGAAACATTCAGATTGAATAATTCTAAGAGAGTGCGATAGAGGAAAACTAGTGGTGCCATCTGTTATGTCAAGAGGCAACTAGTTTATTACAAACAACAATATTATAGTGGGAAAAACACTGAATTCATTCACCCAGCCTTGCCTATGTATTACGTCACATAAATCATAACTTTCCCAAAGTTTGGGCGGAAATTCCAACTTTTCCACTTTTTCCGCCTAAAAATTTAGTTGGGTGTATATAAGCATAGTTCGCAGTCACGAGTTATTAAAATTGTTCTACTACTGTGTGTGTAAGTAATAAAAAAATAATACTATGAAAAAACTAAAACGTATAACGGGTTAATTGTTTCTATTTAGACAAAATTATACTTTGCTCGTAAAAACATAAAACCTAAACCAATATACTCGTAAATGCTGAATACATTTTATTACTTATAACTAGTAGTCATCTCTGTCCCATCTTTGAACCTTTGCCTAAGGAGAACGAAAGGAGGCCTTTGCCTCTTTTCACTCGTTCCACCTCTAACTAATCCGCGCGTCCTCGTTCCAGTGCGGACAAAACCTATCCAGTTCGTCCCGCCATCTCTTTCGTGTCCACGACCCACTGTCTGAGGGCACCAGTTTTGAGCTAATTTGGCGCACAGGTCATCAGGCATTTGCCAGTCGTGACCTGCCTAGTTCCATTTGAGTTTATCAATTAAAATAAAGTTAAAAACATGTTTAAGAAATACACCTGAAACCACAAGAGAAAATCTAAAAGCCCCAGTTCATTTTATTCACTAAACTTGTTCCCGTAACTTTTAACTTTAGTACAATATTTTGTTAATGCAGCTCCAAAAGTTCAGTTATTGTAGCAAGTCCTGTTTAATATGCATAGCAAGGTAACATCGTAATGTTGTCTTAGTATGCATATTAATGATGCTGAACTTACTGTAAAAACATTTCTAAAGCACACACACCCTCACCAAAATGCTCAAGAAGAGGGAATACGGAAACAATTACTTAGGTGGTAAACTTAGCAGTGGTGGCCCAGTGGTATCGGCCCCGACTTACGAGTTGTAGGTCGTGGGTTCGAATCCCGGCAGGCGCATTACTTTGTGTAATTTATTTCATCACCACTGCTCTCAAAACGATGAAGGAAAACATCGTGAGGAAACCGGCATGTCCTAGAACCAAAAATTCGAAGACATGTGACATCCACCAATCCGCACCGGGCCCGCGTGGTGGATTATGGCCCACCCCCTCTCACAGAGAGAAGGCCTGTGTCCCAGCAGTGGGAACATTAATAGGCTGATGATGATGATGATGATGAAACTTAAAACTATTTAGATTTACGTGTTTATTGGATACTAGCGGTCAGTCCCGACTTCACACATGGACATGATGATTTTCGTCCCCTTAAAGCTGACGCTGATGGTTACAAACACAACAAAAAAAGAAGTAGCCTAATCGATTAAGCCATTTTCGAGTCATGAGCAACACATTTTGCGATCCATTTTTATATTACAGAAGATAGATTTAATCTGTGTAATATGGTGACCCTTAAAATACATTAAAAACACCGTGGTATTAGAACGTAAAGAGCAATCAAAGGAACGGCGTGGATTTTGTTTCTAATAGTTCCTTCAACTCTGCCTAAGGCAGGAGAACTCATTTGATGACTTTATCATCACAAAGTACTATAAAGGTTTAAAATTAGTCCGTTCTACAACTTGTACCTATACACAGTGATAGCTTTAAAGCTGTCAAATTAAAAGAGGACAATGTCAGTAGGTATAAATAAAACTATTTGTACTAACTAATACCCCACTGACTCCCTATCCACTGTCTACATACTGCAAAAACTGTCAAAATAATAAAAACCTAAGTATTTCTATTAAAATTTCATCGTGCCCGAAAACCTTCACCAATAAAAAGCCTCCTAAATCTCAATCCGAGACAAGCAACACAGCCTTTAACGTCATCACCTACGATACGAGCGTCCGTCAGTAAATTCCATCGCTAGATCGATAGCTACTACAGTCGCGACGCCTCGTTACAGCTACGTGATCGCCATCAGTATTGCCTATTTATACACATTGTCGGCTTCAACGGCACTCCCGGCTTCCATCGA
Source organism: Agrotis segetum (assembly GCA_036375495.1). Lineage (NCBI taxonomy): Eukaryota > Metazoa > Arthropoda > Insecta > Lepidoptera > Noctuidae > Agrotis > Agrotis segetum. The sequence continues at coordinate 245,849 of JAQSVV010000090.1, read as the reverse complement.
CGTAACCAATATTCCTTGATCCTTCATAACTCGCAAAAGCAGGTAAGGAACCCTGATTTTTTGGAGTATCCGAGAACGCGGGAGGTCTGAGTAAAATGGATATGGTTGAAAAAAAATTGCGATATGAAGCAGTTTTCGCGAATTCGATCGGCCCTCGCAAAAAGAGTCGAATGAAACTTAGTTGAACGTTAACTCTGCTATGAAAGGGAACTTTTCATACGGACAGTGATTACTCTTCAGTTCTTTATTTTTACATTGAATGGAATCGGATATGGACGGACGAGTGCGGATATTAAATATAGGGATTTTTTTTCATCCACTTGGAATGGATTTTAATTTTTAAAGTTTGGTACTTGTGGTACTTACGTACAAAGATAGTTTTTTATTTGCGCTGGATTAATGGATTTTATGGCGCTTGTACGAAATAGGAGATACGTTTAATTCAAATGATTCCAAAATAAATTACCACCAAAGTGCCGAACGAACGCCTAAAAATACAGACTACACGCATTACCAATTATGTAAACCACAAACTAATCAATAAAGCCAACAACTAATAAATCAAAATCAATTAAACCGATAACTTATTAATTCCAAGCTAAATAAACCAAAAAACACTTCCACAGCCCGCCATTACGTCATTCAACTAATTACTTAATTAAAAACATACGCATTGAAAACCGTCCAATCAGAACGCTGCATTCAAATGAGGGCGGTTGGTCCACCGGAGCGTTTTCGGACGACACAAAACGCACGTAGGATTAATATAATCGGGCTATCGGGCTTTTGGCCAGACAGAGGTGCACGCAAAATGACCTGACTTGAATACTAAATCGGAAAATACGTATGTTCAGTAATACATTCAGAACTGCATTGGAAGGATTAAAAGAGATTAGCGTTCATAAAGGCGGATGGAAAATATGTAAAACGGAGGACGGACATTGGGGCTGTTATGGTATGAAAGAGATAAAGGGTGTAGTTTTATAGTGTCTCGATCTATTAATGAAACTGGGAAATACATACCTGAGCAAAATAATATACTTTATGGGTCTACTTTGTCTCTCTTAATCCAAGATATTTAATTAGAAATATCCTTGCAGTGGATAGGACAATGTGAATAATATTGTATGCTACTGGCAATTGAGCCAATTAGAAGAGTACAGTCGGTATAAAGTGTAAAATGAAAATCTTCGTTTATTTGTCATTTTGTTCTATAGCCTCAATTCACCGAGAGAGAGTTCTCAGATCACGTTTACTAAGTTTTTTCTTTTATAACTTATTAAGTAGGTACTAAATACATAAGGACTAAGAATGATAACACTCTTAGTCCTTATGTATTTCAAATTAACTAAATCAAATAACTCATCTTGTTGATGCTGAATTCCTCAAAGCCGATCCGTTTCAGTTTAATTATATCCCTTCAGTAGTTATTATGTGAAATAGTAACAAAGTAAGTAGACACAAAAATAACGACAACAACCCCTAAATATCCAGAGGCAAAACTAGCCAGCCCTTGGGACTGTCACTCCCAAAGGAGCATACGCAGCGGATAAATACGTAATCACTACGCTTAGCAGGCAGACTCGTACGTAAATACCGTTCGTTCACAGTCGGTAGTTATCGATGAGAATTGGTGTCGGAAAACAACAACTGGTTATAAAAGTTCGATTTGTCTACCTTGTATGCAAGTTTTTTTTTTTTTAATCATTTATTTAGAGGCTTGCAGCACATTTGTACGAGGTCAGCCTCGTAAGGTAACACTAATACATTAAAAAAATAAACTAAAATACTATCTATAAACTAAAAATATTTAAAACACAACCACTACCTACCTAACCTACTTTACATAATTATACCTATATCAAAAAATCACCTCTCGCCAAAATGCCGGGCACCCAGCAACCCAATGACAGAGCCTACCGACATAATCGATGGCGACATGCATAATGGCAGAACCCACGCCATATCTAGGAAACAGCCCGGAACAGAGTGTTGAAACCATTTAAAGAAAACACAGAAACATAAAAGATATAAACTAAAAAGTATCTCTCCTCGAAAAAATAGCCTTAATAAATTTATAAATAGCCACACTCTGCTCCGAAAGAGGGTTCCCAAGCATAACATTAATTCCACCACCATACACATCGCCACCGACCATCGTACACAACTGTGGCCTCAAGTCACCATATGCACAACATTCTAACAAGATGTGGTACAAGTCCTCAACTTTATCTATACAGGTATCACATAAAGGAGATGGCTTTATACGCATCAGGTGTAGGAAACTATTAGCAGGCACATGGCCTGACCTTACCCTAAATGCTAAAACTAATAGTTCTCTTGGCATGTAAGACTCGTCAAACCAAGGAGCTCGAGGCAGTTCGTGCTGTATAGTTCTGTACCACAGACCTTTTGTTACTGTTACAGTATTGAAGTGGTCCTCCCACAACTTAAGACAAAACTTTTTCATGTCAGGAATAAGCTCAGTAAAATAAGGTTTCCCGGAAATAGCAATGCCGTCTTCAATAGCCTCTAAGGCCAGCTTGTCAGCAATTTCATTTCCCGGGATACCTACGTGGGAAGTTATCCACTGAAGTTTAATATTTACAGGTTTTTGTTGCAAGATGCGAATAATTTTCAACGCTTCATACGCTATCGGCATACCTCGACCTCCCGATACACAGCGAATCAAGTGCTGAAGAGCACTTTTGGAGTCAGACAATATCACAATATTTTTGTGCGGCAGAGACTGAACGTAAGACAAGGCCTCAACAATAGCCGTCAGTTCAGCTCTCATGATACAAGCATCATTACATAATTTAAATTTAATACCAACATTTGTCTGAATATCAAAAAATGCTGCGCCAACACCGTGAATATCTTTCGAGCCATCAGTGAATACAAAATAATAATTATCATACCTACAATCAAACATCTTCGAAATCAACATCCTCAAATTAGCCGCGCTTGTTGAACGTTTTGGTACATTTAAATCATCAACATTGCAAATAACGCAATCTCTAATATTAATATTCGATATCCAAGTATCCATACTATACATATCCAACATAGGCGACTTATGAACAACAATGTTTTGAAACTCTTTGTAAATATCGATTAAAATGGGTTTTTTCTTGTTTCGCCAATAGGCATTCGTGCATAAAGTAGATAATTCTTCAAATAGAGATACAGTTATATTATGACTAAAGGAGTTCACTCTTAACCAATATCTACAAGCTAACCAATGTCTCCTCACAAATAGTGGTGATACACAGAGCTCACTTTCCATAACGCAAATAGGTGTTGTACGGATGAAACCACCACAGATTCGTAATCCTCGATTTTGCAAGACATCTAATTTATTCAAATGCGTTCTAGCACTATTTCCGTATAAAAAACTAGCATAATCAATTCGACTTCGGACAAGAGAAATGTACAATCTTCTTAAATGTTTGGGATGAACGCCCCAAGACTTTCCTGCTAAAGTTTTAAGAATATTTAAATATTTGTAAGCTTTTTCACATGTTTCGTTTATGTGTACACCCCACCGTAGAGATGAGTCAAGCCACAAACCAAGATATTTAATTTTATCAACAACCCTGAGCTCTTTGTTATTTACACTGATGTGAACATTGGTTAAACATCTTGATCTACTAAATACACAAACATTGGATTTTGATTCAGACAAAAATAATCCCATCTCAGCTAAATTTTCAACAAGAACATCTAGGGCTGTATGCAAGTGATTAATGGCTGCATCAAAATTATGTTTACTTGAAGATACATAAAGAACAAAATCATCTGCGTATTGTGAAACTTTACAGCTAGTAATTTGTTTACAAATATTCATAGTTGCTAGATTAAAAAGGAGTGGAGATAATGGGTCACCTTGCGCTAACCCTACACTTGCCTGTCTTACTATAATACCATCCATACCCGTATCAATTTGTAGATACCTTTGACTCAAATAATTAAAGATGTACCTACAAACCATCCCTCCAACCCCTATCCTTTCCAACACGGAAATCATCTGATTAATATTTACATTATTATACGCGTTATTTATATCAACGAAACATGCAATGGTGGCCAGATTTTTAGAAAACCCTATCTGAATGGATGTTATTAACCTTGTTAGATTATCCAGGCATGAATGTGATCTGCGAAAACCAATAGTGGAAGGAGAAAAAAGGCTAGAGTTCTCAACAAACCATTCAAGACGTTTTAGTAAAACTCCATGAAATATCTTGCATGGACAAGACATTAAAGATATTGGACGTAAAGAATTTGAACTACTGGGATCCCTACCGGGTTTAGGAATTGGAACTACCTTTATGCTTCTCCACTGGCTTGGTATAACACCAGTATACAATATCAAATTATATATATGTAACAAAAACTTTTTACCTGAAAGTGATAAATTAAAAATCATAGAGTAGGATATATTATCTATGCCTGGCGACGTATCTTTGCCTTTTAAACAGTTTACCAATTCAAACAATGTTATTTCTCCTTCAATAGAACTTGAACCCTCCTTAAATGAAGGAGGTTTCTCGCAAGCCAAATCAGGTGTCAAAGATTGTAATAGCTCTTTACATTGTTGAGAATCAACACAACGGTTACTATACCTCCCACCTTTTACCCATTTCATTTTTCTCCACATCTCTGATGCCGATGTTTCGGAATCAATACTCGTGCAGAATTCTTTCCATCCCTTCGAACGAGCTTTGCCAACCAGCTTGCGAGCTGCATTTACTTTAGTAACATAAAAATTATAATTGTCTGGAGTAGGATTACGTCTCAATTTTGCCAATGCTAGACGTCTTTCAGCCACGGCCTTCGATAACTCTGGAGTCCAATATGGCTTAGATACAAATTTTGCAGTAGGATCTTGGCAAATTTTTATCCATGGAATAGTCTCTTCAGCCAATTGATCAATTTTGGAAACAAATAAGTTATAAGATTCTTGAACATTCATCGTAAGATCTAAATTAGAGAACATCTCATCCGATTTTTCACGGTATTCACTCCAGCGAGCTTCTTTGAAGTTACGTCGCTTTATGAAATTGTAGGTGGGTTTATAACCGTACTTCATTTTGATAACTATGTGATCACTGCCTAACGACTCACTTGTAGTATCCCAAGATATTTTTGTTGCTAAATCTGTGGAAACAAATGATACATCTGGAGAAGACTGCTGTAAGAGTCCATTAACAAATTTAATTCTTGTGGCATTTCCATCATTCAAACACACATAATCTTTATCAAAACAAGAGTCGTATACCATTTCTCCTCGTCGATCAGTCTTATTTGACCAGGTAATATGATGCGCATTGAAATCACCAACAATCAACGTTTCTTTATCAAATCAGTCAAAAATATTATGCCAGTCGGACTGACTAGTAATTGATGAAGGTGGACAATAAATTGAAATTATATTCTTTATTCCAGGCACATTAAAAATCTCCAGAGTAATCATCTCAATAGTAGAATTTGGATGTGCGTAATCCCTCTGTAGGGCTTTAATTGACTTATGAGTTATAACGCATACACCACCATAAGAATCTAATCTATCCTTTCTGATTATATTATAATTGCTTATATTCAAGAATTTATCAGAAGATAACCAAGTCTCACTTACAATGGCAATGTGTATCTTTTCCCGCAACAATAAACATTGGAAATCATTCATCTTGGGGCCCAAACTATTAGCGTTCCACTGAAAAATGCTTATCAATCTATTTTCAATATTATTATTGTTACTAGCCATTGCTACCGCATCCAATCAACTGCATCAAAAAATCAATAGTAAAGAAATTCATCATAAATGATTTCAATTCTGAAATTACATACTGGACAACACATATAATTTTGGTTTCAATTTGAGTTTTAGAACATAAAATTTCCTTAATCTTCTTTAAAAACTTCTTTAAATTAAAATTATCTTTATTGATGTGAGATTTATCCCCTTGGTTCTCAATATGTGTCTCATTTCCTGCTATAACTTTTGATGCAACCTCCTCCTGGGCTAGAGATTTAACCCTCTTGCGTTTCAATTTCTTTACCTTCACAGATATAGTAGGTTTCCTTGAATGAACTAAAGTCTTATTCGAATTCAAAATTGGAGACAATCTATCCTCCTCCTTATCATCTTCGCTATTCGAATTCTCTGTGACTAATACTGACTGTTTTACAACCTCCGAATAAGATTTTCCTACCATTACCTCGGCCTTAGATAATTGATCAACTGTAAATAAATTCGGACTCAGCACTTCATTTTTATTTTCTTTATTTTTAATAAGAGCCACTTTGTAGGTGCAATTATGTTTGCTCATTATATCTCTAATCTCTTTTTCGCGTAAAAATGCCAGGCACTTACTTTTTACCATTGACATGTGGTCTCCTTTACAATTGATACAACGAAACTTTACTGTGTCACAGTTTTCATGTTCACCTCCACACTTGGGGCACATCTGCTTCTTACTAGGACAAAAAGACTTAATGTGTCCGAATCTCCAGCATTTCGAACACTGAGTAACTAGGAAATTGAAAGGCAATACCTTCATCCTGATGCCGTACGCAAAAACATATGGGGGTAGAATAGGGCCTTGAAAACATATGCGAATACTCTCACTTTTAATCCATTTGCCATCATCATCTCTCCGGTTCAAACGTTTGACAGATAAAATACCCACCTCACAGTCTAATATGTCCTTAATGCTGTTATCATCTAAATCGAGGTCTATTTCTTTGATTAAACCATAAGAAACATTAACCTCATTAGTCTTTTTACATATCCAACCTTTTTGTTTGAAGTTTTCAGACGACAATAACTTATCTGAATTCCTCAAAGCCGATCCGTTTCAGTTTAATTATATCCCTTCAGTAGTTATTATGTGAAATAGTAACAAAGTAAGTAGACACAAAAATAACGACAACAACCCCTAAATATCCAGAGGCAAAACTAGCCAGCCCTTGGGACTGTCACTCCCAAAGGAGCATACGCAGCGGATAAATACGTAATCACTACGCTTAGCAGGCAGACTCGTACGTAAATACCGTTCGTTCACAGTCGGTAGTTATCGATGAGAATTGGTGTCGGAAAACAACAACTGGTTATAAAAGTTCGATTTGTCTACCTTGTATGCAAGTTTTGTAAGTAAGTTAAGTATTAATGGGATAATTACATGGAACTTAATCATTCAGAACTACTACACACATCTTTGATGAACTTCTCAGAATTTACTGGCGTATCTTTGCATTTATGCTAATGAGAGACAATTTACCATGTAGAAAAATTGGTTTTCTTAAATCAGGTGTCACTTTTTGGGCACAATTACATTGCAAATGATGCAGAAAAAAAATCATAAACTGTTATACAAAAACTTCAATTCTTGGGACAGTATCCAACCTAAAAATGCACTGACCTATCACTGTTATTCTAAAATGGAACGTTTCCGATTCAAAAGCCAGCAATAATAAAACCGGCCAAGTGCGTGTCGGGCCACGCACAGTGTAGGGTTCCGTAGTTGCCCATCAAAATACTTATGTGAACTAACTAAACTGATTCGCTGAATTTAATTTTATAAAGAAGAATTTTCAAAATCGGTCCAGGAGTCTTTGAGAAATCGGGGAAAATACATAAGAAAAAAGATTACAACGAATTTAGAACCTCCTCCTTTTTTTGAATTTAGTTAAAAATAGTTGACGATAAAAATCTACTTATCCCCAAAAAACATACCTATAAAAGCTGTAAAAATAAAGTTGACAAACTAACATTTGCAGTTGTCTCCGATACATTTTGTTTAAGAAATATGAAATTCAAGTACATTTTATAAGTTGGTCGACTATTACTCGTAAAGTTGTAAAGCCTACTTAGTCATGATAATTTTCTTTTAAACTTCGTTATATATACTACTATTGTGAATTTTTTTACACCCCCAAACATAACCGTTTAGCTGTTAGAGGGGGGGGACACTCGAATCGAGCAAAATTTAGCACTTTAAAGCTTAATATTTCACAAACGAATTTTTTTATCAAAAAATTGTTAAAGGAAACTATCATTATTTTTTAAAGGCCTATTTAATGATACCCCACATTAAGGGGAACGCGAGAAAAAAAAAATCCTCACTTTACGTGTAAGTACTGGAGGTACCCTAAAAAAAAATATTTTACGAGATTTTATTTTACCACTTTTTCGGCACAACAAATCCGTATATTTACACCAAATTACAGCTCTCTAGTACTGTGCGTCTCTGAGCTAAACTGCGGACAGACGGACGGACGGACGGACGGACGGACATGGCGAAACTATAAGGGTTCCTTGTTGACTACGGAACCCTAAAAATAAAACTACCTTCAATTCCCACCTGGAATACCATCACGTTTTCATATACAGAATCCTGGAACATGCACCAAATATTCTAAAGCTGCAGTTCTCAGCATTATTGAAAAAGTGGAATATTACAACAACGTGCCAAGTGCGAGCGTTCTGTTCGATGCACCGGCCATTGTTTGCGTGTCTTCGGAGCATTATGCCGAGACGAACCTCTTGGGGAGTGACCCACTTCGAGCCATATCCCTAAGTGCTTACGCATCTAGGTTATTGTGCTATACCAGATCTGTTCCTTTTGTATTTGTTGGACGTGTCCGTTGGGGGGTATTGTGAAAGATTGCTGATGCAGGTGGGCAATTGTTTTGGTTTTAATGAATAATTCTTAGCATATTATTTCGTTCTCAAATCTTCTATTTCATGTTGCCTTTTTCATATTTCAGTACCTTTACTCAAGACTGAAACCTACTCTATGAATATAGATACAAACGCTAACCCAATCGGTCAAATGTCAATCGAACATTAACCTTCCAGTATTGTGATAACGTTGAAAATCGATTAAAGAAACTAGGTAGATTGAGGTAGGTTGGTGTGCTGACGTCTGTACCATCATCAGCCTACAGTCCACTGCTGGACATATGCCTCTCCAATCTCACGCCATTACATTACACTCCATCACCGACTACTTTCAGCCAGCTACTACTGTTAGCTGGAAATAGGCATTAGTTCAATAGATTTTCTGCCTATGGGTAATGGTGTTTCACTGAAATAAGGTAGGTATATGCGCCTACCTTATGCTGAGTTGGTAACCCTTTTGGTTGTGTTAAAGCTCAACAAAATTCTCTCTGTATTTTGGGTTTTTTTTTTTCTGTGTGTTCCCATATCAAATAAATGTTTTACTATTCTTGTCTACTAATGATAATTCATTTAAAATGCTGTTTTTTTCTTTTCACATTAATCAAGGGAACGTCTCAAGAGGTCGACAAAGAGCAAATCCCAGTAACGGCATTGATATCGATAACGCGACATATATCTACCGTATCGAATATCTTGCTTTTACCGCAGATTGCGTAAATGGAAATCTGGCTTTCAGAGCAGAAAAAACAATGTGCTCTTGCCAAATCGAAGCGGTTTACTGTGAAACGAAAAAACGAGTGTATATTTTTTTCGCGACATTTTTTATACATTTTTAACCTGGCTGGCTTTGGTGTCTTTTGCAAGTTTTTTTTTTTCGCAAGTTTTTAACGATAGTTCAGAATTAGATTGACGAAAACACCACTCTTCCAAAAGTTCAGAACGAATTAGAAAGAAGGTAATAAAGAGATGGTTGTTGAATACTCGTAAAACTTTTACAAACAACGATCATCAGTTCAAAGACATTTGCCAAAAACTAATAGCTGAGCTCTCTTGAATGCAGAATAAGCCTTATCCACATAAGGGGAGTGACTTGCAAACTGTGGCTCATATAAAAGAATTATTCCCGGTGGATCCCACTTTTGAATCCCACTTGAATATTTTTCCCGTTGGATCCCACAAAAAATTAAAATGTATTCCCGTTGAATCCCACAACAAAAGAAAAACGTTTTATTCCCGTTGAATCCCAAAAACTATTCCCGTTGGATCCCACATGCTTTAAAAAATCTGAATGCGAGTACTTTCAATCACAAAATTGCTATCATAAAACTAGCTTCTGCTTGCGGTTTCGCCCACGTCAAGTTAGGCGTATGGCCCTATGGTCCAGTCTCCATCTGTTCTCTTGAGGTAAGCGTGAAACACGACGCGCCATGACTTGGGCCTGTCCTTGGTCGGACGGCTCCCGGCTACCACCTTGAACTTATGCTAGCCTAGTACTTTGGCAGGCCATTTAGAGTTACCTTACCCCCGTGCTGCGTGTCACGTGGCGCCAGAGCGCAAAACATACCACCTTGATCTTATGCTAGCCTAGTACTTTTGCTGGTTAGTGACATTCTATCAGTTTGTAAGTAAAGACTGAAACAAATTCTCAGAATGTGTCTCTGCCGTTTTTCTACACTCACTGGTGACCGGTCTATGGAAAGCCTATGGTGGCCGGATCTTGTGGAACTTTTTTTTTTTAGTAAAATTCTTAAATTAGTTACTCAGAATATACCAGTAAAATAACGGTAACAGTTTTCTTCTGATATGTACACATGTTGTCAAAAAGTGGGATTCAATGGGAATTAAAAATGGGATTCATCGGGACTACCTAAAAAATGGGATCCAAAAGTGGGATCCAACGGGAATAATTCATATAAAATCACGACCAGATTACAAAAACGTGATACCCTGCCACTTAGCAAACAGTATTATCTTTGCTTTTAAACGCTTACTAGCAAGAGATACCCTATTACACGGCAAATCCCATGATAGTTCAGACTAGTTGCATTGTCAACTCTGGTTATAAACCAGGATAATCCTGTACCTCTACAAGTCAAAGCCAAAGGATTTTCAACCTCATTTCTGTGACGATAAGGTTATGTGTGAATGATTTTCATGGCAGGGTTAACCTTGCAATACAAAGCAGACTAATGCTGCCACGTGGCGCAGACGCAGTCCTGTTTAATCTTCATCCCTTGCCTTTGATGTGAACGGTCCCCATGTTTGTCTAAACACAGGTTTAATTACAAGCTCATTAATTTTGTACTATTTACCGTTGAAAGAAGTTCGCTTGGACGTTTCGGTCGTGACGTGCTTGTGTAGAATTACGACGCGGTAGAATTTACTTAGGTGATATGTAGTTACCTATGACTTTGGCTTTAGCTTTCATGTTGTTTGACAAACTTACTAGGTAACTAAAATACACAGATACGTACGTTAGTATTTTACTGAAATACCGATGTGGTTCACGTATTTGGTTTCTATTTGTGTGTATGTTTTGTAATAAATGAACTGCACATAGCTAATTGGAAGATGATTAAGAGACCTTTAATGTAGGATACTTAGCTATAGGATTTAAAAATGAATAATGTATTCACAAATAGCAAGTTTTACCTAATAACAAAGTGAATGCAAATTCGGTGGTTCACTCAGAATGAGTAAAGAGTACGTTAAAGTCTAGTGTACTGTTCTTGCACCACGTTTTTTTTCACTTTTCCCTACTTAGGAATCTCTTCGCACTAGGATTTTTTCCTGCATCGTGGGTATATGTTTATAAAACATAGAAAATTACATACTCAAACTACCAGAAACAACTACTTGCAGATCATGATCATGCAGTCGAACGCTCAGCCACTGCGCTAACTCTGTCGTCAGTTCAAAAAAGAAAACAAAAAAAATAACAACGACTCAGTTCATTCAGTACAATTACTTTTTCTGTTAGAACTGCTACCACTCTAGCCTGCAAAATTAACAGCAACTACATCTAAAAAAATATATGCCCACATTTTGGCAGACGCAGACGCTCTCCTCAACAAAACGTAAATACTTAAGCACGTAGATAACAACGAGCTCTTACTTGAAAATTGCTTGGATGACAACTTCATTTATAGCTTAATAAATAAGAGTGGTCAAGTTTGGCAGCACTCCAAACATGAAAATTGCCATACTGTGAATGGATGCACTTGTGTATGTACGATAATTCATGTAGTGTCTGGGTTTCGATATACAACTCTATAAACCCATCTTGTTATACGATCGAAAATTGCACGAAATACGGTATGTGTGTACTATAGGACTCATCAAAGTTAATTACAGATGTTTCTACGATGTTCTAGGGCTAGATTTTGTCATAAATGAATTTCCGACTGAGTCCGTCTTTGTAATTTGTTCCTATTATAATGTATAGGTATCTAATCATTTAGCTTGTCTCAATATTTCTTGTGGGTTATATTAAAAATTAAATATTGAAGAACTCGTGCTAAGATTTTAGCACGACTTTTCACGTTTTGTGTCGTAAACTATAAACGGGAACTTTGACATTGATTTTATAAAAAAAAAGTTTCCCGTCGTACATTAGAAGCGTGTTTTTCATTTCCTTTACAATAAACGCCGTAAATATTTCAAGTAATAATTCAAGTGCTGTACTAAAATTACGAAAATCTGGTGCTGAGGCCTCGGAAACTGTGCTACACCACTTAATATAGGTCTGTGCCTGATTCCGTCTCTCAAATAAAGCGGATAAGCTAAGAAAATGATAATCATGATCTTATTCATTCTTTCCATCTTCACTTCCGCCATCTTTATTCATTCAAAAAACGCAAGACACCGTCCAACCTTAGCTGTGCAGGCAAGCGTGTCAAATCACTATAATTATAACAAATTTCGTTTGTCGCTGTGTATAAACAATGCTAATTTGGGAACATCTGCCTGTTCTGCATGCAAGGCAAGAGCGCAATTACAGGGATTATTGCGTCGGGAGTCGTCTACCCATTAAATAAACGTTACAAGTTTACCGTTTTTGTTCAGGGGTGTATGGGTGACGCTGCATCCAAGATGGCTGTGTTTCTGCATGCAAATTGATTGTTTCGCTTTCTTGGTGGTCTAAGGAGGTTTTAATTGTTTGTTTTGGAATTTATAATCAAAGCCACATTGCTCAACTAACTGCTCTACTGAGTTGTGCAGCTATCATTCCCCACAAACTGCTGATGTTAGGTTAAGCTGAAGGTTTGGATAGAAATTATAATGAAACATTTGATTAAAACAAGATTAAGACTTACTAGGTACATACACCAGCACATTAACCTACCCCAATTTGTCATTATTCCATTGTTATCTTACCTTACATTTTCAAAGCTTTCTTTTTCCCCATAATATTTTCGTCACGCGGCATCTCAAAAAGCTGATTAGCAAAGTGTCGGGCTCCTAAAAGGCCAAACTGCCGGGGTTACGGGACTATTTAAGAATGAGGACTAAGGCTGAGCGCAGACTTGAGTCACAACTGTTTTAAGACAGTCTTGTCTCACATAGACAAGTCTGTCTTAAAACATAAACAAAACTGTTTTGTCTACGACACGCCGCTCACCTGAAACAAAACTGTTCAGTGTCAGACTTGTCGCTGTGCAGTTCTTGTGTCTATTAGACAATATTGTCTATGAGACATTTTGTTTTAAGTGTGCGCATCTTCATGGTTTTTGTAAAGCAATAGTCTGTCTTAAAACTGTTTTGACTCAAGTCTGCGGTCAGCCTAATAGTATGACTATCGACGTGACGTTGGAACATAAAGGACCATGATGGTTTTTAGTCAGTGTGAGTCTGACGGTCCCCCGCTTCACTCCAAGTGGGACTGATTTATTGATTTTATTAACTAAAAAGGGTTTAAGTCAGAATTTTGATGGTAACAAAAAAACCTTTTTTCCGTAAAAGAACAATCCTCATTTCACCCGGCCTATTAAAATGACATAACTTGCGAGCAACTTACACCGTCTACAAAGTTCGGCACAAAGACTTGAGCATCATAATCTCCAGCGCTTAATATTCGCCCCCATTACGTAATAAATTACAAGTAATCCTATAAATCACACTGTAACCCGTGCAAGTTCAGTGTCATTACAAAGTCTTATTAATCAAAATGAATCAAAATGTCGGGAGAATTACGAAGGCTACAGACTCTCGCATTGCGCGTGTTATCTCGTAAAACCAGGTGACATTTTAGGGTTGATCGTATAAATCGATATTCAAAAATAAACTGTCTTTTTTTGTAACTAGAAAGAATTTATGATATTTATAATCTATACGTGCAAGTGATCCAGGTGACATTTACGGGTTGATCGTTTAGAATCGATAGGTATTCTGAAAAACACTTTTTTTGTGAATAAAACTCAAACGATTTTCAAAACAATTTATAATGGAAGTTGTCAAATGCTAATCGGGAAAGCACGCGTTGTCGACGTAATTCTTTATGGCCTCACATTTTATTTTTAATCTTCAGTTAAAGTCGATATTATCATTATTTTCATGTACACACGGCTACACATCAAGCTATACAAAACCAGTTTATCGTAGACTCACTTTGTATGATCATTCCGCGCATACAACGATCAGCTTATACTGGTTTTGTATAGGTTGATGTGTAGCCGTGTGTACGCTACAATCGAATCTAGCTGCGTATAACACGAGACACTGCTTTTTAAATTAGGTGTTATAGTCAATGTATCACAATATGAACATTTTACTTTCATAACTTCTCAGCAAAATATAGTGTACCTACATAATAAGTTTTCATTTAAGAAGTACAAAAACGATCCTGCCCAAAAGCTCCTCAAAAAAAGAACAATCAAATTCGATTCAACATTAATCGATTTCCAGCTCGATTTAAAGGACGACAAGAACAGAACAACCCTAAAAGAGAGCGAGAAAATAAAGTCTGTGGCAGTAGTGTTGGACATCTCGCGACATTATTCATGTTTATCGCTTCAATGCCCGGCCGTGCGACGCCGCAATTAGAGGATTTTCTTCTACCCACGTTTGGTACACAAAGCATTTTAAACCTTTTGTTTTTCTTGTTTTTAAATACGGATGGAAATGGCTGGCATGAGAGATGTATTTTGGGAGATGGGTGCAGGAAAAAATGTGGAATACGGGACTTGGAGTTGTGTTGTCGTTGTATTAGTTGAAGGTCGAAAAATGTATTGAGAAACGAACAGAATTAGAATGAAAGAAAGAAAGAAAAAAGATTTATTTGACAGCAGTTCATGTAGCACACATAGTATTAAAAAGTACAGAAAATAATAAAGATAAACAAATGAAATAAAAAAGGAAGCCAAAATACAGAGTACTGTGCTGTGTGCCTCACGGCTGTGCCAAGAAGGTCCATTTCAGCATTTATGCATATTACTGAATGCTGGTACTTACCTAGGTAAATACACTGGATGCATGGATCACGGGACTGTGTTAGCAGGATAGCGTGACCCAGTGGCCGTATTACAACGTCTTAAAACCAGGCTTGTTCCGGCGAGTGAGAGTGACGGAGCTATACAAGTCGTCTAGCGCCATCTTGTTCACTCACTGGAACAAGACTGGTTTTAAGACGTTGTAATACGGCCCCTGAACCGTAAAAGAAAATCGTGTTCATGTAGTAGTTTAGTTTAGTTAGTTTATACCTATGACAACATTCTAATCTAAAGTTACACCCAAAACTCCCTTTTATTTGTAGCTCTAAAGTGCAGATACACAATTTAATTACATGCCTCCACCTTCCACTTAATGGCTTATACATTACGTGCATGGACAAGCTTATAATTAAAACAAAAACAAAATGGTCACTGAAAACAAAACACGTTCGACCAAGTTAGAATATTAATGTACCCTATCTCGAACTGTTTGGTCCCCGACTAGTGCTGTTTATGTCGTGAATTTCCGGGATGTTTGCTATCCCGGTTTCGTGGATAAGCCCGGGTATTCGAACTGTAGCATAATTCTGTGTTAATTATTGAACATTGAATATTTTGAGTTAAATTTTGGTTTACTCACTACCCGTTTTAGGGTTCCGTAGCCAAATGGCAAAAAACGGAACCCTTATAGATTCGTCATGTCCGCCTGTAACTTCTAAAATAAGAGAATGATGGAAATAAAAAGATATATTTATTATGATGTTCATCCATGCAAACTTCAATTGAAAATTAGTTTGCACGAGATAAAGTATTTTTTTTTTTTTAATACGTCATTATTCGTAAACCGTAATTTACCTTTCAAAATTACAACTAACTTCATGAACTTTTATATTATGTTACTTGCTGCTACGGAACCCTTTATGGGCGAGTCCGACTCGCATATGGCTGGTTTTTTTTATCGTGGTAGTCATCAAACAAATCCTCCTTCACAGGGCGGGGCGAGAGGGACCATCAGACATGTAATGACTGTAATCAAAAGGGCAGGACATGAGGGACTGTCAGACTTGTACTGACTAAAATCCACGGTGTCTTTTCTTAGATCGTTTATAGTACCGCTACTCCGGATCTAAAGAGTCTTAGAAAAAAAATATAGTTACACCTAGTCATCTTTTCCCCATTTTCCCGGTCTCGCAACTCAGTACATCACTAGTCGCCCGCGGTCCTCACTAATACCGATGATCACTCTATCCGAGGTAGTGCCGACCGGATAAATCCTCGGACAAAAGCACCGGAACATCTAACAGGATTATACTAACTTTGTTTTTGTTCCTACATTAATTATGGTAACGGGAATGTTTGGGATTTTTTTTTGCGGATCATTGTTGTTTAATTATGTTTTAAGTAATAATATTATGTGAAATGCAGTGTACTTAATTTCTGACAGTAAAAACTTTTAAACGCCTGTTGAACACTTGTCTAAAAAAATTTGAGATTATGACGTTGAAATAAGGTTCTTTTTGCAGTCACACTTTTATTCGACAAGTGTTCAACAGATGTTTAAGGTTTTGTAGTAATGCTGACAGGTATTTAAATTAGTTGTGATGTATTTGATGGCACGGTTGGTGCAGTGGATGTGACATCGGCTGATGCGCTGCATGCCGCGGGTTCGATTCCCGCACTATACAAATATCTATTTCGGATAGCTATTTTATAATGTTTTTACAGTTTACTTATTATAATACAGTATTATTTTATGTATATTTGAACTCATTGAGTAATCTCCAAAATTACTCATTCTATTTCTTTAAATAGTAGTAGAGACACCAGCAGGTCAACCTACCCGAATCCGTCAGATTTTACCAATCAAACATTAACCTTCTACTCTTGTGATAAGGTTGAAATTCTATTAATCTGACAGATTGTGGTAGCTTGATGTTCTGGCGTCTGTATTATTCAGTGTCATACGATATATTTATATAGAAACTACGTAGAGTTTACGTAAAATTACTTCATTAATTATTCCAAAAAGATGTTTCAACAGGATTTTCATCCCGATTTACCAACAGAAGCTGTCTTTAATTTTTAAGCTACACAAAATACAAACAACATACATCAAAGACGCCCCAGCAATTCTCCTAAGGCGCCTTAAGTAAAATGAACAGGCGACACCACCACATTCCCCTTATTTTCATAGATTAACAGTCACCTCACCTTAGGGTAGTATAATATAATTACGGCCAATCGATGCCTCCCTAAGTACTCCAAGGAGGGCTGGAGGCATCATGCTGGGATGTTTATAGGCACATTTTTAAGACAGAGCGATGAAAAAAATTTTGTTCGTTTTCTTCTTAGTGTGTGGCGGATAGCAATCTATATTCAGTCGGATTATAATTTGGTTACCAGTTCAGAAACCTCAAAGACAGGTAAATAAGCAATCAGCAGGGCACGCAAGTCATGATATTATGATCTGCTATCACAACGGCATGAACTCGTTACCCAACTAAAATAGCTTTTTTTCGAGAAACTCGTACATTGGGCAAATAAGCTGTTGAACATTCCACTAGTTGTACAGTCACGAGCAATAACATGTATACACTCAACAACATTCAAACGCAGTTTACTCGTGAAAAACTGGTTTCTACTTTGAAATGAGACCCATTTCGTAATAGTATCGCTTCCAAAATAGAAGTCTAATGAAAAGGCAAAACTTTAATCAATATGGTAGCAGAACATCCATTTTGTATACTGCTTAGTGTATACATACTATTGCTCATGACTGTACAACAGGAATTTATGGGTCGAGTTTATGTTATCATAACACAACACAACGGAATATGGGCAGCGTTTTTACAGTCGTCTATAATTCTAACATCAAGAATTACCTAACCTGAAATGTAAATCAGACATGCCTTAATTAAGTTCATCAATATTTCCAACTGAAAATCGTTCTGTCCTGAGAATAGGTGTCGGCAACTGAAAGACGTCCTCTGCTGGACATAGCTGGACTTCCAAACATCCCTAACTTTCACTTTCAGTAAGATAATTATCCAAAACATCGCATCGATGCCTCCCCAAGTACAGAGGGCTGTGCGGCATCACGCTGAGATATTTATAGACAAAAAAAAACTCGGCAATAAAAGTCAACAGCAAGGTTTTCTCAATTACAAGTGCAATTTTTCTCGACGTTGGGCGTTTTATTAATTTTGAGGGGTGGAGTAAGCTGCGTGTAAAACCACTCAAGTCAACATAGTTGTAATTGTTTGGATTATCTTATAATTAATTAGTCTTGTTTATTTTATTTTGTAACTGTTTTGAAAGCTTTTAAGACTAGCATGGTCGCTAACACTATTATTAGGATTGAAAACGAAACAAAAAAACATAGGTTTATTCCTCTTTATTCACTTGGTATATCTTTAACACCCATTTGAACAAAATGGAATAAAACTAACTACGGAACTTATACATAACCTTATTGACTATGTGAGTTGAGTCCTTTCTGCTTAAATAAGTCCAGTTATAGGATTGAGCATTTTTTATGTGAAGGAAATCTTAAAATACTGTAATGTTATGTTAACACAAACGCTTGAAAAATTCAAAACACACGATCCTTCAACTCAAAAAAAACCGTTATTTATTCCGAGATATTCCTCAAAAGATCACGATTTTACGTACGAATGAAAAGAACAACATCATTCATCATACACGACGGCTCAAGGGATCTCGGTCTATTCCATTCACGAGTGAACCAAATCTTTTGCTTGGTTCCCTTCGACATTGTACCGAGATGACGAATGTGGACTTGTGGAGACGTGAATGGGTGTCACTCTTGGCAATGTAATAGGCTTTTCGAAGCCTCTAACTTATTCATAGTGGATGTAAGTTCGGAGGTTTTGGTCGCGATAAGTTTTGTGAATTCTGTAGGCGTGAGTGATTTTCTTTTGGATTCAGGTGGGGTAAAATGGATGTTGGTTGATTACTTAACACTTGATTCTAATTATATCCTACTTAAAACGATGGTTTGCTTTGTTTGTGATTGCTGATTCATCTTGTATAGATACTTATTTTCAAACGAGGTCAACCTACCTCAGTGGAACACAAAACACAGTATCAAAACAAATTAAAAAAAGAAGAATACTCTCGAAACTATCTAAAACAAAACAGCAGAAACTTGCAGTTTTAAATTAAATGAATTTAAAATGGAAAATATCCTGGTTCATCTGAAGTGGAACGCAGTGAGCAAAACGTTGGGTTCAGTCAGAACAGGTGTCACATTGAATTAATATGTCGCTCTTATATTTATTGCTTGCTATTATTGTGAAACTGAGCAATGTTCGTTTCATTGATATTTTATTGGTAATTGTAATATTGTAATTGTTAAAATATGCAATGAGTCGTAAAGTATTCTATATGGAACACTGAGATCCTACCAATACTTATAAATGTATAAAAGTGTTTATGAATTTTTCGGTTTCAAATCAAAATGGTTGAACCGATTCTGATGAGGATTTATGGAATTAATATTCCAACATTTATTGAGTCATACTGTAAGGATTATAATCTATCTAATCATCATCATCTCAGCCTATAATGTTCCCACTGCTGGGACACAGGCCTCCTCTCTTTCTATCAAATATTTGTCAATAACTTCTACAGTACTTTTACAGTAATTTTGTCTTGTGACTTGGACTACTCCTTATTACGTGGTACTTAAATTTAACAAAAGACAGTCAGCACTCTAGATGCACCTCGTTTGGAATCAAACTTCTACGAGGTATGTTCCAATAAAGCCACGTATTCATTGAGCAACAATTGTTTATAAACTCTGTTTCACAAACAAATAATTTTGTTTCAGAAACATGTAATTTTGTTTCTGTACACGGTGCTCCCCACTTGCGGCGGAGAACACTTTACGTGATGTTTCAGAAACTGTGTATCCGAAACACTGTTGCTCAGTGAATACATGGCTTTAATGTAGGTATCAAACGTATATCACAACAACTTATAAACTGACCTCGTCTTGGCTGTTAGCTGTCTTATCAACGTCAATAAATCGATGGAAGACAACAACAAAAGTTAGGAGCCGCCGTGTCATTTACCCATCACGACCCCTCGAGGTCACCGACCTTGACATTCAGCTGCAAACAAATTTCCAAGTAATCAAACCTTTCCAAACACAGCCAGAGAGAGAATTTAATCGGCCATATTGTGCGTTAATGCAAAAATATCTGACGTAAACAAATAAAAGGGTGAAAATCTAAATACACGGCCATTTAGAATTCGCTTTTAATCCTTTATTTACGTCGTTCGTCAGTCTAAATAATTTTCGAGGGCCGGACATGCCGCAGGATTAATTTGAGCACGGAATCAAAATGGCGGACAGGTAGGTTGAAACTTCATTGCAAGTTGTAGCGGGCAGCGGGATTATGAAGTGTTGAATTATATAATGAGCGGTGCATCTTAAAAGGGTACGCTGGTCGATTTAATAAATTATGGTCCTTTATTATGTACCTACCAAAATGGTTACGCCCTTTTTGGATTACTATGGATTTTGCGGTTTATCGTATTTGGTTTTGGGGTAAATGCACCCTTATTGACTTTAGGTAAATGGGGTAAATATTGCGGTTGGACTTTGTTTACTGCCTTTATTACATCGGCTACAAACGATTTATAAAATTATATTAATACAAACTTTCACGCTTATAATATTAGTAGGATACAATTCTGTCTAGGTACCTATTTCCAACAACCTCAACTTACTGGCTAAAAGCGTGCTGCTGAGCCAGGTAGGAGAAAGCGTTATTGGGGTTTTCCGGTATATGATAAAATGCTTGCTTCCTCTGTAAAATACGGATAAACTACTAGCATACAGCTCTGCCTAATCCAGCGGGAACTTGATGCCCTCTTTTTTTCGTGGTAATACCATCAAATGCGTTCTACCTCCCCTTTGAGACCCTCCCTGGTTTGAGAAGAAGGGACTGTCAGTAGCACTAAAATTTATGGTCTTCCTTCAATAGCCCTTTACGTTCTAGGGCGACACGGATAGCTGTTTAGACAGTCTCAGGATCTTGGAGGGATTTCAAGCGCGGGATTTCAAAGGGATTTAATGGATCACTATAGTGATCCATTAATTATGATTATTAAAAGAAAAAAACTACCTTAGCGCTTGAAATCCCTCCAAGATCCTGAGAATCACCTGCACGTATATTTACAACAAAAAAGTTTAATTCAAAGTGTAATGTTAATATTAAAAATAAACTGAAACTATTTTTCGTTTTTCGTCTAGTTTTGTTTTTGTTAAAAGAGAAAAGCAGAGTTAAGTTCTAAGTCTGTAAGTTCGCATTTAGTTGCTCTGCCAAGTTTAACATAGTTACAGTTAGACTTTGTAACTAAGTTGCTAACAAAGTACAACACTAACCTTAAGTTAATTAGAACATTTAGTTCGAGAAAACAACTGATACCTTCCTATCTATGTCAACAAGGTTTTACAAATTTATTTAGAGAACTACCTATGTGATATTCCCTTCAATTATTAAACCTGGGGATCTAAAAAACTTTTTTAGCAGAATCATACTAAACATAAATAAATAATAATAATATTCCACAACTAACACAACGCCATCTAGTCCCAAGCTAAGCAGAGCTTGTGTTATGGGTACTAGACAACATTACTGATAAACATACTTATATATTTCTTACATACATATTATAGATAAATTACACCCAGACACAGAACAAATTATCATGCTCATCACACAAACACCGACCCCCGGCATAGCAGTCAGATTCACTAATCACTAGACCACTAGGCCAGTCAAAAAAATGGGCAAAAGTAGTATAGGACACCCTGCGGCAAGATGGGTTGATGATTTGAAGAATGTGGCTGGCAGCGGATGGACGCGGACTGCCCAGGACCGGGTGAGATGGCGCTCTTTGGCCAGATTTACGTTTAGCAGTGGACGGCAATAGGCTGATAATAGGGTAAAGGGAGATTATTTGGTGAGACAGGTAACTCAGTGATAGAGTCTTTAAAGTCTCTCAAAACGTTACCATGCATACCAAGTAATGCGAAATGATGCAACTAGTTCACCACTGAAGTGGACAAGATGTAGTGACATGCAGACTCTATCACTGAGTTGCCTGTCTCCTCAGCAAATAATCTCCTTTTACCTTACTAAACATTGCGAAAAAAATGTTTTCATGTTAGGAGTATTATGTACTTTATTGATTGAACAATAGAATCGAATATTCTATCTGGCTTAGGTTTATGATGGCTGGATTTGGGTTTATATCCGGTTCTGGTTGTTTAAGTTTTTAATTAAATATTTGTTTAAGTCTTATTATGAGAAAGCTCTAGTATGAGGCAGTTGAATAAAAACTAAAATGTATAGGTAGCCACAAATTATAGTACACTGATCATTATAAAACCAAAACCAAGAGACAATTTATATTTAGGGCTGATTTTTCAATAGTCAGATAACCTCTATTTGAGGAATTAAAATAATGGTTTGACATATTTTCCATAGATAAGCTGCCAAACCGACATTTTTATTCCTCAGATAAAAATTATCTGACTATTAAAAAATCAGCCCTTAGAAATACAAAACTTCTTATCGTGTAAACAATAGATTCGAAAAAGAAAATCCCGAACTGCAATACAAATAAAATATTCACACAAAATCTTGCCCATCAAACGGAAAGCGTCACGTTCTGGCAAGACTTTATAGGGGAGAATGAAACGGGCCTGAACGGTTTTGAACGGGTCGGAACGGGCCTGAACAGGCACGGCTTGATTTATTCGACGTACGCTTCGCACGGTGAAGGTAGCGTGTCGTAATTCCAACGTGAGCGTAAATCTTGTTAATCGAAGAAATACGTTTAACTGGATATGGCTATAGACAGTAGGCCTATAATTATGAAAATTCAAGATGAATTCACATCGTAAAACAGATGATTTTTTTTTTCTTTAGGGTAATCTTTGCCCCATAGTAGAATTTTCTCCTGTATCGTGACAAGGAGGTGTATCGTAAACATAAACTCACATACATAAACAGCTAGGGCCGAAACAACTAACTGTAAGCAATACGTTTGCAAGCAGCGCAGTATTTAATCGTTCATCCTCTGCACTAATCGTGTGATCAGAAAACGATTACAGATCGTTTTCTGATTATGATTAGTGGATATTTGATAGATTTTCAACTTTATGCAATGGAGTATAAAGTTGTAAATGTATTAGCGACTGCTGAACGTTAGCGATTGTCGCTTGCCGTTTGGCTATAGGGCCTGAACTCACTAAAACATTCACTGATTGAAATGTTTTGTCAATTGTTCCAATTTAAATGGGTTTCATAATAAAATTATAACCACAAACTCAAACAAGAGAAATAAATAACTTTACCAACATTATTCTAATTATATTTAATTGTTTTAGTTCAAAACTGTATAACAAACTTTTACAATATTAAATGACCTACTTTATCGAGGCTTACGTTCGTTCAAGTACCTCTTAAAATTAATTTTCATAGTACAAGAATTAATTAGGGACGAGCAAACTCTAATATTTGCGTAAGTATTGTTTATTACTAAATTAAAATTAACTTCAGGGATTATATTGTGCCTGCTATTTATTCAACGTTTATTTCTTTGAGACTACTCGGGTATCATAAAACTTGTGGTACACAGGGGATTTAGTAGCGATAAGATAATGTGAAATATACAGGATATTTTTTTAAAGTGGTAGTGTAGATATTTTAGTATGAAAATGATTACATTGCTCAAGTTGTTATTTATTAAAGACGTTTATTTTGAAACAGCTTTTGTGTGTCAAGCGCTGTAACGCAAAGTTAAACTGAAAAAAACAGGTTCTTTATTGAGCTAATCAAATTTCTTTGAAAGCAAAATAAAATACAGAAACAAAATATCCGCTCTACATAAAAAAATACCCTGTTATAAAAAAATGTTGAGGTAGACTCACCTTCTAGCGATCCACCCTCAGCAATGGCATAATAAAGCCCTTACCGCGAGCTCTTAACGCAATCCAGTTTAGGCTGTGGGAATGAGACAGAGCTATAGAAGTCGTCTAGCGCCATCTCTTTCCGACAGCCTAAACTGGATCGCGTTTAGAGTTCGCGGTAGGCCACCAGGCTACAAGTGGCCTGCAGTGACGGCTTAATAATCCCACGATCATTGGTAGGCCTCACTAAAGCCGCCTGGCTCGCGATTATTGTTTTAATGGAGTCCAGCGCCAAACAGAATTTACTGTGTTCCGTCAAGCAGTATTTACTGTGTCCACAATATAGTGTTTGATTGTGTGAAACACATGACACATATAAGAGAGTGATGAGTATGAATGTTGATGGATGGAGGAAGAGGAAGGCCAAAGAAAAGATGGATGGATTGTTTAAGGATTGACATAAATAAAAAAGGAGTAGATGATACTGTGACGAATGATACGAGTAAGTGAAGAAAAAAACGTGCTGCGCCGACTCCAAGTAAATTGGGATAAGGGCAGGAAGACGATGATGATTATTTTGTGAAACACATCCTTTTTCTATGGTGGTAAGCAGAAACTCCGAACATATCGCCCAATAACAAGTCATCGCAACGCTATGGATTCGCTTTCTATGTGACGTGGCCCTACATTCATGCCGAGGCTGGCATAAACTAATTTAATATTGTTCTTTACTTTGTTCTAGAATTATCTTTATAATGTAACATTTTCTTGGTAATTGTAATTATGTTGAAAAAGATAAAATAAAACCATTGTAATTGCGATAGAAGAACCAATACTTTTTTTGTGCGAGATCGCAAACATTTGCGATGCGATGCGAATTCGCGAATTTGTGTTGAGCCCTTAGGATAGGTTGATTTGCTGACGTCTGTATATATATGTATACGTCGGATGAGTTGGGAAAGAGACGAAATAAAGCATGAGACGAGTTAATGAAAATTACCAGTTGCACAAGGTGACGTATTAGTGAATGTGACGTAATAGGGAAAGAGACGAAAAAGCTAATGAGACGGAGTTGTCATCGCATCCGAAATGGAATGGGTTGTAATCCTCCACAAGCGCAGATTACGGACTGATAGATGTACTTTATCTTCGAATTGTTGGTTTTAGGACTTTCCGACTTATCTTATTGAGAGAAAGGACCACAAAATAAATTATTTAGTAAGTAGTAGTGTAATATTACTTTTTATCACAACTATTTAATTATATCCAAATAACTTTTTTTTCACCGTTTTTTTAGCAGCTAAGAGTCAATTCACCGAGACGCGAATGCTGCCCGCACCTTTCAGTAGAACGAATCAAAATCTTACTTTATTTTCTACACGAAAAGATTCACATTTCCAGCGTAGTCCTGTCACATCGCATCTCGGGGTTCATAATCATCATCAGCCTATAATGTTCCCACTGCTGGGACACAAGTCTCCTTTCTGTGAGAGGGAGTGGGCCATAATTCACCACGCTGGCCCAGTGTGGGTTGGTAGATATCACATGTCTTCGAATGTTTGTTTTTAGGACATGCCGGTTTCCTGACGATGTTTTCCTTCACCGTTTTGACAGCAGTGACGATGAAATAAATTATACAAAGTCTTTTTCAATAAATTTTAAAATAAATTATTCTTCTGGCTGGTTTCGAATCCACAACCCAACTCGTAAGTCGGGATCGATACTACTGGGCTACCACTGCACCTCGAGGTTAACTGATCCTTAATAAACCCAAAAACAACGTTACAATATCTAGTCAATATATTTCTGTGTTCCCCTGTCTAACCACAGACAGCGGATATTTGTAGGAAACGACAATACACGGTGATAAACTGTGTGCCCTGCAGACATACACGTCTCCTTAATAGGGCCCCTCACTATTTGTTAATTGTGTACTAAGTTAATTACGAGTACTTATGTCATTAGTTTGGGTAGAAGACGAAGAAGTTGGATTCTAGTGCGAATAAGAATGTAGACTGAAAATTAACTTTCAGTTTTTGCTAACGTCCTTTTTCAAGGTGTTTCAGTAACCGAGTCACAGAACCATCTTATAATATAACCGAGATCCTGGAAGGCAAAGGGAATTGAAGAAACTCTGTGGATTTTAGTCGTATGAGCCTGACAGTCTCTTCTGAACATGTAAAAAATAAAAGAAAGTGGGTGTTCTATTTTTTTAATTAACCTATGATATCCCACATATCCCACTGCTGGGAAAGCTCTTCGAAATACGAATTCGAAATGTTTCCAAGAACTAACCCTCGTAAAAGGAATCCAACATACCTAACGCGTTTTTTTTATAGAATCATAATAATATTAATAACATAAACCTTAGATCCCTTTCAGCAACCGAAACCTATAAGTATTTGGGTATGTCGGAATCATTGGGCATCAATGTTACTGGCATGAAGCAATCGTTGAAGGAGCGCTTCTTTGGCCGCCTGAACAAAGTGTTAAATAGTCTTTTATCAGGCGGAAATAAGGTGCGCGCCTTCAATAGTTGGGTCATGCCGGTTCTGATGTATTCTTTCGGCATACTCAAATGGACTCAAACGGAACTTGACGCCCTAGATAGAAAGGTCCGTACACTGCTGACTGCAAATCGGATGCATCACCCACGGTCATCGGTGATGAGACTGTATATCCCGCGGAAGTGTGGAGGCCGTGGCTTACTCAATGCTAAGACCTTGCACAACCGCGAGGTATGCAGTCTCAGGGAATACTTCCTTAAAGCCGACGTGGGGATGCATCATGATGTAGTCTCAGTGGACAAAGGCCTTACCCCGCTCTCCTTGGCCAACGAGAACTGGCGCAAACCTGTGGTATTGGATACTAATGACCGCAGGGAGGTATGGCAGAGCAAGGAGCTACACGGACGGTTTTATCGGGCCCTTAACGGACCCGATGTAGACTTTTTGGCGTCTGTAGCCTGGCTACGTTTCGGTGACCTCTTCGGAGAAACCGAAGGTTTTGTCTGTGCGATTATGGATGAGGTTATCATGACGAACAATTACCGGAAATATATTGTCAAGGACGGTACGGTTGACATCTGTCGGGCATGCCACCGTCCCGGTGAGTCCATCAGACACATTATTTCCGGTTGTTCTCGTCTTGCTAACAGCGAGTACTTGCACAGACACAATCTAGTAGCTAGGATTATCCACCAGCAACTTGCCCTGCAGTACAACCTTGTGAATTCTGAAGTACCATACTATAGGTATGTGCCCGACCCAGTTCTTGAAAACGGTCATGCCATATTGTACTGGGATCAATCTATCATCACTGACAGGACTATTGTAGCCAATAAGCCTGATATAGTGGTGGTAGATCGCCGAGAGCGCCGTGCAATGATTGTTGACATCACCGTCCCTCATGACGAGAATCTCGTGAAAGCTGAAAATGATAAAAAAATCAAGTATCTTGATTTAGCTCACGAGATTGTTGACATGTGGGACGTGGACTCAGCAGTCATTGTACCGATAGTCGTTACGGTCAATGGACTAATCGCGAAGAGCCTCGACCAACATCTTAAGAGGCTCTCCTTGTGCAGTTGGCTCAAGGGCTTGATGCAGAAAGCAGTTCTCTTGGACACGGCACGCATAGTGAGGAGATTCCTCTCTCTGGAGCCCTAACCACCGGCAGCTTGGACCCTGTTCCCGATGCTGGTGGGCACCTATTTTTTATATTTTTAAATGTTTTTATTTTTTTGTAATAATATTTAAAAATGTATAGAATGTGACAAACAATGAATAAAAGTTAATAACTTAGAAAACTTCTTGTGTCCAATGTCCGTTTTCAGGCCGGGTATCACATCACATCATCAGCCTATAATGTTCCCACCGTTGGGACACAAGCCTCCTCTGTGTGAGATTGTACTGCAGACTCGTTCCTTCTCATACAAGTACGAAAAAGACAGAGACTATTTTCCTTTTTCATTCAAAAGTTAGTAACATTTATAAATGTTTTATTTATAGTCTTTAGTTTTGCAGTATGTGAAAAAAGTCTAGTAACCTGGACACATGTTTTCATCTAAATTGCACCTTAATACGTACAACAATTTTTTCTGAACACAATCGAATTCAAATTCAAACTTTCAAACAGGAAAATCAAATTTTTTAATCAAAAAGTCCACGTGAATAAAATAAAAACCTACAAAATGCTAAGTAATTTTTATTTTTTCGCTATACTCGGAGGGACATTTGAAAGTTTCACAACTACGCACGTTGCGAAGCCTTTTTAATGACGTAATTGCACAATTACCTCGCCTGTTTAAAAACGGTGATGAGGCGTGTAAATAGCCTGCACCTTTGTGCGGGTTGTGAGAAAGTTTGAAATAAGAACCTACGTAGAAGGTGTAATGGCGGACCTAAAACATAAAACTAGTTTTCCTATTGATGAATCCCCGAGAAACCAATACCAAAAAAATTATTAGCAGCAAACCATGCCCCACGTACCTTGACAATCCTGAGATCCCACTCAGACCCAGGGAGATGGGAAGATACCTCGTTCATGCGCGCGTGATGGCTGTTTGGTATGAGCTGCCGGCCGGCGAGCAAAATCTTCTTAAATCCACCGGTGGAATGGTTAAAACACCAAAAATCAACACTGCACTATAAGTTCTCAATGAAGCACAGATGCAGGTCCATTTATTTTATGAATATCATCGAGGTTTCACCAAAAAGGAATTTTTGAAAAGCGGAGCGAAGAACACACACAGTGTTCTCTCTAATGGCGGCGGGAAGAGAGGTTCACGCTAATGCCATCTATTGGTAATGTTGCGGGAACACTCAAGGAAGTTTCGATACAAAGGGCGCTGCGTAAACGTAAATATTGGTGCGAGGATTCATCAACAGACAAACTAAATAAAGTAATCTGAACTACTAACATATTATATTCTATGGAAAAATCCTAAAATATTATTATTTATTTATTTATAATGATTGAAAAGGCATTGACGCTTCACCATGCTCGGGGGCTTTGGAAGGACGCAAGTGCTTTCAAAAAGAAAAGTGAAAAATTATAAGTATGTACTGACCCATATTTAGATCAGAGAAAACTCTAAGCTTTATGACTGAATGCGAGAAACAAATGATATAAGTTCTTAATGTAAACTAAACCTTAATAAAGACTACTAGTATCGTATATGAGTTAACATTTATTGCGTTGGAATAGGATATAATTTAGCGACGGCACGTTTAAAGTTACCGAACTTTGTCTTTACCATTGCAACACGAGTGACATTCATCACATGGTAATGACGAATTACTAGGTCCACAATATGGTCATGTTTAGGAAATAAAAAAGGATGCTTAGCGTCAAATGGAAGGTGAGACTTCGAAAGCCTTCCGCCAATGCGTAATATTCCCTCTTCATCTAAAAAGACAGCTAGACTTTGGAGTTTCTTTGAGAGCAATTTCCCAGATTTGATGAGCTTAATGTCATCTGCAAAATGAACAGATTGCACAGCACGGACTATCGCTCGTTCTGCAGCTGATAAGCCCTGAATAGAACGAGGCTCACAATGAGCCTTTGGCCTAGCGAATTTCAATATATAGGAAACAATGCGCAACAATTTATCCCATGATGAGGTACGTTGAGCAAGTTGATATAGAAGCGGTTGTTCTACTTGCGTGGTCACTGTTAAGACATTTGCCTTGTGCTCGGGAAGTTCCCCACAATTAATAGGAGAAAACGGTTTGACGAGCCAATCCTCTGGAGCACAACGAAGCCAAGAGGGGCCGTTCCACCAAAGTTCATGTGACACTAACTGAGAAGGAAGAATGCCACGAGATAGACAGTCGCTTGGATTCTCAACACCTGCCACATGGTAAAAATGTTGAGAACCCAAGTTCTCCTGACATTGAGCAACTCTATTGCTGACAAAGACTGACCAGCGGTGCGGAGAAGAGTGTATCCAAGATAAGGCTATCGTGGAATCTGAAAAGGCGTAAATTCCTGCAATAGGAACACGTAAAGCGTAAGTATCACGAACAGTTTTTACCAATTTTGACATGAGCACGGCGGCACAAAGCTCCAGACGTGCAAGAGTTGTAACTTTGGTAGGTGAAACCTTTGATTTCGCACAAAGTAAGCGGACTATGACACCAGATGGACCAGTAGAGTGTATATAAATCACACACCCGTACCCACCCATACTAGCATCAGCAAACGCGACTATACGAACGGAACAATCATTGGTAACGCCCACATGGCGTGGTATGCGTAATGTATCCAGCAACGGAAACTCTTGCATGAGAATGGAAAATCGTTTAAAAATATCGTCAGGCACGGGATCATCCCAACCAATATTACTCAGCCATAACTCTTTGATGAGCAACTTGGCATAAAATATCACGGGGGCGACCAAACCGAGAACATCAAATAAGCGTGCGACTATCGAGAGTATATTTCTCTTAGTACATTTCTCAGCTACTTGAGCGGAAGTGAAGAAGAAATTATCCTGAGAAGGTTCCCACGAAAGGCCTAGAACCTTAGACACATCACTACCAGCGTGAAAATCAAGGGACTTACGATGCGAGTCGGGAAGACTGTTCAAAAGAACGGGTGAATTGCTACACCATTTAACAAGGTCAAAATCGCCCGATTTGAACATCTTTATAAGATCATGCGATAGCTGCATCGCGGTGTCTTCATTATTCACAGAATACACCAGATCGTCCATGTAGAGACTGGTCTCTGCTACTTTAGCAGCTTCGGGATAATGCGGACTGTCAGAGGCCAGCTGTCGCACAGTGCGCATAGCTATGTAAGGACTCGACTTAAGCCCGAAAGGTAAGCGGTTAAAAGCGAAGGTTAACACAGGTTCGTTCTCATTGAATCGAAACAAAATGCGTAGGTATTTACGCTGGTCAACGGGTACACCAATGCGTAAATACATTTGTTTAATATCAGCATTTATAGCGATGGGAAATAGTCTAAAATTTATTAAAAGAATAAACAAATCTGTTTGTAAATTTGGACCAATATGGAGTACATCATTTAAAGATAACCCTGTATGAGTTCTAGCACTAGCATCCAATACAATGCGCGGCATCGGTTTGTCCGGCCGAACGACAGCGTGATGAGGGATATAGTACCCGTCATCGGAAACGGCAGATTCGTCGACCTGACTTAAATAACCGTTATCCATATACTCTTTAATAACGGCATTATAATTTTTTTCGCAAAATCGGCGATTGGCGGAGTTTCCTTTCAAGCGCAATAAGGCGACGGTACGCGGCGGTGCGGGAGTTACCCAACTCAGCAGGATCCTTACTAAAAGGTAAAGCGACGGTATAACGTCCCACATCGTCCCGTGACACGGTCGAGGAAAAAATATTCTCACATTCGGTTTCCTCAGGAGAGAAAAAACGTTTATTATCAACTTCTTCCAATTCCCAAAACTTTTGTAATAAATCATTGAGAGCCAATGCCGTAAAAGAAGAATTAGGTAAATTTAAATTATCACTATTATGCGGAAAATCACCCATAAAGATATACCCGAATGTGGTCAATAATGCAGGTGGGGCGCGTGAACCAAGATCGACCCTGTTCCCCAAGTAAATGTACGGAAACAGTTGAGCGCCCAACACTAGGTCAATATCCCCTGGAATATTCCAGCTTAAATCTGCGAGCGGAAGCGCGTGGAAGTCTATATTATGGCTATCCCACTTAACATGGTGCGATGGTAGCTGGTCCGTAATGCACTCAACTACGAACGCGTGAATAGTATATTTTTGCTCCGGATATACGCGAGACTCGATATCTAAATGTACGTATCCTATTATCGGTCGCGATACCGAACCAACTCCTTTAACAAAAGAATTACTCAAAGGAATTATCAGTAAATTAAGCTTTCTACAACAGGCTGTAGTTATTAAATTATTCTGCGAGCCATTATCAATTAAGCACCTCACTATTGTTTTGTGACCCGCACTGTCACTTTTATTTCGCGCATAAACCTGAGCTGTCGATAATAGCACTATCGCCTTAGCCTTCGTTGCATCAGCTGCTAATAACACGGCCGAGCTGTGAGCCGAAGACGCGGGCGTCACATCACACGAATCAGACGCAATCACCCGTGCGGAAATATCGACCTTATCGCAATCAACGTAAGAGCGAGGCCCCACAGGCGTACCGGGGGTCGAAAGGAGCGCGGGAGGGGGGAGAGACAGCGGCGCGGGAGACGACGACGCCACGGCTACATTGCAATTCGTCGCTTTAACATCAGCTGTTTGCGGTGTATTTTCTTTATCAAAATGTAATAGTGTATGATGGCGTTTTTTACATAAGTCACAGACTGATGTTGATTTGCAGTTACTCAATCCGTGCGATGTGCTCAGACAATTCGCGCACCCACGTTTGGATTTAATAAACTCGAACCTTGTTCTAGGAGTCAACGCGGATTTAAACTTAGCGCAGTTATACAAATGAACATGAGCGTTATCATTACAATACGCGCAGCATGGAACCGCTATCGCGGGTAAACAAGCGGACGAGTCAGCTGATTCGCTCACAACAAACGCTTTTGTCTGTGTGCGTGAATCGCGAGGAGCGGAAGCGGGGTTTCTACTAAAGTTTCTCGCGTTCGAATGATACAAATTCGAGCGTGCCAATATCTTTGCCTGATCTTGAACGAAGTTTATCAATAATTGCGTTGTGGGAATTTCAACATCTCGAATGGTAAGTTCAAACGATTGAGTAGTCTGTGCATCGATTTTTCTCATTGCGCAATGCAAAAGAATAAAATCAGCAAGATCCGTAATCCCAAGTTGTTTCAAGGCAGAAATAGACGCACTAAATGTTTCTATGAAAGAATCGAGACTATTAGCGTTAAATGAACAACTTTTTAAATCCAATATGTTATTTAAATAATGCGTACCTAGTGAGCGCTTCTCTTGATATTTTTTAACTAAACTATCCCATAGCAACTTGTAAGTATCACCAGTAGGCACAATTCCAGCGGTAACCTTCAATGCGTTGTGTGTAAGCCTACCTATCAAGTACTGCACACGCTGCGAGTCCGTCAGCTGATCATTATCATGGATATTTGACTTAAACGACTCGTAGAAAACAGGCCAATTCTCAATTTTCCCATCGAAAGATGGCAGCGCGATAGGAGGCAACTTTAATTTAGGCGGTTCAAAAAAAGTCTTTGAGTTACTACTGGGTGATGGTGGCGACTGATAACTGTTTATTTTATTCCTAACACGTTTAATATGAATATACAAATCTTCAAAGGATTCTAAACAAGCATAGTCGGCACTTGAACCAGGTTTTAAACTAATGTTTATTTGATTAATTTGATCGACAAAAGATTCAAATTTATCTCGAATGTCATCAATTGTCTCTGACTCAGTCATAAAACTTTCATTATTCCTCGAATCGAACGACGATATTTTTTTTGATAAATCGTACAATCGATTAATGCGTTTAAATAACAATCCTTTCTTTTCGTGAAGAATAGTTAATAAATCTTCCGGCTTCAGTTGTTTATCCGTCATTTTGCTAATTATAAAACAAAGACAATAACAATAAATACCTACCAGGCGGTTTGCAATATTATCGCACCTACCAAACAATGAGTACCTACCTAGGTATCTATCTAAATATTAATACGCACAAAGCCGAGATGAGTTGGTAACTACCTACTTATTTACTTACGAACAAAGCGATTTTTTAAATGCGGATACCTACATAGAATGAACTTTACCAATAAATACGTAATGTCGTTCTATGTAAATTATTGCGTATGGTAACCACATATACGCGCGTATGGTAACCACATATAACCGCGTATGGTAACCAAACGCCGGAAAAATAATAATGCGGATACCTACATAGAATGAACTTTACCAATAAATACGTAATGTCGTTCTATGTAAATTATTATATTAATTGAACAGATTTACCAACAAATACGTAAAATCTATTGTCAATTTAATAAGCTGCGGCGTTAATTAGGTATTCATTTACCGAAAGTTTACGTAAATAAATATCTATTGTGCGTTATCTAAACCTATATGATTTTCACCAAAAAAATACGCAAAAATCTAGGTACCTACTGGTTATCTATCCGGTATCGAAGGACCAATAATTATGATGAGGCGTGTAAATAGCCTGCACCTTTGTGCGGGTTGTGAGAAAGTTTGAAATAAGAACCTACGTAGAAGGTGTAATGGCGGACCTAAAACATAAAACTAGTTTTCCTATTGATGAATCCCCGAGAAACCAATACCAAAAAAATTATTAGCAGCAAACCATGCCCCACGTACCTTGACAATCCTGAGATCCCACTCAGACCCAGGGAGATGGGAAGATACCTCGTTCATGCGCGCGTGATGGCTGTTTGGTATGAGCTGCCGGCCGGCGAGCAAAATCTTCTTAAATCCACCGGTGGAATGGTTAAAACACCAAAAATCAACACTGCACTATAAGTTCTCAATGAAGCACAGATGCAGGTCCATTTATTTTATGAATATCATCGAGGTTTCACCAAAAAGGAATTTTTGAAAAGCGGAGCGAAGAACACACACAGTGTTCTCTCTAATGGCGGCGGGAAGAGAGGTTCACGCTAATGCCATCTATTGGTAATGTTGCGGGAACACTCAAGGAAGTTTCGATACAAAGGGCGCTGCGTAAACGTAAATATTGGTGCGAGGATTCATCAACAGACAAACTAAATAAAGTAATCTGAACTACTAACATATTATATTCTATGGAAAAATCCTAAAATATTATTATTTATTTATTTATAATGATTGAAAAGGCATTGACGCTTCACCAAACGGCTACAAAGGGTGCTACGCCGTAGCCTCGTAGCAAGTTGCTACGAACATTTTATAGCTTTCACTTTCGTTTTATTTTTGTTTCAAACGTGAGCTGACACACATTGTTTGTAAAAATAAAAAATAAAAATTTCAAATTAAAATCTAGGTAACAAATGGAAATTGCAATAATATTACCGCGTACATAATTAGTTTTATCCATATTAATTAAAAGAGACCAGTGGTGGCCCAGTAGTACTTATGTGGTAGGCCCTGACTTACGAATTTTAGGTCGTGGGTTCGAACACAGCTAGGCGTATTCCTTTGTGTAATTTATTTAATCACCATTGCTCTCAAAACGATGAAGGAAAACATCTTGAAGAAACCGACATGTACTAGAAATAAAAATGTCACATCTACCAACCCGTACTATTCCCGGAATTATAGCCCACTCTCCCACAGAGAAGAAGCTTGTGTCCCAGCAGTGGGAACATTTGTAGCTGATGATGATGATATTTATTAACTATTGGGATTGATAACAGAACAAAAAAACTGATTTTATTTAAACGCAAGCAGTTCCAGCGTTTTCGCCCGAGTGTATTGCGTAAATAATTGTCCCGTAGAAAAGTGGTACCGGATTAAAAGGTTTAATATGTTTATTCCAAACAATAACCTAATCTTTTACCAACTTTCGTTCAAATGATTGCAGCCGGTCTGACGTGATTCGGTAAAAAACATCCATCCAAACTTTCAAAAATGATAATATTTTCGTTGATTGGTTATAGACAATTGACAAAATCTTATATTGCGTTTCAAAACGAGTAAAAAAGCGATAATAATAAAACTAAAATAATATTTAATAGGTACTGTAAATAACATTATATTGGAAGTTAAATAAACCTAACACCTATTCAAAACTCGAATCCTAAAACAAAAATAAAACTTACCATAAAACAAAACACGTTACTACAGCCTGCAGCATCCTTATTCCATAATTTATACAGTAGAGCTACGATACTCGAAACAAGGATATAACACTCGGCAAGTCTTAAACGGTGTTTACGTCTAAATCGACAAAAAATCCCCTGTCACCCCTCACGGGGGGGTGTATGGGGTGTCGGAGTACCCCAACTTTCCCCGGCGACACCTGCGTTGCAAGATGCTCCCTGATGTACTAAGACGTTTAACTTTCTCTGCCATCTGTGTACTGATGTTATTTTTGTTGTGACTGTGAAGCAAGAAGTTCAGAATAAGCCCGGCTTTTCAGTTTTGATGAATAGATTGAGTCTGGAAAGTAAAGTTTGAACTGGGAATGTACATTTTAGTAAGTTTGAGCCTGACTGCAAAGCGTTTTATAAATTTCCAGTTGTATCGTAGCGTTTTGTAACACGGGGGACAGTAATCTTTATTGACATAAGTATAGAGTGTTTTTTTAAACATATCGAAAGCATCAACATTAACAATGACTAACAATGAATCTATCTAGGTCGCAATCTTGATCCCGATCTTTGTCTTTATTTATTGTGTTTTGTGTCACAAAAATGTCCGAATAGATTAGGATTGAGTTACAATATTAATTTCGGGCGTTACAAAGACATTTATCCATAACGCAACTAGCAAGCCAACTTGCTTTTCATTTATGTAGGCTACCGTTAAAGTAATTATATAGGAATAAGTATACGTTATACATACTATTTTATGTATAATTGTAAAAAAGACGTTTAAAAAGCTATACAAGTTTTGTTTAGGGCTAAGATTATTATCAACTAGCTGACCCGTGCCCACTTCGTCGGGCAGAAAATATTTTAACTTGTGATGAAATTATAAGTGTGGTTCGGTTAGTACTTGTGCTATGATTTATTTGAGCTGACTGCCAAAAGGAGGGTTTTGTTTTTATTGTATACTGTACTGACTGTAACTGCCCACTGTCTTTCTGTTGGTAGGCGCTGCGCATGTTCAGCGCTAGATTCCCGAGGACGGGCCTGTGATGTTTATACTCTTTGGTTAGCGAGCCTCTGCGAATGTTCTCCAGCTTTGGTTAGCAAACCGCTGTGAACGCTCGGAGCTAGATTCTCCAGCGCGTGCTTGCGAAATATTTTCTCTATTCCTCGAGAGGGGCTGATGATTTTCAAGAGCAGACTCTTCCATACTCCATCTGCTCTTGTCTTTTTTTTTTTGTTACGTGGCAAAATTATCAAATGAGTCCTCCCACCCCGGGCAGGGCGGGAGGGACTGTCAGCCTTGTACTGACTAAAATCCACGGTGTCCTTCGGTAGCCCTTTGTGTGCCGGAGTCCCGGTATACGTATGTCCCGCAGGATCTGCTCTTGTCTGGGATGTCTGACGGGAATGTTGTGATTTCCTTTGTGGCATGATAAACAATCGCTGAAAGTTTCAGTTTAAAACGTTGAAGTTGTGGAGCTTCGAACTCAAAGAATAAGAACGAAGTCGTACAGCTATTTGTGCTTAAAGAAACCGAGCAACCAAAACAATTTTAAAGACCAACACGTAATTTTACAACGCCTTCTATACGTAAATGGATAAAACGTCCGTACAAAGCATGTTCTAATGCGATTCGTGAATGGACGGCGGCATTTTGCGATTTAGTAATTTTATGTTATCTTCGAAACTATTTAACCAATTGACATACTATTTGCAGCAAATCGTATCTCTATGATGTTCTTGTGATCACAATAATATTTTTTTCGATAAGGTTTAATATTTTGTTGTGTAAAAAATCGTCCAAAGGCAAGTACGTCGAAAATAACTTTTTTAACTCATAAAAGCTACTATATCTGCTAAAATATAAAAGATAAAAATATGGTGTCGCGGACTTTATTGTAGAACTATTCAAAGCGGACATTTTTGCCATACATTGTTTTCAATTACATATAACTGTTAAGGCAGCGCATGCTAATAACTGTGTTGGAAGAGCAATTTTATTCCGCCTGGCAAGACAAAAATTGAGATATTTCGGCTAATATGCATGATATCTTTATAATTTATAGCCTATAGCACTCACGGATAATGTAGCTTTCTACCAGTGAAACAATTTTTAAAATCGGTTCATTACTTCCGGAGATTACCCCCTACATACAAACTTACAAACTTACAAACCTACAAACTTACAAACTTACAAACAAATTTTACCTCTTTATAATATTAGTATAGATTAAGTCCTTCCACCCAGGGTAAGACAGAAGGTACTGTCAGACTTGTCCTGAATTAAATCCACGGTGTCCTTCAATAGCCTTTTACGTTCCGAGGTCACCGTAGCTCGTTAGTCCCGCGACTTACAGTACAAAAATTCCACAATAACTATAAAATAACCCAGTTTGCAGCTAACAAAGTTAGGGCATTTAAACTTGTGATCCTAACCTAATAATTGTTTTCTATTGTTTTATTACCGTTCTGGGTCAAACAATTTGAATAAATATACAGCAATACAAGTTTCAGTAAGCCTTGTGATCCCTAAAGTTAAACGGAGTTAAGCATTGTCAAAACACAACTATTTTAAAACTTCACTGTTCTAGATTTTAATGGAGGATGTTTATTATATTTTATGAACTCAAAGGTTAATAAAACTTTATTGTTTTAGACTTGTTTAGTTTTCCAGGTGTTTAGTATATTTAAATGTCAGTATAATCCATCTTTTGAATTATTTTACAGTTTACTCTTGAACTTTAAGCCTAAAATACTGTTATTATTTATTTTTTAAACTTGTGATATTTATCAAATAAACACACCTATTTGTTTTTTTTTTTATGTCCTTAAGAAACAGTGCTTTTTTTTCAAATGGTTTATAATCAAACAAATCCATCTCATAAATAATTATCGAAAATAGCGTCTATATGTAAATGTAAAATAAATGAGATTGCTTTCAAATAAAAATGCGGACAATTTCAAAGAAAACTTTCTTCGTACATTCATGTAGTTATGGAAGCATACGTGATGCGGGGGCAGTCGGCAATTTTCTACCCTCTTCCGTGATGATGTGGCAAGCTGTGATATTTCCTTTTTGAAAAATGACTTTGAATATTAAATGATTGCTATAGTGATTTACGGATATAATCGCAATTACGCAAGGCGACATTTTTGTAACATACCTATTGTTTTTGTTGTACCTACGTTGTATATGTAAGTATAAAATGCTAATCTCTTACTTGATTTTGGAAAAAAAAAAACGTTTATAGATTCAAGAGGCACATAGAAATATTAAACCAATTGTTAATCGTTTGCATTATGTAAGTTGTAAGTATTAATTTGTAAATACACTCGAAATCGTGCTTTCGAGGCTCTTTGGTCGATTGACCCCGCTCTGATGGGACCCGCGGGATGAATGAACCAATTCATGATTTTGATTATATATTTTTTCATTGGTCGATTGGACCCGCTGTTCGAAATGACATTTAGAGTGGAGAACGCGAGACAGAGGAACTGGTGATTAAGTAAAGTCGCGTGTGATTAGAGAAGCCAGTTCAGCAGTGGACTACTATAGGCTCATGATGATGTCAAATGATTTGATCTTCCTCTTTCACGCTTTGAATTTCTTATCACTGAGGGTCGATTCCCTTGACGTGAAATCATCCGTTTAACTTATGACGAGACTTCACCATCTGCTTCTGTGCTTGGCAGATTGAAGCGCATTGTTCAGTTTCGTGTCTAAGGGAAGAGTATTTGCTCCGACCGTCTATGTGATCTCAAAACGGTGATGGAAAACATCTTGAGGAAACCGGCATGTCCTAGAACCTGCCAACACTCTCTGGGCCCACGTGGTGGTTTATAGCCCACATCTCAAAGAGAGGACCCCTCAGCAGTGGGGACATTATTAGGCTGATGATGATGATGATGATCTATGTAGAACACAATCCATGGGCGTTTGCTCTCCACCTTACCAGTAGCCTATTATTTTTTCAAGGATGTGACCATCTTTCCTCGCGATGTCACGAAGAAGATTTAACATTCCTTAAACTACACATTTAATTGAATAACTATTAAGAGCCCATACTACCTCAAATGGCTCAGCAGAATCCTGCGATACGTCGAAAATACTGCAGCATTAATTTTGAAATAAATGTATGGTAAAGTTGAGGAATAATATTAGGTCTTATGTTTGCCGAAAACATGATTCCATAACATTTTCTTTATAGAAAAAAATCCAAAAGCTACCTCTAAATTGAACAATAAACCGCTGGCTATCATAAAATACTTTAAATTAGATCATGAAACTTTTTATACTAACTGAACTAACTATAAAGCAGATCTTATGTTATTTATTTTTTTGAATTTCCTTATTTTTCGCCGTAAAATAAATAGATGCGTGTATACAGCTAAAAGAAAGACCAAGCAATAGTGCGTGGTACGTGCAAGTGCGAGCGAGTAAGGTTATATTGAATTACTGTAGAGCCTTAAGTTTACCCTCTACCAAAACAGTTTTATTGTTGAAACGTTTTTGTTAATGTCACATCAGGTACGCCTATCACAACAATTATAATTAATATTTACTACGAGGAAATATTAAAACTATTATTAAATTTCTATCTACAATAATAATCTATGTACCTACATCCTACGTACCAATTTATCGCTCACAAGTAAATCACTTCACGTCACCTGTTACATTGGACCAGCGTAATTAGAACCCTACCTCTTCGCCTAATCTCTCCTCGTTCTTGCAATATTGTTTGATAGAAAGGAGGTGTGGGAGATCAGGTTAAAATGGTATTCTGATGCTGATATTAATAAAATTAATTAGTTCAAGATAACGCCTTCGTACGCTGTACACGGGTTCGCGTCTTGCTTAGGCAAGTTAGTTAGAAGATAGTTAGGATCTAGTAGTGTTAGCACTTTAGCAAATTCGTAATACGAATTCCGATAGTTCTATAGGTACACCAGCGGCCGGCAACAATTGAAGATATATATATATATATATATTTTTTTTTTAATAAAGAGAATAAATGGAAAAAACTTACGAATACAACTAATTTCAGTTGAAAGTTGCGGCCGTAACTGAATTTTACTGATCGCAATCTATACTAATATTATAAAGAGGTATTTGTTCGTTTGTTTGTAGGGGGTATTATCCCTGGAAGATGAACCAATTTTAAAAATTGTTTCACTGGTTAAAAAGCTACATTATTCGTGAGTGTCTATAAATTATAAAGATATCATGTACATTTTACCGCCCAATGACTTCGTTGGGTGGTAAAATTCGAGTCTAAAAAATCTAAAAAGATCATTTTAGCCTTTACATTTAGTGCTTAATTTTAAAACAATGGTATATTTTGATTGATGATCAAAATCTAGTCTGGATATTATGAAAGTTTCACAATTTATCATCCTAAAACGAGACATAATATAGTTTGAATTGATACCATTATTTGTTACCTAGTTCGTTGAACTTCGGGCACGCCGCTATTGCGGCGGTAAGACCCCTCTTTGAGGAGTGGCTGGAGAGACGTCACGGCGTCCTGACCTATCGGATGACGCAGATCCTCACCGGACACGGAAGTTTCCGGAGGTACCTGTGCCTGATGGGGAAGGAGGAAACGCCCGGGTGCCACCACTGCGAAGATCGCCCGGAGGACACAGTAAAGCATACGGTGCAAGACTGCCCAGCTTGGGCAGTGCACCGACGTGTCCTCATGGCGGCGATAGGCGTAGACCTCTCGCGCCCGGCATTGGTTTCGGCCATGCTGCGGGGCGAGACGGAGTGGGAAGCGGTCGCCTCCTTCTGCGAAGCAGTAATGCTCGCGAAGGAGGAGGCGCGCCGCGAGCGAGAGAGGACAGAGTCCTCCCTCCGCCCCAACCGCGGTGTAGGACGCCCACGGCGACGGACGTCGCGCGACGATCTCCGGCCACCGTAGGCGCGGGCATGCGGGCAGCGAGTAAAGGGCAACTCGCTGCCCGACCAAGGACCATGCCCGGGTCGACGGCGCGTTGTGTCCCACGCGCGCCTCAAAGAGCGTCAGCATAATGACGGGGCCCCCCTCTCAGAGGGCAAAAGCCTGCCGGGGTCGCGGGATTATTCCCTTACCGTGACCCCGGAACATAACAGGCTATTGAAGGACACCGTGGATTTTAGTCAGTCGAAGTCTGACAGTCCCTCCCGCCCTGCCCGAGGTTGGAGGACTCATTTGATGATTTTACCACGCTAAAAAAAAAAAAAACGTACGTTGAACTTATTACATTTTGTTAAACGAATGACTAGACTAAGGGCCAGTTAAGCTAATTTTAAGCCAATAACTTATTAAAATACTGTGGGTATTAAGCTTTTAATAAATTGTTAGTTAATCTACTGATAATTAATTAATCGACTCTAAAATACACACATCAAAAGTGTCTAGGGATCAACATATATTTTTGCAATAACTTTTCTCCTGATTGATATTAATTAAAATGTTCTTTAAGGATTCATCAAATAAAGTGTTATCGTTTGTCACAGTAACGATAAACCAAGTCACCTTTGCATTCATAAAGAAATTTGCCATTTTCCTAATAAAGGGATTTTTGACATTTGAACCACTAACATTAAAGTTCGAAAAAAAGACTGAAATAACAGTTTTCTTTAAAATTTTATTGGGTAACTTAAACAATTAATAATCCGTGTTTCTACCGCGAACACTAACAACACAAGAACATTGGTTTGGCATACTCAAAATGAGTTCATCCAAATCACGCTGTGGAATGGCCGCCCATGTTCGTTGCAACAACAAAAAAAGGTCTTCTTGCGACTGGATAACCTCCACATTCGGCAGAGCTCTTCTCTGTAGCATATCCCATGCATGCTCAATCGGGTTCAAGTCTGGCGACTGAGCAGGCCAGGGCAGGACATTGATGTTAGCTGCGGCGAGACGAGTCTGTCTTACAACTCTTGCGGTGTGCGGTCGTGCATTATCATGCATTAACTGAAATAAGGGACCGATTAGCACTTGTAGAGGAACGATGACGTCTGATACAATCGTCTCAGCATAAATTTGAGCGTTGAGGTTGCCTCTGATCCAAATCAACTCAGTTCTTCCGCCGATCCAAATACCCGCCCATACCATGATGGTTCCACCACTATGGATGGACTTCCTGGCAGGATTTTAATCGCTGTTGGCGTCCAGGGGTTCTCCAGTGTCGTATACGTCTTGTATCCGGTCTCATACCAAAACGAGACTCATCAGAAAAGCACACGAAACGCCATTGTTCTTCTGCCCAATTTCTGTGTTCAAGAGCCCATTGATATCGAATCCTACGATTGTGCATTGCTATAGGTGGTACCCGTAGCGGTCTTCGGGAATGAAGGTTCACTTCATGCAAGCGGTTTCTGACTGTTTGGTCGCTAATTAAGTTCCCTGAAGAGTGATGAAGCCTCACGGCTAACATCATGGCGGTTATTGTTGGAGCTCTTCGAGTTAAGATTTGAATGTATCGGTCTTGTCTCCGTGTGGTGCAACGATACCGTCCTCCATGGCGCTCAGCCACGGTACCAGTGCTTCGGTAACGTGTCCAAAGTCGACTGATAACACTCTGACTTGTATTCAGAGCTAAAGCCACAGTACGTTGCCGGGAACCAGCTTCTATCATTCCCACGGCTCTGAGCATTTCTTCCTTGCTTAAATGACGTTGCCGCTCCATAATAACGTTGGTTTTAATCAGTAGTAGGGAAACAGTAGCACTAATAATGTCTTCAATGCGTTGTATGTTTTTATAGGGAAAATATTGACAGCTGATTTTCATCTTTTACTCGAATTTGATTTACAGTTCCTGATTCAAATTATGAAATGCACCAAAAAGGATCCGTATAAATTTATAAAATCATAAATTTATTACAAAGCCACATCTCAATCTCAAGAAATCCGCATAAAAATGCTTGATCCCTAGACACTTTTGATGTGTGTATCAAATAACACAATGGTGTTTCTCCGCTCCAAAAATTTTTAACAAAAAAGCTTTTGAGAAAAACAAAAATGTTAAGATTTTCTGACGAACCACATGAAAAATGTAATGTCTTGATTTTTTTTTTACCAAACCCTTAATATAAATGTTACTTCTTTATACCTTTGTATTTCTGTGAAATTGCTTAGTGAATGTTCGTGAAACCTTTCACTTCCAAATCTCACCACGCAGTAGTGAATTTAACGTTTCTATTTCCGATGCAACGTTATGGCGCACAGTGGGCAAGTGGAATTTAGGTGTGGATAAAATAGTACCGTTCAAAAAATACTTTTCGAATTTACGTTTAGGTTCAACGGATACGATAATTTAATATGATAAAGAAGGATCAATAAACTGGATAGCCATGGCACAAACTTGGAAAAGACCTCCACTCATCATTGAGTACCTAAAAGATGAAGAAGAAGAAGACTAAAATTAAATGGTACCTCATTGGCAACCGGGGTGGTAAACGCCACCTATGGTACCACAGTATGGTACCAACCACCATAATCATGTCTTATAAACAATGTTAATAAATTAGCTAGTTATAATTTGTTAAAATAGAGCTATGAAAAAGCACAACCATATTTTTCTAAAAATTTTACTTTAAAAAGGAACACAGGATCCAAGGACATCATCATCTGCCTAGCCTTTTCCCAACTATATTGGGGTCGGCTTCCAGTCGAACCAGATTCAGTTGAATATCAGTATTTTACGTGGAGCGACTGCCTATCGGACCTCCACATCCCAGTAACTGGGTAATACGTGGTAAGACTGGTTGTCAGACTTTAGAGCTTCTGACTAACAGTAACACAGGATCCAACGAAATGTAACAAAACCTCAAAGGTGTTTATAGTGTTTGTTCACACAAAGCAACATCGTACACACTGTGCAACGATTGCACTGTCAATCACTAGTTCACGGGAAGCTGTAGGGACTATCACAGTTCGTCATCAACACTGGGTGGATGTATCTTTCCCTTTTCCCCACAGGTAGTCAGATAGGGACAGAATGCTACGGGTTCAGTTGGCGGCCGGATATTTATTCCGGATCTTATTTACTGCTTCAACAGCTTGAGAGTAGGGATCGAATCAAAAGTATCGATATTTTAAAAAATAATTGTTACAAAAGAAATAATTGTTTTCTTTGAACAG
Organism: Agrotis segetum; assembly: GCA_036375495.1. NCBI lineage: Eukaryota > Metazoa > Arthropoda > Insecta > Lepidoptera > Noctuidae > Agrotis > Agrotis segetum. The sequence goes on along the minus strand of JAQSVV010000090.1, from coordinate 200,905 downwards.
GTTGTCAATCTATCGATATTTTGCTCATTAGAGAAATGTAACGTCTATGCTACATATCTATACACATAACCTCTGCACCATAGCGAACTTTAAAGTAAATCGATTAATTATTATAGCTATTTTTAGTCTTGACAATATCTATAATCATTTTCCTATCCTAGTCCCTTATTGGTCGGGTCAGTGCTTACGGGTTTTTTTTTTCATTGCCTCCTGTCAGCTGTCAAGCTTGACGATTCTCCCTAAGGATCAATTATCAATAATAATTAACATCAATAATCAGTTAGATTATTTAGTATTCTTCTAAATGTAAAACTTTAACAAAAACTTAAACATTAAAAAAAAGGCATTTTATATAAAACATGCTAGAACTGTTTCCGAAATATCGATACCACACTATTCGATAATTTGTCCCATCCCTACTTTTGAGAACAGATTTTCATTTTCATATTATGCATATTGATGCATGTTGAACACACGTGTTCACGTCCTTACAACGTTTGCGCTCAATGGATTCAATTTACAAGTTATATTGAGTAATCAAATCTGAAATGAAGATAATAATGAATTGTTGATCGAATTTTAAGTTAAAAACCGGCCAAGTGCGTGTCGGGCCACGCACAGTATAGGGTTCCGTAGTTGCCCATCAAAATACTTATGCGAACTAACTAAACTGATTCGCTGAATTTAATTTTAAAAAGAAGAATTTTCAAAATCGGTCCAGGAGTCTTTGAGAAATCGGGGAAAATACATAAGAAAAAAGATTACGACGGATTTAGAACCTCCTCCTTTTTTAAAATTTAGTTAAAAATAGTTGACGATAAAAATCTACCTATCCCCAAAAAACATACCTTTATAAGCTGTAAAAATAAAGTTGACAAACTTACATTTGCAGTTGTCTCCGCTACATTTTGTTTATGAAAATAGATATCCAAGTACATTTTATAAGTTGGTCGACTATTACTCGTAAAGTTGTAAAGCCTACTTAGTCATGATAATTTTCTTTTAAACTTCGTTATATATACTACTATTGTGAATTTTTTCACACCCCCAAACATAACCGTTTAGCTTGTAGAGGGGGGGGACACTCAAGTCGAGCAAAATTTAGCACTTTAAAGCTTAATATTTCACAAACGAACTTTTTTATCAAAAAATTGTTAATGGAAGCTCACATTATTTTTTAAAGACCTATTTAATGATACCCCACACCAAGGGGTACGCGAGAAAAAAAAAATCCTCACTTTACGTGTAAGTACTGGAGGTACCCTAAAAAAAATATTTTACGAGATTTTATTTTACCACTTTTTTGGCACAACAAATCCGTATATTTACACCAAATTACAGCTCTCTAGTACTGTGCGTCTCTGAGCTAAACTGCGGACAGACGGACGGACGGACGGACGGACGGACGGACGGACGGACGGACGGACGGACGGACATAGCGAAACTATAAGGGTTCCTTGTTGACTACGGAACCCTAAAAATGGGGTTGTTTTGATTGGTTATCGATTTTTTTCAGGAGACCAAACAGTAGTATGTTCGTAAAACAAATACGCTTATAATTTATTGCATTACTCGTATCCTTAACTTATTGCAAATGCATAAAACATTCTATAATGTTCTAATCGGAAGATGTCACTAGTCTTCGAGTTATTGGTTCTAAGACATGCAGATTTTTTCATTGTGTTTTGTTTGATCGTTGTTTTCATTCAAGGCCTAAACTAAATTTACTAGAAACCTTGTTTATTCCAGTAATATATTGCTGTCTAGTAGGATAATTTTTGAGTTATATATTTATTTGTTTGCCTCAGACACAAAGTATCCATAATTTTGTTAGTATTAATGCTTATAAAATAATATTAGTAGGAGTAGTAGGACAGCAATTCAATTTCACTAAATTAAATCAATATAAAATAACAAGCTAAGCCGCTGGAAAAAGCTAGTAACCATACATTAGTAACTGCAAAATTAAATAAAATTGTGAACTAAACAAGTAAAAACAACTAATAACGAGCACTAACAAGGCCACTAAATGACTCGCGCGCAGTTAACCAATGGTAACTTGTTCTATGCGAGTTTTTCTTCAAAACTTTCCAGTTACCGTTCGCTGCGCGTAGCTCGCGTACCACTGGCTTATAATGTCAACTAAAGACTCTTTCATAAAGAAGCAGGTTTTCGGTACAGACAGGTCGGTAAGGGTCAATGATTGAAGGTTATTATTATTGATTGTTATTACAGTAGACAGTACACATTACAGTAGTTTATTTAAACGTACTTGAAGAATTTATAACGTGTTGCTGTATCGAAAAATGAATAAATGAGAATGAGGTTTTTTTTCCATCCAATTACTGTCAAAATTCCCGTTTACTTTTCGTCACAGAAACGTGAAAACTCGTTATAAAACTATGGTCAGCCACGCCAATCAATTGAATGTCAACAAAAATAAAAAACCAAAGTAAGATGCAGGATGTTAGGTTTATTTTCGTTAGGGAATTTCTTGATTCGGTCGCCACGCTCAGAGCCCGCGAAGAAAAAAAATTCAACGAGAAGATAAAGGTTCAACCTGTGTCTGTTACGTGCGAGCGCAAAAGATAAGACCTCCACCGACCTGGGGGGGTATTCCAACGTCTTAAAACCAGGCTTGTTCCGGCGAGTGAAAGTGACAGAGCTATACAAGTCGTTTAGCGCCATCTCGTTCACTTACCGAAATAATCCTGGTTTTAAAACTTTGTAATACCCCCCCAGTACTGAGTCTTACCGGCAACATGCTTCTTTGTAAATGCACCCTAATGTAAGTTGCAGTATACAAGTTTATAAGATAAATTGTTTTCTTGGGGAGTTCTTTGTTTGTTATTAAGTTACATTGTAGGCATGGTTGGCGCAGTGGCAGAAAGATAAACTTGCGCAGTGTGTCGTGGGTTCGATCTCCGCGCGGAAGAAATATTTATACTTATGACCTACAATTTTTCCGGATCTGGGTGTTTGTGTATGTTTGTAAACGCACCCACGACAGCGGCAAAAATCCTAGTGTGGGGCAAACTATGGTTGAAACATTGTAAAATTTAATCACACGAAAAATAAAACGGTCCTAAGTCAATGCCTTTATAATATAGCACAATGGAATTTCAATGTTCTTGTCAAAACTGCTTATTTCCACATTCATGTAAGTAGACATCGCCGAGTATCATCAGACGGAAGACATCTGTCGACCCGGGCATGGACCACGATCGGACAGCGAGTCGTCCTCGCCACCCGCATGTCCGGAACAATACTGACCTAGCATATTTATATTAATTTGATTTCGTTGCAACAGAACAAACATGCGGAGCCATAAAATCTGATGGGAATAAAGGACATAAAAATCTGTGGAATAAAATAACAATGCTATCAATTTAATATGAGTTCCATACATTAAAACCCGGACATGTTATACATATTTTACGTCATGAAAAAAAAATCCAACTATACTGCATTTTAAATCAAAAGCTGTGTTCGAAACAATGATATTTTATTAAACAGATATGTTATGAGCGCGCAAAACGTGAAGACCAGAAACTGTCCTACGTGGGACAATTGCAAGTCTATGATGCCGACGTGCGGGAGGATTGATGACGCGTGGCGCTATCACTTTTTTTCTTATTGCGTTTTATCACGCTATCCTTTTTACTTGTAGTGAAATGTAATGTGTGAATAAAAAAGTGTATAAGTGCGCTGCCGCTCGGCGCGGATCAGTTTTTTCTGTTCTTTCGTAAGTGTATATATAACATATCTGTTCATTGGAATATCATTGGTTCAAAAATTTTAATATTGCTAACAAAATCAAAAACTTCAAACAGCTTTTCATAAACATGGAATGTGATCTTATACGAAAACTATCATAACCTCGACCCCTCAAAGATTGTGTGGTGTACAAAATCTTTTTGAATCGGAATTTGTATAGTAAATATTTTGCTATTGGATGTTTGCAACAAAAGCATGCTTACGTTTAGTTGCTTTGAACGTAGAATATTAATAAAATAAATGTTTAGCCTTGATCTACCGATCAAATATTTTTATTGAAATCTCTTCAAAAGAATACCTAGTCTGTTTTAGTGGTTTATTATTACATGAAAATTGTGTTTAGAAGCACTAAAACTTAAAGAAAAAAAAAAGCATTCTTGTTACTACAAGTTTTATTCAACTTCCTTTATTAGTAAGTTAGATCAGATCAAATCTCTGAATTCACAACGGATTGTGCAAAAATTTTAAACAGTCCTTTAAGGTTGGTATTTTTTTTATTTCTCTGTTTAATTCTTATTATTGCTATACATAATATGACAGTCCCATATTCTCATAACATGTCTCACGAGAAAACTACTACGAAACTTGTGTTATTCTTCTATTTTTAGTGTATTTACTATCTATATATCCTCGATACCATCTAGTTTCGGACTCAAACATAAACCCAGTAGAACAAACCAAAAATAACATTTTAATTTCAAGTTGAACATGAAAAACAAGCACTTTCTGTTTTTGTTAGCTGATAAAAGGCCATATTTTTTGCGGTGTCCTTAAATAGAAATACAGCCAAAGCTTTTTAGGGAGTACAAAAAGGAAAATTACAAAACATCCAGCCCCGGGGCAGTGCGACCCACGGGTGATAATATTCGTACAACGAAACGCTCGACGTAGCGCCATATTGTTTTAATGTCGACAACATTTCTGGTCGTCTGTGATTGGCCGTCGCAGACGCTGGCAGGCCGCCATTTGTTTTTGCGTCATATGACGTATGTCTGACATTACTGCTGTTGCTACTATTGATCTTTATTGTTTATCCTGTCCGCTTTTTCTGTATTATTAAAGCCCCAGTGTCTCTACTATTACTTTTGCTACTTCCAAAATGTATTACGAGTGGATTTGGCATCATTTCTCGTGTAGAAAAGACTCGCTGTGTGGTTAGAGTGAGTAAACTAGAGAACTAAACCGTGATGATCTGCAAGACTGCAATCCTTGTGACCTGAACAACTTCCGAAGCTTTTTGTTTGTCAAAGCACGAAAAGAAGTTCATTACGTCTAAATCTCGTCTCATTGGGATTGCCTATCCTTCCCTGTTTACTGAAGATGAGATTTTGAGTGGAACAACACAACTTGTAAGTATTATGATGAAACATCAGCTATCATTACTTCTTGCTTTCTTAACCTTACTTTAACTAATATTATTAAATACCAAAGGAGGAGACAAGATGGATGTACACACATCCATTCCATTGCAGTAACGGAGTAACAGTACTCAGATTATTTTAAAATAATAGGACACCTTTTATCCCAGGATTAAATTCCTGTTAATTCTTCATCATAAACGCGGGCGAAGCCGCTGGTGATGGCTAGTATGCAAATTGTTATATTATGGGGGCTGCTAAATTTTGACCGTGTGGTAGGAGGCAGAGATATATTGTTCCTTTAGTTTAATAGATCTTTTGAAGAGAAATCATTGTACAGTTACATGCTAAAATAATATGTTTTACTACATACATAATAACATAATGTTTGCATAAAACTCAACTGGTTTGCACTACCTGACTACATAAAGCTCCCTCATCCACCGACTCCGAGGTTCACAATATTTCTTTATACTAAACATAATGTTTCTTCTTTTCCAGCTCATTATGCAGATGAAAGAAGACCTGTGAAAATCCTGAGGATAGCAGATGTAGAAAAATCACCTCACCATCGTTTTGGAAAGAGGCGAATGATAAACCATCGTAAATATACGGCAGCAAAAAATATACTAAATTACCCATCCAAAGGTGCAGTGACGTGTTTCGGTACAGTGATATAACTAACAAATGCATAATATTGGAACACAATGCTCATAAAAATAATGTTGCGTCAAATAGTTTACAATAATGAACTGGTGCAATTTGATAACTTTACAAAAAAAAAATCGATTTTCGCCATTTGCCTGCGATGCAAAAATAAGCATTATTTAAAAGGAAATTGAAAAATAAATGTTCTAATATGTAATAGTTTTTTTAATTTGATTTTAGTTTTGAATAAAGAAAATGAAAATAAGTACTCAGAAAAAAAAAACTCCGACGTTTGTTGTTTTGAGAAAACAATCTCATGTTTGACCAAGATCATTCACCCTGTGACGTCACTCTTGACCATCATTAGAAATTCCTTAGCAACATAAAGGTACCTACTAACCAAGCATTGAATTTTACATACAAATGTGTGTACATTTTTAATAAACTTTATGCCAAGAATACTCAAAAAGGTTATGGGTAGGTCATTTATAATGAAAACTGTTTTAGAAATTAACTCGTAAGTAAATGAGCTGAATTTTGAGCAGTCAAGGGATTAGGATAATTTAGGTTATAGGGCTAAAATTATATTTGGTTTTGTTAAATTAAAGAAATTCCATATTAGTAAGAAAGTCTAGTTTCTGTAAATGCGGCTAAATAAACATTGTGTTTGTTTATTAATTAAATGTAGATTTTTAATTAGAATAAAGAGAATTTCTTTAGTTCTGCTCACCCTGAAAACGTAGGACATAAATACTTCCTTTAGTAAATATTTATATTGTTCCGTAACCTTTGCTTAGTTAAATAAATAACATAAAACTTGGCACCCCCGTGAAAGGGTGGACAAAATTTGATTTAAAACGTAAAGTGCAACATCGTAAATAAGATCATTTATGGCCCTATAACCATAGACTATGATACAAGATAAATAACCAAAAAACACTGTGAAAACGTATCTATGTTTCAGGTTGTAAAAATTCACGAGTGTTTTTGGTAGAGCATTATTTAAGAGGTATACGTTTGGGGTATTCTTCATACAAATATTTTAAATCTTCAATATTGTAATAGATTTTTTTAAGTTCAATGCTAGTCGGCCATTTTAATAGTAAGTGTACTTTATTACTGTTTCATTGATAAAAGATTTGAATAACTCATACTTCAAACTATGTGCTACTTACCTACTACCTTTTTGTTTTATTGTTGTGAAATCATCAAACGAGTCCTCCCACCGAGGACAGGGCGGAAAGGACTGTCAGACTCGTACCTGACTAAAATCCACGGTGTCCTTTAATAGCCCTTTACCTACGTTACCGGGTCACTGTAATTCATAAGTCCCGACACCCCGGCAGGCTTTGGCCCTGTAAAGGCTCCGTCATTATACTGACACTCTTTGAGGCGCACGTGGAACACAACGCGCCATCGACCCGGGCATGGTCCATGGCGAGTCGCCCAATACTTAATTGCTGTCCGCATGCCAATGTACTACTTAGTACCTACGATTATTTTGAAAATAAAGTCAATTCAAAAATATATTAAAAATACAGTAGGTACTTACTTATCTTAGACAATTGTCTCAGACGAATGACTGTTGTAGAAAAAAAAACGCAAAGTAATCAAATGAGAGTTTTTTTTCAAACCAACGAAAAATAAAAGTTGTGTGCATATGGAGAATACCGAAACACTTCAGCCGAAAGTGTAGGCTTTTTTGTTGAAATTATGACGGATGGGTCCCGGAGATTTCGCGGTTTCGGCTTTGCGTGCCGCAGCCAAGGGGATCCCTTGAGCTTTTCCCTATAAGACGCCACTTCCCCTAACCCTCGGACTAGAAGTTTCCCTTTCTTTCGAACCCGAGAATTGTTTAAACTTGTTTTGGTCTCGATGGCCGGTTCCCAAGTTTTGGTTCCGGATTTCTGCCACTTTATTATTGAATGCATTGTATTGAGAAGAATTTTGGCAATGAGAAAGAACTGGAAGGATATTTTTTAGTTGTGCAAATTATTTAGGTAGGTCATTATCATCAGCCTGTATTTGTCCACAACTGGACACAGGCCTATCCCAATGTACACCACTGAGTCCAGTTTTGAGCTTGTAGAAAACTGAATTACTGCTTACAAAATAGTTCTTAAAAATTTCAAGTTGAAATAGCAACGGACGGGCCACATCTCTCGTGGAATGATAACCGATGCGGGGAAGAAATGTTCACGAATAGCGATCACGAACTTTTTTTTTTTTTTACGTGGTAAAATCATCAAATGAGTCCTCCAACCCCGGGCAGGGCGGGAGGGACTGTCAGACTTGTACTGACTAAAATCCACGGTGTCCTTTGGTAGCCCTTTGTGTGCCGGAGTCGCGGTATACGTATGTCCCGCAACCCCGGCAGGACTGTGGCCCTCTATAGGGGGGCCCCGTCACTATGCTGACGCTCCTTGAGGCGCGCGTGGGACACAACGCGCCGTCGACCCGGGCATGGTCCTTGGTCGGGCAGCGAGTTGCCCTTTACTCGCCGCCCGCATGCCCGCGCCTACGGTGGCCGGAGATCGTCCCGCGACATCCGTCGCCGTGGGCGTCTACCACTGCGTCTCGGGCGGAGGGAGGACGATATAGGTGGACTACCACCTAACTCATTCTCACCTAACTCATGACTCATTCTCACGACATCGCGAGAGTCGCGGGCAACCCATGACGGAGATGCAAGTGGCGGATTGTTATTCAGCGTGTTAGTCTAAGGGGGCAACCTTTGTTCTAAAGTGGACGTCTTGAGTGCCTAACCAATCATAGAAAGCCCACCAAATGCTAGACTACGTATTATTAAATGCTATACTAGTGTTAGAAACATTACATTAATTTACCATACATATTCTCTATGATCAGCATCACTAACCCTCGAACTACTGACTGCAACAACACACAAATTCATAAGCAAACAATACATTCAAGCAAATATTTTGAGCAAATATTGATACGCTTGGGAAGCCCTCTCGCTTCGCTACAATAATCTTGAAGAAAAATAATGAGTGCATTCACACTTCCAATATTTCTACAGTCAACCATATCGATACAATTTAAATGAGGTACCGAGAAAAATGAATCGCGACTTTCTGAGAAAAATATCAATTTGAAAGCAAAGCAACATCGTTATTATATCGTATGAATTGACACTTATTTTCCATGAGACGAGACATCTTTTTAGATCACGATTAAAAGAAAACTTTCCATAGAATATCACGTTCCCATTGTCAGCAATTGTAAATCTCATGTGGAACAAGTGAACGGCTATGACAATATCAGCAAAACACGAAAGACAAATAGCGGCATGCCGAAATGAAATAATGCTAAATAAGCAATATGTAAAGTGTTGGAGAAGGAGTGCAGAATCAATAGGATGAACGGTTCAAGTGATGAGCTTTGAGCGGGGATGAAAGCCTATTACCATCTTGACAGACACTTATTTTTTTTTTTTACAGATTTTTCTGTTAAATGTATTGAAGGTTTGTCTAAATTTTTTGTCAAAAAATAACACGAATATTAAAATAAATAATTATTATTGAATTATTATATTTTATCTTTTCATGATAGTTAAAAATTTAATTCTTGTTATCATTTGAAGTAGTAGAGACTTTTAATAATAAAGTAAAAAAAACTTAGTGGCCTTAAAATATCATAACAATCTCTCGTTTAATAGTACTAGTTTTCACAAAACTTGAATTATCTATTTCCATACATAAATAATATCACTAAAGTCGTAAAACATTCCCCTCTTATTCAAGCAAGCCTAATGGATAAGTTTCTGAACTAGTTTCATCATAACTTTAAAACAACACGTCCAGCCACTAAAATGTTTAAGTGGGTTATAAAATATTTTTCAAACTGCAGTTTGCTGGAACATAAAAGATTCGCAACTGAAATGGGGTAGCATCACAATAAGGAAAAAGGATTTGAAAGAATTTTGAAAGAAATAGGCCTACCTTACTTCCGCCTTTTTTATTTATTTTCAAAATGGCACCACTTGAACGGAACTTGTTTAGGAGCTGACAGTGACATCAATATCAAAAACAAAAAAAAAAAGAATTTACTAAGCTTAAAAAATTTATGGCGGTAGGCCAAAAGATCAAAGTTTGATGTTTTCACAGTTCCGCTGTTCTGTTTTCGCTTGGATACAGACCCTAAAGGTTAGGTTAAGGGTAAAGGAGCAAACAGCTCCAGGGTAAGTAAATACGCTGACGAAGACACGGGTACACCGAGCTACCAAATCCGACGTTTTTATCTGTCAGTGGCAGCCGTGGGCAGAGTTTTAGTAGAGTCCTTTGATAGCGTTGACATAACCAAGTTTCCCTATCGCTAGTTTACTTTACCCTTTATACCATACCTTTATTTCGTAACGCCTACAAAAATTGCTAAACCGAGCGGGAAGGATTGTTTGCTATTCGTAAAGTTGTAGGCGCTTTTACTGAGTGGAACATGTTTTATGAATTTTTAATCGAGTCTGCTTAAGCGCGGGCAGTGTGTTGTATGCATGGTTTCTTTTCATGTTTGAATTGCTAAATACATGGTGTAATCAAGTGTGTGAAATGTGTTATTGATAGCCGAATTGATAACTAAATTAGGCATAACTTAACGTGTTTAGTTAACGTTATTGTGCTCATGATCATGAGTGAAGCATTGAAGTAAATTAAAGAATTCTATATAATCAATGTATTACTTATCAATTTTGTGTCCACAATTGATACATCATTGAGGGCCCAGTGTTAACGACCGACTTAAAAACTAGATTGTGGGTTCGAACCAGGTGCATTTTTTGTCTTCACGTAATTTCTCTTAAATGGTTTTTTTTTAATTCTCCTTTCTTTCCTCCTTGATTTCCTCTTAAATGATTTTTCCACGTTAAAAAAAAACCAGGTGCATTTTTACAACATTGTGAGTAAGCCGGTATGTCCTAGAACCATAAATCCAAAGACATATTGTGTTCTACCACCTACTTACCCCAACGTCTGGGTCTACGCGGCGATATGCAGCCCACTCCCTCTCATAAAGAGGAGGCCTATATCCGCCCTAGCAGTAGGAACATTATAGTCTAATTTTATTATTTTGCACACATTTATGAACTTTCACTCTAGGTAGCTCCCTGAGGAGTTTCCTCCGTGCCTCGGAAAGCACGTAAAGCCGTTGGTACCGGCTGTCAAAAATCTATTTGGAGTTTCTGCTCCAAAGTCTGAAAACCAGTCTTACCATAGGGTATCGTATTACCCAGTTACTGGGTTGTGAAAAATACTGATATTCAGCTGCATCCGGTTGACTGGAAGCCGATCCCAATATAGTTGGGAAAAAGAAGGCAGATGTCTGTAGTTAGCTTCGCATAATGTCTTCATGAAGGTCATAATTCTGTATTTTTTGTTTATATTTTTTTTTTTACGTTACCCTTACACTATGTTACCATATAAACCCAAAGATTGCCTAGTAGACAATGCCTTGTGACATTAAGACCGCCTATGAATATTTGCAGATGAAATTTAAATAAATAAACATCATCTGTTGCTACCAAATCATGATACCAACTTCAGCCACTGCCTCGATCCTAGCTCATGCAGTCAACTGAACTTATAGCCCATACAAAACACTCCAGCAAGCTATAAGGGGCCGTCAGTAGTACAGCTAGTATGCCGCGTCAGCATCCGCCGATTGAGAGGGCGTCGCGAGCCCCTCGGCGTTTAACGACCAATCGGATGAGGGTGACTTTACGTCTGTCAATGTAAGGTTAGAAATATTAGTAGACTAGCTTTTGTTAGCGGCATGGCCTGCGTGTAAGTTGACGGCACGTTTGGTTCAGTGTCTGAGCAATCGGTTGCTGCACAGCGTGTCCCGGGTTCGATCCCCGCACGGAACAAATGTTTGTATGATCTATAAAAAGTTGTTCCGGGTCTAGGTGTTTGTGTATGTGGGTTTCTGTGTTTGTAACTTAAAAAAAAAAAACAAAAACCATTAAGAGCCTGTTAATAAGAGTTGGTGTTCTTGTTTATGATATCAGCCGTAGTGAGAAAACAACCTTTCAGAGACAATAAGCAGCGTAAAACTAATTTACAAACATCTGGCATAGTCTGGTTTTGGCCGACGCATTAGCTTTTGCAGGTCTTCATGCTAATTTACAATTTTTTACAATTAGGTAATTATCGCATTGGAACTGAAACGAATCACCACTTTTTCATTGTACTTGCACTATTATGCTCTTTCTAATTAGCCTAAAATGTATTTATCAGTTTGTATGTTCATTATTAACAAACCCATAACATAAAATATTTCAAAACCACGAGTACAACTATTTCCCAACTTCACACCTCATTTTGTAAAACTTCATCAAATATTTTACACCGCCAACTGTTCCAACTTTCGTGTAACAGTGACAACGATTTAACCGAAACTGTCCAGTTTAAAACTGGGGTGTCCCGATGTCCGAAAGAATTTTCATTAGCGTGTGTTAGGGTGACCACGGGGTACCCACGTCGTCCCGTGTCACTAAAAGTACCTAGAAACGTGAGCCTATGTCCGGATTCGTTATTGTCAATTTCCGACTGAAATTTTAGTATTTTTGAACTTTTGAATGTATCTGAATTAAACAAGGCTTTAAAACGGCTATTTAGAGATGGTACTCATTTTCTTGTACAAGCTTTTGCTAATTAAACTTGGGCCAAATCTTGTAACTTTTTTTTTTGCAATTGATTTGATTGAGATTCATTTTTGTGGAAGTCATAATCTAATTTTACAGTCATGATTGTTCTCTCTTCAAGACGGATATTAAACTTTGTATGCACGTTCAATTCTGACATAGACATTCATAATTATTTTGGGATTGCAACTGCAAAAGAGATGTCTAATGAAATAATTCACTTTTTTATTTTATAACCTATATTGTCCCACTGCTGGGCAAAGGTCTCCCCCATAATCTTCCAATCTTTCCTGTGTGCGGCTTTCTCCGGCCAATCTGTCATGAAAGTGTCTAGGACTCTAGGTCGTCACGCCAGCGTTTCCGAAGCTTTATTTAAATGAAGTATAAATAAATTAAGTGAATCAATATTTCCAGTACCACACAATAAATTACATCATCGCATTGCATAATTATCGTCGGTTATTATTTGCTGAAGTACCAGGAAAATAATACAAGATTGAAAATAATAACGTGATTTTTAATCCAAGATGCGCGGCACGGCGGTAGACAATACAATTTTATTATCTTTGAACTAGTATCTAACCTTCATAATAACGTGTACACGTAAACAATATCAATTTTTGCTACTCCTGGACAACACAAATGTATTTTAAGTTATGTGAAGTATTTATTTCTGTTCAAGTGATTTGTAATCTTTAGGAAATAATTTCATTCAAACCGTAACCGTAATCAAAATAATTATTATCTTGATGAAAATGAAACACGACAAATAAAATCATTGAATTACAATTAGTAGTCAAATGGCGAAATTAAATTAAACCCCCTGTCCACATGTGGCCTGGTAACATAAAAATGATTATACAAAGTGCCTTATCCATGTAAGGCACATTTGTTTTATTAAGGAGGTTGTACACTCGAAGGCAAGTGTGTCGTAATTCTTCGAACGACAGCAAGGAGGGGTGACCGCTGTCATTTCAATAGTCTTTATGTGCTGCGCCTAATTCCGGAGGAGATGGCCGCTTTTATGAACACATCTTGTAGTGATAGCTACTGCTTTATGAGTCTTGTGTTATATTGGTTTTGTTGTAGGAATTCCATCATTCTGTTTTATTGGTGAGAAAAAATCTTAACACAAAAGCCCCCTACACAATAATAACCAAATATTTATTTTTAATTCCACAACCAATTGATGCAGGTGAAACCAACACCATCTTGTTCTCAAAATATAATATGCAAGAAGAGGAATTATTTGATTGACACACTAGCTTAATCCCGCTGCATTGCTCCCTTACAGTTGGGTGAACATCACATGGGATCATCATGCCGGTGTACCAAATATACAAATCCATAGAGTAGTTTTCTTGTGAAAAAGTAGTAAACATCGATCAATTATTCGTAAAATACTTTGCATCTATATTGGAGAGTAAGATACAACCCAAACATACACTGAAATGAATTATTAATCAAACATTACCCGCGTCGTACCACAAAGAGTTAAACATTTGTTAAACACTTATCCAAAAATTGTAATTGCAAAATTACCCTTATATCAACTTCAAATGCCATTTTGCAGTTCACAGTTTTTTTTCAAGTGTTTAACAAATGTTTAGCTTTTTCTTAGTAAGATGTATATCAGCTATTGTATTTACAACCGGCCACAAATTAATAAAAACCGGCCAAGTGCGTGTCGGGCCACGCACAGTGTAGGGTTCCGTAATTGCCCATCAAAATACTTATGCGAACTAACTAAACTGATTCGCTGAATTTAATTTTAAAAAGAAGAATTTTCAAAATCGGTCCAGGAGTCTTTGAGAAATCGGGGAAAATACGAATTTAGAACCTCCTCCTTTTTTTGAAGTTAGTTAAAAATAGTTGACGATAAAAACCTACCTATCCCCAAAAAACATACCGTAAAAACATACCTATTAAAGCTGTACCTAAATATAAAGTTGACAAACTTACATTTGCAGTTGAATCCAATACATTTTGTTTAAGAAAATATGTGATCCAAGTACATTTTATAAGTTGGTCGACTATTACTCGTAAAGTTGTAAAGCCTACTTAGTCATGACAATTTTCTTTTAAACTTCGTTATATATACTACTATTGTGAATTTTTTCACACCCCCAAACATAACCGTTTAGATGGTAGAAGGGGGGGACACTCGAGTCGAGCAAAATTTAACACTTTAAAGCTTAATATTTCACAAACTAATTTTTTTATCAAAAAATTGTTAATGAAAACTATCAATATTTTTTAAAGATACCCCACACTAAGGGGTACGCAAGAAAAAAAAAATCCTCACTTTACGTGTAAGTACTGGAGGTACCCTAAAAAAAAATATTTTTCGAGATTTTATTTTACCACTTTTTCGGCACAACAAATCCGTATATTTACACCAAATTACAGCTCTGTAGTGCTGTGCGTCTCTGAGCTAAACTGCGGACAGACGGACGGACGGACGGACGGACGGACGGACGGACATGGCGAAACTATAAGGGTTCCTTGTTGACTACGGAACCCTAAAAATGAACTTTTATTTTGTAAATATTATATAAACTATTGTCCCTTTGTCTTGTGTTTTATTGGTACCTATACTCCCCATTCACAGTTCCCCAAATCAACAAAATACAATGCTCCTACCAACAATACCAAACGTAAGCAATACAGGTTGCAACAATGTTCAATTGTTCCATCGATAGGTTTGCTCACAGCAATGCAGACAAAAGGACATCAATTAATAAGTAAACCATAATCTTGAACCCAGGCAGATATGAGAGGCAACGCATATCCACTGGCCTTATTAGTGACTAACATTGACCTTATTGGCGAATCACACTGACCTTATTCGTGACTTTCACTGATCCTATTGTTATGACTTACACTGACCTTATTGGAGAATCACATTGACCTTATTGGCGAATCACACTGGCCTTATTTGTGACTTACACCGACCTTATGCGTGACTTTCACTGACCTTATTGGTGACTTACACCGACCATATTGGTGACTTACACTGATCTTATTTATGACTTACACTGACCTTATTGGCGAATCACATTGACCTTATTGGCGAATCACACTGGCCTTATTTGTGACTTACACCGACCTTATGCGTGACTTTCACTGACCTTATTGGTGACTTACACCGACCATATTGGTGACTTACACTGATCTTATTTATGACTTACACTGATTTTATTTATGACTTACACTGACCTTATTGGCGAATTACACTGACCTCATTGGTGACTTACACCGACCTTATTGGTGACTTACACCGACCATATTGGTGACTTACACTGATCTTATTTATGACTTACACTGACATTATTGGAGAATCACATTAACCGTATTGGTGTCACACACTGACCTTATTGGCGAATCACACTGACCTTATTTGTGACTTACTTTGATCTTATTTATGACTCACACTGACCTTATTGGCGAATTACATTGACCATAATATGGGTGACATACACTGACCTTATTTTTAGGTTCTTCAAAAAGGTCAGGTGCTTAATACCTATTACTAGCAACCGCTGTTTCGTGTTTCTATGACCAGATGTATATTTGTAGACGAGGCAAAAGGTGTATGTAAGATCGTATTATTTGGAATTTCTTACTGTGATTTACTATTACAAATTAACAGGTAAAACCAAATTAATTGGAAATCAACAACAAACTCGTTCAAAATTAATAAACCCTAATAAATACGCGACAAAGATAACTGAAGCGAAAATATAACATAAATTGTAACAAAAAGTTTTCATTACCCACGTGAAAATTAATTTAAAATTAATGAAACATTCTCATATAAACATGAAGGTTAATAAGAATGGAGTTTTAATTAATTTTCCAATCATAAGTTACATGGTTTTGAAGCAAGCACAAGCCCGTTGTTTGGTTAGCTAACAACAATATTTGTTGATGGTACATGTACCAAGTTATTCTATGGTAGCGCTACGGTCGCTTGTTTGAGCTACGAACAGCTACGAACGGCTACGAGCTACGAGTTTACTATGACAGAATAATTTAGTGCTTAAATTAAAATATTATTTATTTTTTGTTTTTTTCAAAAAGTGTTTGCTAACATTCACTTAAACATACGATTTTATAAATCAGTGCACACAATATCATCTGAGTAATTCACAGATTATTAATAAAATAGTACAAATAATGCAACATGAAATTATTACAATCCCCTTAATTATCATACTTTAAAATCTCTTTTTATTATTTTGTAAGCTACCGCGTGAAAATACATTTTTTTTTATTATTATAGATAGGTTCGCGTTTGACCACTATCTCGCCTGATGTTAAGCGAAGTTATGTTAAGTGCTAGTTATGAAGCTGATTGTCCTACTCCAAATGTCATTTGGAATCATTTCTGTACCCTTAGCACGATTTTTCACTCTTTTACTTTACTATGTCTTTCCAGTATTTACAGCATTTCTTGTATGAACAAATTGAACAGCGCCTCTGGCGTGCGAAGAAGGAACTAATTTTTTCCTTGAAAATTGTCAATTTGAAATTGTAAAGTTCCAGTTTACGTCTCAAATACTGAAAACTCGTGCTAAGGGTACTGTTCTTCTGTGGATTTTAGTCAGTACAAGTCTGACAGTCCCTTCCATCCAGTCCGGGGTGGAAGGACTCATTTGATGATTTTGCCACGTTAATAAAAAAAGGGTATGTTCCTCAAAAACATTTACTACAAGATCTATTACGCCATAAATATCACATTCTTTATACCCCCTAATAATAAATTGTTTCCTAAACTAAATGCAGTCAATTGTGGCCGGAGTTAGGATAACATAAAACAGTCAGAGATTAGAATCTTTATGTGGTTGTTGAAGCATTTCCCTTTGATATCGTCTGGGGAAGGGAAATATTACGAACGTCCAAAATGGCGTACGTATGTTGTCAATTTATATGTCTGGCTCGTAGATTACTGTAATCCATGGTGTGGCGCCAGTTTTTTGTAGATTTATTAGTGGTGTCCTTCTATTTATAGACGTGACATGCGTACTAAAATATGAATGTACCTATTTGATAATAATATCATCTGGACAAGCAACAGTAGCTGAACAATATAAAGTTTTGGCTATTTTAACCTACTTTAATAAAGAGGAAGGTTCTCAATCGGTCGGTTTTGTTTTATGTATGTACAGTGTAAACCGACTACTCTGAGGTTTCTTGTCCAGTTTGTGTTTAAGACCAGGAGGAAAATCACAGTATCAGAAAATTACAATTATGTTATCTGTAAAGTTCCGGGTAATTTACGGTGTCGTACGTGTGGTGCGATAAATATGTGATATCAATTATTAATGAGTTTCCTCAATTTATGGTTCACACATTTTCCTTAAATGATACTTGAAAATCAAATAAAAACATTATAAATTTATGCGTTTAAAACCGTTTACCTTCCGGATTAGGGAAATCTACTATATGAAAATAAGTCGGGTTTTCCTTCCTGACACTATAACTCCAGAACGCACGAACCGATTTCCACGGTTTTGCATTCGTTGGAAAGGTTTTAGGATCCGTGAGGTTTGTGGCGAATCAAAGTTCACCGGGTTTGCTAGTATTTATGATATATTTCTTATCCGGTTCACTAAAACCGCATTGTTGCCCCCTACTAAAAGGTCTACATTCACAGTCATAATTATAATATAAAAATAAGAGTTTATATTAGAAATGATTAATTTTTTAGCTATGTAAAAAACATTTTACTGAGTCACGCAACCCAAACAGCAATGTTATCAGTTCGATATCATAACATGGACTGATTTTCAGAATTTGTATGAATGACTAACATCTCCATGAGTTAATAATAATCAAAGAGAATTTGTAGGATACTGGATTATTCAACTCTTAAAACATTTAAATAGTTTAAAATAAATCTGTTTAGTAGTTAATTTTAGTTAGAGTATTGAAAAACAATGAACACGTATCTTTCGTTTTCTTACATCAGTGACTGTTGACCAACAATGACTGTTGACAAAGATAAAATGCTTCAAAAATTCGGGAGAAGAAGCTTATGACGTAATAACGTTTGTAAATTTTACTGACCGAGTGACGGTTTGTGATTTTTAAAATGTTACATTTTGGCCAATTTTGGTCTACTCAGCAGAAAAAAAAGGGCTCATATATGTTTTCATAATTTATCATCATCAGTATCGCCCACGATGAAGCGAATTCACCCAGATGGAACTCAAACTCCACAGAATACCGACAGAACACAGTAAAAACTCCTCCGGCCTGATAAGACCCACTACTGCCAATAGCATCGAATGGCCATCACCGCAGGTACGAGGTAATATTCCATTTATTTCAGGCATCAATGGCCCATATAAAATACAATACAAGTAAACAATAAACATAAAAAAAATATCACAAAAACACCGACACTTCATGTGCGCTATAAACTAGTGCCCACGAAGTCACAGAGCTCGACAATGCGTCGTCCTGTTCTACACGCCCCTCAAAATAATAGCTGTCAGCAATATATTTTGCCCTAGTTGAAAAGACTTATTTAAAAATTTAACCACGTAAGAAAGGAAGAGGATTCTAATAAGCAAGATTTATTAAAGTGGACAGTTATTTAACATTTACCGTGGTACCACAAAAACTTTTAAACGTCTGTTGAACACTCGTCTAAAAAAATGACAGATTATGTCGTTGAAATAAGGTCCGTTTTGCAGTCACACTTTTTTTAGACAAGTGTTCAACAGATGTTTAAATTGTTGTAGTAAGGCTGTTAAGGTTCCGAGTTTAAACAAGAGTTCCAGTAACTTCGTTAACGTACTTAGAAAGTAGACCTCCTGGGCCTTTGTGCCATCAGAACAGTCACAAATCATAAAAAAACATTTCCAGCCCATTAGAAACCGCCACCATTGTTTCGGAAACTATTCAATTAGTAATCAGCACAGCACCGTATTGACTTTACAATATGTACCAATGTACACGTATAATGAGGGAATGTTCAACATTAATTGGTTTGCAAATCCAATTAGGTTAGCTCCGATACGCATTAAGCACGTACTGATCATTATAGATCACTAATGATCGACGTCTGAGGTCCCACTACCATTCTAATTTTAATTTAATTGTTTGATTTAATTAATTTGTTTGGTTAATTTGATTTCTTTCTGGTTATTTGAGCAGTGGTGGCCCAGTGGTATCGGCCCCGACTTACGATTTGCAGGTCGTGGGTTCCAACCCAGGCAGGCGCATTATTTTGTGTAGTTTATTTCATCACAACTGCTCTCAAAATGGTGAAGGAACACATCGTAAAAGTTCGAAGACATGTGACATCCACCAACCCGCACTGGGCCCGCGTGGTGGATTATAGCCCACTCCCTCTCACAGAGAGGAGGCCTGTTTCCCAGCAGTAGGAACATTTAAAATATTATTTTGGCGAACACCTTGGTACGGCGCGTAGCTTGATGTTGTCGCGAGTTTGTATTCAATTTTGGTTTTGTATTTGCTTTGGTGGTGACACTCGCGTGTTCTGAGCGTTCTATATGCCTATTTCTTTGATCTGAGACTAACATAATTGAACTACTGCCTACACCATTTTACAAGTTGACATAGGCTACCAGAAATCTCATACAAATTCTAACTAATATCTATGATATACACATACATTATGCGTAATTAGGTTTGCTAATTTCTTTGTTACCTTTTCAAATTCAAACCACTGATAAGTACGGATATAGGATACTTTTTATCATGAAAAAGGTCCGCTTCCAAGAAAAATAATAATATCCTTCAAATGATAACAGATGGCGCTACATGTTCGATTCCTCTCAAATTCAAACGCGAGGCAAAGCCACAAGTATAGTACCTACTTACTTAAATGGTGTAATAAAACAAACAGTCATTTCTGGTTCCTAGAAAATACGTGATTCATTTAATAATCTCGCATTCGCAGTTCTATAAACTTTACCTCGGACCAATATCACTTAGAAAACCACTTCTCTCCATAATTCAAGTAGAATTCAATAAACCGTTTCAAATTGAAGCATTATTAATAGCAGATCGATGCACTAATACGTTTGCTTTGTCCGATACGCACTCACGTCAAATGGCGAGTAATCAACTCTGAATAGTGCCTTACACTAATGACTTGGGCTGAAAGCCCTGATCCTGGGCCATTGTCACTGTGGGTAGTTATCGTGTGAGTAGGCTCTTATAGTTATGCAGATGTCCTGTTTGAATGGACCAGTTAAGAGGCTATTTGCTTGAAAGGATGGGATTGTTACTGGTCAAAAAACTTAGGTCGAACAAAGTTCTGCTTAAGAAATGAAATAATTTATTTTGTAAACATAAGTAAGAAAAGTATTTTTTTTAATTAATGATTAGTTTCGCATATTTGCTTTGGGATATCTCAGTGGTAGAGACTGTCAAATCGAAAGCAGCGCGCGTAGTGGCAGAAATTTGAAATAAGTCGGGACTGTCAAGAGTTACGTGTTTCATGTATAATATGCACCATAACCCTTTTTAGAACTTAAATTTTGACCAAATTTGAAAAACTAGAGGAGGTTCTTAGTTCAGCGGATTTTTTTTTACATAACATGTTCCCCGATTTCTTGATGACGTCTAGACTGATTTGAAAAATTCTTCTTGGGTTTGAAAGGGCATACTTTACAAAAGGTCCCATGATAATCAGGTCAGGATCTGATGACGGGATCTTGGAGTAAATCAACGGCGATTACTGCTATCACATATCATGAATTTTTTACGCAATCACGACAACAAAATTTTACATTCGTACCCTCTATAAAAAGGGTAAAAACAATTGTTGTTTCTTATTCCCTTGACTTTTTTGCCTCCCACTTTCAATAAGACCACTTCAAAAGTTATTTTAAGCTTTTTTGAAATTTTTTAGAAGACTTTAGATTTTTTTTCAAGTTTTTCATTTTTTAAAGCTTTGGTGAAAAAACAAAAAAAAAGCCCAGAATGTTTGTCGAAACATCTTTTTGCCACGCATTGACAGATCTTAAATCCCGAAATAATGTGTTCACTAGGTGACGCTGTCATCACATATACAACATAGGTACATTGAATGAACCAATCAGTGAATCTCAGAGCTAAATCAAAGTAATGTATTAATATCGTGGATGCAGAGCAAACTGTTCGCATGTTTGTACGTCTCAAGTGCCTATTTACTCGCTGTATTTGATTACAGAAAGCGCCCTTGCGATTTTCATGCTTGTCTTGACAATGTATTAATGAACAACGGTATTATACACTACAGACATATGTGTAGGTAAGATAACGTACAATAGGTACTCGTATATACAATTTGACACAACACTTTTGAATATTTGGGTGCTGCTGACCCGTGCACCAACTACGTGAAGCACGGGACCTAACAGTGAGAAGTTATGGACCGTGCTCCAACTGATGGTCGGTACAGGGTACAGTCAAGTAAATTCTAAGTATTATCAACGGAATTGAAAAATATCCTGTCACTAGTACTGAGACTCCGCTGTCAGTCTACTCATCATTAATCTTAGCACGAATTTTCACTCTTTTATTTTTCAGCGTCTTTCCAGTATTTACAGTGTTTTGTATGAAAAAATGGACCAGCGCCTCTGGTGTGCGAAGAAGGAACTAATTTTTTCCTTGAAAATTGACAATTTGAAATTGTCAAAGTTCCAGTTTACTTTACGTCTCAAATACTGAAAATTCATTCTAAGGTTACTGATAATTATACCTACCTACAGTTGAAATTTTCGTAGATGATTTGTATACATCTAAATGGTATAAATATTTAAGGGGGCTCTCATACAACAGACATGATATTTTTCCGTCTTTTTATAGATATACTCGCACTTGGCCGGTTTTTAAGATTTAAAATCGTAGGTATTACACGCATTTTAAAAATAGCTACGCTTTCTCACGTGCATGATAATTATGATAAATAAATTATTATTATTATTATAGGTATTTCCACTATCAAACCTTTGTGATTAGATTGCTGTAGCTACATGGAATTGAGTTTCCTTGTATGCGTGAAAAGTAAAGAATAAAATTAGCCTTTAATGCTGTTAACAAAATTTACAACATTATAGACAACCATGCCACAACCACACATAGCTCATAAAATCTGCAAGTTGAAGTGGTAATGGGCAGGCCAAATCGCTCATAGAACTGACCGAAAACGCAGCGTAGGCAGGCCTCCCACTAGGTGGACCAACAACATCGTGATGGTCGCGGGCGGCCGATGGATGCAAGTGGCGAATTGTCGTTCGGCGTAGCGGTCTAAGGGGGAGGCCTTTGTTCAACAGTGGACATCCTCCGGCTGATGATGATGATGATATTACGATATATACCAAATTTTGTGTTGTATGAGTTGATTGCAAGTTGAACAAGCCTCCATACAAGTTGCATGTAGGTAGTTTGAACTTGGACATTTAATTCCGAGTAACAGCCGACTCATGGAACTGATACTGATACTGATAGCCTGCATCATCCCACTGCTGGGCAAAGGATTGGAAGGAATGCAATTTGGAACTATGCAAGTAAAATCTAAATGTAATTTGCATACTTTCGAAAACATGTTTCTCATTCCAGGTATTTGGATGCAAATGATAGACAATCATGTCTAATGGAGAGACGCCTTTAATAATGTTATTGTGCAAATTAAGATATGTTATCAACAATCATTTGATGACAAAATCAACACTCACCTCATTGAAATGAAGAGATTTTGATAAGTATAACATGACTCACTACATAATTTTCAAGTATCATGAATCATTCCATCAACAAAAGAAAATTGGCGTTATCTGTGACGTCAACAGATCATGAGCACAAGTCTGTTTGTGTGTTTAGTGTTATAAGCAACCTGCAGTAGTAAGAGTTCCCGTTTGTTCCTAAACATTTGTCCAAAAACATTTGTACGAGATTACTTTTTGCCAATTTTGCCATAACATCTTTCAATGAAACATCTTTCATCTTACAATGATCAACCACCGACACTCAACCACAAAATCTTTCAATGAAACATCTTTCATCTTACTACAATCAACGTGAAAATTTCCAATGGTTGACCATTGGAAATTTGGAAATTTAACTCGTCAGTGGTTGACCACTGACGAGTGTCAGTGGTTGACCAATGTAAATGACAATGCCAGATCCTGCCCCACCTTTCAGCCCTTATTACAGGAAATATAAACTAATGAAAAATATTAAATGAAAATAAGACCCCTGATTACATAATTGTTATTCTGCAAAGGATGCTTTTAAAAAGTTAGTGATAAAAGGATTTCGAAAACCCAAACACCGTTTCCTGTTTTCATCGCGGCCATGTGCGTTACGCATTAAGCATACCTACACGCAGAGAAAATGACAAATGACACCTTTTAATGTGTTATTGTTCGGATTTAAATATGCAATATTCAGTTTTAATAAAACATTATTTTCAATAAGTGTGTTAAACGAAAATAATGTTTTTTTATATAAATCACATTATGAATATACACTCTTAAAAATATTTCACATTTGAGCATGAATAATTAGGTACAACGAAACGTCATTGACGCGGAAATACCTAATCAAAACATAGCCCTATCATAAAATCTGGACTGAGCACTTCAATTTACGTAGTACCCAAAAATGAACCGTAATCGCCACCGTTTAGGTTTTCTTTGATTTGCTATAATTAGCATGACGAAAGAGAAGAGCAACTTGGATGGCGCTTGTCCCTTCCCTCCTATTCCCAGAAGTAGTATGGATAGAAATAGTAAAATATAACTCTTACCTGTTTTTTTTTTTAACGTGGCAAAATCATCGATTGAGTCCTCCAACCCCAGGCAGGGCGGGAGGGACTGTCAGACTTGTACTGACTAAAATCCACGGTGTCCTTCGGTAGCCCTTTGTGTGCCGGAGTCGCGGTATACGTATGTCCCGCAACCCCGGCAGGACTGTGGCCCTCTATAGGGGGGCCCCGTCACTATGCTGACGCTCCTTGAGGCGCGCGTGGGACATAACGCGCCGTCGACCCGGGCATGGTCCATGGTCGGGCAGCGAGTTGCCCTTTACTCGCCGCCCGCATGCCCGCGCCTACGGTGGCCGGAGATCGTCCCGCGACATCCGTCGCCGTGGGCGTCTACCACTGCGTCTCGGGCGGAGGGAGGACGGTATCCTCTCCCTCAAGCGGCCCGCCTCCTCCTTCGCAAGCATGACTGCTTCGCAAAAGGAGGCGACCGCCTCCCACTCCGTCTCGCCCCGCAGCATGGCCGCAACCAATGCCGGGCGCGAGAGGTCTCCGCCTATCGCCGCAGTGAGGACACGGCGGTGCTCCGCCCAAGCTGGGCAGTCCTGCACCGTATGCTCCACCGTGACCTCCGGGCGATCCTCGCAGTGGAGACACCCGGGCAACTCTTACTTGTTAACTTTATTTACTTTTTCGGCTTTAAAATTGCTTTCAGGTTTATTTTTCAATATTCTTTTTTTATTTTTGATGTCGCCAATGTCCCTGATATTGATAGTATAGTGATAGACAGATCGATGCGCCGCGTAATGATAAATAATAATCGATGATACCATCTCGCATGACGAGAACCTTCTGAACTGAAAGCTGAGAAATATAAATAAATGAAATATCTCAACTTAGCACGCGCGGTTGTCGGAGTGGGAATGTGAGCTCGGCTATCATTGTGCCGATTTATCGTTACAGCCAATGGCCTGATGGCAAAGGGCCTCGACGAATACCTTTCAAGCCTCTCCCTAGGTAGTTGGATCAAGGGCCTGATTTTGGAGGCAGTGTTCCTAAATACGGCCCGCATTGTGTGTTTCTGTAGCCCTAACCACCGGTAGTTTGGACCCCGCTCCCACACCGGCGGACTACTGTTTTTACGTTTATAAATGCTTTTTTTAAGAAATATTTAAAAACGTAATAACATTTATTTTGGTTACTTTGGTTCGTCTACAAATCTCCTCATTTCTGAGGCATGAGTGCGCAGTCCATTTTGTTTATTGTTTGTGTATTTTATCCTTGTGTCAAAATGTCACAACTGGCATTATGGCAAAGTCATTTGATTTTTGGGTGGCTATTGTGTTTGTTTATTACAAATTATAAATGTGTTTGAATTATCTTACAGCTTCCACCAACATCTGTAATCCGTCAAGATTGTTAGTATTGTATTGTGTGTGCTTTGTGGCTAGATCAGCATTGTGAAAATAGGGACGTGACGTTAACGTATGCTCGACATAGGTATCTAACCTAAATGTGATATTTTATCCAATTAAACAGAAACGGCAGGATTATAGACTTATAAAACATGATTTTACTTATAACTGATAAAGCACAAATAAAATGTTAGATTTGGTATAGTTGGAAGCCAAATTTTATTTGGTGGGTCATAGCTCTAAGGAGCAATCGGCATTGTCTTTTTCACGTTGAAGGAAAAATACGTAACCTCTGGAAAAAAATATTATGTGCATCTGTAATCTATATCACCTAATTTCATCACATACCAAATTTCATGTGCAAGAAATTTTTCTGAAGGCTCCTTACAACAAAAATGGGGTACATATTTGAATATCGAAAATTAAAATATCTACGCTTAAAATATCGATGTTCAGAATATCGAAAATTAAAATATCGATTGTAACAAAATATCGAAAAATGTTACATCTACGCTTAAAACGTCGAAGATTAAAATGTCGACTGATTTAAATGTCGAATGATTCAAAATATCGAAAGACGTTATGTCGAAATTCAAAATATCAACGTTTAATACATCGCAGTTCATAATATCTAATTTCATAATATCTACGTTAAAAATACCTACTAGTTGAAATATCCACCTACCAAAGTAAGTCGACGGAGCCCCGCTTCGCGGGGCTCCTATTTCTGTTTGCAAGGTTTAAAGTAACCTAACATGAAGAGGATGGCGGGGTCTTTCAGACCCCGCCACCCTCTTCGAACCTAACCTGTCCGAGTCGGGGTGCCCCAAGTCCCGAGCTCGCTTCGCTCGCTCTTGCGTCCTTATTCAAATTACTGATTACTACCCAACAAGGTAGCTGGACGGACTTCGGATGCAAGAGCGAGCGAAGCGAGCTCGGAACTTGGGGCACCCCGACTCGGACAGTTTAGGTTAGAAGAGGATGGCGGGGTCTTTCAGACCCCGCCATCCTCTTCGTGTTAGGTTACTTTAAACCTTGCAAACAGAAATGATGATGATGATGCCATCTAGCCGATTTCGGCCACAGCGACTGCAATCGATGGCTTTTAGAGTGGTTGAGAGCTTTGATGTGCCCTTTCATGTGCTCTCCAATGACTCGCATATCCAACTTTTGCCATAAAACTCCGAGCACAAAGTGGACATGTAAGAACACCATTGATGACATTGTAATTTATATTTGCAGGTGGTCTAGCTTTTATGTCATCACGCTTCTTGTCCAATTGTAACCTTCTTGTCTCTTCAAAGGTGTAAACCTGCTCCTGTACGTAGTGTCTCCACTCGGGCCGATATTGTGCCTGGTTCTCCCATGTAGAAGGGTCAATTTTGCACTTCTTAAAGTGTCTTTTAAGAACATCCTTGAAACGCAGCAACTGACCACCGTGTTTCCGTTTCCCTTCTTGGAGTTCCGAATAGAAGATACGCTTCGCAAGTCTGTCATCGTGCATTCTATGTACATGCCCACACCACCTTAACTGACGCCTCATTAAGTAAGCCTCTATGCCCAGGACGTTAGCTCGCCTTAAAACAATCGTATTTCTAATACGATCCGACCAGTTGATGTTCATGATGCTTCGAAGGCATTTTAGGTGAAATTTATCCAACGTCCTTATATGTTTACGATAGAGGCACCACGTTTCTGACGAGTACAACAGATTTGGAAGAACTATTGCCATGTACACCGAAATCTTAGTGCTTAATTTGAGATCATGCGAACGAAAAACTTTGGGTTGCAATTTACCAAAAGCAGATGCTGCAGCACAAATTCTTTGATTTACCTCAGCGTCAAGATCCCCTTTGTATGTCACTATGCTGCCCAAATACTTGAAACATTGCACCTGCTTCAGCTTGCTGCTACCGATGAATATGTCAGGAATCAATATCTGGTCGTTTATGTCCATGGCCATAACTTCAGTTTTTTTAATATTAATGGAAAGACCAAACTTGCAACAAACGTCATTGAGACCACCTATCAGCGCCTGTAAACCCTCGCAGGTGTCCGCCACGAAGCACAGGTCATCAGCATACATGATTTCTGTTACTGTAGTAATAGAGACTCGAGTTCGGGCTTTCAATCTGGCAAGGTTAAATAAACCGCCATCAGTTCGGAAACGAATCCGAATGCCCTCTGAGATAAGTTTCAAGGTTTCCCGAATGACGACCGCAAAGTAGAGAGCAAACAGTGTAGGCGCAAGTACACAACCTTGCTTCACGCCACAGGTTACCCTAAAAAAATCTGATTGTTCGTCTTTTACTGCGACGCAACAGGCCATGTCATCATGAAGGAGTCGTATCAGCCGTACAAACTTCTCAGAGCATCCCAGCTTTAATAACAGAGTCCATAAAGCTTCTCGGGGAACACTGTCAAATGCCTTTTCAAGATCAACGAAACATAAATATAAAGGTCGACCTTGTTCTTTACTTTTCTCTTGAAGCTGACGAATAGAGAATATGGCTTCACAGGTTCCTCTTTCAGGACGAAAGCCAAATTGGGTTTCCGGAAGTATTGCCTCTGATACTGGAATGAGGCGGTTCAGAAGAATCCTCGCAAATACTTTTCCAGGTGTAGAGAGCAGTGAGATACCACGATAAGAGTTGCAGTCTGATCGGTCACCTTTGTTCTTATACAGGGCGCTTATACGAGATAATTTAAAAGTATCTGGTACCTCCTCTTTATCCCACATGGTCACGAACAGGTCTCTCAGGACTTCATAAAGTCTCTCACCACCGTACTTAAGTAATTCCCCTGGAACATTATCGATACCAACCGCCTTCTTATTATGTTGCTGAACTGTAGCATCTCTGACTTCTTTCAAAGTTGGCGGTTCGTCTAGACCGGTAGTTGTAGGTAACGCGGGCAAGGATGCAATATATGCCAAATCTGCTGAACGATCTAAATTGAGAAGTTCATTGAAATGTTCGGCCCAGCGCGCAAGCACTTCATCCTTAGAGGATAAACTCTCAGAACCATCACGAGATTTAATAGGCACATTAACACAATGGCTCGAACCAATTAATTTACGCACCTCCTCATAAAACGCACCAAGTTGCTTAGTGTCAGATAGCCACTGGATATATTTGGCTTTTTCTAGCCACCACTTGTCTTTAATACCTCTGGTTAACTTTCGTAATTCAGAACTTCTCTGCTTGATAGCGTTTGCGGTTTGTCTGTTTGTTCTATTGTTATCTTGTTGCTTAAGTAGATTTCGGTGCCTTGTCAATGCTTCTGTTATAAGCTCGCTATTCTCATCAAACCAATCCTCATTAACGCGTACTTTAGTGCCCAACATCTGAAAGCCAGTATCCAGAAGCCGAGAAGAGAAGTCTTGCCATTGGGCCTCAAGATCATCATTGGACACAGTAAATGTATTAAATTCAGAATTGATAGCAAGGGCGTACTCCTTTCTCACGTTGAAATTCTGAAGTTTTCCTACATTAAGGCGCGCAGCCCTTACTAGAGATGATCTGCGAGGAGGATGGAGACGAAGCTTAAGCTTTGTAATAACAAGCCTATGATCTGACCAACAATTTGCACCTCGCATTACACGTGTAATTTTAATTTGGGGTATGTCTCTTTGGCGAACAAGCGCGTAGTCAATTAGGTGCCAATGTTTGGAACGAGGGTGCATCCACGTGGCCTTATGTTTCATCGGCAGTCTGAATAGTGTGTTAGTGATGGATAAACTGAACTGGGCACAAAGGCTGTAATGATTGCCCGTTACTATTCATGTTACCGATTCCGTGCCTACCCAGCACACTGGGCCATGCTTCGTGGTTACGCCCAACTCTTGCATTAAAATCACCCAAGATTAATATTTGCTCCCTAGGGGAGACACTAGTTAGAGCCTGAGCCAATTCTTCATAAAATCTATCCTTAACCTCGTCTGAATTTGTCATGGTAGGTGCGTATACACTTATCACATTCAAGTAATTATCATTATCTAGATGAAGGCGTAACGATATCATACGATCTGATTTGTACGTTGGGTATTCGCCCAATTTTTTGGCAATGGATGTCTTAATTGCAAAACCCACCCCTGAACGCCTGGGTTCAGACATAGCAGTCCCCTTCCAAAAGAAAGTGTATCCACCGCCACACTCTTCCCGTTCACCTTCGTCAGCAAGATGGGTTTCGCTGATTGCAGCTATGTCTACATTGTATCGAGCAAGCTCACGTGCTACAATTGCTGTCTTACGTTCAGGGCATTGATTAGTGTCTCGATCCAGAAGAGTGCGCACATTCCACGCACCAAATGTCATAGTTGATGATTTCATATACTTTTTATTGCGTCGACCACAAAGAAAGGGTTGCACAGGCAGCTGTGGTTACTACCTCCCAGATAAAGTGGGCGAACAATTTTTGGGACACCTTTTCTAGCCCCCTCCCCGGCTGAGCGGGGGAAGCAGTGCCTCCCTAAATAGGGCTGCTTCGTCACTCAACGTGCTGCCCAATCCGTGCTGTCACCCAAATTGCAGCACGAAAACGACCACTCTCCTTGAGCCGCCTATGTGCAGACATCAGACAAAGCTCAGCTTGCAATACAGCCGAACCTCTCTACCTTTGTCCATCGCCATAGGACTTAAATCGGAAGCCATTATTTGGAAGCAGTCAGGTGCGCAGGATATATTAAAGTGCATAAGTGTGCGCGCAGACACAGATGCACTCTCTCGTCCATACCCTCCTTGATCCAGTGGAACGGGAACCGCTACAACTGGAGAAAGGCTAGATGCAGTGAAGTGGCCGGTCAATAACTAGTGCAAACAGAAATAGGAGCCCCGCGAAGCGGGGCTCCGTCAACTTACCATGTTAGGTTCGATATTTCGGACATTCGATAATCTGTATTTCGATATTTAGATCTTTCGATGTAACTTTTGTAGATATTTAGATTTTAGATATATTGGACGTAGATCATTTAATCGTTCGATATTTTAAACTTTCGATATTTTAATTTTCGATTTTATGGTCATTCGATATTTTCATTTTCGATATTTTGAACATCGACATTTTAAGCGTAGATATTTTAATCTTCGATATTCAAATATGTACCCCAAAAATGTCCTCCTTCATTGGAATATATCGATTATATCGAACGTTATAAAATAAGTTCAGCAACACAATTTTTCGGAAATATTTTCTAAAGACTTTTAGTCTTTAAGCTTGTACAGTTTCATTATAATTGAGTTTTTTTTTTTCTTAAAAAAGGTTTCGGAAAGTTTGTATGAAATGCCGTTCTGCGTACACGCACTAAGGACTATAAGCTACTGAAAGTGAAACGCCAGAACTTTAATAATGAGTCTCTATTATGTATCTGAGGGCATTCGAGAGCGCCGGCGCAGCGACTGCCGTAAAATGTGCTTCACACTGCCCATTCATGATGATAGCCGGGTTACTCATTTGCCACGTGTCTTCAGCACCTGCCCTCAATAAATTCTCATTAAATAACCCAGTTGCTAACTTCTGAGTGAAACAACCTTCTTTAGTTTGGTACTGGATAAGACTCTTGAGCCAATAGTTGCGGAAAAACTGAGCATGGCCTAATAGACCGCAAAAACCCACTGAAAATAAAAAACAAAAATATTTTATTAAAATATGAGGTTGTTAATTGCAGTGCATTATAGAAGCACAACTGAGGAGCTCGTGCCGATCTTCCGGGTTAAGCCTCGCTTGCCGAGGTTGGTCTGAGTATGGGTGACCAATTCTGTCATAGCGATTTTCCTACGCGCCTAGGAAAGCACGTAAAGCCGTCGGTCCCGGCTGTCATTTGTAGATCTTTGACAGTCGTTACTATGAGTCAAAAGCTCTAAAAGCCTAATAGTCATGGGGTATCGATAGATACCCCATGACTATTAGGTATTACCCAGTTACTGCAGGGTTGTGGAGGTCCGATAGGCAGTTGCTCCACGTAAAATACTGATATTCAGCTGCATCTGGTTCGACAAGAAGTCGACCCCAATATTATATAGTTGGGAAAGGGCTAGGCAGATCATAAACTGCATATACTTACTCTGTTCAAACATAATGTCAGGTAGTCCAAATCTATTTGAGGCAATATATTCCGCCTCATTGAAAGCCATCAAACAAAACGTATCAGTCTTAAATTTGTCCTTCTTTTTGGAGAATACGACACAGTCTCGAGCAAAACGGGCGATAACCATTAAAAAAGTCCTGAAAATAAAATTCATCATCATCATCATCAGCCTATGATGTTCCCACTGCTGGGACACAGGCCTCCTCTCTGTGAAAGGGGTCATAATCCACCACGCGGTCCCAGTGCAGGTTGGTAGATGTCACATGTCTTAGAATTTTTGGTTCTAGGACATGCTAGTTCCTCACGATGTTTTCCTTCATCGTTTTGAGAGCAGTGGTGTTGAAATAAATTACACAAAGTACCTAATGCGCTTGGCGGGGTTTGAACCCACGACCTACAACTCGTAGGTCGGGACCGATACCACTGGGCCACCACTGCTGAGAATAAAATTAGACGAATATGATTATACTTTTTAAAGGACTACGGTGAACTTGTCAACTTTTATTACTTGCCTATGCATCAGTCCATAGCCGTACTCACTGCCTTTATCCAGCGTCCATTTACAGTTCTCAGGGATGTCACAGTTGGGCTGATAGTATACTTGATTATGTATAGGATTCGAAGCCAGCTGTGCGATGCATTCATCTTTAAAAAAAATACAGTCTAAATGAGAAGTTCTCGTTTGGCCGCACATTTTAGGCTTTGAACACACATACGGCAACGATATAATACGATAACCGCACGATGGACGTGAAAATAAATACTTCAATTATTATGGACCACATTTTGACGTCATTATCTGTTGATAATGAATGATAACAATTGAGCAGCGTGGGTACTAACAGCATCGCAACTACGTCGCAACAAGAACACAACGACAATGCAACGTCATCGTTTCGTTGAAACAATAATGCAACCTCAAACAATACTGCAAATTTGCAGTCGGCCACATCACAGACACAACCTTGCGTAGACATACTGATACTGATACTACTAGCCTACATCATCCCACTGCTGGGCAAAGGCCCTCAGTGTAGTATCTTGCGTAGACATAGCAACTGCAAAAGTTGCAGTGACGCTATTCACGGGTAACGTCACCTAGACCGTATTTTGTGGCACCAAATCGTTTCGGTTGTCATTCGTGTGAATGAATGCTTACCTGAAGCTGTGGGAGTAGGTACATATCTATTTACATCAAATACATAAGTGTAATAGCTGTCCCATGAACCATACATTTCATCCAATGTTTGAGGACTGTAAATCTTTGTTTGTTGTAACAGATCTTTATTAAATGCATCTGGTTTTCTTGGGAACTTGGTTTTGTTATAAAATAGTTGAGTCCCTGAAATTAATAGGTGCTACTATTAATATCATGGTAGTCGAATTAAAGAAGTTATTGAATCTATACATTAGGTAGTAGGTTAAGCAAAAAAACATTATGCAAAAACATCTTTAAAATTAAGTGAACTTGAATGAAACAAATGCACAATTAATTTCAAGCGATCTGTGTTACTTACGCAATATGTCAATAACTAGACCCAAGATATTACTAAAAATAGTTTATTCCGCATTCAACCCCTAAGATTTTCTATCTACCCTTTTCCTCGTTCGACCCTTAAACTTTTCCACATTCAACCCCTGAGGGTTGAATGTGGAACTCAGTACATTGGTAATCTTTTCTAAAAGTACTAAAAAATAATAATAAAAAAACCGGCCAAGTGCGTGTCGGGCCACGCACAGTGTAGGGTTTCGTAGTTGCCCATCAAAATACTTATGCGAACTAACTAAACTGATTCGCTGAATTTAATTTTAAAAAGAAGAATTTTCAAAATCGGTCCAGGAGTCTTTGAGAAATCGGGGAAAATACATAAGAAAAAAGATTACAACGAATTTAGAACCTCCTCCTTTTTTTAATTTAGTTAAAAATAGCTGACGATAAAAACCTACCTATCCCCAAAAAACATACCTATAAAAGCTGTAAAAATAAAGTTGACAAACTTACATTTGCAGTTGTCTCCGATACATTTTGTTTAAGAAAATATGATATCAAGTACATTTTATAAGTTGGTCGACTATTACTCGTAAAGTTGTAAAGCCTACTTAGTCATGATAATTTTCTTTTAAACTTCGTTATATATACTACTATTGTGAATTTTTTCACACCCCTAAACATAACCGTTTAGCTGGTAGAGGGGGGGGACACTCGAATCGAGCAAAATTTAGCACTTTAAAGATTAATATTTCACAAACGAATTTTTTTATCAAAAAATTGTTAATGGAAACTATCATTATTTTTTAAAGGCCTATTTAATGATACCCCACAGTAAGGGGTACGCGAGAAAAAAAAAAGGTTGCACTCCAGGAGTGCCGGTAGAAGTGAAAACTTTTTTGTTACTATGTTTTATTTTTAATTTGAATGACGTCTTACTCATTTTCGATCAGGGTCACGTGACCCTGACGCGAGTTTTGGTCACGTGACCCTGACGCGAGTTTTAAATTTTTTACCCATTACAGAAAAAGTGTACAACGCCGCTAAAGAAGTTTTCACTTCAAAAAATCCTCACTTTACGTGTAAGTACTGGAGGTACCCTAAAAAAAAATATTTTACGAGATTTTATTTTACCACTTTTTCGGCACAACAAATCCGTATATTTACACCAAATTACAGCTCTCTAGTACTGTGCGTCTCTGAGCTAAACTGCGGACAGACGGACGGACGGACGGACGGACGGACGGACGGACGGACGGACGGACGGACATGGCGAAACTATAAGGGTTCCTTGTTGACTACGGAACCCTAAAAAGAAACAAATGAAAGATACTGACATTTTATATCCTCCGCCATTGATTTCTCAATATCATGATTCTTAACCATTTTTTGGAAATGGTCACCCAACAAACGTGTCTTTATGAGTAGTTTCTCTAATCGGAAGCTTAAGGATTTAGGGATACCCGCACGTTTTTCTTGCGAAAGCTCCTTTAAGTTCACTGCAATAAAGAAGGTTTTTAGTTTTCTCTTGATCTCAATCTAGCCTTGATGAAATAGCCTTAAATGAGGCAAAATAAGGAACTGGTGGCCTACCGTGAACTCTTAAAGCATGAGTCTTTAGGTTGTGGGAAAGAGATGCCGCTAGACGACTTGTATAGCTCTGTCTTTTTCCCACAGCTTAAACTGAATCGCGTTAAAGCCTTTATCAAAGTGACAGGCGAAACGAATGCGTTCCGAAGCGTTTTTGTTTGAAATGTATGTAATTGTTTGCAGCCAGTCACATAGACTATCGGATCGCTTTCGCTTTTCTATGTGACTGGCTTCAAACAATTCCATACATTACAAACAAAAACGCCTCGCTTCGCGTTCGCCACGTCTGTCTGTTTGACAATACCTTAAGTGATCGTGGTAAGGCCTCTGGAGATCTAATCTCTAAGCACGAAAACCCGTGGTTTCGGCCTCCGTGACAAACAAAATCAAAATCAAAGCATTTATTTCAAGTAGGTCAGTTACAGGCACTTTTGAATTGTCATAGACAATCAAAGGAATATTATTAAACACTACAAAAGTTATGGTGCTACAGTCCCAGTTACAAGACATAAAAACTGTGAAAGTACCGTAGATAACGGGATACTATACTTGGAACGGGCGTTCCAAGAAGTAGATCTCTATGGAGAAGAACGTGCAAGAAATTCCATGGACACTCTTTTGTTACATCATTCATTTGAGGTGGTACACTATGTGAGAACGATGTAGCAAGTTTTTGATTAAAAGTGTCCAGAGTAACAATTAAAACCAAAACAATTCAAAAACAATCTTAAGGCGCTCCCTCACCGGGAGCATTCGTGTGTATGTAACATTATAGATTCGACTTTGAGCATAAAGCGCCATTTAGACGGAGCAAGAACTCGTATGCGAGTTTCACTACATTGCGGCATTTGTTTCATTAACTGAATTTGTTTTACCTATAAATTCCGCAATGTAACGCAACTCGCGTTCGAGTTCTTGCATCGCCTAAATGAGGCTTTACTTTACATTCGCGTACATTTAATATAGATTTGATACAAAGGTGCGCATTGTGATACTCGATTGTCTTTCCTCATTGATGTAATGTTCGAATGTGTAACGTTACATTACGAGTACAGGTATTCACCTGTACTCGTAACCGGGCACCAAGCTTCTTTGACTAATTAAGAACATAAAAAAAGAATTTTCACAAATAAAGATAGCTCTACAGTTTTATAATCGATTTTTTTTTCATTAGGAACAGATCGATTTCATCCACAAAAGAACGAATTGATTCGTTTCATTATTCTAAAATTGGTTATTTCGTCTAGGGAATGGAAATATCTGTACCCTTACCACGAGTTTTCAGTATTTGAGACGTAAAGTAAACTGGAATTTTAACAATTTCAAATTGTCAATTTTCAAGGAAAAAAATAGTTCCTTCTTCGCACACCAGAGGCGCTGTTCCATTTTTTTTATACAAGAAACGCTGTAAATACTGTAAAGTAAAATAGTGAAAATTCATGCTAAGGGTACTGTTGGTACCCTTAACACGAGTTTTCACTATTTTACTTTACAGCGTCTTTGCAGTATTTCTTTTATGGATAATGGAACAGCGCCTCTGGTGTGCGAAGAAGGAACTAATTTTTTCCTTCAAAATTGACAATTTGAAATTGTCAAAGTTCCAGGATCAATAAATAAAATGGAAACTGAAAAAATAAGTTGTATGAAAAAAAAAACTGTGCATGTCAATTGGCTTGGCTACTTATAAATCCGTTAAACTCGTACACAAACTTAAAAGACTCATCACACTGTACTGATGTTTTTTTTTTTATATTTAAATAAACAATATCTGGTTGACCGTGCTTCGCTCGGTTTTTAAAATGTCTATATCTTGGGAACCGAGCATTTCTCGAACCTGGGCCCTTGATAAATTTGAGCCGAAAAACCCCTAATCTGTAACTTTCATGAAAATTCTTGGAACCGTTTCCGATATCCTGATTATATATAAAAATACAAGAGTTGCTCGTTTAAAGATATTAGATTTATGTAAATACTGAATTAACTAACCTAATAAAAATTAAAATAACTAACAAAGAAAATCAAAAAAATCATCCACATCGTTGTCAACGGGCTGTTAACGCGATCCAGTTTAGGATGTGGGAAAGAGACAGAGCTATATAAGTCGTCTAGCGCCATCTCTTTCCCACAGCCTAAAGACTCACGCTTTATGAGTTCATGGTGGGCCACCAGAAGTATAGACGCCAGCACAATCTGTCAGATTTCTTTAATAGAATTTCAACCTTATCACAAGAGTAGAAGGTTAATGTTTAATTGGTAAAATCTGACAGATTCGGGTAAGTTGAGGTCAACTTACCCGAATCTGTCAGATTTCTGGCGTCTGTATATATTGTACAATTTACGTGAAAGATAGGTACAGTTTAACACCCGAACTTACCATCTAGCAAAAACAATCCGAACTCCATGTTAGCATCCAAGTATACTCTAAACCTTACACAATAATTTACAATGTTTTCTAATGCTGTTAGATAATATTCAAAATCTGTTGTCTTAGGTAAGTCATCTTCAATCTGTTTTCGAAATAATTCATCATTTAAACCAATACCGTTCATAGTTGTTATGTAAAAAAATAGGAAAAATAAGCGTAGCAGTATCCAGGTTAATTTTAACGTTATCATTTTTGAACTTGTTATTTTACAACTGCGAAGATGTTTCAACGATTAAACTCGGTGGAAAACTGATTGTATTTTCATCTGTGCACAATCGATTCTTTTGTTTAAACTTCTTAGGCCCATTGTCCACGTAACCGCACGTCATACGCACGCTTTCATCAATTGACGATTGCAAGACGAATGCTTGCATCTTGAGAAATCACCATCTCAATGAAATAAGTGTCCGCGTCAGCCGCTCGTATTGCGTTCGTCATGCAATTTTACAACAAAAGACGTCCTTTCTCGATGTTAGTTGAAAGAAAACTGAGATCTTTTGTAGCGTGACTGACTATTGCATGTAGCATCGGGTACATAACAAATATGCAAAATACGCCTATCTTCATTTGTAGGTTACATGCATCCTATGAAAGATGACTGTGACGAGTAGGCCTTAGGCCGCTTTCACATTTGGGCGAGAGTCGCGCAACAGCAGCGCGGCAGAAGCACATTTCTTCACGTTTTATAATTATGAACAGCCGCGCATAAGCAGCGTCTGTCGCGCTACTGTCGCCCAAGTGTGAAAGCAGCGTTATTCTCTGCATAGTTACCAATAGATCCAGTAGCGCGTGCCCCTTTTTTAAAGTAATCCTTTAATTTAGTATACACTAAAGTTCAAATTCGTACAAATTCACACCATAGATTTGAAAAACAAACAAATAATATGCCCACCATTTATTTCTTGATGTGTAATTAATTACGACACGATTGGTGCAGTGGCTGAGCGATGACAGCAGCGCAGCGTGTCAGGGGTTCGATCCCTGTAAGGAACAATTTATTTGTATGATCCAATAGTAGTTGTTTCGGGTCTGGGTGTTTGTGTATGTGAGTTTCTATGTTTGTTAACGCATTAATTATAAGACGCTTCAGCTAGATACGTATGATTGTAGTAAAAAAAGACACATTTTAGGTTTTGGATTAAAGTTATTGTCAAACAGACAGGAGGCGTAGCCAACGCGAAGCGAGGCGTTTTTGTATACACACGTAAAATTAACCGTAAAAATTACTAGTCATACAAATATTTGCTCCGTGCGGGAATCGAACCCGCAACACAGTCAGACAGCAGTCCAATCGCTTAGCTTAGAACTATGTGGTTTTAGAGAACATAATTTATAGAGTATATATACATAAGCTTAGTACGCTGCCCGGTGATTCAATGTGAACAATCATGGGCTGCCTTGTTATAGCCGTCGACTTTAAAAAAAATCGCTCGCGCGTTTAATCGCGTCGCGTGTGTCTGTGCGAAGCTTTACAATAAGTATGAAATAATTCGTGCGAAGCCAATGCAGTTTTTTTGCCTTCTGATAAAGTCAACATTTTTTGGTTTCGCATAGTTTTTCTATCTGTGAGATATTGAAGGTCAACCGACAATTTTAACCATCGCTTTGGCTTCGCGCCAAATAAAACAACTCGTGTCTATTAGCGATGGTTGCATTTTTTTTTTATATCAGATTCAAGTAGCTATAAT
This sequence comes from Agrotis segetum, assembly GCA_036375495.1. Lineage (NCBI taxonomy): Eukaryota > Metazoa > Arthropoda > Insecta > Lepidoptera > Noctuidae > Agrotis > Agrotis segetum. The sequence goes on along the minus strand of JAQSVV010000090.1, from coordinate 162,047 downwards.
TTATTCCGTGGTATGATTACGAAATCGTTGGTTGTGATTAGTATTTTTATTGGATAAAAATATTATCAAGGGCTCAATTATTAACAGTTTTGCACTGAAGAGTACCCAAGGAACATCCTATAAAACAATGTTTTTTTTTTTAATTAATTTATAAATCGGTTTTTTACTTACATTGACTACTAAATACAATGTTTTGAGCCGATCTAAATTGTATATTTGGATCTTTTTTAAAGTTTAAAATAGTAGGCACATCTTCATACTATACTTTGAAACGAACAGCTGCGTCTTTCTTTCTGGACGACTTCTTAAAAATGAAGTCGAAGATCAAATTAAAAACCTTCAGTTTGATTTCCACAAAAATGAAAAAAGAACTGTGTTTTAGACGGATCTTCAAAGGGCGCTTCTGAAAGCATTCTGCGTTATAATAGTGTTCTCCATTATTTCATTGATGTTTGGTACTCAAAGACTTCAACACATACTTTGTATTACGTAAACAGCTGTTTTCCCAGAAAACAGATGTTATTGTTTGTTTTAGTTTGGAAGTTTACTGTAAAAATTCACCACTAGAATTTAATTTTATCGATCTACTACCAAGAATTACCTAAAAATACCTCAATATCGATCAAACAGGCAGGAACAATTCATTTTCGGTATTTTCTGTCATAACTAGATATGAGCGCCGCGCCGGCGCGCCGCCGCCGCCGTGATTTTCCCCGCGCCGCCGCCGCCGTCGACAGGCGTCGGCGCGCCGAACCCGAGCAGGCGGCGTTCAGTTTAATGTAACACACTGATCAAACCGAACGCACGATAATAAATGCTGGCAAAATGGCGGCACTAGACGTAGACGTTTATAAAACGATACTCTTTGACATTACAATTTCTGTGTTGTCCAAGTTATCAGCAAACAAATACAGTTTTTGTAGAACCTATTTTGGTCAGTTGGTTGTATTAGGGAAAAAAACGAACAGATGATGTAATATAAATAGTAATATAATATAATATATAGTAATATAAATAGGGAAAAAAACGAACAGATGATGTAATGTAATATTAGGGAAAAAAACGAACAGATGATGAGCACTCATCAAGGCTTCTTTTTTTTTAGCGCGGTAAAATCATCAAATGAGTCTTCCCACCCCGGGCAGGGTGGGAGGGACTCTCAGACTCATACTGACTTCCACGGTGTCCTTCAATAGCCCTTTATATCCCGGCAGGCTTTGGCCTTCTAGAGGGGTCCCCCGTCATCATACTGATGCTCTTTGAGACGCGCGTGGAACACAACGCGCCGACGACCCGGGCATGGTCCGTGGTCGGACAGCGAGTTGCCCTGTACTCGCCGCCCTCGCCTACGGTGGCCGAAGATCGTCTTGCGATGTCCGTTGCCGTGGGCGTCCACCACTGCGGCTGGGACGGAGAGGACGCTGTCTTCTCCCTCACGCAGCCCGCCTCCGCTTTCGCGAGCATGACTGCCTCGCAGATGCAGCATGGCCGCGACCAATGCCGGGGTGCGAGAGGTCTCCGCCTATCGCCGCCGTGAGGACACGTCGGTGCTCTGCCAAAGCGAGGTAGTTTTGCACCGTATGCTTTACAGTGTCTTCCGGGCGATCCTTGCAGCGGTGACACCCAGGCGTTTCCTCCTTCCTCATCAGACACAGGTTCCTCCCGAAATTTCCGTTTCCGGTGAGGACCTGCGTCTGCGGTAGGTCAGGACCCCGTGACGCCTATCCAGCCACTCCCCCAAGAGGGGTCTTACTGCCACTATTGCGGCGTGCCCGGACGTCGGTTCCGACAGTCGTCCCTCCGCGCCTCGACTTCTCGAGCCAAGGGGGTTACGACCCGGCGCTGCGCCACCAGGCGCCATTCTAAAGGCGCTGGAAGGTAGTCGCCTCCAGATCCCAGGGCAGCAATCGGGCAGATCCGGAGATTGCCCGATTCGCCGGCGATCATGCGGTATCCCCGAATCATACGGACAGTCATGACCCTCTGGCATACTCATCAAGGCTTACAGTAAAAATATAGCCACCTGCAGCATTTTTTAATGTTAATTTGGTTTTTTTTTTTAGTTTATCTTGCTAATTCAATTTGTCTCGTCAAAATTATAATAAATCTTTAATTATAAGTAAAACATTGTTCTATTTCTTCTCTTAAATTAATTAATTATAGTAGTTAAATAAAAGTCACGCCGCGCCGCCGACGCCGCCGCCGCCGGGTCCAAAAAGTCGGCGCGCCGCCGCCGACTGATTGACCATCGGCGCTCATATCTAGTCATAACACCAGTTGAAAATGCAGCGATGAAGCGCTTAATTTGCTGGATACCTCAAAAATACCGTTTGAAACTGTCGCTGTTCGATTTCAGAAATACTTTACGTCATTGAAATGCACACTTCCGTTTGTGTTTTGTTTTGTTATTCAGCTGTTTGTTTTCATTCACACTTAGGAAATCAAATAATATGCTAGATCAAAAACTATTTCACATATGGCATCTGCTGTATGTGGAATAGCTGTGGTGTTAATAATTTAGTTGTCATTTGGGTGCCCAATGTGGAATACCTCATCAAATTCGATAATTTTCAATTGATACAACATTTTTAAATAATGAAGGTATTTGTGTACTATGTTTCTTTTGTATACTTTAGTAGAACAGTTGAGATAATATACAATGATTTGTAATCGGGTGCATTCCTTGATATGGGACCACCCACATTATTTGGTATGGATAAGCTGTCAAACCGCCATTTTTATTCCTCAGATAAAAGTTAATATGACTATTGAAAAATCAGCCCTTAGAATCCTGAATCCTGCCGAATGTAGTCTCTACAGCCGACGCGACGTTTGCACCGACAATTTATATCTAAAACTGTTTCTATTCCATAGATAGAAACTGATAGCATGTGATCAGGTACTATCAAACCGAGGAAGACCGGCGGCAATGCAAATGGTGTCCTTTGACTGGCGAAACACACGGCAATTCGTCGTCGAACTGCTGAGCTGATAAAAGGAATGATGCTTTATTCAAAACGTTGCATTGTCTTGCGATATGCAAGTATTGCTTTCAATCACGACACGATGGTCCCAAATTCTTTGGGAACACGAAATAAGGAAGCCGTTTCTAATCCATCGTTTTATCTTTATTATTATAAACACATAACACAACCGCTGACTCGAGGAGTCTTTGTTTTCTAAATAAACACTTCACGGGGTGCTATGACAGGAAACCTCCACGGGCGCACGTGGACTGGAGTTCCCTCTCGGATACGTCCGAGGGGAAGACCAGTTTTTCGGGCCGGTGCACCCTGGGATGCGGGCAAAAACTCTTCCTTAGGCACTGTGTGCCTAAGTGGTCTCTTTGCCCGTATGCGAATAGCCTGTCGTGTGGATGCTCCAACGCGTGTCCCTCTGATCAGCAGAGGGCACAGCGGCGGAGCGGGCCAAGCCCGGGTCGGTGGCGCGTCGTGTTTCGCGCCAAATGCTTGCTGGGGTCGCGGGTTTTTTCTTAACCTAGGTTACCGTGGCCCCGAAACGTAAAGGGCATAGGAAGGAACACGGGTGGATTTTAGTCAGTAAGAGTCTGACAGTCCCTTCCGCCCCACCCAGAGCGGGAGGACTCATTTGATGATTTTACCACCTAAAAAAAAAAAAAAAAATTTACACTTCACAAAAAATTTGCGATCACTTTGAAATATCGAAATCTTTTTTGTTACGGTCGATTATATTTTTTTTTTAAATAGCCTAGTTTTTGTACCGCTGCTGGGAAAAGGCCTAACGTTTTTCCTTCCAAACCTCTCTATTTTAGGCTATTTCTGACCACGTCTGCCTCGCGAACATGATAAGAGGCCTTACCACAAGCTCTTAACGCGAACCTGTTTAGGCTGTGGGAAAGAGACAGAACTTTACAAGTCGTCTAGCGCCATCTCTTTCCCACAGGCTGAATGGATCGCGTTAAGAGCTCGAATTAAAGCCACCACCTCCGCCGCGGTCGACGTCGACGGCGATGTCCAGGCGTCCAGTGAGTGACGATCTTTGCCCACCTTTCCGGAGGCAAAAAGAAAAATAGTTTTTTTATTAATTTCAAACAGAATTTTTCTTGATGAAGTTCAGTAAAAAACACAGCTCACTAGTGATCACAAACTTCCTTTGCTATGTATATGCAACAGGTATAAACAGAGATTTCGAAGTATCCAATTTCCGATGAGAAACTCTATGCGGCACAAGACAAACTGACCTAACTTAATTTTTTTTATTTTATTTGTCTGGTTTATTCATTTGTGTTATCAGCAGAACTTGATTACAGTACTACTACTTACTATTTAGGTATTGTCCAGACAGGAAGCCTGCAAAATACGATAACAAATTCCAAAGCCATGCTATAATATAGTACATCTAATGTACCTATTGTTGTTTTGTTCAGGAAACACATGGACACGTCATTATGATAAACGAATTAATTTTGTGCCCGGATGAAAAATTATAATCGACTAAACTATGAATTTATGCCAGTTTAGCTCGAACATAATTATCCTGTTACATCATTCTTGTTACTCGTAGGTTAATTAAATTTAATCAAGGGATAAATGTAATTAATAATAATATCTCACAACTATCACACAACGCCATCTAGTCCCAAGCTAAGCAGAGCTTGTGTTATGGGTACTAGACAACTGATAAACATACTTATATATTTCTAAATACATACATATTATAGATAAATTACACCCAGACACAGAACAAAATGTGATCGTGCTCATCACACAAACATTTATCCTGGGTGGGAATCGAACCCACGACCTCCGGCATAGCAGTCAGGGTCACTAACCACTAGACCAACAGGCCAGCCAAATTTAAAATTAATTTACATAATTATGTGAATGACTAGAACGATTTCCCATCAGACTCTACAAATTTTTTTTTTAGTTTCCCGAGTGTTACGAGTCGAGCCGAAGGGACTGTCAGACTCGTACTCACTAAAATCCAATATTTTTCCTCAATATCCCTTTACTACAAACTTTATAGACCAAAGTCTACGTCTGTAGACTTTGGTCTATAAAGTTTGACCTGAAACAACTGTCTAGTTGTTCCAGACCTGAATGATTGTGAATTTTAGATTAAATATTTGCAAACACACCCGTAGCGCAAGCAACATACCTAGTTAAATAAAAAAGAATATTAGGATACTTACCTAGTTGCTATCAGTGGAACATATTTCTGCTTATCGATCATGGAATAACAAAGATCGATAATGGATTGATAACTTATCTTTAGATAAACCTAAATTATTTATTAGCAATTAAAAAAAAAACATTTAGCTTTACCGCTGACATTTTGTTCACATTATATAAACTTTAGGGGATTCCCATTGAAGTGAAACGAAATAAATATACTGTTTGTACAGACCATTTTACCAATTGACCATTAACATTCTACTATTGTGGTAAGATTGAAAATCTATTAAGCTATTTGTCAAACAGGCGAAGCGAATGCGATCCGAAGCGTTTTTATTTGTAATGTATGGAATTGTTTGAATCCAGTCAAAGCGAAAGCGATCCGATAGTCTTTGCGACTGGCTTCAAACAAAAACGCCTCGCTTCGCGTTCACCACGCCTGTCTTTTTGACAATAACTTTAAAAGAAAGACTGATTGAGGTAGGTTCATGTGCTAGTCTCTGTACAATCGGAATGAGAATTCATAATGTTATTCCCACCCCTATTTCCTCCTGATCTTGCCTTCACCACAGACTCAAACTGTTTTGAAGCTGAGAGAAGCTCCAAAACATTTTCAATACATTCCTGAAACACCATGTAGCATCTTACACAGATCTTAAGTCGGTTAGCGATAAAGTTTGTCCATTGAAGTGTACCAACTCGCTTGCAAGAGGACCAAGCAATTTAATTATTGCTGGTTCAAAGGGGAGTGTACTGTACAACGGCCGATGTACCAGCTATGGAAATGATTTTAGCAAGTTGAGCATCTCTGTACGTCTGTGTTCACAATGATGTTAGTTAGGTACACGGTATAGGGAACTTCCTTGGTATTAGCATTTAGATCTTCGCTCTGTGGGTGGTTTTGTGTCAGTCTGCATTGGATTTTCAAAAGAGAAATACTTACAATAGTGCAATTGACTTTCATGCGTTTGAACTGAGAATGGGATAGCCTTGACGCCATATCATTAAAAATAAATTGTGAACTGAAAACTAATTTTCACTTAGGTATACATTATAATTATAAATATTGAATCCAGGTATAAATCTGTAATTTATACATACTTCACACATTTCTCTGATTACTTAACACGAAATAAAAAAAAATACTGTCTTTACAACCGTGTCAGTTTAGTTACAGCCGAGTAGATAGTACGTTACTAACCACATGCCAGTACCTCTATCTTTAGAATAGAAACTGTTTTTATGCAAGGGTTGACATCCACGGGAATCGTTTTGTGAAGAGCAAAATTCAATTTTAAAATTCTTAACAGTCAATTTAACTAACTGTTTGAGAATGCCAGGTATTTTTATTAAAAATTGACAGGTCAGATACGTCAAAATTGACAGCGGCCAACCTGTTGTAAATTTTTGAGTAAAAACATGATTTCAACGGGTTGTTGTAAATTTACCACACAGTTAATTCGCCATGAGAAAAGAATATTGTGTGAATTAGCCAGTTGTTGTTTTGTTAATTTTAATAACTGTAAATTCGCCCCTTTTTTTTTTCGCTCAGATAGCAGAACAGTTTAAAATCCAGCACAAAACAACAGAAACTGAGGCCACAATTGGAATCTGAACAGAGAGTACTAGGCGAACAGGACCTTGAGATGTTTAAGTAAAAATTATGTGAAATTAACATAAATGTGGCAAATTTACAATAACATACGAGTATTGTAGCTGTGGCGAATTAACATTGAACTGTTTACAAAAAGGGGTGAATTAACTTTGTGGCAAATAAACAACAGCCCATTTCAATGAAACCGGCCCTTTGTCTTATCCCTTGTAGGCATGATGATTTGATATACTAATAATTTAACGTGAAACTGCATGTTATTTGCCAGATTTTTATGATTTGGCATGATACTTTAGGGTCGAGAAAATATTGAAGTATTGTAATCAAAAGCCTCAGATCAAAGAAATAGGCTTACATTCCATGCCATGCTAGAATTACATTCCATAATTCTTTGTTTTTGAGAACAACTTTTACGATGGTTAAAGACACAAGACGGCATATTTTGGCAAAAAACAACAACGACGCGCAGCTTGGTACGACGCGTAGCTTGGTACGACGCGTAGCTTGGTACTGTTGCGACTTTGTATTCGATTTTGATTTTGTATTAATTTTGGTGGACCCACTCGCGTGTTCTGAGCGCTCTATCTGCCTATTTCTTTGATCTGAGTCAAAAGCCATAATATTATAATTTTATGTTTCCACACCTACAAAAGATGGTCTGCAGTATTTGTCGGATTTATTTTTTTGTTGCCGCTTACATTATATCTAAAATACATCTTCTAAAATGAATGTCATTCAATGAATCTCTCTTATCAAATCTTGTCTTTTGAGTCTCTCGATGACTATTAGAAATGATGTTAGTCATTTCCGTAGGTTTTCTGATAAATAGTCCTTGATCTTGAACTTATCTCGTATCGGCCATTGCTCGTGACACCTCGATTGAAGATTTTGGAAACTGAGATAACTTTACTTGACGATAACCTCTAGATTAGGTACTGTTGTTTACAGCCAGTCATCTAAGTGATATTATGTGGGGATAATGAGAAGTTTTCTTTTTGGAGTTGAAAAAAAAAGTAGGTTCCAAGAACTCTATAGATGGCGTTGAACTGACGGCGTTACTCTAGGAAAAAGATGTATGCCTTCATTTTTGCACAAATCCACGAGGCACAGACTTCTCTTCTTTTTCTCTTGGCACATTTTCTTTCTGGCGTTGAAAACTCATAAATTAAAAAGACTGGTAAATTAATATTTTTTTCTTTTTCCTTGTTGTTATTTATTTTCAAAATGCGATATGTGTGATGTGATGTGACTGACAATGACATGACATGTACTTTTTGTTTTACGATCTTAAAATTACATCCAAGTGAAAAAAAAAACAAAAAAATGACGTGACGTTCCGTTCATTGCAGTAACATACCAAGTTCAGCGCCATCTACCCATTGACTATGGAAAACATAAAAAGAAAATCCCTCATTACATTAAATCCATGTTAGCACTTAGGTATACTGGCAACCCTACCCACCTCCATCGTTTACATAAACCGTCGCGCCGCTAGCGCCGCCCGGCGGCCGGACGGGGAGGCGCGTGACAGATATTTTTATGTGCGGAAGCACTCGGCTCAGTTTATTGCGGAACTACCCTCAATGCTGCCGTCTTCGTGACGTCACGTTCATAGAAAAACTTGGATATTTACGCACGAACGATTTTCGCGTTGAATTACCTAGGTGTTGTCCTTTTTTTTTGGTAGAATTTTTTATAGGCATTTTTACAAATGTTTATTTATTTCCTGATCTATTAAGGAGAAAAGTGCGGGAAATACAAGATTATTATTATTATAGATAGGTATTAAAATACAGCTGCCACAATGCCCACAATGTGGCATTGAAAGAAAACAACAAAATAGTTAAAACTAGTTCAAAAAAGTTTATTAAAAAAATAACAAAGTTGATTACATATTCATATTTTTTTTTAATTCAACATCTTTTTTAACCACTTTTTCTAGCGAACTAACAAGTTTTAATTTCTGAAAATTTGTATTGCTAGGTTTTGCTACTGAAGGATTAAAAATATCATAGCATTATAGACTTTATTTCTTTGAAATAAAGATCATAATACTTGGGTAGCAAGCCTTGCTAGACTATGGTCGAACATGATAATTTGAAGCAAGATATGTAGGTAAGGACTTACAGTATCTTATGCATAAGCGTAATCTCAAGTAACTTCAAGTTGGTATAGGTACGATTTTATTAAAAAACTTGTATAAAAATATAATCGCTAAAATAAATGGGGTTAGATATTGTATTGTTGATAAACTGTAGGTAGGTACTTGTTGGAGTTTCTTCTGTTATCTTTTTGATAACCTTGGAATTTGTGCGTCTTGTTGTTGGAAACACGTGCCAGCAAACTATAGAAATTTAAGTGCGCACAGCTTTAGCTTTATTTAAAAAGAAGTTTAGGTATGGAAGACAAACATGCTAACTTCAAAATTTAAGATTTTAAGTTAAAGGAAAGAATTATCTATCCCCACAATAGAATATCTTTCTTATTTTATATGGTTTATCAATCTATAAAAATATAAATTTCTCGATCCCGTTACATAAATCTGTAATTATCACGTTTGTCTCCGTTCTTGATATCAAAAAGTTACAAAATTGTGCATTACACGAAGAGTTTTAACATTATTTGCAGGCACATTACTTACTTAAACACAATTAAAAGATAAAATTACACGAAAACACTTACATTCGTTAAACATTATCGTTCCGTCTACCCCCATTCTACTGGATTTTTAAATATCCAGTTTAACAACAAAGGGGAGACGCGGTTGGATGGAACACTTTGAACTTTATTTTGTAAGTGCAAAATACAGTAAATACTTTGCTAAATATGACTTAATATTAAACATATAAAATAGAATATCTTTCGTGAACTATCGTTGGTAAGTTCCGAGGTAGGAGTTGCAGTTGGGGCAGTAATGGTCGGCATTCTGACATGAGTCTGTGCAGTAAGGAACGCAGACGCAGGGCCAGCAACTGTAACAAATAAAAATGGAATTTGAGGATATTGCACTTTTGAACTGGAAAATAATGTTTCCAAAAGAATAAATACTTTCTGAAAAATTGGTGACATGTACACTAATAATGTGGTTTATGATAGTTTATAACCTAAATAAACACGTAGTAAAATTCAAGATATTTAAAATGAATAAATTTACGTTAATTAGCTCATGCCACAGTGCACACAATACCAAACATAAATTTTGAGCAACGCCGCGAATAAAAGCTAGTAGTAGGTAGTTTAGTTTATGTACACGCTGCGTGGGAATTATAAGAGTTTATGGATGTATGAATATATTTTTTTACACGTGGCAACTATCTATCTGACAGTTCACAAGCGTATCCTTGACTCGCTAGTCGCGTCCCACTCCCACGCATTACCATCGAGTCAAATATAAATTCAATGCTAATAGAATTAGCTGCGATGGATGGGTAGGCCCAGATTTTTGTCCTAAAATAATCGCAATTGACGTCAGAAAGCAATATTTATAAATAAATTTAATAATCTTATTTAATCATTTATTATATAATTGTAAAAGTTCAGTTTTATAATATTGTGGTCATTAGTATTCCTATAGTTAATTTTGTTTTTAATTATGTACAGATTTATTTACATAACATAAAAATTATTTATGACTAAATAATAGGATATGTTACATGCCTATTTGAGCCCTAGATTCTAGTCACACTTTGCAAAGTACATTTAATTTTTCATGACTACTTCATTGACTTTTATAATACATTTTAAAAAACTGGCACTAAACATGTTTTATAACAATAGATATCTCTATTAAAATTATGTTATTTTGACACAATTGAAAAAATAGAAATCCGTTTCCTAACACCTATCCTAGGTGTATTACGAGTTATAACAGTTAGTTATAACTATACTTAAGTAATTATTGAGTATATTATGTATTTTCCTTGTACCTACTCATAGATCGTAACTACACTAAAAACTATAAGTAATATTATACTAATACACGACATACCTACAGAATTTAACAAAAACATTAGTTTAAATAACAACAGCTCACGACCTTGGTCAGTTCAGATAATTATGTTATCTATTTTAATGTTCTCTCTGTTGGAACTGTTTTAGGCAATCAGTAAACACAATAGTACCTACAACGGAAAAAATAGAATTATTTCTCACATGCTTAGAGTCTCTCAGTACAAGGAAGATTCATTTAAATAATAGCCAGATTGGTTATACCTAACATGATCTGCGGTGAGCTTTATTGCGTCATGCACTTTTGTTATTTAAATGTTATAAATAGAATAATAAAAACAGGACGAGTGATAATAAATGTGAGCACAGGCTGGACTGTCTCATCTAGTTCCACAATCTTGTATTGTGTGAATGCCGCGAATATTTAGAGGTTAAAACCTCCAAAATCCATATAGGGCTCTCCTGCTCACAACTCTACGTCTGCAACTAGGTCAAACGTGACCATCATCGTCAGGTAAAGAATTTGTTGGTATGAACTAATAATAGTCCATTATCCTCTAAGAAAGTTATAGCCTTTTTAGAGGATAATAATACAATATCTCGCTTCCATCAATAGGAGCTGAGCAACGCGTGAAGCCGCGGGAAACAGCTAGTAATTTCATAAAGAAACTAACTACAGAACTTCTGAAGTTTACGAAATCTAACAGGAAAACATAGCATTAATTGTACATGCTCAATTCTGTCTAGACTGTATTTAAGGCGAGGAATTCAAGCCAAGGTCAGCGAGCACTCGTTAATAAATAGACAAATTGAACTGATCCAATCTACTGTAAATTTTGACGTTTTGAGCTGTCAAATTTTAAAACTCTTAATATTCTCGTGTGGCGAATTTAAGGTTATCAAAATTAATAAATTGAAACTGTGGCGAATTCACACGTGCTTTTTTTATGGCGTTTGTGGCAAATTTACAACAACCCTCTCAAACCATATTATTCCAAAATTAAAAATACCATAATACCGAATAAACACTAAATAACCTAATTTTTATTTTCCATTTTTTGAAGTATTTCGCTTGAAGATAAATCCCCTAGATGGCGCTGTCTGATCAAAAATCGATTGTTATAACATTGTCGTCGTGTCAACGATCTGATATGGTAATGTTTATTGTAAGTCTATATACGAAGGTCAAATTGTAAACACAACACACTATAAACACAACTTTACTTGTTGCTATTAGAGTCACGAATGTTTTAAACTTGTTTCCAGGTATTCCAAATCTACTCAAACATTTAAAAAAAAAATCGATTGTTTGCTTTTTTTTAGTAGATTATATATAATTAGATCTGCGGAACTAATGACCCGATTCGAAAAATGTATAATTTTGTTAAGAAGCTACAGTCCTGAGTGAGTATAAATACGATATTCGCGCAATGGATAAGATGCGAGATACGGCTTTTTTCAATCGTACCCTTTCCAGTTGATTCTAAGAAATCACATAGCTGGATCTGTGATGTACTCTTTGACGAGACTTTGAGATCTTCCGATCATGTAAGTAGCGCAAACGGTGAACGTGAGTATGTCGCTGTGGCAAGGCTGTATTTCTATAGAATAGGACTGCACAGATCCGTAGATAAATACGGTATACTGTATAATATATACTGTATTACTGTTTAATTGATATTATCACCTAAACTCAATATAGACAATTGCCAATTTTGGCTCCACTATAAAACTAATATGGCTTGCTTTATACCAACAATCTGTATTAAGTGATGTAACTATTTTAAAATAGCCTCAATTTACACTATAACGTCAAAAGCCAGACTTCTGGCAATTGTAGGCTTGATCATGAATTATGGTTATTATTTGATTGATGAACTACTCAATTTATAGAATACTAGCAAACCCGGCGAACTCCGTTTCGCCACCAGTCTTTGCTATAAACCTCACGGATCCCGAGACCTTTCCAACGAATGCAAAACCGCGGAAATCGGTCCGTGCGTTCTGGAGTTATAGCGTCAGAAAGGAAAAGCCGACTTATTTTTTTATAAAGTAGATTATATACCTACCTACGAGTAGATTATTTTATTCTAATGTTGCATATGCTTTAGAATTTTGTTTTAGAAATTCAATACTTTAAAATTTTGTTATAGAGAACAATGACATGGCTGTTTGTGTGTGTTACTATAATGTTTGTAAATGCACTCGACACGACTCTGGAAAAAATCCTAGTGTAGTAAAGTCTGCCTGTGTTCAGGCATTATGTCTGATGTAGGTACCTTTTGTGTTGCATGAAATTTTAAATAAATAATAAACGTTCATAAAAACTATATATCGTTTTCAAGTCTATTCTATCTGTTTAAAGTTTTTACCTAAATTAAATATTGGATCTGAAAAATGTTCGTATTTGGCAATAAAAATTTCAAACCAGACAACATGTTATCAGATATACCTACGCATGTAACAAAAATAGCTAATAAACATGATACAGGGTGAAGTGATGAATGACGAACTAAATAACCTACACTAAAACATGACAATTTTCAACATGTGTTTGTATTTTCGATAGTATCATATTTCCGATAGATATTTTTTATAAAATACCATTTTATGGTGCTCACAAAAATGGTCTTTCAGATCCCAAGGCGACTGCCGATTACCTATCTTGTCACAGGCAATTAATACCTAATTACCAGCTAATAGCTTATCACGCTTTTTTATCTACTGACTTGAAGCTGAAGTCTATTAAGATACAAGCGAATCTACCACAGAATTGATATAGTAATGTACTTTAAACTATTATTGCCGATAAAAAGACATACAGTAATAAATTTCGTTGTTTATTTTATTACACTATTATGTACATTTTCAAACTTCCTAAAATTGCGTTTTGGTTTAATATTATTCCATCGAAGTTATATTTTGTTTTATCAAACCTTGCCTGGACAATTTATTACAAACACAACATCTTTTTTTATTACTCAAATCAGTCGTGTCATTTCCGAGTTTTGGCGAGAATGACGAATAACCGAATGCTGTACGTCACTCTCCTCAATTTTTATGTTTTTTTTTATGGAGAAGTTGCAACCTATTCGCAAATTGGCAGTCGGTTGCGTTTTGTTTTAACATAATATTCCATCGAAGTTATACTTTTATTACTCAAATCAGTCGTGTCATTGGCGAGTGTGACGAATAGCCAAATGCTGTTTGTCACTCTCGCCATTTTTTATTTTTTTTCGTTCAGAGAAGACGCAATCTATTCGCAAATTGGCGTAACATCGAACACTGAATTACTGGAATCGCAAGAATTTTATTAGTTTACTCAGCACAATGTGTGTTACCTAGCTTAATCGTCACGGTAAATATTCTTATCAAATTAATGTTTGGTTTGCGATAAGATGCAGGTATAGTGTCGGCAAAACAGTGTAATTCAACAAGATGACTACCGATGTAATTTAGAATTCTAGAACTTGTGAAATCTGAAGTAACAACTCTGCCTATTACCTTTCGAAGGTTGCTGGTGTGATAGCATAGATTTATGTTATGTTGATAATATTACACATTCACGTTTTAATTTCTGACTTCTAGTTGTGACCAATAAAATTATGTGTAACAACCTGTTGACTTGGGTTCACCCTTGTTTGGCAGAACAACTTTTCGTCGAAAATCAGTCCGGCTAATTTTGGTTACTATAAAGTCGTTTAGTCGAATTATTCATTTCACCGAATAATTTCTTTTTATATTTTTATTAAGCCTATTTATTTCTTTGAAATAATTACATTTGACCGAATTTTCATTTTCACTAATTTTATTTAAACTAATGTTTCACTAGACTAATCGGGCTCCGCCGAGCTACCTTGGTAATCAGCAATTTTACCAAGGATGCAAGAGCGAGCGAAGCGAGCTCGGAACCTGGGGCACCCCGACTCGGACAGGTTAGGTTCGAAGGGGATGGCGGGGTCTGAAAGACCCCGCCATCCCCTTCGTGTTAGGTTACTTTAAACCGTGCAAACGGAAACAGGAGCCCCGCGAAGCGGGGCTCCGTCGAGCTACCTTGGTAGGTAGTAATCGGCAATTTGACTAAGGATGCAAGGGCGAGCGTATATTACTGATGACCACCTACCGAGGTAGCTTGACGGAGCCCCGCTTCGCGGGGCTCCTATTTCTGTTTACAAGGTTTAAAGTAACCTAACATGAAGAGGATGGCGGGGTCTTTCAGACCCCGCCATCCCCTTCGAACCTAACCTGTCCGAGTCGGGGTGCCCCAAGTCCCGAACTCGCTTCGCTCGCTCTTGCATCCTTAGTTACTGGTTACCACCTACCAAGGTAGATCGACGGAACATAAATATTTACAATGTTTCTTTCTAAATTACATTACACCAATCGAATATTCGATAAACTAAATTTTATACCACCTGAATATTATATCAAATGAATATTATACCTTTTGATCAATAGCGCAAATGTTGTTATCGCAAATAAATATTCGATGAAATGAAAATTAAGTTAATCGATATTATACAAACTGATTATTTTCTCGAACGTTGTTCGAATTAGTAAAATTATATCAAAAGTTGTTCGACCAAACAAGGGTGAACCGTTGACTTGGCAAGTTTTATAAAGTAATGTTTTATAAACACCATCGGCGTAAAAAGAAAAGTGTTTAAAAACCCCTAATTTGCCAACCAACTGTTTATGAAAAATATGCTGGGAATTTTTAAGGAATCTTTATGGACAAAGGAATTTCATGGCACTTAATTATGTACCCAAGATATCATTAGTTTTATGGCATACTTGTATTCACTAGGTTCAGTCATATTTTATCAGAAAAAAATGAAATCAAAGGGGCGACAGTCATTGATTTCTAACGATAAGCACTAAATGAAGGAAAGGTGGTTTTTCGAATAAAACGTGAAAGTGCGATATCTTCAAATCAGTCAGTTTGGACCTCAGATTTTTGGAGTTAAATTTTTGCTGCAAATAAGCTAAATGGACGCTGCATAACTCAACAATATCTGGGTATTTCATTACAGCAATACTATTACAGGAGCAGTGGTGGCCCAGTGGTATCGGTCCCGACTTACAAGTTGTAGGTTGTGGGTTCGAGCCCCGCCAGGCACATTACTTTGTGTAATTTATTTCATCACCACTGCTCTCAAAACGGTGAAGGAAAACATCGTGAGGAAACCGGCATGTAATAGAACGGTAGAACAAAAAATTCGAAGACATGTGACATCCACCAATCCGCACTGGGCCCGCGTGCTGGATTATGGCCCATTCCCTCTCACAGAGAGGAGGCCTGTGTCCCAGCAGTGGGAACATTAATAGGCTGATGATGATGATGATGATGAATACTATTACAAAATTGATCCCCAACAACACGTTACCAGTATCGGTATTCAGTGTTTGTCTAGATTTATTTTTGCGATAGCCACACTTTCACAAATGTTTCAAGGTTTCAAGATAAACGTATACTTACAGGAACAAACATAGGAGGAGAGCGATCACGTGGGTCTTTGTGGTTGACTTCCTCTCAACCCTCGTGACGATGGTGGCTCGGCACGATGGGCATGTGATCTGGGAGGGATCAGGTCCAACAGGTGCAATGTTCATGGTGAGTTTCTGTGAAAAAAAAAGGTAGTTTTGAGGAATGATTTGCTAGATAACTATACTTTTTTGATCTCCTATTGGTAAGAAAACCAGTTTTTTTAAGTAAATTATGTTGCGACACACTAGGAATTTCTTACTGTATCGTGGGTGCGGTTACAAATTATAGAAATTGACATAGGTACCTACACAAACACCCAGACTCGGAACAAGTACTTGCAGATCATACAAATATTTGTTTCGTGCGGGGATAGAACCCGCGAAACATTTTTTTTAAAATAATAATCCACAACTATCACACAACGCCATCAGTCCCAATAGCTAAGCAGAGCTTGTGTTATGGATACTAGACGACTGATAAACATACTTAAATATTTCTAAATACATACATATTATAGATAAATTACACCCAGACACAGAACAAATGATCGTGCTCATCACACAAACATTTGTCCTGGGTGGGAATCGAACCCACGACCTCCGGCATAGCAGTCAGGGTCACTAACCACTAGACCAACAGGCCAGTCATGCTTTGCAACGCAGTACCTACCACCTAGTCGATCATTCAGCCAATTTGATATTGACATTTTAGTTTTTATTGCACTTAGACGCTTTGACGTAAGCCAAAGCAATAATAATCGCATTAAACGAGAAAATATGCGCCGCATTGACGCAAAACAAACGTCGTCGTCTCTCAGTGTATTTACCTAACTTTGCATAGTCTTTTTCTCAATCATGTTTGGGTCGGTTTCCAGTCTAAGTCAGCCCCTTCGTACACTAGGCTACGCAAGTCTCCAATACCTTACGATTTTGGTATTCATTGACGCGTGCTTGAGTTCGAACCTCTATGGGTCTGTATTGCGATAGCCGCTTGGATACTGAAGTCGTAAGGTATCGGAAACTTGAGTCGCCTTGTGTACGAAGGGCCTAGATGCAGCTGAATATCAGAATTTTACATCGAACAAGAATCTTTCTGACCTTCACAACCCAGGCATTATTATCAGTTTAATCGCAATTCATGTTATGTTTCAGTTAGTTAAACTAATCTTTTAGACCCCTAGAGCTGGTAGGCTGGTCGCGGGACTTATCTCATTACCGTGACCTCGGAACATAAAGGGCTTTTGAAGGACACCGTGGATTTTAGTCAGTACGAGTCTGACAGTCCCTCCCGCCCCGCTCGGGGTAGAAGGACTCATTTAATGATTTTACCACGTTACAAAAAAAAAACTATGGTTGCTACGGTAGGCTGAAGGAGAAATTGGTCAAAATGATTTATTTATTACTAAATTCATGTGAGGTCATGCTTATAAACTTCTGTATCAGGTTTGTACCCCTTTTCATAAAATGTTATCAATAAAACTAACAAGCCTAGTGCATTTTTATCGCGATTAAGAATACCTATACGCAAACGTGAGTGTTTAATTATAAACATGAAGTGTTTACAATAAAAAAATAAGCCCGGTTGATAGTAGATAAGGAAAACGGTATCTGTGTACGTGTTGGTCTTTTCACTTATCTCCTTAACAGGAAAAACATTTAATTATTTAACGGAATAATGGTATCAGATCTAAAAACAACATCAATATCTAGAAAAGGAATATTCTATTCTATTGTTCAAGCAATAGATTATACAAGTAGAAAGAACAATTTTATCGCAACTCTAATTAAAGCAACATTGCTAAAGTGGCAAATGCTATACCCCTGGGTTTTCTAAGCTTTTATTGATAAAAAATGTAGGTCATGCCTCGTTGATGTATGTTTCAATTCCAGGGTTGAGCAAATTAAGTGTCACTAGCTTTTTATATTAGGATTTGTGCCCAGTTAGTAACAACAGGCTCGTCCCCTATTAATAAATGTATGTGAGATGAAGTAACTGCCAAAATGTAGGCGAAATTTACTATAAGATACACCTCTGACTTTCTCTTCAAATATAACAGGCGTTATGTTACGTTTATTAAGAGAAAAAAAAGGACTCATTGTTATTTGTTACAAAAATGGAACGTATGTTCTGAACTGTGCTAATTACCACATTTTTGGGCACCACTGTAAAATCTGAAAATGTCTTCCTCTTTTTTTTGATCAACACTGCAACGCAATCTAAAACTACTAATTAAGATTGTGGTGCTTATTATGACATCACGCGCTGTGACCGATTTAATAGTCAGCACCACTGACTTCGGACATAGCGTGTAACTTTTCATTACTTTACTTGTTCACATGTAACATAAAGGTACGTAAATACATGAAAATTTTGTGACCATGAGGTCTCTAGTGACATAATTATTGTTAATGAGTAATTATGTCAACACATTAATTTTAATTGAATGTCAGGACGTAATGAGAGTCAGGGTCAGTCGGAAACTGGTCTAAATTAGACTTAAATGCAGACACAATAAATTTATTATATGTAGTTCTTGTCGCTATGTGAACTAATAGTGTATAATTATGTTATGGGCCAAGTGATTAATGCGGGCAGTATTCATAATGCCCAGCCATATCGGGCCAAGTGATTAATGTGTATAACGAACTAGTTCTTCGAAAGGAGGACGGAGCTTTGCGGGGCTCCCTACTTCTGGATGGTTTAAAAAAATAACCGCGAAGAGGATGGCGGGATCTTTCAGACCCTGAACCTGAATTGTCCGAGTCGGGATGCCCTTAATCATTTGGCCCATGCATGACATATATTTCAGTCGGTCGCTAAATTTAAATTAGCCTAACAATAACGTAACACATCAACAGCTAAAAAGTATACCACATATACGAAAAAGAAAACAAACCTTGTCTTTCCTTGTCTTTGTATGTTTAAATTACTTGTAATACATAATTTTACATGATTTCACACAATAAATATGACATCATGACTGTGTCATATCCGAAAGATTAAGCCACAGATAACCTGCTCTAGATTCCGGTTAAGAGGCAGCCCATGAGCGCCATTACGTCCGTGCTTGCCATTAATTAAGTTTTTTAAGTCCATTCTAAGGGTGTGAATGATATCGGACTTTGTTTATTTTTTAAATTCATTTTTATGTACAGTAAAGTATATTCTGTTCTATTGTACCGATGTGCAGTCTTTAGAGAACGTCTTCTTTATAATAAGTTTTTATCCTCAAATCAAGTTCAAGTCTAAAGAAGATTGTCATGGGATTGTCGCGGGATTAACGAATACCCAAACCCAGTGGGTAAAGGGATTTTGAAGGCCATCGTGATCCGTGGATTACGGTCAGTTCAGTACAAATCTGACAGTCCCTCCTACCCTGCCCTGCCCTGTGTGAGAGGACTCATTTGATGATTTAACTACACTAAAAATAAAAAAAAGTTTAAAGGAGATTTATGGAAACTGTAAGCTTCGTCACTGATTCAGTGGCTGTTCGACCAGTGGTTAGCCAGATCAAGAACGAACGTCAACTTACGTAATGGCAAATGCACTGAGTGTGGGGTGCGTGTGTTGCGTTTTATACGGAATCTAGATAATGTTATCTGTGGATTTAGCCTATATAATTATATATACGTACAAGCCTTTTAAAGTATATTCACAATCGCTAATTCGTGTAAATCTCAAGCAAAAGAATAAGATATTTGAAGCATTTTGCCGACTATTCACTGTCTACAAATGAAGCCGACTAATCGGTCCGTACTCACATCATTAAATATGACTATACAAATAGTTTTAACGTTATATTGAAGGTTAGCATTTGTAATGTCAAATTATGGTTCACAGACATTTCCGTTAGTATCTAGTATATACAATAGATTTAAAAAAATCTATTGATACTGGTAAACAGTCGGCGGCGCGGCGGCCTTGTACATCAAATTCAAAGTAATTGTAATCGATTTTTTTATCTCTATCAGCACTAACAGATAAAAATGCCTTTTTGTAACATGAAAATGTCTACCACTTGACATTTCCGAAAATTTCAATCACGCACCGTAATCTAGAACGAGTTTTCACGTTTTGTGACGTAAACGGAAACTTTGGCGTTAATTTGATAGAAAAGTTGTCTGCAATAAAATGTCTTATCAATATAGAACCTTTAAGTCATTGTATTTTTTTAACTGTTATTTATTATCTACCTACACACGTCTACAGATCAAGCTATACAAAACCAGTTTGTCTTGGACTCGCTTTATACGACCTTTCCGCACATTGAACGGTCAACTCATCATCGAATTTTAATAGAGCAGGTTGATTTTCCTTAGCAACGTAGGCGTCATTAAGGTTTTTATCAACCTGTTCTATTAAATTTCCATTTATCAAACAGCCCATTTACGTACCTACGTAAACGCATTAGTAGGTACTTTTTATTAAAGGTTGAATTCGACTACTAAAATAAACAATATGAGTAGATAAATTATTCTTGATTGGGCAGGTTGACCTATTAGAGGAACATACAGAATTAAATAATTCTAATTAAATATTATTATAAATACAAAAGTTTTGATGTATGGATGTTTTCAAGTTAATCATGAATTCATGACAGAATGGTTGAAAAGAACTTGACGACATTGGCTCAAAGATAGGTTAAAGTCTGGAATAACACATAGTACACCATTTATCCCGGTATTCTCGGCATTAAATTTTTCGAAATAACTTCCGAGTAACATGCAGAAGAAGCTACTGGCAACGACTATAATTATGTTAAATAAAAAATAGTAAATGCCTACCTTATCAACAGTTTTTCGAATGTTAATGATAATGTGTTAACAGCATCATAAATTTTTTTGAATTTGAATTTGGAATAATTATATTCGTGGCTTACTGCAAGAGTGCTTGAAATCTTATCATAATATCATCATTGAATACCAAGAAGTTTTAATGACTCGGGAAATATCAGACTACAAATATCATTAACAAAATGAATAAGGCAGCTCGACTATCTATATATACAATTAAGTAATCTATACTTAATGTTGTTCAATCAAAACCGGTTTTTCCATTCAAATTATAATATATACCAGAACGAGTTATAACAATAAAACGACGGACGGCTATGGCTATTTATAAATAGAAGTTTAGTCTTATTACCTTGTTTGTCTAGTGGTCACAAAAACAACCACTGAGCTGAGCATAGACTTAAGCTGGGTTTAGACGGTGCAGACTTGCGCTGCGCAGACTGACAGACAAAAGTATGTGCGACTCATATCGTCCACACTGACACCCGACGCGACGTACAGACACGCTGCGCAGACTGAAGTCTGTGCCGTGTGGACTCAGCTTTACGTACCGTTCACGATCTCACCACTGTAAGCCCCTTCGTAAGTACACAACGCGACGCAAGTCTTCGATACCTTACTACTTTGGTATCCATTGACGCGTGCCTGTGCACGAACCTCTATGGATTTGTACTGCGATAGTCGCTATATACCAAAGTCGTAAGGTATCGTCTTGCGTCGCCTTGTGGACGAAGGGGCTAAGAGGAATTTAGCGCAGCGCGGCGAATTAGGGTTGAACCATATCTGGCAGCACGGAATCGCCTTTTTCCGTCGCCCTTTCTCTTTCTGTCGCTTAGAACTGCCATTTGCTAGACCGAGACAGCGAGGCGGCCGGGTGCTGTCGCATTGTCTCGGTGTGGTGTGTGTCAGATGTGGTGTAACCCTTATCAGAACAAATGCATAGAAATGTTTGAAACATTCCACGAGGTATCGCCAGTGGTTCATTCGCGTACTCACAATATAATTAATGTCTTATTCCACCCGATGCAATGCTCATAGGCCAAAATGACTGGCCGTTAGGTAATAATAATAATAATCCTACGTAGGGTAGAATGATTTTGGATTTTTCTGTCAAGAATCTCTCATTCCACAGGTTCTGAATTTGTATTTGTGTACAACAACTACACCACCGTAGTGATGGCTAAGCGATCCCAATGGCGGAGGCCTCACCAAGGTCGGACTCCGGCGTCAAACTGTTTTTTTCTGTGTTTCGTCACTGCGCAGGAATTCCGGTTCCTCTGTGTAAGCTCATTCCATTTTTGGTCTTATCTTTGCCAAAAAAATATTATTAAATCAGGCGTTACTCTGCGGAAATCCATGACATTTAAATGTTATGTATTAAATTTTAAAACAATGTCTATTACTTCGAATCACTGTCAAAATTACAATGATCTTTATTTCGGATAGATTAAAGTTGTTATTTCGGTAAATTACATCCCCCGACGAGTGCAAGTGTCAGCATGTTCTTTATTACATTGTTTAAGGGCTATTGTATGTGTATTATTACTTTCATTGGTAAAAACTTGTGATTGAACATCCAGTGTCACATATTGGACGGTGTGACACACTAAAGTGACAACAGAACGACCTAAATGATACATTGTCCGGAACGTCAACATTAAATAGGTACCGTGTTTTCAGAATAGACCCAAATTGTAGTACAGTCACGGGCAATAGTATGTATACAATAAGCAGTACTCAAAAGCGATGCTCTGCTACCATATTGATTAAACTTTTGCCTTTTCATTAGACTTTATTTTGGAAGCCATACTATTACGTAATAGGTCTTATTTCAAAGTGGAAAACAGTACTTTACAAGTAAATTACATTCAAATTTTGTTAAGTATTTACATGTTATTGCTCGTGACTGTAATAACATTACGTTCACACAGTTTTCACAACATCAATCAAAAATTTTACTCAAAAATGCATGTAATGTGGTCATTATTTTGACAACCTTGTTTGAGCAAAGTCGCCTTTGCCGGAGTGTTTCAAGGAGCGGCCAGTAATGTTTTTGCTGGCCGCTCTACAGGCCGGCAATACATTGCCGGCCGCTATTTTGACGTTTCAACGTTTTAAAAAAACAAATGCAAAAAGATTTTATTTAAAACACAGCTGTTTGTATATAAAGAGGTAGGCACAAAAAGATTGTATTCCATATTTTAAAAAAAAATACAAAGAAGTAACAAAAGCGCGGTTCAGCGAAATTTTAATTTTTATTTAGTGACTTTTTTTTTGCTTTAAGTAAGTGAAGAAAATATACTTAACAGTCAAACACCGCATTAAAATTATCGCAAACTATTAGTAAGTACTATGAAACCCGGAAACCCTTTGTTGAATTTTAGTAACTGTACTTTTCATATTGTTATTTTAATTAATTTTCTAGTTAATACCTATATGTATTTTATTTAAATCACTTGCTGGTTTTATTTAGGTTAGGTACTTGCATTTTTGAGTAAAGCACTATACAAGCCTTGGCCCATTATGACTCTTCGCTGGTCACGCTATGATTGCCTCGAGCTAGCCTAGCTACGCTCTAGGCCTTCCAGCTTGGCCATCATGCAGCCCTTGCTGTCCTCACTGTAAAGGCCTCGGCCTCCGGCCTCGGCCTTTATCTCAGCTCGTCCATCAAGTGGTGCATGCTGACCGCGCTGTGTCGGCCTGGAGCTGCGCTAGGCTGCGCTGTCGGCCATCATCAGCGCGACCAGCAAAGTAGCCATTATAGGCCGCGGCAGTAATGTACTAATACACTAAAAGCATGAAGCTGAAGAGTTTGAAATTATGTTAATATTTTTGTGTTGGAGAGTCCATCTAAACAGGAAGGCTATAAGCTATATAACATCGCGCTATCATCAATTAAATAGGAGCCGAGCAGTGGTTGAGATATCGGGAACAGCTATGGACACTAAGAGTAACAGGATCGATGCTTACTTAGGTTAAATTCATTATTTTTGACTGGCCTGTTGGTCTAGTGGTTAGTGACCCTGACTGCTATGCCGGAGGTCGTGGGTTCGATTCCCACCCAGGAC
Organism: Agrotis segetum; assembly: GCA_036375495.1. Lineage (NCBI taxonomy): Eukaryota > Metazoa > Arthropoda > Insecta > Lepidoptera > Noctuidae > Agrotis > Agrotis segetum. The sequence goes on along the minus strand of JAQSVV010000090.1, from coordinate 137,979 downwards.
AAATGTTTGTGTGATGAGCACGATCATTCGTTCTGTGTCTAGGTGTAATTTATTTATAATATGTATAATACATACATATTATGTATGTATTTAGAATTATATAAGTATGTCTAGCAGTTGTCTAGTACCCATAACACAAGCTCTGCTTAGCTTGGGACTAGATGGCGTTGTGTGTAGTAGTTAATATTCCACAACTATCACACACGTTATTAAAACACATAGGCAGCATTCTGTCCAGCATTTTATAACAAAAGTAGGCGAAGTAAATACCTATTACCTACTTGTACCTCATCTGTTAATAATTTATAAAATGATTAAATGAGAAATCATAATTTTAATTACTGTTTTGCGTCACTGTATAAATAAAGTAAACAATACGTCATTTATACTGTGAACTGTTACGAAGAATCAATTTGTTTTAGCTCATCAGGTATTTCCCGTATAAGGAGGCATCTCAGTATATTTTATATGAACCCACAACCGGCTACGTAGGTATGAGAATTATTGTCACCAGCACATAGGCAAGTAAATACCTAATTACGTCAAAATTTGTTCAGCCGTTTACGAGTGTTTGACTATCAAATATACCGAACAACTTATCAGTACAGCTTGTCAGCACAATTATTATTGCATACGATGTATTTATGTTGCCACATCCATTCGCTTCAGAAAATTATTCTTTGCGTAGAAATATTTCACGCCATATTACATGAAATTCCGTTCAGCTATTTACGAGTGTTTGAGAACGTAACAGCAACAAACGTTCGAACTTCATTGGAACACTTTAGCAAACACCGTTTAGTAGGAAGATAGCCAGTATATTATTAAACTAATGACCTTGATATAAAAGACTATGGATGGAAGACATTCGCGTTAATTACTGTAATCACTTAGTGCCACTCCCGGTAAGTAAGTCACTCACTATGACGCAATAGTAGGGGAGAAAGTAACACACATGTACTAGTATCAACACCCCGATGTCGCTCACTTTCCCCGCAAACCACAAATATACTTAAAACTTCTTAAATTACGCGACACGGCAAAGATATAAGAAGCATTAACCGCGCACACTCAGCGGCCATAGCTCTTAAAAATAGAACGAAAAAAAAAACACTAGTTGATTCTGAATTTAAAACTTTTTGGGGGTTGAGGTAACATTTCCGCGGGACTTACCTTAAGTTTTGTAGGTTAACACAACAGAAAATAAACTTGTTTAATAACAAAATAGGTGCGAGTACTCTCTAGGAATATCAACACGCTACTGAGCAGCACAGTGTTGTCGGCTCAGCACGATTCATTTCATTAGTACTCACAACTGGCGTGAGTCATTGGATACGGTCGGTTTACACTAGGTGATGTTGTTGCTTTTGTTTCGTCTTTTTTCCCTGTACTTATCACTAGTGTTACTTAGAAATAATGCATTGTAAATAATGGTAGGAATAAAACATTGCATTGTCATTACCTTATAAATAACTTAGGTTTTAAATGTACAGACGCCAGCACATCAAGCTACCACAATCTGTCAGATTTCTTTAATAGAATTTCAACCTTATCACAAGAGTAGAATGTTAATGTTTTATTGGTAAAATCTGACAGATACGGGTAGGTTGACCAGCAGCTGGTGTCTGTACTGTTACAGATGCCAAGCACGTCAACCTACATCAATCTTTAACAGATTTTCAATCTTAGCACAATAGTGGAAGGTAAATGTTTGGTTAGTACAATTTTTCAGATTGGATTAGGTTGACCTGGTGGCGTCTGTACTACATAGAGGTTTTCGTTACTATATTTTTCAGCTGGTAATAATGTAGGTAATTATATGCCATAATTATATGGCCGTGCATATTTTCACAGGTGGCAAAATAAGACTTAAGTGTTTTTAATATTATTTGGGATATTTATTGGAAAAATACGATAAATGTCCCTTAAAGATGTATATATATTATTATGATGAATTGATAACTGTAGATTTCAACTAGAAAAATCATTACTTACTTTTTTGTTATAAACTTTTTTGTAAAAGAATTTCTCCTGTTTCGTGGGTGCATTTTATAAACATTTATTCTAATAAAAATAAATACTTGTATTTATCATACTGGGGGGGGGGGGAGGGGCTCCCTTTCCTACAACAGGCAAAACTTTTTCATGTTCGCAAGCCTGACTAACGTCATGGCACACTATACCGGCACGGCAACGGCGCCGCTCCAGCACGGCGTCACCTCGAATTTGGGCTACAGCGGGCCGTCAGCGAGGTGCAAGTTCGTAATCCGCGCACTGGCCGCGAGGCGCAAGCTTGCTGCCACCGTGAACATAATTGTTATAAGGCTTTCGCTTGCAACTCGGAGTCAGCGCGCCAAAAGCATGAGGTCGGCGTGCTGCAAGCACGCCGGCTGCGAGGCCAGTTGTAAGCGAGCGGTAAGCGCGCCGACTCCCTGCCGTTGGCTTTTTCATTTTGACATTATGAAATGTATTGTACGACACATGATTTAAGGCCCTAATTTGAATGACAAGTAAAGTGCTGAGGTGAAGCCGTTCCACTGCCGTGCCGGCATAGTGTGCCATGACCTTTGCACTGGTTTTATTCACCCACATTATTCTAGTCTAGTAATACTTACACTCTGTAGGATTTGCACTGTTCAAAGAATAAAACTACTATGACCTTTTTTATGTGACCTGCTTTGTAAATAGTAGTTAATTAATTACTTAAAAAAATAAAAAAAAGCAAATGCATTACATGTCAACACGCATAGTGTGAACCGTCCTTGCCCCACTAATGTACGAGTATTCCATAGATAAAAAAAAAGTATTTTGTAAAAGAATGGTCGTGTGACGTAGTTCTGGCGGCAGACTATCAGATGACGTCATACCCCCTCTTCTCCCTTTTCTAATTCAAGTGCTCCCTAGCCCATATTGCTCAGGAACAAAATTATTTATAGCAATACATTAGAACTGGCTGAATCTTCTGATTTACTTTTGTTTTCTGTTACTGGCGATTTTTTTTTCGATCACATTTTTTTTTTATAAAGAATAGTTTCCAAAGGAAGGTTTTCCAAACTTTAAATGCTATTAATTTTGTCATTATAATTATTCTTTTTATCAAAACTAGGGTATATTTTAAAACTCAGCACAAAAATGCAAATCTAATGAGTTCAGTTTTGGTAAAAGTAATGGATTTGACAATCCAACTAACGTACTAATTATAATTACATTTTGTTCAGTTAAACTGCTTTTCATAGTCCAAAAATATTTTTATTTCAATCGGAATTGAACCTCGCAGCAGTTGTTGCTTGTCGTTAGAAGGCCCAATCTTCCAGCTGACCTCAATGGGACCAAGCCTACGTTGATGTCACGTTTATACATATTATAACTAGCTTTTGCCAGCGGCTCCACCTTCTCTTTAATGCCTTTATATGATTGCCTTATCAACTGGTGAAAGAATTTTTAAAATAGGTCCAGTATTTTCAGAGCATAAATTCAATACAAACAGGCAATCAAATATTTGCTTTAAACTAACTACACTAATATTATAATATTAGTGTAGTTACCTAGATAAATTCCAGGAAACTACATACATCCATTGTACATACAAACACAAAATGAAAAACAAAAATTAATAGGTACATAATTACTTAGTCTCTTTTTCCTCGTTAGTATAAAAATGTCAGTGGTTATTGGTGAGTATGCCCCGACCGCATTAACCTTCGATTCTGTTGTCATGAGTCGACCCCATGAAAACAAATCATTATCCCGATACATCAAACTAAGTAAAGAATGACGCATCACTTGACACCAACTAAATTGGGGAGAACGCGCCTATGATGATGTCACCGGGTTTCAGCGCATGCGCCGCGTCCCGGGGTCAAGGTCACCGAACAAGGAAGTTTAGTGGGCTCTCTATTATGTAGTTTTTGTTTCACTCAATCTGTTCATTAAATATCCGTATTGAAAAAAAACACAGTTCTTCGTAGCGTGTTGATTACAATCTAAGTACTCGTCAGTCTAGAACTGGCACCTTCGAAACATACATTTTTCCTGTAATTAATGACTAACAGAGACCATCACAAGATTTCTTTATTTTAAAACGTGAATTTCGAACGCGAAACGCGAATTTAGTGTCCGAACAAGGACCTAATATATTTCACATCAATCAAAATAAATGTCAGAGTTCCAGTTTATTTTAGGTCACAAAACCTGGAAAAGTCATGATAGGGCCTCCATCCTCAAGACAACTGTGAGGATCGTTTGACGAGCAGCACCCCATTTACACTTCGGAGCTCCAGATATTGCAGGACGCAAGTTAATTTCCACTGCAGGCGCGAGAAACTGGTAACTCACCATCCACAAAAATATATGCTCACCGTCCGATCGTAGAATCTGAGGCCTTACCACGAGCTCTTACCACGATCCAGTTTAGGCTGTGGGAAAGAGATAACGCTAGACGACTTGTAGAGCTCAGTCTCTTTCCCACAGCCTAAACTGGATCGTGTTAAGATCTCGTGGTAAGGCTCTTGCTCGAGGTCAATGGTGCTATTTTGGATTTAATTTGGCACATGTATTCATTTAAGTCTGCAATAACACAGAACGGAAAAATTCAGTCTCAGTCAGAATATTTGTAATTTTAACAGGCATCACCAAATTCTTGAAATCAGTATTATTATCCGGTTTAATTTATAATTCGGAATACGTTTATCAATCTTCAGTGAGTCTTTGGTATTGGACTGTGTTGGTAAAGACATAAATAATGATAAGAGGTCTCCCCTGTTATCAGTTGTTTTGTCTTTATCAACGTAGGCAAAATATTTGTTTAAAATATTTTATTTATATACGACAATTCAGTATGATACCTACTCAATAAATAATAAACAGATTATGGTGGCGCGTGTTTCGAATCATTTAGTTCCCTTCAAAATGGTTGAATAATTGTAATGTTTCTAATAATTAAGGCGATTTAAAAATAGTGTCCATGGAATTTCTTGATCATTCTCCTTTAAAGGAATCAATACGCCTTGGAAATCGCACCAGTACTTTCATAGTTATTATGTCTTGTGATTGGGACTGTAGTACCGTATACATTTAGTAATTCAATATTTGTGTTATTATTTCAAGTTATTTAAAACACGGTTATTTAAAATAACCGTAAAAAACGCATAAGCCTCAAAGAGGAGAGCTCTCTCTCCTCTTTGAGGCTTATGCGTTTTTTACGGTACGGGCAAGGCCGGAAGAACACCTTGGCCAAATTACAACATTGCTACAAAATTCGTACAGTATTAACAGTCAGTATTGGAGAGATGAACCATACATGTCATTATTGTTAAAAGATAAAATAATCAATTTTTACAATTAAAACTAGGGAGTAAGTTCGTCTATCGCCTGTAGGTTCCCAAATAAGTGTTACAGTTTGGGCAGTAGTGGTCCGAATTCCTGCAAGAGTCCATGCAGTATGGGATCCACATGCACAGCAAGCCGCAACTGCAAATAATAATAAAAGGTTTTTTTATTAGCCTGACGCCACCTTCATATCTCCCTTCTGACAACCTATCGTCGAACCATTGACACTAGTATAACGCCTGACAAAAATCTAAATTACAGTCGGATAACTTAACGTGCTTTTCGAGGCACGTAGGAGACTCAGTATCTAATGAATCAGTCCATCCACGGACTGAATTATTCCATCCCTGCTTAATATTGAAGATTGTGGATGTCATTCATTTTGATATGAGTTCGTTTTGATTTGCCTAATAATACTTAACATAACATTGCTCAGAGCAGTGGTGACCCAGTGGTATCGGTCCCGACTTCAGAGTTGTAGGTCGTGGGTCCGAACCCCACCAGGCGCATTACTTTGTTTAATTTATTTCATCAAAACTGCTCTCAAAACGGTGAAGGAAAACATCGTGAGGAAACCGGCATGTCCTAGAACCAAAAAATTCGAAGACATGGGACATCTACCAATCCAAACTGGGCCCGCATGGTGGAAAATGGCCCACTCCCTCTCAAGCAGAGGAGGCCTGTGTCTCAGCAGTGGGAACATTATAGGCTAATGAGGATAACATTGCTTATGATCTTCATCTGCCTAGCATCGGCTTCTAGTCGATCTGAATATAACTGAATATCAGTCTGTTACATGAAGCGACTGCCTGCCTGACCTCCAAAACTGGATAGCACAAAATACCTCATGGTTAGACTGGTCGTCAGACTGTTGAGTTTCTGTAGTAACAACTGTCAAAGTTCTACTACCTAATAATAGCCAGGATCAGCGACTTTTCGTGTTTTCCGAGACAGGGAGGTAACTCGCTATGTTAATGGTCTCGACAAGCTCGGCTTAACCTGAATGATCGACATGTGCGACTATAATGCCGCTATAAATGTGCGTATATTTCAAGATGTCCTCATCACCATGTATCGTATTCATAAATTGTTACTTACGCGTTTATACATAAGCACAATGCCATAAGGTGAGTGCTCGTATTGACTTTCTTGTCAACTTTCGTCATGATAGTAGCGTTGCATGATGGACATTTGACTGGGCACGAATGGGGGCCCACTGGCACGGGAACGGTTACGGGATTCATTGTTTATACCTGAAAATAAAAGGGTTAAAATAGAGTCATCATCATCATCAGCCTATTAATGTTCCTACTGCTGAAACACAGGCCTCCTCTCTGTGAGAGGGGGTGGGTCATAATCCACCACGCGGGCCCAGTGCGGGTTGGTGGATGTCACATGTCTTCGAATTTTTGGTTCTAGGACATGCCGGTTTCCTCACGATGTTTTCCTTCACCGTTTTGAGAGCAGTGGTGATGAAATAAATTACACAAAGTAATGCGCCTGCCGGGATTCGAACCCACGACCTACAACTCGTAAGTCGGAGCCGATACCACTGGGTCACTGGTAACTAAATAGAGTAAGTTATCGTATATCTTGTTCTTCAACCTTTAGCTAGGTACCCGAAGCTGAGTGTAGATCTCTTCGAAGTCACCCGCTTTTGGTGGTTTTGAGTCATTGCTATCCAGTTTCATCCAGCTATTTTCAAAAGGATACCTGTTTTTTCAAATTATTCTGTGTCATCTGTAGTCACTACTCCAACACTTTCCTCGCCATCTTTCATTCAGTCTACGGCAATGTCGCAAATCCATTTCCAATTTATTTTTGTTATCTCCTGCTATAAATTTTTTATCATTATAAGGAAACCAACCGTCCAAAGGAAAACAGCCCTAAGTATCGTCTGTCCTCCGTATTTTGGTTTTGTCAACGAATCCAAAAGGCACTTTGCTTTGCTGACTTGCAAAAATGATGTTTGGTCAATGGTCATCGTATGCTAAGACCAACACATAGAATTCATTTATTCATTCATTCCCTTACACGTAGTCTCCATCAAGCGGGATTGTTTAATATGAAAAAAAAATGAGCAGGCTCTTAAAACAATTTTACATGAACGTTTAGTCCATTAACTTCATGCAAAATTTTCAGTTCTGACTAGAAAGGTGCAGTAGTAAGTTGTACAAGTGAGTTTTTTACTTTGTAAATATGTATGGCAACAAGTTATTGACATAAGTGGGGTTTATTTGCTACCTACCGGTTATCTTTGAGAAATCCATTTTGTAATCAATGCTGTTGAAAATGAAGACAATTAATTATGTTGATGTTTGTAGATGTGGTGTATATTTCTATGTTCTAACCATTATTATATTTAAGTAATCTATTTGTTTGTTTGTTTCAGTCCCCTACTAACCCCAGCTGGTCTACATTAAGTTCAACTGTATCATCGAACGGAACCTTAAATCGTTCTATTTTGGTTAAATCTTATATCTTTTATATACACACTTCTTGCTTGTCCAATTCATCTTCGTTAATGGCAGAATAGTCGACATCGGCTTTGCTTGCCATAATAAGAAATAGAATAGAATAGAATGTTGATGTTTGTATGGATTTTATATTATATTGTTTGATAAGTTACATCTTTACAATCGTATATCTGCTGTGGCAGTAATTTCATGAAACGAGAGGGAAATGCAACGAGATTGGTCAAATCAAATAGCGTGCGTGAATGCGCATGTGATAGTTGAGTGAGTCGTCTGTCGGTAGCAACTTTTGTCGATGTCTGTTGTTCCAATTCAAGGTCACAATTATTTAGTTTATTATTTTTGAATGACCAGTCATTTCAATTATGTAGTGCTAGTGGTTGACATGGTGCGTTACATGTGTAAAACTGAAGCTATAAACAATAAAGGGTTTCACACACAGCAGCTTTAATGTAAAGACGTAGGTACGTTATAGCACGATAAATCTCATTACATCTTTCCATAGAGATTCGAAGATGCTGCACAAGCTGTCGCGTGTGGTCTCCTGACGATTTCTATGAAAAGATGTAATGAGATGTATGGTGCTATAATGTACATCTTTACATTATAGCTGCTGTGTGTGAAGTCCTTAACAGGTAATAGAAGATTTGTGACGCTAAAAACTCATTTAAAAGTTAAATAAAATGTCTAATTAAATAAAATATTAAATAAAATGGCCAACTGAGACAAGTAAATAACAAATATAATATGTAAGATCTGCAAGTAGTTGTTTCGTGTCTGAGTGTTTGTGTAGTGAGTTTATATGTTTATAAACGCACCTAGAATAAAGGAGAGTATTCAAGAGTGGAGCAAAATAAAATAAACTTGCCTATGTCTTGTACGATGATGAACTTGCACAACTACCACCAAGGTTTACCAACATGCAACTGAGAAGTACAGCATATTAAAAACACTTCTCAATAAGTACTATCAAATGAAGTGGTTTATCTGTGTTCAAAAACACACGAAGGGACTTGGTTATTTAGTAGAAGTTATTTTTTTCGTTACCGTATTAAGTTGCTTCATTTCTATATTTATTACCACAACTTAAAAAAAAAAAAAAAGGTTGCACTCCAGGAGTGCCGGTAGAAGTGAAAACTTTTTTGTTACTATGTTTTATTTTTAATTTGAATGACGTCTTACTCATTTTCGATCAGGGTCACGTGACCCTGACGCGAGTTTTGGTCACGTGACCCTGACGCGAGTTTTAAATTTTTTACCCATTACAGAAAAAGTGTACAACGCCGCTAAAGAAGTTTTCACTTCAAAAACAAAAGCACTACTTCTCTCTTTATACAAGTGCTTATAAAGCTTGTTTCGTGATATGATGTTGACACTTATATTTATATTTATTTGTAATGTTTATATTATATGTGCAAATTGACAGACTACTTACGTATTGTTTCTCTCCCTTCTCGAAATAATCCATCCATCCAAAGGTTGTCTTGAAAAAATCGCTTTCAGCGATAAAACCGCCTATTATGTCACTCGTATTTATAAAATCTACTTCGTGCCTTTAATTTGTATAGTTATATAATAAAGTGTATTCTATCTATCTGTCTATAATCTCATCATAAGGAAGCACTAGTAGTCTCATTCCTTCCGTCGCTTTGCTGTTTACATGCAATCCCATTTTAGAGTTCAGTAGTACCTTTATCTTCCTAAGGTATGAGTTTTACCCATAGTGCTATGCGACGCGATTTGACCGTTACCAACTACAAGTGAAAATCAACCTTGCTACTAAGAAAAATAATGATGCTATTCGATTGATTTGAGGTCGTCGTGGCGATCGTGTTTTGTTTTTAATTTACCCGTCGATAACAACGTGTTCTGTCATTGTGTCTTATATTATGTCGTATTGGTAAGGTTGAATTTTACTTGTAGTTGGAATCGGTCATATTGCCATCGCGTCGCGCCATGGGTAAAGTCTCATAATCTCAAACTATAACTTGTAACGTTGTGGATTACCAACGTTGCATTTCAAAACTATAAATAGTTCATTAACACTTTCACTGTCCGCGCAGCAGACACAATACCTAAACAATAGTCGTGAGTCACATGTGATTCATCGGACAGGGAAGTGGTTGATATAAATTTGTAGGTATCTAGTAAATATTCTTGAATTACGTCGAGACAAAAAGTAATTTATAAGTGGGTAGTTCTAAACTGGTAGTAACATTTGACAGTTCTGTAGTGACAGAACTGTGGAATGTTCTAGCTGCGGATAAGTGAGTGGCAATGCTTATGCTGTCTCGCTCTCACACGTGCAAAGTCCAATTCCCCTTCTCTTTGAGCGAGGCATTTTGTAGCAATCAGCTGGAACGTAACACAGTACAGAAATAATTACCGCGAACGCTGGACGTAGTAGTAGACGTAGTTCCTCACTATACTAGGACTATATAATTTTGCTCGTCCCAGACTTAGACAGGTTTTTAGTCAAGTAATAAATATTTAAATTCGATATAATATTATTAAATTCTGTGTAAGTTCACCCCGGTTTAAGGGTAAGTTGCCAAACCAAACCTTTATAACTGCTAGCTATTGTGTATATCCATCTTTTTGTATTGAACAGTTACCTACAAGACTTATTATTTTGTGTTCTAATTTTTCTTTGTTAGGTTTGCCTCGAATGTTCAATACGCTCGTAGGCCTATAAATAATGTTGTGTTAATGCTTCACGCTAATTTAATATTGTGTACTTGCCATGTAAACTCCGTTCTGATGTTGACCAAACTCACAAACGCCTCAAGCGCTTTACGTCCTAGGCTTTCGCTTACGCTGCGAGGTCATCATCAGAGAGGATTTGCAGTGGACCTTTTATTTACCGCTGGACGTTGATTCCAGGGAACAAGATTGGGGTTTGAAATACCCATCCTCAACGTTCGTTGAGTTCGACAGCTGACTCACGCTACCGAACGTTCGAGGCCTGCGCACACACAGCACCTAACCGCACACAGCTGACCAGCCGGCGCATCCACCATCCTGTCCCTGGGGTCTCTCTCACCTCGGGACAACTCCTCGCCCATCGCGTCTCTGCACTACGCGATAAGCCAGGACAGTACTTAGTGCGCCTACTTCCACGGAACGATTAAATACCTAGTGACGGCTGTGAACCACGACCTATAATAAATTTATTGTAAACGTTGGTGAGTTATTTTATTTAAACTCACCCGCTAACCGTTACATTGGCGCCCATTTACGTGGTTTTTTTATTAAGGTCGCTTGGTTTTTTTTTTTGTTCTGTGGAGGTAGTAAGTGTGGTATTTTGGTGTTTTGTGTGTTTTGTGTTTTATTATTTTTGTGTTTTGTGAAAACGTTTTCGGTTATACGCAACCAAGGTGTACCCTACCCTACACATATATTTTATTTTTTACGTTTGTTTAAAAAGAAAGTAACGATTTTTTTTTACTTTTCTTTTTAACTATTTAGATTTTTTTTTTAAACTCATCGTAGTAGTAGGGCCCTTGTGAAGGCCCGTCCGGGGAAGTACTACCACCACACTTATTGCAACCGCAATACATTTTTGTTTCGGTTGTAGGGTGTGGGTGCCGGGATTCCATTACAGGCACATACAACCTTTTCACCTGGGTTCGTCTGCCTATAGAAGAATTATTACTTTCTTTTCTTTTATATAGGTAAATTGTTTTTTTTTTAATTGGTTATTGCAGACCCTATCTCACTCTGTCAATACCAATTTTTTTTTTTCAATTCATTTTTTTCAATATTAATAATTTTGAAATAACTTAACTTTTTTTAAACAGAACATAATTGCAGACTATCTCAATCTGTCAATTTTTTTTTTCTCCTCTCAATTCGTTTTAAATTGTAATTCTTTATTTTTTTAGTTAACTTTTGTAAAACCTAGGTACATATTATTGCAGACCCTACCTCATTCTGTCAATTTGTTTTTTCAATTTGTTTTAAATTGTAATTGCTTTTTAAAGCTTAACCTTTTGTAAAGCGTACACATTGGTTGCATTAACTCCTTTTGTGTGTTTTTTTTTTTTTTCATTTCGGTTCAATTGTTTTTTGTGCTTGTTTTCTAGATTGTTCTCAACCAAAACGTTACTAGATTTTTAAATTAAAATTGTAACAGACGGAGTGTTAGTACATATAACCGTTAATTTTATTTTTCTCTTTGAATTTTTTTTTGGTTTTGGCACTTACCCTACACTTTTATTTTTTTTTCTTTTGAAAAAAAATTTAAATCATGGCTTATCCAGTTAAGTTTATGTCGCTTCATAAGTCTGTACTCGAGTACTTAGTGATTACTAGAGGCAAATCATCTTTAGTCACGCTACGGGACTTACATAAACGGATAGCTAATAAATATGGACCATTCTTTCCATTATGACAGTCTAGTTGTCTTTTATCATTATAACTTTAACTAAATTTTGACATTCTAGTTAGTCTTTAATAATTATATCTTTAACTTTATTATTTTGACATTCGTTAAAATATATACCCGTAAATTTTAAATCTTAACTTCTCTTTATATTTTTTTGAATACCTGTTACTATACCGAACTTATCTAACCTACCAATTTTTTTTCTTTTGTTACAACTTTTGGTCTACCCTATAGTACTTACGTATAATGATGGCCTACCCCATTCATTATATTTTATTTTTTATACCTATCGGCCCTACACCGAAGGTATTTATTATATTGATCGTGGCTCTAACCCATCGATCACTTTGGTTTTGTACTACATGGTTGTGTTTTTTTTACATGGTTGTGCTTTCTTTCTTTAGAGCGGTAGCAACTCTTTAAATAAGCCCTTGCGGGAGCGGTCGATTACTCCTTAAATAAACCATAAATCATAAAGCACAACTGTGTCTATAGAGCGGTAGCAACTCTTTAAATAAGCCCTTGCATCATAAAAACACAACTGTGTCTATAGAGCGGTTGCAACTCTTTAAATAAGCCCTTGCAGGAGCGGTCGATTACTCCTTAAATAAACCATAAATCAAAAGAAACAAAACCAAAGGACATAGCTTGTTCACTTAATACTGATGGTCTACACCATTCGTGTTGTTTACTTAGAGCGGTCGCAACTCTTTAAATAAGCCTTTGCAGGAGCGGTTGGTAACTCCATAAATAAGCCTTAAACCAAAAACATAATTTTATCATCTAATTTTAGATTCAATTACGTATATTAAAATTTAAAACTGGTAGGTGGATTAGTATTGGTCGGTAGATGGTTAAAAGGAAAAGAAATAATTTAACAATAATATTTTATTGAACTCGATACATACGATTGCATTATTCTCTCGCTTAGTACACTTTCATCTTTGAAGAAAACTATTGTAAGGCATCAGGTTAATGACAACAGGATTCCTATATAATTTATATTGTGCGACAGCTATCTCTCGTATCACTGAATACAATAGCTGCCGCTGGTTATGATTGTGAGAAGTACGAATGATGATTTTTTGATAGGTAAAACAATAGTTAGATCTAATTCTTCGTGCGGATTTTGTCATTATAGATGACAAAATCCTTGACTGCGCGAGGGGGTATTGTAACGTTGTGGATTACCAACGTTGCATTTCAAAACTATAAATAGTTCATTAACACTTTCACTGTCCGCGCAGCAGACACAATACCTAAACAATAGTCGTGAGTCACATGTGATTCATCGGACAGGGAAGTGGTTGATATAAATTTGTAGGTATCTAGTAAATATTCTTGAATTACGTCGAGACAAAAAGTAATTTATAAGTGGGTAGTTCTAAACTGGTAGTAACATTTGACAGTTCTGTAGTGACAGAACTGTGGAATGTTCTAGCTGCGGATAAGTGAGTGGCAATGCTTATGCTGTCTCGCTCTCACACGTGCAAAGTCCAATTCCCCTTCTCTTTGAGCGAGGCATTTTGTAGCAATCAGCTGGAACGTAACACAGTACAGAAATAATTACCGCGAACGCTGGACGTAGTAGTAGACGTAGTTCCTCACTATACTAGGACTATATAATTTTGCTCGTCCCAGACTTAGACAGGTTTTTAGTCAAGTAATAAATATTTAAATTCGATATAATATTATTAAATTCTGTGTAAGTTCACCCCGGTTTAAGGGTAAGTTGCCAAACCAAACCTTTATAACTGCTAGCTATTGTGTATATCCATCTTTTTGTATTGAACAGTTACCTACAAGACTTATTATTTTGTGTTCTAATTTTCTTTGTTAGGTTTGCCTCGAATGTTCAATACGCTCGTAGGCCTATAAATAATGTTGTGTTAATGCTTCACGCTAATTTAATATTGTGTACTTGCCATGTAAACTCCGTTCTGATGTTGACCAAACTCACAAACGCCTCAAGCGCTTTACGTCCTAGGCTTTCGCTTACGCTGCGAGGTCATCATCAGAGAGGATTTGCAGTGGACCTTTTATTTACCGCTGGACGTTGATTCCAGGGAACAAGATTGGGGTTTGAAATACCCATCCTCAACGTTCGTTGAGTTCGACAGCTGACTCACGCTACCGAACGTTCGAGGCCTGCGCACACACAGCACCTAACCGCACACAGCTGACCAGCCGGCGCATCCACCATCCTGTCCCTGGGGTCTCTCTCACCTCGGGACAACTCCTCGCCCATCGCGTCTCTGCACTACGCGATAAGCCAGGACAGTACTTAGTGCGCCTACTTCCACGGAACGATTAAATACCTAGTGACGGCTGTGAACCACGACCTATAATAAATTTATTGTAAACGTTGGTGAGTTATTTTATTTAAACTCACCCGCTAACCGTTACAAACTTTCAAATGAAATACGTACGTACGTACAACGAATTGGTCAGAAAATGTAAGTTTCTTCATTTAGTTTTAGAACAGAAAACTAGAAACCAAACCGAGTTTGCACGTTTATAGGTCACACGCGGCAATCACTATGACGGCCATTTTTTTCTAGACCTATCATTGCAGATGTGCCAAAAATATCTAGATTGGCTTTTTTTTGCTTTTTAAAATCAACAAATGAGTCCGGAAGAGACTGTCAGAGTCGTACTGACTAAAATCCACTGTCGGCTCTTTACGTTCTAGGGTCAGGGTTTCCTGATAAGACAGTCTTTCGACCTCAGATGGCTTCAGCCCTCTCCGTCAAATTACTGATAGCATTTTGAGACGTATGTGGAAGACGTCGTCGACCCGGGTATGGTCCATGATCGTACGGCAAGTCAACGAATACTCGCCGTCCACATTATCACCAAGCAGCAGCTAAAACCGATTACCATTATAAGTATAGTGGTTCGAGAGGTTCCATTTTCACTGGCTTTTCTTTTATATTTCATTCGGGAAGGGATTCATTAGGAATATTGCTAAGGGACCATTTTAGACCCACAGTATGAATACGATAATGGCTCATTTCATCAGATTAATGATGGAATGACTTGGATTTAGAGTCGATAGAAAGAAGACTACGGAGGTATGACATGAGTAAAGGATTTTTTTTTCTAGCCTAATCTGTCCCACTCCTGAGCAAAGGCCTCCCCCCATTTCTTCCACTTCTCTCGATGGTGTGCCTCCTCACGCCAGTTCACTAGGAAGCCATCCAAAAGGAGTAAAGGAATATAAATTTTATTTTCAACTTAATAAATGAAGTGTATTTATAATTTATAATTAAATATAATTATGTATAATTAATATAAACTATCGCTTGTAGGTTCCCAAATAAGCACCACAGTTGGGACAGTAGTGATCAGCATTCTTGCAGGATTTCATACAGTATGGAATGCATGAGCATAGCAGACCGCAACTGTAATAATAAGCAATAGGTACATCATCATCATCATCATCAGTTTTAGAAAAGATCATCACTTAAAGCGGTTGACTTTTAATAGACATAGCCTAGAATAGAAAGAAAGCTGGTAGACATGTCACCGGAAGATACTTAACTAACCTAACCTAGCATCAGTTAGATTACATATAAACATACGGTTGTTACAATTTTACGTTGACAGACATTAAAAAATATGCATTTGCAAAGTTTTTAGAATAATAGATTTGTAATTCATTTATCAGCACAGAAATTATTATACAATATTTATGATAATAATAATATAATGAACTATGTACATACTAATAACTCTAACTTAAGATAAGCAAATTCTGTTACTAACCTACTAACAACTTATGGACTATCTTGGTCTGATAATAAACATTTTTATTATTCTCTTTATTTATTTTTACACTTATTAATTAAATTTTTAAATATTTTTATAAAAAACAAACTAAAAACATTTAAAAATATAAAAAATAGTAGTCCACCAGCATCGGGAACAGGGTCAATGTCAGGAACAATGCAACATACTAATATCATGCAACAATGCAGCTCTTTGAAGAATCAATACTAGCATACATAGAGAATTCTAGCATTTTTGAAGTGAAAACTTCTTTAGCGGCGTTGTACACTTTTTCTGTAATGGGTAAAAAATTTAAAACTCGCGTCAGGGTCACGTGACCAAAACTCGCGTCAGGGTCACGTGACCCTGATCGAAAATGAGTAAGACGTCATTCAAATTAAAAATAAAACATAGTAACAAAAAAGTTTTCACTTCTACCGGCACTCCTGGAGTGCAACCTTTTTTTTTTTTGTTTTCAATAGTTTTGTAGTAACCGTGTCGAGTACAGACAGCTTGCCCCCTATACACATGATAACCATTCCTGGTAAAGTGTGGGTGTATCCTTTCTAAAATGTTTCGTAGAGGCATGGTTTAATACAAAAATTTAAAGCTGCCGCTCAGTAGAGACGTTTTGCAACTTTATATCAATCAGCATACGTCATAATCTTCATAGCACTCGATGAGGAGACAAAAATAATCTCGCCTTTAAATTACCAATCAGTGCCCGTTCTAATAACTTCAACTGGCTGCGTTTCCACCACAGATGTGCAAGGATGCGTACCGAGGGATGTGTTTGTAAAGAACCAATGGAATCGCTTCATTTACCTCGCCTCGGTCAGCACAGCTCTGGTGGAAACGGCTCAGCGGAGCTAGATTTATGCGTATACAAAACAAGCGAGAGCTGTGTGCGAGGGATGTGTTGCAAGGGATGTGTCAGGGGGATGTGTTGCAAAGGATGTATTGTGTCTCCGCACCCTCGTCGACACATTTGACAGCTTCGCAACGCATCCTCGCACCACACATTAATGCGCATTTTCACAGCTCCGCTACACATCCTCGTAGGCACATTTTCATAGCACAGCTTTGGTGGAAACGACCACACATTTTCACAGCATAGCTAGACATCCTTGCAGGACACATTTCCATCGCACATCTCTGGGCATTGTTAGCACAGTGGCTGATCGACTGACTGCATCGCTGCGTGTCGCGATTTGTATTCCCGCACGGAACTAATATCTGTATGACAGGTTACTCCGGGTGTTTATTTACGAATAAAATGTTTGTAAACGCACCCACGTTACAGAAAATATTTCTAGTGAGGAGCAACGTCTTCAAGGCCCATTTGAAATACTTACGCAGCTGTACATATGAACAATGACATGAAATGGGTCTTCATGGTGGTTACCGTCTTGACTTTGGTGACGATTGATGCTCTGCAAGATGGACATATGACCGGACATGATTTGGGACCGACCGGAATTGGACCAGGAATTGGATTTTGAACAGGAGCTGGATTAGAAACAGTAGCAGTACTGGGAGCGGAAACCGATTCGGAAACGACAACGACATCCATTATGTTTTCCTGAAACAAAATTAATACTAAAGAGCACAGCTTATGCGATTTAAATGTTGGTCTTCTCCATGGTTAGTTTAACCCGTGGCGCGATACAACGCGACGCAGTGTGACGTGATTCGAACGAATTCCAACAACAAGTGAAAATCAACCTTGCTACTAAGAAATAATGATGCATTTCGATTGACTTGACGTCGTCACGGCCATAGTGTTTTGTTTTCATCTACCCATAGATAACAACTTGTATGTCTGCGTTTATGTCTTATGTCATAGTGGTAAGGTTGATTTTCACTTGTAGGTAGTTGGAATTCGTTCGAATCGCGTCGCATCGCGCCAAGGTTTAAAATTGGTTCATATTGATCAAAGGCCCTAGTATGAGTTTCTTACTACTGCTACTACTAGCTTGAATTATCCTATAATGCATTTATTTTGTGAGAAATTTAAATAGCGCCTGTAGTGTACGAACGAGCAGTTATTCTTTTCCATAAAATTATCGTCAAAGATCTCGTATACTTAACGCCATAAAAACTAGAAAAGTCATGCGTCAGAAATCATGTGAGCTCAGTCAGTACCCTTAATAATTACTTCTAAAGGCTTCGTTCGTTTCGTCACCTAAAGGGCAAGAAAGAACACTGGAACAGGTTAGATTTTTAGTAAAAAGTCAAGCAGAGCCTGACAATCCTTTCCAGCGTCCCAGCAGTGGGAACATTATAGGCTGATAATGATGATGACTTAAGAAAGAGATAGTGATAAGTCCTGTATTGTTCTATCTCTCAGACACTGGACTGATATGCCACAAGGTTCATCCTTGGTAAATACTCTGTGTTACATACACGTGGAGTGGTTTCGATAAATTAGAGTGTTTTAAATTGACTATGACAGTTCAATTGAGTATGTATAGTCATTGAAGAATTAAGATAGTGGATTTTTTGTTCTAATTGACCTTGACAAATTTAATGAAAGGTCACTGTGCGCCTGCGCTGCGGCGCCGGCCGTTGTTGCGAAGCGTTCTAAATAGGTCGATAAATTGTGGTCGCCATTTTAAATTATTTTTTATTGTATTAAATTTTGATCAAAATTAATATAAATGACAAAGACGAATTTTTCTTTTAACGAAAAAACTAAACAAAAAAAAAACATACATAATTATCTAAAAAAAAGAAATTTTGCGTAATCAAGTTTTTAAACTTTTTTTGGGGGTTTATAACTCATGTAATGACAACCCACCGTGAGAGGATTGGAATGGACTGGCAGTCTCTTTCTGACTCAAAACCAGCCAGGTCTTTCACATTGTCACCAACCCTTTGCATTCCACGGCTGCGGAATCTTGCTCGGACCCGTGACCCCGGCAATATCACAATAACCATCATCAGCCTATAATGTTCCCACGGCAGGGACACAGGCCTTCTCTCTGTGAGAGGGAGTGGGCCATTTAATTCACCACGCGGGCCCAGTGCTGGTTGGTAGATGTCACATGTCTTAAATTTTTTGCTTCTAGGACATGCAGGTTTCCTTACGATGTTTTCCTTTACCGTTCTGAGAGCAGTGGTGATGAAATAAATTACACAAAGTTACATGCCTGGCGGAGTTCGAACCCATGACCAAATCGTAAGTCGGGACCGATACCACTGGGCCACCACTGCTCTCACAATAACCAAATAAATAAATCATAAATGTCAAAACTTACCTTTAACAGAAATTCTTTACAAATTGTTTTGATAACCGATTCGGCCACCGTCTATGTATTTTCAAATGCAACTGAGAAAGCTTTATATATCAAAACCACTGTATATAAGTATCAATTCAAAAGTGAAGTGACTTATTACGCATTGTGTTTACTTGAAGAAGTAAAACATAAGATTATAATGCTAATATTGAAGGAGTTTATTTAATAACTAGCTGTGCTCGCGACTTCCTTCGCGTGAATGTCGGAACTTAACTATGAATTTTTTATCAAATTGACAAACTTTCGTCCCCTATTTTATCCCCTTGGGGGTAGAATTGATCAAAATCATTTCTTAGCGGATGCCTACGTCATAACATCTACCTGCATGGTACTACCAAATTTCAGCTCACTCCGTCCAGCATTTGGGCTGTGCGTTGATAGGTCACTATGTCAGTCAGTCACCTTTGAGTTATATTTATTGAGATTTAGGATTTCCGACAAATAACACACAGACAGTATATACACAACAATGACACAGAGGGTTTTATTATTAGTGTGCTCCTTCACTTGTTATTGGGCCAAACCCACCACACTATTTTCAAACCACTGCAACTCATGAAAACCAGAATCAACGGTGGCAACCACCAGATGAGCGCCGAGACAATGAAGCTCAGCGTGTCCAGGAGAATGAATTTACCAGTCTTGGATCCTGCAACGAATTTAATTAGAAAAAAAAAATAGTGAAGTAGTACTTTATTATCCGGTTAAAATCATCAAATGAGTCCTCCCACCCTAGGCCTAGGGCAGGGAGGGCCTGTTAGACTCGTACTGACTAAAATCCACGGTGTCCTTCAATAGCCCTTAAGGTTCAGGGGTCACGGTAATTCATAAGACCCGCGACACCGGCCGAGTGAAGGAATAAAAATAAAAATACGTTTCAACTTCATATTTATAGGAGACCAAAGCATTCAGAGTTTGTCCTTACTTCCTCGTTGGTCTAGCAGCCGCAAGTGTGGCTGCTGAGAATAAGGTCTTTGACTCGATTCACAGGCCGAGGAAGTTTTTAATTAGGTTTTTACAAGGAATTTTTCAAAAGCAACTACGGAGTCTGGAACTTGACTGAAGACGATAGCTTCGTTTGACGTCATGATATCATTTACTCCTTTATCTTTCATCTTTTATCAACAGGTTTTCAGGTACTGATTAACTTGAACATTTACTTGTATACCGATTAACTTGAACATTCACTTCAATAGGCATTATTGAGAATGTTACATTATAGAAAAAAAAACGAGAGCATCTTAAGCTGCGAACAAATTATCATCGGACGCGTCCGTCAGCCGCGGCTGAGGGACCCGGCTTATTGATAAATCTAGCCAGTACATTTAATACTACACCGTGCAAACTGTCGGTCGTAAGTCGCGGACGTAACCTTGAGTGGCATGGAATCTGGCCGGCTGTCGTCCGAACTACCGTGCACACTGAAGCGCGTCGCTTAGCCACGGCTGACGGACGCGTCCGATAATATGTTCTCACCTTTAGTAAGCGTTCTAGAAAGCTTTTCGCCGAGCCGACTGTCAAATCACAAAAAACTTTATGAAAAAAAAAATTTGACCATCGACTAGAGCGTTCGATAGAAAGATCGTGGAAATGTTCATGGCTTAGATGGCCTACCTACCTACATAGAGTGGAGTGGTTCCAGTGAGGGAAAGACAGAGCTATAGGTACAAGTCATTTAGAGCCACATCGTTCCCTCACTGAAAATATTTGGCTTTAAGACGTCATGTTAGGCCACCAGGGTTTTACAAGGTCTTAAAACTAGTCTTGTTCCAGTGAGTGAACGAGATGGCGCTAGACGACTTGTATAGCTCTGTCACTTTCACTCGCCGGAATAAGCCTGGTTTTAAGACATTGTGCCCCCCCTGGTGGTCTACCATGAACTCTTAACGCGATCCAATTTAGTCTATGAGATAGAGATGGCGCTAGACGACTTGTATAGCTCTGTCTCCTTCCCACAGCCTAAACTGGATCGCGTTAAGAGCTCGTGGTAAGGCTTCTGTTCGTTGTTCAGTTCGACAAAATTAAAAACGGTGAATGCTTAAGTCGATCTTTAACTTAGGTACTGCCATTAGATAAAAAAAAACTGTGATTAAAGGTTGGTAATTAAAAAAAACAGTATAATAATATGACATTAAATGTAATAAATGTATCTTCGAGGTAATGTTTGTTACAATCATAAGTAAGCACACGTTTCATACACTTTGCACATAAACAATTAATAAACAATAGTCATTTGCTACTACGTATCAGACAATCGCAAGTAAAATAAAAAAAAACGAAGCACAAAAATGCGTACCTATTTCATAAGTTTTAGAGAGATTCATTGAGAGTTATTCATAAATAATAATTCAGACTAGTATGAATCAAATCGAATAGGGGCATAGACCTGCGGCACAAGTATGCTATTTTAATAAATTCGTCATTTTAACACGACCCCATTTTCATTTTGCTAAAAATTCGTTATTTGCTAAATTAGTTGATCATATTTGGTCGGTCAATGGTCTCGTAACAAAATTGTGTTAAAATAAACATTTGAACATTTTATTCATGCCAGATTTCGTTTGTATATTTTTACGTATTTGTTAGTTTTACAAGCAAGAGGTGGTGAGTTCGTAAATACCAAAAACAATGTACGAGATTAGCATTTCTTGACTGTCAGTGGTTGACCATTGTAAAGTTATAATGACGCCTTTGTATTAGTAGATTACCAAAATTGTCAAAATCAACAATTATGAAATCAATGATAGATCATTCTGACATGATAGCAGACTTGAGAGCGACCTACTGGGTAGGTCGCTGTCAAATTTTTCGAGTTTTTTTTTAAATCCCCTCAAAAAAAAAAAAAACTACTCATGATCAAAAAGTTCGGAAATGACCTGGCCCATACCCCCCTATTTAATTTGATTCATACTTCCAGAAACACTCTGTATAAGGTGAGAGTTAAAATAGCGGGTGTACTTCAACGAATCAAATCCTCTTAGAATAAAAAAATGTACCAAAAACGTACTATTTAGTACCTGGGTTTTAAAAAATATCGCCTTCATCAGAACGAAATAATATCAAAATATAAATACACTCGCCATCTTGGCTCTCCCTGTATACCATAAGGGACATGGACGCATCTGTTACCATTGCGTCGGAGTAGTCATGTGTTGAATAGCTTATAACATACACTATGTAGGTTTATCATCTGTTCCATTTATGATGAACTAGATATTGCGTCTTTTATAATAAATGACGTCATTTTTAAAAACATCGTGAGAAAACCTGGACTAATAAAGACCAAAGCCATGTCAGAGGCCTGTGGTGTTCCCAGAGCCAGCTTAATTTTCTTTGACATCAGAGAAACGCCACAAAGTCTCGCAAAAAAAGATGAAAGAAATCTGTAAAACTGACGAATAATTTCTATGTTGTGGAGACTAAAATTATGTGTGGAATTATACATCGACGTCCTAGCCATCGTAAAGGTATTACTCTTTTTTTTTGTGGAACGACCTCTATTCTGTGAGAGACGCATAAAATCGAGTATACAAAAATAAAATCTTACAAAAAAGTGACTTACGTAACAACAATAATTAATATTTTAACAGTCAAACAATTATACAGTCTATCGTTTGTAGGTTCCCAAGAAAGCGTTGCAGTTGGGGCAATGATGATTCGCATTTTGGCAGGAGTCCACGAGGTACGGGACGCAAGAGAAGCACACGCATAGACTGTAACAAAAAAAAATGTTGAAGTGAAAGTATGAACACAACATTTGATTTGCAGTCAATTTGATGCTATCTCTAGACATTGAAACAGCTTCCTTAGACAAGCGGCACGCTATAAACAATAACGCTTAGTAGCCAGTAATACATTTTCAACTTTACACCTTGCGCATAAAGTTGAAAATCTATTGAAGGAAACAGAGCGTTTTCGTTCGTTCCGGTCGTAAACGCTCAGTATTGTACTCTTTAATAGATTTTTGTGGCAGTAGTAGACTGTTTGAATTATGTTCAATTCTGTGTTTGTCATTCAGCTGCGTACAATGGCTGCGTATAATTTGGGATTAACCCATATTTTAGACCAAAATTTTAAGATTACGTAGGCAAAGTCTTGGATTGAAGCTCGAGGGGGTTGATACTATGATTATATTATTAATTTTAAGGGTGTACTTACAAACATAAAAGCAATGCCATTAAATGGGTATGTGTGCCAGGTTCCGACTCGACGGTTGTGACGACTAACGCGCCGCAAGAAGGACAAGTCACTGAAGTGGGCGTAGGACCCAAGGGTATTTGGGGCATTTGGTTCATTGGTGCTTGTGGCATAGGGGCCATAGGGTTCATTGGTGGTTGCACAGGCATAGGTGCAGGTTGCATGGGTATGTCATTATTTATGGGGGGATATAGTTTGCCGCTGTCCGCCATTTTTTTAAATCCTGGAACATAAAATAATTCGTTTTTTACCAAGTTGATGACAATTTTTTTTATCTCTAGTAAATGAATGTGTGTGTTATGTGTTTGAACCAATGTTACCAGGCTGTCAACCATCTATTAGCTACTCTACTAAATGTATTTAATTATTTAGTGAGGAAAGTAATGACATTGCCAAACAACATGGTTTTAGCACTATACCAATAATTCTTATCATTATACTCTTCGATCAATATTATTGACTGGACATATTCTCAACATCATCAATAACACAAAATGTACATTCTATTCTTATAGTTCTGCTGTCAGTAAGGGTGCTTGTACACGGCGCATGTAACCCGCGCAAGTAAACGTGCGGGTATTGCGGTTTACCCGCGCGAGTAACATGAGCAAGCTACTTGATCAAGGTACCTGCGCGGTACAGTAGGCGTTCAAAAGTGGTTAGGCACGCTTTAAAGTCAATAGCTTGACGTTTAGTTTGACTTATGACCTTCTATTTTTAAGAGACACATTCATCATCAACTACTGATTGTATAGGATTCATAATTTCAACGTGTATGGTATGTGTCCACTTGGCCCAGTGGTAAAGCGTACCGCCTGACGTATGCGGTGAACGGCAAGGCGTGAGTTCGAACCTCTCGCAGTGATATTCTTTTTGTAAGTTTTACTCAATTGTTAAATATTGTAATGGGACAGAAATATGATTATAATCGTTTGTTCACAATTTCTGTGAGGTAGACGAAGTTTTAGGAATATTTAACTTGACCGAAATCAAGTTGTCGTTAGATTGTGGTTGTTGGTTAGTGACGTGTGATTATATGTATAGATAGCGATATATTTAAGTATTCTCAAAATGCCGGCGAATATCAATATTGAGGCAAGAACGAAATTTATTGAAATGTCACGCTGAAGTTCATCAAATGAGTTGACTGTTGTCAGATTCGTATGAATCTGATATCACAAATGTAACATGAGTTTGTTAATCATAAATAAATAAAACAAAATTAACATTTTAATTCAGCATGACTTTGTTTATTTCCACCAAGACCAAAAAAAAAACATAAACACATAAAACTAATATTTGACTTTTTTTTTAATAAATAATAAGCATGAATAAATTGTAAAATAACATGAATAACTAACAAGTTATTGATTAATATAATTACCATGATTTCAAAAAAAAAAACTAAAAATTAGCTAAACACATTATAAGACTCAGATCTCATTGATCATAACTCCGCTTAGCCCAACAGCTATCAGTAATAAAATAAGTAATTTAAAAAATTCGAAGTGACGATAAAACAATAATTATTATCCAATTTCATTAGCTGATTATAACGACTAAATTACGTTTAATTATATTTAAGAACCTAAAGGGTTTTTTTATAAAGTGCGGCCTAAATAGTATGTTATCCCATAAAAAAAATTATGTGTAACTTTGTCTGTATGTTATCAAAAGAAATATTAAAGATAATATGACTATTTATTAAAGCCATTTGAAATAGTAATAGTTCAGCAGGCTAATTTCTCTATGCGTTCCAAGGCCGCGGTGCCTTGTTACTATTTCCAACAATCGTCGCATGGCACTGCGGTCCTGGAACGCAAAACGCTATTTGCCCTTTGCGTTCCAGGGCCATGGTGCAGAAACAGGTTGTTTTTAGCAAATAAATTTCTTCCGCTCCACCAAATACGAATTACTAAAAAAAAATATATGGAAATATATGTTCTATTACTGAAATAGAACCACAAAAAAAATAACCGCTCTGCATAAAAATACCCTTTTGAGGACATCAGTTTAATTTTCGTTTTCTTTATGAAAAGAATGATTGAAACTTAGCCTCAAATCTAAGCCCTAAATTAATAAGAACTGTGAATAAAATTATGTTTTCGCTTACAGTCTATTAACAATGAATACAACAAAAGCTATATAAAAATATGGTCGTGCTTTTAAACGTTTTTTTTATTTCTATAATACAAACGGTTTTTGGCTGATATTTGGTGTAATTTTTGTCTTGAGTGCACGGTTATTCATTTCGTGTTGAATTAGTTACTCATTGGGGGAAGCTATTTCCTTCGTATTCATTCACCATCATGTTATTATGATGTCTAACAACCGTCGGCGTCGGTGTTGGACTTTGCTATCGACAAGCTTAGTATTAGCGCTTGTCATTCCTCGTATCTCATATCCACAGGACTGCCAGTATTTCACTAGAACAAAACATGAAATACTATTATTATCTTTATGCAAAATGCAACTGTTATTTTTTTTTACCTACTTAAGAAAAATCTATAAATAACACTTATTACTTTCAAACAAACCTATTGTAGGGAATCTTATCTAATAAATAAGATATTAACATGTGAAATAACTATAAATTAAATGTTAATACTCACACTTAGTCCGGTTTAATTTGTTATTTGTATTGTTTCATCCATATTTATGCACGGCTATAATATTCACCCTCAGTGATTATAATTATTATTCCCACTGTTAATATTTCACAGCAAAACAATAACATTAAAACAGCGTAATAGATGTAAACAATCGTCACACAAAATAACCAGGAATCAACGTTCTATTATGAGACTTAAAACGAACTAACATAGTTATGTCTACCTCACTAATCGAAATAATTTACTTTTGTAACTTTTGTTTTGTTTCTTCTAATCTACCTACAAAACTTTATTATACTTATTATGATGATAACGGTCGACACACAACACTAATGACTAGTATTAGTAATTATTAAAAAAAAAACAATTTTATTTATCAAATTTCTACAAAAAAATGCATGAAAAATAACAAAAAGAATATAGCAATTATTCAAAAACATTAAATAAAATAAAAGTAATTAGAAAAAAGCGAGGATCGATCCTTCGACAGCAGTGATGGAAACATCCGAGCACGTTAACCACTGCGCCAGCATTACTTGTAGGAAAAGGTTGAAATTATGAAGTATACCGTAAGTTCCTTTGATTTGTATATGTTACAACTTATAATAAAAGGTCGTAAGTCACAGCGAAGCATCAGGCCATTGCTTTCAGAAATCGACCCAGGAATTTGGAATTCGACTGTACATGTACACGGCGCATGTAGCTTGAGCATGTTGAGGCACTTGCGCGGTTTACATGCGCCGTGTACAAGTACCCTAATGGATTCAAATCAGCCTGATCGGCCGTAGCAGCTCTCCACCGCATGTGGTAACCCGAAAATTTATTTACGGGGACCCATTCTGTGATAATCCACGCTATAACATCAAGATTCGTTTAGCTGTTCTTACATAGCTGTCCTCATGAACATCCATCCATCCATCTACACAAACATTCGCATTATTAAATAATTAATTGGATTAGATAAGACTTGATGTATACTTGCTGTATTCTCCTCTGATATGCGACCTGTCTGAGCAACCAAAACTTAAACTATTACTACAAAAATCTTAGTAGTCCTGGGGGGGTATTACAACGTCTTAAAACCAGGCTTGTTCCAGTGAGTGAACGAGATGGCGCTCAACGTCTTGAATAGCTCTGTCACTTTCACTCGCCGGAACAAGCCTGGTTTCAAGACGCTGTAATACTCCCCTTGTTCCACCTTTATTATAGGTAGGTACTAATGCATTGACGTAGTAAATGGGTAGACTTCATAAATTGAATTTTAATAGAACTGGTTGATATTTTAGACTCTTATTAAACAAGTTTATGTTGAAACGAATCAGTAATCACACAATGTAGATGATAATAATATCTTTGTAAGAATCAAAAATATTTATAACTTTGACTTACGGGTTCCAAATAGTCTTTCTCATTTCTACTATAATTAGTTAGATTAGATTTTGTCTAAAAGACAACACATCTGTAGGCCTATGCGTACATTTTTTTTGCTGCAAATTATCTCAACGAACTCAGATTATTAGTAATCATTAAGCATTATTTACATTGTTTATTGTGGTCATTTTATTTTAGCTGCCGCTGCTTTAAAATCTCAATGGTTTTTTTTCCCTTTTGTACCAAAATTTGACACACTGTACCTGGCTATACTAATCTAGGTGCAGTTGCTCAGACATACATCGTGTTTCCAACACTCTTGGCGGAGCCATATAAACAGTGCTAGTGAATAAAAACTTTAAAAAAGTACCGACTTCAAAAACAAATACAACAAAAAAGCCGACTTTCGAAAAAAAACTTTTCTTTCGGACGTCGGTGGCTTTGTTTTTTATTTCATTGACTATTGCCACTGACTTTCGAAAGAAAAGTTATTTTAAACTATTTTGTATCAATCTGTTTTTGAAGACGGTACTTTTTTTTATAAAGTTTTTATTTTCCCTTTTTAGTTAGTTCTGGTATATAAAAATGGTTATTTTTAGTTTGTTCTTAATAATTTACTGAAATATGCTTAAGTATCTAAATAGAGATATTATTTAGAAAATAAGAAGTAAGTCAAAATCAACATGGATGATCACGAATAATAAAATGATAGACCACATTAGACAACTTAGGCAGTAGTAGGTATAATGCCGTTTATCATTTTATTCTTCGTAAACCCTGACCAGAATCAAATATTGCAATCTTCGCTTCATTTTAATCAACGAGTTTTTAAGAAGAAAGTGATACTGGTTTTGAAACAAACAAATATGGCCGCACATCTCTCTCTGAAAATTCAGAGAGAGAGAATAATTATGGACATTGTACGGCCATGTTTGTAGTTAATATACAAGGTGTAGATATGTACTACGCAGTCATTTTGCATCCTAATTCAAGGAAGAAATAATGGGAATTCAACTCGGCGAAACTATAATTAACTTACCTACAAGGAAAAAATTACAAATACACTACGCATAACGACATGTACTCGTAGGTATGGGTGAAGTTATAAAGTCAGGAAAATAATTCAATGTATTAATTATAAGTAGCATCTAAGAGGACGTAATAAAAGTAAGCAATGAAAAAAGTCTGCCTAAATGATTCGGCCATATTGAGACGATAACTGAAAGGAGACTACAAAAGGAATTCATGAGACAAATTTAATGTTGGACATTGTTGCCATTGCGGGAGTGTCCTGGATGAGGCTGGCGCAAGATCGTGGAGCTTGGCACAATTAGAGAGAGGCCTATACCCAGCAGTGGGTGAAGACGAGCTGCGGATGATGATATAATGAAGGGAGAGCACGGCCCAGGAAAAACCACCTACACTGATCTGAATGATGAGGTTCTTCAGAAAGTTCGGGTACGTATGAAGTACCTACTCGCAACTAACATGCTGGTATGACCTGCTACCCTAGTGTAGTTTTAATCGATAAACCCATACTTTTAGTATGCTTAAATAGATTGTCAACTTTGTGCGCTGGGAATTAAAGTTGAAATTCTATTGAATACTACATAACGTTCTCGTTCGTTTCAGTTGCTAACGGTCAGTAGTCTTTCATCTATGGGAAACTTGAGGTTAACGTTTATCGTGTATGAAAATGGACGTGGCGAAAAGAGTCTGTCTGTAAAGATCTGATTTTAAGTATGTTTGTGGAGTTTTCATTCATTCGATACTCGGTCTGTTTAAACAATATTCCGTCTTGCCTCCACAAAATTTGAATCTATTTTTCCTTATGTCTGTTACCTTCTTCGTCTTTCTTTTGTGCTGCTGTGTTGCGTGTGGTCAATCTATTGTTAGCTGTATTTGGTGTGTTGAGAGGCTACTGTGTGTGTTGTCTGCCGCATGCGTGTTTTGTATGGGCACTGTTCACTATCACATTGTCTCCCAACTCCTTACTAAGTCTTAGCCCCTTCGTACACCATGCGACGCAAGTCTCCGATACCTTACGATTTTGGTATTCTTTAACGCGTGCTTGTGTTCGAACCTATAGAGGTTCGAACTTCCGCTATGGGTTTGTATTGCGATAGCCGCTTGGATACCGAAGTCGTAAGGTATCGGAAACTTGAGTCGCCTTGTGTACGAAGGGCCTTATGGTTGGGTCTATTCTATACTGTATAGCTGCTTGCATTTGTAAGACTGCTATGTTTATTGTCGTATTCAGTTAGCCCAATGTATCTCTAGGTAAACTTTTACTCATTTGTCCATCGCTCTTATTAAAATTAGGATTGGGATATTCCCACACAAATTCCGTTTTTTAAAAGGTGGTATTCTGAATTTACCTATTTCGTTATTTGTAGTTTGAAGGTACTATGTCTATCTATAGTCTATTAAAACGGTGAAGTTGTTGGTTTTGTTTACAAATACCAAATCAGTACCTACCTAACCTTAGCACGAGTTTTCACTCTTTTACTTTACAGCATCTTTCCAGTATTTACAGCATTTCTTGTATGAAAAAATGGAACAGCACCTCTGGTGTGCGAAGAAGGAACTAATTTTTTCCTTGAAAATTGACAATTTGAAATTGTCAAAGTTCGAGTTTCCTTCTCCTGTGAATGTGTTAGTGTCTCTTTCCAACACAGATTCAATACCTTGATTTCGTATTCTTATGCCAGACATATTTTTTAGACAATTGGTCTATTAACTCCGCTTGTTCCAATTAATGGTGTGTCTGTGTGCGTGTGGTTTATGAAGGAGATATACTAGGTACCTCGTATTGCATAATTATGTCTCTCCCAAAAATGAGGTTGCCATGCCATCGGTGAGTCATTGTCGCTTCTAAACGCGAACCCCCCACCTCCCAGCCGCCCCTTCGTCCATATTTAGGTATTATGGTTGGCCTTTTAGGGGCGAACCTTTTGTGTATATTATTAAATAAAAAATAAAAAGAATAATATGGAGTATACTGTAATCATATACCTATATTATCAGATAATATATTTCAACATTTTTACATGCTCTAGCACATGAATAATTCTGTGAGCGTGCTAAGTCAAGCCCGTTCATTAAATTTTAAATTAGCCACTGGCACGTGTATCAAAATCATAGTGGTCATTATTTTTATCACAGTAAGGTCAATGGTTAATGTTATCAGAAGTAAAAAAAACTTCTGTCATTGGCGATTGGCTAGCGGTAAGAAAATATTACTGTAAATCTCAAAAACTAACGTCTATAATACATAATTCTGGTAACCCTATGGCCATATTTACTTTAAGTTTTCTGGTAATCGTTGAATCTTATATCATGATAAATTATCAACGTTATCACTTAAATTATATTTAAAAATTCCGACCGAATTAAGAACCAAATAATGACGTCTTAAGAAAATGTTACAGCAGTTCAAAAAACTAATACTTCGACTTCCAAAGCTTTTACACTTTCAATTATATCGAACCGCTATGGACAATTTGCAGGCGTGGATATAGACGCCGAAACACCAAGACAAATACATATAAAACAAAAAAAAAACGACCTTGTCTGAAACCGCGCCTTAAATATGTCAGGAACGGTTCGATTCAACCATCACTCATGCCTTTGTCTCCATCCAAAACTTCATGTCTCACATTTACACTTTAACACTACAACAAAACTTAATAAATGAAGTGAAGTAAATGAAATTACCTAGCTTTATGTATGTTTCACTCACTCACAACTGTTGACCAGCACAGTTTATCCTATACTGGTTCGGTTCGCCTACGTAAAAAGTATAAATAGGTTTGCAGCTATGCGATCCGTTGAACTCCGATTCTTTTACGCGCACTTTTATCAAAATTGTTTTGGTTTCGACAGCTCAAAACATATTGTTTCGGTGATTAAATTATCGAACAACAGTGTTTTGTAATATTTTAAGACTAACATAATTTTATTTTTTAATCTAAAAATTAGTCCCGATAACTGACTCTACTTGTTGTCTTGACATCTAAGCACCTTTTTTTAAGGTCTGTAATAATTTAAAACTCAAAATTTAATTTTGAGCTGAAAGTTATTCCGTCTGTCTGACTATTAGGCTATTGTTTCACGTCTTGACAACTAAACAGATTCCAAGGTTAATCATCATAAAAAAAAACATAACTATCCTTCTGGCGCAGTCGGGAAATACGAAGTAGATTTTGGTAGAATTAATCAATTGATTATTATTTTAAAATTCAAAGAGGTAAGCGTAACATATTGTGGATAATTTCTGAATCGTAACCTTTATCTTTACATTTTCTTATTTCTTTTTATGACATAGGTACACTATAATTTAGGTTACGATACAGATTTTATGCCGGTGTACACACGGCTACACATCAAGCTATACAAAACCAGTCTATCGTAGACTCACTTTGTATGATCATTCCGCGCATACATCGATCAGCTTATACTGGTTTTGTATAGCTTGATGTGTAGCCGTGTGTACATACCAAAGATAGTTTTCAATGTATACAACAGTACACAAGGACGAACTTGTCGAAAAAAAACTAGTATTCGTCTCTCTTGCCACTACGGGCGGCGGCGGCGGCGGCGCGGGCGTTGTCTTATAAAATACAAATGAATATGCAATGGACGTGCGTCAATATTATGTACCTACAATGAAACACAATGTATTAAATATATTATGTCAAAAGACTAGACTAGTGAATTATTATTTCACTGATTTAAAACAATTTTGATTATGTAATCTAAATGTTGTTGACTCTTGTGTCCACCTGAAACAAATCGTTGCACTAAGTATGTCCAACTTCAGGAAAGAGGTCAACCGCCGAATCCAACTCGACTGGGCAGCGTTCGGGAAACTGCATAACGTTTTCTCGTCCAGATTTCCTCAATGTCTCAAGTCGAAAGTTTTCGACCAATGTGTGTAACCAGTGATGACTTATAGCACCGAAACATAGTTTGTTGACTGGCCTGTTGGTCTAGTGGTTAGTGTTAGACTGCTAGGGTTAGACTGCTATGCCGGAGGTCGTGGGTTCGATTCCCACCCAGGACAAATGTTTGTGTGATGAGCACGATCATTTGTTCTGTGTCTGGGTGTAATTTATCTATAATTATGTATGTATTTAAAAATATATAAGTATGTTTATCAGTTGTTTAGTACCCATAACACAAGCTCTGCTTAGCTTGGGACTAGATGGCGTTGTGTGATAGTTGTGGAATATTATTATATTATTGTAGTCTCTTACTATGGTATTTGCCTCATTAGTAAGATTAAGAAAACCCAACGAGCTATGGGAGGATCCGATGGGGCCGTAAGGTTCTTGAATAGAGACCACGCAAGGTGAGCGCACCGTGGGTCGTCCACCCGCAAGGTGGACAGACAAGCTGATGAAAATCACAGGATCGCGCTGTATGCAAGCCGCTTTCAACAGGTCCTATTGGAAATCTATGTTCTATTGGAGGCCTATTGTTCAGCAGTGGACGTCCTACGGATGATATGATTGATGATGGTGATGAAATCTTTAGATTGTGTAGATCACACTACTACGTCACCTTAAATTAGTATATTTAATTAATATTATTATCTAACTAGCTTTGCCCGTGACTTCGTTCGCGTGGATGTCGTCGCCTAAGTTACTCCTTATTACATCAGCTACCTGCCAATAGAAGTCCTGTCAAAAT
Organism: Agrotis segetum; assembly: GCA_036375495.1. Taxonomy (NCBI): domain Eukaryota; kingdom Metazoa; phylum Arthropoda; class Insecta; order Lepidoptera; family Noctuidae; genus Agrotis; species Agrotis segetum. The sequence goes on along the minus strand of JAQSVV010000090.1, from coordinate 104,846 downwards.
CGGCCCAGCCATTTTAGAGATTACCCATTACAAACAGACAGACTAACAAAAATTTAGAAAAAAATGTTATTTTGATATATTTACCGTATAAATATACTACTAATATACATGCTTACGTGTAGTAAAAATTTACGATTTTTTCAATATCACAAAACAGACACTCCAATTTTATTTTTAAGTATGTACGTGTGTACAGAGCAGTGATGGCCCAGTGGTATCGGTCCCGACTTACGAGTTGTAGGTCGTGGGTTCGAACCCCGCCAGGCGCATTACTTTGTACAATTTAATTCATCACCACTCTCTCAAAACGGTGAAGGAAAACATCGTGAGGAAACCGGTATGTCCTAGAACCAAAAATTCAAAGACATGTGACGTCTGTCAACCCGCACTGGGCCCGCGTGGTAGATTATGGCCCACTCCCTCTCACAGAGAGGAGGCCTGTGTCCCAGCAGTGGGACCATTATAGGCTGATGATGATGATGATGTACACATTTATATTGAATGATAAATGTCAGTCCATACAGAATAAGGACATGATAAGTAGGTATACAGTAGTTTTAAGTGAAGAAGCTTGTCTATGTATAATTGTTAGTACTCATAGATAATCAGCTTAATTGAGATGGTCTGCGGTAGGTGCGCGGTGCGGGAGGCGGGAGGGGTAATGACGCGCGAACAGTGGAATTCGGCAAGCCGCACACCATAGCGAGAAAAATATTTTAAGATACAAAACGTACAGAGCTAAAACTGTGTTCTAAATATTCGAAGGTCGAACGGGAACAACCTGTGTTTTAAAACACATGTTCTCTCTGTCTGTTTGTGAAGTATCATGGAATGTTTTGAACTGTCATTGGTTTCTATTTCAATTCCAATTTTGGTTGTTACAATACTTATTACAAAAAAAAAAACGTGATAAGAATGCTCTTCTTAGGAAGCAAATTCTAAATGAAACTAAAAACTAATACCTACAGGATATTTTTGTAAACTCTAGTGCACATAATCTTTTTCTATCCTTTTTCTTGCCACTTTACCATGAATACAGCAGCCGACCTCAAAACTGACAGATTTTTTTTTATGAGCTTTCACTTTACCAGGGACATTGAATTTTTAAATATCCATAATCAGTATTTATTCTGTTAAATTTTAACACCACATTATCACATGATAATAATTATATTAGGTACACACGGCTACATTATCAAGCTATACAAAACCAGTTTGTCGTGGACTCGCTTTAAATGATCTTTCTGCCCATTGAACGGTCAGCTTATACTAGTTTTGCATAGTTTGATGTGTAGCTGTGTGTACATGATCAAGTATAAAAAATAATGTATTTGTTATTTTGGACATATTATTTTATTTTAAATTAAAACTAAGTTTAAATAACTAATGATCTATCGTTTGTAGGATCCCAAATAAGCATCGCAGTTCGGGCAGTAGTGATCAGCACTCTGGCAGGAATCCACGAGGTATGGGATGCATGTACACAATATACATATACTGCAACAAGGAAAATGCCATTTTGAAATAAGTACGGCCGTATTACAACGTCTTAAAACCAGGCTTGTTACAGTGAGTGAACGAGATGGCGCTAGACAACTTGCATAGCTCTGTCACTTTCACTCACTGGAACAAGACTGGTTTTAAGACGTCTTAATATGGCCACAGGGCTCTTTGCACAACACCTTCACAAAAGAGTAAACTAAAGACGGCTGTTTTGGTTATTTGTTGACCGTTGGGGTGCTTGTACACGGTGCATGTAACCCACGCAAGTGCCTCAACAAGCTACATGCGCCGTGTACAAGCACCCCGCGGGTAGCTTGCGCATGTTACTCGCGCGGGGAAACCGCAAACCCGGACCATTTCTTGCGCGAGTAGCATGCGCCGTGTATAAGCACCCCGCGGGTAACTTGATCAAGTAGCTTCCGCCTGTTACTCGCGCGGGTAACCCACACGTTTACTGGCGGGGGTTACATGCGCCGTGTACAAGCACCCTTACGTTAGCGAGCTTGTCTATGGTGCTATTCAGGATTGCATCGATTGACGATATCGGTCAGATATCGCACTTTCGTCAAAGAAAATGAATGGACAATCGCCAGTGTTTACTAATGGAGTCACACGGGTTGACGATATCTTCCACAGATCTGCTCGATATCGAATTAAGAGCTTCACACACAGCAGCTATAATGTAAAGATGTATATTATAGCACGGTACATCTCATTACATCTTTCCATAGAGATTCGAAGATGTAAAAATATACATTAAAGCTGTCGTGTTGTGGTCTCCTGGCGATTTCTATGGAAAGATGTAATGAGATGTATCGTGCTGTAATGTAATGTGTACATCTTTACATTATAGCTGCTGTGTGTGAAGCCCTCATCAAGCTTTTGCTTACATTATAAATTACGCTTAAAATAATAAGAGAGCTGAATTAAAATGTCAATGACCGCTATTGCCATCTTAACTGGCACCAACTATACTCGTAGTCAGTGCTTTTATACAACTCACCAACATAACAGCAATGCCATAAGATGAGTTTGCGTTGTAGGTTGCATCCGGACATTCGTCGTAACAGCCGCGCCGCAAGATGGACAGGTGACTGTAGTCGGTTCAGGACCTAGAGCTACTGTAGCCACTTGGGGCATCGCGCTATGAGGTACTGGACCCACTTGGGGCATCGGGTTCAGGGGCGCTTGTTGGGACTTGGAATGTGCCATTTTTAATCGATGCCTTCAAACCTGAAACATACAACTGCCAAATAAGCAAGATTGCTGCGACGCAATTATATTTTTTTATTTATTTGGTAAAACAAACAGTTAAACATTACAATATTGATTAAATATGTTACAGTAAGCATTTGGGTAAAAGTATAACCAACGACATTTTCCACATTATATAAAAATAATAAGTTATATAACACCGCAGAATACTCTGTCAATTAGACCGATTTCAACTACAAGTGGAAGTCGGCCTTACCACGGCGACATATGACATAAAACGCGTGGTTATCTACGGGTAACGCCAAACAGCACACGCTCGCCACGGCGTGGTAAAATCATCAAATGAGTCCTCCCACCCCGAGCAGGGCAATCCTATCGGTTAATATTTCCTCGTTTCCCCGCTCCGCCAGCTCGCTCCGCATTGGATAGGCAGCCTAAGTTGGTGTCGCCGCACACGAGCCACTCGCGACAGCCACGAGAAGCTTGAAGCGGCTACAGTGGTAGCTGAAGCGCGCGACAGCTATTTGTGGCCGGTGGTTGACACTTGCGGTTTGTTGGCTGCTACTTTTTAACCAATGCTTTACTTAGGTAAGACATAGAGAGAGGTGCGAAATCGCGCGAGTGGCGTGTGGCAACAGTATTCATAGTTCCATAACCAAAATGGTTTCATAATTAGTTTATTAAACCAACAGTACCCTTAGCACGAATTTTTAGTATTTAAGACGTAAAGTAAACTGGAACTTTGACAATTTGAAAGTGACAATTTTCAAGGAAAAAATTAGTTCCTTCATCGCACACCAGAGGCGCTGTTCCATTTTTTCATACAAAAAACGCTGTAAATACTGTACAGTAAAAGAGTGAAAATTCGTGCTAAAGGTACAGGATGGTTTTGCCGTGGCGATCTTTTATGGTAGTTAACAACAACCACTGTGTGGAAGTGCAACCAAATGGATTTCACAGGTTCTAGAAATAGAACAAGACCTTAATTTGTCATCGCCTGCATGGTCTTTCCTACAGTTTGATATCATTGTATTTGTTATCAAAAAACCCAGCAAACACTGTGTTATTCTACCATTGTTATTTTAGGTATTTTTTTACCTGTTAGCAGTATTTGTTTAATGCCTATATTTATTATTGTTTTTTTTTTTATCGTGCAGGTGAAATCATCAAAATGAGTGAACCCAGAGCAAAGCGGGAGGGGCTGTCAGACTCGTATTGACTAAAATCCACGGTGTCCTTCAATAGCCGTTTACGTTCTGGGGTCACGGTAATTTGTGTGTCCCGCAACCCCAGCAGGCTGACACTCTTTAAGGTGCGTGCGTGAAATTGCCATGGTCCATGGTCCGACAGCGAGTCGCCCATTACTCGCCGCCCGCATGCCCGCACCTTCGGTGGCCCTAGATTCGTCTACCACTGTGGCTGGGCTATGAGGTGGACGCTGTCCTCTCCCTCACGCGTCCCACCTCCTCCTTCACTGGCATGACTGCTTCGCAGAATGAGGCAACCGCTTTCTTTTACGTCTCGCCCCGCAGCATGGCCTCGACGAATGCTGGGCGTGAGAGGTCTCCGCCTATTGCCATCGTGAGGACACGGCGGGCGGTGCTCTGCCCAAGCGGGGCAGTCCTGCACCGTACGCTCCACCGTGTCCTCCGGGCGATCCTCGCAGTAGTGACACCCACGCTTTTCTTTCCTCCTGATCCGACATAGCTTAGGTACCTCCCAAAATCTCCCGAAAAAATGTTAAAACAAACACGGACAACAGCAGTTTTCTAAGTTTTCTTAGTTCTCGGAAAAAAAAGTTTTGCATCATATAAGTACTATTTGCCCTATACTGCTACAGTAGCCTTAAGTATTTTATCATCAGGTACTTTGATCAATTGCAATTAATTGGTTACTTTTAGCACTTAACCGTAAATAAATTACTAAAGTATAATGGTCTGTTATGGAACAGAAAAATAATTTTCTTATTGAGCTAATTAAAAGGAGGGTTACTTTTAAATAATTATTATACGCTTACGCGTACGACGATACGATATACGACGTAGACGAATATAACAACACTTAATAGAAAATTCATTATCATAATTAAAAAAAAAATCAACAACTTAAATGTATACATAAATGATTACAAGTGCGAAAAAAACACAACGTTTCCTAGTAAAGTTAAGATAAAAAAGTTCAAATAAAATCAGGTAAAAAGTAGAAAAATAGCAAAAAAAATGTTATTAATCTTACCTTCAATAAACAGTCGATTTGTTTCAATTGCCTGAAGTATTCTTCCCAAGTTGAATTTATTTTTCCAATGAATTTATCAATTTATTTATTCGGGCTAGATTCAGGTACCAAACCGCACAAGGTATGTATATTATGTACTGGTGCTCTTACAATACTGCGTATTTTTGACAGGAAAATGTCAATATAGTTATTCTATATACTCATATCTAAGTATAGAAAAAAAAAACAGGAAATGTACTCCAATTATTATCCTGTAGGAATATTATTATTTATTAGTTTGCTTGGTATTACCGTAATGAGGAAAAAAATATGAATATACATTTATAATAATACTTAACAGTCGCCAAACGAACTTTTGGCACGCAGTTAAGAATTGGTGTCCAGAAACAATGGGTACGGTTAGCCGATACAAAATTTGGACAGAAAATGATGAACAGTCAGCTATGCTGACTAATATTATCGGCTGAAACCATGCTGAGTTCAGACGAGAGCGAAGCATTTTGACAGCTGTCTCAGCCTATGCTACTCAGCATTCGCCATTTTTCTTTTAGTGCTGCTCAGATATTGTATCGGCTAACCGTACCCAATGATTCGGGGTCGCGGCAGACCACTAAGGAGATGGCGATGGCGGGACAAACTGAACATCTTCCTTGACAACTGGAAAAAGTAGACGGGGGGAGGGGATGTCACACTTGTACTGACTAAAATCCTCAGAATCCTTCAATAGTCTTTTACGTTCCACTGTTACGGGTCCCTGATGAGACAATCCCGCGACCCAGCCATGTTCCTGAAACGTAAAGGGCTGTTGAAGGAGCACCGTGTGTTTTAGTCCGTACAACTCAGACAGTCCGTTCCGCTCTACCCAGAACGGTTTAAAAAAAGTTCTAATTATGGTAAGTACTCACTCTTACAAAAAAACTCAATTACACTTATATAATAGAACTTTATTTACCAGAATTACCAATCCAAATTATGCAAAGGTTCAGGCGCAAAAAAACTAATTCGCAAAATGCCAACCTAGTCGCAAAACATCGAAAAAAGGACAAGTTCTTAAAATGACCAATTCTCTAAACGCCTAATTCTCAAAATGGCCATTTCCCGCAAAATGGCAAATGTTCGAAATTGAATTTTTCGGTTAATTCTTATAAATCTTAGTTTTTTTGCTCTCTGTTTAACTAAGTTGTTTCATGATATTTTTAGATTTATAAAAATTACACTCAAAAATGTAGAAAAAAACTATTTTGATTATTTTCCATTGTGCGAATTAGGCTATTAGAGAATTGTCCATTTTGGGAACTAGGCTTTTTGCGTCTTAACCGATGCAAATACTCATACGAAATACAAAATATTTATTTCCGAACCAACATTTTCAGTACTTGGTGATTGGAGCTCCCTTTTAAGAAAGTAATCGCTCTACAACTCACGCTTAACATTTTATTCAGTACCTTAAATTTAAACAGAGTGTGTGTATGTGTGTGTGTACACACACGTGTGCATATATTATGTGCGTGTAATGGAGGTGTTAATTTGTTCCCTACATTTAAGGCCCAGCCGTGTACCTCAAGGACAAAAATACGAAATTATAGGAAAAAAATCGTAGATTTTGAAAAAAAATATGTTGTATTTATTGATTTATTCCCACGAGGTCGAGTCCCACTATGTCGAGTTCCCGCTATGTCTACTTTGAAAATTCTCGCTTTTATTCCCATCTAGTCGAGTCGCTGAAAACGTCGATTTTAGTACCGCCACGACTACTTTAAATTTTTTAATTGTACAGTCGCGGTCAACGCTTTGATTGAAAGGTGTTGCCGGAGCGTCTTTCTCGGCTCTAGTTAGTCATCTGCGAAGGGGACGGGTATAAAGGTATATAAATGATTTAGACCTTGACTATAACAATAATACTTAGTAGTTGTTATTTGCCCGTGTGGACCCGGACTAGAATAGGCCACCCCATATCTTCCCATGGGTGTCGTAAAAGGCGACTAAGGGATTCACCAGAGAATGGGCAGCAGCGCTCTCTGAGTTAGATGAATATCCTTACTGCGATCGCCAACCCGCCTGCCAAGCGTGGCGATTACGGCAAAACGCCCCCCATTGGGGAGACCATGTCCAGTAGTGGACGTTTTAGGGTTGTTATGATGAGTTGTTATTTGAAATTATAGACCAACACGAAGGGGGGACACTTTAGCGCGTTAACCCAGTACCTAGGTACGAAAAAAAAAAGAGTTCAGTCAAAATGACTATAATTACAGTGCATGCCAGAATGCAGTATTGCCAATTAATTAGAGTGTGGTTCATTCGTATTTTTTGTGAATTATTAATAAAAAAAATAAGATTGGTGGTGTGTTATACCGATTGTATTGTTGAAAAAAAGCTTTTACAAGCAAAAATATAGAAAAGAGTGAGATTCCGTGTAATAGTACAAATAATATTTACGTTTAAACGTAAATATTATTTGTACTATTGTTACCACCTAATTTTTTCCCACATTTTATTCCATATCTAGTCAATATTTTAAGTACAAATGTTAAAGATTTTTTTAATCTGGCAACATTACACAAAATAATTTTCAAGGTGGCAACACTACCACAAATTCAGTTAAATAATTCGTTTCAAATGGTTGTGTGAGCATGTTAACTGTGTTGTGAAAGTTTAACTAAAAAGGATAAGGTAAGTCATTTTGTTAATTCAGTGTCAAAATATATTTAAGAATACTTAGATTATAAAAAAAATCTAAAATACTAGCTTGTTTTGCACTTGTGTCAAGCGATTTAGAATTTAGAAAGATTTAGATTTACACAATCTTGAAATTCAATTGATGTATTGACATGCTATGCATATTAGCAGATATTTATTATGACAAATATGTAGATAGGTATACATCCGTGTTGACCTTATAGATTATGTAGTTGTAAACTACTAAGTACTAATGAAGTAATTACTTTTACCCATACAATTGAGATAACGTTATAGGTACGTCTTTTGTCAAAACAAAATGGCCGACTTACGATCCTATAATTAGTTAGATTAGTAAAGTTATAGTTCTATCTTCCGTATATTTATTGCTATTAGAAAATGAAAAATGAAAGTGCAAAATACTTGTAAACCCCGTTTATCTACTACTTACCTATAATACAAACTAACCTAAGAAATGTATTCCAGCAATGGATTTGGTCCGAATAACAGAAATTTTACAAGGGACTAACAATGAAAATGTGGTTGATGAAGCAGCACAACAAAACGCTGTTCAAAATAGTCCAAGTAAGTTTTATGCAAAAAATATTGATTTTTTTTCTTGATTAGTTAATATATGAATCTTTAAGTTTTAGTTATATCATTTGTGAAACCGTGTAAATTTAAATATAAAATATTTAAACCTACACGGTTTTGCCATTATTTGAAATAAATTGTATTATTATTTTTTAATGCTAATTGTCAAACTTATTTATTTATTTACCAACTTAAACTAACAGTAACACCACACGCTTGAACTAAACATACCTACTACCAACACTCGCGTTAGTAAATGCGTTTTTATTTTTTTCTAGTGGAATTGGATAATTTAATTGAAGTTTTACAAGGGGAAACTGACGCCCAGCCTTCTACAACCACTAATATATGTGAGCAGTCATATATTATATACGACATGGATACACCGGTAGCGTCGACAAGTTCGAATAATTTAACTAATTACATCAACCCTGTGCCATCTACATCGTTCACTGATGTTACAATCAATGAAGGCTCTTTGACTATAATTGAGAGCAATAAAGGTGGAAAATTGTTGCTCAAAGCAGGACATAGATACCGGAAAAATAAAGGAAATGCAGACGGCTCTTCCATTTGGAAGTGTACCAGCAACGATTGTTCTGCAAGTATAAGCGTTGACCAAAATTTAAAAAATGTATTACGAGACACAAATCACAGTTGCCTGCCTGACTTTAAAAGAAACTTATTTGAAAAGTATTTTGATGATATAAAGCAACAAGTAAAAACAAGCTTAAGACCGATACCCGCTTTATATGAAGAGGGGCTCGCTAAATTGAGATGTGATGATTTCGCTGACTACCTGCCAGAATTTAAATCTCGAAAAAGTTCTTTGTATAGATTACGTTATAAAACACTTAACAGTAATAGAACAACTTTTTCTAAACTGTGTGATGTGAAAGTTCCCGATGCTCTAGCTAATGATTTTTTATTAGTGGACGATGGGAGCGATGACAAGATTTTAATTTTTGTATCAAATAAAGCAAAGGCGGAAATTACTAGTTTCAAAAATATCATACTGGACGGTACCTTTAAAGCTTGTTCGAAGCCATTCAAACAATTATATACTCTCCATGTGGACATTGCTAAGGAAACTGACGATCCAAATGTTGTTCCGGTAATATTTGCCTTACTCCCCGATAAAAAACAAAGCACATACCAAAGATTGTTTTCCATTATTAAGACAAAATTGCCAGATTTCAATCCAGTAAAATTTTATATAGACTGTGAAATTGCAGCTATCAATGCAATAACTAGTGTTTTTCCTCACGCATGTATAAAACTATGTTTTTTTCATTTTTGTAAAAACATTTGGGATAAAGCTAAAGAACTATCTCTAACCAAAACCTACGAAAGCCGTAAATACATTAAAATGTGCATTAGTTTAGCACATCTTCCTAACGAGAAAATACCTAGTGCTTGGCAATATTTGTTAGAGTTCACTCAATCTCTGAATATAGACACTACGGCATTTAATAAATACATGTCTTTTCAATGGTTAACTTCAAACATTAAATACATAAGTAACTATGGAGAAAAAATCAAGACCACAAATCATGCCGAAGGGTGGCATAGCCGTCTTAATAAAAAAATCATAAAACGACCAACCCTTTGTCTTTTAATTGATGTTTTAAAAGAAGAATCCAAAAAAAGTGATTTAAGAATTGAACAAAATCTAATAGGCCTACAAAGCAAAAAAAAAAAAATGATTCCGCCAATGATCAAAAAGTAACAAAAATTGTTGGTGATTTCTTGAAAAGCAAAATTAACATTGATGTATGTTTGTCTCGACTGGGAAATGTTAAAGCTTAACAAAATCATCTCAAGCCAATTAATCAAATCAGTTAATCACTGTAAATATGTGAAATATCTATGTACTACGAAATGTCTAGATAACATCAAAACATGATTATAATTTAATTATTTTATTGAACATTTAAAAACACTGTGATTATTAATTTTAGAATAGATAGAAGTAGATACTGTTAATACCTACAACATAATTATATTTCATAAAGGTATATGTCGTAGTATACCTATCTACTTATAACCTGATCTGTGATTTACTGTGCTCCTAAATTAAAAGAATTAATGTTAAGTAAATTTTTTACAACTGTTGTCAAAAATAAATAAGAAGATTTATTCTATTGCTCATTATTTAATGAAACATTAAAAAAAACACTGTGATTATTATTTTTAGAATAGATATAAGTTGTTCTTGTTATCTTATTATTAAGTGTGAGTTATTGATCTGTGATTTACTATGTACTCATTATAGAAGAATTAATGTCAAGTATATTTTGTACAACTGATGTCAGAATAAGAATATTACGATTTGAATCATTTGTTTTATTCACTGTACATTTCGTTAACGTTCGACATGGTGGCACCAGACAAAAGAGATTTTCAACGACTCGACTAGATGGGAATAAAAGCGAGAATTTTCAAAGTAGACATAGCGGGAACTCGACATAGTGGGACTCGACCTCGTGGGAATAAATCATTTATTTGGGCATTTGTACCATATGAAATTGTCGATCCAAAATGTTAAAACTTGCAACCCAAGAATTGATTTTCAATCTAGCAATGTCATACGTCTCCGACATGATGCGTTTCGTTACTTCATTTATAAACGTGTGAAAACCCAAAAATGTACTTTACAGAATTTATTTATGTATTTCAAATAAGTTATAATTACTAGTACACATATTTTGTGAATAATCATGGGAATAAGAACTTTAAAAAATGCATTTATTTCACATTTCGTATTATTTTTTGCGTTTGGTTATCTGCCGGCCAAAAGCCAGGGTTCCCGACCTAGTTCTATAGTTTTTTTCTATTGTTGTTGATATTCATTACTGTCAAAAAGCTGTCAAATAATGAAACATCGATGTCATATTTTGACGTGATTTTGACAGATGAAACAGATTGAAGCTGTCATAAACGTTTCTTTGAACGAAGTTCCGTTGCGAAGTAGTGTTTTTTCATATACTTTTATTTCTTTTTCTATCTAGTATTGAAGGATTTTAAATACTGCTAAAAATACTAATTATTGGAAGGGCTTTTAATAATAATTTGTACCTCGGTACATGGTTGGGCCGAAAAATTAACACCTCCTTTGTGTGTTACAATAATGTCTCAATAATTGCGTAATATAATGTCTGTTACTAATGTATAACAATTTTTTACTCTGGTTAATCGTGATGACTTTCAGGGAGAGCACCTTTGTGGAAATATTACATAGATAAAATTAATATTCGAAACATGATGGTAACTAAACTATCGCTTGTAGGTTCCCAAATAAGTGTCGCAGTTGGGACAGTAGTGATCCGCATTTCTGCACGACTTCATGCAGTACGGGATACATGTGCATAGAAGACCGCAACTGTAACAAAAAACATAATTATAGTCCACTCAATAAATCACCCTTTTTTTTTTACGTGGCAAAATCATCAAATGAGTCCTCCAACCCCGGGCAGGGCGGGAGGGACTGTCAGACTTGTACTGACTAAAATCCACGGTGTCCTTCGGTAGCCCTTTGTGTGCCGGAGTCGCGGTATACGTATGTCCCGCAACCCCGGCAGGACTGTGGCCCTCTATAGGGGGGCCCCGTCACTATGCTGACGCTCCTTGAGGCGCGCGTGGGACACAACGCGCCGTCGACCCGGGCATGGTCCTTGGTCGGGCAGCGAGTTGCCCTTTACTCGCCGCAATAAATCACCCTTAGGGAGTTGTAGAGTGCGTGAGCAAGGTCCTAAGCAATTACTTCAGAAACTTGTTCAGGGTGCTTAGAGAGTTAACATACTAAAAGTCCTGACATCTAGGGGATGAGTCGGGGTGAGGGGAGGGGGTTAAAGTTTCCATTTTTCAGTTTTTCGCTAATATCTTTAAACTGTGCGTCATAGAGATAAAAAGTCTTCTACGCAATGAAAGCTTATAAAATTAAACTATTAATACAATTTAAAAACTTTCAGGTTATATTTTTCTTTGTAATAATCGATCCTACATATAAATAAAATTAGAGTGTCAGTTTGTGATATTAAAATAACGGTTTTTTACTATATGCATACGAATCTATGTATGGTACAAAAAAAAATTTTTTTTCACTATTTTTGTCTGTATGTCTGTCTGTTTGTAACGGCTAATCTCTGAAATGGCTGGGCCGATTTTGACGAGACTTCTATTGGCAGGTAGCCGATGTAATAAGGAGTAACGGGCTACTTTATTTCAGAAAAAATCTTTTGTTTATTAAAATACATTGTTGATTTCCAATATCCACGCGAACGAAGTCGCGGGCACAGCTAGTATCAAAATATGAGCCCTCCCGCCCCGTAGAGAGGGAAGGGACTATAAAACTTGTACTAACTAGGTGTTCCTTCGAAATAATGCTCTTTACATTCCGGAGTCACAGTTAGGTATCTGTTGTTTTGTTAAATAAACTAGCTTTTACCCCTAACTATGCTCGCGTACAATTAGAATTTGACAATAATTTCGAATCGTATATGTGGCGCCATCTACTATTATAATTTATAAATATTTACATTATTGTTGTTTTCCTTGTTTAAACCTAAAAACGTAGGTATATTTATGAAAGTGCCTTTTAAAGAGAACACAAACGCCATTGTTTAGGCGTTGTACTGGACTCTAGGATGTATGGGTCTGATAAGCTCCCAGATCCCAGGAATCGACAGTCAGACAGTGTTCGTTCGGACGTCATGAAGTTGACACATATCATACAATCTTAGGAACTGTACCCTTTTAACGTGGTAAAATCATCAAACGAGTCCTCCCACCCCGGGCAGGGCGGGAGGGACTGTCAGACTCGTACTGACTAAATCCACGGTGTCCTTCAATAGCCCTTTCTGTTCCAGGGTCTCGGTAATGGAATAAGTCCCGCGACCAGGAACTGCACGAGTTTTCACTCTTTTACTTAACAGCGTCATTCCAGTATTTACAGTGCTTCTTGTATGAATAAAAACTGCGCCTCTGGTGTGCGAAGAAGGAACTAATATTTTCCTTGAAAATTGACAATTTGAAATTGTCAAAGTTCCAGTTTACTTTATGTCTCAAATACTGAAAACTCGTGCTAAGGGTACTGTACCGTGTTTTCCTTTTAAGGTCAGGAGTATTAATGAAGCAAAGTAGAGCTAGTAACATTAGCTAATGATTAGCTAAACTCTTCAGCTTTATAATTTATACAATAATATATTTTATAGTTACATAATTAGTAAAGATTATATTGTGTTAATTGACAATAATTTAGTAAATAAGTAATGAGTAGTATAATGCTTTGATTTCAGTAGGTTATCTATTCTATTTAAAAATAAACGTAAATGTTGTTTCTGTGACATGACATAATTATTTGTTTTTATTTCGTTGTAATTATTACCTGTATATTATTTTAAGTTTTATTCTATTTTTTGTGTATTATTGTTATAATCGTTAACAGCTTCCAGTTTTTTTTTCTGAAACTTATAACTGATAACTTATTGTATTGTAGTTTGATTAGTTTTAACTCAATGTTGTGTTAATTTAATCTTTAAACTCAACAACAAACACTTTTTTCGTTGCAGTGCTCTGACTGGGTCCATCAATAAAAACTGACAGTAATAATAATGTTTAAATATTGTAAATAAAATGGGCTTTTATTTTTTATTGGTGTGTTTAATTTTCTTGTTACAACAATTTAAAGAATCTTATAAATAAATAATCATAAAATACTCTTTAATTCGGATATGTAACATCCATAGTGGGTTAGTAAACAAGAATCTTCTATGTTAGTAACAATAAAAGAAACAAAAATTAAATTATATCAAATCAAAATTAAATGAAATCAAGAATTGATGTAAATCAATTAAACCATAATTAAAATCAAATCAAAATCAAATCAAAATTAACCAAATATAAATTAAATTAAATCAAAATTACATTAAATTAAATCAAAATTACATTAAATTAAAATCAAAACCAAATTAAATGTTACAATTTTGTAACCAGCTGGCTAGGAGGGAGATTTTTTTTCAAAAGGCCACAAATAACAAACAAGATAACATATATAATCATAGCTAAACCTAGGCCAGATGAAAACAAAATTATGGAAAATAATCTAGTTTTCATGTGGCCTAGCTGGCTGACCACCGCTCAATTGACGCACAACGTCTACCAAAGTGCTGAGCACCTGTATTTGCATACGTGACGTCTCAGCATTTTGAAGAGACGTCGCAGCATTTTGGATAGACGCCTCTGCTATCTTGTTTGAAGCTTGCGCTATTAAATATACAGCTTCTGCCAGCTTGCCTTCGTTGTCCACTCTTCTTCTTTCCAAATCCATGACCCATTCTGGGTCAACTCTGGATTGTGATCCTGTAATAATTTAATAATAATTATTAATAAAGGTGAGGCCTATGTGTCGTGCAGTGGACGTGCTATGGCTGAGATGATGATGAATTATTATTAATAAAAACACTCTAACATCATTTTCAATGTCAAATTAGCAGTTCTACTCTTTTGTACTTAAATGTTCACGTGTAATATAACAAGAACATTCAGTCAAACCTAGGACCTCTAAAAACTGATAATTTCTAGAACATTTAGATTTAGAGAAATCAAATAGAATCTAAGATAGAAATACATAAAATGTATACTATTTATTATACTGCCACTGGGTCAAATCAAATAGAAACTAATATGGAAATACATTATAAACATACTATTTGCTATACGGGGTCTATTTTGTCGGCGAGGTCGAATGGGCAGGCGTCTGGCAGACTGATCCGCAGGAGCCTCTACTCCTGAAAATTATGATTTGTTGATTAATAAAAGTCTTTCCTATAATTAGTTTAATGGAATGTACACATAATTGTTGAGGTATTCTAGATATTAATTATTACCTGCTTGATGCCTCTCAGGCACTTGTGCATCTATTTGTGCCTCTTCTGGACTGGCAACGGATACAGGTTCTGAAGTGTCTGTAGGTAAAAAAAGTGGTATGGTATGATAAAACATATTAAAACTAATCTATGTGTGTCTTTTCTATTTCTTATTATGGCAAGTAAAGCCGATGTCCACTATTCTGCCAATAACGAAGATGAATTGGATAAGCAAAGTGTGTACCAATTTAAAAAAAAATAAGATTTAACCAACATAGAACAATATAGGTCTCTGTTCGATGATACAGTTGAAGTTAATTTAGAATCTATGTGTCATTTGTGCATTATAACTAGTATCTCAAATGAAATTATGTTTACCTGATATAACCACTTCTTCTGCCACAATGTGCTCAGGTTGCACCGGAGGACTGACAGCTACTTCAGGTTGAATATTCTAAAAAATATTAAATATTATTAGATGCATATTCCTCAGACTATAATTATTATGTTTTTACATTTTAATAGGTAACTTACAAATACTGGAACTCTGTGTTCAGTGTCACCATACACTGCTTGTTCCCCTAAAATATTTAATATTTTCATATCGGTTTCCGTTAAATCCTCCTGCGTGCTGGGGCCACCACCTGTAGCTAGGGCATCTTGTCTTCGTCTAGATAATCTGGATTTGGTTTTGAATTTCAAATCAGCCCAGTACTAAAAACAAAAACATTTAAGTAGAACTTATTGGAAACTTATATGTTTCAAATCATACAAATTAAAATTCTACATACCCTTTTCCACCGTTCACCTATCTTCGTTGACCCAGAGCCAAAAGCATTGAGCCTTGAGGCAAGGTCATTCCACTGCCTATCCACAGTTTCTCTGGATCTTGCTCCAAGCCCA
Organism: Agrotis segetum; assembly: GCA_036375495.1. Taxonomy (NCBI): domain Eukaryota; kingdom Metazoa; phylum Arthropoda; class Insecta; order Lepidoptera; family Noctuidae; genus Agrotis; species Agrotis segetum. Next base: position 88,854 of record JAQSVV010000090.1, on the reverse strand, counting down.
ATGCCTTTGGCTAACGCCGGATGCTGGGCCAGGAACTCGAGTAGAGCCTCCAACTGGTCGCTTGACACTCTATTTGCCATTGTATACTGAAATTATGTTTTATTATGTATTTACACTGCAAAACTTTCACTTAAAACCACTAAAATATCACAAATAAACTTACTAGTTGATGAGAAGAGAACAGCGCAATATCGCTTGGAATCTAAATATGAACTGATTTCGTGCACTTGAAACCATCTTAAAAACCGACGCCACGCTATTTTGGGTAAATTTCAAGTGGATTTGGTGGATTTTAAGTTTTTTCATCGAGTAAACAAAAGTTTTGGTCACATCTGTTTCACATTTTATTAGTACCACTGATTGCTACTAAATAGTTTTGGCGCTAGTATCGTTGCGATAAATGCATGCTAGCAATCGACGAACAATTAGCAATCACTTTTTACATGATACTGATTTTTTTAGCAATTACCAATTGATCGCGCGATGACTGCGCGATAGTTGCGCAATTGTTGCTGATTGCTATTTCATTCGTAATCAGCCCGTATTATATTATATAGAAGTATACATAATTATAATATCATTATAGGTTAATCGGTTTAGTACCCTTAGCACGAATTTTCACTCTTTTACTTTACAGTATTTACAGCGTTTCTGGTCTAGAAAAATGGAACAGCGCCTCTGGTGTGCGAAGCAGGAACCAATTATTGCCTCAAAAATTGTCAATTTGAAATTGTCAAAGTTCCAATTTATATAAATAAATACTGAAAATTCGTGCCAAGGGTACTGTGCTTTGCTTTCACGTGATAAAGTAACAAACAAAAAAACTGATTATAACAATTATAACATTATTAAAATTAGGATGGAACCACTGAGTAATCTCGAAAATATCTCAAAGTAAACACCGTAACTATTTAATTTTAGTATTTAAACAAACAAACGAAACAAGAAAAGTGAGTGTATAAAAACGTAGGAAAAAAACCTTTACCGCGTGACTTTAAAAGGGATATTATGTTGTTGCGCCTACGCATTTTTATTAGCTTTTAGCGTTCGGCCCAGTCTAAACTATTTTTTTTTTGTGTGCTTTGTGAGTGCATTTGTGAATTACAAGTTGTAGGTCGTGCGTTCGAACTCAGCCAGTCTCATTACAGTGTGTACTTGTGTAGTTAATTTCATCACTACTTCTCTCAAACGAGTAGTGGGGATTTTTATAGGCTGGTGATAATGATGTGCTTTGGGCACACATTACTCATATATATATATATTTTTTTTTTATTGACTTTTTGTTTATTTTATCCTTTTTAGTTTCACTATTTCTTACTCATATTTAGTCATTCCTATCGTAAACAATTACTTGTTCGGGGTCTGAGCGTTTGTGTATGAGTTTCTATGTTTGTAAATGCACCCACGACACAAAAAAAAAATCCTAAAGCCCCACACTAGGAACTACTTCAAAAAAAGTGCATAGTCCGTTAATTAAATGATGTAAACAACACTGGAGTCGAGTGGTACTCAGCGCTCATGCCCACGAGACGGTTTTGGCTAAGCCCGGCGTCAAACTGGGTCTACGGGCAGTCGTCAGTCGTGTATGAAACTCTATGAAGCTAACCACACGACGACGCCGGCGCTAGAACCGGCTCAAAAAACCGTGCCGTGTTAAAACCGTCTCTTGGGCATGAGCGCTAAGGGCTATCACTGCAAAAGACATAGAAAAATATACTCACAGACAACTACATAAGAGCGCTGCCATGAGGTGGGTTCTTATGGTGGTCACCCTCGTAACTGATGTGACAATAGTCGCCTTGCAATGGGGGCATACGGCGGTTGACGGCCTCGCACCAACAGGCACAGCATTCATCTTTACCTGAAAAATATAATTATAAATTTTATACTAATTAGTGAGGCAAATGAGGAGTGTGGCTAAATAATTACAGCCGCACAGACCGATCTTCCGGGTTAAGCCGTGCTTGCCGAGGTTGGTCTGTGGATGGGTGACCATCTGTCATAGCGAGTTTCCACCGTGCCTCGGAAAGCACGTAAGCCGTTGATCGCGTCATTTGTAGATCTTTGTCAGTCGTAAATCACAGCCAGAAGCTCTAAAGTCTGACAACCAGTCTTACCAAGGGATATCGTAGTCCCCAGTTACTGGGTTGTGGAGGTCCGATAGGCAGTCGCTCCATATAAAATACTGATATTCAGTTGCATTTGGTTCCACTGGAAGCCAACCCCAATATCGTGTGAATGAGTGAATTCTAAACTACTGGGTTTGTTTCTTTCTTTTTAGTTTTTTTACGCAGTCGGGTTTTTTTTATTTTTTAAATATTTATTTTTTTACGTATTTATTTTAAAACTTGTTAGGTTTTCTTTTCAATAAAATAAAGTTATTCTAAATAAGAGGTAAACTTAATTTTAAATTCTCACAGCTTAATACAGAAACATTTGTAACTATGTATATAGCGATGCGCAAGCGACTTCACAAGCGTGAATTTATAAAAAAAATAGCATAATAGATAGCAGTCGCTGATACACTACACACCCTTAAGAATTTTTAAATCGGTCCTTTAGTTTTTGAGTTTATCTATCAAATAGAAAAAAGTAATTTTAAATTTTTTAAGATTAAAAAAACTCTTACCTACACAAATTCTCACTTGCACACAAACTAAAGTTAACTTCAAGTAACTTAATAACAACTTATCTTTATTATATTACTTTCACTTGCTATGACTTGAAATTTCAACCAAAACCCGTATTATTATAACAATACAGTAGGCGGCGGTACTCGAAGGGAAACTCCAACGACTTTAACTAGGTTTATTAACAACTTCGTCACGTCATTCACTATTACATTCATATTGGGACAGCAACCATCTTAGTAATAAAATTTGCGAGACGCCTTCAGCGTTCAGCACCAGAAATCGGAAAGAATGCCCGGGCACCAACTCCTGACCAAGAATCCCGTTGTAAGGGAAAATCCAGCGCTCTGATTGGCTCACGGCACGCCACGTCGTTCTCGCGATCCAAACAGAGAGCTCCTTCATAGGATATCGTAAAAAATCTGAAACCTAAAACCCCTTCTAGACGACACAATTTAATCAGCCGATTTGATTGCCGACCGAATCGGGCACAATCTGCAGATCGTCCATCCACACGTACACAATTAAATCGCCAATTTTAGTTATGTACCGCTGCCTCTACTGACCGGACTTCTTTATATCAAGATGCCTCTTACCAAAAAGCAAAAAGTTGCATTGATTTTGGCTTTAACTACAAATATATTATTATTATGAGCCTACGTTGTACCACTGCAGGGCAAAGGCCTCCCCTTCCCTCTTTCCATCTCTCACGATTTAATGCGAGTGTAACTACAAATATAGAAGAAAAAAAAAGAAAATTGGCCAATTAGCGTCCACATCACCCAATTTGATTGGGTATTCTCAAATCGGGTGATACCGACCACCCAATGACCTTGAATTTCATATTTCCGTCCAGAAGACCCGATTCGATTGTCAATCTAGTCAAATGGGGCGAAAAATTGTGTCGTCTGGAAGGGGTTTTAAACCAATCGGCCGTCCTGACATCGTGTGCGTCCCTGCACACGACACCAGGTGTAACCTAAATCGGGTATCTAGGCCAGTAGCTTTAATAACTTTACGTCAAAAGTACAATGATATTTATTACGAAAAATGACAATTTTCAATTATCTAATTGGTTGTGAAAGAAAAACCAAATGAACATGTTATTCAATAAATGTATGTAGACTAGGCGCTAGCTTAAACATAATACCTCATTAAAAAGAAAAAAAAATAGCACTAGCTTAAGATTTACTGGAATTAAGGCCGCATATTCTGAAAGTCGACAACGTCGCAAAAAGCTGTCAAATATTTACAAGTTTTAATTAATTTGGCAACTTTTCTGTATGAAAACAAGAAATATCGCTCTGTAGTGCACTAAAAAAATGATATAGGAATGCAATTAAAACACTGAATTTGATGTTGTAACCGTTTCAGGTGTACAAAAGGCATTTGGAAAGTTCCCAAATGCTTTTTTTACACCTAAAATTATAAATTCGGTATTACGACATTAATTCCCTTATCATTTTTTAGTGCACTACAGAGCCATATTTCTTATTTTCATAAAGTAACAATGCTAAATTAATTAAAACTTCTTTATGTTTGACAACCATTTGCGACGTCGCCAACTTTCGGAATATACGCTCTTAAGTACAGTCAACACAAGTTTTATTTTATTAATCGATCAATTCAATTAATGGATATTAATTGAATTGATCGATTAATAAAATTTTGGGCGTGTACTTACGTTTTAATTGATCTTGTCACTTCTGAAGTATAATAGGACAGTAGGCGGCGGTACTCCTACTTGAATTGACCGACTCCTTCGACCAATAAACTATCAAACCGACTTGAGATTTCGAGAAACACAAGAAGAAAATCTCTCACTAGTCTGAACTCTGATTTCTGAATGGTGAATGAAGTGTACGGCGTGTACGATATGTAATCTGCGGCTATGCTTCCCCTTTCATACCTCTCCTCTCCATAGTCCCATAATATGTTTAGAGTTCCGCAACTCTTATTCGGAGGTCCGAGTCAACATTGGCCTTTATCTGGCCTTATTATGGGCCAAATTTTCAATCCCTAGATAAACCGACGGATAACTTTTTTTCGACAGATTTAAATTTTTCTATTTTTTTAATACCAGTCACGGTTTCAAGATCGACTGTAGTTTTTCATCGAATAACAACGGAAAACGAATAATATATCTTTCTTCCCCATGACCGCAATTTTTTCTGCATAATAAATAATAGTAGATTATTAACCAAGGGGATAAAGCAGTGTCTTCTGTCGCGGGTGATGATTTAAATCGCGAGCATAACGAAGGACTCGAGGCTTACTCCCGAGCGTAGCGAGGGTGTTAGAAACTTAAATCACGAGCGAAGCGAGGGATTTAAGACGAGTCCTGAGTGTAGCGAGGGATTTAAGTTCACCCAAGACTAAGACAGCTTTATCACCGAGGAAAATACTCTACTTTTCGTACCACTTGCGAAAAAATTAACGTTATAATAATATGTATGAGATAAGCATTAATTAAACATTTAAATTTAACAATAACTTATTTAAAAAAATTAATTAAAAACTTTTTCTAAAAAAAATGTGACCGCCTTCAAAAACAACCACAAAAAAGGGTAAAATAACCTACAAAACTTTTCTTTCGGAAGTCGGTGACTTTTTTGATTAATTTCATTGTCTTTTTTGCCACCGACTTCCGAAAGAAAAGTTTTGAAGGTTATTTTACCCTTTTTTGTGGTTGTTTTTGAAGGCGGTCACATTTTTTTTAGAAAAAGTTTTTACTTTACTCTTTTTAGTTTAAATATTCAACCAACATTCTTGTCAAATACATAATTTTCTTACATGTGCACTAGAATTTTGTAATCCGTAGCACCGGTAATAACATAGTTAACATCTCTTTCATTCATTCTATCTCAAAAACTACTGAACCGATTTTGATGAAATTTGCAGTATTCCCTAAGTTGAACGATACCTAGTACAACAAAAAAAGAATTACTTAAATCGGACTTGTAGTTCTGGAGATATGCGAACACGAACATAATTTTCTTACTTGAGGAGTTGTACCTTCCATCATCAGCTCAGCTTCATGAGATGATGATTTCTATACGCAATTACTTGAATTACTTCATAAGATTTGCGAAAAACTATGTGTCAGCTTATAAAATTTGAGGGTTGCCCTCGATTTCTCCGAGATCCAATCATCAGATCCTTAAATGGTGACAATGGGACCACACGGGAAGCACCAGCTTTCGATTGAAAAAAGAATCATGAAAATCGGTTCACCCAGTCGCAAGTTATGAGGTAACAAACATAAAAAAAAATACAGTCGAATTGATAACCTCCTCCTTTTTTTGAAGTCGGTTAAAAATAAACTCGACGTTTATGTATTTGAAGAAAACAAAACGCGGCAAATTCCTAGATTACATTGTATTCTCGGAAAAGCAAAGGCATCAAGATCATACGGCCTCTTCGGTTTTCGTAATGTTATTAAATCATAATCATGCATAATAAATGCGTATTCCTTTTTCAAAAAGTTGTATAATGCTTTACATACAAACTCAATGGTGTAAAGGCAGACTGATGTAGTTCACTATCGGTAAGTATTCGAAATTTAAATCACATTCTCTCCCTAGAGGATGAATGAAATTCAGTACAACTTTCTTTCCCTAGGGAAAGCTGTTTCTAACAGATTAATAATGACTATTGTTATGTACGCTTTTTGTGGCATAGAATGTCACTTTTTTGAGCAAGTGGTACGAAAAAAAACATACGCATTCAGATACAAAATATGTCTAAAAAATCGTCAGAGGTTTTATAAAAATAGTGTTTCTTCTAAATTCTAAAATAATCTTCTACAGAAGCAAAAGTTTGTTGTTTTCAAATAAGACGTTTTGGCAATATTCTTTAACAGCTTTTAAAACCTCCTGTTAACACGTTCACTGCGTTAGTCAAATTTGATGACTTTCAGTTGGTGCGGCATCGGGTCGATTATATCCGAAGCCCGACTTGTCCCTGGTGCGGTGCTGGGTCGAAAAGACCTGTTCGACTTCGGTCTGTTTAGAAGGACTTATCTTTATAGGGATTATGATAAAAGCACATTCCTTTATACCAATATGTTGACAAATAAATACTCAATAAAAGGCTGAAGTCGCAGGTAAATGCACTGAACGGTTTGCTTGTAAATAAAGGTATTGTCTGTCGGATCCTTCCGACCCCATATCCGCACTGGTTAGTTAAAGTGTCGATACATTTTTAGTGTTGTGGATAACTAAAAAAACTTTGATATCGATAAAATGTACTTACAATATATTTTTGAGAACTATTTAATACAAAAACTTAAAATGTCACTTACGGGATTGTCTTCCGTGATTAAAATATTTCCGTAAGAAGATATCCCGTAAGTGACATTTTAAGTTTAGAAGCATACTGTGATAGTTAAAAAAAGTATTTCATACAGATAAAAAGAAATTATACAATCATATTTAGTAGTATGGTTTTCTAGATCGTTTCATGACTGCTACATCGTTTTAGGTTTCATACACTTTCTCTTCTCATTTGGATAAAAAATCATCGAACCAGAAGGACCTCACTAGCTCTACTCACATGTAATCTAGTGCGGCTATGGGGTCATCGGGTATCGGGTCGTTTAGATCCGATAAACGCACTAGACGTAAAAATTTTTGCTCCAGTCGGCATCGGGTCTTCTAGACCCGATGCATTTTTTTTATTCCTTTATTATTTATTTAAAGAGGCAATTCCAAAACACTAACTGTCTCATTCATATTCATAGGGAAACCCAAATATATCTGTCCCGCACCAGCGGTTGGAACAACATTTTTTACCCCGCACCAGTGGCAAGATGAGCATCGGATATAATCGACCCGATACCGCACCGAACGTGTTAATGAATTTTCAATCCTGCGACTATCATGAATAAAATATTTCAAGTTCATACAGAAACAGAACCCACCGTGAGCGATTCCGACTCGCACTTGGCCGGTTTTTATAGAACTGATTTATTGCACTTCATGACGTTTGTCAACAGTTTGAAAAAAAAAATTGAGGACCAGTTGAATGATTTACAGATGGTGAACTTATATTGTGCGGCAATTAGGGTGTTCACAGACGGACGATTGTTTAACCAAGTTAACTTTAAAGTCCGATTGGTTTGTGGTAACTAACTAAATTGTTAAGGAACGTGGAAACCTCATAACCTAACTACCACAACTCATCAACCCATAATTATCAATATCTGGTTGACCGAGCTTTGCTCGGTTTTTAAAATGTCTATATCTTGGGAACCGAGCTTTTCTCGAACCTGGGATTGATAAATCGATTCCTTGAGCTGAAAAACCCCTAATCTGTAACTTTCATGAAAATCCTTGGAGCCGTTTCCGAGATCCTGATTATATATAAATAAATATACAAGAATTGCTCGTTTAAAGATATTAGATAGATACATAGATGTGTCTTTCGAGTGTGTGTTTGTCTGTGTTTTATCCTACATTAAAATAACCATATTAAAAGGAAGGAAAAACGTAAGTTTTGTATGTCTAAATACAATAATGACATTTAATTTTACAGCCAATTTGGTCCTGATTTCATTGGTTTAAGTACAAAGTTTATTTTGTCACTAACTTATATGTTTACACAGAACTTTCATCGTCACCATCTGCATAGTGTTTTCCCAACTATATTGGGGTCTGCTTCCAGTCGAACCAGATGCGGCTGGATATAAGTATTTTACATGGAGCGACTGCCTATTGGACCTCCACAACCCAGTAACTGGGCAATACGATACTTCTTGATAAGACTGGTTGTCAGACTTATCCTGAAGAGCTTCTGACTAACAGTAACGACTGTCAAAGATCTACAAATGACGGCTGGGACCAACGGCTGTTTCATGCTGAGGCACGGAGGAAACTCGCTATGACAGATGGTCACCCATTGACAGATCACCTCGGCAAGCGCAGCTTAACCCGGAAGATTGGTCTGTGTGGCTGTAATTATTTTGCCACTTACTCCTAACTTTCGTGCTATAAAAGCGAAGGGACTTGTTTTGATATTAATCCGCATCTGATACGACTGGAAGTTGACCCGATGGGAAAAGGCTTTTTTTTTTTTTTTTTTAGTCTGGTAAAATCATCAAATGAGTCCTCCAACCCCGGGCAGGGCGGGAGGGACTGTCAGACTTCTACAGACTAAAATCCACGGTGTCCTTCATAGCCTGTTATGTTCCGGGGTTACGGTAAGGGAATAATCCCGCGACCCCGGGATGGGAAAAGGCTAGGCAGATGATAAAGTTTTCGTTTTTATTTGCCACTTGTTTAGACGCCTAGTGACGACCGTTTGTGGGCATCCTAACAGATTGTTTAAAGTTTGAATATCTTAACTACCGACACTTATATCGCACTGATAAGGTGTTCTATGAACTAGTCAATATCCGGGCCTCTTGTGTGTAGGTAGGATGTTTTTAACTTCGTAAAACAATATTTCAATGTATGGGCAGTTGGTTATGGGCTAGTAATGGTTTGTATTTAGGAAAAACGACACTGTTTGTTACACTCTTGAGTTCATTTTAAAATAATTTAAGCTTAAAGTTTGTTATCAAAGCTCTTTGAGAATGAACTCATGCGGGGAAGTCCCGTTTTGTTTGAATAGGCCTTTTCTACGTGCACTGGGTGTGGGAATGAAAATAAATAAATTCTTACAATGCAACATTGTTTCATTAAGGCCCATAAAAATACCACTGTAACAGAAACAATAAACAAATAGCGTATTAATAATTATGAGTTTCTGTTTGTGTAGTTTTACAGGTTTGTAAACGCGTCCACGGTACAGAATATATATTGTTGAATGTATAAAAAAATATTGTTGAATGTTCTATTTTATGTGATAACTAGCGACCCGCCCCGGCTTCGTACGGGTGCAATGCTGATATTATAGTAGGCATACACCATCCTGCCTATGTGAACGATAGATGTGACGCTTGCAATTGTTTCAAATCGGCAGTTCGTCCATAGACACCATACACCAAACTGCCTATCGTAAAGATTGATTTGACACAACGTCAAAATCTGCATCAGTGATGCCTACTCATAACGCAACAGTGGCTAATTCTACATATATAAATAAGTGGAATTCTGAAGCAATAGTTCAGTTTTGGGTTGAAGTAAAAAAAATGAAATTCTTCCGGTGGAATAATAAAAAAATTGGAATCGACTTCGTTTTTGATACCGAGTACGCCCACGAAATGCCTGCGGTTCATTTTTTAACACCTTTACCCTTAGCACGAATTATTTTATAAACGCAACCAAGTACTTTCAATGTGTTGAATCTGTGCAAAACTGAATTTAAAACAGGATTTCTACTAACAGAAAACCACCAACTTTATGTATGCCAAGAAGCAAACTACTACAGTCTGTTATCAGCTTGGACTTGCTATAGTTATAAGGTAGGAATGACCAAAGATTATTAACCATACCTACTACTACTATAATAAGTTTATGCAGGATGTGATGATACATACGTACATCAACTATTAAATGCAAAACCATCACTAACAAATTCATGTAATGTAATCAACAATTTGATTACGTTTATTGGTTTAAACTGTCTCACAACCCATTTCTACCCCTTAAAAGGTACTGGTAGATTAAAAACATACCTATATAGTGTGCACTTTTGTCCGAATCTGTCACACTAATATAAATTAACTGAACTACAATATTCACAAGCAAGGGCCATCACTGAGCCAGCATCTTCGCTGTATCATTTTAGTTACAAGTCTTTTACACTAGAAAAATGGGTTAATTTAATGGTAATTTCTTCATTTATTTATTTATTTATCAATTACAACGGCTGTGTGAACAGCCAATTACAGTAATATAAACACAATTATAGAAACGTAAATAAAACAATTTTCATAAAAATAAAAACTCTAAAACACTTTCATAAAATCACCTCACAGTACTTCTGGCATACCAATAAAATCTTCGACCATCCATCCTCAAACAGATCTTCTGTTGGATTGGCATCCAAGAGATCATTAAGTGCGGCAAGCATGCGAGGGATTGGCGACTTAGCACGTGCAACCGTACGACATGCAGGCACGGCAAACAGCCTATGCTTTCTGCCCCGGCAGTAGTTTTCTGGGACATGAAAGCGCGCCAGCACATGAAGCAGATCAGGAGCGTCGATAGTACCACGGAGCGTCTTACAGGCTATTGTGAGCTGATCTCGTGCTCGCCTTACCTCGAGCGAGTTGTATCCGAGGCAACCCAGTAGGAATTTAGTCGGATAGAGGTAAGGATAGTAGCCGTGTTTCTGTTTATATAGGTACCTAAGGAAAGCCTTTTGGACTTTTTCTAATAAAAGTGCGTAGGTACTTTCATATGGATTCCACACACATGAGCTAGTTTCCAGCTTGCTACGTACGAGTGCATTAAAAACTATTTTGATAGCATGAGCTGTACGAAAATCACGGCAATTGCGTAGAACAAAGCCCAACCTTTGGTAGGACTGTTTGGCTACCAAGACCATATGGTCGTGAAAGGTGAGCTTTCGGTCGAATGTGACACCCAGATCTTTCATGGATGTTGACTTTGCAATGATGTTATTATTTAAGGTGTATTGGTAATTAATTGGATGTCGCATTCGACCGAATGTCATAGCAAAACACTTAGACGAATTAAATTCCATCCCATTGTCAACGCTCCACTTGTATATCGCATTGATATCTTGCTGCAGTGCTGAACTGTCACGCTCTGAGTTTATTTCTAGGTACAGTTTCAAGTCATCAGCGTACAGGAGACATCTTGCGTGAAGCAGAACTTGTGGAAGATCGTTGACCATGATGAGAAATAATAAAGGTCCCAAAATTGAGCCCTGACTCACGCCGGAACGCGTGTGATAGGTATCCGACTCGTACATACCAAGCCTAACAAACTGCCGTCGATCACGTAGGTAATCTGCAAAGAGGCGGAGGAGAGATGGTGAAAACCCTATTTTGCTAAGCTTCATTAGCAGCGTGTCGTTATTAACCCTATCAAATGCCTTCCGGAAGTCGAAGTAAAGTACATCTACCTGACGCCCGCGGTTCAAACTAGACGAGATATAATCTACTAGCGTCAAGAGATTCGTGTCAACTGACCTTTTGCTTCTGAAACCATGCTGCTCATTACAAAGAAATTTGTTTATTTGCGCGTAGATAGCATCATGGAGGATGTTCTCGAATACCTTAGCCGGGGAAGATAGGATTGCGATAGGGCGGTATTCTTCAACGGAACTTTTGTTCTGGGTTTTAGGGATGGGTGTGACTCTAGAGGTTCATGTTTACAGATTATTTTATCTTTGGACAGTAACTCTACTGAGAGCAAGGATTGCCTATTCTCAATTTCGCTGCTGCTCTGTGAATCATGCAAGAAAAACACACTGAATTATATGATAAAATATGTGGTAGTTTACCTAATATTATAGGTATATATAGTGTTTTAACCTTTTATTATTAAAATAAATACTTAGGGAAATATTAATAGTTATATTTTATTTACAAATCTTATGATTCGTCGTCTCATCGTTCTCCTGCCCTTATTCTAATTCATCAAATCTTCTATTTTTCTCTACTCATTATGTCAGTACTCACCTTTTTAGTAAAATCATGCAAAAATAATTATATTTTATGTATTTGCTCTGGCAGAGCTGCTTAGCTTTGCTTGAAATGCTTTAATTAAAATCATATCAAAATGAAAGTCGTTGGTTTTACTTTACTTACTTTACTTTTACCTATATTATTAACATTCTGTAAGTTATAACAGCATTTTTTTTTTTTTTTTTTTTTTTTTTTTTAGCGTGGTAAAATCATCAAATGAGTCCTCCAACCCCGGGCAGGGCGGGAGGGACTGTCAGACTTCTACTGACTAAAATCCACGGTGTCCTTCATAGCCTGTTACGTTCCGGGGTTACGGTTAGGGAATAATCCCGCGACCCCGGCAGGCTTTGGCCCTCTCTGAGAGGGGGGCCCCGTCATTATGCTGACGCTCTTTGAGGCGCGCGTGGGACACAACGCGCCGTCGACCCGGGCATGGTCCTTGGTCGGGCAGCGAGTTGCCCTTTACTCGCTGCCCGCATGCCCGCGCCTACGGTGGCCGGAGATCGTCGCGCGACGTCCGTCGCCGTGGGCGTCCTACACCGCGGTTGGGGCGGAGGGAGGACTCTGTCCTCTCTCGCTCGCGGCGCGCCTCCTCCTTCGCGAGCATTACTGCTTCGCAGAAGGAGGCGACCGCTTCCCACTCCGTCTCGCCCCGCAGCATGGCCGAAACCAATGCCGGGCGCGAGAGGTCTCCGCCTATCGCAGCCGTGAGGACACGTCGGTGCGCCGCCCAAGCTGGGCAGTCCTGCACCGTATGCTCCACCGTGTCCTCCGGGCGATCTTCGCAGTGATGACACCCAGACGTATCCTCCTTCCGCATTAGACACAGGTACCTCCCGAAGCACCCGTGCCCGGTGAGGACCTGCGTCAGGCGGAAGGTAAGGACGCCATGACTTCTCTCCAACCACTCCTCAAAGAGGGGTCTTACCGCCGCAATTGCGGCGTGCCCGGCCGTCGGTCGCGACAGTCGTTCCTTCCATACTGCCCTGAGATCGCGCCGGAGGTCTTCGCGCCGCGCCTCGACTTCGCGAGGCAGCGGGCTCACGCCCCGGCGCTGCGCCTCCACGCGCCACTCATAGACGCGCTGGAGGGCAGTCGCCTCCAGATCCCAAGGCAGCAATCCGGCAAGCAGGTTGGCCGATTCGCCGGCAATCGTGCGGTATCCCCGGATCATTCGGATAGCCATGACCCTCTGGCATGCGACCAGCTTCTGTGGTCGCGTCCGGATGCTCAGGGCCCACACAGGGGCCCCGTAGAGGGCCATGGACCGCACGACACCAGCGTACAGCCTACGGCAGGAAGCGTTTGGCCCGCTGAGATTGGGCAGCAGTCGCCTGAGGGCGGCCGCTGCACGGTTCAGCCTTGGGGCCAAACTCAGGAAATGCTCCCTGAAGTTCCACCGGCTGTCGAGGACGAGTCCCAGGTACTTCATCGTCCCCTGTACGCCGATTGGAACTCCTTCCACCGTAATGCTGTAACTCGACGGTGGCGCGTTACGGCGGCCATGAAAACACATGGCCTCCGTCTTGTGCAGCGCCACCTCGAGTCCCAACCGCCGGATCCTCTCGACGACTGTCGCGACCGCTTCCGTCGCCACGTCGGCCGCCGCCTGGTGCGACTCTCCCTGTGCAAGGACGAGCGTGTCGTCAGCGTAACAAATTACGCTGACGCCGTCAGGGAGGTCGCTGCGCAGCACCCAGTCGTATCCGATGTTCCACAAGGGCGGTCCCAGGACCGAACCCTGTGGAACACCGCACGACATCTCTCGCCGGTTCCACTCTCCCCGGTGACCGGGGTAGATGACGGCTCTGTCCGTCAGGTAGTCCTCGACTATTCGGCGGAGGTAGGTCGGCACCCGGTGATACCGGAGTGCCTCCCTGATGCAACTCCAGGGCAGGGTGTTGAAGGCATTGGTGATGTCCAAAGACACCGCCAAGACGACCCTGCCCCGGGCCACTGCATCCCCCGTCGTGAGGGCTCTCAAGCGCATAATTGCGTCCACCGTCGAGCGCCCCCTGCGGAAGCCGAACTGGCTCTCCGACAGGTTCGGACCCACCCGATTCAGGTGCCCGGCGAGGCGGTCTGCAATAACTCTCTCAAAGAGCTTGCCCACCTCGTCGAGCAGCACGATGGGCCGGAATGCGGACGGAGAGTCCGCAGGGCGCCCGGACTTCTGGATCAGGACCAGTTTCCCCGTCTTCCAACGAAGCGGGAACCGGCCCCTCTCCAGGCACGCGCTTAAGAGCCCCCCCAGTCGAGGCCCGAGAGTCCCGAAGGCCAGGACCCAGGCTTTTCCTGGCAGGCCGTCGGGTCCTGGGGCGGTATTTTTGGCTTTGAGCCGTTGTACCGCCACTCTCAGGTCTACCTCGGTCACCTCTGGAGCGTCGTAGACGTCGTCGTCGCTGTGATCCGCGTTTGCGTCAGCTTCCTCCTCAGATTTCGTCGGAGACGGAGCCATGGGCGGGGGAGCATACTCCTCCCCTCTCGAAGGGAACAGGGCGCTCACCACGTCCTCCACGAACTGAGGCCGGAGACTCTGCGTCAACGGGGGAGCCCAGGGGCGGAGCTTATCTCGCACCCACTTGTAGGGGCGGCCCCATGGGTCCCCGTCCAGAGTCCCCAGCATCTCCTCGCGGGCCAATTCCTTGGCCCGCCAGATCGCGTCGCGGAGGGCGGTCTTCGCTGCCCTGTAGCCCTCGTGCAGCTCCGCCTCTACAGTCGCCGCATCCGGAGGTCGGGTGCGGCGCCTGCGGAATCTGGTGTACCGGCGGCGCGCAGCAACGCACGCTTCGCGCAGCGCTGCCAACTCGCTTGACCACCAGTACAGCTGACGCCGGGCGCGTCCTTGCCGGACCCGGGGCATGGCCACGTCACAGATCTCCGACATGGCCTCCCGGAACCACTCAGCCTCGTCGTCTACGTCGGCAGGCCTGTCCGGTGGTGACACCCAGGCCTGCACGATCGAGGCTTCCAGGAATAGCTCCCGGTCCAGCTGCTTCAGCGCCCATCGCGGACCACTTAGGTTCCGTCCACTTGAGACCGGCGCGTCTGAGGTCTGGGTGGAGACGTCGAACCGGATATACCGGTGGTCGGAATAGGTCTCCACCTCCTCCACAACACGCCAGTCGGTGACGCGCGGCGACAGGGCGGCGCTGGCAAACGTTACGTCTACCACCGACTCGCCCGTCCACCGCACGCACGTGGGGACGGAACCCCGGTTCTCGATCACCAGGCCATGCGCACGGGCCCAGCGCTCGAGCCTCCTGCCCCGATAACAGTCCGTGCTCCGGGAACCCCAAGCCGGACTTTTGGCGTTGAAGTCCCCCAGGACGAGCGCGGGGAGGGAACCGAGGGCGACGACGACGTCTCCCAGCTCCTCTAGGGAGTCTTGGAACTCGGCGATAGATCGGTTCGGGGAGAAGTAAACGCCTACCACGGCGATCTCCCCGAACCGGGCTGCGACAAACCCGTGCCCTCTCTCGACACGATCGAGGGGCGGGGTACCGGCGGCGGCCGACGAAATTAGGGTCACCGAGCCGTCCAGGTCCGCTACCCAGTCATTCCTGGGCAGGACAAAGTACGGCTCGGCGACCACGGCGACGTTGATCAACCACTGCGCCATGCTCTGGAGCAAGAGATCCTGAGCAGCGGCGCAGTGGTTGATGTTCGCCTGGAGGAAGCGCAATGGAGACATTAATCTGAATCCATTGAGGCCTCCTCCAGGGCCCTCCTCGAGGGCGTGGCCACGGCGGCGGCGGCGGCGACGGCGGCGGCGGCGGCGGTGGCGGCGGCGGCGGCGGCGGCAGCAGGAGCTGCGGCGGCGGCGGCAGTAGCGGGGACAGCGGTGGCAGAGGGCCTACCTCTGCTCTTGGTCTTGGCGGGCGGGGCGCAGGACTTGCCCCCTGCCCGGTGTTCGGCCGGCTTACCAGCCGCCGCACATAAGAAGCAGTGCGGCGGGGCATTACAAGAGCCGGCCTTGTGACCGGGCCGACCGCAGCGGAAGCAGTCGCCGCTGCGGTCCACCTCTGAAGTGCACTTGCATGCCGTGTGGTTACCCACTTGGCAGCGGAAGCACCTCAGAGGTCTGGGTTCCAGCAGTTTCACCTGCGCGGACACCCAGCCGACCAAGAGCCTTCGGCCCTCCCCTATCTTTTTAGCCGCGGACACGGGGCAGCTCACTGTCACCGACAGCAGCCCCGCAAAGTCCGGGCGAAGGGTGCCAGCCTTGATTTGGTCGACAGGGCATTCCCCAACCCTGCCGACGGCGGCCACCACGTCCCCCTCCGTGATCGAGTCGTCCAGGCCCATTATGCGCAGATCTGCGCGCTTTACGGGCCTGGACACCCGAGCCTCCTCCGCGTTTAAGGACGCTCTAAGCCGTTCGGCCAGAGCGTCAGCGGTCGGACCACTGGAGGCGCCGGGAATCGACAGCAGCCTGGCCCCCGTCGCGGTGACTTGCACCCGGAGACCCCCGTCGATTCCCAGCTCCCGGAGGTTCACTGCCTCCTTCGCCTTCGCGAACACGTCGCGGTACGTCACGCCCCTTTTGACCGCGTCCGGCTGCAGAGTGATTACTACAGCCGCGGTCTTGGGGGCGCGGAGTTTCGCCGCGACGGTTCGCTTCCGCTGCTTCCGTCGCTGCCGTCGCCTTTTCTTTTTTGCGGCCCTGCTCTCTCCCGCCACCTGCCATTCGGCATCGGCTGGGGGAGGACGCGAGGGCTGCGTAGGCGGGACAGCTCGGGACGGCTGGCTCACCGCCGCCGCCGCCGGAACACCCTTCCTCTTTCTGACAGCCGAGCTCTGCGGGGCCGCCTTCGCCCCAGCCGGTGCCGCCGCCGCCGGGGCCGCTCTCGCCGTGGCCTGTTGGGCCTGTTTTGGCGGTGCCGGAGGTTTCGCCGCTGGTTTCGCCGCGGCCCGCTTCTCCTGGGCTGGCCTGGGCGGCGTGGAAGCCGCTACGGCCGCGTAGGAGGACGCGAGCGGGGGGCGCAAGACACGGTTTTCCAGCGCTGTAAAGCGCTGGTTGAAGGCCGCTAGCTCCTGCCGCACCAGATTTAGGACAGCGTTGCTGTCTTCTACTGGTGCGGACTTCGCCGGCGGCTCCTTCTGCCGCGTCTGCGCCTGCGTCTGCGTTCGCGCCTGCGCCTGCGGGACCTCCTCTCTTCGGCCCCCCTTCCGCAATCCGGCCAGCTCCGCTTTCAGCTGGATGTTCTCCTTACGGAGAGCATCCATCGCCGCCGTGAGCTTGGCGACCTCCGCCCGCATTTGGGACATTTCGTCCGCTGATGTCGATGCGGGCGGTGGCCGGCCGAGGCTGTCTGTCGCCGCCGCCACGATTTTTGCCGTGACCGCTGTTATGGTCCTGTCCTTCGTCGCCTTTTTCCCCGGCTTATTGCGGGTCAGGGTGCGAAGGGCGTCCTCCACGGTCTCTTCGAGGGAGGGCTCAGTCGTGAGCTCTCTACCTCCAGCTCCTCCAGTCCTGCATCGGCCTTTACCCCGCACACTAGTGGGGATCTTTGGGCCCGAGGCAGGACCCTCCTCAGACGAGGATAGAACTTGTCGGGGGCGCTTGAGGAACTCGGTCCTCCTATTGGCGCTCCCCTCGCTCCTCCTCGTTACGCTCCCAGAGCCTACGCTCTGGAAGCTCATGGCGTCTGATCCCGAGTCGGAGTCCGACTCGAGGACCAGCGCCCCCTCCCTCCTCGGAGCGGCACTCTGTGCCCGCTCGTCCTTCGGTGCCTGTGAATCGGACGTACTGGACAAGTCCAGTGACTCCTCCTCACGGGCACGTGAGCCTCCCTGGCTCAATGCGGCGACTGCCGGAGCGAAAACAGGATAAAAGTGTTGTTTGTCCCCCCCAGAGTACGGTGGGACTGACCGGCCGGAGCCGGTGCGGGATTCTCCAGCTGCTGAGCAGCTGGTACCCGCCTGGGGTAATAACTCTTTACCGCACTTTTTCATGTTTGTTTTTCACTTTTTTAAAGAGGTGAGTTCCTCTATCCTAACCCCGAATTTCCCTCCCCGGCTCACTTCACGGTTACGTCTATAGACTAGACGCGTACCGGAAGTGAGCATTTCCCCCCCTGACCCAGTCTCAGACGACATGGGCCCGCGCCGCCTGAAAGCTCGAGCTAACTGCTCGATCCTCCAGGCGGCGCGCCTTTCCCCGGTGTATCCCTCTTAGTTTATAAGCCCCACCACGACGACAACGTGGAGATACGACGGTGGGGAAGTTATAACAGCATAGGAAAAATACAATTATTGTAATTTAAACACAATCACTAATAACTATTACTAACAACAATAAGGAATATGATATTTCACTTCACTGAGATGTAAATCCATTGTACATTTTTTGTTAATCGAAGTACCTAAATCCATGATAAAGAATTACACATTGATCCAATGGCTCTCAACTTTCTGTATCAAATTGTTTGCATGAAATAATTAGGAAACATTTTGATCATACTCGTACAATACCTAGCGGTTTCACACTAGGTATATCACTGTGTCAGCTGGTTTTATCTTCCACCTTATTCATGTCTGAAGAATGGCAGGTTCTGCGATTATTTTGTGCTGATCCTCTTAGCATGTCGATGGCAATCTAAATTGAGTCGGGTCAGAATTGGACCACGCGTTTTCCATATAATTTTTCCAGAGCAAAGTCGTCGATGATGATGATGATCTCCCTTAGGTAGGTAGGTATTTTAAACGCTTCTCGATTTTATTGAAACGAACCACAAAATTTAATTTATTGAATTTCCTAACGTATTTTTGTTTGATGTTTGTTACTTAGGTACACATCGATTGTTTTATTTGAATATTCGTTGTCATAGTAACCATATTGTCAGCCTCTGATTTCAGTTTTGCCCATATTTTAATATTACTAAAAAGGTATTAAAATTAAAAATAAAATGATTTTACAATTTTATCCTAACTTATTCGTGTAGTATAAATGCACTTGTTCGTTATGCTTTCACGCCTAAACCGCTGAACTATTTTGATGATATTGGTTCGTAGACCCATCTGAAAAATAAGTCATAATGACTACTCATTAATCGTAGTAATAGTGCCTGCAGGCAGTTGCTGGTTTTTTAATCCTACCTAGACTTTTTAAGACGCCATTCGCACGAAAATTTTTTTTTTCTGCTGGCGTTAAAAAACCGCCGATATAGAACAAATGCATTCCCTTGTATAATAATAATAATATTCCACAACTATCACACAACGCCATTTAGTCCCAAGCTAAGCAGCGCTTGTGTTATGGGTACTAGACAACTGAAAACATACTTATATATTTTTAAATACATACTTACTATAGATAAATTACACCCAGACACAGAACAAATGATCATGCTCATCACACAAAGATTTGTCCTGGGTGGGAATCGAACCCACGACCCCCGGCATAGCAGTCAGGGTCACTAACTACTAGACCAACAGGCCAGTCAAAATCTGTTCACACGTCAGCGCTTTTAAAGTGCCAGCAAAAGAAAACGCTCGTTTGAGTCGGGGCTTACCCGTAAGTATAATAAATACTTAGTTTTAACTTACCTACCTGTTCCGACACCTTTTTTTAACCTACTTCAAAAAAAGGAGGAGGTTCTCAGTTCGGAATATTTTTTATTTTAATGTATGTTCCCCGATTTCTCGAAGACGCCTGGACTGATTTGGAAAAAAATTCTCAGGTCAGGTTCTGGTGATAGGATCCCAGGGAAAGCGAGGGTAACCTTCAAATTTTATAGGCAGATAGTACCAATTATATATATTTTCTAAAGCTGTTCGAGTATTTGCATCTGATAATCATCATTTCAGGTGGATGAGCTGATGATGGAAGGTACAACTCCTTAACAGTAAGGAGTAGGCATCGATTGATTTAGTTTGTGTTCGCATATCTCCGGAACTTTGAGTCCGATTTAAGTAATGCTTTTTTTTGGTGTGCGAGGTATCATTTAACTTAGGGAACACTGCAAGTTTCATCAGAATCGGTAGAAATCGGTCAGTAATTTTTGAGATATGGAATTTTATTAGCTTATTGTGTACATGAGCGATATAATTACCGGTGCGAAGGATTACAAAATTCTAGTGCACATGTAAGAGAATGATGTTCTTGACAAGAATTCGGGTTGAATATTTAAACTAAAAAGAGTTAAAATTTTTTTTTTTTTCAAAAAACTGTAACCGCCTTCAAAAACAACCACAATCTACAAAATTACTTTTCATTCGGAAGTCGGTGGCTAAAAGACAATGAAAAGAAAAAAAAAACAAAGGCACCGACAACCGAAAGAAAAGTTATTTTGTAGATTATTTTAGAATTTTTTGTGGTTGTTTTAGAAGGCGGTTACATTTTTCTTGAAAAAGTTTTTTTATTATCACCTTTTCAATACACGATTATTTTGACATTGAAAAATTTTGCCTTTTTTTTAATTGAAGTCGAAAATAAAAATTATAATAATGCAGAGAAGTGTTGCTTTTATTATTTAGCTATTAGCCTCCTAGAGGGTTACACGAGCACAAAGCATGAAGGTTGGTTTTTGGGTAGTTAATTTCATAAAGACCTTCATATATTTATTTATTTTACAATTTTTTCGCTTAAATAATGACCAACATTTGAAAGGACCCCCCTACCCTAAATAAAGGGAAAATATTTATAAAGTGGGAACACTGTCTTATATTGCGTACGCATCACAGACTAGATAGGTACGCATGCTAGACGTGGTGCGTTCGAAAACGTTTGTCTAGTAAATTAAATGTAAAATGAAATGCGAAGAATATTTGTTTTTTTTTTTAGTCAATTCTATTATATATTATTAACGTTTTTGTACAATTATTTTCTTATTTAGTCACTGAATTTGGATTAGTACTGGTTATTTTTAAATAAAAATAAATATTAGTCAAAAAGTCGAGTTTCAGAACGATCCCATATGCAGGACTCTGGGCTGCGTTTATATCCTTTATTCAGTTTAAATTTATACTGCCTAAATGTCAAACACCCCGTTTAAGGGTCTATAGTACCTCAGTATACTTTTACTCGCTCGCACTTGCACGTACCACGCACTATTGCTTGCTCTTTCTTTTAGCTGTCTACACGCAAATCTATTTATTTTACGGCGAAAAAAAAGGAAATTCAAAAAAGTAAATAACATAAGACCTGCTTAATAGTTAGTTCAGTTAGTATAAAAAGTTTCATGATCTAATTTTAAGTATTGTCTGATTGCCAGCGTTTTATTGTTAAATTTAGAGGTAACTTTGGGATTTTTTTCTATCGAGAAAATTTTATGGAATCATGTTTTCGCCAAACATAAGACCTAACATTAATCCTCAACTTTACTATATATTTATTTCAGAATTAATGCCGTAGTATTTTCGACGTATCGCAGGTTTCTGCTAAGCAATTTGAGGTAGTATGGGCTCTTAAGTACACCGCGACGTGAAAAATGAAGCTAACTAAAATTTAATCTGCCCCGTTTACGGTCATTCGCTGGGATAAGTTTTTACTGAATGGAATTTACTGATAAAATATTGCGACCTTTTTACCTCGCAATATTTTATCCTGCTGTCAGACTGACATTACGTTTTGTTGTTTTGCTCGATATCCGCAGTAAAAACGAATATTATTTTTATTTTAGAGAGTAAATATTATTTGTGGATTATGGATTTGTATTAAACCGGCAAATTGATTATTTGTTCAATAAACTGAGCTGTCAATTGAATTTGACAACTAACATTGACAGAAACTTATGACTCCGTTCAGCGAACCTTCGCTAGTTTAATTTTTTCCGGCGAAATACCGCCGGAAGATTTAAACGCACCCCAGCCCTGGCCACCACTCCTTGACCTTTAGACATGGCGCTAGTGTCTATTTCATTACATCAAATGCATTAAAAAATTAGTACCTAGAAATTTCCGAAAGTCATGAGTGGTCGGATTTTAGTGACTTCTCAGTGATGTCGGCTGACAATAATCCCTGTATTTGTTACAGAGATTTTGCAGTATTTTACTCTACAGAGTCTGCTTTACTTTCCCAGTTTACTTAAGATTGAAAATTCATATTCAGGGTATCTTGTATATTTAAATATATTTTGCCACCGGAAGAATTTCATTTCTTTTTTTATTTCCACCCGAAACTAAACTATTTCTTCAGAATGCCACTTATTTATATGTAGAATGAGCCACTGTTGCATTATCTTGTATTTTGACTCGGGACACTACTTGACTAATTTTGAAAGTCTCAATGTCATGATGAATTGAAATGGTGTTAGAAAAGTAGCTAAAAAGTTTAGCCACAAGTTACACTTTTTAGCTTTTTTTCTAGCACCTTTATAAAATTAGCTAACTATCTATGAAGTTGCTAAGATGGCATCACTGCTGCCGATTTGACGTTGTGTCAAAAACGATTTGATGACCTATCAAAATTGGCATGTCATGCCATCAAATTGGCATTCCACCCCCATACACGTTCAATTCTATTTGAGCAAATTGGCAGTTTTATGCCGAATTGACAAATAGGCTGCATGGTGTATGGCTACCATTAAATACACTACAGAAAAACTGTGAACGTTGTATATAAAAACATAGCGACCCGCTCCTTCGCACAGGTTTAAAATATGTAGCCTATGTGATTAAAATCGATCCAGTAGTTTTGATTTATTCATTAATGCCCGTGGCCCGCTCGCGTTAAATTTGGAGTGAAACAATCCCCCTTTCCCTATACCATGAAGATTTCCTGCTATTTTTGGAATACCTATTTAAATTCATACACTACATTTTTGCTTATTTACTTTTTACATTTTTAACTATTTATTTTATTTTTACAACATATTACAGAATCACTACATAGTATAAAACAAAGTCGCTCTTGCCGCACCGGGTGGCCGGCCGGTACCGCCGCAAACGCTACGTCCCGCAATTTTTAAATTTGTAATATCTTCGAAAATATTCACTTAAATCATACGGTGTAAAGGGTCATATAGATCTATATTAAATGAACAATGTTTTCAAGGTATTTAATTGGTTAAGGATTAATGCTGTATTGGTTAAAATCGCTTCGAAAATTAGCCATTATTTGTCGTTATAAATAAATGACAAAAAAAAGTTATTGTGGGTTATCCATAAGAGATAGACATATACCATCGCGAACTTTTCTGTAGACCTTTTCAATGTGTACAATACTTAGTACATTATTTTGATAAAACTCGTAGGGTTCAGCCTGCGTTTGCAATGTAAGCGGAAAAAATGTAATTATTTACGACATCACATTAGAAACCTCAAAAATAACAGTACTTCTCCACTATTTAATGGATGTTATTATACATATAAACCATCCTCTTGAATCACTCTATCTTTTAAAAAAAACCGCATCTTAATCCGTTGCGTAGTTTCAAAGATTTAAGCGTATAAAGGGACATAGGGACAGAGAAAGCGACTTTGTTTTATACTATGTAGTGATTTAGCCACGCTCTGGTGTCAGAGTTTAAATTTTCAATAAAACAATTAATAATCCGTGTCAAAAATTTCACCGCAACTCATATTATTATCGTAATAGGATTCTGACAGTGGTATTTTTAGGGTCCCAATGGTATCCAACCAAGACTAACTGAACCGGACTATTTTCATAGTAGGACAACAATGCGAACTTCGGTCGTGTGTCGGTCGGTCCCGAATAATCGGTAATGTAATTTCAGAGTAGACACCTGACGTCGCGTACATTCGTGTGGAACATAAGGATTTAGAAAAACAACAAAATACCATCACAAACCTGTATAAAAATTAACTTTATTTATATTTATTCTTAACCTATTAATTTATACTTTATTTACAAAATATATAGATCATATTTTTTATACAATTAAGAGCATTTTTGTCTGAATAACAGAGAGCGGAATAATTACAGTTCTCACTTATATTGGGCGAAACTTAAATAAATAACAAGCAACAGATTGAATTTCAACTCCCGAATCAGCGCTGAGAGTTCATATATTCCATTACTAATAAATTGTATAAATGTAATTAATTTTTAATTCTGACATCTAGTATTTTTCATATATTTTTGTACATTTCATGCAATGGATTTGAAAATATGAGAATCACAAAAAAAAAAAAAACATTAGATTGCTGTAGCACAAATAATAGGTGCTTCGAATTCGTTATCATATAAATACTCTAGATAAATAATTTTCCTCATTGATTGACTAAGGCGCATTATAATTATAATACAAAGTAATTATCATGACCGATAAACGAAAAATAAATCGTACTTTTGTATTTCAAATTCTGCCAAACACAACGTTACTAGGCGAATCCTGCTAGATGCGGGTAGTTATTTCAAAGGAAGAAAATCAGGTTTTCTTTTACTATTAGCGCCAATTTGAACACCTCGATAGACAATGCGACTATTGTCTTGATTGGCCTTAGTTTGAATAACACGTGAAGCATGACATCGTAGAAACAGTTGTCGATATAAAAATAGACAACGTAGAAAGATTTTGAACAGTTAGCATACAGATGTTTAAAATATTAAAAAAAAAATCTTTTTCTATGCATGGCGCGACCCCTAGACGACTGACTGAGCAAAAGAAATGTCAAATTGAATAGAAAGAACTTTGTCTATTGTAGGTAGAGTAGAGATAGAATTGGTCTCACTATCCTGTATCACATCGAAAAGACAAAACTGATTAGATATACTGCAATGTGTTATTGAGAAATATATACGCCACACACAAAAGAATACTCGGCATTAACATTGCACATCGACATTAAGAATGAAATAATCAGCTAGATTCGGCTTCTTATAGCACTATCTCTGTTGCACCCCACCAAAACAAACGAGACAGCAACAATTGTCACATAGGTATGGGTGACAGAGATAATGCTAATTGGCTTGCTAGCCAATCGCACAACGATAACGAAATAGTACGTCTTAAATAATAATTTTATTTTTAACTATGGTATTTCCCGATGAAGGCGTTGCAGTTGGGGCAGTAGTGGTCCACATTCATGCAGGCAGGGGTGCAGTAGGGTATACACATGCAGGGCCAGCAACTGAAAATATACAGGAAGATAATAAAATTAAGCTACCATTTTGATTTTCAAATCGATGAAAATATGACCAATATGGTCTTGAAACAAGTGTATTGGAGATCTTTCTTTATTTTTAACCGACTTCCAGAAGCAAGAGGTTCTCAATTCGGATGTTTATAATATTTTTGTTGGAAAGGGTATACTTCCCTAATACCTAGTTCCCATGTAAATTTTATCGAAATCGAACTAGCACTTTTTGAAAAATCAACAATAAACTATATTATTTTTAGCATACTTCGGTGATGTTATTACCGGTGCTACGGATTGTATATAAAATTATGTATTTGACGATAATTATTTGGGTTGAATATTTAAACTAAAAAGGATAAAAAACAACTAGTCTAGACAAAAAGGCAATGAAATAAATATAAAGTCACCGACTTTTAAAGATTTTTTTAAAGTTATTTTGAAATCTTCGGTGGTTTTTTTTTTTATGTCTATACTCTATACTCCTGGATATGAAAAAGCCAACATAATGTAAAAAGACTCACCCTATGAAAAAAAGACAGAGCGCCCAAAGATGAGTCCTCGCTGAAGGCCGGACTTCAATATTCGTTATAATCTGATAGCGACAAGACTGGCAGACTATAAGCGATGGATCCGGACCTACTGGCTGGCCAACCAATACTGGATAGTGCACTGGTGTTGGCTGGACGTGGATCACTTGGATACCTGGCTCCGGCCCGTTATATGGACCCGTATAGGGTGGCGGGTTGGCTGGGTAACTCATTTTTTTTCTGAAAAAAAAAGAATCAAGTTTTTAAGTTAGATAGTTGAGAGATATTTTACATGGTTCTTTGTAAATCAACTTTCATGGAATAAAATGTCCAAATGCCAGTAGGTTAACCTATCCCAATTTGTCAAATTTTAACTATCGAACATTACCTCCCTTACCTACCTAGTGATAAGGTTGAAAATCTTTATTAAAGTTTTACAGAAGACTCTGGTGATAGGTTGATATACTGGCGTCTGTACTTATGATTATAAACAACTTTTACAATGAAACCTACCCTGAAAGATCAAAATTTTCCATTTGCAATAAAACTTGTTTATAACCATTCGAACTTTCAATCCATGAAAGGTTGTTAATATTTTACAAATAATCTTGTATAATTTATCAGCGGAAACGTACGTATAGTAAATAGGTACGATTTCATAGACAACCGCAAATAGTCGGCAGTAGACGACATTTGGCGTCTGCCGACAGACGACGTTTGACGCCTGCTTGCAGACGTCAGCAGACGTCAACGTCGGCTGCTGCCGCTGTTTGCTGTCGGCTACAAATTAAAAAACTCGAACTTTTTAGATAGTGTAGGAGCAATTAATCTTTAATGAGTAACTTTTAAAACGTTTGCAAATGAAGGATCTACCTACTTATTTGAAAAATACCACTGTTTTAAAAAGATATAACACAAGCACTAAAATGCTATCCAAAAAACTAGACAGATAAAGAAAACAAACAAACAAGTTGCACATGATCATTCGGTCAAAACATTTCAAGATTCAAATAAGTATTCTTCTGACATTTATTTAATTTTTTTACAACTCATTTTGACTGAAAAGATAAAACAATCCATAAGTCCAAGAAGATAATGTTTAATCTAGGCATATGACCATTATGTCGTATTCTAGAAACATCTCCCCTTTTCTGGAGACCAAAAGAAAAACCTCTTTAGTTGATTTTTCTTTATGTACTATCTACTCTATTGCTTCACTCATAGAATTGAATATTCCATATCACGAATTTTGCTATTCATGTTACGTTTCATTAAAAAGATAGTATTTTATTTTAAACACCCTGATCAAATCAATTGTAAAACCAGTTATACTCACAATTTATTCTCACAATATCTACAAAATAATAGATCCAAGCACTCAATTAAATCAAAGGCTAACCACACTTAAAAAATATCTAAATAAAGCACTGCCTTATCTATCGACCAATAAACACAACACTGAAATATTTAAAAATATTTGATAAAAAAACACCAAAATGTAGACAATAAGTTGGTATATCTGCACAGCTGGGTTAATTGTGTTTGAATAAAAAGGATCTCACGACTTATCATTCTACGTGTCAAGATAACAGCAATTATGAAAAAAAACATGTGTTCTTGCAAAATTTTCGAAGGTATATTCAAATATCGGTCATGATCGTGAATATTTATAACAAAAACACGTAATACATAAATGGTTGTCAATAGTGTTAATTCAAAACACTCGTCATTTTCATACATTGCCATAAAATATACTTTAATCTTTGTTCCCCACATAGGTAACAAAGATTAAAGTATATTTTTTGAATTACTGACATTGATGCCAGATTGAAAATCTGAGAGTGTTTAGATAATTATTAACACAAAATAAAAACAAATATTTTCAATTATATAAACTTAAACAATTTATCTATTGTCTGTTGGACTTTCCCCGCTTATCCTAATACAAAAACAGATGTTTGTTCATTGCTTTTGGTGCAAATATAGATTACATTATGTTTTACTAGCTGTTGCCAGCGGCTTCACCGGCTACAACTTGAAAATTATCCCACGAGAACATAAAATCGGGATAAAAAATATCCTATGTGTTAATGCAGGTTATATACTATCTGTGTTACAAACTTTAGCCAAATCCGTTCAGTGGTTTTTGCGTGAAAGAGTAACAAACATACCTACATACACTTATACATACATACATCCTCACAAACTTTCGCATTTATGATATTAGTAGAATTAGTAGGATTTGCAGAGTCTCATTTACTCTGCGGATAAAAACCAGACTAAAATATTTCTTTTTACACTAAGCAACACAACACTAACAGAATCAAAGCTATTCTTGAACTAGAATTATATCCGAATGCCCTTTTGAGCCAAAAAAAAGTTTGACAACTTTTTTCAAAGCATAGGTACTCGTAATTATTACACTCCTGGGTCGAGGAAATAAGTTATAAGGAGATAACGTTGGGATCTGTATCAGTATAGCCAATTGCAAATTGTTATCGTACGAACAGCTGAGTAAACTAATGACATGAGACTAGTGACCTGGCATTCCTATCAGCCATACACCGTCAAGCTTTACGGCATGATGCTTTACGGGCACTCCTGTAAGCTTGATCATGTATGGCTTATACCGACTTTCAAATGGAGGTTCTCAATTCGGATGTTTATAGAAATATATATTTTTTTATGTTTGTTTGGGCATAACTCCGTCGTTTACCAACCGATTAGAAAAAAGATTTCATTGTTGGAAAGGGTATACTTCGGGAATAGTCCCATTTAAATTCTATCGAGACCAGACCAGCACTTTTTGAAAAATAAAAAATAAACTTTTTAAAAAAAAATGTAACCGACTTCAAAAAAGTTCAAACTTCAAAAAACTAATCCATTTCTATGACCGTTGATTTTAACAAGTACCAGTCTGACAGTGTCCCCGTCCCGCCCTAGTAAAGGTCTCATTTGATGATTTTAACACGATAAAAAAAAAACTAAAACAAAGTAATTACAATTTCACGGACATAGTCATGAGTACAGCTTGTTTATAAAACTGGTGAGATTAGCTTCATGAGCGATAATGTGATACCATCCATTTTATCAACTCTTTTGTCGTAAGTGTTAAACTTTTATCGCAGAATTAAAATATCAAATCTAAATCGATGGTCATGTTTTGTCCCTAATCGTAAATATATTTTATAACATGAAATACTTATTAAATTATAATGGAATCTGTGGTATTATTCTATTACTATTATTGCACATAATATGTTCGCGCACTTCAGCAGTGCGCGTACTTATAAAGTTGGTTTCGCATTAAGCTTCGTGGCCCATAGTGAAAACTACTGATATATAGTGGACATTACCTTTATTTTACGCACAGCTAAGAAGTGGAATTCCCAACAGCTATAACCTTGGGGTCTTCAAGCCATGAGTGAACAGGCTACTTCAGGCAAGCGTGCTTCATCGTCGACCACATCTTCGCTTACCATCAGGCGAGATATTGGTCAAACGCGAACCTATTTATATAATAAAAAAATAAAAAAACTTCTGTTATGGGTACAGACTACAGAGCGAAGATTTGAAGAGAGTGAAGTAGTAGATAGTTTGAAGAATTATAATTAGTCTATTAAGGAGATCCCAGATTACGCATTACATCACTTTTTCCTACTATAATATGCGACCTTCCATGTTTTTACAACACTATTGTCATTTTTTATCGTTTCTCAAAAGCTTGTAACAAAAAAGTTCGGACCCAGTGACCCGAGGGCCACATTTACGATAACCAGATGTGGCAACAATAACGCGACTTATGTTTGGGTAATTGAGAATTTGTAAAATGTATTGCATCTCAACTCACACACATTAAAAAAAACACTTAACTTTTAAGAATTTTAACGAAATTATGGCTGACATAAATGACAGCTTCATTCCCTTAAAATATACGGGTTGTTTTATGTTCGCCACAAAAATGACAAAAAAAAAATGTATTTAGGAATAAATTAGTCAAAGGTTTTTGTTTTTTTTCTAAGTTAGATTTCGGAGATTTTAACAAGATGCAGCTTTTCAATGAGAGTGCTGGTGGAGAGAATGTTTTGATAATTTTTATATTTAAAATTATACTTGTTATTACCGCAATTCATATTTTGATAAAGTAACAACATGTCACTGGCCTGCAAATTGCATAAAAAGTGAGAAAATTTGAATTTCGCGGGCTGGTTGGAGCGCAATGCCAGCCCGCGAAATTCAAATTTAAGGTTTATGGTAACTTTCGTCCAAGTGTTAAATTGTCCACATGTCATTACGTAAAAAAGTCAAAAGTTTTGTTATAAAGATCAAATGACAAAATCCATACGTCAAAAAGTGAAAATTATTTCATATCTACAAATTAAATTTATTAACGACATTGGAACACAAAACACTTTTGGAATAAAAAGTAATGAAATTTGTGCTATTACCTATCTAAAAAACAAACCCAGGCGTAGTTTAATCACAAAACCTAGGATTTTGAGCCGTGATAAATATGAATTTTGGACATTATAACACTTGTTGATTTTTGCAAAACTTCATTCCAACCAAAAACAAATATGACATTAGGTTATTCTGACATGTGGACATTTTAACACTTGGACGAATATTACCATAAACCAAATTTAATATATAACTAATAATTTAATATAACGGTTATCCTTAAAGCATAACCGTTACACGGAGGGATTATGAGCTCCGAGTCTATAGTGATGCTCACTTTATCTAATAAAAATTTTAGAGAGATCCAAAATTAAAAATAATTGTAAGGTACATTTTTTTTCTGTTTTATTGTTTAACATGCTGCTTGCTATACTTATAATTTTTTTGTTAAATCAAACTATTTAGGTTTTGGTCATGCGGACCCTTTTGAGGTCATTATGGCTTCAAAACTTAACGATAAATAAATATATCAAAGATATTCGATTAATTTGAAAATCTACTTATCCTAGCTCTTACTAGGATCAGTAGATTTTAATTTATACTAAAATTATAAAGAGGAAAGATTCGTATTTTTAAATGTTTGTAATGAATAAACTTAAAAACGACTGTTTCGATTACAAAAATTTTTTTCACCTTTTGGTAGCTACATTCACCCTGAGTAATATTTATGCTATTATATGAAGCTGGAACGGGCTAGTATAAAATATTTTCATAATTATATTATTTTGGAATAAATAATAATTTTGGGCACAAAGCCTAGGTGTGCTTCAATAGCATCTTTATAGAGTGCTAGATTTGGATAAACCTTAGAAACATGTGGTTGCCTGTCATCATTCAAATTATATTACTCAAAACTAGAACTCCACACACGACTTAGTCCTCACAGATTCAAAAAAAAATAGCTTATGAGATTATCCATACACAAACAAAAATACAAATGATTGCTCTTGATTATATTAAGATATAAATTTTCATTTATTTATGGGTATTCCAAACGTTTGACCACAGGTGTTTAGGCTTAAATAAAACAAACATTTTCAAGTCTTATTATTTATTTATACACATAATTATTAATTACTAGCTGTTGCCAGCGGCTTCACCCGCTACAACTGGAAAATTACCCCACGGGAACATAAAATCGGGATAAAAGCTATCCTATGTGTTAATCCAGGTTATAAACTATCTGTGTACCAAATTTTAGCCAAATCCGTTCAGCGGTTTTTGCGTGAAAGAGTAACAAACATCCATACATCCATACTTACAAACTTTCGCCTTTATAATAGTAGTAGGATTGCAAGATCACATTCTTCAAACATAAATTTGAAATAATAATAATATAGGTTAACTAGCATAAAGATCAGAGATCCGTAGAAACATATTAATAGTAGTGATCTCATGAAACCTTTAGACGAGGTTCTTGGCTACAACAAATTGGCAGTAATTAACATTCAACAGGCACTATGATAGACGAAATCACATTCCTCACTAACATCCTAAGTCGAGATAAATGAGATTTCGATGTGGAAGATCTCTTCCTCGGCTTTCATGATAAATAGACAATCTAAGAGCAGCTGCAGCGAGCTGATTGATCAATAATCTATCACCACTATATCAGGTTTATCGACACAATAAATCTAACAGTGATGATAGATCGACCTCGGTAAAATGACATCGAGAACTAAGTTGGCAACACGTCTGTAATATTGTACCTCAATCAATGAGGCTGTATTTCAAAACATGTTGCACGTTTACTTACATCTACATATTTATAATAAAATATAATTATTATATTCCTTATTAAAATATACATCACAATATTAGGAAGTACCTATAGCGCATTAAAATGACTATAAGTATGAGTTTTACCACATTTAATGACGCAATATATTTGACCACACGATATTATTCCGGATGATGATGATGGTATTTTGAAGTAGTGTGACACTGTAACTAAATATTGACTATGCAGCCATAGCTATTCAACTTAGAATCAGTCTGTTATTCGAAAATTTCGGTGAAACAAGCCAAATTTTTCATTGAATTCGCAAGATTTCAGCCACATTTTCATAAAAGAACAAACAATGTCGATAACACAATCTCCCACTGCTACTTATCTTTTATTTTCGGCGTAGTTCAGATAACATAATCCATTATCAATATTGATAAGTCTTAGCTAGATTTAGTTAGTGTAGCTGCCGATGTAAGCGTTGCAGTTTGGACAGTAGTGGTCCGCGTTTTGGCAGCTATCTATGCAGTATGGTAGGCAGACGCAGGGCCAGAAACTGGAAATAGAAAATAACAGAAATTAGTACAAAGAAAAATATATAAGATACACCAGTACGCTTAGCACGAGGTTTCAGTATTTGAGACTGGAACTTTGACAATTCTGAATAAATTTTTTTTAAGGAAGTAGTTCGTTCTTCGCACACCAGTGGCGCTGTTCCATTTTTCCAAACAAGAAACGCTGTAAATACTGGAAAGACACTGTAAAGTAGTGTTACTCGTGATAAGGGTACTAGGCTGCAACGTTCACGAGCTCAGAATGTCTCGTTCAGAAACTGCGATGATATACTTAAAAAAACTAGATCGATTGTGCGTCCAGTTCGTGAACATTTCAGAATGTTACACTGCCACTCAGCACCCCCAATGGTGTTCTAAATGATAAGCACTTCTTATCCAACATTTTTCAGCACGTGAGTTATGTAGTGAATGATAAGTATCGTAAGTGTATTACGCAATTACTCAGCTGATCTTAAAATAGTCTGGATTTGCCTCAAGGCAATCATTTGATGTGCAACTTAAAGACAAATGGAAAAACAAGCCATAAATTATGTTCGCGACGAAGCGTCACCAACAAACCTAAGTGTTTACAGTGTTCATAGTGCTCATAATAACTTAGTAAAATTATAGACAATTACGTGAAATATAGTGTTTATAGTGTTTTAAATAGAACTTAACTGTTAAAAAATCCGATGTAAAACCGTAAGTACAGTGCATTTTGTAGCCTCAATTGAGTGGGTTTATAGTTAAAGTATAGCTTCGTTTTTGTATATCCAGGTAGCCTAGACTGAGACCTAGGCCTGGACCTAACTTTTAAACCCATAAACCGTTCGAAAACCCACTCATTTGACGTTGCAAGATGTCCTGTACACAATTTGTTTCTTTAATAACGATTATTTTTTTTTGTGTCTATCATTACTCAGGCCCTAGACTCCTGAAATACATAGATATATCGTTATAAATGTTAGATCTCGTTAGGCTGTTACCCAGGCTACCTAACGAGACCTAAATCTGTGGAATAACCACCAAAACTCCTGAGATAGTGATCTATGAAAATGTAATTTAATTAAAAAATTTAATAGTTTTTAGTTTTAACTCGTCATAACTTTTCAGTCCCTTCAGTTACAGTCAAGGTCACTATGTCAGGAGATAGGTAATTTCATAAGGATTATAGTGATACCAAACAACACGTAATCCGTTCTTAGAAAAATAAGAAATTCCATTGTTAAATAGTTTTAAGATAATAAAAATAAACAATAAATCAAGGAAGCGATTTGCGGCTCTCGTTAAGGTAAAGTTCAGGGGTACAATAGTAATTCGTAATTTCGGTCAAATCGTAGTCAACGGTGCGGCACAATATCTTCTCTCTCTCTCTCCTGAAAACTCAAGCAACTCGCTTCCTGAAGACTTATGAAGACTTATCAGTTGTTTCATTTACTCCGCTCCTACAAAATCGTTCTACACGTCCCTGCTACTCAAGACTTCAGGCCATAGCACAAACAGCAAGCAACCATCGGTACAGGACGTCAACGCCGCTCCGGACAGCTCATCGAATCATCGCGTCCGGGCGATCACGTCCGTCCCGTACATCTGCTGGTCCTGTCGACCCGGATGTTTGTGAAGATTCCTGAAACCTGAAGAATTATCGTCGCAACGAAATCAACATGCCGATGACAAGATCCCAGGGGAAGGCGCCTGAAGCATTCACCGTCGAAATGGGGGAACCTAGTACTACAGCCATCCGTCACGAAGCACCGCCGCGTTCACCGTCCACCACCACCACCACCGAAGGCGACCGGCAGCGACTGCCCCCCCCGCACCCGCGGGGGGTGAAGAGTTTTCTGCACCTACCCACGGTGTAGAATTTTCTGCACCTCCTACCCACAGTGAAGAATTCTCTACGCGTTCAGCGCCTACCCACATTCAAGAATATTCTACGGATTCTACGCCTACCCACATTGAAGATTTCGAGCGACCAACCGCGCCCAGGCCCAGGAAGGGAACCAGATATGAAGAAGAATCAGATAGAACAGTGAAGCCATCGAATAGCCGTGCCGTACCGATGACTACCCGGGGTGACGCCCGTACCGAACATAACCGACCGCCGCCGTCGACTACGAATAGGACGACGCGATCAACAAGAAAAATTTCAAAAGCACGTGAAGACTTATTGAAGATTAAGTTGGAACTTGCACAATTAGCACTTCAAAGGGCCGAAGAAGATTCGGACGACGATTATTTAGAAGATAGAAATTCAAACAACGAGTACGTGCGTTCCTGGCTCGAAGAGGCACCCGAACCTGAGCCACCGAGGGAGGACAACGTCGCCGAAGGGGACATAGTGAAGAATAGGCGCCGTCAACCGGCGCCCCCGACTGCGAACATCGACAATATAGTGGACCTCCAAACGCAACTACCGTCATCGAATTTAAACAACCGCATCGAGTCAACACCGAAACCAAAAGAAGAAGACACCAAGGGGAACATGGAGCTCCGTCCGTTTATAACGGAACTCACGTCCGCTATAGCGTCGCTCGCCGACAAGAAGACAGAACATTGGACATCGAACAACCCCTCGGCATCGAAGGTCATCATGACACTACCGAACTTCAGCGGGGCACACACCGAATGGCTGTCATTCCGAGCCATTTACGAAACAACTCGAAGATATTTCAACGACGTCGAAAATACAGCGAGACTCAGAAGAAGCCTGCATGGACGAGCGCTTGAAACAGTCAGCTCGGAGCTCATCGGCCACGCCAGACCTGATGACATCATGAAGGAGTTGGAACTACAGTTCGGCCGACCAGACTCAATAGCTCAAGCCGAAACAGAACGACTGCGAGGACTACCACGCTGTGGCGAATCACCAAGGGACATCTGCACGTTCGCAAGCCGGGTCAGAAGCGGTGTCGTCACGCTGCGCGCACTGAAGAAAGAACATTACCTCATCAACGCAGAACTGGTGCGCGCACTCACCGAGAAGATGCCGAACTCCCTGCGTGTACAGTGGTACAGAATCTACACCGAGAAGTACCAATCGCTACCAGACCTGTCACTCTTCAGCGACTTCGTCACCGAGCAAGCCCGGTTCTGCAGCGCCTTCGCTCCACCTGAGAACATCGCCGCCACCGACGCTCCATCAACCAGGCGCGTCACGCAAAGAACTCATACAGCTGTTGAGAAACCGGTAAACAAATGCCGGATCTGTGAAAAGGAGGGTCACTACTCGTCTGACTGCAAGAAGTTCAAAGAAGCCTCAAGCGACAAGAGATGGGAGCTAGCGAAGAAACATAGTCTGTGTTTTCGCTGCATGAAGATTCGCCGTGCCAGCCACACATGTCAAAAGAAGAAGTGCAACGTCAACGGGTGTACAGCCACGCACCATCAGCTTCTTCACTATGACAAGAAGCCTGCTGCAGAGGAAGTCGACAAGCCCGCCGTCTCAACACAGAAGTCAGAGTCAAAAGAAACAGTGGCCAGTTCCCGAGCAACTTCGAGTCAAGCCTACCTGAAGATAGTACCGGTCCGGGTCATCGGACCGGCGGGAGAGGCCTCCACCTACGCTCTCCTCGACGATGGGTCAACTGTGTCACTCATCGACGAGGACATCGCAAAGCAAGTCGGGGCGGAGGGCCGCATCGATCCGCTGAAGATAGGTGCGATCGGCAACACAACGATCGACACCCCTTGTTCGAGACGTATCACCGTCACACTCGCAAGCCAGCTGCAGAATAGGGTGCCATTCAGAGCGCGCACCATACCCGAGCTTCATCTCACACCGCAGACAATCACCGAAGAAGACATCGCACACTGCGAGCACCTAGATGACCTCAAACAACAGTTAACCTACAACACCGGCGCACCAAAAATCCTCATCGGCCAGGACAACTGGCATCTGCTGCTGGCCACCGAAATTCGAAGGGGACCCAAGCACCAGCCCATCGCATCACTCACTCCCATGGGCTGGACTCTCCACGGCGCGCACACCAGAACACTGGGTCAGAGAGTGCACTACGTAAACAAACTCTCGACGACAGACGACATCGAGCAACAGCTGCGTGAATTCTTCGCAATAGAATCGCTGATCATCAATCCGCGACGTCCAGACTCTGATCCTGAGAAGAAGGCAGAAGAGATACTGAATCGTCACACGAAACAATTAAAAGATGGCCACATAGAAACCGCTCTGCTGTGGAAAAATGAAAACATAGAAATGCCAGACAGCTACGGAACCGCAATGAAGAGACTTATCTCAATAGAAAAGAAACTCGACAGCAATCCCACACTACGAGAAAAATATACAGAACAGATGGAGTCGCTTCTCAAGAAGGGATACGCTGAAAAGGCACCCAAGTCCAGCACACCGGGAAGAACCTGGTACCTACCTCACTTCGACGTCTACAACCCGATGAAGCCCGAGAAGTTTCGAATAGTACACGACGCTGCCGCCAAGTCAAGAGGAATGTCACTCAACGACTACCTCCTCACGGGGCCAGACCTGCTGCAGTCGCTGCCCGGCGTCATGATGAGATTCCGCCGTCACCGCATAGCTATCTCCGGTGACATAGCGGAGATGTTCATGCAAGTGAAAGTACGAAGAGAAGACAGAGACGCACTCCGTTACCTGTGGCGAGGCAACAGACGAGAGGGAGCCCCGGAAGAATATCGCATGACGTCCATCATATTCGGCGCAGCCAGCTCACCGTGCACCGCTATATTCGCAAAGAACTGGAACGCGAAGAAACACTACACAGAACACCCAGAGGCAGTCGAAGCAATCATAGAAAATCACTATATGGACGATTATTTAGACTCCTACAGAACAATAGAGGAAGCAACGCGCATAGCAACAACAGTAAAAAACATACATGAACAGGCGCGCTTCAACATCAAGAAATGGGTGTCAAACAGCTCAGAAGTTATAGAAAACATAGAACCGTCACAAAACCGCACTGAAATCGTCAACATCGGCAACGCAGAGAACATAGAGAAGATACTCGGCCTGATATGGAAACCGAGTACGGACGAGCTGGGTTTCAACCTTACCCTCGCTCGCCTACCGAGTGGCGTCCTAGAAAAGGCAGCGCCCACCAAAAGAGAGGCGCTAAAAATCGTCATGTCACTGTACGACCCGCTTGGCCTCGCTTCGCCTGTCACAATTCGAGCCAAGCAAATTCTTCAAGAGGCATGGAGACGAAGTATCGACTGGGATCAACAAATCGACGAAGACCTGGCGGCCCAATGGAGAAGCTGGACACTACACCTCGAGCAGCTCAAGAACATCAACATACCCAGGTGTTACCCGGGTTATAGTGACGCCGCAGAGCTCCAGGTCCACGTATTCACCGACGCTAGTGAGATGGCCTACGCAGCTGCGGTGTACTGGCGAGCTACAGCACCGAGCGGCGAGACATTCGTCAATCTCGTCGCGGCGAAGGCGAAGGTGGCACCACTCAAGCTACATTCGATACCGCGCCTCGAGCTACAGGCCGCGGTCATGGGAACTCGCCTGGCCACCGCCGTGATCCACGAACACCGACTCAAGCCCGCCTCAACCACGTACTGGTCGGACAGTAAGACCGTACTCACCTGGATCAAGAAAGGGGCACGAGCGTACAAACCATTCGTCGCTCACCGTATAGCTGCCATCGAAGAAAACAGTAAAGTCGAAGACTGGCGGTGGATACCTACGAAGTTAAACGTCGCGGACGCAGCTACCCGTGACGTGCCGCACCACTTCAACTCGAAACATGAGTGGTATTGCGGCCCCAAGTTCCTGCATCAAAACCCAGCGTCGTGGCCGTCGGAGAAACCACCAATCACAGAACAAACAGGGGAAGAAAGAACGCTCACCGCCGTCGAAGAAAACACACTCAAACAAAAGTTATCAGAAGCAATTCCCGATCCAGTACGATTTTCAAAGTGGGAGCGATTATTACGCGCAACAGCGTACGTTCTTCGCTTCATATCGCTCTGCCGCAGACCCTCAGAAAAAACGTTCTACAAGAGAACAAGAAAAAACACAGAGAAAGATCCAGATTGGAGAAAAAAGAAAAATTCGTTAACGCCTGTCAAAAAACTGCCTGCAACAAGTCGTCAACTCTCCGCTACAAAACATACGATGGAAAGTATATTCACTCGCCAGGCTGAAAACATACTCGTACGTGTAATACAAGAAGAGGCGTTTTCCAAGGAAATAGCGGACCTACGAAGAAACAAACAGATAAGTCAAGACAGCCGGTTGCGACCTCTGCAAATAGAAATCGTGGACGGCATCATACGACTGAGAAGCCGTATCGCGGCCTCTCGAGACATAGAAGAAACCGTGAAACGGCCGCCGATAATAGACGGGAATCATCGCATCACACAGTTATACATCGACTGGACCCATCGTAACCTGCAGCACAGTGGGACGGAGCTCACAATCAACGAGATACGTCAACACTACTGGGTCATCAGAATGCGTCCGAGCGTCAAGACGGTAATCGCACACTGTTTGCCGTGTCGCATCCGTAAGGCGCGACCAAACGTGCCTCCCACCGGCGACCATCCGAAAACACGCCTAGCTCATCACCAGAGGCCGTTCACATTCACCGGTCTCGACTACTTCGGCCCCCTGTCCGTCACCGTCGGTCGTCAACACCAGAAACGGTACGTGGCGCTGTTCACGTGCCTCACAACCAGGGCCGTGCACCTCGAAATCGCCGCCAGCCTCAGCGCAGACTCCGCTATACTAGCGCTGCGCCGCTTCGCTGCTCGCCGAGGCTGCCCCAGCGAGATCTACTCTGACAACGGGACCAACATGCATGGAGCC
Organism: Agrotis segetum; assembly: GCA_036375495.1. Taxonomy (NCBI): domain Eukaryota; kingdom Metazoa; phylum Arthropoda; class Insecta; order Lepidoptera; family Noctuidae; genus Agrotis; species Agrotis segetum. Next base: position 49,491 of record JAQSVV010000090.1, on the reverse strand, counting down.
GACAAGGAGCTACGAGACGCCTTCGCAGAGGAGGCCAGTCGCCGAGGCATCGTGTGGCGCTTCATCACGCCCTCCGCGCCATTCATGGGGGGCGCTTGGGAGCGCCTCGTTCGCTGCGTGAAGTCCGCGCTGTACACCGTACTCACAGAAAAACACCCACAAGAAGAGGTGTTGTCCACACTGTTGTGTGAGGCAGAGTACACGGTAAACAGCCGGCCTCTAACACACGTATCAGTCGACAGCGAAGACGACGAGTCAATAACGCCGAACCACTTTCTACTCGGTGGTTCAGCTAGACTACCATCACCCGGCGTGTTCACCGAGCACGACATCGACAATAAGAAGCTCTGGCGACGCTCACAGATACTCGCCGACATGTTCTGGCGTCGCTGGGTACGAGAATACCTGCCTGAACTTCAAAACCGGCGGGAGGCCCACGGACGAGGACCTGAGCTGCAGATCGACGACCCGGTCCTCATCGCAGACGGCCAGCTGCCTCGCAATACATGGCCGCGAGGCCGCATAGTCGCCGTGTTCCCCGGGGCCGACGGAGAAGTCCGGACAGCTGAGGTGCGCACAGCCGGCGGCACCCTGAAGCGTCCGGTGAAGAAGCTCGTTCCGCTACCAAAGTGACCCAGAAGTCAAAGTCTGGGCGGCGGGCATCGCAGCGGAGGACAGCACGACAACAGTCGTCGCTCACCGGGGTGATGCAGCGCCGCGCCGACATCGCACCGAGCCATCGCAGCACTGCACGGCGGGAGAAATGTTCGCGACGAAGCGTCACCAACAAACCTAAGTGTTTACAGTGTTCATAGTGCTCATAATAACTTAGTAAAATTATAGACAATTACGTGAAATATAGTGTTTATAGTGTTTTAAATAGAACTTAACTGTTAAAAAATCCGATGTAAAACCGTAAGTACAGTGCATTTTGTAGCCTCAATTGAGTGGGTTTATAGTTAAAGTATAGCTTCGTTTTTGTATATCCAGGTAGCCTAGACTGAGACCTAGGCCTGGACCTAACTTTTAAACCCATAAACCGTTCGAAAACCCACTCATTTGACGTTGCAAGATGTCCTGTACACAATTTGTTTCTTTAATAACGATTATTTTTTTTGTGTCTATCATTACTCAGGCCCTAGACTCCTGAAATACATAGATATATCGTTATAAATGTTAGATCTCGTTAGGCTGTTACCCAGGCTACCTAACGAGACCTAAATCTGTGGAATAACCACCAAAACTCCTGAGATAGTGATCTATGAAAATGTAATTTAATTAAAAAATTTAATAGTTTTTAGTTTTAACTCGTCATAACTTTTCAGTCCCTTCAGTTACAGTCAAGGTCACTATGTCAGGAGATAGGTAATTTCATAAGGATTATAGTGATACCAAACAACACGTAATCCGTTCTTAGAAAAATAAGAAATTCCATTGTTAAATAGTTTTAAGATAATAAAAATAAACAATAAATCAAGGAAGCGATTTGCGGCTCTCGTTAAGGTAAAGTTCAGGGGTACAATAGTAATTCGTAATTTCGGTCAAATCGTAGTCAACGGTGCGGCACAATATCTTCTCTCTCTCTCTCCTGAAAACTCAAGCAACTCGCTTCCTGAAGACTTATGAAGACTTATCAGTTGTTTCATTTACTCCGCTCCTACAAAATCGTTCTACACGTCCCTGCTACTCAAGACTTCAGGCCATAGCACAAACAGCAAGCAACCATCGGTACAGGACGTCAACGCCGCTCCGGACAGCTCATCGAATCATCGCGTCCGGGCGATCACGTCCGTCCCGTACAAATTAATTAGTCAACAACAAATTATACTCACACTATACAAAGCAGCAAGGCAAACAGATGGGTCTTAGAAGAAGACTTCAATTCAACTCTTGTAACTACTTGCGCGTTGCATGATCGACAGGTTATGGCAGCTGGCTTAGACCCCATCTGTGGGCTAACCATCACTGGTATGACAGTTGGTCCCATGTTCCCGTGGTACACTGCTTGTTGTACTGGTGGTGGTGGCTGGGACGGTTGGGCGGGGTACGTGTGTTGGGTGTGGGTGTTGGTGATGACCGTCGTCGGTGGTGGGGGTTCATCTGTGTATGGCGGAGGCATGCCCTGGCCTTTAGCTGAAATTAAAAAAATAAAATTTAGACTACCTCTTTTTTTACGTGGTAATATCATCAAATGTGTCCTCGCACCCACGGCAGGGCGGGAGAGAATGTCAGACTCGTAGTGACTAAAATCCACGGTGTCCTTCAATAGCCCTTTACGTTCCAGGGTCACGGTACCTAATTTGAAAAGTCCGGTACCTCGACAGGTTTTGGCCCTCTACGGGGCCCTCGTGTAGGCCCTGAGCATCCGGACGCGACTACTAAAGCTGGCTGCATGCCAGAGGGTCATGGCTATCCGGATGATCCGAGGATAATGCACGATCACCGGCGAATCGGCCAACCTCCTTGCTGGATTGCTGCCCTGGGATCTGGAGGCGACGCGACGGCCCTCCAACGCGACCATTAATGTTAGACTACCTCTAAATACGGCTTTGTCAGAAAAAGTAACATTGGATGATTCCATCTGCAATTTCTCAGTAATTACTCGTAGATTAGATAAATGGCAATAAAATAGGCTCGCTTTCTCTTACATTTGAAACATAAGGGTTGGCCCCAATAGAGAACCATATGCCTACTGGGGTCACGGAATTGCTCAAACGCGTAACCTTGATCCTGCCACGTAAAGGGTTATATATATAAGGAACACTGTGGATTTTAGTCAGTATGTCCTCACGCCCCAACCGATGTCCGACCATGGACCATGCCCGGGTTGACACGGCGCGTAGTGTCAGCATTATGGCAGGACCCCTCTATAAAGAGCCAAAGCCTGCCGGGGTGGCAGGACTACCGTATTACCGTGTCCGGGAACGTAAAGGGCTATTCAAAGACACCGTGGATTTGAGGCAGTCCGAGCCTGACAGTCGGACTCATTTGATGATTTTACCACACTAAAAAAAATGTTCTCCCTGTGTGGGGAGGATTTGACTGCCAGACCTGTTTGACGATTTTACATACTATCAAACAGGGTTAAACCCTCTACCACTCGTAACACTACGCGTTTGTTATTAATTTATAGAAGTGTTCATTTGTTGCTTCTTGGTTGCTGTATCCATATCTAATTGTTATCTCTTGTTTGCCGCAATAGTATTTTGCAAGAACAAATCTAAAGTTTCGTCATTGTATTTGTGAAAGATTTTACCTTATCTCTACTCTCTGCTATGTTTTACATTGTACGTTCAATAACTTAGGAAATGTACCAACTAAGTGCATGTTTCTTTATATATAACTCCAGAACGCACGAACCGATTTTCAAAGTTTTTCATTCGTTGGAAAGGTCTCGGGCTCCGTGAGGTTTATAGCAAAGAAAAATTGGCGAAACGGAGTTCGCCGGGTTTGCTAGTAAAATATAAAAATAACCTACCAACCAGATAAAGCAAAGAGAGAATTTCGACACGTGTAATCCCGAAAAAGGATTAGAATTTTTTGTCATTAAAACCTATTATAAAGAGAAGTTTCCTTTTTTCGGATACGGAAAAGGTTTCTTTGTTTGAAAACGAAATAAAAAAAAACTCAGACAAGTACGTGAATACCATAAGCCGATAATATGCTATCTAGAGCCACGTAGGTACTTCAAAATTAAAAATAAAACAGTAAATATATCGATCTATCAACCAAAAATAAAATACGATTTATAATATAATAATATATACTTACGATCAATAACATCGGCGTTGTGATTCATTTCACTAATTAACAAAACTCTTTTTATCACAAGAAAGCACCTTTTTACTCAGTTTCCTGCGAGGTAAGTGATTATACTGAACTTTGTTCAACCAAGTTTCGATTTATAGATAAAAATGTCGAGTGTAGATAACGATACTTGATAAACAATTTTATCAAACATGTTATCAGATCTTTTTGCTGTTGTTCAGTCATAGTCACCTTTTAGATATGTTATATTATGTTTAGGGACTATTTTATCAGATAAGTACACGTATTTATCCTATACTGTTGCGATGACTAATAAAGCTTAGCTATAAGGAAAAACCAAATGTGTATTGTATAAACGAAAACTATTTATTTAATTATAGGTACTTACTAATTTTACTTACTATGTACTTGTTATCGTGAAACGTTTTAGTTACTTATATTTAGTTCCGGAAGGAAAAGTTAGTCAAAAACTGTGATAAATACCTAATTACTAACGCTTCAAAAATGTTATACTACAGTGATAAAAGAAATAATAATTCGTACTTAAGGCTAATTAACAGTCGCTACTGTTAGTCAGAAGCTCTAAAGTCTGACAACCAGTCTTACCATGGGGTATCGTATTACCCAGTTACTGGGTTGTGGTCAGTAGTGGGGATTCGCGGGTTCTGGCGCACGTTCCAGAGCCCCGCGTCAGAGCCCCGCGATCTGTTCCACCCATCCTAAAAAAAAAAAAAAAAAAAAAAAAAAAAAAAAAAAAAAAAATTTTGCCATGCTCTGATCACGTTTCTGCAGTCCGTTTTAGCGTAGGATGCATGGTTCTGGAGTTATACAAATCAATTAACTGTTATCTCATTGATTTCCGGTGGTCCTGCACCCTCATTAGCGCACCATTGTTCGCCTAGTCCTTTTATCTATTGTACTTCGAACACCCTAATTACGGTTGGTTTGGTGTTCTTATCTATTACTCATTGTTAACCCTCATTATGTCTGCATTTCTATGTCATCAATAAAGCACGTTCCTTCATTTTTACTTCGACATTTTATTACTTTTTTTCCTACAAATGTTCGTAAAACTATGCATTGATCATCCCTGAAACTATCGCGGTTCTGGCGCAAATTTCATTGTACAGTGTGCATTGAACATCCCTGAAACTATCGCGGGTTCTGGCGCAATAAAACATATTCCTTCATTTTTATTTTGAAATTTTATTACTTTTTTTCTACAAAATATGAGCGGAACATCTCATCCACAAAAATATCATTGTATAGCGTGTTCCCAGTAAATATGTTCGTAAAACTATGCATTGAACATCCCTGAAACTTAAATAGCAAATACATTAAGCAATATTCACCACAAACTGAAGTCCAATCATTCTGAATCCTATCAACATTCCAGTCCCATCTCTTACAATTCCTTTTCAAAAACTGGAGATGATATCGCTCAGGTGCTCGTCCATATGAATCAAAATATTGACCGATGCCATTCGTATCGATATGTACAGCTACCCAGTGTGAACCTGGTTTATCATCCGCATCCAAATTGCATATTATATACGTTGGTACATGTGTATACATAGGTAGTCTATTAGCAGCATAAACATTATTTTGTAGACTGGGATGAATCTTTTTCATATGTTGTTGTAATTCTAGTGTATCCATGATATTACTGTTATTAGCAGATTATTACACTACCAATCTATTCAATGGTTGTCATAGGAATGTTCAATTATAGTGATTTGTAAATATTAAATCGCATTCTTTGTGAGTCACAAGCAGGTTGATGCCTGTGGTAGGAACGTGAGATAAGTTTGTTGACTCATAGAGTTACAATCAGTTTCGTTGTACTTAGGAATTTGTTTTAGATAAGAATGGTGCTATATAAGATCGAACAGTTGCAGTCATGCAGTCAGTCTATGGTCGTTTGACCACAGTGGATTGTATACGTCTACCAATACTACGTTTGTGTTACTTCAACTCATCAATGGCCATGGAGGTAAGTGTTTATTCTATTGACAAACTTACTTGTATTTGTACTGTGTACTGTCTTTCCTAACGTGTGTGTGTCAGATTAAGTGTAAACAAATTGATATTAACGTGGTATCTCTGTTGTTGCAGAGATCATTCAGCTTCGCAGACGATATTGAAAATACCTATAAACAGTATTACTACTCACCACTCTCTCCTCAACACGAAGAAAAGAGTGATGACATCGTCGTTAATAACACAGACGATAGTGGTAAAAGGAAATCGCAGCCGATTGATCAATTTTTTGAAGTGGCACCAAAAATAAAAAGGAAGAAGCTGCTATCGTCGACTGTGGCACGAGCTGCTAGAGATGGCGTATCATACATCTCTACAAATACTGACGACGGAGACCAAGCGACGCATCTCATAAAAATTGAAATGTATGATATGAAGAAACTATCCAAGATTCCAAATAGTGATCACTGGAAGCACGCTACCACGAGGATAAAATATTATACAAAGAATAATAGGGATAGCATCCTCGACGATACAAACAGCCTTGTATACAATATAACAAAGCATATTGCAGAAAGGGAAAAAGTTAAAAAATACTTTTTTAACAATGACACTCATTAGTGGATTAGTGAATGTGATTCATGTGATTCTGTTTACTTAAAGTACTTCTGTGTACTCATTAGATTTTACATGACTTTCCTAATCCTTTGCTAGACTATATATTGGACATTATTTGAAATTGGACATCAGTTGCTCTACCAATACTTAACTGTTACTTATTATAAAGATGGAAAACTTCAGTGAAATGTGCACCAGTGCTTTCTTTTCCGCAACCATTGAAGAGAATATAGAACAATCCAACAGCGAATTCAATCAGGAGCTGTCTAAAGTTTGTGATGAAATGGAGAAGCGTGAACTGTTCGATTCATCGTATGATGATGACTTGTATGATCAATGTTTGATGGTTGAAACAACGTTGATGTAAGTATTAGAAGCACAAACTCAATAAGAAATATTATTGTAGTAATGTTTTATTTTAAGATTTGTCTAATAATTTTCTTTTTTGTTACAGTCAACAACAAGTTGGAAAAGGTATCAAACGAGGTATCACTACTGATGAAAATAAGGTTACCAAGAAAGCAAAATTTGATGAAGGAGCTTCTACATCATCAATTGAAACCAATGACGTGGACAACAATAAGGTGGAATGTGATACATGTCATGTTTATATTAATAAAAGGTATCTAAACAACCATTTAAAAAGCAATACACATAAAAATAATCTTTTAAAATCACATAATTCATTAACAAATGTTACAGTTGTTGAAACCGCTTTTGGCAATCGAATTTTAACATATAGAATTAATAGTAAAACACTTCAATCGGGACAATATTTTGAAACACCGGAATCGTTTTTAAATTCGTTAAAAATCGATATCTTATTTTTGATAAATGAATGTATTCAACAACATACAATTTTTAAAATAAACTTCATATTGCATGCTGATTTCATACAACAAACTAAAGATATTAAAAATACGTTTGATTTTCAAACGTTTAATTACATAATTTGTCAGGGAGATGACTTAAATATTTTTTATTCATCATTAATAGACACTGTAGTCGGTAAAATTTGTCAATTTGAAAAAAAAGATAGTGGTTGGAGTCTTAATCAAATTAAATACATAGATATGAATGTTAACAAATTCAACCCCCTACGCGGTAGTTCATATATCGATCTTCCTCAAGATATTAAATCAAAAAAAGCTGTAATCAATGTTAAAAATAATGATAATATGTGTTTCAAATGGGCATTACTCTCTGGTTTATATCCTGTATGTAAAAGTGTAGATCGGGTAGCATCTTACGCAATTCATGGAAATAAACTAAAATTTACTGGTATTTCTTTTCCGGTTAAAATTGCAGATATATCAAAAGTAGAGAAATTAAACAATATTAGTATTAATGTTTTTGGCTTAGAGTATAATAAAGAAAAAAAGTGTAATTCTGTTGTAGGTCCTTTATATTTAACAAAATGTCGTACACCTAATCATATTAACCTACTATATATATCGAATGGTACTAACAATCATTACTGTTATATTAAAAACTTATCGCGACTAGTTAGTTCACAAATATCAAGACAACATCGTGCAGTTTATATATGTGAGTCATGTTTACTTCATTTCCCATCAGAGGAAAGACTTAATAACCATCAACAATATGATTGCGCTCACATTTGTTCGGAATTACCAAACGGTGAGAATTCCAAAAAGGATTGGTTTGGTAAAGCAACCTCAAATAATAAATTAAAATTTGATAAATTCGCGAAAAAGTTTGAAATGCCCTTTGTGGTTTATGCAGACTTTGAGGCATTTTTGAACCCGATAGAATCATGTAGTAACGATCCATCCAAGCCTAGTACAATTAACATTCAAAAACATGAGGTGTATAGTTTTGGATATTACATTAAATGTTCATATGATAACAGATTATCAAAATATGAGACGTATAGTGGGTCAAACTGTGCACAAGTGTTTATGAATCGCCTTTGTGAAGATGTGAAAACAATAGTTAAAAAAAATAGTTTCCAAAAATGTCCCGTTCCATTATCAGATGAAGATAAAATAAAAATTACAAATTCAAACATATGTCATATTTGTGAAACTGAGTTAAATGAAGATCTTTTTTACGATTTTGATTGGCACACTGGCAGTTTTAGGGGTGTTGCACATCAAGTGTGTAGTTCTAAGTACAGAACCCCTCGTCATATTCCAATATTTTTACATAACCTCAGTCACTACGATGCTCATTTCATTGTCCATGCATTAAACCTCGATGATGGTAAAGTTGAAGTTATTCCACAAAATAAAGAACGATACATATCATTTTCAAAACAGTTAACAATAAATAATCAACCAGTAAGTTTAAGATTCGTAGATTCATTGAAATTTTTATCGTGCAGTTTAGATCAACTAGCTAAAAATCTTAATGATGATCAGTTCACAGAGCTAAAAAGGAACTATCCTAATAATGAAGACTTTTCACGTTTAAGACGGAAAGGTATTTATCCTTATGAATTTATGTGTAATAGTGATTGCTTGAAACATCCATCACTTCCTGATCAACACCAATTTTATAGTTCACTCACAGATTCAAATATTTCAAATGATGATTATAATCACGCAAAAGATATTTGGCAACATTTTATGTGTAGTAGTATGTCTGATTATTCCAATTTATATTTAAAAACTGATGTTTTACTTTTGACTGATGTATTCGAAAACTTTAGAAAGCTTTGTATAAAAACTTATGGATTAGATCCTGCTCATTACTATACTGCCCCAGGTTTAAGTTGGGATGCAATGTTAAAATTTACCAAAATAGAATTAGAATTGTTAACGGACTATGACAAAATTGCTTTTTTTAAAGCCGGTATTAGAGGGGGTGTATCTCAGTGTAGCAATCGTTTTGCTAGAGCAAATAATAAATTCATGGAAGATTATGATAGTGAAAAACCTAATTCATATCTAACATATTTGGATGCGAATAATTTATATGGTTGGGCAATGTCTCAATCTCTTCCTGTTGGTGGTTTCGAATGGATAGATTCTAATACAGATTATAATGTGTCGGATAACTCTGATTTCGGTTATGTTTTAGAAGTTGATTTGGAATATCCTGACGAACTTCATAATTTGCATTCTGACTTTCCGTTATGTCCTGAAAACATATGTGTGGGTAATACTAAAGAAACTAAATTAGTTCCTAATTTAAATAATAAAAATAAATACATCATTCACTACAGGAATTTAAAACAATGCATTGAAATGGGGATTAAATTAATTAAAGTACATAGAATTTTAAAATTTAAACAGAGTTCTTGGTTAAAGAAATACATAGACTTAAATAATAGTTTGAGAACGTTAGCTACATCAAACTTTGAAAAAGACTTTTTTAAATTAATGAACAATTCTGTCTTCGGTAAGACTATGGAAAATATTGAAAAAAGAGTAAACGTTAAACTACTAACTCACTGGGATAATCGTGGTAAAGTTTTAGGTGCTCAGGATTGGATTGCAAAACCAGAATTCCATAGTTTATCAATATTTTCAGAACATTTAGTCGCAATACAATTACGGAAAACAAAATTAATTTATGATAAGCCGATTTATTTAGGATTTTGTATTTTAGATATATCTAAGACCCTTATGTATGAATTTCATTATAACTACATGATTAAAAAGTTTCATAATAAAATTAAGTTATTGTACACCGATACCGATAGTTTGATATATCAAATTTTTACAGACAATTTTTATGAGGATATAAAACCAGATCTACTTCAATATTTCGATACATCAGATTACCCGGAAAATAATATTTACGGATATCCAAAAATAAATAAAAAAAAGTTAGGTTTTTTAAAGATGAGAACAATGGTAAAGTATTGAAGGAATTTGTAGGGTTGCGATCAAAAATGTATGCCTTAGAAATAGAAGATAAATTTATAGCAAAGGCAAAAGGGGTTAACAAAAGTGTTACCAAAAAATGAATATGGAAAATTACAAATCATGTTTGTTTAATAAAAATGTATTATATTGTAGTATGCTTCGATTTAAGTCAATCAAACACACTATTTTTACACAAAAAATAAATAAGTCATCTCTATCATATAATGATACCAAACGATGTATTATGAACAACAACATTGATACATTGGCTTGGGGACATTATAAATTACGCTAAGTGTAATACTTTTTACTTTTATTTCTGTGTGAATATACAAAATTTGTACTGATTGTAAAATTATGATATTACTTTATTGTTATAATTGTGATAGTTTATTACATATTTAAAATTTATTGTTTGATTGTAAATAATGTAAAAATAATTGTATTTTTTATTTGTGTGCTTAAATTTGATGTTCAGCAATATATTTAAATATAATTTTTACACCAACATTTTCATTTTTATTTCATCCCTTTAAAACTCTAGACGTGTGAAATGTTTCACTTTATCCATCCGTTTACTGCTATTGTGGCAGGACCAAGTGGATGTGGGAAGTCAAATTTTGTAACAAATTTCATAAAATCAGTTAAAGAAATATGTAATTGTGATTTTAATCAGATCACATGGTGCTTTGATGAAATGCAGCCTTTATATAATTTACCAAATGTTAACTATCATCAAGGAATTCCAAATCTTAATATGTTTGATGGTGAAAACCCACACCTTATTATTATTGATGATCTAATGAGAGAGTCTGATGGAAGAATTGTGGATATATTTACAAAAGGTAGTCACCACAGGAATCTTAGTGTATTTTATTTAACGCAAAATTTGTTTCATCAAGGTAAAGGTCAAAGAGACATTTCTTTAAACTCAAGTTATATAATTTATTTTAAAAACCCTCGAGATAAAACTCAAATAAGATATTTAGCACGCCAAGTGTCACCAGATAACCCAAAATTCATTGAAGACGCCTACAGGGATGCAACTTTAGAAGCGCATGGATATTTAATGGTAGATTTAAAACAGAATACAAATGATTTTTGTCGTATCAAGACAAATGTATTCCCATTTAATGGTTACTGCACAGTCTACGTCCCCACGAAAGAGTTTAAATACACCAAGAATCAAACAATTCAAATCATTTCTAAATGATACATCGTCGACTCACAACGCTTAAACATTTCGTAAGAGTTTAAATACATCAAGAATCACACAATTCAAATCATTTCTAAATGATGCATCGTCGAATCACAACGCATAAACATTTGCTAAACGCTTTGCATACGCTTAAACCAAAATATCAAAGAGCGTTACTTAAAACGTGTGATGAAGAAGAAATAAATTGTATTTGTGAATGTATTCATAACGTTTTACAAGGAAAGATACCTCTTAAAGATCAAGATAAACAAAAATTGAATAAACACAAAAATATACTCCGTAAACTGGTGCATAAGTGTAAACATAAACTAAGAAAAAATATTATTATACAAAAAGGAGGGGCTTTCTTACCAATAATATTAGGTGCAATATTGAGTGGATTAGTAAGTGGACTAGCCAGTTAACATGGAAAATGCTAAGAAAATGATACTTATTGAACCTGGATTGATTGAAAAATTAAAACAGGAAAATAAGATTACTAGTAATTTGTCTCGACTAGATATTGAAATGCAAAATATTATGAATAGTAAGACAGAAGACCGAAAGAAGTGGATGTTATATTTACAAACACTACAAAGATACCTTCACTTTACCGAAGAGGATCGTCAACCACTCAGATTACCAATTTATTCTGATACATCTAATGAAGATTCAAATGGGTCAAAAATTGGTTTTAAAAATAAAGATAGAGATCTAAAAAGTTCAGTTGATGCTGAATCTTTGTTGGAGGAGAAAGGATCTATTAAAAGTATAGAAAGTGAGGCAAATCCACTGTATTCACCAACACAAATACTCAGTTTAATACCAAAAACTTATAATAAAAAAGGTGAGTCATTATTAAACTTAATTGGAACAAGTAAAAGTAAAATACGTTGGGATAATGAAGGCACAGTCATAATTGATAATGAAAAAATTCCAGGAAGTAATATTATCGATTTAATAAATGATTCACTTAGACCCTTAAAAAAAAGTGATCCGATAGGGTGGGATAGATTTGCTAAAGCATTAAAAGATATTAAAGTGCCACTTACTTATATTGGAAATCCAAAGAGATGTGAGTTTATTAACCAACTTCAAGCAAAAGATCTGGACAAAACATCTGAGATTGAAGTTCAAGAGTTTTCTACACCGAGCAGTGGAGATAAAAGATCTATAACTAAAATACGTAAAAAGATCGATTGGGAAAAATGGACCCCGTACTAGAAGAAATTAACAGGATTTATTATGATCCATCCAACCCCGCTGGTTTTGGTAGTATTGATAAATTATCAAAAGCTATGAAGGGTAAAATGGATAAAAAGCAAGTAAAGGAATGGTTACAATCACAAGAAACATATACATTACATAAACCCATTCGGAAAAAATTCCCGCGTAATAGGTACATTCTATCAAATATTAATGAGCTGTGGCAAGCTGATTTAAGTGATATGCGAACTTATTCTCAATATAATGATGGTTTCAACTACATACTTTGTGTTATTGATGTATTTAGTAAATATGCTTTTGCAAGACCAATGAAAAAGAAAAACTCAGAAACAAGTAAAGAATGTTTTGAAAGTATATTTACTGAAAGTAATTCAACACCTACTCACATACAATCTGATAAAGGTACAGAATTTGTTTCAAAAGATGTACAAAAATACTTTAAATCCAAAAAGATAAATTACTATACTACTAACAATCCTGATATTAAGGCTAGTATTGTTGAACGATTTCAAAGAACTCTAAAAATGAAAATGTGGCGTTATTTCACTCATAACAATACTTATAGATATATAGATGTTTTACAAGATTTAATATACTCTTATAATCACAGCATTCACTCGAGTATTAAAATGTGCCCATGTGATGTAAGTTCCAACAATATTATGACAGTTTGGACTAATCTTTATGATAGAGGGTCAAACAAACTTTCTTTAGAAAATCCAAAACCAAATTTCAACGTGGGTGATTATGTTCGAATAACTAAATATAAACATGTTTTCCAAAAGGATATGAATCAAATTGGAGTGATGAAATATTTATTATATCTTCAATAATTGATAGATCTCCATGGGTTGTTTATACAATAACAGATTTACAAAATGAACCAATAGTTGGTACTTTTTATGAAAGAGAATTACAGAAGGTCACTTACAACCCCACCTCACAATATAAAATAGATAAAATAATTGGCACTCGTTATTCGGGTAACAGAAAAGAAGTATTAGTGAAGTGGAAAGGTTATCCAGATAAATTTAACAGTTGGATTTTAGCTTCTAGTTTAAAAGAAATATGAATAAAGAAAGTTTTTATTTAACTTTGCTTAGCAACAGTTCAATGGAATACTTTCCTGATAATAAGACCACAAATTTTTCAACAAAATTACCAAAAGCTATGAAATTAGAAGGTGAATGGTCGGTTGGAGTTGTCGAGTTTCAATATCCATGCACCATGTTTACTGTTCAAGATCATGAAAATGTTGTATACATCACAAAAACCATGTTAATGCCTAATGAAGATAAACCATCAAAAGTGTACTACAAAAAACATATTCCCGCTACCAACTACGATAACGTTGAACATATTTTAAATGCGTTAAATGGTATCAGAGAGAACTTGAAATTTCGTTATGATGAAATAACAAAATTTGTGTCTGTTTCTGTTTTGGATAAAAATATAACATCCGTAACATTATCACCCAAATTAAGTTTACAACTAGGTTATGAACCAAATACAAATCTCCTAGACAGAAATTTTGGGAAGTGTCCTGCTAATTTACACTTAGGGTTACCATCTCAACTATTTCTATATTGCGACATTATCGATCCCCAGATTGTGGGTGATGTTATGACTCCGCTATTAAGAGTCATTTCATTAGATCCTTCAAAATACATTTATGGTGCGAATAAAATGCACATTTTCTCTCCACCTCACTACTTACCTGTTATGCGAAGAGAATTCGATACGCTGGAAATAGATATAAGATCGAGCACAGGACAAAAAATACCATTCCAGTTTGGGACCGTGTGTATTAAACTCCATTTCCGCAAATTATAATAATGTATTCTCCTCATGATCATCATAAATGTCCATATGAAAATTATTATTCACATCAAGCTGGATCAGGAGTTGGAGTAATTTATAAGGGTTCACCATACCAACGCGGTCATGGTATTGGGAGCTTCTTAGGAGGGTTATTTAGATCAGTTTTACCTTTACTTTCAAGTGGTGTTCGAGTGGTTGGTAAGGAGGCATTAAACGCTGGAGTAGGACTATTATCGGATATGGTTCAAGCCCGTCCTATGGAAGCCTCAATAAAAGATCGTCTAAAGCAAGTTAGTACGAACTTAAAACGAAAGGCTGATGACAAAATTGATCGATTTAACATGACAGGATCTGGGTATATAACTAAAAGAAAACGATTGGCCTCGTTCATTCCACCACTAACAGCTAAAGTGAAAGCTACGAAAAAACTTGGTCTAAAACCAAAAAACATCAAAGATATATTTTCAAATTAAGTATGTCTTTCCTTCATAATCATTCTTGTGAGTGCGTTAAGTCAGAATTAGATTTGTTTGCATTACCGTCTACACAAACAAGCATTGAAAATGGATTGTGGATTCACTATAAACCAATTTCATCTCTTGCTGATGATGGACCTATCGAGTTTCAAGTTCCTGGAACCGGCGATGACTACATAGATTTGTCTCATACATTACTCCACATAAAGGCAAAAGTATTAAATCAAGATTCAACAAACTTGATATCAGCTACAGCAGTAGCACCCGTAAATAATTGGTTGCATTCACTTTTTAGTCAACTCGATGTTTATTTAAATCAAAAACTTGTATCACCACCTAATAATACCTATGCCTATCGAGCATACATGGAAACCCTTTTAAACTATGCTCCTGCTGCTAAACAATCTCATCTTACTTGTAGTCTTTGGTATGATGATACAGCAGGAAAAATGGATTCCACAGATGGTAAAAACATAGGATTTGTTAAAAGACAGGAATTAGTTAATGAAAGCAGGGAAATAGAAATGATTGGTCATCTTCATGGTGACATTTTCAATCAAGATAAATTTTTAATTAATGGCGTTGAAATGAGTGTAAAATTAGTTCGGTCAAGAGAGAGTTTTAATTTAATTGCTGGGTCAAATGATGTAAAGTTTAAAGTTTGCATTACGGACGCAACTCTTATTGTTCGAAGAGCACGAATTAATCCAAGTGTATTACTCGCACATCAGAAAGTTTTAGCTTCTACCACTGCCAAATATCCTATTACTCGTGCTGAAGTTAAAGTTTTAACAATTCCATCAGGTGTTCAAGGAAAAACTCTTGATAATATATTCTTAGGACAGGTACCCAAAAGATGTATTATTGGATTTGTGAACAATTCCGCATTTAATGGCTCACTTACTAAAAATCCATTTAACTTTGAAAACTATGGTATTAACTCTTTCAGCTTATACATTGATGGTCAACAAATACCTTCAAAAGCTTTGCAACCATCTTTTAATAATAATATATTTACATCGGCATATCATACTCTATTCTCGGGGACTGGTATTCACTTTCTTAATGAAGGAAATGCAATCTCTCGTGAACAGTATGCCAAAGGCTACTGTCTTTTAGCATTTGATTTAACTCCTGATTTATCAGCTAACTCATCAGCTCATTGGAATCTCATAAAGCATGGTAGTGTAAGATTGGAAGTACGATTTGAATCCTCACTAATACAAACAATTAACTGTATTGTTTATGCTGAGTTTGATAATATTATTGAAATAGATAAAAATAGAAATGTTACTGTAGACTATAGTAGTTAAGGTTATAAAGTGTGTTGTGTTTTAGATTTATGTGTTATGCTTAATGCATTTTGTGTATATGTAACTAAAGGAAACATTATAAAATTAAATAAAACAAATTGTATGCAATGTATTATTTTTTATTTCTTTATAAACTCCCTATTTAATCTTATACAAAACACTGTTCGAGTTTAAGCTTTACATAAGCACACTGACTAAACCACTGAACATGCTGCTGCCAAGGATCATCGTCATCTTCCCAATCTTTTAAACCACCACCACAATGGAAACACTTGGTCCTGTCTCCATGACCAGTATAAAAGAAACCGGCTTCTGCAAGATCTTCAGGCTTCTGTTGCATAACGAGAGGCCAGTTTTCGAAACTGATCAGCCGTCTAGATTTTGAACTGAAAAATGGATATTCAGCTCTTGGGTACTGCATATTCTTCACTTTTTCTTCTCCAATCAATTTTGTAGTTTTGCTTTTCCATGAAGTGTTCTGTACACGTATACCACACTCATCGCTTCCTTCTGCTCTTGTTTTTCTCTCAGCATCACAAGACGACAGCTCCTTGGATCTAATGAGTACACAGAAGTACTTTAAGTAAACAGAATCACATGAATCACATTCACTAATCCACTAATGAGTGTCATTGTTAAAAAAGTATTTTTTAACTTTTTCCCTTTCTGCAATATGCTTTGTTATATTGTATACAAGGCTGTTTGTATCGTCGAGGATGCTATCCCTATTATTCTTTGTATAATATTTTATCCTCGTGGTAGCGTGCTTCCAGTGATCACTATTTGGAATCTTGGATAGTTTCTTCATATCATACATTTCAATTTTTATGAGATGCGTCGCTTGGTCTCCGTCGTCAGTATTTGTAGAGATGTATGATACGCCATCTCTAGCAGCTCGTGCCACAGTCGACGATAGCAGCTTCTTCCTTTTTATTTTTGGTGCCACTTCAAAAAATTGATCAATCGGCTGCGATTTCCTTTTACCACTATCGTCTGTGTTATTAACGACGATGTCATCACTCTTTTCTTCGTGTTGAGGAGAGAGTGGTGAGTAGTAATACTGTTTATAGGTATTTTCAATATCGTCTGCGAAGCTGAATGATCTCTGCAACAACAGAGATACCACGTTAATATCAATTTGTTTACACTTAATCTGACACACACACGTTAGGAAAGACAGTACACAGTACAAATACAAGTAAGTTTGTCAATAGAATAAACACTTACCTCCATGGCCATTGATGAGTTGAAGTAACACAAACGTAGTATTGGTAGACGTATACAATCCACTGTGGTCAAACGACCATAGACTGACTGCATGACTGCAACTGTTCGATCTTATATAGCACCATTCTTATCTAAAACAAATTCCTAAGTACAACGAAACTGATTGTAACTCTATGAGTCAACAAACTTATCTCACGTTCCTACCACAGGCATCAACCTGCTTGTGACTCACAAAGAATGCGATTTAATATTTACAAATCACTATAATTGAACATTCCTATGACAACCATTGAATAGATTGGTAGTGTAATAATCTGCTAATAACAGTAATATCATGGATACACTAGAATTACAACAACATATGAAAAAGATTCATCCCAGTCTACAAAATAATGTTTATGCTGCTAATAGACTACCTATGTATACACATGTACCAACGTATATAATATGCAATTTGGATGCGGATGATAAACCAGGTTCACACTGGGTAGCTGTACATATCGATACGAATGGCATCGGTCAATATTTTGATTCATATGGACGAGCACCTGAGCGATATCATCTCCAGTTTTTGAAAAGGAATTGTAAGAGATGGGACTGGAATGTTGATAGGATTCAGAATGATTGGACTTCAGTTTGTGGTGAATATTGCTTAATGTATTTGCTATTTAAGTTTCAGGGATGTTCAATGCATAGTTTTACGAACATATTTACTGGGAACACGCTATACAATGATATTTTTGTGGATGAGATGTTCCGCTCATATTTTGTAGAAAAAAAGTAATAAAATTTCAAAATAAAAATGAAGGAATATGTTTTATTGCGCCAGAACCCGCGATAGTTTCAGGGATGTTCAATGCACACTGTACAATGAAATTTGCGCCAGAACCGCGATAGTTTCAGGGATGATCAATGCATAGTTTTACGAACATTTGTAGGAAAAAAAGTAATAAAATGTCGAAGTAAAAATGAAGGAACGTGCTTTATTGATGACATAGAAATGCAGACATAATGAGGGTTAACAATGAGTAATAGATAAGAACACCAAACCAACCGTAATTAGGGTGTTCGAAGTACAATAGATAAAAGGACTAGGCGAACAATGGTGCGCTAATGAGGGTGCAGGACCACCGGAAATCAATGAGATAACAGTTAATTGATTTGTATAACTCCAGAACCATGCATCCTACGCTAAAACGGACTGCAGAAACGTGATCAGAGCATGGCAAAATTTTTTTTTTTTTTTTTTTTTTTTTTTTTTTTTTTTTTTTTTTTTTTAGGATGGGTGGAACAGATCGCGGGGCTCTGACGCGGGGCTCTGGAACGTGCGCCAGAACCCGCGAATCCCCACTACTGTGGTCGTTGTGGAGGTCCGACAGGCAGTCGCTCCATGTAAAATACTGATATCCAGCTGAATCTGGTTTGACTGGAAGCCAACCCCAATATAGTTGGGAAAAGGCTAGACAGATGATGATGACTTAAGGCTACGCATATACTGAAAAGTGCCTAAATCAAAAATCAAAGCGACTACTTACAGCAAGTATTTTTTATCGTGGTAAAATCATCAATTGAATCCTTTCACCCAGGGAGGGACAAACGCAAGACGATCTCCGGCCACCACAGGCGCGGGAATTCGGGCGGCGAGTAATGGGCAACTCGCCACCCGAACATGCACAATGCCCGCGGGTCGACGTCGACGGCACGTTGTGTTCCATGCGCGCTTCAAAGAGCGTCTGCAAGACGACGGGGCCCCCCTCTAGAGGGCCAAAGCCTGCCGGGGTCGAGGGATTTATTCCATTACCGTGACCCTGGAACGTAAAGGGCTAATGAAGGACACCGTGGAATTTAGTCAGTACAAGTCTGAAAGTCCCTCCCGCCTTGCCCTGGGTGGCAAAAAAGGGTGCGAAAAAATGGGCTGTCAGACTTGTACTGACTATAAAACCTTTTTAAAAAAAAATCAAACCGACGAAACATCGAACTGAAAAGCAAAAAATAAATTTTGAGGCGGCGCCAAACAAACAAACATAAGATAAATTAACTATTTGAAGAGCAGAATAGCTCGTTGTATAGCTTGTAGTGGTTGATTAGCTCGTCGTAGCTATTCGTTGATTGTTTCTTTGGCGCCGCCTCAAAATTTATTTTTTGCTTTTCAGTTCGATGTTTCGTCGGTTTGATTTTTTTTTAAAAAGGTTTTATTTTTTACTTTTGAGTTTCCTATCTCGTGTCAATTTCTGTAACTAAAAAAAAAACAAGTTTTTTAATATGATTTCTTTTTGTTAACTATTGACGACCTGCTTTCTGTCTTCATTCTCAAACTCTCTACGATTGTCATACCCCAGCTACGTCTAAAGTTCTCATCAAGATGAGTGAAATGAGCCCAAATACGATATAGTTAACAGTTAAGGATCTCTTGCTACTGCCCTCTGTCACCATCCTCAGACCCTCGATGAGAATTATACCCCAGCTAGGTATAAAGTTTTCATCAAGACTAGTGAAATGAGCCCAAACACGATAAAGGTGCTGATAATTGTTGAGGACCCTGCTGTCCGTTACCATCCTCAAACCCTCGATGGCAATGATACCTCAGCAAGGTATAAAGTTCTCATCAAGCTGAGTGAAATGAGCCCCAACACGATATAGCTGTTGTTAACTGTTAAGGTGATTGCTTCGATGTAGCCCGAAAAATATCAAAAAACTCGCTCCATCAGCTCTCACATAGAAAAGGTGCATCGTAGTTAGATTTCGGAGATTTTAACATGATGCACCTTTTCTATGTGAGAGCTGATGGAGCGAGTTTTTTGATATTTTTTATATTTAAAATTTACTTGTTATTACCGCAACACAAATATTTATAAAGTTACAACATGTCACTGGCCTGCAAATTGCAAAAAACGTAAAAAAAATTGAATTTCGCGGGCTGGTTGGAGCATCCCCCTTAAGGAACTCTTGGGACTGATTTCACAAAATAACAGGGATCTGGAGTTGATCTGATGATGGTGACGCCATCATGGAATGTTCTCCACATCTCTGCTATATTATAATGTCCTCAGAACTACAATTGTTAACCTTATTTCAACAGAATCGGTTCATAATCGAAAATTCTGTAGGAAAATTGACAATTAATTCCTTTTTTTCTACCCTTGGAGACCGATTTCAGTTTTGAACTTAAAATGGGACCAACTTTGAGATATACTCTTTACAACAAAAAAAGAATTTTTGAAATCGGACCACGTTAGGAAAAGTTATGCGTGGTCATACATAAAAAAAAAAAAACAAATATACATGTCGAATTGAGAACCTCCTCCTTTTTTTTTCGTCGGTTAAAAATCCACGCTGATCCTTCAATAGCTTTAAGTTACGTCAGATAGCTGACAGCTCTATTGAGGCGTGCGTGGAACACGACTTGCCGTTGCGTCAGCCCGGTCATGGTCCATGATCGGACTTCTTCTAGCGTAACGAATTGAAACTAATTTTCTAGAGCTTTCGCATCCAACCGCACTCCAGTACCCTTAGCACGAATTTTCACTCTTAATTTTTTCATTAAAAATTGTCAATTTGAAATTGTCAAAGTTCCAGTTAACTTTACGTCTCAAATACTGAAAATTCGTGCTAAGGGTACAGGTTTGTCAAATTTTCTTGTTGCCTCCCAGGTCACAATTATACAAGCATGAAGGAGCGAAGATGACTGCGCTTAGCGCCAGGTAAGACACAGTGCAATGCGTTCGTGGCCTTAAAATAAACCTCGGTTATTTATAGATACTGTTCGGAATGAGATTTTCCTTAAAATTTAACTAAATTGTCACAAAGGTTCTCCTTTGAGATCGTTGCCTCGCATTTCTGACAATTTTCCACTCCGAATTAAGATCAGTCTGAAAATAATATAAGGTATCTTGGCAGCTTATTTATTCACAAAAAGAAGACAATGCATCTGGAGCCATTTAGTTTACCGACCGTTCAAGCCACAATCTTTTTTTGGAATCAAATACATTATGGCAGCTTTGTAATTTTTATAGCCAACTGAGCTTATGCCAGTTTTAGTACAAATAGGGACAATATTTTCTCAATTTGTTCTATTACGTCATGTTCCATAGAACAAATGGGACCTACCGGTATTTGTCACTGTTTAAATGTATTTTCAATCTCTGAGACTAATAATTGCTTAATTAAAAACAGAAAACATCTAAATAGTGAGAGTCCAAGTACATTGCCCTGAAGAACTCCAATTCTAAGCCTTCTATTGGGCGCGATTCTAATCTGCCATATATTAATCAACTGTACCAAGTGTTCCAACATTGCATAGAACGACTTAAATTACTGCAAGATTATAATATTTATTTTAGCAATATCGAGATTAATTAGCAGGATAAGGATAGTTACAGTATCGAAGGGCTTGGATAAACTAAAATAAAAACAAAATCTTCTTATATTTGAAAATCAGTTTAATCATTTATAACGTAAACCTGTTACACAGTCTGATTATAAATTGTTTAGTAATTTTTTATACTTCCTTCATTAAGGAAATCATAAAATTAAACAACAACATTTTAAATACCTTCTTTTATTTAATTTATCTTAAAAAAATAATTTATTCACAAGAACAACACGCAATCTTGACACTTTAATTAATCGTTTTCTTATTATCTGCTGCTAGCAGCAGTAATCTCTAGAGATTACTACGATGATATTTTTTGTTTAGAGATTAGACATAATTATAGCAATCTAATAATTAAAGGTTTTTACATAAAACTAATTAGTAATACATTTGGATCATAATACATAATTATGTATGCACCTATAGTATAATAACTTACAATGAATTGATCTATACAATGGTAGGTTGGTTTCTAGTGCCGCACATGTTGACTGAAAAGAAGTACTCAACTTTTGAGGACTTTTCAGTCCAAAGGACTTTAGGACCTTAGGACCAATCACAAGTTCAATTGCTATTACCAATCAAATTATTACTCTTGAAGATTTAGTTGATGTAACTACCGATGTAAGCGTTGCAATTTGGACAATAATGGTCCGCGTTGTGACAGCTATCGAGACAGTAGGGTAGGCAGACACAGGGGAAAAATCTGGAAAGAGAAAAAAACCGTCAACACTAATTTATAAAACACATAGAAAGAGAAGACATTAAAGTTTGAGCATTTAAAACAAGACTCTGTAGTTGTAGAACAAATGCGATAAATCAAAATTCAAATGAATTATTTAAAGTAGGCCAGGCCGCACACTTTTGAATCACATCATAGAAGAAAGACAACATCAGAGAAAAAAGGATAAAGAGGGTATTTAAAGAAATACATGATAATACGTACACTATACAAAGCAAGACAGCAAATAAATGTGTTTTGGTAGAAGACTTCAGTTCAACTCTTGTTACTACTTGCTGGCGGCAAGACGGGCAGTGGATGGCAGAAGGTTTGGCACCCATCTGATTACTTATGAGTACGGGTACTACGTTCCCTGGATACACTCCGGGCTGTGTAACGACGGGAGGTGGGCCGTATGCGGGAGGCGAACTGTGCACTGAGGAAATAATAAAATAAATAAATCATCAACATAATTATGAAAATCCCAATTTTCGTTGTAATTTTATAATTCAAGAACGGGCTCACCTATCCAAACCTTTGATGTTTAGGCTTTATTCGGACTACTTAGTAGAAGGTTTATGTGAAGTTTGCACAAAATCGGTCGAGCGGTATTATTTCTATTATCAAATTTTTTGTAACAGCTGATGTAGTATGTAGTAGTAGTGTTAGTAGTGTAGTAGTATTGATTCTGTGGCGCTACAAAGTTCGCGGGGTCATCTAGTATATTTTAATCAAGCAAATTGCATGACCAGGTACGAAATCAATTTTCTTCTTTTTTTAATACAATGTCCACTGTTGCTGGTACTAAAGTTTTTAATGATAAATAATTTAAATATTTACTTTTTTATTTTTTAGACTTATACTATTTTTTTTGCATGCATTTTAACTTAAGTGTAGAATCTTTTAATGTAGTAGGTAAAACTCAAAAACGTGAGGCAGGATATGGGGGAGGCCTTTGCCAAAAAATGGGACAGAAAGCTGATAAAAAATTCAAATTAAAAAAATATTTATAAAATACCTACCACGTTAACCAGTTGTTAAGAGCAAAAAGTATTAGAATAATAATTATTATGGTGTTATTGTACTTCAGAATAGTATGTAAAAAAGTATAAAAAGTAATTTTAAATCTCTTATTCAATTTCAATCGCAATAAACTCCATTTAATAAAGGAAAGAAAAAATACGTAAAAACTTACTTTGATTGTCAGCCATTTTGCAGAATTGTATAATTCACTAAAATCACTGATTACTGGTATCCGTAAAGAGAGGTACTAACGTTTCTCTGCCCATCTATCCATTTATAGATTAAAAAGCATCAAACTCGTAGATAACGATACTAGATTAACATTATTATCAGGCTTTTAAGCGGATCTGTTTGAATTGGTCATCGCACTGAAACTTTGTTTTATCATTCTACATTAATGTATAGGTCCGTTAGTAATTGACCTATGGCAAGGACATACTATACTGCCTCCCTAGACAAGTCGCAAACGATAATCATTAACGCTCGGTTCTCCCCAATAGATTTTCAACCTTATTCCTTCGAGTCTTTAGTTGAAAATCTATTTAGGATTTCTAAGCGTTAGCGACTGGAACGAACGACAACGCCACGAAATCTACAATAGATTACGTTAGTCGAGATAGTACCATGTATGAACTGACAAATTCCTCTTTAACACAGCCTGCGCACATGAAGTAACAAATCCAACCGTAAAGCTAGTGGGATCATCATCATCAGCCTATAATGTTCCCACTGCTGGGAGACAGGCCTCCTCTCTGTTAGAGGGAGTGGGTCATAATCCACCACGCGGGCCCAGTGCAGATGTCACATGTCTTCGAATTTTTGGTTCTAGGATAATTATTCCGGTTTCCTCACGATGTTTTCCTTCACCAATAGTGCTAAGCTAGTGGGGTGACAGAAATATAATATTACGCCTGTAATCTCTATAGCAGGTATACCTTATAGAACACCCACATTTTGATAGTTAGTCCCATATAACAGGAGGCAAAGATATTGCCATCAATCGGGCACAAACCCAGACTACATTGCGATTATTTGGAAATTGTGATGTGTGAAACGAAGACTTTGCCCGCTGAATCGAACCAGAGAACTCATGATCAGCAGACCTGCTTAGGACTACAGATGAGGAAACACGTCTTTTAAAAGAAGTTTGAGGGTAAAGACTTCCAATATTGTATATGTTTTACAGTCCAGCAAAGTATAGGACCAAGTGCCTCCTCATAAACAAATTAGTTCTTTTAAATTAACAAGCTGATTTATTTGCGCAAATGCTGCTCTCATTCCTTTGCTCATTGAATGATGAAATAGTCAAATGAAACAAACAAAATTTACATATTTCTTATTTATTTTTAATTATACGCAATACTTTGTTAACAAAAACATTATATTCAGAACTAAATTCTGCTTTGATCCACCACACATGATCTTCATCAACGAGATTTTATGAATCAACTAACTAATGCAAAGGACGTCAGCGCGGGGGCGCCCCTTCATATACAGGGTGGAATTTTGTAATGCCACCTGGAGGGAAAGTACTCTTAATACTGCAGATAGAAAATTTTACTCAAAGGAAACATTCCTTTATTTTTGATTAGAAAGCAAACTGCATTCAAAGATTTTCGAAAATTCTCTTCTCCCACCCGGGAATCGAATCGGCTAAAATCTGAAAAAATTATACCCTGTACTATTATTGCACCGATCGTTAGGGTCAATTATAACGATGAAATCTCTCTAATAAACAAGATAAATCAAATGAAAGGAAAACCAAGAAATCTTAAATTAAAGCTCTCGTAACATGTAACATGGTTTCTTGGTCCATATCGGTGGAATTTTGTAATGCCACCTGGAGGGAAAGTACCCTTAATACTGCACATAGAAAATTTTACTCAAAGGAAACATTCCTTTATTTTTGAATAGAAAGCAAACTGCATTCAAAGATTTTCGAAAATTCTCTTCTCCCACACCCGGGAATTGAACCAAGAAACCATGTTACATGTTACGAGAGCTTTAATTTAAGATTTCCTGGTTTCCCTTTCATTTAATTTATCATGTTTGTTAGAGAGATATCATCGTTATAATTGACCCTAACGATCGGTGCAATAAAAGTACGGGTATAATTTTTTCAGATTTTAGTCGGTTCGATTCCTGGGTGGGAGAAGAGAATTTTCGAAAATCTTTGAATGCAGTTTGCTTTCTATTCAAAAATAAAGGAATGTTTCCTTTGAGTAAAATTTTCTATCTGCAGTATTAAGGGTACTTTCCCTCCAGGTGGCATTACAAAATTCCACCCTGTATAGCGTATATCACGCGCCCCCTGCGTATATAGCGTATATCATGCGACCCTGCGTATATAGCGTATATCATGCACTTTTGTACGGAACGTTGGGTGTTCGCGCAGTGCAATTTCAGCCCATTTACATGCTGCAAGAAATTTAATGCAAGTTTCTTGCAAGTTTGACTACATTGATTGATTTGACTGCTACGGTTCGATTCCCGTACGGAGCATATTCGTATGATCCACGTGTGCATATGTGAGTTATTATATGTTTGTAAACGGGCTCACAATACATTAGAAATTCCTAGTGAGAGGCAGAGAAAAAAAAACAAACTCAACTGAATTTATTGTTATTCCGCAATTTAAAGCATCTCGCATGCAATTTGCATGTTTAATATAATTTTCATAATTGCATGGTCTAAATGGGGCTTTATTTTTTTTGTTGATACAATTTCTTTAAATAAACATTATTCAATTACCGGTCACTGAGTATTTTATCGATTGAATTATCCTTCGTAGGAGCAGATCAAAGCTCCACAATTTGGGCAGTAGTGATGAGTGTTGTAGAAGCAGGTGGTGATGTAAGGTATGCATACACAAGGCCAGCATCTGCAAATGGAAATATATATTTGAAAAAAAAAACATCAGCTGGAAGACGTCCACTGCTGAACATAGGCCTCCCTCTTAGACCGCCACGAGGAACGACAATTCACTACTTGCATCCATCGGTTGCAACCATCGCGTTGAAAATATTAGTAAATCATTATCATTGATTCTCTTCGGTTTAAGGGCGTACGGCAAAGCGAAAGCATCGTTTGATGAGTCGGAAAAGTTGCCACGCACCGCCACCAGCAGGCGTCAGTATCGCAAAATTAACGCAATCCAAAGTTTTATGTATTTCATTTCGTCAACTTCGACATTTCATAAAGTGTTCCCTTTACGCAAAAATACATGTATTACTCTAGTAGAAATATTTTAATATAAGGATGTCGAAACATTTACCAAAACAAAATGATAGAAATCTTTATTGATGTGAATTAATATTTTGTGAATATTTTTATCATTCACAGTCTTAAATTTATTATATAACATTTTGATGTCCCGAGATTACGAACAAAACTACTATTTTGGTAGAAAATTAATGATAATTGGCATACCTTACGAAAGTGACAATACCCAATTATCGTTAAGCCCCAAACACACGCGCGCACGGGTATGGGCGTGTGCGTTGTGTTCCACGCGCGCCGGAAAAAGTGACAGCACAATAACGGGGCTCCCCCTTAGAGGGCCTACCTGGGTCGCGGACAAACGAATACAATACCGTGACCCCAGAACGTAAAAGGCTATTGAAATAAATCGTAGATTTTAGTAAGTATTCCGAGTCTGACAGTCCCTCCCGCCCTGCTCTGGGTAGGAGGACTCATTCGATTATTTTAACACGCTAAATAAAGCCCCAAACACACGCTCCTTTTACTATCGTGCGTTCACAAAGCTGGTTGCGTGATATCTTTATATGTTCGAGAGTGGAAAGCTAAGGATGCTTGACGCCCTGTCCTCCACCATCTGGTGTTTGTATTAATTTTTAATGCATTTCGATGTAATGACAGACACAAGCGCCGCGTAAAATGGACATTAGTCGAGCAGCGGCGTGGATTTAGTAGTTTTTTACTCATATGAGGTACAGGTATAGTAGAACAGTTTAATGTCAGAACCTCTTTATAAATAAATCTTCATTCTATAATATCTTATCGACAGTATTTTTTTGGGACAAGGTTTTAATATCACTTTTCTGATAAATGAAACCTTTAGAGATATTATCTATCGACTCCAAAAGCATGAGCCCAGTACTGATCTTTTATACTCCAAAGCAATCAATAGAGCGAGAAGCAACTTGTACCGAACACGCGGTGAGACAGCAATGACCACCGATTTTTCATCATAGTCGCAGCATTATACTATAGGCGATATTTTTTAAATCATGCAATGTGGACCATTTGGAATTGGTTCAAAAAACCGGTTTTAAACGCCCAAATGGTCGGTTCAACATTGCGTGCTATGCCTTATTTGTAGTTGACAAGTAATTTTGAAGTATTCAAAATGACAACAGCAGTTTTCATTTAATTTATTTTACTCCTGTTTCTTCGAAATTGTTAAAATCTGTGACAAAACTAAATAAATAATAATAAAAGTGAAGTGCTTCTTATCCTATATCGCAGTTTGATACGATTAGAAGTTGTTTTCAGTTACATACTATATCTCAGTCTACTATAAATCAGTGCATTTATCATTAGTTCATGTGAAATTGTATTTAGATGCATAAATATTAGATGGGAGGGGGATGGACACAGAGGAACCATCCGACAACAATAGTACGATATCACGATAGCATTGATATAATATCACTGTGAGTAATTTATTATATTGATAGGAACAATTCGTAATGTATAGAATCATACGTATTCTAAAATTTCCCTTGTTTGCTCAGTAAGGGTCGTCAGGAATTTCCTGCGATGATTTTCAGTAAGTTTGGTTTATTTTATTCTTGATTTATTAATGAAAATAATTTGTTATTGAAAAAAGAAAATTTACGTGACTTATTTACAGTCATGTCCGTTTACAATCACGTCCCATTGAACACATCGAAACATAGTTTTGAATAATCTATAAGCCTACGTATCATTCGTTTGTATTTTCTCGATCTTTTTATCCATTACCAATTTTATTATTACGAAAATCTGACAGCCGCGATCTGAAAAAAAGTGTCACAGGTCTAGCCTGTAAGAGCCACGCTGGCTGACTGATTCGTCAAGGAACGAAAGTGATGACACTACTTGTAAAAGGCAAAAGATGAGAGGACGATAGTGAATGTGTGCTCAGAATAAAACGGCGTATGTGCCCAAACATATTGACGTCTTTTTGTGAATTAAAATTGTTATTAATTGAAAAACTGTCTTTACAGAATTTAGATAGTGGTATTCTCTACAATTTAAAGTAACATCTTTTCCATAACTCATAGTAGTTATGCCATAAAGTCCAAAAAAGAAAAAATATAGACCTGACTTTGTATTTTTTTTGTATCGAGAAAATTTCAATGAATCGTGTTTTCAACTTTGTGAGAATTTATATCATATAGTCAATTACTATATTCCAAGTTTTAAGATCTGTAGTCCATATACGTACGAAGAAAAGTAAAAAATAAAAAGCGTTTATTTTTATTGACCAGTTTATTGACCTATCACCTTAACACAGTTGCATTAAAATACTAATTATAGGTTTTTAGTCGAGCCATTTATCTATACTAATATTATAAAGAGGAAAACTTTGTTTGTTTGTTTGTTTGGTTGTAATGAATAGGCTCAAAAACTACTGGACCGATTTCAAAAATTCTTTCACTGTTCGAAAGCTACATTATCCACGAGTAACATAGACTAAATTTTATTTTGGAAATAAATAGGGTTCCGTAATATATTTGGGTTTTTCGGACACAAGGTGTAAAAAATCAACCAGAAAAGTTACTTATTTTGCGTACGCTGCCTAAACTATAAAAGATATAACTATGAAGTGTTCTAATTAGTTGTAGATCTTATAAATATCTACAAAAAACTCCGCGACACACTATACCTATCTATGTCGAGTGAGGCACAACAACCATTTTTTAAATCAAAAATCTTGAATTTTTTTGGACTACTTTTAAACGCATTTATTTTACTCATTCCGCTGGCAACAGCTAGAATGGGATGGAAACGGATGGAGTGAGATGGAGTGGGATGGAGTGGGATGGAGTAGGATAGAGTGGGATGGAGTAGGATGGAGTGGGATGGAGTGGGATGGCGTAGGATGGAGTGGGATAGAGTGGTATGGAGTAGGATGAAGAGGGATGCAGTAGGCTGAAGTGGGATGGAGAGGGGTGGAGTGGATTAGAGTGGGATGGAGAGGGATGGAGTAGGATGAAGTGGGATGGAGTTGGATGGAGTTGGATGGACTGGGACGCAGTGGGATAGAGCAGGATGGAGTGAGATGGAGTGGGATGGGGTGGAATGGAGTGGGATGGATTGAAATGGAGGGGGATGGAGTGGGGTGGAGTGGGGTAGAGCGGGACGGATTTTGATGGAGTGCTATGAAGAGGGATGGAGTGGGATGAAGTGGGATGGAGTAGGATGGAGTGGGATGGAATGGGATGGAGAGGGATGGAATGGGATGGAGTGGGTTAGAGTGCGATGGAGGGGGATGGAGTGGTATGGAGTCGGAGGCAGTGGGATGGAATGGGATGGAGTGGGATGGAGTGGGATAGAGTGGGATGGAGTGGGGTTGAGTGGAGTGGTGTAGGATAGAGTGGGATGGAGTGGGATGGCGTAGGACGGAGTGGGATGAAGTGGTATGGAGTAGGATGGAGAGGGGTGGAGTGGATTAGAGTGGGATGGAGTGAGACGGAGAGGGATGGTGTGGGATGAAGTGGGATGGAGTTGGATGGAGTGGGATGTAATGGGATGGACTGGGACTCAGTGGGGTAGAGCGGGATGGATTGAGATGGAGTGGGATAGGGAAGGAATGGGATGGAGTGGGTTAGAGAGCGATGGAGGGGGATGGAGTGGTATGGAGTGGGATGGAGTGGTATGGAGTCGGATGCAGTGGGATGGAATGGGATGGAGTGGGATGGAGTGGGATGGAGTGGGATGTAGTGGGATAGAGTGCGATGGAGTGGGATGGAGTGGGATTGAGTGGGGTGGAGTAGGATAGAGTGGGATGGAGTGGGATGGAATGGGATGGAATGAGATGGAATAGGTGCTCTAATTGAATAGTACTGCCTTTGAACTACAGAGGGCGTTTATTACAAACACGTCTAATATTCTTGAAAATTCTAAATAAATTCTTAATATAGGGTTTATATAAAAACGATATGATTTATAAGAAACCTGGCGAGAATTAAGCGCTTCGCACAAAAAAACACATTGTCAAATTCCGACATCCACGCGAACGAAGTCGCGGGCACAGCTAGTCTATAATATTTATGTATTTAGAAATATTATGTAAGTATGTTTATCAGTTGTCTAGTACCCATAACACAAGCTCAAAGTCAAAGTCAAAGTCAAATCATTTATTTTAAATAGGCCATCAGTGAGGCACTTTTAAACGTCGAATATTAAAATTAAGGAAAGGGATGGGATGGGATTGATTCTACACCCATTCGCTAAGGTAGGTTGTATGGAGAAGAATGGGCAAGAAACTCCATACTTACTCTTTTTAAACATCTGTTACAATATTTTTATAACATCATTTGAAATAATATATAATGTGGAAGCAATGTACCTTGAAAATATAGACTAAATAAATTATAAAAGAAAATAATTAAATAATAAGAATTACAAAAATCAAAAAGGTACATGGTGTTCACATTTTAACAAAATATTGCAATCAAAGCTATTTTACAAAATTAAATATAAGAAGTGTGTGAGCATTCGAATATCAACCAGCTTGATTCTGCTTAAGCCCTACATTGTACTATGGAGCAGGACCGGCATGTTTCCAAACATTTTTATCTTGGATATAATCTTCTAATTTATAATATGCTTGTTTACTAAGTGTATTTTTTATGTGACTTTTAAACTTTCTTTCATTTAGAGTTAAAATTTCGCTAGGTATTTTGTTATAACATTTAACACAGAACCCCATAAAAGATTTTTGGACTTTGGACAATCTATAATAAGGTTGATCAATTTTATCTTTATTTCTAGTATTAAAATTATGTCTATCACTTATTTTATTAAAAAGATGAAGATTTTTCCTAACATACATTATATTTTCATAAATAAATTGACAAGGCACTGTCATTATGTTAATCTTTTTAAATAGTTCCCTAAGAGATTCGCGGCGACATAGTTTGTAAATTGCTCTGACGGCTCTCTTTTGCAAAACAAAAATGGATTCAATGTCAGCTGCCCGGCCCCACAGTAAAATACCATAAGACATAATGCTGTGAAAGTAGCTGAAGTAAACCAAACGCTCTGCTTAGCTTGGGTCTAGATGGCGTTATGTGATAGTTGTGGAATATTATAATTATTTTTTCAAAATTAAAGCATTTTTTTCTGGTAGGCCAATAACCTTTAGGCTACGTCCGGACAGACAAGCGCCTTGCTTAGCGACTAGAGCCTAGTAGCTTGCGCTCTGGCTACTTGCTAGGATACACGCTGGCCGCACTACAGGTGGTTTGCGAGGTGGGTCGCTAAGTGCCTTGTTCATTCGCTACTTCGACTGCTACCTCTTCCCATAGTTTTTTTAAGATAACAGCATTTTTATGGAGTACACTACCCGGATTCCACAGAGGTTCTCTTTTAAAAACTGATGCAATTAATAATTCATCCATTTTATTCTGTTAAAATGCCTCGCGCCTCGTGACAAAAAACCAACACGTTTGTTTACTTCGATACACGCTAAGCGACTAGCTAGGCGCCAAGCGCGCAGTGCGGCCGGTCGCGAACATTCTATAACGTTCGTTTCACTAAGCTACTCGCTAGGTGACTCGCTAGGCTCTAGGCGCTAAGCAAGCCGCCTGTCTGTGCGAACGTAGCCTAGATGCCTTATCACAAGATTTCTGTATTTTATTTACAGCATACTTAAACTACTGCGTTTATTCTATGGAATAATGAAAAAGGGCCTCTATAATGAACGAGGATTTTTTTGTATCAGATTGACGTCAAAGTTCCCGTTTACTTCACAAAAACATGAAAAGTCATGAGACCTTGGCATCAGGTCATTGTTCCTTCTTGACGGGGGGCGAACCACACTACGTTTACCTGCGCGCAACAGTCCCCATTCATCAAACCGCAAACGTGCCTCTTTCTGGACGAAATAATTGATAAATCTAGATAAACAGGGGGGCTGCCCCCTAGACAAGTCGCAAACGATAATCGTTAACGCTCGGTTCTCCCCAATAGATTTTCAACCTTATTCCATCGAGTCTTTAGTTGAAAATCTATTTAGGATTTCTAAGCGTAAGCGACTGGAACGAACGACAACGCCATGAAATCTTCAATAGATTTTCAACTAAAGACTCGAAGGAATAAGGTTGAAAATCTATTGGGGAGAACCGAGCGTTAACGATTATCGTTTGCGACTTGTCTAGGGGGACTGATGACGGATGGATTGGCATATTAAGAGCAAACAAGTCAACATTTTTTCCATAGAAACTTCGTTGGGGTTTTACTCCATTAATTGACAAAGTACATCCAAAATTAAACATGATATCGTTTTGTCTCATTGTTAATTTTGTCTGTACGGAAGCAGAATTGTAAAATATGAAGCTATTAAAAAGTTACGAGCTTCTAAAGATTCACTTTTTTGCTAATTTTAACACAACTTTAGGTGTAAATTGGAAGCTAAAGAAGCATCAAATTTCCAAAACGAAGTCCGTACCGACACAGCAAATTTATCGAAGAATTTAATAAATTTTATTTGAAATTAGTTGGTGCAGTGGTTTTTTCATAAAACCCCAACAGCCAAAGGCTTTTTCGTATTTTTTTACGCGCGCCTTTTACTCTGAATGATCGTGCATCTCACTGAATAAGTTTTCCCCTGTTTTCTCCACGGGGGGATGACGCTCGCGCACACATGAACAATATGGCTCGATATCCGGTGAAATATCATGGTTTTTGACCATGCCTGCCAGTGAGTTCGAGCTCACGACTAGCGCCGCCTTAAGTACTTATTACTAGGGGGACAGGTATGCTTACAATAAACAAAGTAGGGCGGCAGATATGTGAGTTTTTGCGGACGGACACCTCTCAACTCTTGTTTCTACAAGTTGGTTGCAATTCATGCAGGTAGTAACAAATGGGCTTGCTTGAAACTGGTTTTCGGTGGGTACACCTTGCACAGGTGTGGCTGGATACATTATTTTTACTGAAATGTAAGGAAAATATTAGTTTGTAACAAAGACATTAAGCTATATGCGAGCAGTAGACAGGACATAACGAAGAAATTGTGATCAATTTTTTTTTTACCAATAGTTAAAAAGTCCCTCAGTCTAGTAGTCGCGTTGCTATGCAACGCTTAGATAGTGCTACTGACGCACGGCATCAACAATTTTGTATGACAATTTTCCCAATGCCCGCTCTATAGGTTCTTTCTTTTAAATCTCTTTGGTTTGTAAAATGTTCTGTGACTACAGCTGACCTCATTTACTATACGAGTACCTAGTGGAAACTCGAACCATCGTCAGCCTATAATGTTTCCACTGCTGGGACACAGGCGTCCTCTCTGTGAGAGGGAATAGGCCACAATCCACCACGCGGGCCCAGTACGGATTGGTGGATGTCACATTTCTCCCCGTGCGTTCAAGCATTTTTGCCATACCTATCTATCGCTAGTTACTGTTATAATAAAATGTATGTTTTTCCTCAAATTAACTTTTTAAAATCTGGGAGCGTCCCGATGTCATCATTTAATTCAAATCGATGATGGTTTGGAACACCATGTCTGTTAATTGTTGACAAATAGTGTAAAATAAAACGTACCTTGAGTAATAAAACTGGAACATTATAATTTCTTCAAACGTTGACCTCGAGTTATAATTTGTATTTTGGTTATTTTTGTAAAATTCGCAAGAACTATGCTAAGGTTATCAATAAAAAATACAAATATATTTGCCAATCAAAGCATTTTGATTGAAAACGTCAACGTCAGACAAAAAAATACTACTGTGTAAAAATTAAAAAGGTTTTAAGGAAAAGTTCGTAATGCTAAAACATCTTTCGAAGGTACCTACAAAAATCAATGGTTTGGGCGCCTTTTCGACGAGCAACAGAATAGTGACGAGTCCGTGCTTCTATCGTCGGATAATCTCCACGTAGTTACGAGCGTTTATTCTGCCAGCGAGCGTATCGTCACGACTGGTAACGGAATCGCCGCGTGCACGTGATGGAATCGCCGTGTTTCCGCGACAAGGCGTTGTGGTATAGTTTTATTTTGTTTCCTTACTGGTAGCGCGCCTGCAACGTGCTCATCGCCGCCGGGTGCGCCATCGCGCCACCAGTAGCGACGATACTACTGCGAAACGACGCGGCGACGCGGCGAGGCGACGACGTTGCGCATATTTCCACTCGTCGCATCGCAGTGGGTAGACGCTTTAGTATATGAATGAAACGCGAGAGTATATGAAAATACGTGGTACGACGATAATAATTATCGCGATGTTCTCGCTCGTGGATATGGCGCCTTGGTTTTTGGCATATTAAGTACTTATTTTGATCGACAAATTAAGTTTGATGAAAAATTATGTAGTCTAACCAAACAAATTGTGTATACTAACAGGAATATTAATTTGTTAAAGCCCAAAATTATGAGTTAATCAAAGAAGAGTCAATAAAAGAATAGACACCTCTGGATTATTTTCCTGACGTAACGGTGTTAACGGCGTTTATACGTTTGTTTACACGCATACTACCCCTGGAAACTCCATAACCAAGGCTCACTTGTTAGGTAAATTATTATATGTAGTATTTGTATGCATTCCCAGCGATCATTTTGATAACTTGATAAGAAGATCTACACGATGCCATTGTGAGCTTGGAAATAAATATAAAACACACAAATGTATAGTGACACAGAATCGAATGTTTCAGATAATTCAAAAACTTTGTACATTACTACAATTCCCGGTTATTTTCATCTGACGCAGATGATGTATAAAATACTGCTTCTCAATAATCTCAACCTTATTATTTTGCAATAAAAAAATTTGTAAAATGAGAAAAAAAAAACATGGTTTTCAGATTTCTTTATTTGTGTTTTAAATCAATGTGTAGTTTATTTACAACAGAAAAAGAAACATTTATAATTATTGAATAAAATACTAAACCTACGGTATATTTTGTGTTATTATTTCACAATATTGGTCCTGCTTAAGTTTTCATTGCAAGGAGTGAGCTTACCCAGGAAAAGTCTTTTCACTCTTACTTTGAAGAAATCAGGATTACACTTTATACAAAAAGAAATAATGTGGGGAAAATTGAAAAATCACGTTTTTCGAACAACATGAAACAATTATCTTATCACACGTTGATTAATAACAATTTAATGTTACGATTATATCAAATAATTTTTATTCTTTTATACAAAAAACACGTGTCACAGACACACTTTAGTCATACATGCTAATCTCCGAAAACAACCCACCGATGTTAACGTTATGAGATAAGATAGTTTTAAAGCGAATGTATCGATATACCGAGCAGCGGCAGATTTGTTTAATATTAATTAGTCTTCATATATTATGGTCTCAAGTGATGATATCCAGGGGTGCTATGACAGGAAACCTCCACGTGCGCCCGTGGACTGGAGTTCCCTCTCGGATACGTCCGGGGGGAAGACCAGTTTTTCGGGCCGGTGCACCCTGGGATGCGGGCAAAAACTCTTCCTTAGGCACTGTGTGCCTAGGTGGTCTCTTTGCCCGTATGCGAATAGCCTGTCGTGTGGATGCTCCAACGCGTGTCCCTCTGATCAGCAGAGGGCACAGCGGCGGAGCGGGCTTGTGGACGGTGAGTGATGGGTAGCTCGCCGTCCGACCAAGGACCAAGCCCGGGTCGGTGGCGCGTCGTGTTTCGCGCCAAATGCCTGCTGGGGTCGCGGGTTTTTTCTTAACACAGGTTACCGTGGCCCCGGAACGTAAAGGGCATAGGAAGGAACACGGGTGGATTTTAGTCAGTAAGAGTCTGACAGTCCCTTCCGCCCCACCCAGGGCGGGAGGACTCATTTGATGATTTTACCACCTAAAAAAAAAAAAAAAAAAAAAGTGATGATATCCACACTGGCTGAAAAGTCTTCAAACCAAAATTGAACAAGCTCAGTTCCTTCCGAGCTAGTTTTGGATACTTTAAACATTGGACCAGCCATATAATTGCGACATACATGTCAATATATGGATATATCATGTAATATACCCACTATCAATATAACCACTCATAAAAATATTTAAAATTTAGTTGGTGTAGCTTCCGAGGTAAGCGTTGCAGTTTGGACAGTAGTGGTCCGCGTTGTGGCAGCTGTCGATACAATAAGGTACGCACGCGCAAGGGAAGAATCTGAAAATGGAAAAGTAATTGTTATAATCAATGATATTCTAATATACAGTTTCAAAAGAACAGAAAAAACTGTTCCGCGCCGAGCGGCAGCATACACACTTTTTCATTCACACATTACATTTCACTACAAGTAAAAAGGATAGCTTGATAAAACGCAATAAGAACAAAAGTGACAGCTAGATAAACAAACAGCGCCACGCGTCATCAATCCCCCCGAACGTAAGCATCATAGACTTGCAATTGTCCCACGTAGGACATTTTCTGGTCTTCATGTTTTGCGCGCTCTTATCATCTCCTACAATAATATAGTTTTTATGGAAAGAAAAGTACATCGTCGAGCAGGATTTGAAACTGCCGCATTGTCATTCTGTATACCAGACGCTCTAGCCAATCGAATTCTTCAGTAATATGAATATAAATATTGAAAAATCAATAGTACGTGTAGTATGACTACAAAGTCTAGCAAGCAACATCTAACAATCCGCACTGAGCCCGCGTGGTAGATTATAGCCCACTCCCTCTCGCAGAGAGGAGGCCTGTGTCCCAACAGTGGGAACATTTATAGGTTGATGATGATGAAAGCCTAGCAAGAGTTTGCGTCCTTTGACCAGCTAAATTCATTTTACATTCACGTGCAATTTAGTAAAACTTGCCTACTTCTTGCAGATTTGAATAAGTGGAATACTTACACGCAACAGAGCAAGACAGCGAACAAATGGGTTTTCGTAGAAGTCTTCAGTTCAACTTTTGAGACAATTTGCTGGTTGCATGATCGGCAAGTTGTGGGTGTGGGTTTAGGGCCCATGGCATTCCCCATCATTGTGGGGATCATATTGGGCTGTGCAATAATAACGGGAGGTGGAACTGCTGCTACTGGTGGTGGTCCGGTAGTGTATGGTGGAGGCACAGCACCACTCTTTCCTGGAATTAAAAAAAATATGAGTACCATCAGCAAAAGGGTTATGTATGCAGGCTGCAAGTTTTAAACAGTTTTCACACGTTTATGCATGCTTTATGCTGTACACATACACTTTTTGCCTTTCTTGGTTGTATGCTGCTACATACAGCCAAAGACAATTAGGATTTACAATTATTTACCATGTTAATGGATAAACTTCAGCCGTGGTCATGCATGGCACTTGCAACAGTGCCGTATAGAGAAAATCAAAACAAATAATGAACATGATCAACATCCCGTTTTAAATCTTAAAAGTGTTAGTGACATGACAACTTAAAAACTTATGCAGCCTTAGAGTTTAGTATGGCACAACATGGGAAACCGTTCAGAAATTCCTGTCAGCATATCTAATTATTTTATTGACTGTACATAGACTCGTTGAACTAGAGGTCACAAGCATGGTTGCTGTTGTTTACATAATATTATGCAATTTTTTTTTTTATCATTTTTTTTTTCACTGAAATACTGATATTTCATTTTACGACTATTTGCGTTAGTTATTAGATTATCGGAAAAAATATATTCAGTCCAGCAATTACTGTAAATTCAATTACTTAATACATCTTTTAACTTACCCTCAACTGTTTGATTGTTTTGTTCCATTTCACTTAATTTGATATTATTTTCTT
This sequence comes from Agrotis segetum, assembly GCA_036375495.1. Taxonomy (NCBI): domain Eukaryota; kingdom Metazoa; phylum Arthropoda; class Insecta; order Lepidoptera; family Noctuidae; genus Agrotis; species Agrotis segetum. The sequence continues at coordinate 10,977 of JAQSVV010000090.1, read as the reverse complement.
TTTATCAAAAAATCTCGTTTTACTCCTTATGAAAAAAGGATCTTTACTGATGTATGCTTACCGTTACCATCGATTTATATATTGAAAAACGTCGATAACTGATAAGTTTATCAGATAACAGTGGTATCAAACTTTTAGGCGGATACTTCTGATATTGAATAGGGCACTGTTGAGTCATACAAAGGCTACGCGTGGAAAGATAAACTATGTTTTTCCCTGTGACAAGCTGTTTCGAATGGCCAGCATTCAGGGGAGACTGGGTTCCGACCTCATATGTAGAACTATTTTAGTGACAAAATTGAGCAAGCTACCTCTCCATATCGTTCCCTCGTTTTTACAGCGAGCGTTCGACGGGGTAACCCAAAGTGGCCTGAAGACCCCGCCGCCGCCGAGAGGTCCGGGAAGAGTTTTCTTTTCTGCCTGAGCGTTCGAGTTCCATGGAATCCTATAGTTCGAAGGGAGATATGGTTCGGAACGCGAAGAGCACCGCATTTGCGGCGGTGTCCGGATACTAGATTCAAAAAAAAAAGCTAGCTTTCCATATTTTTGAGATCAAGGCCGGGCCCTTTAGGGTATTTATAAAGCATCAACCCTAATAAAGTTCCCTGAAGAACTCTTGTTCATAGATTCTTGTTGACATCGACACATTATGTAATGATAATACATTTTTAGCAATCTCAAGTTGTTTTTTTTTTGGCAGTAGGCGTATTTATAAAATATCGAATGAGACCTTTGTTTTCTTTATTTTAACTATTATAATATCAGACAACTTATGGCGCTGAAACGTGGTCACTTACCATGGGCGTTATCAGTAAGAACAGGACCAACGAGCTATGAAGACGGCTATGCTTGGAGTCTCTCTGCGTAATCGAGTCAGAAATGTAGAGATTCGTAGACGCACCAAAGTTGCTGGTAGCCAGCCTGATAGCCCAGCGAATTAGCTGTTGAAGTGGTAATGGGCAGGCCACATAGCACACAGAACTGATGACCAATGGGGCCATAAGGCTCCCGAATGGAGACCACGCACCCGTTTTGCAAGGTGGACAGATGATCTGATGCAAATCACAGGATCGCACTGGATACAAGCAGGTTCCAACCGGTCCTATTGGAAATCTATGGGGGAGGCCCATGTTCAGCAGTGGACGTCCAACGGTTGATATTATTATGATTATGATGAATATCAGAGGATAGATAGATTTAATATTTGTTTGATGATGACTATTCAAATATCACAATCAAGTTATTTTGCAAATATCTCCTCAATGACATAATTAGCTTTAAAAGAGGTTAAATGAAACAACATGAATAATTTACTTAAATTTATTATTGGACAAATAAATCACAAATACTATTGATGAGTATTGATCTGATTGATAAATCAATAATCAATGGGCACTTACACACACTTGTATTTACAAAAAACATGTTTTAATAAAATTATCTTTCATAAGAGGTGAGGCTGCATAGTACGTCGGAAACAACCCATAAGAATAGGCCTCTGATCACTGACTACTTTCCAGACTGCCTGATTTGTTTGCCATCGTATTCGGCTTGATTCGATCTATTCTAACATAGTTCGTGCCGATACGTAAGACGATGATTTACATTATTGCCCACATCAGGGTTATGGGACATCTCGCCCACGAAAAAACTGGCCCACAGGCCAGATGTCTCCTTTATACACCGTGACTTTTTAGTCGTCTTACAAAAGCAGCCCAGTTCATGTACCCAATGACTAGAACACGTTTATAATAAAAAAAATAGGTATTTAAGAGATTTGAAAATTTTTAAAATAAAATTTTAATTCGTTATTATGACGCAAGGTGTAGTTAGAAACACCCTTGTCTCATAGAAAATGGAGATAGAATGATCTGCCCGACTATTGCGCTGGGTAGGTATACTTTACAGCTAGATACGTAAACATTTAACAGGGTGTTTCATATTTCTAATGCACCTATTTATTAAAAATAAAAATTATTATTAACGATTAAAAAAAAAAATAACTTGCCTAGAGGTATTTTAGGTCGGATACATTAAGTGGACCCTTTTTGTAAGACGACTAAAAAGTCACGGTGTATAATGTGCATGGGTATATTTGCCCGAACCAATTTAGTAGTATGAGCCAGATGTCTTCTATTAAGTAGTAAAGGCTAGATAAAGGATATTTCGGCAAAATCGTATATATTTAGTTAAATATCTGTTCAATAATAATATAATCAGCAAAAGTACTAGGCAAACATAAGTTCAAAGTAGTATAAATTATTTGTGTACTTAAATAATAATTCTAGGCAGGAGGATTATTTAAATGCATATCACTTTCACACACATCTGGCCCGTTCTACTAAATTGGTCCGGGCGAATATACCCATGCACATTATAAAAAGGGGACATGTGGCCTGTGGGCCAGTTTTTTTGTGGGCGAGATGTCCCATAACCCACATCAAGCTACTGCAACCTTTTTAAAATGTCTACAATTTCAACTTATCACAATAGAAAAAGTTTCATATTCAATTGGGATTTGACAAATGATAGTAGATTATTGTCTGCTATCTGTACGTTCGTGCAATAGTCCAGTCACTAAAGCCTAAACCCGAAAATAATTAGTAACACGCTGAAATTTTTAGGGGTTCTTAAGGAAGGTAAAATAACATACCGGGTGATTTTGCAGCGTTCTGGGGTGTACGGAAAGGGTTGAAAAGGGGGAAAAAGGGTGAAAATGGTTTTTCGTTAATAACATTGCCAAGAAAATTAGTAACACGCTGCAAATTTGGAATTAGGTTGTTGTTACCGTTTTTTAACGTGTATTAAATTTGCAGCGCTTTGCGACATACGGAACATTGTTTTTTTTTTTAAAACAGTGATTGCACTGTTTTTATTGTAAAAACAGGGGTAAGAAAATTAGTAACACGCTGCAAATTTGGAATTAGGTTGTTCTTACCGGTTTGTAACGTGTATCAAGTTTGCAGCGTTTTGCAACATACGGAACATTGTCTATTATTAAAAAAACAATGAAATTATTTAATCACACAGGTGAAAGAAATTTGTAACTCGCTGTAAATTTGTAATTAAGTTGTTTTTACCGTTTCGTAACGTATATCAAATTTGCAGCGTTTTACAAAAAATTGAACATTGTTTATTATTAAAAAAACAGTGCGATTTGTTAGTAACAAGGGTAAAAAAATAGGAACACGCTGCAATTTTAGAATTAGGTTGTTCTTACCGGTTTGTAATGTTTTGCAAAAAACTGAACTTTTTGAAAACAAATATTTCAGTTAGTAACAATAGTGAAAAAGTTAATGAAGAGTTGCAATCTGGAGAAAATGTTGTCAAAACCTTTTTGAAACATTTTTCAAAGGACATAATTTTTTTTGGGCCATTTCTGAAAGTGCCAACGAAAAAAATTGGTACCTTTTGTATTATTGGTTGGTATAGGTAGTACTAGTCATTTGGAGCAATAGTTACTATGGCACAAAAGTTGTAGGATTGCTCTCGGCCAAGTTATACTAGTTCGAAGATTCGTAATTTTCATACATTTTTTAATTTTTGAAAGTGCCGATATTCACCAAATAATGATAAGAATTGCTAGACCTAGCGACCTCAAGTAATTTAACATAACGCCTGTAATCCCTGAGGGGTTGGGCAGAGGAGTACCGAATAAAAATGAATAATAATCTGTTTCTTTTTATGAAAAGTAACAAAAACATTTTAAAATATACAAATCTGCTGGTAGGACCAGCATCGGGAACAGTATCGGGGTTGCCTGTGGTTAGGGGTCTTGGGAGAGGAATCTCCTAACAATACGAAACGTGATCAGCACTGCTGCTTGAATCAGCCCTTTTTAGGGGGAAATAAAATCATCAAATGAGTTATCTCGCTCTGGGCTGATCTCTAGAGTCTGTCAGACTCCTAGACGCCCTTTGCGTTCCAGATACTAAGATAGTCGACGAGCTGGTACCTACATTTCATTCATACATTTGTTGTTTTCTCAAAGAGCCTCATAGCTTTGGAACACGATACTTGTATGTTAGCGGTGAGACGGGTTTGCCTCACCGCCCGCCCAATCAACGAGACTCGACTGAAACTCGTCCTTGGCATCCCGTGGAACTTCAAGGAGCAAACGGAACATTGTCTACTATTAAAAAAAGAATGAAATTATTTATTCACACGGGTGAAAAAAAATTGTAACTCGCTGTAAATTTGTAATTAATTTGTTTTACCGTTTCGTAACGTATATCAAATTTGCAGCGTTTTACAACAAATTGAACATTGTTTATTATTAAAAAAAACTTTTTAAAAAAAAGTACCGACTTCAAAATAAATACATAAAAGTTTAAAATAACCTTTCTTTCGGAAGTCGGTGGCTTTTTTTTAATATTTCATTGACTATTGCCACCGACTTCCGAAAGAAAGGTTATTTTAAACTTTTTTGTATTTATTTTGAAGTCAGTACTTTTTTTTTTAAGTTTTTATTTTACCCTTTTTAGTTTATTTATTAAATATTCAACCCAAATTCTTGTAAAATACAAAGTTTTCTTACATGATGTGCACTAATCTTGTAATCCGTCACAACGAAAACAATCCATATCTCTAAAACTACTGAACCGATTTTGATGAAACTTACAGTGTACCCTAAGTTGAACAATACCTAGTACAACAAAAAAAGAATTACTTTAATCAAACTTGTAGTTCCGGAGATATGCGTGCACAAACATAAAAACATACATACATACACTTATGAAATTTGGTACATTTGTTCAGACGCTGATATAGACTAACATATACGAAAACTGGGCAGTTCTGATAATATTACATACATACGGGTCGAATTGATAACCTCCTTTTTTTTGAAGTCGGTAAAAACAGTGCGATTTGTTAGTAACAACAGTAAAAAAGTAGGAACACGCTGCAATTTTAGAATTAGGTGGTTCTTACCGGTTTGTAACGTTTTGCAAAAAACTGAACTTTTTTCATTCATTACCATAATTATAAACAAATATTTCAGTTAGTAACAATGGTGAAAAAGTTAGTGAATAGTTGCAATCTGGTGAAAATGTTGTCAACACCTTTTTGAAACATTTTTCAAAGGAGAACATTCACACTCCATACATTTTGACTGGCCTGTTGGTCTAGTGGTTAGTGACCCTGACTGCTATGCCGGGGGTCGTGGGTTCGATTCCCACCCAGGACAAATGTTTGTGTGAAGAGCACGTTCATTTGTTCTGTGTCTGGGTGTAATTTGTCTATTATATTTTGATGTATGTATTTAGAAATATATAAGTATGCTTATCAGTTGTCTAGTACCCCTATCACAAGCTCTGCTTAGCTTGGCTTGGGACTAGATGGCGTTGTGTGATAGTTGTGGAATAATATTTTTTTTTGGGCCTTTTCTGAAAGGAACGAAAAAAATTGTCACCTATGGGTAGTACTAGTCATTGGCAGAAATAGTTACTATGGCACAACAGTTGTAGGATTGCTCTCGCGGCCAAGTTATACAAGATCGAAGATTCGTAATTTACATACATTTTTAGGGTTCCGTAGTCAACAAGGAACCCTTATAGTTTCGCCATGTCCGTCCGTCCGTCCGTCCGTCTGTCCGCAGTTTAGCTCAGAGACGCACAGTACTAGAGAGCTGTAATTTGGTGTAAATATACGGATTTGTTGTGCCGAAAAAGTGGTAAAATAAAATCTCGTAAAATATTTTTTTTTAGGGTACCTCCAGTACTTACACGTAAAATGAAGATTTTTTTTTTCTCGCGTACCCCTTAGTGTGGGGTATCATTAAATAGGCCTTTAAAAAATAATGATAGTTTCCATTAACAATATTTTGATAAAAAAATTCATTTGTGAAATATTAAGCTTTAAAGTGCTAAATTTTGCTCGATTCGAGTGTCCCCCCCCCCTCTACCAGCTAAACGGTTATGTTTGGGGGTGTGAAAAAAATCACAATAGTAATACATATAACGAAGTTTAAAAGAAAATTATCATGACTAAGTAGGCTTTACAACTTTACGAGTAATAGTCGACCAACTTATAAAATGTACTTGATATCATATTTTCTTAAACAAAATGTATCGGAGACAACTGCAAATATAAGTTTGTCAACTTTATTTTTACAGCTTTTATAGGTATGTTTTTTGGGGATAGGTAGGTTTTTATCGTCAACTATTTTTAACTAAATTCAAAAAAAGGAGGAGGTTCTAAATTCGTTGTAATTTTTTTTCTTATGTATTTTCCCCGATTTCTCGAAGACTCCTGGACCGATTTTGAAAATTCTTCTTTTTAAAATTAAATTCAGCGAATCAGTTTAGTTAGTTCGCATAAGTATTTTGATGGGCAACTACGGAACCCTACACTGTACGTGGCCCGACACGCACTTGGCCGGTTTTTAATTTCTGAAAGTGCCAGTAAGCAAATAATGATAAAAACTAGCGACTTCAAGCAATTTAACATAAAATATCATTACACCTGTTATTCCTGAAGGGTTGGGTAGAGGTGTACCCAATAAAAATGAATAATAATTAATCACATTATTTTTTGTGGTTTTTTTTTTTTAATATATAAATCTACTGGTGGGGCCAGAATCGAGAACAGAATCGAAGTTGTCTGTATTAGGGGTCCTGGGAGAGCGACCTCCTAAGAGTACGAATCGTGACCAAAAATATTGCTTTTTGAATCAACCCGTTTTTTGGGTAATAAAATCGTCAAGTCAGATTCCTGCTGACTAACAGTCCACCTCCTTCATTAGGTTGCAATATGCGTTCCAGATCTAAGATAGTCGACGACCCGATACATTTCATTCATACATTTGTTGTTTTCTGAAAGAGTCTCATAGCCTTCAGTACGCGGAACTGTCAGATCCCAATTATCGGTGGGACGGGTTTGCATCGCCGTCGAATCAACGAAGCTCGACTGATACTCGTCCTTGAAATCCCGTGGAACTTCAAGAAGCAGTCCCGGGGCTGACTTCAAGCTAGTTACCCAATATTGCAAGGCAACCGCCTCTTTTTGGAGACTCTACGTGGAAGTGGTGCGGTTAAAGTCCATCTATGGGAACTCTGTGTCCGTTGTCTCCATAAGAAAGAGACCGGATAAGCTGATCGCACCAGGGAATCATGGCTTTTTGGGTGATCCACTCATATATCGCACCTTTAAAGTAAAACCGTTACTAAACGAAAATTTTCGTGAATTGAGTTATCAATGCCATCTATGTAAATTATACGTAAGCTTCAACATAAACTTGTCATTTTTTCAAAATATTGTATTTTACGCCATCTGGCGGTAATTCAAAGCGTTACTAAACCGAATTATGATCGGCTCACGAAATACAATATTGTGTCTTTACCAATAAGAACGTGTTCATGTAAGACTGATAACGGAAGTTTAAAGTAAAACTGTTATTATTTGGATAAACACGGCGCTGAATGTCACAAAAATGAATGAAGATGTTAATTTTTTTTATAGGAAAAGTGTTTCAATTTGTTTAAACACAGTTTTCTGTGTTAATGCCCAAAATTATTAATGGTAAAGTGTTACTATAATAATATAAATTAAAATAAATAATACAATAAATTAAAATTAAAACTTTTCTAAATCACGTGTTATAACGTAAACAGAGATCTATAATAACACCTTATTATACGTCTTATAGAACCCTGCATTTAGATTTTATTGTCAAAAAATGGTGACTTTTTTCTAATTTTGGCTCTCCTGTAAAATTGTATAATTTCGTTTAGTAACGGTTTTACTTTAAAGGTGCGATATGCTTGGGGGGCTTCTGTATCCAGATCACACCGTGGCAATCCGGTAAGGAGGCAGCCACTTCTTCTGCAGTAGCAATGACAGCGAAGTAGGAAACAGAACACGTGAAGGAGAGGACGCCCTCGAAATCTCAATCCAGCTGCATACGGCGAGTAATGAGGAGCTAGTCGTCTTATGCCTGCCAGGTCGCAGGACTATCTTAGCAGGATACCGTAGCACAATTTTGATGATTTTATTAGCCAAACAAACGTGGTTGATTCAGAAAGCAGTTCTGTTGGTCAGGATTTAAATTGTTAAGAGATATCTTTCCCAAGATCCCTACCACAGGCACAGCGGATTTATATATTATTTTAACATGTTTTAACTTCTTTTCACAAAAAATAAATAGATTTTCATTCATTTTAATTGGGTACACCTCTACCTAACCCTTTTTTTTTAACTAGGTAAAATCATCAAATGAGTCCTCCGACCCCGGGCAGGGCAGGAGGGACTGTCAGACTTTTACTGACTAAAATCCACGGTGTCCTTCAATAGCCCTTTCTGTTTCGGGGTCACGATAAGGAAATAATCCTTTGGCCCTCTGAGAGGGGGCCCCGTCAGTGTGCTGACGGTCTTTGAGGCGCGCGTGGGACTCAACGAGCCGTCGACCCGGGCATGGTCCATGGTCGGGCAGCGAGTTGCCCTTTACTCGCTGCCCGCATGGCCGCGCCTACGGTGGCCGGAGATCATCTGCTGACGTCCGACGCCGCGGGCGCTTACCACTGCGGTTGGGGTGGAGGGAGGACGCTGTCCTCTCTCTCTCTCGGCCCACCTCCTCCTTCGCGAGCATGACTGCTTCGCAGAAGGAGGCGACCGCTTCCCACTCCGTCTCGCCTCGCTGCATGGCCGCGACCAATGCCGGGCGCGAGAGGTCTCCGCCTATTGCCGCCGTGAGGTCACGGCGGTTTTCCGCCCAAGCAGGGCAGTCCTGCACCGTATGCTCCACCGTGTCCTCCGGGCGGCCACAGCAGCCATGTCCGCTAAGGACCTGTGTCATGCGATAGCTGAGGACGCCGTGGGAACTATCCAGCCACTCCTCAAAAAGGGGTCTGACAGCCGCGATTGCGGTTAGCCCGTGCCTCGGTTGCGACAGTCGTTCTCTCCAAACTGCCTTGAGATCGCGCCGGAGCTCTTCTCGCTGCGCCTCGACTTCTCGAGGCAGCGGGGATACACCCCGACGCTGCGCCTCTACGCGCCACTCATAGACGCGCCGGAGGGAAGTCACCCCCAGATCCCAGGGCAGCGATCCGGCAAGAACGTTGGCCGATTCGCAGCAATCGTGCGGTATCCTCAGATCATTCTGATATCCATGACCCTCTGGCATGCGACCAGCTTTGCCGGCCGCGTTCGAATGCTCAAGGCACACACGGGGGCCCCGTAGAGGGCCATGGAGCGCACGACAGTGCGCGTGCAACCTCCTGCAGGTGGCGTTTGGCCCGCCGATATTGAGGAGCCGCCTGAGGGCGGCTGATGCCCGGTTCAGCCTTGGGGCCAAACGCAGGAATCATCATCATCGACCGTGCTACGGTACCTTTCCCGCTGAAATGGTCCCGCAAGCCGGTAGGCGTTTGGGTTCTTTAGACGAGGGTGGAACACGATATGCTGTCATCCTGGGCCTGATCCTTGATAAGACACCTAGCTCCGCATTACTTGCCGTACGCGACTGGATTGAGATTTCGAGGGCGTCCTTTCGCGTGTTCTGCCTCTTCCTTCGCTGTCATTACTGCTGCTGAAGTAGTGGCAACCTCCTTTCCGGATTGCCAACGTGTGATCTGGAAGCAGATCCTCCAGCATCTTTGTGTATGAGTGGATCGCCCGAATAGCCATGATCCCCTGGTGCGATTGGCTTGTGTGTTTGCTTCCGTATGGAAACGACAGACACAGGGTTCCCGTAGAGGGGCTTTAACAGTACCACTTCCTCGTAGAGCCTTCAGAAAGCGGCGTTTGCTTACAAGGTTGGGTAACAGCTTGATGGCAGCCCCGGCTCGATTCTGTTTTTGATCCAAACGTCGGAAATGCTCCTTAAAGTTCCACGGGATTCCAAGGACGAGTTTCAGTCAAATCTCGTTGATTGGGCGGGCGGTGAGGCAAACCCGTCTCACCGCTAACATACAAGTATCGTGTTCCAAAGCTATGAGGCTCTTTGAGAAAACAACAAATGTATGAATGAAATGTAGGTACCAGCTCGTCGACTATCTTAGTATCTGGAACGCAAAGGGCGTCTAGGAGTCTAACAGACTCTAGAGATCAGCCCAGAGCGAGATAACTCATTTGATGATTTTATTTCCCCCTAAAAAGGGCTGATTCAAGCAGCAGTGCTGATCACGTTTCGTATTGTTAGGAGATTCCTCTCCCAAGACCCCTAACCACAGGCAACCCCGATACTGTTCCCGATGCTGGTCCTACCAGCAGATTTGTATATTTTAAAATGTTTTTGTTACTTTTCATAAAAAGAAACAGATTATTATTCATTTTTATTCGGTACTCCTCTGCCCAACCCCTCAGGGATTACAGGCGTTATGTTAAATTACTTGAGATCGCTAGGTCTAGCAATTCTTATCATTATTTGGTGAATATCGGCACTTTCAAAAATTAAAAAATGTATGAAAATTACGAATCTTCGAACTAGTATAACTTGGCCGAGAGCAATCCTACAACTTTTGTGCCATAGTAACTATTGCTCCAAATGACTAGTACTACCTATACCAACCAATAATACAAAAGGTACCAATTTTTTTCGTTGGCACTTTCAGAAATGGCCCAAAAAAAATTATGTCCCTTGAAAAATGTTTCAAAAAGGTTTTGACAACATTTTCTCCAGATTGCAACTCTTCATTAACTTTTTCACTATTGTTACTAACTGAAATATTTGTTTTTAAAAAGTTCAGTTTTTTGCAAAACGTTACAAACCGGTAAGAACAACCTAATTCTAAAATTGCAGCGTATTCCTACTTTTTTACCCTTGTTACTAACAAATCGCACTGTTTTTTTAATAATAAACAATGTTCAATTTGTTGTAAAACGCTGCAAATTTGAGATACGTTACGAAACGGTAAAAACAACTTAATTACAAATTTACAGCGAGTTACAAATTTCTTTCACCTGTGTGATTAAATAATTTCATTGTTTTTTTAATAATAGACAATGTTCCGTATGTAGCAAAACGCTGCAAACTTGATA